>JAUMJJ010000022.1:8827500-10077500 GCA_033556795.1 Tapera naevia | reverse complement strand
ATATGTGCAAATCTTTTTCTTCCCAACAGGCAAACCTGCACATTGGTCAGGTAATACCTATGTACATATTTTTATGTAAGTAAATGGAAGTTTGGAATATGCTCATCTTCCTTTCAAGAAGGTAGAAAATAAAATAATATGAAATATGAACATTTTTTTCACTTTTTTACTCAAAATTGGATCTAAATTATTTGTAGATTATTCTTCAACTAAAAATGCCATTTTCTTATGCTATCACACTCAGCACCCATACAATAAATACACTGTTAACTTGTTAAAAGTGGGCATGGCTGTTCACTGTTGAATGTTTAAACAAGTGCTGTTATATCCCAGTTGCTTCACGTAAGCAAATAGCAGAAAAAAATGTGATTCATTTGGTATAGTCAGGGGGCTTAAGTTTTTCTCCTCAGCTCCAACAGCACTGCACACAGGTCTGTGCCAGTGAACTTGGTCCCAGTCAGAGTTCAACAACTAATTTTAGAACCCGCTCTGGATTTTTTTACTATCTCTGTTGTTAGAGAGCCATCTTGTGGTGCATCTTATTAACACTCCACAATAATTTTTTTTAAAAAAAAAAAGTCTATTATAGTTCAGAAATTGTCCACAAAGACTCTGGTGATTTTGTATCTTCCATGTATCTGCTCTTCTGAAAGCTTCTTTTGAAATAGAAATAACCTAATCTCAAATTGCACTTCAGAGTCATAACAATATTTGTTAAGGACTGAGGGAGAGAACATATTTCTCTTCAGTATTTTTGGGGGAAAAATAATGAATCAAAAGAGTCTGAAGCACAAACAAATAGCTACAGTTTACAGCACTTTGCAGCCACAACTCATTAAATATTCTGGAAATCATTTAAATTCAAATAATACTGGTTATAAATGGAGTTATATTTTAAAAAATCTTTAAAAACAGCAGAAGTAATATTGAAACGTCACTTGGGATAGCTGCAGATTGCAAGAGCTTCCAGTGGAAGGGAAGTTTTACATCATGCTTACAATTCCTGTTTTCAAATCTGTAGTTAACTGAAAAAGATAGACACACATGAACCAGAGTCAATAAAAAAAATTCAAAAACTTTCCATAAAACAGAATGTCTCTTTGCATTGAAAGTTTTCCCTCTGCAGCTTTGACTAAGACCCTAACATTTTTTTCTGTATGTATTTAACTGTTCTCTTGTCCATTAATAAGCTATAATTTTCTATTGTCCTTTCATTGAAAGGAAAAAAGCACTATGTAGACAAAGATCATTACTAGTTCACTCCCAGTTATTAGCGAAGTCAGTGAAAATGAAAAGTTAATTATAGAGTCTTTAGAATAGTATACAATGATTAACATTTTTTTTTTAAAAAAAATCAGGTCTAAAATTTAAAAAGCACAGTATTATGCAATTGCCTCTGCAGGACCTTTTTTGCTAATCTCTACTCATCTTGCCTGATATTTATTCTAGGTGGATAACAGGCTTTCAATAAAAAGAAGGTCACGAGGCAAGGCCCATTTAAGAAGCAAACAGGGAAGGGAAAGCACAAGGAAGAGGGGCAACAGCGGGGTGAACCCTGAAGAGAAACTGCTTTGGGACACAAACTGGAAATCACACATATGTGACTCTCAGAACAATGCTGAATACTTTTAGCTCAGATTTTTTTCTAACCAGTAATGAACAGTCCACTCAAATGAAGTTACAAACATTGGCCACTGGTGAAAAGGCATTCTAATTTCTTTCAAACTCCCTAAAATTTAGAAGCCAATAATCCAAGCAGAGATAGCCAAGACCTCATTACCATGTTACTCTGCACCCTTTTGTATCCTTCAACCTTATCTTCACATTCTAGAAGCATAGCTATGAAAAACGAAGACACTGTTCTAGTAATGCTGTTGCTATTGATATATGTACTGGCAAGTCACTTCGTCGTTACCCTTTGCTCCTACCTAGCGTTGACATTTGATTTTGAGAGGCTTACCTACAGTGAACTTTAAGCTTTTCTTTGAGTCACTCATCTACTAGGACAGAGTAAGCAAGTTTGCACAATGCAATACAGACCTACCTGAAGTGGCCCCTAAAGAATCAATTTGAATATGAAGGACAGCATAGCCAAAACCACACCCAAGACAAAGTGGCCCTGCTTAAAAGTATTCAGTGCTGGCTCAGATTTTGCTCTTACTCCAAGTTATAGATGTGGTTCTTCTGAATCATAGTTCTTTGGCTGAGTAATTGCATTATTAGGTAACCAAATCCCCTCTGTAGAGCAACTTGTGTTCATTATCTACTTCCTGGTCGATCTTTATATCATCTTTAAACTATCCAGGCAAAGATTCTATATCATCATCTACACAATTGATTTTTAAAAAAGCATTGAAGTACATTAATGACCCTTTTGGAACCTGCTGAAGACACCCGGCTCTGTCAATCTGGTAGCGGCTGCATTTCAAGGCCTCTCTGTAATCCAGTTTTGAATCTATATGCTGTGCACGCTGTTTGTCCCACGGGTCACATATTTTATTCAGAACGTGCAGTATTATATCAAACTCACTGGAGAAATCCAACACTACTTTCTCAATGCTACTGCCTTGTTCCTCCACATCCACAGCTCACTATGAAATAAACATGACAAGTTTGTTTGGAAAGAAAGATCTGCCTTCCATGAAATGATGTTTATTGACAATTTAGGTTTATAATTTTATTTTTAACAAAATTAACTGCTTTGCAACTTTGTATGGTATTTAAACAAATAAGTAGATACCTGAGTTTCCTTCACCTTCTCTAGAACAGTCTGGAAATCATCCCTGGATGTCTTCGCGTTTCTAACTCGAAAATTAGTGTTAGTTAATATAATTTCAAGAAGAACTTGATTGGCCCATGAATTATTGATCCGAATATATTTAATTTCACAAGGTGCTACCAGGTAGAGCACATGTTCTATTCTATCCAGAAAATGAGATGTTTTTTAGGGTGATCTTATCATCACTATCATAAAGAAGCCAGCTTCACTACAGATAAAAGGTCTAAACCTTGTGACTGGGCAACTGTGTGATCAGGCACAAACTCAGCATTTACATGCTAATCTCTGAACAGTGTCATTCACTAAGCAGGTCCTTTGGTCGAGCTTGCCATGTGTAACTGAAAATAACACCATTAAATAGCTGAAGGGTTTTCAGGAATTTGGAATTTAAAGCTTTGATACCACACAGCTGGTCACTGTTCACTGGAGCAGGCTCTACCACCAGTGCCTCTTCAGTACCCTAGGCATGATTTAAAGTCATTTTCTGGTAAATCTCCCAGAGAAGGGAACGATGCAAACAATTAGAGTCTTCCTCAAATCACGCTCATTTTTACTGCTGGGAATGCGCTATAATGAAGTAGTGACATGGATAAGATGAGCTTGACTGTTCCCACCTCCAGTATATGCTATTTTCCTTTTGACTACATTTGTGTATACATCAGACAATACTGCCAGTATGGATAGTTGTTGCCAAGTCTCTTGCACTTCACAGTAAAAAACATCTGCAGCAAAGAATGCTGTGACTGTATGGCCCCAAACCTGGCAGTAGCTATGAAAAACAAGGGGTTTGGAAACATGGATGGAAGTATTGTGACTGTTCCACACAACTGGTAGCAGCCTGCACCTCTTAGACAGTGCTTAAAGTGAAGTAACAGCCAAAGCAGTGATGGATGAGGCCCCACTATACTGAAATTAGAGATGAAAAAAAAATCCTCCCATTAGCTTAAACGGAGTTGGAATTTCCTGCTGGAAAATATAACATGGAATGTGTTCTGAGTCATGTTACATTTTTCTAGAATATAACATTATTCCGGGATGTATGATTTGCACCTTGCAATTAAAGGGAAGCCGAAAGCTGAACATGCAGGGTTTTATGGTTTCTAAACTTTACTTCAGAATCTTACTCATGCTCTTAAATGTTCTTTCGGGCATTCTGTCACCTGACAACATATTCCCCTAAGACAATCTTTAAATGAAGTATTAATAGACAGATATTTTATGACTTGATACCTCTCTTCACCTAATTTACTATATTGTTTATTCGAATATCATTATTTTTTCCCAGACCTTGAAAAAAACTTGGGTACAGCTTCATTCTTAATGTCATTTTACTGACATGGAAAGAACAATTGTTCTCTCTCCAATTTTTATCTGAAACTTTGCAAAAACTTTCAGTATTGCTCATTCTGCCTTTCAACATTGGTTTCACATCTCCTTTGTTCTTCCTACTGGAAAAAATGGTCTGTTTGAATGAAAGGAAGAATTAAATGTCATTTCTTCTTCAACAGAAAACAGTGGTATCAAACACATGTAGCAGCAATAACCCTGTTTTCTGCATACCACACATTGTATTTCAGTAAGTTTCATTTATCATAATATTCCAATATTGACACACGCTATCCATGCTCTTTAATTCTACTTCTTGTCCCACATTTATTTTCAAACCTGTTCATCTACTAGAAGATAGAAATATAAGTTTCTCAAGCACAGCAAAACCACAAAGCTTTCCAAGCTATTTCATGCAGCTATGAGCTTCCCCTTGTCTGTAGAGAGGTGATTCACGTGTTGTGATTGCTGTCAGCATTTCACTCTTAAGCGTATTTACAAATATCACAGACAGGCTTGTTTAAAGCTAGAGATTTGTATTATTTCTTTCTATTATAACTATGCTGAAAAACATTCTTCTTCTGTTCCTGCCTGTCCTTAATCTGCAGTTGCATGTACAGAATTAGCAGGTAATGAAATATATTAGGAAGGATTCAGTGTTAATTGTAAGAATCCAGCTCTTCATGTGTTATTTAAAAAACAATAGATCTCACATTTAAGATGATAATGAGCATCAGAGCTAAAGTGAGATTAGAAACTTCTGAGTGAACCTTAATTACTTTTTTCAATTTTCAGTAATCGCCTGACAGTAAATCCCTCCAATTCAAGTCACACCAGAATACAAGAGGGAGGGTTTGTGTTTTCCTTTCTTAAAACATTGGAAAGGCTTTCTGCAGGATTTTCTTGATACCTTTTATTCATCATGTCAGTAACTGAGGGATCAAAACTAAGTGGCCAAGGAAATGCTTCTCCTAATTACACAAAGTAAGCCGTCTACCATATTTTTAGCTTTATTCTCAGTTGTTCAGATTAAATTGGGAAGCAAAGGGCCTCAAATTCGGTTTGATACTATAAATAATTCACAGATTTCCTCTCGCTCACTATGAGACTGTAAGGTTTGTTGCAGTGAACAGGCAGCACCTAGTGGTCTTGACATGAATAAATAGTTCGAGTTCTTAACAATTCCAAGTTTTTAAAAAAAACATTTCACGAACTAAAAGCAAGTTTTAGGTTTCATATGTGTATGTGTGTGCATGCACATGCATGTGTATATTCGCACAGGAAAGAAAACATTCAATTTCTGACTTGCTCTGAGATCTAGATCTTCATCCAGAGGGATTTTAGCCTTTGATGCTTCAAAGACAAGTACAAGGAAGAAAACAAACTCTTGAGTTTTTAAAAGCCATTGGTTACAATGCAGACAACCCATATAAAAAAAATCCACATTTTACAAAAACGGTACCATTCTTTATAGTGACTGAAATACTTTACTGCCTTCATCCATTGTAACCCTTTGTTTTTAAGTTCTAGGCCTTGAAGATAATCATAATAATTAGCCACATTGATTATCAAACCTCAGAGTTTATTTCTATTTAAATGAATCAAAAATTTAAATGTTATCCGACAAGAACCTTTCTGGAATTGCTAGGAAAAGAACAGTATTAAAAGTAAGGAGGAAACTTGGTCAGTTGAATAACAACCTGATCTCCATCAGTCTGCATATCTTGAGGGTATGTTTCATGCTTTATCATACAACAGAAGTCAGAGATTACTGGATCATTAGCTTTAATTTTTATTCTAAGAATTTGTTTGTAGATTCATTTATCCACAGGAATCATTTTTGCTCTCTGCTGAGTTTCTCACTTCAATGCCAGATATATTATATCTCAGTCTATTTGAAGACAGGACTGAAGTAAAAACACTTGCATCAGCAAAACCACTTGTACATTTTTTAGTGTTCTTCTGAACTTTATTGGAAACTTTGATCAAAAAAATATATATTCATCAGTATGATTCCATAGAAATCAATGTACACAGTCTCTGTTTCCATTTTTGGTTATCACGAAAGGCCTGATATGGATGGGCCAAATGAAGAGTGGGAATTGTTTTGAACACTGGTAACCAGAAGCTACAGTAGGCCCTCAGGCCACTTACTGCCTATGGCTGGACTTCTCTACTCTCCCTCACTACATCCCACAGTTCATTTGTAGCAAGCTAGCTTTGCATGCATGGATGGATGGATGGATGGATGGATGGATGGATGGATGGATGGATGGAGTGAGTTGCTTATTTCTTAGATGTGTGTCAAAGCTTTAAAAATTGCCATTTTCTTTTACAATTAATCTCTTGTTACAGTTAAAACAAATACAGAACTGGCAAGTTGAGTGCAAACAGGACTACAGAATGAAGGCCAAATCTCAAGTCATTGTGTAACTATGAAGCCATTCCATCTACGTCAATGAAGAGAAAACCTTTGTGATAGTAATTCTCTATGAAACAAAGAATTCTGCAAAATATAATTATAATTCTAAACCAGCACACTCTCTTTCACTGAGGATGAAGAGCTGTCTATCTTCATAGAACAGACCAGAGTACCCATGGCAGACCACACAAATCAATGGCAATAGCTGAGGGATATTAGGTGGCATGCATCTCCAAATTTGCTACAAAGTGAGGGCTAAGCAAGTGCCTGTTTCTTTTACCCTCTGTCTAAACTGTATCCTGCTTATTTCCCTCTATTTCTCCAAATTGTCTCTGTGCATGTAGAAATCAATCCTGATACTAGGAAGATGTGGAAAGCTGTTCACCCCTTCATAAAGAAAGGTACGGATTACAAGCATGCAGCCTGTTCTCTATGTGTATGATCTGCACAATGTCTCAAAGGAAAACTTGTCCAGAAATAAATTCAACCCATTAACTCCCATACTAATGGTACTAGTAAAAATAACATAAAAACTGGAGTGCTGCCATGAGTGGCTGTAAACACTTCGGGCGAGATAGGCTAGGAAAGAGAGGTGGTGGGGTTGCCTTCTATGTTAGAGAAAGTTCTGATTGTGTAGAACTAAACTATGCTAACGATAGGGTTGAGTGCTTGTGGGCTAAAATCAGTGGAGCCCACAGTAAGTCAGACATAGTGGTGGGAGTCTGTTATTGGTCGCCCAGCCAGGACAAGGAAACCGATGAGCTCTTCTACGAGCAACTGGGAGAAGTCTCACGATTGCTGGCCCTCGTCTTGTGGGAGACTTCAACCTTGCAGGTGTCTGATGGAAGTATAACATAGCAGAAAGGAAACACTCTAGGAGGTACATCGAGTGTATGGAAGATAACTTCCTAACACAACTGGTGAGTGAACCGACTAGAGAAGGTGCCCCACTGGATCTGCTGTTTGTGAGCAAAGAGGGCCTTGTGGGGGAAGTGACTGTTGGAGGATGCCTGGGGCTCAGTGATCATGAGACGATAGAATTCTCAGTTCTTGAAGGGGGGTCAGCAGAACTGCCACCTTGGACTTTCAGATGGCAGACTTCAAACTGTTTAGAAGGCTACTTGATAAAGTCCAGTGGGAGACGGTTCTAAATGACAAAGGACGCAGTGAGGGCTGGATGCTCCTCAAGAAGGAAATTCTGGTGGCTCAAGAGCAGGTCATCCCTATGTGTCGTAAAATGAGTCGGTGTGGAAGAAGCTCAGGTTGGCTTAACAGAGAGCTCTGTGTTGGTCTAAGGAAAAAGAGGAAAATATATGAGCTTTGGAAGAGGGGGCACACATCTCAGGAGGACTACCAGGAGCAGGTGAGATCATGTAGGCAAAAATTTATAAGGGCTAAAGCCCAACTAGAACTCCATCTAGTTCACTGGAAGACTTCCATCTAGTTCCAGTTCACTGGAAGACAATAAGAAATGTTTCTTCAAGTATATTAAAAACAACAGGAGGACCAAAGAGAATCTCCCTCCTCTACTGGATGCAAGGGGAATGGTAGTAACAAAGGATGAGGACAAGGCAGAGGTACTTAACACCTTCTTTACTTCGGTCTTTAATAAGAAGATAAGATGTTCCAAGTCTCATGAGCCAGAAGACTGCGAAGGTGAACCCTCAATGTTCCAAGAAGATTTGGTTAAAGACCTGCTTGGCCAATTAGACATCCACAAGTCTATGGGGTCAGATCAGATACACCCAAGGATATTAAGGGAGGTGGCGGATGTCCTTTCCCTCATCTATCAACAGTCCTGGCTGACTGGGGAAGTGCCGTTCGACTGGAGATTGGCAAATGCAACTCCCATTTGCAAGAAGGGGCGGAAGAAGGATCAGGGGAATTATAGGCCTGTCAGCTTGAGCTTGGTACCAGGGAATGTCACGGAGCAGATCATATTGAGTGCTATCACACAGCACATGCCGGACAGCCAGGTGATCAGACCCAGTCAAATGGGTTTATGAAAGGCAGATCCTGCCAGACCAACATGATCTCCCTCTATGACAAGGTTACCTGTTTAATGGAGGAGGGAAAGGCTGTGGATGTGATGTACCTCGACTTTTTTAAAGCCTTTGACACTGTTTCTCACAGTATTCTGATTCAGAAACTGGCTGCCATTGGCCTGGACAGGCACACCCTCTGCTGGGTAAAAAATGGGCTGAATGGCTGGACCCAAAGTGTGGTGGTAAATGGAGTTAAATCCAGTTGGAGGCCGGTCACGAATGGTGTTCCCCAGGGTTCAGCGCTGGATCCAGTACTGTTCAATATCTTTATTAATGACCTGGACGAAGGGATTGAGTGCACCCTTAGCAAGTTTGCAGATGACACCAAGCTGGGTAGCGGTGTTGATCTACTTGAAGGATCTACTTGAAGGTTGTTTAGCCTGGAGAAGAGGAGGCTCAGGGGAGACCTTATTGCACTCTATAAGTACCTAAAGGGAGGTTGTAGGCAGGCAGGGGTTGGTCTCTTCTCTCAGGCAACCAGTGACAGAACAAGAGGACATGGTCTCAAGCTTCATCAGGGGAGATTTAGGCTTGATATTAGCAAGAAATTTTTCATTGAAAGGATGATTGGCCATTGGAATGCACTGCCCAGGGAGGTGATGGAATCATCGTCCCTGGAGGTGTTTAAAAGAAGTGCCATGATTTAGACAACAAGTAGGTGTTGGTGTTGGGTCATAGGTTGGACTCGATGATCTCAAAGCTCTTTTCCAACCTTGTAATACTGTGACACTGTGTGAAGAAAGGGAGGTGCTGCAGAGAGATCTGGACAGGCTGGACCAATGGGATGAGGTTCAACAAGACCAAATGCCGAGTCCTGCACTTGGGACACAACAACCCCATGCAGTGTTACAGGCTTGGGGAAGACTGGCTGGAGAGCTGCCTGGAGGAGAAGGACCTGGGAGTGTTGATTGACTGCCAGCTGAATATGAGCCAGCAGTGTGCCCAAGTGGCCAAGAGGCCAAAGGTATCTTGGCCTGTATCAGAAACAGTGTGGCCAGCAGGACCAGGGAGGTGATTGTGCCCCTGTACTCGGCACTGGTGAGGCCACACTTTGAATACTATGTTCTGTTCTGGGCCCCTCACTACAAGAAAGACATTGAGGTGTTTGAGCACGTCCAGAGAAGGGCGACGAGGCTGGTGAAGGGGCTGGAGAACAAGTCCTATGAGGGAACTGGGGTTGTTTACCTTGGAGAAGAGGAGGCTGAGGGGAGACCTCATCACTGTCTATGGCTGCCTGAAAGGGGGCTGTGGCAGAGCGAGTGTTTATCTCTTCTCTCAAGTGACAGGTGATAGGACAAGGGGAAATGGCCATAAGTTGCGCCAGGGGAGGTTCAGACTGGATATTAGGAAGAATTTCTTTACCAAAAGGGTGATCAGGCACTGGAATAGGGTGCCCTGGAGGTGTTTAAAAAGCGGGTAGATGAGTTTTTGAGGGACATGGTTTAGCAGATAATGGGTGCGGTTGGACTCGATGATCTGAAAGGTCTTTTCCAACTGGAAGATTCTATGATTCTATGATCCTTGTATTGTCTTTGTACAAATTTTAAGGTATAATCAGAAAGCCACCTCATACTATTGATTTTTAACCAATCTCCCACTGAAATCTATAAGATCTGCTTAAAATCAATAGTGCAATAAAGAATCTGCAGAGCTGTTTGCAGTATGACTTTTTCTAACTTTTGTTTGTTTTCTTCTTTGATTTAATGATACTTAATCTGATATGGTGACACCAGATGATAAATATCCCATGCATGTATAGAATTTGCCAAAAATTAGACTAATATGGATGCAATAATGTTAATATTGATTTTTCGGGGCGGGGGGGGGGGGGGAAGTTATTAAGGAACTAAAACAGGATGTGATATCACTTGAAATTGGTATCCTTTTAAATCCCAGAATGGGAGCTGATGGCCTAGGAAAAAATGTTCTTTCATTTCATTCACGCAGTAAATAAAATATTCAGATCTGGAAAGAAACAAACATATTTAAAAGGGCATTTATTGCTCAGAATAAAAACAGTGTAGAAAGACTATCTAAAATTTACATGGGAATCACATTTATCAACTTTGAAAAAAGAGAGGAAAAATATTCACAGTTGATGAAGTTTCTGAAAACAGGGGGGAAAAGGCATTTTTTTGTTTCCATCAAAGAAAAATATTGCATGTAGATACAGAGTGCTGATACCTTTTCACAAATTTATAGACTAGAAAACAGAGTGATGAAGCTAATAGAGGCCACTGAGTTTATTTATATTTGTTAAGAGATTGTCTTAGAATATTCATCTGGGAGGGAGAACCTGCATTCTGCTATGCACATTGAAGAAGCTATATATAAAAATTGAACTCTGTGGGGAAGAGATTTTAACTACAACCCTGTGCTTAGGATTTCTTGCAGAGTAGCTCAAGACTACTATTTCTCGCATTGCTCTTCTGAGGTGCTGTAACTTTTCTAATGTACTATAGCACAGGCCTTGAAATCCTGCTTCTAGGCTCTGCTCTGCCACTGTGCACTTATAGGCTGGCAGTCCAAATCTTATGCTTATTTTGACAGCAATCGTCTTAAAAATTATTTTGCCACCCATTCCAAAAGAGCAAATTCCAACCAGTGTATAAAGAAAATCCTTGACTAAACCCATAAAATAGCTATCTGAAATTTTTCAAACCAGTATAAAACAACACATAGCTAAACCCATAAGGGCCTCATCTTTCCATCTGTAATATGGGCATAATGGTAGGCCTTTAGATGAGTACTGGCAAGAGAAATTAATTACATAATAACATAGTTCACATGTTATGGTGTCAGTATCGTAGAACAAACTGTGAGAAAGATTGATTAAAGAGACATTTAAATTAACTAGAGTGCTGTACTCAATTAAGTAGCAAGAGTTCCTTCCACAGGGATGATGACCAGCCTGTCAATATTCCATCAATATCCTTTAAGACTAGAAACACTGAGTCTGACAGCCATTGAGGCTAATCTGGTCAATCAGCTCGGCTCTCTCCCCTCTCTCCAAAAGAATACGTCATGTATTTTCTTTTAAACATTTCTCTTGAAATAAATTCAACTTGGATCAAACCTAGAAGACTACAAGACATAGCAGAAAGCAAAAGAAACTGCATGAAAATAAAAACAGATTAGGCCTAGGGCATGACAGATGACATACAGGGGACATAAATTAAGGCTATGCAGTAGATAGTAACTGTACAGACACAAAGTGACATCTCCAAACAGCTCATGACATTGAAGCAAGTCTCCTATCACATTTCTAAACATAAACACATGCACTAGCTGGTCTAAGAGTGTCTGGGATGTAGAGGAGTGATGGATGGAAACACTATGAT
Source organism: Tapera naevia (assembly GCA_033556795.1). Lineage (NCBI taxonomy): Eukaryota > Metazoa > Chordata > Aves > Cuculiformes > Neomorphidae > Tapera > Tapera naevia. Next base: position 10,065,587 of record JAUMJJ010000022.1, on the reverse strand, counting down.
GTGCCCTAAGAACACACCTTGAAAATGCATGAAAGAAGTCCTTTTTTCCTATACATCTACTTATTACAAAAAATAAAATTAAAAAATTAAGAAAATGGGGGCACATTCTTTTTATTATTTTTTTTCTTTGCTTTTTAAGACTTCAGAAGCTCTTATTCTATTTCAACCATGCTCCTGTACTGATCCTGTGAGCTTTGCCCCAAGATTTTTTCTGCTGGCCAATGCCAATTTAAATTGTAATGAAAACATTGCAACTCATACTATACTACCTACTAGCATATTGATTATTTTTCACCAAACATTTACAAGAAAATCAAAGTCCCGCTTCTTTTTCTGCTTTTCAAGCATTGAGATATTTTTCCCCATGTTGATATTTTATTTGCATACATAAATGAGTTGAAGTGTAGGCCAGGATATTCGTAAAAGTTGGATAGCTTTACCAAACATTTTGTATAGTAATATCAGTAGATCCATCTTGTCTAGGTATGATTCTACTGACACACATGCACTTAATACATCATACATACAGGCTTCTATTTAGGGTAAGTGTATGAACCATACCAATACAGATGTCTTTATAACAATAAAAGAGTGTTCATTTTATGAATGGCAACAATATTTTGGTTTAAAAAAAACATGTCCTCAGTTAAATTGATCCATCTCATAACTGTGCACCTCAGATCCCATCTCCTTCTATCCCTGAAATCAAAAACACTTTTAAAACTTAAACAAGATCACCTTAGATGAATGCAACTAATTAAAATGGTATTTAATCTTAATTCTAAATAATTTGTTTATGACATAGATCATAATTTACAGTTCCTAAATATCATCTCCAGTTCCTAAATATCTCTTTCCAGCTCAGCCAAAGAACCCATTTTACATGTTTTTGATAATGTACCATTTTAATGATTATTTTCTGGAGTGAGTAGGAGAGTAAGAAATTTAGTTGAAGGCATCAGTCATTCCCAGCTCTCAAAGCCAGAGAGATGAAAATGCTAATCAGGTCACCTAGAGATGTCAAGTAACACCAACAAACTAATATTGTGGAACATCCAATTCCCTGGAAAAGGAATTACATTCCAAGCCATGAATGATGTTGTCTGATATAAAGCATCAGAAGACCATTTTGAAAGTCTATTTGAAAAAGTTTCCATCAACAACAACTGGTAGTATTGTCTGCTTTCCAAAGAAAATCCAAGCCCAGCTATTGGGGCGAAGGGAAACTTCAATAAAAATACTTTTTCTGGTTGGAATAAAATAGTTGACGGTATGACAAAATCATTTCTACAGCACCGCAGGCTGTCCAGATGCTTCTTATTCTGCCTGAGATTTGTAGTTTGATCTTGACAAATGAGGACCTATTGCTCTGCTGGTTGGTTTGGGTTGATGGCATGTCTTTGGGTCTATTGGTTTGGGTTGATAGCAAGTTGAATATGAGTAAACAGCGTGCCCTCGCAGCCAAAAGGGCCAAGTGTGTACTGGGATGCATCAAGCGTGGCATAGCTAGCTGGTCAAGGAAGGTGACTGTGCCACTCTGCACTGCACTGGTGTGGCCACTTCGAGTACGCTGTGCAGTTTGGTGTGTCTCTGTGTAAGAACGACATTGAGTGTGTCCAGAGGAGGGAAACCAACATGACAAAAGACTTTAGCAGAGCAGCTGATGTCATTTTGTTTGTGCAGCTTGGAGAAGGCTGAGGGGTGATCTCATCACTATCTGCAACCTATGGAAGGAGGGCAGCATGGGGGGAGATGTTGATGTCCTCTCTCTGGTGACTAGCGACAGGACACAAGGAAATGGAAAGAAACTGTGTCAGGGGAAGTTCCAATTGGACATTAGGAAAAGGTTCTTCACTGAGAGGGTGGTTGGTCACTGGAACAGGCTCCCCAGGGAAGTGGACGTGGAACCAAGGCTGTCAGTGTTCAAGGAGTTTCTGGATGATGCTATTAGTTATATAGTTTAGTTTTGGATAGTCCTGTCAGGAGCAGGGATTTTAACCTGACAGTTCTTACGGATCCCTTCCAACTTGAGATAGTCTATGATTCCATTAAAAAAATCTATACATGCTTGCTCAGATGGTCCCACCAAATAGCCAGAGAGGAATAAAAAGGAAGAGTGGCGATGGCTGGTGACAGACTGGAGGCACAAAGGAACTCATTTAATGTATGAGGGTTCTCTGCATCTTTTTGACTACTCAGGAAAAAGCTCTCCTGCTCCACAAAAGATACAAACCACTCAAGGCTACGCAACTGAAACCTGCTATTCCCAGTTCAGTTCATTCAACAAGGGACTGAAAATGAGTATTGATGTTGCTGAATATCTATGTGCAGGTACAGAAACATCTATGTGCATGTACAGAGTGGTCAGTCTGGTCTGTTTGAATTACCTTGTTCGAAAGTGAGTTGGTAGGATGTAAAATAGCATGTGGAACTGGGTGTACTCTACTGACTGATAATTAATGTTGAGGAACAGTCTACCACATAGTTCATTGTTTGCACAGTTTAGGAAGAGCAGAGCAATCCTGATGATCAATCAGAGTTACAGATGGCTCACAGCAAGTGCTTGATTTTGAAGAACATTTTAATTCCAGAGGAAGGACCTAAGAGGAAAAAAATCCCAATTTACATCAAAAAAGGTTATCTTGTTATGCTCTACTTGCTGGACTATTTCACTCTCAGTGATGGATTGCCCCTTCAACTACCTAATTACAGCATTACAGATAATCAATAAGAAGAAAGTGGGGCAAGAAGCGATAGGATTGATTTGTTAAGCTTCTTTTTAAGATTTAGACCATTCTACTTGTTTGAGAACTGTCAGTATTTCTGGTGATGAAAATTAAGCAGTTAAGAAAAATATTAAACTAGTTCTAGTTGTCTTTTTTCCTTGGGTTTTTGTTTGTTTGTTTGTTTGCTTGCTCTTGACAACACAGCTTTACCATCAAACTGTCTCATATTTCTTCAAGAAAATTAGCTCTTGAGAAAATCCTTCCAGTATGGGCTAATGGTTTCCTAAGTGTAAAGTGCAATTTGACATTACCCTGTGGAATTTTCTCAGCTTACATATCACAGAATCACAGATTGGTCTGAGTTGGAAAAGACCTCTAGGGATCATCTAGTCCAGGCCCTCTGCTAAAGAAGGCTCGCTCAGAGCAGGTTGCCCTCATGTTTTTAAATGGTAGTAAAGATCTAGAAAATAGGACCAAATTTCCTCAAATAACCACCAGCTTTGGCTGCTCTCACTTCTGATGTTCAGAGGAACACTGCATTTACCTGTAGATCTTAGTTAAAACAGGGAATTTTCTGGAATTCAGGCCTGAATCCTTGCTGCCGGCCATTACTGAAAACCTTGGATTCTGTGAACTCTGTGTCCTCAGTGCTCAGAGAGGTAGAAATTTCCTCAAAAATGACAGTTAGCAACGCTCATCCTGATCATTTTCTTTCACGTGATTTATGACACTGCTTCTGCTAAAGCCATTTTTTACTTTGCTTGGAATTTGAACAGTTGAGCTACGAGGATAGGCTGTTATGAAAACGTCCATGCCCAGGAGCAAGTAGGTCATCCTGATGTACAGATACCAGGTATCACAGTATCACAGTATCATAAGGTTGGAAAGGACCTCTGAGATCATCAAGTTCAACCTATAACCCAACACTAACACCAACACCAACACTAACACCAACCATCATCTAAACCATGGCACTCAGTGCCTCATCCAGTCTCCCCTTAAACACCTCCAGGGTCGGCGACTCCACCACCTCCCTGGGCAGCGCATTCCAATGACCAATCACCCTTTCAGTGAAGAACTTTTTCCTAACATCAAGCCTAAACTCTCCCTGACGAAGCTTGAGTCCATGCCCTCTAGTTCTGTCACTGGTCACCCAAGAGAAGAGACCAACCCCTGCCCGACTACAACCTCCTTTTAGGTAGTTGTAGAGAGCAATGAGGTCTCCCCTGAGCCTCCTCCTCTTTAGACTAAACAGCCCCAACTCCCTCAGTCGCTCCTCATAGGGCTTGTGCTCCAGTCCCTTCACCATCTTCGTTGCCCTCCTAGGGCTCCTCAGGTTTGGATCTGAGAGCGAGATCACAGAATCTTAAAATGGTTTGGGATGGAAGGGACCATAAAGACCATCTAGTACCAACCCACCTGCCATGCACGGGGATACCTTCCACTAGGTCAGGTTGCTCAAAGCCTCATCCAGCCTGGTCTTGAACACCTCCAGATATGGGGCATCCACTGCCTCTCTGGACAACCTGCTCCAGTGCCTCACCACCCTAACAGTAAAAAATTTCTTCCTAATATCTAAGCTAAATCTCCCTTCTTTCACTTTAAAACCATTACTGCCTTTCCTATCCCTGCTCTCCCTGATAAAGAGTCCCTCCCCATCTTTACTGTAGGTTCCCTTTAATTACTGGAAGGCTGCTATAAGGTCTCCTTGGAGCCTTCTCTTCTCTTGGCTGAACAAACCAGGCTCTCTCAGCTTGTCCTTCTATATCCACCCTGAGTTGACCCCAGAATGGCACGTGGCCTGTTTGACTACCTGAAGGTACATTTAGGACAGACACCTCCCAGCCCAGCCCAGCCCAACAGGGACAACTTACACTGCGCTTTGAAGAGGACCAACTGCGTAGGCTTCGAGCCTGCAGTCCACCACAGAACCCCTCATTAAACTGGTTGAGGCAACATGGGGCAGTCCCACCCCAAGTGGAATCCAGAAGAGGACTCCAGAACTGAACGCAGTATTCCAGATGCGGTCTCATGAGACCAGAGCAGAGGGTCAGAATCTCCTCCCTTAACCTGCTGGTTGTACTTCGTTGGATGCAGACCAGGATACGGTTGGCTTTCTGGGCTGCAAGTGCACCTTGCTGACTCATGTGTATCTTCTCACCCACCAGCATCCCCAAGTCTTCTCTTCGGGGCTGCTCTCAATCCATTCTCCTCTTATTATGTATTTGGCTTGGAATTGCCCCAACCCATGAGCCAGACCTTGCATTTGGCCTTGTTGAACTTCAAGAGGTTCGCACAGGCCCATGACTCAAGCCTGTCAGGATCCCTCTGGATGGCATCCCTTCCCTCCACTGTGTTGACCATGACACACAGTTTGGTGTCATCGGCAAACTTGCTTCAAGCCTTGAGGCACAGGGCCATCTTTCTCACACCATTTTCAGGTTGCACGCGGGCAGGGGCTGGAGAAGGGGAAGTGGCTGAAGAAAAAGTGTTATGAGGAACAGCTGAGGGAATTGGGACTGTTTAGCCTAAAGAAAAGGAGAGATCTTATAAAAAGGGGAGATCTTATCGCTGTCTACAACTACCTGAAAGGAGGTTGTAGCTAGGTGGGTGTTGGTTTCTTCTCCCAAGTGACAGGCGATAGGACAAGAGGAAATGGTCTCAAGTCACACGAGGGGAGGTTGAGATCAGACATAACAAAAAATTTCTTCACCAAAAGAAGTGGCTAGTAAGTCAAGGGAAGTGATTCTCCCCCTCTACTCTGCTCTTGTGAAACTCCACCAGGAGTCCTGTGTTCAATTTTGGAATCCCCAGCATAAGAACGATACGGAACTGTTGGAATGGGTCCAGAGGAGGCCTACGAAGATGATGAGAGGGCTGGAGCACCTCTGCTAAGAGGACAGGCTTAGAGAGTTTGGCTTGTTCAGCCTGGAGAAGAGAAGCCTCTGGGGAGACCATATAGCAGCCTTCCAGCACCTGAAGGGAATCTACAGGAAAGCTGGGGAGGGACATTTTACAAGGGGAAGCAGTGGTAGCACAAAGAGAGTGGTTTTAAATTAGAAGGGGGAAGATTCAGATTAGACATTAGGAAGAAATTATTCACTGTGAGGGTGGTGAGGCAGTGGCACAGGTTGCCCAGGGAAGCTGTGGTTGTCCCCTTCCTGGAAGTTTTCAAGGCCAGGTTGGATGGGGTCTTGAGCAGCCTGGTCTGGTGGGAGGTGTCCCATGGGGTTGGAACTGGACGATATTTAAGGTTCCTTCCAGCCCAAACCATTCTATGATTCTATGATTCTGGTCAGGCACTGGCGCAGCTGCCCAGGTTGAGTCACCATCCCTGGAGGTGTTTAAGACACGTACATGAGGTGCTCAGGAATATGATTTGGTAGTGGACAAGTACAGTTGGGGTCGATGAAGCCAAAGCTGTTCTCCATCAAGAAATTCTCTGACCGTCTGGTTCACTCCCGGCGAAGGCGGCACGGACGGCCCCTGGGCGGGGCGGTCCCGCTCCCCGCCCCCGGCTCTGCGGCGCGGGGCCGCGGCTCCGGCGCTGCAGGGGGCGCTGCGCGGGCGGGCGCGGGGCTGGGCGCGCCGCTCCCGGCGGCGGCGCAGTTCCCGTTCCCGTTGCTGTTCCCGTTCCTGTTGCTGTTCCCGTTCCCTGGCGCAGGGCCGGGCGGCGGTCGTGCCTTGTTCTCGCTGCTCCCTCCTTCCCCCCGCTGCCTCGCAGTCGTCGGCGCCGGTGGCGGGGAGGGCGGGAGCGGGGCGGGCGCCGCATGCGTCGCTGATGGAGCCGGGCTCGGGGCTGCCGCAGCGCAGGGCGGGGGGCGGCGGGCTGGACCTCGGGGCGGGATCTGCGGGGGGGTCGCCAGCGCTCTCCGGGGGACAGTCCCGCCGCAGGAAGCAGCCGCCGCGCCCGGCCGACTTCAAGCTCCAGGTCATCATCATCGGGTCGCGGGGGGTGGGCAAGACCAGCCTCATGGAGCGCTTCACCGACGACACCTTCTGCGAGGCTTGCAAGTCCACCGTGGGTAAGGGACCCCGCCGGGCTGCGCCCCGTCCCCTCCCGGAGAAGGGGGGTGCCCCGTCCCGGGAAGGGGGATGACGCCGTCCCATCCCGCGAGGGATGGATGCCCTCGTCCCGTCCCGGGCGTGCGGGATGCCCCTGAACCGGCCCGCGGGAGGGGCATGTCCTCGCCCCGGTCTTCGCAGAGCCCGGCCGTGGAAGCACGGGGCTCGGCGTGGCGGCTGCCTTGCCGACTCCTCTCCGGCCATTCCTCCCCCAGTGCGGGCCCCTTCCCCGCATGCCGGCCCTAGGCTTTCCCCTCTTGGGCCTCCCACGCACCTCGTCGGGGTGCGTGGCTGTCGCCGTCCCCTTCCCGTCCGACGGAGCGGGGACTGCGTGGCCCGGGTGGGTTCCTTCATGGCATTTGTGGCAGGGGAGCCCTTTGTGCCAGGCGTCCCAGCTCCTGACGGAAAGGTTGTGGAGGTCCTAGTTATCTTTGCAGGTTTTGAGGTGTTGGGTGTCCTGTTTCAGCCTTACTAACGACAAAGAAAAAGCACGGTTTAAAGTAGAGGTGGTTAAACAGGGTTTTGTGCTCAAGTCTTGGATGTTGTGCATAGGGAATAGAAGTATTTAGTCAGTTGAAAAGTTGTACGATGTGTATTCAGTGTAGTCGATGGGACTTCAAATGCGCCTCTAGACCATAGTCCAGTTAAGTCCAGATTACTAGTACGCATTCATAGAATTGTAGAAAAGTTTGGTTGGAAGGGACCTTAAAAATCATCCAGCTCCAACCCTGCCTGCAATGGGCAGGGACTCCTACTAGATTAGTTTGCTCAAAGCCTCATCCAAGCCTGGCCATGAACACCTCCAGGTAAAGGGCACCCACTTCTCTGGACAACCTGTTCCAGTCTCTCACCACCCTAACAGTAAAAAATTTCTTCTTAATATCTAATCTAAATGTGCTCTCTCTTCAGTTTACAACCATTATTCCTCATCCTGTCAGTATGTTTCCTGACAAAGAGCCCCTCCCCAGCTTTCCTGTACCCGCCTTTAAGTACTGGAAGGCTGCTGTAAGGTCTTCTCGGAGTCTTCTCTTCTCCAGGCTGAACAAACCCAAATCTCTCAGCCTGTCCTCGTATGGGAGGTGCTTCAATCTTCTGATCATCTTTGTGGCCCTTCTATGGACTCTTTCCAACAGATATATGTTTTTCCTGTGTTCATCAAGAAACCCTGTGTGATGTTAGAACAGAGGAAGTTAATGATTTGTTTCCTGAAGAGCACACTGGGTCTTTTGCTCCTCACCCAACTAAGTTGAGAGCATCCTCCTAGTTCTGTAGCATGTGGTCTTATTCATGGTTTAGTCATCTGTACAAGTCTTGGAGGCAGTTTAATGCCTGCTGTGTTTTAATGAATAAATGCGTAAAGGGAAGAAAACAGGCTAGTTTGGCTACATTGTTACTAGAGTCCTGTCCTTGGTGTTGAACTCTTGAGTATTGCAGCAAGGCAGTTTTTAAGGCTGTGTCATTGGAAAATATATGTACTCAACTTATTTGTAGTTCGGAATGTAAGGAAACTTAGAACATCTGATGGAAAGACGTATTATCTTTTAGAAACAGAACTATTTACTATCTTCCTGTGACAAAATAATAGCAACTCTTGCTTTAGTTTTAATGTGTATTTTATCAGTTGTTTCCCTAAACAACTAAAAATGTCTAAAAATCCAAATCTGGTAGTGTAGATTAGCACTACTAGCGTTGATATATTTTTGTTTTAAAGTTGGTGGCTTAACTCCTGGGAGTTGGAAAGGCAGTGGTAGCGTATCAGAGGCATAATCCTCAAGTGTTGTAATGAAGAAGTGTTGATGGCTTTTGTAGATGGACAGATTTAATTAAATATATGGTACAGCTGAGGAAGTAGAACTGGCAGTGGAATGTATTCCTTATAAATTCTCCAGGTCTTATGTTTTGTTTTGAACACACGTGCATTATCTTTGGATTGACCTACATTTAGGGCTCCTTCAAGGCTGGGCTGCTCACTGTAACTAGGGCTATTTTTCTGAGGTGAATCTTGAGAAGTGAGAGGGGGTACTCTAGACCCTGGTGCAGACTTCCAGTCTGGTGCCTTCTAAGCAAAACTGATTTGCTAGATAACTGAGACAGTGATTGAAGCAGAAAAACTGCCTTATTTTAGAAAAGAAACAGGAAATAAATAGTGGTATCCTGCTAGACAGAATATTACGTAATGTTTGATATACAAAGTGTGCCAACATAAAGCAGCATAGGGAAATCAGCTTGTGCCAAAATATATGTGGAAAGACTTGACAGTAATGGCATTCTTTCAGGGTCCTCTGACTAAACTTGAGAGCTGTTGTGATTCCCCCAGACCTTTTGACTCCTAAATGAAAGAGCTTTTCACAGTCAGCTTGCACTGGTTTTTTTTTGCACTGTAGAGTAAGAAAAAGTGATCTCTGCTATTGACAATTCATGTAGATTGAAAATAACCCACATTCCAAAATGATTTGAGGTCAGACCTTGATACACAGTTAAAATCATAAAGCTCTTTCTTTGACACCACTTCACTGCAGTGATTTTCAAGAACTGTAAGTGAAGAAGCTGTTTTGAAACATTGTTGAAAACCCTGTGACTGATCCAATTTTAGAGGAAGTTATGTAAACTGAATATACCTTGAGATTATATTTGAAAAGTATGTGTAACCTTAACCTTTTGTATGAAATGTATTTTCTAACAGTGGAAGAATTGCAGATGTCAAAAAACTTTGACTGTCTCCTGGCCCTAAGTGCTGTTTAGGATAGTAACACCATGTCACTGAAAAGTGGAGTGTTTCTGCTGAAAAGGGGAGGTGTGTATTCCGTTGAGGAAGATACAGTATTTTAATGCTAATATAAGAAGACTACATTGCCAGATTGCTAAAGTAAATTCAATGATAAAAAAAAAAAAACATCAGCATGTCTTCAGTCTCATCTCAAATAGTGAAGTTCTTTGAAAGTGTTTGAAAATAGCTTGGCAGGCTTCAGCACATTATTCATAACAGCACACGATGTGCTGTTGATCTAAAATTCTTTTGATGTATTTATTTTGGGTTTGAAATTAGTTGCATAGAATATTATGTCTACTTAATCTGCTATTTACATAGTACTGAGAATACTCAATATGCTCAAATATTTACTGATTTTTGCCTGTGGTTGTCAGGTGAGAAATAGATGATGGTGTTTACAATTGTATGTGTTAGAGCTGAATGTTTATTCTTACTATTAGGTTATAACTTATTTTTATTATTTGTTTGGGCAAATAAATTTTCTTTAGAAATATTCCACTGTATCTGCAATGATGTAAAACTGCTCTTTTCATGACAGTTTTATATCCAAAGTAGTTAAGGTAACTTGTTTTCTGTAAAGGAAGAGTGCTTATGTGAGGGTGATATTGGCATCATATTAGCTTTGTCAACAAACGTAAAAATATATATATACTTTTTCTTTAAAAAAATATTCTCTGATTTTTTTCCCTGACTGCCGTGCACCTGCATTATTCATGCAGGGACAGAATGCAAAACTATTGCTTGGAGGTTTTTCAGACTCTTGACAATGAAAAACAAGTATGAATTCAGCATGAAAAGGGATGATCTTTATGAAGGTAGTGGATAGCTACTCATTGCCACATTTGAGAGAAAATTCAAAGATGGGTGATGCAGACAGAGCGCTTGCCTTTGCTTCTTCCTCCCCCTCCTTTTTTTCCACCCCTAAAAGTAGTTCTTAGCTGAAAAGTAGTATATCTTCGTATTTCCAAAGTTATTTCGTTATACTCTCTATACTAATTCTAAAATAGTGTTATCCTCTTTTTCATGAGAGCCCCTTTATTTTTTGAAGGTCTCTGTTCTTGCTTTCTGCCAAGCTGCTGACAGTCTCACGGCTGTCTCTCCTACCTGTGTCCACCACATCTTAGCTCATCGTTCCTGACAGATCTATGAAATTCCTGTGCTCAGCAGTATTTTCTGTCCATCTGATTTTGCCGCAGGCGTTATGCTTCTTTCTAGGCTTTAATCTCTGAACCTGAGGTTCCTGCTCGCCCGAACCTGAGGCCCTTGCCCTGACTCATCTCTCAGGCAGCTGACGCTCCTGCTCCCTCAAATCAAGTTGAGCTCCTCAGCATTTCTTTTATGGGCTGGCTTAGTACATAAAGTTTTGGAGGCCCAGTATTATCCTTCAGTTCTTTTTCCACCAGGTCTGGAAGCATCTCAGGAAAGAGGCCCTTGCCCTTGATAATATCAGAGCAGTTTGGGTGCCTCATGCAGGCTCAATGGTGACTACTACAGCACCGCTTGTAGTAAAAGACAGAACTTCCTGCAGTCCTGGTTTACAAGCAAAATCATAGATAGAGCTATGCAGCTGAGTTTGTAATGGGAAGGTTTGTTGTGAGTAAGGATGAGAATATTGTGACCTGTGATCTGTTTTGGACTAATTGCAGCCTGTGGGATCCAGATCAGTGGCATGCAAATGCGCTGTGGTATAAGACTCCTTTGACTTCACAAAAATGCTCTTTGACCTTGTTTCACCTTACTTTGATGTTGGTGTGAAATATATGCAAGTTGGGAACTCATTAGATTTACAGAGTTCTGTGGCTTTTATTTCCAAGCAGTTTTTTTCCCAGTCAACTCTTCCAAAAATACTAATGTCCATGCAAAATGCCTAACATCCATCAAATAAACAATAATTTTGATGTAGGCTTCAGGTTCATCTTTTATCAGAGCACTCTTAAGGCAGCTTCTGGTTTAAATATATATACACATATATATGATATATAAATATGTACATAAACAACTATACATATGTTTGGGGTTTCTGTCACAGTTCAAACCCTTTCTTCATTCTCTTTATCCTTAAAAATGTGGATTAACAACATAAATTTTGTTTCATTCCCATAACTCTGTCATATAATGTAGTTATGTTCACTTAATAGTATCAGCCTATTCATTTTAAAAGTATCGATTGGTCATTTTTCAGAAGTGCCCATTTAGTTACTCAGTTTTTTACCTAGTCACCATTTTTTTCTGATGAGCACTCTAAGCATGGTATGCAGCTTATTAACCATTTGAAGAATATTTTTTCAGTAAATTATAATTAAAATTGTTTGAAAAACAAATTTAGTAATTGGATGTAATGTAAGATGAACAGCTGCCTACATAAAATTTTCAGGAAAACATTCTTAGAAGAATATCAACTAGGAGAACATTTTTCTTTTTGCTGCGCTTGTTATGTATGCCTGTGGGCTCTTTGTAACAAGTATAATTCATTTTAATTTTTCTTTAAAAATTGGTTTTTTTTACCTTACCATAAGATGGCACTTAGAGCTTAGTTGGGGTGGGGAGAGGGAAGAAAAGGTAGCAATAGATGTCTCTTGCTTTACCACATTAACATGTCCTTGCTTTATACCCCAAATCAGCTCTGTGCTCAGACTGAGAAATTTTTGCAGTTGTACAAAAAAAGACAGTTCTAATCAGCAATAAGTATTGCTGTGAGAATTGGCGCTTCTTATCATCACATGTCCAGGGTGTTAATACATTTCTCATATATTGGCTTTTTGGCTAGTGCAGAATGGAGTGAGTAAAATAAACAGATATCTCAGTAATGGTGAGCTGCAATTACTTGACAATCTACAAGTAGAGGAGAGCAGGAGAGTGGAAACACACAGAAAACAATTTTATCTTATACAAAACCTTGAGATAATTAGGGAGCTTGTGTAAACCTGCCTTGTTTGTCTTCAGTTCTGTAACCAGAAGTTTAGGAAATGTAATTGCTGCAGAAGCCTGTGTTCCCTGGAAGCTGCCTTTCACCTTTAGGAGTGATGTCATCACTTGTAGTTGACACTAGAGACTACAGTAACTGAATGCACCTGGCAAGTAATTGTTTGCTTCACATGTGTCAACTAAGCATATTTGACAGCATTTAGTGTAGTCAGCAATTGTTTTTAATGCATAATTGTTTGAGTCCTTGTAAGTTAACAAAATTGTATTTTAGAATAGGAAAATATAGTAGGTAGATGATACAAATTATCAGGGTTCAGGAATAGGGCTTTGTGGAGGTATGAGGTTGTGAAAAAAGAATAAATATGAAATTGACTTTTTTTCATTTGTAAGCTAAATGTTAAGTTTACCCCATAGAAATATTTGGGTACTGGATTATATCAACACTACGGAATAGTCAGAGTACCTTGTAGTCCCCAGTCAGTACTGGGGTATGAGAATACTCAAGTAAAACAACAGGCAAAATGAAGAGGCCACTTGAATGGTGTCAAATGCAGAGTTTAATTTGTAGGGAGAGTGGAATGCAGCTGTCAAACTCAGTCTCTGCTGTGAACAGCTGAGCGTGTCAAGAGCAGGAAAAAAAAGTAGGGTCATATGATTCTTGGTTATGGACTTCTTAGTTCTTTATGGCAGTTGTGACCTTAAATGTTCATTTGATGAAAATACTGCATGTACTATGCAGAATAATAGTGATTTTAATTAAACCATAAAGTGGAAGAGGCAGACTTCTGCACTAGGTTGTCAATAAGCAAGAAGGTGGATTAGTATTCCCAGTTTTGCAACTTGTACAGCTTTCTTCTTCTGATATCCCAAGGAGTGGGAAACTTGATACCCAAAATGAAATGTTAAATTCAGTCTCATTTTTAAAATAGCTTCTGCATTTTTAAAATCTGTGTAAAGATGTTCATCAAATAAGTTTAATTTTTCTTCACATTCATTTTTTCCTTTCAGGTCAGGTGGTTGTAGATGGTTGCTCACTATGTTTTCCTGTTCTGTAATCAGAAGTTTTGCAAATAAATCTTGTTCAAGAAGACACAGAAAATATTATTCCTTCCATGCTTCCCCTCCACCTCATTCTCTTTATCAAAATTTTGGTACATGCCTTGAACTTAGTACTGTAGATAGTGTCAAAAGCCTTCATTTTGTGAAAGGCTTTGTAATTTTACTGTCCACAAGAATGTAAAGAAATCATAGCTTTCTCCTTTCTCATTGTGTTTGGAAGTACCAAGCATATGTGATTTGGAAGCTGTATATTGGACAGTCAAAAGTCACTGCCAGTTTCCTAAAAACTCATTATAATGATAATTAATAAACTCATATAAATTTAGTCACTGCATGTATATTACCAAATCTCTTTTTTTTTTTTTTCTTCCCCTGTTGTTGGTATATCTGTGTCGTTCTGGTCTGTAGCACAGCTGCCAGTTGAGAGATGGGTAGGTTTTTATTTTAGGAGAGCAGTCTCACATGTCTGCATGTTAATCGTTCTAGAATTACATGCTGAAGCTTTATGGAAAACGTAGTTTACCTGCCTCTAAAATAATCCTCAGACTGGCTCTTGTCTGACTAACACTTAATGCTTCGAAATCTCTCTTTAGAATCTTTAAATTTATAACATGTAGTTTGAAAGAGGTATTTCCACATTAGTTTGTTTTGAAATTAACTGAATGTCCTACAGTTTCAATTCAAATAAGATATGACAGTTTGAGTTCTTTTGACCTTCCCCACTCCTCTCCATGCACCTTTTGTTGTTGCTTGTGCCCCAGACAAAATGGTAGAAATCAGAATCAAAGCTGTTGAGCATCTTTTAATTGACTGCAGGTGTAAGTATTGTATGGTATTTACTTATAAACTGGGACTAACAAAGATGGTTCTTACCTCAAGAAACGTGACCCCAGTCATCCATTGTAACAGAAGTAAGAAAATTTGTCTGCATAATGCTGTCAGATGTCCAAATTAAATAAACTATCATAGTCTTTGTCCAAATTAAATAAACTATCATAGTCTTTGAATTATATGTCTGATCTAATGGTTAATTAGTATGTAACCTCTGAATTTTTAAACTGATTATGTTTCTTTGAATGTGGTCTGGTTGTTTTTCACTAATTGAATTGCTTTGATGCAAATCACTAGTAGGCCTCTGAAAATTTAATCTATTGGAATTGATTTTAGTTGGAGGGTTTTTTTTTTGTTCTCTATTTGCATCTGGTTTCCTAGCTCCTCCTTTAACTTTGTTATCAGGAAATCTTGGCCTCCAAAAGGTCACCGTGTATCTTAAGAAAAGCATTTTCCACCTCCTTTTTCCGCCACTTAGGCAAAAAAAAAAAAAAAAATTGAGAGCCTAAATGCAAAATGCATAGTAAGAAGTTTCTTCACTATTTGTTTTTTTCTAAATGAATTCTTTGAGCTTTAAAGAGAGAAGGTACACCCAGATGTGTGTGTTTCAGTTTGTGCTTTAGTAGCCAATTTTTAGTTCCTGTTTGGGGCAAGAAATTAATACGCTCTGATCTGTTCTGGGCTAGACTTCATTTTTATTGGATTTCAGTCTCAAATTTGGAACAGTCTCAAGTTTAGTTTAGTTCAGTGACAAGGTACGTCATTCTCACCGACTTGCCCTTATCTAGAACTTCATTAGTGCACTGCTATTTTGAGTGTCTGTTCTCTTTCTTTAAGGGCTGTTTATTTTTGAAAAGAGTGCAGACAGTTTGCTTAGCTGTGTATAATATATTTTTAAAAACACCTATTCTACTTGCCCTTGTTTTTTCCCTGGAAAAAAGCATAGTTTCAGTTGAGCGCATGTTGTAATAGATTTTCTCATTTGCATGAAGCACATTTTTAATCTGAAATTCATGTGCTATTAACAAAAACGATGTCCTTTGTATAAAACTTCAAAAATCCTTACCTTACTCCACCTAAGTGCTGCAGTACTTCATGCCTTGTTTGACCTACAGCCTGTGGGGAGAGGGCAGCACCTCATTTTCAGGTTTTAAGTAGCAGGGCAAGGCTGAACCAGTATCCTTGTACTTCAAAATGCTTGATAGAAAATCGGAATTCCAAACCAGAGGCTGAGACCTGTATTTTTGTACCTTTTTCCTTAGTTCTTATGTGTGCTTTGGATGTCTGTTTTGGTTCCTGAAAAAGGCCTTTGCAGAGAAAAATGAGGGTCAAAATCTGACACCTTGAATTCATAAGAGAGGTGGAGGTCCAGATTTACTCATGGCATGAGTGTAGTAATTGTAGAAAAACTGAACGCATTGATTGCCTGTGGTCCATGTAAGCCTGATGTATGGGCAGGAGTCTGACTTTTTAATGGGAGGTGAGCTGATGGTAAGCGTTTTGGTTCCCCTCACGTCACTGTGTCCTGGCAGAGAGCATGCCTCAGTAGGGTCACAAGCACATGCACTTGTTGGCTCCACTGGCATGTGTACATTTGGTAATTTGTTAACAATAAATTGGCCAGCAGGCATTTAAAATGCAAACTAAGCAGCATGTAAGCAGGCA
The DNA here is from genome assembly GCA_033556795.1 of Tapera naevia. Classification (NCBI taxonomy): domain Eukaryota; kingdom Metazoa; phylum Chordata; class Aves; order Cuculiformes; family Neomorphidae; genus Tapera; species Tapera naevia. The sequence goes on along the minus strand of JAUMJJ010000022.1, from coordinate 10,049,546 downwards.
ATAGTTTGCTGGTGTTGTAGCAGCCAAATAGGAGCCTTTTAAAATCCTTTCTTTTTATAAGATGTGTTGTTCAGATTTAACGCAGTTGTCAACAGTAATTGTTGTTTCCTCTGCTTTGTTGATCTGTATATAAAACCATGACCTCAGCTCTATTATTTGCATAATGAAGAACACAAGGTGCTTAAGTGACTTGTTTGTGTTAGCTGTTGTTGACATCCTTTTAGGGGGAACATGTTGGTGTAGCTGTGCAAGTGGAGTATTATGCCAGGGCTAGTAAGTCCTGTCTGTCAGTGTGCGTGTTCTGATACAGCACGGTTTGTGCAAATATACAGCTTTGAGCTTGGAGCGGCCTCTGGCGGGACTGAACACAGAACAAATGCACAAGTTTATTAAACCTGGACATTAGTTGTAGTTCAGGATCTGTCTTAAGGGAGTAACAAGTGCAAGGACTACCAGTATCATTACAAGCAGTGTGAAACTTGGAAAAAATCTGACAATGTGTGTACTTAACTTAGTATTGGGTTTAACAAAACTGAGAAAGACACATCTTGCTTAGAGCAACTGTAAATTAAGAGTTTGTTGCAGCAAGGGTTTTAAAGAATTTATCCGATACTGCTATCATCAACAATGTAGTACTACAAAGCACTACTTTTTTTAAAAAAACACACCATTTTGTAAGAGCAAACTTAATGCCTTCTCTGTCCTGTGCTGAGTAGAGATGCTTAAAAAAAAAAACCCTGTTTCCAGTTATTTTGCTGAATAATAGGAGTTTGCAGCAGTTGGTCCAAATCTTCTGTTCTACAAGTACAAATATAAAGAACATACAAGACTGGCTTAGCATATGTGAATCGAAAGGTTTTCTAACTCTGAGTCATGTGTGACTAATAAGTATTTGTAATCTGTAGTAGTGGAAAGGGTTAGTTTCCTGATTGACTTTCAAAGAATATTAACTCTTTTTCCACTTGCTTTTAATAACTTGAGTAATTGTATGGATAACAAAATTTTTCATTTAGATATTTCCATTCATGTTAATCAAGCTAAATAATTTGTTTCATTAAACTTCTTCCTTAACTTGAGATAGTATTTGTACTTGAAGTGGAAAACAAATGATTGTGCTGTTGTTTTAATTAAATTGCTAATTTATATGTAAGCTCAAAAGCACTACCTTTGGGAGGTCTGTGGTGAAACATGGTAATAAAACCTGACAGACCTAGGAATTTGTTTCTTGATGTGCAAAAGGAAAGTTGCCAGATTTTTTTTCTTTTAGTATTGGCAGACATGTAGCTTTTGGTATTGTGTTGATGCTTGCGGAGCATTACTAATTATAAAGAGCAGTTGAACAACCTTTGCATAGTTGTGGCAAGCTATCTGACTTGTGTAAAATGATTAAAACTGTTCTGTAGAAGAACATGCTTTTCCAAAACTTTACTGGCTTGCACTGGTCATTGCAAAAATTTAATGGTAGGGAAATGTTTCATGGTATGACTTTAAGATGGTTGATAGAAAGGTCTGCCTTTGCAATAACAATGCTGTTGACATATTATTTATTTTGAAAGCATATCTCTAATAGGTAGGCTTTTTTTCTACTTCATTCATACATTGTGTCTGCTAGTCCCAGGAAGACCCAAGTGGAAAATGTACTTTATTACAACAGTTGGATCTTTCCATAATGCATTATTTAGTTTTCCTTTTGAAAAATAGACCAAGACCTTTTTGTTCCTTGGTTTGTATAAACCAAGCAGTGTATAAATAGTAAAAATAGTTTGTGGATGAAGTTGGTGAAACATACATGAAATTCCTGTGATGGTTTTAAGACACAGTTTTGGATTGTGTGACAAGAGTTTTTCTTTACACAGCAGAGCTATATTTTCTCTCTGCTCAAATCAAGCTCCTCAACAAGTGTAATTGGTAGCCTAGGACAGGTATACCCACCTGTAGGAGCATCATATGTTCTTTTTTTTCTATTTATGTTTCTGTGGGAGAAAAAGGTGACATTCTTTTTTTTGCCATTCATCTGAAAACTCAGGTTAATTTTGTAGTATGTTGTGTGTGAGATAGTGGTGAGATTGGGATTTGATGTTGAGACGTGTGTGCAGTTATATTCAGACTTCCTTGAGGAAGGGAGAGGTTTTGAATAATTTACATTAATATTCATTATCTCCTTAACAAGTAAAGTTGCGGTCTTCTTGTAGACAAAGCTGTGACCATCAAGACAATTGTATTTTATAGTTTATGCATTCAGTTTCTTGTTTTAGCTCCTCTATTGCCCAAGAACCCTACTGGGTAACAGGGTACGTTTTGATAAGTGAAGTATAACCATTAAATATCCTGAGTAGTTCTCCAAGAACTGGTGAATAAGTGTACTAGAACCTTTTAAGGAAGCTGTTTGAAAGGATTTTTGATCAGGAGAATGAAAATCAGTGATCCCTCTGTTTATTTAGTCTAGCTGAACAGTGGCAACCTACTTTGCAAACTAAAATTTGAATTGAATATATCCTTTACCCTTCAGTTAGTAAAATGGGTCTAGTTTTTTAAAACTCAGTCCATTTTATTGTCTCATACCAACTTTACAGACATAACTATCTTTAAAAACACTGTGAAATAAATGACAAGTCAACAATGTGCAACTGGTTTTCATAATGTAAAATACATCCTTTTTTTTTCCCTTACTTAAATTTTCAGGTTTTGAAAACCTTTGGATAAGGGTCTAGTTCAGTCTTACAATCTTGACTCTAACAATGTCAACAAGAATGCTTGGCTTTTACCAAGGGGTAGACGTTAGGAAAATGTGTGGGGTTTGTTAGGCAAAATAAAGATCTTTTTTTTCCCCTCTTCACTCTCATACCTATCATTGATATACAATTATATGTGAAATAGCAAAAGTGTTTCCAGCACGCTATGCTTCTACACTTCTGTGTGAGTTTTGTGTACCAGTCTGAACCATGTTCTCTCGTCGTTTTATTTCTCCTTTTTCAATTTAGCATTGTAAGAAGGGCTGGTGTTCAGACGGAAGAACTGATGCAAAAATCATCATACAAATATTTATTAAAATGAACAGATTCACCATCTACAAATGCTGTGATGTTCTAGGACATTTATAACCTGAAGTATTATTGTAGTTGAGGTGGTAACTTGTGTCTAGGTATTGTTTGACCATAGTATGTCTTACATGTTGATTGCTGGCATTATTTTTTTTAATAGATATGCAATCTTTCTGTATAGCAAGGTCATCATGGTTCTGTCTTTGATATTTAGCATGCATTCAAAATGTGGCTGGAGTTTGAGATGGTGGATAAAAGTACCATACAGGCATAAAATTAATTTTAAAAATCAAATACCCTCTTCAAATCTAAACAATTTGCTAATAAATGTTTGCCAGAATTAAGAATGACAGTAGTGACAGACTTTTTCATAAACTAGCCACAATTCCAGCACTTCTAGTGAAGTGCTTTACAGATGCTAAGCTTCCTGCCTGGAATTCATGTCTGTATTGTTCCCACTTCACAGAGAGCAAAACTGATGTGGAGGGATTGGATTCGCTTGGTGCCCCCAGGGCATCTGTGCCAGTTGGAAGTAGAGCAGGCTTGTCCTTGACAGTCAAGGCGAATAGGGGAGAAACATACATACTGTGCTTGTTGTTTTACTGTTATGTTGGGTTTACATGCTGCTCAGTGTTGCACGAGTGGAAGGTTTATGTTGTGATGCTGCCAAATTGAATGGCTCACAGACTTATGTAGTGGTTGTCAAATCCCTGTGAGAGGGGACCTGTAGTGTGCAAACCCTTCTGCTTGTTCAGACTGTTACGATTTGATATTAAAAAAAAATCAAAAGAATAATAATTATACCCTCGTTACTTTTGCTTCTTATTCCTCCTTTTCTGTTTACTGTATTTTATTTATAGGTGTTGATTTTAAAATCAAAACAGTAGAGCTAAGAGGAAAGAAAATTAGATTACAAATCTGGTAAGTAAAACAAATGTGCAACCAGCAATATGTTTTAATTTTTATGTTCTAGCATGAATCGATATGCTTGTCTAATACTATTAACTGTTGTAAGCTGGTTTAGCTCTTACCCTGTTGCTTCACTCCTCCATATGCACAAGACTTAAGCAAAACCAAATAGCTCCTCGATTTTTGTGAAGGTAAAGGAGGAGAATGACAGATAAAGTTAGGAGTAGGACATGAATGTAATTACCAAAATATTCATGCATCACAGAGATCTCAAGCCCCTTTTTCTAGAAGAATGAACACACACATAAGTAACAGAATAGAAGTCATACTAACAAAAAAAATGTGACCTTGTTTAATAGGCGCTAGAGAAAGTGGATTCTGTATTTTTATTTTCTGGGCTGTTTAAAACTGACCTTCATTATAAAGGCAGTTGTAAAGCAAATGTGAAGTATTTTCTAAGCATTTTTTCTAAAACTTGGTATAGGCAGTGCTGTTCCTTTGATGCTATATTAAATAACTTTAAAGTGAAGGGCGTTCAAGACTAAGCAAATTCTATCCACTCTAAACAGCGCTGAGAAGTAGTGCAGTCCCATACAAATAAGTTTATACCAATGTCCTACTACAGAAAGCTGAAAGCATGAAGGAAGCTTTTTATTTCTGGAGTAGGTTATGTGTTTCCTGATAAAAATTATTCATGTCAATGAGTAATACAATTTTTATTGTCTAGAAATTATTGAGCTTAAGTGCTCCTTTGTTTTGCAGAGTAATACAACAAGTAAACATTGTTATGAGAGAATAAACCAGCTGTGTTCTATACATTAATCTTATCTACTGCCACGTAGAAGCTTAGCTTTGGTTTATTAACGGTGCTTAATGCGTAATTGGCATTGTAGTTAAACTATTAAAGCTGCTAACAATCCATAGAGGGGGGGAAATATCTCTAAATACACTTGTTGTTAGACTTCTGGGGTATTTTGTTGGTTTCTTGTTCTTAACTACATGGATGCAGTGAATTTAGTTTACTAACTCCTCTTGGCAGGTCACCATCAACTCTGTTTGTCACACCATGTGTCTGTCTTGCTTCCCTCTGAGTTAACTGCTGCTTCATCTTTGGTATCATCAGTCACCTAACACTTGAATGTTAGTGGCATGTCTTCATCCATCATCTGTCCCTGTTTGGAAACCTATGACCACAAGGCTGGCAGTTGAGCCAGTGATTGTTAGCCAGGGTGTGCTGGAGCTGAGCTGACAAGAGGTAACAAATTTTGATATGGCAATGCCTACTGTACACCTGATATGAAGTCTTGCTATGAATTGCACTAAGCTTATCAAACAGTTTCTTCATGTTGAATAAATACTTTGTAGGAGAGCTGTTTTGCTGGAAAAGAGATGTTTAAACCATTATTTTCCACATATTGAGAATATGCTAGCAGGATATAGGAAGCTTTTAAAACTAAAATTTGATAGCTTGCTATAATGTGACCATTACTTTTGTACAAAGCCCTGCTAAAATGGTGGAGAAAACACTATGTAAAGAGGTGTTTTTTTAAAATATGATAAAATCTATGAATACAGTCTTATGCTCCGAAGTGTCACTTTCTCTCCAACAGTGGCTGTGTAAATGCTGTTCTCGTACTTAACCCTTAAAACTATCTTGGCATAATTCTAATTTTTTGGAAGAGTAATTAGATAAGCACTCTGTTTGTTGATTTATCCTGAGGTATGTTGCGCATGTTGTTCAGTCTATTTATAAATCCCTATTATCACAGAATCGTTCAGGTTGGAAAAGATCATCTAATTTAACTGTAAACCTAACACTGCCAAGTCCACCTCTAAACCATGTCCCTAAGCACCACATCTACACATCTTTTAAGTATGTCCAGGGATGATGATCCACTGCTTCCCTGGGCAGCCTGCTCCGATGCTTGACAACTCTTTTGATGAAGGAATTTTTCCTCTCTAAGCCTCCCCTGGTGAAACTTGAGGTCATTTCATCTTATCCTATCACTTGTTACTTGGGAGAAGAAACCAATACCCATGTCTCAACAACCTCCTTTCAGGTAGATGTAGAGAGTGAGAAGGTCTCCCTTCAGCCTCCTTTTATGCAGACTGAAGAGCCCCAGTTCCCTCGGCTGTGACTTATTAGATTAAAAGAGGAAAGTAATTTGCCAAGTCAAGCACTTGAAAGTTTAGAAATGCAGAATTAAGTTGTATGGCTGATCCTAAGTCAGTCTTCTTTCATACCTACACAGAGACAATTAATGTTGCCTCATAATTCCTGGTACTCTTAAGTACAATGATTACAGTAACTGCTACAAAACCACTTCTGTTAGGTGAACTGATAATTTTGAAAGTTTATGCTTATCTGTTTTCTTAAAATGAGTAAGATTACATTTCAAAGCATCAAAGTTTGATTTTTTTTTGTCATTTGATGGCTCTGTTTCAAAAATCAAAGAACAGCTTAAGAAAAAAGTTTTACTTTGATATTTTTATGGTCACTTGGCCTGTCTCTCCGCTGACCACTGTATCAACAGGCCTCTAGCACTTCAGTGTATCAACAAACACCACTACTGTTTTGAGTACATCAGGCAATTAGGTGTGCAAGACATCTGTTTGAAAGCAGCTTTAGCACCTGCTGCTGTTAGTGGAGTGTTAGTAGAGCACTATACGAATCAGACTTGTCTCCTGTATTCATTTTGCAGTACTCTGCACTAAGGATCACAGAGGCATTTGCTCTCAGCTTTGGCTTTCTATCTGGTCTCTGCTACCGCGCGGTACCTCTTCACCTACTTGACTGACTTTTAGTCAGGAAATAAACTCCTACTCTTTAGATTATGAAATGGTAGAGCAGCTCTGAGGGTGCAGAGTAGTGTCCATCTTCTCTGTGCCACCAGCAGTACTAATAGTGCCCCTTGGGCTGCCAGAAGTAGTAGATACAGTAAACCCACTGCTGCACTGCGGTTCTTCGCTGAATCCAGCTGTTACATTCTGTCAGAAGTAATATGTGCATGCAGCTCCAGCCGTGGGGTATAGTAACTGGAACTACCAGACAGGGTCGATATCCGAGTGAATCCAAGCATCTGGGAATCGGGGCTTTTTCAAAGCTTAAATGCTAGACCAAGTCACAGGACCCCCACTTACGTGGGTTGAAGCACAGGTGTGCCAGGAGTTGCTTGGCAGGCAAGTACGGTGTCTTGACTGTCCCCTCTTACCTGAGTAATCTGGGCACCCAGCTTACACAAGCAGCAGTCACTTCTGACTTCCTCTCCGACAGGACTTGGTTACTGGAAACAGTGCTGTGCCACTGCACCGACTTCCCTGCTGGGGGAGCCAAAGGGGCTCTCTGGTATCGCTACAGGTTTAATGCCCAAAGAAGCTAGTGACCTGGCAAGAAAATAGTCTTTCTGAAGGTTGTTTAAATTGATGCATTCTCAAAAGAAGTTCACTAGCTAGCTCAGTGTTTTCTAATGGGTAGTTGTTGTCTTGGAGAATCTCTGGTACGAGGAGTAGTCTTGAGGACAAGACTGCCTGTCTTGGAACATAACAATGTAGATCCTTGTGTTCAGTACCTTTGAAATATATTATTTTATATTATAAAATATTTTAAAAATATGTGTAGGTTTTATAGAAGGAAGACACTTAGCTTGAGAAGTAGAATTAACCTCTAAAATTGCTTAAAAACATTTTTTAAAATGTTGCCTGTAGGTTCTGTAAAAGCATGGAGCATGTGAAAGTGTTAAATTTAGTGCTAATTTTTTATTGATGTTTAAAAATATTTTCTGTTGCCCCTTCACACCGCCACTCACAAAAGAATTAAACTTCAGAGTGAAAGGCAGATTGAGTCAATGTGTTTGTTTCAACTGTTTTAAATAGATGCAGAGAACATTTAAGTAAAACAAAAATTATTCAAACCTATTTTAATTAAGATCAGTTGGTATTTGTATTTTATGAAGTCTGAAATAGTGGGAATATGACAAGTCAACGCTTGAAGATGGGCTTTGTGGGGCTTTTTTATTTGATTATTTATTGTTTTATTTTTTATTTATTTATTTGGTCTAATGTTTGTATTTTCGAGTGACTTCTAGTTTCTGTTTTGGAAGCAGAAAACGAGGGTCAAGCAGTGGGGTTTTGTTATTTTAGATGGCTGAGGAGTCATAATGCTGCATATTTCTGATTACGATTTGGAAATACCAGTATTTTTCCGTAGAACCATTGAAAAAGAAATCAATAGAATAAAACTGGTTTTAGCATTAAAAAAGGAGTAATTGTGGTTGTATTTTTTTTCAGTGATACAGAATCATTGATCAATCTGTAATAATTTATCATTTGGACTTCTGGACTTCAAATTAAATTGAACTCACTTGTTCTATTATTCTATTATGTCCATTCTGACCAGAGTAAATAAAGAGCTAACAGCACTTAGGAAGTTCATGAAGTTGTGTACTGTTAGGCCAGTTAAATAATGCTCGTCTGATCTTGTAGCTTCCCACTAGTGATTCAATAGCTATCCCTACTAAAATACTCCAGCTGCAGGAGCGTAATACATTGATGAAAATAGTATAACAATCTTAATTGTTCCAACACTGCACGTGAAAGGAAGGCATTTTAAGTTGGATATGCTTTTAATAGTAGCTGTGCGTTAGGAGTTGCCATTTTTTCTTCAATATTTGAAGATTATACTGCACATTTTCATGAAGAAGAAGGTAGCACCTGGTAGAAGATGATTTTTTCCATGTAAAAGATAACACGCTACCCTTCTCAAACTGCAGCTTGTTTAGGTAGTTTGGGGTTATTATTGCAGAAATAGTATTCCAGTTTTCACTTTACTATATGAAGGCTAGTACAATCTTAATGTAATGTAGAGAGTGCAAATTTAGTTTGTTTTCTTCCAGTTTTCAAAGGAAACGAGGATTAGAATATCATGCTTACAATCAAAAATGTGTTGACTGATTTCATTTAAACTTGCAGTGGCTAGACACATTGGTTTTGTGAATTGTGGGGAACTTGCTGACTTGAAGCAAGGCAAAGAGAATGAGCAATAATCCACTGTAATTAGCAGGACTGGCAGGTGACAGTCAGTGGCCATCTGGCCACTAACATATGTAGAGGGCAGACAGGCTGTCTATGGATCTTTTAAACTGGTCACAGCGTGTGGTATATCTAGATCAGCCAGCAAGCCAGACTACAAGTTGTGTGATATTTGGGTGAATGACCTACACAAAAGGGAATGCAGGACCTGAGGGTTCAGAGATGAGCAGCAGACTGGGAATACTATGAACTTGAGTCTGAGGGTGTCGTGGAGTGAGGAGACGCTGATAGTGCCAGGTAAACTTGAAGATACAGCACTTAGCGGGCTAGGGGAAATGTGGAGTTGGAGTTAGCTGGAGTTGGCAGGTGTAATGTTTCATGGTCGGCTCTATTGCCTGTGTCTAAGCTTATCCAGTGGGTTGATGATTGTGTTCAGAGAGGGTTGTTGAACATTAGTATGTTTATTTCTCCTCTGTTTTTCTAATGTATGACCTGAGTGATCTGGTAATCCCTCTGTGATGGTATTGCTAAAGGTCCTTAGGGCTGACCTGAAGGCACAGCCACAGTGTCTCTGAAATAGTGCTCAGGTAGGAACACAGAGAAGAGGGGGAAGACTGGTCAGCAAAACCACAACTCTTTCTGTTATTCTGGCCAAAGCTAGAATTAATGCATTCTTCCACATCAGGTGTGCCCTTTCACCTGTCATCTAGTTATGTCTGCTCAGAACAATGGAACTAAAGGGATCCCATCCTCAGTACACCTGATCGGTAGTCTGGATTAGCAAGAAATGGCAGGGGTTGCTCTGCAAGGTCATGATTCTGATTAGTCTGTTCATACACACTACAGCAATGTTATCCATATGTGGAAAATCAACGGTTCTTACTAGAATTTTTTAGTTTTTCATGGACTGGCTGTCCAAAGGACCTTTCAAAAACTAAATCTGACCATAGCAAAGTAGTAGTGAAAGTAGAGTTACTTGCTCTGAGTAATACTTATGTATGTATTTCAGCTGCCAGAACTTGTCTTGCTTTAATAAAAATGCCGCATTAATGATAAGAAAGCTACCAATTAACCATCTAAAATTGGTGTGAAATACTACTATAGCTTGACCTTGACACAGGCTACCTGTTTTCACCTTCTGTGGGGTCCCAGAGTTTTGAATGGATGTAATTCTGAAGTTCTGAATAGAGAATGAGACTTGAATAAAAATTAAAAAATGGATGCAATAGGAATTGTTTCTCTTCTGCCCCATATTGCAATGCCATTGGCTTGCGGTGAAGTAGTAGTCAGTATTTTTCAACAGGCTATGAAGAAGAAGTTTCAGATCTTTTTTTAGTGGATAATACTTTGTGAAATAATTAGCAAAGACATTGCTATCAAGTACACTTGTGGCAATTTCAGGAGAAAATGAGCTACTTCACTTTTAAACCTGCTGAGTTAAAATTCTTAAAGATTTTGTGAAGAGCAAGATAGGTTTGTGGTATTCTATTCTTGTTGTGCATAGACTTTAAAAAAATTAATTCCTCAGGACAATCAATGTGGCATTTTGTGAACATGACTTTTTTTTGGTAATAAGTGTTCTGGAACTTCATTGTTAATCTCATTCCCAAATTCATCCTCCTCCTCCTTTTGTCTAAAATGTGACTGTTAAAGAGAGTTCCTTTTGAACTTTTGAGACCCGACATATATGCACGCATTTTCCCCCATCCAGTCTTAATTGTGGTCCATCTTTTGAATTACTCTAAAGGTGAAATTTTAAAAATTATCCATTGATTCTGGGGACTGAACTCAAGTGGCAAATCCTTGATTGTTTTGCAGTTGTGATATCAGTCACATTTTAAGACTTAAGTTATTCAGCAGCTGTTTTTTTATTATAACTGCCAAAAAATCTTCCATAAGCAGGCTTGATAATATAATTAAAAGCAGTTCACAGGTTTTCATGGTTCAGTAAAAAAATAACCCTTCTGTCTCATCTGCTTTGGAATATAAGCCATAGCTAGAACAGGCGACATGCTGTCATTGCTGCAAAACAGTTGCCAGTGTAAAGGCACCCTGTCTGAAATACCTAAAATGTTGAAACTGAGAATGGAAATATTATTTTAACACCTCAGACTAGTAGATGCAAGTGTGAAAACCAGGTAAGTACTTTCAAAAGCAGTACCACATAGTGGATGCTCACTCTTCTCATTTCTGCCAGTAGCTTCTACATGAAGTTTTAAAACCGTAGCTGAGTTGCTGTGGTTGATCCAGAAAGGCTCTGAAAGCTCAAATCATAATGATCAGTGCATTGCTTATTTTATATTTGGGTGTCCAGCTGTGTTTGATAAGCATGTATCCATTTATTTTTCTCAATTTTTTCAGAGCTGTTACAAAACCAAACAAAACGACCAAACTCCAACAACACAAAACCAGCTGCATCTGCTGGTACATTTTCATTAGACAGCTTTGTTTTCAGACACGGGTAGAACTGTTTGGTAGGCTTTTTTGGTGAAGTCAGGATAGGATAAGTAGTCCTGAAATGAGAACTTTTTGGTTTTTATGGTACTGCTCCATTTTTTTTCCCCGGAAATTCACACATATAGAAGGGAGTGTTCAAAATAGAGCATCTAATGCGTGTGGGGGTGCTTTTATTAGAACGTAAACAGTGTTTTTCTGTACTTTGCAAATTGGTGAAATATCTGTGCCAATGTTTACTGCTACTTCTTAGGGACACAGCAGGTCAGGAGAGATTCAACAGCATTACCTCAGCTTATTACAGAAGTGCCAAGGGAATTATTTTGGTGTATGATATCACCAAGAAGGAAACATTTGACGATTTACCAAAATGGATGAAAATGATTGATAAGGTAGGCCATAAGTATTTTCCTTTTAAATGTTTTCTTTTAAGAAGCAGTTGTTTTTCTCAAAGGACTTTTAACAGAATTGCTATGGGATTATTGGACTTATACCAGCTAATTTTCACTGCATTCTTTTATCTGGGTTTTAACATTAATTTGTTTTTCTTGCAAAATGTTTATCCATTCCTGCTTCCTTGAGCTAGAATTGTCCCAGTTAGAAGTGTCTGTCGAAATCTGCAATATTACTCGTTTATCTGTACAGTGAGAGAGAAAGAAATTCTTTCTTGTCTGTGAAATAAGGTCATTGTTCATTCTTAGAAAAACTAGAACAGCTACTTCTCATATTTTAAAAATGGAATTTAAAAAGTGAAGTTGAAGATTTTAGAAATAATGTTTGGAAAGGGCTTTTTACGTAAAAACTATGTAACTGTGATACTTTTAGTAGAGGAATTGTGTTAGCATTAAAAAAATCTTACATTTTGAGGTTCAGTTAATTAAAAATGTTTTAATTGCAGTATGCTTCAGAGGATGCAGAGCTTCTATTAGTTGGAAATAAACTGGACTGTGAAGTTGACCGAGAGATTACTCGACAGCAGGGAGAAAAGGTAAGAATGGGTCCAACTAAGTTCTTAGTTGCTGTGAGAAGTAGAAGCGCTGTGCCATTGCTGCTGATGGTCCATGTCAAGTCTTCTTCAGGCTGTTAGGCCAAAGTAGCATGTTGAGTGGTAGTGTTCTGTCAAAATCCGTGTGCTATTTACTTGGTTTTGGATTATGTGCAATTATATGCTTTCCTGCTGGAGCACTGTGTCTTTGCTCTGACAAAAGAATAAACTTCACATTGGCTTACACTACACAGTAGAGCAGGGGATAGTCCTTTTTGGGCTCTGAAAGAGGATATAGTGACGACTTGAATCACAAATAGAGATACCTCCACTCAGGACATCTTTTTGAGCCTTCCTCCAGGAGTTTGCTTCTCGGTAGTATTTTAGGACATGCAACAGCCCTCCTTGGTTACTTGGCTCACCTTTCTTTTCAGGTTTCTTTTGTTCTTTTCCAACTCCAAAAGTGTTAAAAGTTGTTAAGGAAAGTGTTTTAACGTAACACTCAGCACTATCTTGATCAGGACACTATCAGTATGGCCATATACAGACATCTTCCTTCAGCTACCTATCATGCATTTGAAAGTAAAACATTTTCTGTCAAGAGAGTCAAGGCTAATTCTTACATCTGTACTTTCCTTTTCTGCATTTGAATAATAAGGTTGAGATTAACTCTTCTGAAAAGTTCTTACTTTTTGTCAACCTGCAGCAATCCACATCAGCTGAAGACATGAATTTCTCAGATTTAATTCTGCAATAATGCAGCACATTTTTCCAGTAAACTGCTTTTAAGTGATCATTAGCTATATGTGCCAATACTTGCTGTGCCTTGGAGATTCAGGATTAACTGAATTAGACTTCAGTCAGATTTAGGGGAAGTTATGGGCTTTTTTTTTAAAGGTTTCATAAGGAGTGTATATTTGCTGCTTGTTGCTGTCCGAGCCTATCTTCATGTAGTTATTTTATTTTCTATTCCATCAGTTTGCACAGCAAATAACTGGGATGCGGTTCTGTGAAGCAAGCGCCAAGGATAATTTTAATGTGGATGAAATATTTCTAAAACTTGTTGATGACATTCTAAAAAAGGTAAAATATTCAAATGGTAGTTCCTCTGACCACATAAATGGTCAATGTTTAAATAGTGACTGCAGGTACTTGTTGGGAGGACACAGAGGCCGAGTGCACTCAGACAGGGGAAGTTTCTGATTAATATATAGTGGGCATGATGTAGTTCTTAAGACTCTGATGAACACTTCAGTTAATACTGCTTTTGAATTGTTGAACGCCTACTCCTATTTGCTAAATTTCCTCTTTCCTGTAACTTCACTATGTATCAGCAACTGACTGTACACTTGCCCGCTTTGATTTGTGGGCAGTTCTGTTGTAGTTTGTTGTGGTTGGTTTAGGAAGTGGCTATATTTTGACAACATCTGGTAACTTTTTTCTGAAAGAAATTCTTTACAAGACTTACTCAAATGTAATTCACTAATAAGAAACAAAAGATCCTTATGTTGAGGCTTTGGCCAAGAGTGAAACCTTGAAACAAGCTATTTGTGCTGAGTTCTTTACAGATGACTGTTTACAGGTGATTTTTCTTTTCTTTAAGATGCCACTGGATGTTATAAGAAATGAGTTGTCCAACAGTATCCTGTCCCTGCAACCAGAGCCAGAAATCCCACCAGAACTGCCTCCTCCAAGGCCACATGTCCGTTGCTGTTGACTTGTTACTCCATACAAAGTGAAAAATAGGAGTGGGAGGGTAAAGAAAGTATCTGTACTACTCTGCACTACAATCATTTGGCAGTTTCTTGTTGCACTTTGTTATTTGAGTCAGAGCTACACACTAACTTGTAAATATGCAAATATGCAATCCTGTTAGGATTCTGCTATAACATTTAATTATTACCCCTCTCCCTCACATGATGTTTCATTTATTGCCCCCATGTTATAAATACTGTACAGTCGGTGGGGTTTCACCACACTTCCAGTCGAGGAGGAGGAGAAATTAAATCTATACCTATTCTTGACATAAATGTTGTAATAGTTCTTGTTATTATAAACAGGCAGGCAGAAGCTCTTCTGGTATGAAGATAAGTATATGGTGCTTTGCTAACTATTTTAAAGACAAATTTTTTAAGAACAGAGGACTTTATGTACAAAGCTTCCATAATCAGCATTATGTTTCCTTTTAATGTAGTGAAAATATTTTTGGCTGTAGCATCCTCTGCTGACTGGATTTATTGAAAAGCTAAGTTTAATTTTTGGCGGTCTTTTATTTATTTTGTTTAATGCTGCACCTTTTCTTTGTCCAAGACGTCACATCTGGTGCAGACCCAAGATTGCACTCTGAAATAGCATATATAATTTCCTGCATAAGCATAAACTTAGTTGAAAGAATCATTAAGTTTCAATAGAAAAAAGGAAATATATTCAAGCTCTAAGAGAAGGTATAAAAAGCAATGCTGCTGTCCTAGACAAATTCTTTTTAAAAAAAAAATAAGATGATACATTTTCCTGTGTTAAGGAATATATTTGTGTATTTGTCTGGACATCTGTAGAGTTGGGGTAAAGGGAACCTAAGGTAAAATTATTTTCTTTCCTAATGGTGGAAATTATTCCCATCAAGCAAACATTTGTGTTAGGGGTTTTGTCTGATAATGAATTTGTGAATTATATCTTTGGTATATCTTTTATTAAAATGCACTGTTTAGTTTAGCTGTGGTAAATCGATAGTTAAATGTTTGAATAACTTGGTGTGTCCTGAATGTTGTGGTATTGAAAAACATTGTGGTCTTTCTAAACTAATGAAGTGCAAATAAAATTTTGTATTTATGAACGACAGTGGAACTGCACCTGTTAATAGAATGGCAAGTATCAAATGATGGGTAAAAGGTAGAATCTGGAACAACACTTGTTTTAATTTTTTTATGATTTAATTTTCAGTTTCACATTTCCTTTAGGTGTAGTTCGAAGAGCAGCAGACATTAGTTGTTCACCTTGATCACTGTTCCTTTGGGAGGGCAGCTGATGACCTAGCCCAGCTGATATCTTCAAATAGCATGTGACTGCTTGTCATGCTATCTTAGCAGGTGGTCGACAAACTATTAATTGCACTGGCAACACAAGTATGAACCAATCTTTTTCACACTACAGCTTCTCTGTTTCTCATTCTCTGGTGCTGGAACCCATTTTGTCACTTTTGCCACTCTTCTAGCCAGAACACCGGCACAGACCGGTAAGGTTTACCACTGACTTAAAGAGCTTCTCTCTGATTTCTGCAAGGAAAAGATGCACGACATACTGTTAACATTTTTTTTCTTTTATTTAAAAAAAAAAAAAAGAAAAAAAATGAGTCTTTTATTTCACTGAATAAGCTCTGACATTCTGAATGCAATACCATGCAGGTCTTTAGCACACCTGGTTTTCAACTGACAAATTAAGGAAGCATGGTTGATATTTGTGCTTATGTCTTCTGCCACCTTGTGCCTAAACAGTATGCATTTTTACATAGTAAACTTGGGGTTTACTATCATATTGATAAGATAAAATCAATTTCTAAAGCAGTTTTAGGATTTCTGATGGTTCTATGGACAATAGCAAGGAAAGGAATATTATGGAAAATGAGTTTTAACTTGACAACCATTTTATTTTAGCCGATTTGTTTTTATTTGTACTTAGGAACTTGTAATTTTTTTTTCCTGCAGTTTTTGAATTTAATAAAAATTAAGAAATTTGACTTAGGTAAACCTTCATTTTATTACTCTGTACTCTTTGTATATAGATAGATTGGGATCCCAGTCTACTGTACCAAAAATTAAAAATTATTGCATTTGAGAAATACATATTTATGTAAGAGTGCTTTATGTAAGTGTATTTGATTATTTTATTGAAAGTCATAAGAAATTCAGGAGACCTGTTTGCTGTGCACCCATTATACTATGCGACTGAAGAGAGTTTTGTCTCTTAATTTTACCTCTTCAACTTCTGTGAGTCAAAAAAAGTTCTTTTACCTCCTTGCTCCACCTAGCAGGCACTTGCAGTGTGGCACAGAAAGATGGGTGGGGAGAAAAAGCTTATTTCTTGCTGCTCTGTTGCCTTGTATGAAAGTTCAGCTGTCAGCCCAACCTTGTTGACATCTAATGATGGACTGTTTGAATGGTCCACACAACCACTGAGAGATCACAAGATGAAAAAAGGAAGATGAGCAGCTTTAAGTCTCTTCAGGAGATCTAGTTAAGGGTAGCCCATTGCCACTCCTTAAGGTGTTCATGGGGAATCATTTCCTTCTAATACTGAACACAAGATGCTTTACCACTAAACTCATCAGATGCTGTGAGCACCTGTAGCGCCTGGCAGTTTCTTCATGCTGGAGAGAACACACAGGAGTGTCTTTTGATAAGCAAGCAGAAACCACAAGAGTGTCAGAAACAGGATAGTAACATCTGCTCCAATGTAGTAGTGGTTTCTTGACTTTCATGAAATAATGGTGGATAATCCGTGGCCATTGAAGGGTGATTTCCCTCTGATTTCAGTGTGGTTTGGACTTAATCCAGTAAATTCCTGAAGTGGCACAGTTTCAGCAGTATGTCCAGTTAGCCCCGTGTCTTATACTAAACCAAAGTTCACGTCTATCAAAAGACTGAGACAGTATTTGATTGTGTCTGTAAAATTTTAGATCTGTTTATAATAGACATTCAGCCCGTGGGCTAAGTTAACAGTTCATTTATTCGTAGGTGAATAGAAGGAAAATAGGAAGACCAGAAATTTTTCTCTTGTGTGATAGTGAGTCATGATATGGAAAAAGCTGAAAACCACTGGCTTACCAGGACATCTTGAATTATGCACTGTTTTGCTGTGGGTGCTAGAGGAATAACAACAGATCTTCCTTTCGCTGGATGTTCTGCTGCTTCAGAGCAGAGATATGCACCTAATGTCAACTTTTGGTACCACTGAGAAAGGAGGATGAGAAGAAGATGGAAAAAAAGGATGGGAAGTTAAAAGCCACAGTATAGTGACTTGCCCAAGCCAATTTGGGGTTGCATGTTTGTGCCCTTGCTGGAGATTCCAGCATTCCCTTATTTGTGTCTAATGCGTAATCTGTTATTTATGTCACCACACTGAAGGGGCAGGAATTTCTGGCAGCACAGAGTTTGCCTTAATTGGTTTGTCTTTTTTTTTTTATTCATAAACTGATCGTTGCTTAAAAGTGCTAGTTTTAAGCAATATTGGGAATTTGTTAGGTCTTTCTCACTTGGGCTAGGATTTCTAGTTAATCCAGTTAGCCTTGGAAACCAGTAGTTGTCTTAAAAGACCAGTGCTATCGGTTGTCTAAATTTGGGCTGTTCCACTGGCTGTGAGTGCTAGCATCAGTTCTGTGATCCTTTACATTTCTGTGTGTCAAAATGTCACTGAGATAGAAAGATACATAGCAAGTACATTTCTGAGGTGGGAAAGAAAGCAAGGTAGATAGGAAAAGGGGAACAGAGAAACCAAACTAGTAAAGAACACATGAACAAAAATCTTCTCTAGAAGGGGAATAGGGAATGCAGCTCATTTCCAGCCTGGTCGCTTTCCTGTACTGGGAGTTCATTCACATGAGTTCATCTCTGCAGTTTGTGAAAGACAAAAGGAAACTGCACCAACCAGCATGAATTCATTGTCCCTTCTTGTGTTGTCAGTTTTTCATTCAGTGGAAACAGTAGTAGGTTTGCTGAAGCGAACAACCCTTTCCTGGTAATGAAAACAGCTCATTGCTGTACTAATGGCAGATACAGTCGCAGTCTGGGGAGAAAGGCAGAACTGCTTTGACCATGTCTTTCAAAACTATCATTACGACTCTTGATTGTGCTGGTTGCAAGTCTTCCCTCTAAAATAGTTCAAATGGGGCAATTTGAGATGGTAGTCCTTAACACTTCTTATTTCTTGTTGGAAGATGTAAAAAAAGTTAACTGTGAGTTTTTAAACAGTTGACTTTTCTTTTTCCTAACTGGTTGTCAGAGTGGCTGCATTAAACATGGGGTTTGTTGTGTTTGTTTCTTTCTCCTCTTTCTGGCTTAGAACATTTCAAATGGTTAGAATACAAAGGTGGCCTCCTTGTAAGTGCAGTCGTCTCGAGTGTGAGCTATAAATATGTTCACACTAAATAATGAAAAGGTGAAGTTCCAGATGTCATATTGGGTTGAAATGAGAAGTTTTGAGTTCTGTGAGTTTTTATGCCGTGGCTTGGGTTTCCTGCAAGGGCAGGCGCACTGGTGGGAGTTGTCCATTAGGGGTCACTGAAGCTCCACAAGTGGAATTGTCTGATCCCTGTCCCGTTGGATTAGCAGATTGTTTTTGCTGCTTCCTACTGAGTAAAAAGTCTTTTGTCAAAACACCTGTGTTTTCCACAGCAGCAACTTAAAATATGATAGTAGTGAATAGCTCTGGGCACTGAAAATATAGCCAAAGAAATGCACGAGTGTGTTGTGTTGATACAAGGAAGGAAATACTAAAGGATTACAATTTCACACGTTTCTTCCTGTATGCAAAGTTGTGTTTGCTTAAATATCTTTTCTGACAGAAGGGATACTTTAAGCTAACTTCCAGTGATCTGCATGATAGATGCCATTTGTGTAGTTGTATTTATTGAGGATCCTCTTCAATGACTTATTCAGAAATTAAGTATCCAGATGGGCCTTCTTGTTTTCCTAATAAATGAATCAAAATGTAAAAAAAACCCTCAGTGTGACTTATTACTTGTGTTTCTATCAGGACTCATATTTTTTGTTCTTAGAATTGCCCCTAAAATCAGTTCTTTGTACTATTATGTCATTAGATGGTCTCAGGTGAAATTATTTTTCCTTCCAAATCTGGCCAAAATATACATAAACTATCTCTGATAAAGGGTGTTATTCCATAAAATTGTGAAGGTCAAATTTTCATTTTAATTCAAAGTACTTCAGAGGTCTAGTTCTACACATTATTTTTCAAGGATGCTGTTCTATCACACAGGGTCAATGCTATTAAAACGAAATTTTATGTCCGTCTAAGTGCCAGCCCTTTCAAAAGAATCCAGCTTTCTGTAGATCCTAACAGAGAGCTACGAAACATTTAGGATTTACTTTATTTAGAATTTGGAATTTTTTTTGTTTCCTGATGATGGTTTTAGTCTCTTAGAAAGGAGGAATCCTGTTTGGCATTGTTTATGATTTTTGTTGTTATGAAATAATGAAGATATGTTTTTAGATTAATATTATGTTTTTGTTCCAACCCAGAGTTCCTTATCATGCTCTCTAAAGCCCTCTAATGTTGCATTTAAAGGTTATAAAAGCTAGCATGTATATCTCAGTGTGTTAGTACACACAATCCTACAGACACCTTCCCTAGCTGGCATAGAATTGTGGGTCCCTAAAAGCTGGCTAGTGCTGAAGAAAACAGTCAGTTGTCTTTCTCAGACACAGTGATACAAATTTGCGGTAGCTCCGTAAACACAGGCTGTATGGAATTGTTCAAGCTTGCATGAGAAGCAGGAGGGAAGGCAGTAGGGCAACCAGACCTGCTACATTATGAAATTAATTATTTTATGCTACAAGTTTCTAGCTATAGTCACTTCTCCTTGGAGGAGGCTGCAGCTACCCCTGGTGGCATGGTAGGAGGGCGACAGAATCCAAAGAGCTCTGATAATCACTGGGACAGAGACCAAAGCATCCATCTGCAGCCAGTGATGACCTCTGCATAAGGACATGACTTTATTTGCTCCAGTGCAATTTTGGTTTTTAAGAACAAAGAAATGGAAGGGGCTACTCAGGCCTCTTTAATTTATTCCCCCCTCATTACAGACAAAGATAAAATAGAGGCTTTTTCCGCACTGTGATCCTATAATACACTAGGATTAAAAGAAAATGAAGTTTTTCCCCTGCTGTGTAGGAAATCTTGGTGGTAAACTTCTGTCTCTGAGCTGATGAATTGTAATAGCACAATGGATTTTTTTTCCAGGAATTGGTCTGATTGCTGGCATTTTTTTAGACCTGTGTGGATTATTGATATCTTCAATATTCTGTGGTGGTAAGTTCTACAGTATCATGAGGCACTGTGCGAAAAAGTGCTTCCCTTTATTTTGAACCTATCATCTGCTAATTCATTTCATCCCCCAGCATCCTCTGATGAAACAGTTGAACAATTGGTTCCTTTTTTAAATTTTCTATGCTTCCCATTATTTTAAGATCCTTTATCAAATGTTTTCATCAGTCATGTCCTTTGCAGGCTTGATAAGTCCTAATATCTTCCATTTTTCTTGTTATTGAAGCCATTTCATACCTTTAAACACCCTTACAGCTCTCCTCTGTACGTTTTCTCCATTTCCATCTTTTTTCCACAAGGCTAGCACTGCATTCAAAAATGTGATTTCAGCATAGGTTTACACAATAGCTTTTAATCATTTAATCAGTAATTTGTCCAGAAGATGACTCTTTTCTTTTGTCCCATGGCATCTTGTTATCTCTAATAGCCTTTGATGACAAATGTGGTTAAATGGCTTTTATAAATCCAGGTAAATTAGATCAGGTGTGGTCTTCCTTTTCATGCACTCTATAATGGCTGGATATCACAGATGCTTTTACATCCCCAGTATCATTTTTCTGTGTGTCTTCTATTCTTTGGTTACAGTGTCTACCAAGTAGCATGTAATACTGTTAGTCTCATGTCCCCTAGACAACTCTCTTCAGTGGAATATGTATGGAAGGAAAGACAGGATGGGTGGGTTTTGCACTAGATGTGTACAGTCACCGCTAAGGAAAGCACAAGCAGATTTCACCATTTCTGTCAGCTTGAGGGCAGATTGAAACCACTTTAAAAGCAGTGAAATTCTCCACATTGACACATTGAAAAGTTTAAACTTAGTTACATTTAGCTTGCACCGCTGGCGTTCTGGATACAAATCTGTTCTGAAATAACTCGCCTTCACAAATTCTTGTGAACTCTGGGCATTCAGACAAGTATTATGCAAACTAGGAATAAAATAAATCTTACTCAAAATCAGTTTGTTATTGTCATAGTCTTGTTATGAGCAAAAATGGGAACATACGTTATGTGGAAAACCAGGAATGTATTGTTGGTCTAATTGAAATCTTTGTAAACTTAAATAAATAGTTTAATTACTCAATTTCACAATTTCTATTATTGAATTCAATAAATACTTCTCACTGGGAAAAGAAAAATCAGTTTAAATTGTTACAGAGACACACATGAGCACGTGGACACAGTAAGTGGAGCGTAATGGTGATGACTGGATTTTCTCCATGTCTTTATCAGGATAAATACGACGTTGGCAGCTTCATCACTGTAGGCTCCACTTGGGACAATTCTCATGTTTGCTGACACAATTGTAAACTTTTTCTTCACTGATCTGCAAGTACACTGCATCCATGTTTGCAATATACGGTTCATTTTATATGTGTTGGATACTTGGATATCTTTTACTCCTAGCACTGTTTTTGCCCAGCTCCAAATTGTGCATTTCTTCAATTTACCATGGGTAAGTGCATTCTTAGTCTTGTCCCAAGCCCACTCGTATCAGCCCAGGCCTGTATTTGTCTATGTTGCATCCAGCGTCCTTGCTTTGGAGGCCTTTGCTGTCATATCTTGCCTCTATTCCTATGTAATTCCACTGGTCACTATATGTTTGAGTCATACATACATCTTTCTACATAGAATTGCAAACTGCCACTACTATCTCTATAAAAATTTTTACGTGACTTGATTAAAATAAGCAAAAGTACACAGAATGAGTAGCAGCTGTCTGATCGATAGAAAAAAAATACTGTTACAGCCAAGCAAGCTAAACTAAGGTTTCCTGTCAGCTGAGGCAAGTTCAGCCAAAAAGGTGAACCAGAGAACTGCTCTAATAAATCAAATATCAGATTAAAGAGACAACACTTACAACAGAAACATTAGCAAAAAACAGTATTGTTTTCTACAGATAGCTGTAGGTCCTCTGTAGATCATTGCAAGGCATCGCCAAATTAAAACAGGAGAAAGCTCTTTACACTTGCATATGCTGTGGATGCTGTGTCTGTCTGACCAAGTAATGTGATCCAAGATGAACAGATCCACTGACCTGAATGGGTGCTGGGTATCTGCATGGAGAGCGCTAGGGAAGGGATTGCTTTTGGGCTTTCTCTGGTCTGGCCTCAGACAGTGGCTGCTAATAGCAAAAGGAATTTGTTACTTGTGCTCCTGAAAAACATCTTCTGGTTTAGACTCCTCTAGAAAAAAATCTGTTTCTCTTTCTCCAAGACAATTCTGTGATGTGAACCAAAGTGCAGTAAGAAGGGATGATCCTGACCTGAATTAAAATACTAATGTAGGCGTGCCTTGTATGGGATCAGAACCATGGTGATTAAATCTCTTAAGTGGCATTTTTTACATGCTGAAGCATCTTTCAGTAGCAGAGAAAGAAAGTCAGAAATTGGGACTGGAACTAGGAAACTAAACAAAACAAGTTAAATGTGACAGGAATATGAGGTGGCATAATAAATGCACTGAACCAGCCAGTGAGATATTTCTGCAAGGGCCACGATGAGATATGAAATGTAGCTGTAAGAGACCAGGGTCATCTACACTTAGATCAAACTGAATAATGCAAAAGCTCTGTCCACAAGCCTAGAAAAGCATACGCTCATGGTTTAATGGGAGGAAGCAAAATAGACAGTAAAAATTTTGAAAGGCAAGTGCACTTCAAAATGAATCTCATTCTGCTGGCTCCAGTCCCTATTTGTAATGTCTTGATCTCTTTTGCTACAACTGGGGCAAGTGATAAAGGGCTATATACAATGCCAGGTAACGTCTTACGTTACAAAAGGCAGGGAGAAAAACAAGATCTGATTCTGCGGTGAAAATCCACTCAGAAAATGCTTTTCAATGCAAAAAGAATAACTGCATGCTATTAACTGTAACCATAAACCTAAGCTAATATAATACTGTGTTTATTCCCACTGAGTGGGTTCCTGTTAGTCTGATCTTTTCCATCTCCTTAATCTCTCCACATGCTACTTTATGCAATTTCCTTTCTAATACTCTACTTTGCTACCTGCTGTCTGTGTGCCACATGCAATTTTTGTAAGTATGCGGGATTATCTTTTTAGCAGTAGCCTAGCAGTGCCTGGCATTTGCATGCTGCCCTTATTCAATTCAATTACTGACTGTCCACAGGGCAGTAATTGCAGTTTCAGGAAGCTAAGGTTAATGAGTAAATTGAGTTTTATGTCTTCCTGGGTCATAAGATACTGATGGGTAAAATGTATTTGGATAGGATAGATTTAAATTGTGGCAGTTGTGCTAGGCTGTGCTAGCAGTTCGTAAAGAAAGTTTAGTTGTCTGCTGAAATTGAAAATGTCATTGATTATGGAACCCAAAGGAGGATGGAAGAGAGCTATCCTCACCCGCTCAACTTCTCTTTTCCTGGTAAATGGACCCCTCATGCAATTAGGTCAGTGAGAAAAAGAAAATGTCAGGTTTTCTGCAATAAAATCAACTTCTGCTGCACATTGCACAACTCTAAGCATCATGAGCAAATATCGGTGTTGGAGAGACAAAGGGCTTAAAAGAGGGTTTTGTCTGATGATCCAAATAAAAATTAGACATTTTCTTCCAGGTGCCTGCCTATCTCTTGGGAGGGCAGAAAGCAGTCCCTGGAGTACCTCAGTTATCAACTTGATCAACAGGCATCAGGGGGGATTAACTGTATAAGCAATCCAAATTCTAATCAGCCACCATCTAGAAACTGAATTCCCATCAAATTAATATGGGGCTTTTTTGAATATTAAAGTTTTTCAAAAAACTTCAGCCAGTCAGTGGTTCCAGAGAAAGTCTAACTCATCCTAGCTCTACCATGAGAAGAGAAAAAGGAGGAGGATATGCTGCTGTAATGGCTTTCTGAAAGTACTATGCCTTTTAATAGTCATTGAGATTCACATTTTCCTATATGGCAAAAGAGTCACTAAAATAAATAGGGGAGAGAATACAAATGTGAGTAGGAATGTGGGACAGACAAAGCTCACATCTCAAATGTTTCTCCTCTGGCACACTGCATCCTTAGCACGTCTAGTCAGCCTCATCTTTGATCTCCCTTAAAAGCTCTTCATTAGAAACTGGGCCTCAGCCATGGCTAGCAGCTTGACCTCTCTCCTGAACACAACTCCCTTCTCTCTCATTTAACTCCATTCAGGGCTATGTTAGCAAGGGCTTGGAAGATCTGTAACCACTTATTTAGGCTTTAACTGCTCACTGCGCTTGGCCACTCTTCCTTTAGGCAAGAAAATTAGAGAAGCATTTGAGGAGAAAACAAAGAGAAATGGAGAATGGATGGCAGTGTAGCACAAGTAGACTGAATTTAGATAAGGAAGTGGAAAGGGGGTGCAAAGGAAGAAGACATGACCCCGTGAGCAGGCAGGTCTCAGGTCCTCAGGCCACAATCCATGGAGCTGTAACACGGAAGTCTCATGCACGTTTCATACCTACAGGACGGGACTGGTAGGAGCCTCCAGAGCACTATTGCAATGGGAGCAGAAGAATTAGAAGGGATGGAGAAGAAGGAAGAAAGAAGCAGACAGACTGTAAAGAAAGGGAGAAACTAAAACAAATGTTGAAAATATTAAAAGGGTAGTCTAGATCTTGCCAACAGAATTGTTACCATATGAGTGGAAGCATCTTTCAACTAGTATACGCCTGGATATACTTTGATTGCTTCTAAAACATGTATATGTAGGGCGACTTGTGGTGACCCAGGAGACTAGCCCTCTGCTTTTGTTGAAACTGCCAATAACAGCAGCCAACTGTCTTTTTCTAGCATTGCAATATTTGATTTGGCATCACCATGTGATGCACAAGGCAGTGGAACTGAAAAGGAGATGAATTAGTGTTAGTATTTTCTGCATTGGATAAATCTACTTCATGCCATTACATTATACCATCTTATTCCTTCCCTGTGGATTTACAAGCACCTAAGCATACGTCAAATAGTTTGAAAGTGTTGCTGGCAATCAGAAGGGCAGTGTCCTTCACTGTTCACCTCTGGCCGACCCATAATTAAGGAATTCTTCAAGTTCTGAATCGGAACCAGGGCTGTATTTTATCCCACGCATTTATATTTTACGGTAATGCAACACAACAAAAATATATTGTGACCTTTCTTTGCCTTCACATTTTTTTAAAAAAATTTCCACACAATATTCATAGATTCACAGAATCATAGAATGGTTTGGGTTGAAAGGGACCTTAAAGATCATCTAGTTCTAATTCCCCTGCAATGGGCAGCGACACCTTCCACTAGATCAGGTTGCTCATAGCCTCATCTAGCCTGGCCTTGAACACCTCCAGGGATGGGACACCCACAACTCCTCTGGACAACCTGTTCCAGTGCCTCACCACTCTGACAGCAGAAGATTTCTTCCTAGTATCTAATTGAAATCTCCCCTCTTTCAGCTTTAAACTGTCCCTGCATTCCCTGATAAGAAGCCCCTCCCCAGCCTTCCTGTGGGCCCCCTTTAAGTACTGGAAGGCCTCCTGGAGCCTTCTCTTCTCTAGCCTGAACAAGCCCCGCTCTCTCGGCCTGTCCTTGTGTGGGAGGTGTATGGTTCTCTTAGCGTATGGTCAGATGATAGCATTCTCTCCAAACGACTATTAGTTATTTTCTAATAATGCTTATATTTCCATAACCAAGACAGATGTTTCTAAGGCAATGACTACATGAGTGCTTGCAGCTGTGTTCAAAACAGCCAAAGACTGTCATGAGTCTATGTTACACACCCAAAACTCAGTTCCAAACAGTGTTGGGACTGCATTTCAAGAGCTCATTTTAGTTCTTAGGCCTCTTTATGAAAATCAAAATTCTTATGTTGCAGGATTAGGCAGTGGCAAAACCCAGCTGGAAGATGATTTTTTCTCCCACTGAAACTGTGGATGGAAATCTGGGTTTGCATCCTTACTCTAACTATTTTCTGTTCTGGTCAAAGCAGAATTGGTTGGCATTGTGATCCTGAACCCATTTAAATAACCCTTTATTAAGGGCTCTGTTTTTCTCATTATAGACACAAATTTCAGATCTGAGGTTCTGATGTCTCCATAGCTCTTTCCTAGGCTCTATGTGATTATATTAGCTCATGATTCTAGTCCTGAAAAGAGTGTAATTTCATCATCATATTTCAAAAGGTTAATCTCTTCTCATTAGCAATAAGGGTCAAATCACATGGCTAAAAAAAAAAAATAGTAACATACAACTGAATTTCCTACCCATCTGAGCAGTGGAAAATGAACAAGAGTGGGAAGGAGCCATCACATCAACTCATCTAAATCTGGATGTTTAAATCAGATTCCTCCGCCAAATGAAGTCAGGAGGAATCATCTCTTTCACTGTTAGAAAAATCAAGAGAGATTGGGCTCCTAATTTATGCATCAAAATATTTGATTGTATTTGATTATGCTTCAAATACTTTAGAAAGGTGCTGTGAATATCTCTTCTTCTTCCCAGCCTCTCAGCTTCCTAAGCTGCTTATTTACCGATCCTGCTGAACTTTCAGAAGTACACCAGAACATCTACTTTTGGGCTCTAGAGCAACAAGAAAATGACAAAAACATCTTGAAGAGAACAAAAAAGGAAAATTTTTCAGAAAAAATCCATAATTGAAGAGGAGGAGACACAGATGTGTGTCACAGCCAGCAAAGTAGCTGCTGCATTTGGAGCTAAACTCTCAGCGTGCATGAACTGCTAGAGCATAATGAACAAAACTGTCCATGCCCTTAATAAATATTTGGACTGAAGGAAGTCACATTTGGAAGACCTAACTACGGACAATCCAATCGTGACGGGGGTAATGAGGTATTTCTAGTGTGACTCCAGGAGAGCCAGGTAGGCAGGAGCTGCCATGAGAAGGGCCACCAGGCTCATGGCCTTTGCAAGCAGATGTCCAGCATTCCCTGTGGGGCTGTAAGGGGCTGTCCCTGCCATTTGCTTCAGCAGCCTAAAGGTTGCAGAAACCTTTAATCTGGATCTAGCTAGATGAAAGCCGCTGCAGGTATGCCTAGCCATGCCATAAGCGCAACTTTGATTACAACGTAGGTATCTTTGAAAACAGAATATCTTGAGAACCAAGGTCAGGATATAATTATAAGAATTAAGGCTTTTCTAAAAGCACCAAGGAAAACAAAAACAAAAGCAATCTCAAAAACCCATTGATTCTTTTATTTTAACCCTGATGACCAGCTACATCAAAACGATCTGCTCGGAGCCATCGCAGCCGAAGCCACAATAAAGGAAGGATTGGGAGGATCAACAGCAGACATCAGAAAGCTTCCCAGAGGTGAGAAGAGGTAAGGAATGTAGAACTGGCCTTGTGGCTTCTCCTTCAGCAAATGGCTAGCTCTCAAAAACCCAAAATAGCTTTCTGTCTTTAAAATATAATTTCCATTTGCTCCCTACTGTTCAAAAATAGTGAAAAGATTTCAGCAATTGATTCAGCAATTGATGAGACTCTCATTTGTACTAAATTAAAGTGTAGAGGAATTAGAAGTTGCTTCTGTTGATTTCATGTAGTAATGGTCTCTCTTTTTCTTCTCGCCCTTGCACCAGGACACTGTTCCCCGCCACCATCTTCCCAGGCAGCAGCCACATCCCAGAGAGGAAAACCACCCGCTGGTGGTGGCCACTGGTCAGAGTAAGTTTTCTATCACTTTTGGATTCACGTAGCCTTTAGGAGCCCTTTGTTCATTTTTACCTATGCACCTGCACCTCCAGTCTTTCATCACGTACACAGTCTCGTGGAATGGGAACAAATTTGCCTTTATGAGTGCTTTGTTTTTAACCAGCTTAACTTCACTGGCTGTGATTGAAATCCTCTAGGTCTGCACTGCTGTGAATTAAACCAGGCTCAGGGGACGTGTGTGTGTGGGTTATAGACTGCTTAATTGCATGTGGGCAATGTTGTCCTCTGACTCAGAAATACCTTTGCCTTGGGAAAAAATAATGTAAAAAAAAAAAAATTGCCCTTCTCCATTCACAGGCATTATCTGTTTAATGCTGCCCTGTGTTTGTCTTAACACAATTTACTCGATAAATGGCAAAAAGGACTATTAGTTGTTTCCACTGAAGGCTGTGATTGATAAACACACACATTTTACTACTAACTGGCCATGTTTGTGATTGAATACTCCATAATTCAACTCACTTGCTGTTGATATGATGGCAGTAATAGCATAGCTATGTGTTGTGATTCTGGCATAGTTTCAACTCTTCCATAGAACTTAAGTCGTGACCATATATTCCAGTTAGTTTAGGCTACAGGCTTTGAAAGCTCAATGTGAGTAATGAAGAGAAAGCAATTTGATTAGCTGGTGAAGCTGACTAGAAGGCACCTTCATTACAAAGGAGGTTAAAAAAGGAATAGAAGTGTACAAAATGGGTTAAAAGTATAATAATAATAGCATCAAACATAAAGCATAACAAAGAAAAATGTCTACCTTCAACTGAAATTAATGTTTAATAGATGGCACAGTGATATCCATGTCTTTATATTCTCCTGGTTTAATGATCTGCACCACAGCTTGAGGTCCTTTGTCTTGTCCCCTTCTCCTGACATCAGCTGGAAGAGACAGAGATTAAAACAAGGGTAATTTCCCCATGGTCATTGCTTGGCACTATTTCTGCTTTGCTCAGCCATGAACTCAAGCTGGAAGGGTGAAGTACTGTCACTCAAAGTGATTCTTCCCTCCACTCTTTCTTACCAGGGTTAACCACTCAAGCAGTCACCAAGGAAACGCATGGCTCCCTTGCCCATCTTACTGCCACCCTACAGCCTCATGTTGGGCACGACACCGTAATCTCATTAGGATGTTGAATTCGCCATTGAAGCCTGAATTCCCATATCAGGAGGGGAGTGGACTAATGCAATTAAGCAAATTAGCATTTTGAACCATTGCACAATATATGTCTAATACCATGAGCAAAGATGAGATAGTTTTCTTCCTCTTTTAACAAAAAATCAGCAAAAACAATACCCCAGTCCTCCCCTCATATTATATTCAGAGAAAGACCATAGTCCTCTCACAGCTGTAAAGGTCTTTACAAATAGGTAGATAATTGTTCACTTGACCAAAAACCTGAATTGTATCTCCTTTTTTCCCAGTACACCAATCCCGGTGGTTCTGATTATTTTTATCTGACATTCATGCTTCTAAAGTTAAAGTAGGTAAAAACAGAACTCAAGGGACTTTAAACAATAACTAAATTCTGCTAATCCAGTAGGCTGGTGTCATCATTTGCTTTGCTCCTTTCTTATGGTATGTGACAGTGGTTACCAGATCAGAACCAAATTCCTGCTGGTTTCAAACCTATTTTGTTGTCAAGCGTTTCTTAAGTGCTGTGAATAACTGTTCTAAAATACACCAATTTTTCTGGAGGCAATTCCAGCATATTCAGTAATTCTCTAGAAATGCAGATTATTAAATGCCTAAAGCAGAGCTTTTCTGCCTTTTGTTGTGGCGTTTTGAGGCTAATCCAGTTCCCTCCTCCCTCCCACAGCCTGCCAAGTAAACAAAGCCATAACAGTGGACTGTAGTGAGAATCAGGAACCATAAATCTTTTAAATAATATCCTGGCACGTGAGTTTCAAAGGCAGCATATTTCTCTGGGATCACAAGGGAGGGAGGGAGGGGAGCAGCAGTACTCTCCTGCGGATAATGCTGCCATCTCCATCACAGCATTTCTTCCTGGGGAGGTGGAAGATGGAATGACACAGAGAGCATCTAGGAGCCTTTGATGTGTATCGATTACCAAGGAGGTTATACTGATGGCTGCTTGCTTGTCTTCAACTTCATGAGAAAGGCAGGAATAATGAGCGTATTTTAGTAGATGTTGTTGTGCTACGACCCATCTTCTGAATAAACCCCAGCCTGTCACTGGGCACTACATTCAGAAGGAGTGAGAACATGGGTTACTACTAAATAAGGGCATGGGTTATACACTCCCCTTTAAATAATACATGGTCCCTATCCTAAGCTGCTTACAAAACACGTATCTATTAGGTAGGCAGTATACATAGTCCCCAAAGGATAGTGTATCTTAGCATTTTTGCCTGAAAACGCAAGTAAGACTGAGTCAGTACTGAGAATATCTGTTACAAATTTGAAAACAGAATATAGTGCAGATAATGCTGCTGTTTGAAAAGTAGCATGAAGCTAAGTATTTCAGTGGCTACAAACTCCCAAAATGTCACTGCTGAAATGGTACTGAAGAGAAACCAAAGTGTGCTGAACCAGGAAATACAGGACTGAGCCTCACACGCAAAATGAGCTACACTGTAATGGCAATAGCCATACAGTTTGGATTAAAGTAATTTAGTACTTATGGTATCAGATTAGATAAAGACAAAGAAAAGAATTAATGTTGTAAAATATCTTTTTCCCTCGTGATACCATTACAAGTTAGAACCAGGGGATGAATTATTTTCCCATGTAAGTTCTTACATAACACTGCTATAAAGTAGCCCTGTTTTGCTCTTTGGTTTCTCCCTTTTAGCATGTTTGGATTTAAATGTAGCCTTAATCCTGCATATCCTGCTTTGAAAAGCTTAGATCTGTAACGTATTGAATAGTATGCTTTAAAAGGCTTTGCTCTGTAGTGTGTGATAGCCTTGAGTTAACAATATAGATTTTAATTCTTAACCTCATACTTCAGAGTTTTTCTTGGAAAATATTCTTCATTTAAAACAATGTAAAGTTTCTATACACACTGATTGAGACAAAGAAAACCCAACAAAAAGCATCACGTTATATAATGTCACTTATTAGATAAAACTTGCAGTAGCAACACAGATTTATGGGCAAATTAACCAAGATACCAAAGAATACAAAATTAAGCACACCATCTAGTAATGCTGAGTTTACAGCTTATATTTTCCTATGATTTTTTTTCCCAGGGGCTTATATTTTCATATGACTTTTTTCCTATTTTCAGAAGAACAATTGAGGCAGCCTGTGGATCTGGCCTCTAGCTTTAGAGTTGATCTCTGAGGATGCAGGGCTGTTGCAGCGAGACCAGTATTACATGAAGTGAGAACAACAGAGCTTGAGTCTAAGCCTTCATGTTTGCAGCTCAGAAGTAGAGAAGCAAGTAGCTGCCTGATCTCTGATTGTACAGTGACCACTGAAGTGTTACCTAACCCTTGTCCTGAACCTGCTCGTAGTCTGTACAGTATCTGTAATTAGCCAGAGCAGGATTTAATAACAGATACTGCTTTCTCTGGAGGAGGTAAGGTGGGAGAACTCTGTCAAGCACCCATGACCAGGTTTTCCAGGTCACCTTGTTTATCCCATACTGGGGTAATAACTTCACTGAGTAGCAGTTACTCTTTCCCTCTCCTTCCCTGTTTTCTTGATTATGGTGTATTTCATGGCACTGTGATTTTCCATTACAAAAAAGTGTTCAACAGGTAGTTTACACAGCTCATTTCTACTACAGATCAGCCATAAAATTATACCACAATGCAGCCCTGCAGCTGCATCTCTGCCTTGACCCACTGCCAGACTTAAACATAGTGGTTTTGATCTCTGCAGGCCTATGGTATCTTTCTAATCTAATCATATTTTATGCTTGGAAAGAAGCAGGAAGCATGGGTAAACCCACAAATATGGGAGGATAAGACCTTAAAAATTACGCTGCAGGCAAGAAAGATTTGAAGAGAGGAGTAGCATGGCCCAAAGGGCAAAGGTGATTTTGATACTCTGAATGAGCAGGAATTAGAGGACAAGAGAAAGCAGGAAATGGAGATAAAAGCACAGGCATGCTTCAGGGAAAGCGTAGTAAAGGAAGAGAAAGAATGCCAAAAGTGAACCTGCTGTTTTATATTCTGAGTGTTAGTTTCTTTCATGCAGTCACATCAGCACAATAGGTGTTCGCCTAGACTGCAGGATCCATTCATACCTTTTTCAGCTATACAGGAGTTGATTAAAATAAGTACATTTCTTTTCTTGATTGGAAAAGGATGGTGTACAGAATCCAAAATTAAAGCCACTAAAGGCAGCTTTAAAGTTAAAAATGATGATTATGATTGTGCCTCTGTACTCAGCACTCGTGAGGCCACACCTCGAGTACTGTGTTCAGTTCTGGGCCCCTCGCTATGGAAGGACATTGAGGTGTTGGAGCGTGTCCAGAGAAGAGCAATGAGGCTGGTGAAGGGGCTGGAGAACAAGTCCTGTGAAGGAACAGCTGAGGGAACTGGGGTTGTTTAGCCTAGAGAAGAGGAGGCTGAGGGGACACCTCATCACTGTCTACAACTACCTGAAAGGAGGCTGTAGCAAGGTGATTGTTGGACTCTTCTTGCAAGTGATCAGTGATAGGACAAGAGGAAATGGCCATAGGTTGCACCAGTGGAGGTTCAGACTAGACATTAGGAAAAATTTCTTCACTGAAAGGGTGGTCAGGCACTGGAATAGGCTGCTCAGGGAGGTGGTTGAAAGATGGGTAGATGAGTTTCTGAGGGACATGGCTTAGTAAGTAGACAGGTACCGTTGGACTCGATGATCTCAAGGTCTTTTCCAACCAAACGATTCTATGATTCTGTGATAAGCTTACAAATAATTAGTGACAAATGCCGATTGAATAGATGTTAAAGATCTTTCTTGTTCTTCAGTGGAGAACAGAAGCATTATAAAAATCAGTGCATGTCTCTGAAGTGTGACAATGGAGACTCTTAGTACACAAGCCCAAAAGACATGAGGACACAACCTGTTGTGTGGCCTACAGAGGCACTGCTGGCTCCAAATACATAACTGTTGACAGACAACAAGAAGGACAAGTGAAGTGTGTATTCTTCTACATTCAAGTGATGACTGTCCTATTGTAATGCTTTACGTTATTGTTCACTGTTTATTGCTGAAGGGAAGTGCTCAAATTTTAATATCACCACTTTGTCTGAATCAGTGCCACATGCCTGTTTTTCAGGAGAAGCAACACAAGTTCATGTAGAAAAGTTGACTAACAGCAAAGCAGAATTGGAGGAGGATAAAAATATTGGACCCTTAGTGTTCCTTTTGCAGGAAAGGCTCTATTTATGATACAAATGATACAAAATTAATGCATGCGTGACAGTGAATTAAAAATGAGAGGTGATACAAACATAAAATTGCTGTTGTTAAAATGCAACTGCACTGCAGTGCCCTCATGAACCACTGTGTTACACTGGTATTCATCAGAGTAAAGCTGCTTACCCTTGGAGGGGTGAATGGCTTCTGCACCAGTGAACACAGAAAGCAGAGGCATATTTTTGTGTCACGAAGGCCCATGATGTGTGTAGTGCATTTGTTAGAGGGAGGCACTGTCAGCAGGCATTGTACATGGCCATGGTGTCTCCCAGGTTCTCTGTCAGCCCCTTCCACCTCCCTGCCTTCCATTGCCCAGTTCCTCTTCATCCACTAGAAAGGGCATGTCAGGGACAGGCAGAGAGGGAGGTATAATTCTTTGTCAAGCTGCACTGGAGCAGTTTTCCAAGTATAAGAAGTATGTCATAGACACAGAGATATTTTATTAATTGTCAGAAGGAAATTTGATTTGTTATCTTGCTTCTCTTTTTCTCCTTGCCCAGATTGTTTCCTCTTCTCCCCCAAAATCTCCACTTTGCTGTTTGAAGGTAGATTTACTGAAGTCTAGGTGTGCAATATAACATATAATCCAATGGTAGTTATCTGTAATGTGTGTCAAAATAGGCTCAGCAGAGATCTTCATAAAATCATGAGAAGTTGATCCAATTCTCATCTCCGACTTAGGATGGCAGTTAGCTCGGCATTTAGATGCTGTTGACCAACATAGTTTCTTTTAACTCACGGAGTTGTTCCTTTTCAAAGCAAACAAAAGTGATATTCTTAACTATTGAAATCTTTCTTGACCATCCTGATAAAATGACAACAGTAAAGAGGTTCCAGTGATACTGGAATGATCATTTTGGGTCCTACACATGCTCTGAGGTTCTCTGCGGTCTTGCTATGATTTTCCATCAAAAATACCATTTTTACCAGGATTGATTCTCCTCCATTCAGTATTTACTTCTGTACTTTTTCTAAACTTAATTATATATTTGTTACCTTGTTTTTTCTTATTGCTATCAATGTCTGATGCAGAGTATATGTTTTGGCTTTTTAAAGAATTTTATAGAATTTTTTAGATTTTTTTTAAATTCTATAGAGTTCCCTTTTATATAAAACAAGAGAAGAAAGGCTGATCCATGTTCTGTGTCTTGCCATTGCCTTTTCCACTCTATCATACATTTCTCTGCCACTTCCCTTAGTTTAGCTAATTCTAAACTTGTAGAAATCTCTCTTCATCGTATTTAATTAATGCATAAATGAAGGACACTCTGGTATTAAAAGCACAGATATCAGTTTACACTGCTGTTTTCAAATACTGCCAAACTGTAATCAGGAGACAGGGTATGTGTTTTGAGTCCTATCTGATAAAATGGCCAGAACTTGTCATAAACAGTTTACAGAGAAAGAAATTTTCATAAAAGTCACGTTGGAAATAATTGATACAAGTAATGAATTTTGGAAAACCATAAATGGATCTTTAGCATTTTGCAAACACATATGCCAACATATGCTGAATACATTTTAAAAATAAATATTCACTTATCTCTAGTCCCTAGTCTTACGTGAGTCTAAATTTAATTTACCGCAAAATTGTCTATCACCTAATTTCATTAAGGTTTCCCTAGAATCTGTCACAGTCTTAAGCCATCAAAATAAAATTTTGCTATCAGCAAATTCAGTGGATGAGGACATTCACTTCCTTTTCTAAACTGTAAATAGATTGAAAATGCCAATTTTATTGTGATATTCCTTGATAAATTCAGCAGTTAACAACTTTCTATTTTGCCAGTTATCCCTACATATTTCCCACCTTGCAATAAATTTTCAGCTCATTAAATGATGAATTGACAACAACCTTCTAAGACAGATTTTATCAAAACTCTTCAGGAAAAAAAAAAGGCAACTGCTGTTTGTTGTACATTTCATAAACTCTTGGTATTTAGAAAAACGTTAGTTGTTCTATGGAAGTCACATTGGTTTAATTTTGTTGTTTTTAATTAATGTCTATGCTACACCCAATGCTGAATCATCTGCATTCTCCCAGAGCAGCAGTTGGTTTGTGATTTCACATCTGTGCTGACATCCCCTCTTCGTAGAGAAGACCCTCCTCCTCTTCTTTTCCTCTGAGCTTAACCTAGTCTTATCCAAGCAGTGTGCCACCATAGTCAATGGATTTAACTTTCTTCACATAAATGAGCAGCAGACGCAAGTGCACGTAGGGCTCTAGCTCATCCCTCAGCTCACAGTCCCAGGTCATCCATATGGCCCAGCTAGGTAGAGATGAACAAACCACTAAGATCACCTGTCCCCCCTTGGGGGCAGGTAACACAAAACACCGGGACAGAGACCCAAGCCCAGGGCAGCATGAATGGGAGAAACAGTGGAAAACTGAACCCCAGTCCTGTCTCCTCCCTTCTCAGGGCTGAGATGCTGGGGCTGAGGTGTGCATCTCTGCCAGCAGACACGGATAGCATTGCCTGCACCCTGTAGCAATGCTGCGCGGTGCTGCAAAGGGGGTTGGCTCTCACTTCTGCCTCAGCAATAACTCTCCCGAAGCACCCACTGCCATTGTGTCCCTCCAACGACTGCCTGTTCTTACTGAGGATAAATGAATTTAGGAAGTTGCAGAGTTTCTGTAAGAAAGACAGCAGTGGAAACTTGTAATAATTCCCAGACAAAGACAGATATCCAAGAAACTGGTTTATTTTGTCTCTAATGTAAAAAGTCCTTATGAATATTGAACTGATTATGCACAGGTAGGGTATTCAAATACACTTAACATCTTAAAATCAGTGCTAGTACCATGCTGTCACCCACATTTTTAATAAAGAATATTTGAGTTTTAATTCCATTGCCAAGCCAGAAATTTAACAAAAAGCTATTTCTTCCTTCAGAAGCTGGAAAAGCAGACTCAAAACAATGTTACAAGACAAGATAACTAGAAGACTCTTCTTCCTTCCCTTGCTTTTCATGCCCTGGCAGGGCACCTCAGCATAGTTCTGAGCTCAATCCTACAGATTGGAATGCAGTAAATCAGTTAGTTATCAGATTGTATCTTATTCTTTATAAAATACAGGCATTTCCAGTAGTAAATGACATAAAGAACTGCTTCAAACTAGCCTCAAATAGAAGAGCTCCAAAGTGTTGTAAAAATATAAATGTTGTCTAATGAAGTCAATGACTTGGTTACTAAAAGAGTACTGAAAGAGGAACTCTGAACATACAACTTATACTATTTTCAGTGACTTATATTTTGCTTAGATAGTAGTTACATTGTGCCTTCATCTTCTCCTGCAATCAATGGTCCATTCTTCTGATGTATGGAAATCAATCTTACTTGCTTATACTTCTCTTTTTGTTGGGATAACACATTCCTGCTCATTGGCTTCTGCTTCTTCCAGGCCCTTGGTTTTGGGTACTTAAACACTGATGGGTGAGAGTTTCCATGTTCCTTAGAAATCATTGATTTTTCATCTGATTGGGGAGCCTTCTTACTGCAGTAGGTATGGGCTTGCCTTGCATGTCCCGTATAAACGAGAGCCTGACTGTCTCACTGATGCATTGATGTACCCCAGATTTGGATGGGAGAGCTGGAGAGGAAATTTCATGTGAAAGCATAGGCAGGGAAGCAGACTTCAATAATCAGCTTTCCTGAGCCCTAACAGAGCAGCAGATGCACCGAGAACAAAGCAACTCCTAAAGCATCACAGTCAGGGTATTTGTAAGAAGCAATTGTTTGGGATTTTCGGGAGAAAAAAACCTCGGGAGCAGCTGTCTCAAAACCCAGACTTAAATCAAAACCAGCTACAGCTTTGAAGGGATCTGGCAGTTAAAGCCAGAGGTCCTAAAGGTTTAGGATCAATTGGAGGTAGACTAATTGAAATTACTGAAAAGAGACAAAATAAAGAATACAACGTGTCTGCCCATGGCGTCTTAAGAGGAATTGAAGTGGGAATAAAGAAAATTTGGATTTAGTTTCTGCTAGGAACAGCCTCCTTAACCATGGTTAGAAGAGAAATAGTTGAAGAGGTGATAGGGGTAGGAGGAAATAATATAGTGGGAATGAAGCACTGTGGAGAAGTACTGACTCTTTAATTGCTAAATTTGGCACAGATATATCTAGGAAGTTAATCCTATTGAATGTTTGCTATATTGAGATATTCGTTAGTTGTCAGAGGTATGTGTGTGTGTGCAGAATATGATATTTTCTGCAGCTTTCTTCAGCCAACTGTACTATTAGAAATGGGTAATTTATAATATTCTGACTGATGTTTTGCTCAGTGTAAAGTGACACTTTCCTTTGCAGAATATCCAAGCTAATAACACTGCCAACCAACAGTCATCATATTAGTCTGCCTCCTCGGCTTTTAAAATATGTTTCATAACTCTGTGAAATATTTCAGGTGTTGAGGTAATACCAAACTATTTCTTACAAACAATATATCCAGTAATATGTGTCAGTTTCAACAACTAGAACCTGTGAAAAGCATGTCTTCAGTAAGCAACAAGCATATGACCTACCTTTATTTTTCCTCATTGAATGTTTGATAAATTAATGCTACCTTTCTACGCCAGCTCCCTACTGTTTGTGAAGGAAGACCTAAATTGTACTGTTCCTGTTTTAGTACCTTTGACTAGAGCCAGCCTCTGATTCTCAATGATTCTTGACTTATTCAGTCACTTCCTTTATAATGTCACCAAGCATCCAAGCATTCAAAACAAGCAAATGTTTTATGGCTTTGAAAGTCTTGATTTCATACAGTTAGCACCACAACCCCAAAAAAAAACCCCAAAACCCAAATCCTAAAACAAACACTAATGGTCAGCTGGGTTCAGCTGCACTTGTAGCATGTAAGGGTTACCAGAAACAGAAGAAGCTGTATAATTTCTACTTTAAAAGTCAATTCATTGAAATGTAATAAATAATCCCTTGAAAGTTAGGGAGCTGGAAAATGAGTGGTATGCAGTACTATAGTGCAGACAATACCAGATCCTAGATACTTGTACATACAATGGTGAGCAGGAATTAAATTTTATAGTGGGCATGTTGGTGCTTATTGAGGTCACAGGTAGTTTGTGAGGAGGAAAAGTACAAATGCATTAATATCGTAAACTGCATGTTTGACTTACTTAGTTCTGAAATAGGCTGTAACTCTTAATATCATGGATGTGCTCTTTGGCGTTTAAGGTTCATAGATGTCCCTTGGTATGATAGCAAAGTATATTCATTTTGGACTTTTTTTTCAATTGAAAATTACAACTGGTCGTACTATGCAGATATGGGACAGTGGGTAACAGATGAAGTCAGGCCTCAGCATGAACTTTCGTGACTTTTAAGCACAACCCCTGCCTGTTTACGCTGGATGTCACATTCCGTCTCTTTGGTGTTTCCTCAGACATTAAAAGAGGAACCATGTACACTTGGGAAAGTAACAGGGTTGAAGATTTCAGTGTGGTCAGGGATGACTAACCCAGAGCTGGTGGAACAGCTCAGGAAGGATAAGAGGACTTTACCCATTAGAAGCACCTGCTGCTTTCATAGGGAGGCCCAAAGTCTCTCCTCGGCAAGAAGGGTACAAAAGCTGTGTTTTCTTCACAACTGTGAGTGATCCTGGGAGGTTTCACACACAGGCACAAACGCATACGCAAATGCTTAGCACCAGCAGGAATGACTGATAGCAATCAGCAAGCCCCACCAGCCCATCTGCATTTGGGGCTTTTGTCTTCAATCCCTTCAATCTGCAAAAGGCTTCAAATTTAGACCTTCCAGTTGCTGCCCTGCCACATGGCCACTAGGC
Organism: Tapera naevia; assembly: GCA_033556795.1. Lineage (NCBI taxonomy): Eukaryota > Metazoa > Chordata > Aves > Cuculiformes > Neomorphidae > Tapera > Tapera naevia. Next base: position 10,010,226 of record JAUMJJ010000022.1, on the reverse strand, counting down.
CCACTACAAGAGGTTGGGTGCTGCTGTTTTCTCAGCAGAGCTGATTGCCACTATGTCTTTTGCGCACCCCAAGCCCTACCAGAAAGCATGAGCAGTGGCTGCACGATGCCCAGGGGCTCCATTATTGGCTCTGACTGAGCCGGCATGGACATATACAAGGGAGAAGCTCTAGTCATCCACGGAGCTTTATGGACAAAATTAAGATGGGTTTTGGGTGATGGGTTTTGGGGGATCACAATTTTGGATGAAGATGCCTAAAGTCTCCCTGAGCGCTTCTTCAAGTACTGAAGTCCTTTAGGACTAGAAGCTAGTTCATGCAATTTTTTCCATTCCCTGATTGAATTATGGCCATCAGTAATTGTAACTGTAGGACAGAAGCTCTTGTAAAGAACGGAGACCTTTAATAGAACGGTTTTGTACAAATAAGGAGTAAGCAGTCACAATCTAGATATAACTCCTGGGGCCAAGAATAAAGCTTTAAAAAAGGTCTTCAGGGCTTTAAATTCCCCAAGGAGAGATAGCAGTTGAGGGAGAGATTGCAAAAAAATAGCATTTATGAACTTGAAAATGTCACAAATTTTTCTGTTGAAGCTATGCCTTGTTGCTGTTGTTAATGTGTTACTGTAACACCTGCTGGCCCTGATTAGGATTCCTCTGGGATGGTATAATCAGAGAACACAATGTGGCTACAGAGAAATTACAACTCATGATCTGCGATAAATGGGGAGTAATGACAGACTCAACCAGATATATGCTGCTTTATCCATACGTATGGCCTGTACAGATGCATTTGTGTCTTCATTTACTATTTTGTTTTAGCTCTGTAAACATCGTGCTCCTTTATAACTCCAAAAGTCCAGTCATTTTAAGTTGGCTGCTCTTATGGTGTCATAGAAGTAGATCTAAAATAAGGGTTTGAAGTAGGAGAAAATAACAGCTTAGTCTACTGTAAGCTGGGATGACAGAGGGACAAATTTACATTTAGATTGAGCCTCTTCACGTCTTCTCCAAGTAATTGTAGACTCTCTCGTGCCTCAGCCCTAGAAAAGAATTTAGGCAGCCCTGCACTGCCAAAACCTGTGCCTTATGCTTTGTAAGATGTGTGATAGCTAATCTAAGTAGTCAGGCTTAGTACTGACTTTTCATAATTATTTGTGCAAATACAACTCAGTTATCAAATGTCTGCATTAATCAGACACAGACTATCAGCCTTGCCAAAATACATTTGTTGTAGAAGTGTTATGTCTGATTATTTGTATTATTCAACCAACACCCAAACGTCCTATTATGTCAAGAGCTACACAAGCATATAAGAAACCATTCCACCACAAGGGAGTGTATGACTAATTTATGATAAGAGAAAACAATTGGACATTACAGGCAAATGAAAAGAGAGAGAGAGGAGAATTAGGGTAAGCGTGATTTTCTGTGCTGCCTGCAAGTTCCTATGAGAACCATTAGTGAGTTTTAAGTAAAGGAAAAATGGTTTGATATAAATAAATAAGAAATATGATATCAGTAATCCTTACTGGGCATTTGCCTAGCCCAATGGAGATTTCTTTGGTATGTACTTAGCTTTCATATTAGGGTCTCATTCTCATTCACGCCATGCCTACTTACACCATTCTTGTAGGGATATCCAAATGGCATCGTAGAGACAGCAGAGGACAGGGGAACACAGCCAAAATACTACAGCTGGCCTCATACCACACAAATCTGCCATCTGCACCCAGCCAGGCACGTGCCCAGTGAGGGTTACGGAGACCGCATTTCTTTGTTATTAAGCACTTTATGCTGCCAGCACAATGTAAAGGGATCTTGGTGTGACTGAGTGTTCGTCTCAGTCAAACGTGCTTTGCTGCTGCATGTTTTCAGTTGCATAGCTATTTTGCTTGAGCATCAATGTAAGTAGATCACTTTATTAAGTTGCCTAGTTGAACCGGTGCTGCCTCTCAGCAGAAGGGATAACAAACATTACTGTATGTTTCAATGAGAGGAAGATGCACAGGATACAAAGATATACGTTTACAGATGTATCTGCTCTCCAGTCCCCTTTCTGATCTGAGGTCATTCTGCCACATCATGGGCCTTTAATCACTCTGAGGTGCTTTTTATTGAGGGCAGCTTCTCAGGAACCACCTACGTTTTGGTCTTCTTTCCCTTTAGAAGTTCTTTGATATGCAGTGATATAATACGATATCTTAAAAATAAAGCATTTAGCAGTTGAAACAAATCATTTAGTGTAAAAATTTCCATAAAATAGCAAAAAAAATATATTTAGTCACGTATTTGTAACATAAAATTTACAAGGTAATCACAGGAAACTTGACTCTGTCAAGCACTCAAGTGTCTCAGATTAATTCTCCCAGACAATTCCCAGCTTTTTGTGAATGTGCTCCTTTTTCACTTCCCTAATTCTTTTCCCCTCCAGTGCAAAGAAGCCTGGCACTGTCTCTCACCTATTGTTTGTAGAAAAGTGGCTTATCTTGAGCCATACTTTTTCCTTTCATTTTCCTTTTGAATGGAACTGTACTGTTCATGGGGCAAAGTCAAAACAAGGTACTCATAACTTAGTACAGATCAGTTCCCTTTTCATCACAGGAATAGAACACATTGCAAATCTAATAGGCGAAGCTGGAATTCCCATCTGTTCTTGAAAGTTATAACCAAAACCAAATGAGAGTGGCACTATAGTAAAGCAAAACAACACATATCTCTCATCTAGGGCAACATCCATAATATTTAGTATTTCCATAAGAAATACTATTTCTCAGAATGAAATACAGCACCTGCCATCTCTTTCACTCTAGCAATCTTGAAAAGGAGGATTGCTTGAACTGACCAGCAGCGTATTGCCAAAAGAAACCACAACTAACAGCACAACAGCCTGGTGGGAAACACTGATAATAAGTGATGGCCTGACACAAATGCTATGTTACTAAAATGCAACAATAGTTTATATTTCATAAATCATTCTCCTAGACCAAAGTCTACCTGAGCCATATTGCTTCTATAGACTGGTTATCTTACCCAGTCAAGTAAATTATGAAATTTGGACACGGAGGGAGAATGAGGGGGCTTGCACCATTGAGCAGGTTTGCTGTGCTTTTATTTCCTGAGAGCATTTTGTATAATTTTTAAAAGACTTGGCCCAACGATGTCTTCCAGGTGGCTCTACTGGATGCACAGACCAGCAGCGGCAAGTGCCACACAAGGTATTTTGCCGTGTGACATGAAAGGCACATCTGGTTGCGGGAACCGATCCGCCTGAGAGCGCTGCCTACGGGGGGTAGTGGTGGTGGTAAACTCTGAGCAGGAAAAAAAAAGCTGAATACGTAAAAAAAAAATACACACACACACCCCAACAGCAACAAATCGCCCAGTGGGTGCCCTGGAGCGGGGCTTTCATCTCCTGCCCACTCGCGGAAGAACCGGACAGCCCTGTAGAGGCGGGGTGGAGGGGTTCAGTCTCACCAGTCGGGGACCGGGGATGGACCCCGGGCGTGCCCCCGCTACCCAGCCCTGAGCCCCGACTTTCCACACGGTGCTGGAGCCACTCCCACCCCGGCCCCGCCGGTTGCCCGCCCATCACTGTGCTCTCCCGGCTAGGGCTGCCCACGCCTGCTGTCCAGGGCGGTGCTGAGGAGCTGCTCCCGGTTCCTGGAAACCTGTAAATAGAGCTCTAATTTGAGTAATAGTATTATTTTTTTCACCTCGGCAGCCTTTGCAAAGTGAACTCTACCTGTTGCGTACTCCTGCAGCAGCATCGGTGTTTCTGTTCTGCAGGATACATCAGTTTTCCCGTCGTTTACCGGGACAAGGAGCCCTGGGATGCCAGCCTGGTCCCAGTTCTTCTCCAGGGCAAGGCCGTCTGGCACTGGACCCAGAGCAGGACTGCTGGAGCCAGTGGCCCATCTTACCTTGGCCGACGCGGCTGCTGCACTGATGTTGCTCGGTGCCCTCAGCCTCTAGAAGTCCCAGTGTGTGTTTGTGTGTGTGTTTGTGTGTGTGTTTGTGTGTGTGTGCGCTGCCCTACGGAATAATACCCGCTGTACAGATGAGCGGAGCGGGAGACCCGGAGCACCCCAGGGTACTCCCTCCCTCCCTCCTCCCCCCAGTCCCCAGGACTGCTTTTCCAGTCTCTGACTTTCAGACGTGGATGACTTGAACCTCCCAAGAACTTTATGATCTAAGCACGCATTTACCACCTTCGTTTGACAGATGAGAGAGTCACCGAGGCTTGTCCAAGGTCCCTCTGTGCCCTAGCAGAGCAGTCAGAAACACCCTGGCTGCTGCTGCTCCGCTCCTACCCATTAGGCTGTGCCTCCTTCCCACGCTTGAGCCTCTCCTCCCTTTCATTTGCTCTCCGGGTGCTTTGCAAATGTAAGGACTGTAATTTCACATCCCCGTGCTCCAAAAGGATAAGTCCGTGACTTTTGTAGCTTAGCCACGGACAGGTACCTGCCGATTGCCTCGGACTCTCAGTCCTGCCTTTGGGTGAACCTATGCCTGCCTTGAGCACGGAGACAGTGCCGGTGGCTGTGGTTTTGTTGCTACCAGTCCCTGGAGAGTGGGTTTCCATGAGGTCTGAGCTCGGAAAAAAATAATAATAAATACAGGGGCAACGCTATACATCTCATGGCTGGGAAATTAAAATTTCTCCACAAATGAGGCCTCCTGATGGGAAGCGGGTGGCAGAGGCGCCCCTATAATAAAGCGTGCGGGGAGCTCGAGGAAAGTAGTTTGCAGGGAGGGAGCAGCCTGGCTCGCTGACAGAGGGGGCGGATCCTGCGCACAGGCGAGCAGAGCGGCCCCGGCAGCAGCGGGGCTATTTCAGGAGCCGGGCGGAGGCGGCGGCGTGAGCCGGGGCAGGGGCAGCGGGGAGCCATGGGGTTAGCGGCACCGGAGGGTTGAGCGGGGGCAACGGCAGCCGGGAAACAAAGCCTTTGACTCGGATTGAAGGGGGGGAAAAAAGAGGGTTTTCGTGGTTTGTTTTTTTTTTTTTTTTTTCGGGCTGCATCACAACTTGAGCTGCATCAAGCTGAGCCAGGAAGAGAGGGGAGCGGGAGGGGAAGGAGAAGGAGGAGAAGGAGACGGCTGCCACCAGGGGATTTGGGCTCGTTTTATTGAGGGAGAGGCGAGGAGGAGGAGGAGAAGGAGGAGGTGGTGGTGGGGGTGGGGGGGGCAGGAAGCGGGGGATCGAGAAAGAAAAGTGTGAGGGCTGCGAGAAGCAGAAGTGATGAGAGAGCGAGCGGGGAGGCTAGAGGAGGCTGCCCGTGCTGCCGCCGCGCCCCGCAGGGACCCCCGCTCCTGTCGCCGCCGGGCTCCCCCGCGGCCGCCGCTGCCGCCCCGCGCCGCGCCATGGAGGCGCTAAACGGCCCCGGCCCGGGGCCCGGCGATGCTCTGCGACCGCCGCCTCCGCCCTCGCCCGGCCACCACCACCCGCACGCCGAGAAGAAGAAGCTGCACCGCGCCCCGTCCCCCGCCAGACCCTTCCTCAAGGACCTCCACGCCCGCTCCGCCGCCGCCGCCGCCAAGCCGCCGCCCGCCCCCCCCAAGTCCCCCGCGCTGCCCACCCGGGCACCCCCGTCGCCGCACCCGCCGCCCGCGGGGCTCCTGGCGGCGCCGGGACGACTCTCCCGGCGCCCAGCCGCCCCGCCGGGCAAAGCCGCCGCCGCGGGCAGGGCGGGCGCCAAGGTCGCCCCCTGCGCCAAGCGGGCCCCGCGCGGTGCGGAGCCGGGTCCCGGCGGGCGCGGCGCGGGGCGGCTCGGGGGCGGCGGCGAGGCGGCCCCTGCGCCCGGCAAGGGCAGGAGGGGGAAGCGTGGCGGCGCGGCGGGCGGCGGGCACGCGGCGCTGGCCCGCGTGGGGCACACGGACAGCAGCTCCGACCTGTCCGACTGCCCCTCCGAGCCGCTCTCCGACGAGCAGCGCTTGGCCCCTGCCGCCAGCAGCGACGCCGAGTCCGGCACCGGCTCCAGCGACCGCGAGCCGCAGGCGGCACAGCCCGCAGCCGAGCCCACCCGCACCGGCAGCGGTACCGGGCGCGGAGCCGCCCCGCCGCCCCCCGGCCCCCGCGGGGATGCGCTGCCCGCGCCCCCGGGCCGCGGGGAGCCGCCCGCACCTGCACCCGAGGAGCTGCAGCGGGAAGTGGAGGAGCTGCGCTCGGAGAACGAGTACCTCAAGGTGAGCATCGCCCGCGGAGTCCTTCCGCTTCCCGGGGGAGGCAGCGGTGGAGGCGAAGCCCCCTCCTGCCCGGAGCTGCGCGAGTGGATTTATAGTATCCTAGAATCATGGAGTGGTTTTAGGATCGAAGGGACCTTAAGGACCATCTAGCTTCAACCCCATTTCAGGAAGATACCCAACAACATGTTATTGAAGTAGATTTATTATTTTGGGTAGTGGTGCGTGTACATCCTCTGTTTCATTTCCAAGTATAGGTGTTTGGGGAGAATTTAAAGGTTTATCATAGAATGGTTTGAGTTTGAAGGGACCTTAAAGTCCACCCAGTTCCAACCGGCACACTTTTCACCAGACCAGGCTGCTCAAAACCCCATCCCATCTGGCCTTGGACACCTCCAAGGAGGGAGCATCCACAGCTTCCCTAGGCAACCTGTGCCAGTGCCTCACCACGCTCATCGTGAAGAATTTCTTCCCAATGCCTAATTTGAATTCGCACGGTCGCCTCCCTTGGGATCCCCCAACCTCCACCATAACAAATGTCCAATTTGAAAGAGAAAGAGGGGCAGGGAGAGCCAGCCGGGCGCCTCGGCGCTCCGCCTCAGAGCGGTGCCGTGGCCGGGCTTAAGGGCAGATAAGGGACTTAAGCATGTGATCACGGCTCTCTATAAAAGCCCGATTTGTGTAGGCTTAGATGAACGTTAAGTTCGGTGCAATGTTACGTTTGGTTGGCGTGATGGCAGCTCATCAAACGCCAGCTCCTTCTAAAACACCACAAATTCTCTACCGGTTAGCAAGACCTTGCTTTCCAGGAACTATGTTCCTCGGTATCACCCTTTAAAAATGCTAAAGAAACCGGTTCCCTCGTTTAATGTGGAAAGGATGACAGCATTATGTTGTGTGTTTATTGTGTGACTTTATCGCTGTAAAGTGAAGCTACTCATTGTGAAGTACTAATAGGATAACGAGCAGTAATAAAAAGTGTCATTGCATCCTTGTACAGGTAGGAAAGCACATCTATGCACATTCATCCTTGGAGAAACAGAAAAGCTAAATTCAGGCATGCTCTCAGCTGACCTGCGGGAACCTTTAGTTGGACTTGCTCTTACAATCTGATCTTTTGGCACAGCAAAGACGGTACATCCATAAAGATCTATAAATAAGATAAACTGAGATAATCATGTAACAGCAGCTACTGTACCATTTAACTCCGCTGCTGGTGAGAGTAATTTTTTTTCCCCCGATTTTGCAAACAACCTGCTGTCAAGCAAAATGACTTGTGGGAGTTCTGCTCGGTTAAGCACTGGAGTTGGATGTAACCTTGGGAGAGAGAAGGATGGCAAAGGTATGGACTGGGCTTGTTAACGGGTTTTGGCTGAGGGACAAGAAACGATGTTAAGTGTAGCAAAAGGTGCTGCAAGGTTCTTTGCTGGGTCTGCAGCTGCTTAATAAACTGGAAAAAGAAACGAACAATGATACAGCAAAATTTTCAGATGACATTAGGGGTTTTTTATCTTATGTCAAGTCCAGCAAAGACGAGACAGAGTTTAATCATAGGCTTAACCTTCAAGGAATGAGTGGAAAATGAAGGCAGAGGATGGAAAATAAATCTCAGTACTGAAAATCTGAAGCATTTAGAGAGAAGAAGGACTGAGTTTACATTTTCCTGGGTTTTAAATGTGTAGTGAAAATGTCTGTTCAATGTGAGACTGCAGGCAAAAATGTTAGATTTCAGTGGGAACGGGACAGAGAATAACAAAGATGGTACTACAATGTTTTATAGATCTGTAGCTGTTACACAGATCAGTGGGTGTACCTGAGATACCATGGGCACTGCTGGTCATCTGGAAAAGGATAATACAGAACTAGACCAATAAAAATTATTGGTGCATAGCAAAGCTTTTATAGCACTCATTGGATGGAAGACTCTGGAGTGTGTTAGGGAAATGTAATAGTCTATAAGATGATGAGCAGCATAGATAACCTTTATCAGAAGCTTCTGTTCTACTTGACAGTCCAGAAACAAGAGGAGATGTAGTGAAATAATACTTCATAATAGGAATTGCTTTTACAAGTAGGTAAACTGGAATTGCCATCAGAAGTAATGGAGGCCAAAAGCCTAGGAGCGTCTCTTTGCCTTACTGGATTTGCACAATTATAGTACTTAAACTTTAGTTATAGTATCTATAGAAGTTATAGTACATGACTTTCATTATGAAGAATGTGTTAAGCCTCCTTTTTCATATTGAAGGAAATTTTTATCTATGGGAAAAAGCGTTTGTATGAATTGTCTAGGACTGACCACTGTTAGGGTGTCCCAATTTAGGGATTTTCTGATCACAGGAACCAATTGACATTGACAAGTCCTAGTTAAGAACTTTGTTTTACAGCATTTCATAATTCTCGCACTGTGCAACAGCGTCTCCAGATCTTTCACCTTGATATTTTCATCATCTACAGAAATTTGCTCAACCCTTCTTTGATTTGAACTGTAACTTTTTTGGCCTACAAGTATTTCTGAGACCAGTGAGATAATACAGACTGGTTTCTTGGTGCTCTGTGTCTCAGTCGGCTTCCAGTGAACACATCCTGATGCCTGGAAAAGCATGAGCTCATACTACCACCTCTTTTGAGGAGAACAAGTACGTGGTCTGTATGGTCTCCTTGGCCACTGGGTGCATGAAGTCTTAGCAGTTCTGCTTCACACTCAGAATTGTTGGAATCATCCCAGTGACACAAAAGTTAACAGGAAAATTCCCAGACTTCACTTCCCTTTCCCAAGGAAATGTCTAAAAAAACTTCTGCAAATTAAAACCACAGCATTGCAGGAGTGTTGAGGTTCAGCCCCAGCTGGCAATTAGGACCACACAGCCACTCGCTCACTCCCTTCCTTCCCTGCTCAGTGAGATGGGGAAGAGAATTGAAACAAAACAAAACAAAACAAAAACCCTGTGGGTTGAGATAAAGACATTTTAATAGGACAACAAAGGAAATCAGAATGAGGATAAGGATGTAATAATCATCATCGTAATAGAATATATATAAAAAAAGTGATGCACAATTAATTACTTAGCGCCTGACCAATACCCAGTTCATTCCTGAGCAACAATCTCTGAGCAGTGAACCCTGGACCCTGGCCAATGCCCCATTTATATACTGAGCATGACATTATGTGCTATTGAATATCTCTTAGGCCAGCTTGGGTCAGCTGCCTGGCTATGCTCCTCCCAGCTTCTTGTGCACCTATACAACATGGGAAACTGAAAGAGGCCTTGATTTCTTAGCAACAATGAAGAGCATCAGTGTATTATCAACACTCTTCTTGTAGTAAATCCAAAACATAGCAGCTGCTGGGAAGCAAATTAACTCTGTCCCAGCCAAAACTAAGACAGGGAGTTGTTTACTTGTAAGTTTCTTCCTAGGGTTTCTTATACTGCAGTTCTCTTGGTTGGTATTGGAGTGAGCTGTGTTCCTCCTTTAACTGGAGGGGCTAAGGGATAGTAGGGAAGCTGCCAGCTGTAAATAGACAAATTATTAGATAAATCTCAGGAGAAACTGTTAATTTCCTGAGTGTGGCCACATGCTGAATTTTGTAGTTTTCACTGTTCCTTATCCCTCCCTGCAGCTGGACTGCAACAGTAAGTGTGTATAATTCCCCTGTTACAAGGAAATTTATCCTTCACATAGGAAGGTCTTTCGTGTGTCTTTCATGCATCTGGAATATAGGTTACAGAACATAGTGTGCATATGTATAAATAGAGAGAGAATTAGTGCTAAAGATTACTTGAGATTAAAGGGCTACCAGAAAAAAAAACCAAATGAAACAAAAACCCCAACAAAATAAAACACCCCCCCCCCCCAAACAAACACAATCATTGTTTTTCTTTATACTCAAGAAGTACTAGAAAATCTCCCAGAATGCTCCATAGACGCCTTTGCAGAGCAAACTGTTGGTGCTGCAGACATCTCAGACTTCATATACTGTGAACCAGATCACAACCTAATGTCAAATTACCACCTTACATATTTCCAGGGACTACGCTTTTACCCTAGATGAGACTTTGGCTCCAGCAGTGGCCAGCTAACTGTAAAATGAAGCCTACAGGTGAAGTGGCTGAGGAGAAGGGTTTACATTGGGAAGTCTCTCTTTTACTACTTCTGTGAAATTTCATAATTTATTTCAGTTTTATGTATTTCTCGTGTAACCTTCTTTCAGCTACCTGTAGGAGAAGACTGTAATATCATACTACAGCAGCATTTAAAAGGTATCATTGATTTGTCAATGTGAAAGAGAAATTATGTTGGAGTGCCTGACCCTGTGGAGCCAGGAGTTCATTGGTAATGGCTAATGGAAGATAGATTTTTTTTGTTATTGCTATCCAGTCCTGTTAGTAATAGCAGAATACTACCCATGCTAGTGGTTGTTTCTCAGGTTTACTTTAAAGTGTTTGGCTCACTGAGAAGCATCATGCACTATGCATGTCCTTGGGAAACTTTGAAAGAAGCTCTTTGTGGTGCCAAGCCCTCTAAAGGATGTGGAATCCTAAGGAAGAGAGCCCAGATTTTAGCAACTGAAAATATTCTTGCTTTATCTTGGCCAAAGTTTAATTCAGACTGATTTAATTAAATAAAAGTGCTCGCAAAAACAGAAGTGTTATTTTACTTGTGATATACAACCCTTTTCTCTTTACGTAGTGTGAAAGCAGCCTCTTACAAAAAAGCACAACACTTTGTACAGCCCTTAAAATGAAACTGATGCTTGCTTTGCTTTGCTTTGCTTTACCAGGCGTTCTCTTTGTGTGTGTGTTCGTACAAGTTCAACATGCCAAATATGCTACTACGGTGCGGACTAGCCCAAAAATATATTCTAAATCATCTTGGATTATTATCTTAGATAATCATCTTGTTTATCTTGCTTTGTCTTTATTCTTACTATATTCATTTTATCTGTGACATGTGCTAAATATAAATTGGATAAGAAGCTGCTCCAGCCCTTTATTCCTCTCTGATACATCTAAAGGATGATCATTTTTGTTTAAAATCACAATGTGTGTCATACGAAGTTACATTGTATTTCTTGGCTCCCTTGAAACTGTAGATCATTGAGTCCCTATGCTTGAGATGAACTGGTGAGTAGTGATACTACCATTTCTTTTACTAACATGCAGGGAGTTCTGTATGTCAGATACAGAAATTTGCAGAGCAAAAATTCTGCGACGTGATGGGACCTATTTTCTTCCATTTAGTGAGGGTTACTGGGGTTAGAAAAACAAAGCTCATCCCTGTCTTTGCTTGACATGTTGCTTTTCCCACCTGGTGTCTGCTGGTCTCAAAGAGAATGGAGACAATACCCCTTCCCTGGGCACAAAACCCCTATGCAGGGGCTTGGCGAGAGGAGTGGTCAGCTGTCGGAGGGAATTGTCTCTTTGGGGAAGAATAGCGAGACCGTGTGCCTTGTTAGCCTCAGCTGTGTCCCTGTGAGCTCCTGCACTGCCTGGAGGGCATTAGCTTTATGATGCACCAAGCATAGGTTTCCCTCTGTGACCCTCAATAGCTGATGGCAATGTTGCACCAGCCAGGTGAGTGCTGAAAGGGCTTCAACCACCCCAGTCGAGGAAGTGTGTTGGAACAATACTGAGACTAATGCTTGAATGAAGCAGAAAAGCTGCCAGATGCTGCTCTCTCTCTTGGATCCTGCAAACTTATACCAGTCCTGAAGTCAACAGGTGCTCACAGTCCTACAATTTTTCAGTTTTTGTCTTGTTTTGCACATAAGGTTCAAACAATGTCAGATCGGTGCACGACTTGTAAAGCAGTTTGATTTGGGAGCTAAACAAGAATATCAGGGGCCTAGGGACTTTAGGTTCATTAACATATTTTGCAAGAGGCAGAAATAATGGGTTTTGTTTTCTTCCCAACCAAAGCCTTTTAAGGCATATTTATGCCTACCACAGTACTGCTGTGAAGTGATATGGGGGATGTGTTTATTCCTTAGCAGCAGCATCTCCTACATACAGGCAGTTTGAGATATTTAAAATACGAAAACAGCGATTACATAAAATTGCACTTCATTAATTTTAGATTATCAAGGACTTTCTAGAACTTCTAGATTCACCAGCAAAATAGTATCTACCCACTGTAATTTCTATCCCTCCTCCTTCCTCACTCTCCCCTCATTTGATCTAATGTATATTAATCAACCTTCTATTTAGAAAATAGTGCTGGTATAATCTATAAATATGACTTTTGACTAAATTAATAAATACCTTTTTTTTGCATAGACAATTGAATTTTATCCTTCATTTGCATTTTCTTAAATACTGTGTAGAGTTTATTGGCTTTGTACATTTTTGTCTTCCTAGTTTTCAGTTGTTTCCCAATTAGTATGTAACTTCTGGACACTGATGTGTTCTAATTCACTGGAGCCTAAAGACTTTCAGCTTGCTAATGTACGTAACTGTAAATATGTACTAGTGAATTCAGTATCTGTATATCTTTTATGGCATTTTCTGCATGTGATTTTTTCCCTAATAGTAATTTCTGGATTTTTTTTTTTTTGTTTTGACTTGTGATTGGATTCCAGTCTTTAGTCTCTATTCTGAGTTACGAGCTTTTTCTGTATTAGCCAGTAATTATCAACTTAGCGAGGGTTAGATAAGCAGAAGCCTGACCGGTGCTGAGGCCCCTACCTCTGCCTTCATATGCAGTCTAGGGGGTCTTACTTTTAACTGCATGTAGTCCGGTTCCTTGAAATATCCTCATCATACCTGTGTTTTGCAGTTGTCCAGAGCACTTAAGAGTATTGGAGCACATTTGGTACACCCTTGGAGAATAGGTCTCTGTTTATTTTATTTCAGAAGGAATCCAGTTCTTGCATCCTCTGTGGGCTGACTGAATGCGCAGTTGGTGGGGATGTTTGGAAAATTTACTTTAAGGCCTCGTTATGAATTTCAGCGAGACTGGTTGGGTAGACAGAGACCATCAGTTGTGCAAGTATTCCTGGTCATTTCAGTGGGTATGACTCATTTGAGTATGGGTTACTTAGTGTAATAGCTGCATGGCATGACTCTTTTTGTCTCTCCTTTGTTTTCCCCCAAGAACCCTAAACAAGGCAAATTCCTATAATTTACCCTTAATTATACTTCATTATAAATTAAATCAATAATAAACAAGCATGACATCAGTAAAGGTATTTATGAGATAATGGCTTCTCTTCTGCTAGACAAGCCTTCAATTTGCACAGAACAGATGTGCAATGACACCGTCAGCATGTATTTGGGCTACACAGTGATGTAAATGGCACACAGGTTTTCCTCTTTTGGCCAGTTCACCTTGGCTTGGTAGACTGGCATGGAAATGGTGAATCCTAGTTCATTTGCTTTTGCACTGAAGTCTAGGGGATTCCTGCAAGTAGAGCAACTGTTTAAACGTGGCCCTGCATTCATATAGCCACCCTCAGATGAATAAACCTATTAGATGATCCTATTAGACCCCAAATTGTTGGTCTGTAGGAGGTCATATGGGCCAAGTTCCTGAATCCAGAAATGGTTAGACTCAGGAGCAGGAACAACGTGGATTTCCACCGCAAATTTGGAAAGAGCTGCCATTTAGAAAGTTGATTTCTTTCCCACATTTCCTTTTATTCTTTCTGATGACCAGGGTGACATCTGGAAAGAAAAGCAGCTTAGCTTTTTCCTAAACTACATTCTTTCTTCCAGGACTCTCCGTCTTGTGTTGTTCTTACTGCAGGTAATAATGTAATTACTGTTAAATTAAAAGGGATCAAGAAGAGGCTCTCATCCCCTGCAGGAATGTCCCGCAAAGTGAAGCTTCTTATGACAGCACTTGACCTCCCAATTTCAATTGCCACTTTGGGATCCTGAAGCAGGTCTTCCCTGTTTAAGGAAGGGAGCAAGCTCTCCATTTTTTAGATGCACAAAGCGGGATGGCTGCTTTCTTACCTGTTTGTTTTAATTACTCTTTAAGTGCCTATTCTGATCTCTTTCTTCAGTTTTACAATATTAAAGTCCATGGTATTGAAACTTAACACCTCTTGAGAGAAAGAGCTTTAATTCTCACTCACAATAATAATCATAAGAACAGTATGTTTTAACGAAGTGGGAATTGAGTTCATCTAGTATTTACAACTTCCTTGCAGCCAAAGCATCTTTTTTTTGCAAGCAACTGAATTTGGGATTTTTAATGTTCTGGCTTTGCTGCATACCTTTGATTTCACTAGTGATAGACATGTTTTCCTCTAAAGTGGTAGCATTGCCAATTTAGTAAGTAGGACCATCGTAGTTTCAATTTTAATTTCCGCTTCTCTGGGTCTTTAACTTAGCTACTTCAATTCCTATCACTTTAGAAGAGGAGTTTTGGCTGTCCTGGTTTTGTAGGTGTAGTCGTAACAGCTGTGACTTAGGAAATGCTAACACAAGGTTTCAGCATCTACGGCAGGATCACAAGTACCTACCAAGGAGAATAAACTGTTATGAGCTGGAAGCATCTACACCCTTGCCACTGGTTTTGTGGCCTGTATCGAGAGCAAGATTATGTCTTTACTGTAACTGGTAAAATATTATCCCAGCATCCATAATTGTGTGTTGTTATACAAAACCTGAACCAATCTGGTATTCATATATTTTGAGGTTTGAGAGCTGACATCCTCCTATATATATATATTTTAATGCATTTAAAAAAAAAAGTCTTCATATTGCTACTCAAAAGGTTTAATCTGTCGCATTTGGGTTTTTTGTCCCTGGGCTGCACAGGCTATATATGTCTAAGCCCCAGGCACTGCAGTAATGTGGCAGAAAGTGGGTGAGGTTTCTGTTCCTTATATGGTGAAAATTGTTTGTGCCCTCATTGTGTCTGCATGTATGTTGCATGTTTGAAAGCAGGGGTGTCAAACTCACGGCCTGCGGGCTGGATCTAGCCCTCCATCTTGTTTTATCCGGCCCGATATCTTGTTTTATTCAGCCCAGTACCTTGCTTCTACCCAGCAGCAGCGCCGAGCTCCTTGCCCCTCTGCTCCTACCAGCGCCGGTCACGTGCGCAGCATGTGACGCGCGTTATGCTGCAGGAGCAGAACAGCAGGAGCCATGAGTTTTGACACCCCTGTTTTAAAGCCTGTCCTAAGGGTGTTGTATTCCTAAGTACAAGAGTTCCAAACACAGTCTAATTTTTATACAGAGGTTTTGGGAGGAGGAAAAAAGTTAAATGTGGAAAAGAAGATCAGTTCAGTAAAAAAAAAAGAAATCTCAGATATTTTAAAGTACAACTTTTTTGATAGCATCATGTATTTTAGTTTATATACAAAATTACACTGAAAAGAAAAGAAAGCTGAAATATAGCTCATGCCAACGCGTGCAGCTCTTTGAGGAGCTTCTTTGGTGGGAGGAAAGACATTGGATTCAAGTCTCCAATGGAGACAGTGATTCTTAAGGCTAGGAGAACTCCCCTGCCCACTGAGAGGATTTGAGAATATTCAGTTCCAATGTGATGATTGTTTCACGGATTGGTCTGTTTAAAATTATGCAAGTTTCACTTTCCAAATTTGGTTCTAATAAATACTTTGAAGTAAAATATTGTGGATTATTTGCATCTAGAAACTGGCCAGATTTACTGCTTCCAAAACCTTATATAGAGAAGAAGGAAGTTTGCAATGAGCAATAATATTATTAGTGCTCTTTGGTGGACACTTAGTATACAAAAGCCATCACTTAGTTCTTGAAGTATAAACATCAGATTATAAACTAGATCCCAGTAATTTGGTGATGACAGATGTTTTTCTTTGTTGTAGATTTGTGTTTCAAAATTCTTAATTTACAACAAAATTATTAATCTAAGTAACAATAGCATTTTGAAGATATTAGAAAGTTAATCGAGCTTAAATATAGTTGAGGTAGATTTAACTCCTGAATCTGCAGACGGCCCTAAGCAATAGCTCTGGTCCTGTTTATCCCAGAGGGCTGTATTAGCTCTGACAGGAAAAGTCTGTACTTTTGATGTGATTACCTTAGCCAAAATAGCTAGTTAATATGCTAGTTACACAAAAGAATATTCCTTTTCTTAGGTTCAAAAGCCACTGCTGCTCACTAACCAGTTTCTAAAACCTTGAGATTTTCTTCTGCATCTCCATGTTTACTGGGTAAATTTTTGCTTTACCTCTTCAAAGTGTCTATAAATATGAAGTATAGTGTAAAAGCATGTACATTAAAAAGAGGCCTCGTCCCCAACTCATTCAAGCATACATTGCTATGTTTTCATTTTCAAAAATATTAATCATTTATCAAAATCACTTATCAAAACTTCACCACTGTGTCAGCTGTAAACTGACCAGAATATTTGGCTATACCCTGAGAAGGGATAAATAGGGCCCAGACTACAATTTGTTTGAAAGAATCCTGTGGGGTTTGGTCTGCAGAGCTTGTTTGCTTCTTCACAGTCTGCTGGTTTGTTGTTAATTAATGTATTTGCAACTTCTGCAGGTGTCATTGCTGCAAGAATAACTTCTGTTACTGTGCTTACTCAGTTCCTTTTCAGACAATATATGACTCAAGTGTGATCTACCTTACTGGGCAGTAAGTCTGAAGCTTCTCTGTCCACACAAATATCCTACTTCTGCAGATATCCCAGGGAGATTTTGGGGCAGGATGTCCCAATAGCAGAAATCAGAGTATATTGAGAATGTATAGCAATATACTAGGATTGTGAGAAAACCTGTCTGTCTTTTCTGAGGATCTAGGGAGAATTGTGTAGAGCCCTGGGAGAATAACTGCTTGAGCAAAGCTTCACTGCTGAGCCCAGAGTGGTTGTTTTAGAAAGAAGCAGCCTAGTGCTTACCCAAAATTTTACTTGTGCTGGCTTGGTTAACTGAAGTTAAAACATCACTATCTAAATACTGAGGTTTTTATGCATGGATGGGGTTTTAGTAGGAGTAACACTATAATTCTAATGTCACTATACTAATAAAGCTGAAGAAGTTTGACATGTCCTCCTTTGGTCAACACTGTGTTTGGAGGTAAGATGTTCCTCCGTTGTTACTGAAGCTTCAGCGGAGCAAGATGGATATGAGGAGAAACATGACCATCCATCCAGTTAAACCATGGGAAGGGGCAATTCTTGAGAGGACTACTGGGAGGGATGTAGGTGGATGCTTTCATCGTGCTATGCTAAAGAGTTTGGACCGGGATGGTCTAGCCTGGAAGAGGCTTTGTCAAGGGACCTAACTCCATAGCAGTGTCTTCTACATCTGATCCAAGTGTGAAATACTCTCTAGCAATCCTCGGTATTTGAAATGTCAGTTACAGATCCGAACTGAGGTGAAAGTGCAGCTAGCCCTGGTACGGTACAAATTCTGCTTGGATCTTATTTATGTTATTCACATAAACTCTTTTGCTCTTTTTCTTGGTTCAAAGTTAGTAGAGTCATAGTAGTTTTTCTCTCATGCAGTAATTTAATGTTTCGGATCCCTGAGCTTGGAAGACCCTTCTAAGAGTTTTAGTTCTGGAGCTTCAGTCATACATGGATTAAACAAATGGAGAAGATAGAGATTATCTTGTTCAGCTCTAATTCTTTAAATCTGACTTTAGAGAGCATGTGCCATTCATGGTATAATGTGGAACTGGGACAGTTCATGGTGCCCAGAAAAGAAAGACTGGGTTATTCCCACAGGCACAATTTTTATTTTGTTCACGTGGTACTCTTGTTTGAATGTGTGCGCACACAACCAAATCCCTCTTTCTTCCACATCCAACTTATCTGACATTAAACACGTGCATGGTGCTAGATTCAGATGGGTCAGCACTTTCATATGGAGCAGTTTGGTATTTGATGTAAAGATTTATTGACATTTTCAAGGAACAATTTTATTTTTAGGTGCTGGTTGTTGAAAAGGCACATCACACAGAGATGTTGAGATACTTGGTTGACGAGGTTTACGGTAGTCTAAATAAATCAAAGAATCAGTTTGGATAGTGGCAAAGTATTATACACTTTTTAATTTTAATTAGAGATGATAAAATTAAGGTGTTACCAGTTTTGGGAGAAAAATAAGCATCCTGTCTGTTTTTAATTATTAAAGCAATTGTGAGAAATATAACGAATCTCCATTAATTTAGTACAGCACAATTAGTCAATGTTGGGATAAAAACTTCTGTTCCTATGGCTTCTGGAGCTGCGTGTTGCAATCTGTATCACTTCATTAACATGGTATCCTAGTGAGCATGTTTCCTATTTTACTCCCACGGGTGAGATTTAGAGGTATGATGGAGCACTGTTTTGACTTCTCACAGGATGAGCTGGATGAACTTCGGGCTGAAATGGAAGAAATGCGTGACAGCTATTTAGAGGAAGATGTTTACCAGCTGCAGGAACTCCGGCGAGAACTGGACCGGGCAAACAAGAATTGCCGCATTCTGCAATATCGTCTCAGGAAAGCAGAGCAGAAAAGCTTGAAAGTTGCACAAACAGGCCATGTGGATGGAGAGCTCATTAGGAGCCTGGAACAAGATTTAAAGGTGGGTGAGAGACTCATATTCACAGTGAAAGAGAGCAGATTGGGATGTGGCTCCCTGCAATGGAAGGGAGGGTGACACATGAAACAGACAGTAGTTTTCCAAATGTCAGGACCAATTTCCTTCTTTTGTGGTGGAGAACAAGTATTCAGCTTATCATAATAAAAAGACGTGTTAGTGAGTAAAAAAGTATTTAAAATGAAACAAATTCAGTCAAGTTACATTTGTGCATTTAAAAGATTTAAAGTATTTTGTTTTACTGATTTTATTGAAAGTCTTATCTTTGCAAAACTGTATAAACAAAACCTGATACGCTTTTCCTAATTCATGCTGTTTCCTTCATTTTCACTTCTTGCTTATGCCAAATTCCTGTAACAATTACGTTCAAACTTCAATAGTTTTTATATTATTCAGAAATTGTTCCATCATGGCTCAACTTTATATAGGCCCAATGCTCATCCAGCTTTACTCATCTTTCTTAATATTGCTATCTTGTATCTGCTTTGAAAATATCTTCTCTAGGGAAGGACTGCTTACCACTAGAATTATTAAGCATTTTATACTTAAAAATGCAAAACGTGAAACCTTCTGGAACTAGAATGATTGATTCCCAGCAGTGGAAATGAGAGTAACTTACCAAGTCATCAAACTTTTCAAATGTCAGCCTTAATTTCCTCTTTTATGGTAGGGAATAAATGGTAAGGTTATCATAATAGAAGTGATACATTATTCAGTAAAAATCTTGTGCATAGATTTGAGTGAAAGAGCTATTGAGGGGTTTTTTAGTTTGTTTGCTTTCTCTTTGCTGATGTGCTGTAATTCAGTAATTCATCATTTTATGTGATGAATCACCTTTCCGTATGTTTTGGGAGCAAATATTCATTCTTTTTAGGCTGGACTCAGAAAACCTAAGCTAGCATATATTTCCGTGTTTTCATATCACTCTTGCCTAGTTGTGATAGCTGCTAGAGCAGCAAATTTGAGTGGATGAAACTGCTGCGTGCATGTGGCTTTGATCAATGACCTGTCAACTTTACAGCAGAATTCCTCATCTTTTTTATCAACATGATATGCTGGGACTTTGATGTGCAGGTTTGATATCTGCTTGTTTCCTCCTGCTGTTCATGACATTACCTTGGCATATTGTGGAGTGGGAGCTGGAGATGGGTAATCAAATATAATTTCAACTTAGCTTTCTTTATTAGAAATGAATATTCATTTTGGTACTTGGAAGGCCTGGAGTCTTTTATCAACAGTCTCATAATTGAATAAAAAGATCTCTCGGCTGTCTGGGGCTATAATATGCTTCCTGCTGTAGGAGACATACTGTAGCTGTTGCTCCTCATGGATCCTCCTCATGCATTTGTGCTCTTCTGACTAGGTAGCCAAAGATGTTTCTGTCAGACTGCACCATGAGCTAGAAAGCGTGGAGGAGAAACGTGTTAAAGCAGAAGATGAAAATGAAATCCTTCGGCAGCAAATCATTGAGGTGGAAGTTTCCAAGCAGACACTTCAAAATGAACTGGACAAGTTAAAAGAGGTAAGCAATAGTCAGGAAAGCCATGCAGAGCAGTTTTGCTGGGTTGGGTGGGAAATTTGACACACAGGCATCTTAGACTAATTCTTATATGAAATGCTTGCTGATACTGCTTGTACTATTGCCCAAAAGATCTCCTTTGTTATATGTCCCAAATGTGTTGGTAATTTAGAAACAATAGAGAAGTAGTTGAGTGACTATGGGGCTTTTGTCCGAGGCTTCTCATAGGACTTCTGTCCCATTTTAAACTGGCTCCTCCTTTTGCTTCCTACTGGAGCAAAACAATCTTTGATTTGACTCCAGCTAACTCTGAGTCTCCTTTACACAAGGGGAGACTTCCATCTATTTGAGAGTCATTTGTGCATGATTTGGGTCTGAGAGGATACTTCAGACAGGCAAGCCGCCGTTTTGGCTGGTGCTCTTCAGTGGTGGCAGTGGGAGCCACCAGCATGGGATAGGCAGCAGGAATGTGGTCTGTAATGTATAAATAACATTGCACTTCAGGTGCTGAAACGCTCTCTGAGAAAAGGGATCATTTCAATTAGAGCTGACACATAGTCATATTGGGTGGAGTGACGATCCTTGGAAGTAAATGAGCTGAGGAGCACGGGACAGTAAAGGGAAGCCAAATGTTAAGCACGTCTCTTTGCTGGAGCCGACATCCTGGTCTGTAGCAGTATTTCTGTGCTCTTAACAGTACAGCAGATTGGCAACTCACAGCCTCTGCTCTGTTTTAGACCAGATTGAGATAGAACATTTAAACATAATGAGGTAAGGCATTTATCCTCTGAGCCCTGGTCAGATTTAGAGAGCTGGTGCGATTATGTGTTATTTTAATCTTTCAAACAACGCTAGCGAGTCAGCTGGCACAAAGCCTAAGTTTTATAAGGACAACCCCTTTTTAATTTCTCTATGCGCTTGGGTTATGAGGAGTCTAAGAGTTTCGGAGCATTTTTAACCTAACAGGACAGATCATCAGCCGTTAAATGGCAGTGTTGCTGTGATAGTTTAGGTTACTTAGGACTTTGACATAGAAGATCACATCTGCATGATATTTTAGCTGTTCTTCTTTCTCAATGTTATTTGTGAATATTGTTCTTAATGGACATGATAATGTATGGTCTGCAGTCTATATTCTGTATGAAAACACTTTGTCATCCAATGTACTTAATGTATTGCTTGTTGTTGGTTAACGCACAGATCCACTAGATATTGCTTGATGGTCTTTGGGATTAAATAGTTTGAGAACCTGAGTTGTGGGTGAGCAGTGGGAATGAAAATGGTCCAGCAGCGCTGAAGTGTCAAGCAAGCTCTAAGCAGGCTGAATTTTTACCCTGCTGATTAAATTGCTGCAGCCTAGCAGGGCAGGGAAGCCCAACTAACTCAACAGTCTCTCTGCTGCGCTGCAAATCAAAATGAGTATACCCTTAACCTGGAAGCAGACTTTGCCCTACTAGATGCAAAAACTAGAGTACAGCTTAGGAAAGGAGGAGCTGGCAAGTAGAATGATGGGGTACGTTCACACTGATCTGGAGCCACTGTGGAGCTTGAGACGTAGCAGTAGTAGCAGTAGATGTAGTCTGATTTTTCATACCGTGAGTGGTAGTTTCTCGAGGAGTCAGAAGGAACTTCACAAGGTCTCAACAGGTGAGAAGACAAAGGTTTGGGTTCTCGGCAGGTCACTCAAGGGCAGATGAACCACACATTTGAGAAGCACAGTGATATGTGTACCAAATAAGTATGTGTTTGCAATGTTGTTGATGTTTCTGAAAAATAAAAATAAAAAACTACTTGCCTCAAGATGTGTTCAGATAGCTACCAGAAGCAATGCCTCTTTAGGAATGTTTAATGTGTAGA
This sequence comes from Tapera naevia, assembly GCA_033556795.1. Taxonomy (NCBI): domain Eukaryota; kingdom Metazoa; phylum Chordata; class Aves; order Cuculiformes; family Neomorphidae; genus Tapera; species Tapera naevia. The sequence continues at coordinate 9,988,137 of JAUMJJ010000022.1, read as the reverse complement.
CAGCTCTGCAGCAAGGTATTATAGACATGAGAGTAGGAAAACTAGTTATTTATATGTCAGGAGAAAAGTGATCCAGAGACCACGTAGATTCTTCCCAATCCACCCTGACTATGCATCTTGTCTGTCTAAGGGCTGACACTTAAAAAGAGCATCTTTCCAATACAGTCTGGGAGCATTGCCCGAGACCCAGTTAGGCAGTATTTGCTCTCTGGTATAGCTCACTGTCACCATATGCTCATTTTCTGTAATATCCTTGACTATTCTTAGCCCTTTCCTCTATCATTCTCTGATCAACAGAAAGGTTTTCTCACATCCACGTTCATGTTTATTGCTTAATTCAGCGCTGACTATTGCTTTGTCCTGCCATACAATTCCCTCAGGTCCGTTTTCTCACTGAAGTAGATGGCATTACCTTTAATGTATTTTGCATGCTGAAATACCTTTAGGAATTGTACACGTCTCTGAAAGCTCTCTTTCTTTAAAACCACCTTCATTTTTTATCATAATCTTTTGAAATATTCCTAACACGATGTTTTGTGCTGTTATGTGTTCTTTCACCACTGTACCTGTTTCTATTTCCAGTGGTACTTTCAGCCGGATATTTTTGGTGTGAAATATGTACAAGTTTTCTCTGTCTACATAAAATCTTCATTTCCTTCAAAAAACCTTGCAGTTTTAACTGGGCAATTAATTTTTTTGTCTCCTTGAACATGTAATTGCAAGTTGCTGTATTAAGTAGACATGAGATAGGTTTTCTCCTTGTCATTAAATACCATTTTGCAGTACGTCTCAGCTTTACAAATACTAGAAGCAAATTTACAACAGAGAGGAAGGGTAACAAGAAGTCACTTGACAAGTCCCTCACAGTGCTCTTATCTCCTTTTCTACCACTGGGTTGCTAATGCACTTCCCTCCCCAGTCCCACATGCTTTTGGATTCCGGTTTCATGACACGCTTTCAGAAGATTTTCCATAATCTATAAAAACCACATTTAGACTTGTTTTGTTCTGGTATCTGCCGGGTGCTCCCCATCCTTGAAATGTTCTGGTTTTCACTGATCATTTCAGATGATCTCTCAGATGATTTCTGAGTCACTTACAGGTTTTTAGGATAATGCTGCCTTTTCTCTTTCTTTTTTTTCCATAAGCACGTTCCATCCCTCCAGCCTTTTGCAACATTTCCAATAGATGTATTTTGAGCTAGGATATAGATCAGTAACGATTTTTAACCAATACTTGTGGATTTTATCTGCTCCTGATGTCTTCCAGTTAGACAGCATTAGTCTCTGAATATCTTCATCAGCACCCTGGCATTCAATTTGCTTAATCATTTACTTTTTTTTGATTTGCATTAATCATCTACTTCCTGGGTTTTTTCAGTCCTCTTAGCCAAAAGATAATACAGTGCTTTCCTTTCCCATAATGCTTCTTAATTTTTTTTCAGATTTTGTTTGTTTATTGCTGTGTAGGTTCATCACACTGCTACTCTTACCTGATTCTTCTGAAGCTACTTATTTCACTGGTTAATGTTTTCTCTCTGAACTTATTTGACTTTACTGACTGTACCAAGTTTTTCTGCTTCAGTCTTCTCTAACTACTGCATTACTGTGGTTTGTTGATTTTTTTTTTCCATGATTACGTTCACCTACTTTTTCAGTTTCCCTTTTTCAACTCTTCCTTTTATTTTTTTTTCACTGTGAACTTTTCAGCTGGTTTGGGGCCTCCCTCTGATGCCTTTTTTGTGGCATTCTCCATCAGAGCTTCAGAGGTTTCCTACTGCTGTGAGCACTTCTTTGTAGCATATCCTTGCAAAACTGGAATGTCTCTAAGAACTGCTCCTTCTAGGAATTTACTGGGGTTTTCTGTGACTTACCAAAGCTGCTTCTTTGTTATAACTTTAGAAGCAAAGGCAGTCTACCCGCACAGATTTGGTAAGTACACATATGACTGCCAAGGCTTGCTTGCTTTTTTCTCTTGTTGTCTAGGTTATTAACATCACTATTTGAGTCAGTAGCTCGCCAGGAGAGAACAAAATAACTCTATCAATAACTCTACCAGATTACCTCAACAACATCCCTACAATTGTCATTTTCTCCTTCCTAATATCCTAATTCAGTTCATGAGAAATATTAACTGATACTAAGAATTTACCTTGGTCAACCAGCAAGCATTCAGAAAACTCTTGTTTCCTTTCTTTGCACCAATGCAAACCCCTTACCAGTTCTCTCCAGATCTTTTCTCAAAGGCTTGATAAAGGCAAGTGGATTTTCTTTGAGATCTGAACATCTTCCAGTTAGCATCTAACCCATCATAAACATAATTCCCTTGGAGCCACCAAAGCACCTTTAGGGATTGTCTTCCTTACAATTTCTCTCTCAGCAAAGGTATTTCACAACTAGATTATCTATCTTTAGTGTACATTTAAACAGCTCTGAAATTATGCTTGGCAAACGTTGAATGCCTTTGTGTACAGTAATCATTAATTCCCCTGCAAGTAATACCCCTGAATCATCCTCTCTCTATAAACTCCATACCTGGGGAATACGTACTGTCAAAATGGTCTGAGATGGCATCGGACCTACTCCTGTTTCCCATGGGAAGAATGAGTTGGTGGCTTATTTGCAGCTGCTAAACGTGTATTTTCGTACATTCTTTATCTGGATTTGGCATTGTGATCTGGGGAAGAGAAAGATGCATGGCCATGGCAGTGCTGATCCTGCTAGGGAAGGGTAATCTTGCCATGCCAGACAAAGAGAAGGAAGAGTTAGGGACAAGGGTAGCAGCTGCCAAAAGATTTAACGTAAGTGCTGTGAAACAGTTTAGCAAGAAATGTATCAGAAGTGTGTAACTGGGAAGAAAGGGGCATTTATTGCTTGTGGGATGGCCATACCGAGCAGGCGATGGTCTTTATTGCTGTAGAAAGCAGAAGGACGAGGGAGCAACCGGAGGTGTTGCTTTCTCTTTCATAAGGAACTCTGGCATAGCAGCGACCTCCCCTGTGATACTGAGATTTTCTTGGCCAGCTCCTAATGTCAGCTGAAATCATTAGTGCTTCGAACCATGCAGGTTGTTGGGACCATTAGAGGCATGAATGCCATTCTCCAGGCGTGTTCAGTCGGGAAATCACTTCCAGTTGTTGGAGAGCCATGTCTGCATCTTGTGTTCGCTGGTGTTTTTACAAAGAAAGGCAGCGGCAAAATGGGAAGGCAAGAAATACTTTTTCCATTCATTTCTGCATGAGAGGAGAGAAATGCAAATCCACTGGCTGTTAGTAATGTCTCCAGCAGATCTCTCTAGGACATAGACTGAGATGAAAACCAGTACATACTGTAAATGGGATTTCCCAGGTTACTTATGGGCTTTTTAGGGCAGTGGCTTCTCTCAAGGATCTTTCATCCAAGGCTCACTTGCTAATAGGGATGCTACCATACTTACCCTCTCCTCTTGCCCTGCAGCACCTGATTTTTGAGGCACATTAAAGTCAAAATAATTTTTTGTTAAGATTTGTGTTCCTTTTAGCAAAGTGAAAGGCTGTGTTCAGATGCTTTGAAAATTGATAGAAATATATGAGATGAGATGAGATGGGATGAAATCTCTTTCAGGCATCTTATTTAGAGACAAATTTTGGCTTCAAAATGCATGTGCACTACTCTGTTTAACATCACTAGAGGTAGAGAGCATTTTCCTGATAGAAGAATTTAGCTCTGTAAACATAATAGAGCAAAATGAAATCTGAAGGCTGCTTCTTAGAGCTGAGCATGACAGGCTGATTTTCATTGCCTTGAACCTTTTAAGTAGGGCATAATACACACAGCTTGTGTGTAAATTGTGATTATTCCAATCTGAGACCACTTTTCCCTCTTTTATCTCTGATGGAAATACATAGATATGGTGCAAAGTAACACACAAGTGATGAAGAAATTATTTTTGGTGAAAACATACTTGTTTGTAGAAAATATGACCCACGTTTTCATTAGTTAGGACTTCATACATGTTTATTGAGGTAGCACATAATTTTCTTCAACCATTTCTCAAATGAAACTCTTACCCATTTTTTTGTAGTATGTGACTTTTCTTAGTTATCAGTGAGTTTAAATGACGGAAATTTGCTGAGAGACAGGGCAAACAGAAGACTTTAAGCTATAGATTTAAATAACATTAAAAGGGCTAAGCTAGGTCACCATGTTGACTCAGTAACCCTGTTTAGAAATTAGTGCTTGTGACAGTTATAAGTAATGAAGTCTTCTGCAATAATCATAACAAACCCATTAACTGCATGAAAGTTTTACTGCAGCACCATTTTGTCTCTGGTATCTTTTTTTTCGATGTGATAAATAATGAATTGGTACCTAAACCACAGTGAATGATTTATAAACATTATGGCATTTCAGGAACTGTACAGATAGTGAAATAGTCTGCTCAGTGTTGATACCAACAAATAGGGTGGAAGGAAGGCATGGGAATGCATCTGGCTTGACTCAGTATAGCAGTTAAGAAGCAAACTCAGTAACATTTTTTTTCCCGATTAATTATAGTCTATATCTTCTAATACACTGCCTATATTTCCTTTTAGAAATTTAAAAAATATATTTAAACAAGAAAAGAAACCAAAATTTTCTAATGTTTTGTTCCAGTCTCTTATGCTTATAAATATACCACCACTCCGCCCCAGACGGTATCTGCATCTGATTTTATGATTTGCCAAATAAATTGCCACCAATCTTTGAATAGCCTTTATTTTCTAGGCATTTGTTATTTTTCCACACTTGACAGCAATCATCTGACACTGCTTCCAAATCCTACTGTATTATTTGAAGCGATGTTTTTTTTCAGAGGAAGTAGTACTAACTGCTGATCAGATCTAGAGTTTTATATCATACAAAAATGACAAATTGTCCTGGTACTCAGCCTGAGCAGAGCCTCTGCTCCCAGACATGGGCTTCCTCTAACTCACTCCCTTCACGCTCACTCCTAAAGGCTTTGATGGACCTCAATTGACCTTTGCATATGGAGAAATGACGTTTAAGTGATGGCATTTACATCAGGAACAATCATCTACCATAGCTGCATGATTGTCCAGGTACCGATTAGTTATAAGGAAGCCTTCCTTATATAGTAACTGAAATTCTTCTACGCCCCATTGTCAGGTATTTTTCTTGCTATATAGCAGAAGTCTGTCAATAACTGAAAGACTGCTACTCTTTCAATAACAGAAACTGATAGGGAGATAACTTCCACAGAGCTCAAATTGTGTATCAGTATCCCCATCCTCCACCTAGTTACCAAAAATAATCCTGCTGTCTGTCACACGGGCTTCAGCAGTGACAGTGCAAACAAACTGTAGCCTCTGTGACATCTATATAAACCTTCTATGGGAAAAATATAAGCTTATTTTTTATTCCTTCCCTTAATTAATCCACAGCATAACTGAAGTTTTACTTCAGCAAGCCCTTGTAAAAAATTGGTTGGAAACCCTTTAAGTGTAGTTCTAGGGGGAAAAATTAGGGCATGCTCTCCAGTTTCCATATCACATTTCAGTTGGGACATAAGTTCTTGGTGAAGACAGTATCGTTTGCTTTCCTTGCTGAGGTGTGGACGAGCCTTTGTTCCAAGGCAAGCAAATTTTTGCAGCATGCTGCGGTTCTATGTAGAGGCAACTGAGATTTAAAGATGGAATATTCACAGCTGAGCATACACTGGAGATAATTAGGAACATCTCTCACCTTTCCACTCTCTGGTGAAAGTTAGGTCAGCCACTGTCTGGCAACTGTTCACCTGGGAAGTGTCTTACAGTGCTTGGAGTGGAGACAGGTACCCAGGGCATCACGGTTCCAGAGATGTCTCATGTCCTCACTTTCCTCCTGTGGCTCAGAGGATCCAGCATAGAGCCTAAGTGAATCTGGCCTTGAGCACATCAGGGAGCTCCAGCTAAAGAAGGAAGGGTACGTAAATCTGTAAAAAAAACCCCATTGTTTGGCATTTGGTGCACACTGGCATCACTGACAATCTTGGTGCTGCTGCTTCTGCAAAGCGCGGTTTTCCTGACATGCTTTGGCTGCCTTATGGTATGCAGGTGCCAACTGTTTTCATCTCACATCACCGGTAATTTCATCCCAGCATCTGGATCTCTGGGTAGCAGAATGGAACAGAGGAAGAGACAGTCTGTCAGGGTGAGAGGATAAGTTTTGTGAGATGCATACTTTTTATGAAATTTCCCAGATTGCTTGTGGTTCTTGTATTCCCACAAGCAGCATCACCACAACATGTTGGACTGGAGGATTGGTAGCCATGGGGCCGACACTGTCCAGAAATGCTGAGGCAGGTGAAAAAAAGACAGGGCTATTGATTTTTATCCTTTGAAAGGGTTAATTGATTATTTCTCTTCTCAAATTAATTATTTATACTTGCTTCTTTAGCTCTATTTTTAAAAGGAGAATGCAACTTATTGCACAGATAACTTCTGAATTATTAACATCGCATTGCTCAAGCTGTCAGAGGATGAATGAGGGGGAAAGATCTGACCGTCTTGGCAAGTTTGCATTGCCTTATTTCGTAGAACTGAGCTTTCTCTCTTCCCTACGCCTTCCACCATGCTGGTAAGCTGTCAGGCAGCCCAGCTGTCAGTGTGTCACATGTTGCCTGGATCCATCACGAAGTTCTCCATTCCGCTGGAATAGAAAAATGGAGTCGGTTGATGCAACTAGGTCAGGAAGAGGGTTTAAGTGGCAAAGAGGTGGAATTGAACAGCTGGGATTCTCTAAACAAGCTCTAATCAGTACATTTTGCTGCTTTCTGTACATAACGTGTTTCCTTTGTGCCACAGATGAGGATACATTTACCCATCTTGCTCTTTTTGCAAACCCAATTCATGTCAAAGCAGTGGCATGTGCAGTATTTCAGCCCCTTTCTCACCCCCATGGGAGTGGTGCCCACACCCCGCAGATCCCAATGGGTTTTGCTGGCAGTTATATTGCCAGGGAGCTCACTGCAAGGTTGACATGATTTCGCACCCCATTCCTACATTCAGCCTGCTGAGAAATGCCTGGGAAGGAGATAGTTTCTATTCTGTGGGAGGAGGCACAGCAAAGCCTTCACTTGATTTGGGTTTGGGTTTGTACCTTGATGTGAGAAAGCCTCAAGTTTATTTTAGAGACTGTAACGGTGGTTCATTCAATCTAGAAAAGTGACACTACCTGCCCTTAACGGGTATATTATCTCTGATTCTGTGTTTCCTTTTTTGTACTGTATATTTTGTTGCAAGATAAAAGCTTGAGTCCAAATGAATGTATGCATTACAAGATATTCTTACCCAAGTAGGAAAATTTTAGGTCTGGTGATAATAGCTGGAGGTGGGGAGGGTAGATTGTGTTGATATTTAGGGATATCAACATAATGTCTATGTGGGCAAAAGGAGCCAAATGATCCATCTGAGATTGCCAGATATACGTATTGGTCTATTTAAGGCCTCTTTCTCAGGGATCACTCCAAAATAGGTACAGTCCAATCTCTTCAGTGTGCTCTTGCTGCAGTCAGCTGTGCTGAGAGAAATTGGGTCTTTTGCAGAGATTGGTTAAGGCAGCTCTCCTCACCATTGCTGTATACAGAGCTCGGGATGAATTCCCATCCGTGAGTTCAGTGGTGTAAAACCAGCAGACTCTGAAGAGATGGAGAAGGGAATAAGTAATTTAATGACGTGATAAACAGTTCTAAGATAGATTTAAATCGGAAAGCCTGTAAGTTGCTTTTCTCTTTGTGTTTTTCATCATATGTATTTTTTGATCAAAGGTAATTGAGGGAATTTCATTTGTTTCCACTTTGTTTTCAAGAGTCTTGTTCTTCATAGAATAATTTGGGTTGGAAGGGACCTTTAGAGGTCATCTATTCCAACTGTCTCTGCAATGAGCAAGGACTAGATCAGGTTACTCGTAGCCCTGTCCAACCTGCCCTTGAGTGTTTTCAGGAATGGGTCATCTACAGCTTCTCCAAGCAACTTGTTCCAGCGTCTCACTGCCCTCATCATAAAATATTTCTTCCTTGTGGCCAATCTAAATCTACCTTCTATTAGTGTAAAACCATTACCCCTTGTCCTATTGCAAAATGTCCTGCTAAAAAGTCTGTTCCAGTCTTTCTTATGACTCCTTCAAGTATTGAAAGGCCACAATAAGGTCTGTCTGGAGTCTTCTTCAAACTGAACAACCCCAGCTCTCTCAGACTTTCCTCATAGGAGAGGTATCATGAAGTGGGGGCAGTTACAGGGGAAGGTTCCCATTTGCTCTGGGAAGGAAGAGAAACATAGGTCCTACATTACTAATCAGGATGTAAAATAGTGGAAATCATTTGTGGAAAATAAGTTACTGTTGTGCCTTGACCATTATGCATCAAAATTATAAAAGGCTAGCTCTTAAGTTCTCCACTGTTGTGGTCAGCTGTCAGGGTATGTGACTATAGTTTCTTTCTACCTTCACAAGTGAAAGAAAAAAAAGTAATGTTAGTTTCCTAAAAGAAAAAAAAAGGGGGAGGTGGGGGAAAAGTTGGAATGCATCTTTGAAATGCCTAGCACATCAGTCCTCCCTTTTGCTATCCTTCATGTCCTCAGACAGCCAAATATATCAACTTTTCTCCCTCCCCTTCTGTTGGTCCCTCCTTGGTAGGATTCTCGCATCTTTTGTTCCTTGTCCAGGGAAGGGCGACGAGGCTGGTGAAGGGGCTGGAGAGCAAATCCTACAAGGAGCGGCTGAAGGAACTGGGGTTCTTTAGCCCAGAGAAGAGGAGGCTGAGGGGAGACCTCATTGCTGTCTACAGCTGCCTGAAAGGGGGCTGTGGCAGAGCGAGTGTTGATCTCTCAAGTGACAGGTGATAGGACAAGAGGAAATGACCATAAATTGTGCCAGGGGAGGTTCAGACTGGATATTAGGAAGAATTTCTTTACCAAAAGGGTGGTCAGGCACTGGAACAGACTGCCCAGGGAGGTGGCTGAGTCACCATCCCTTGAGGTGTTTAAAAATGGGTAGTTGAGTTTTTGAAGGGCATGATTTAGCAAAGGGTGGGTATGGCTGGACTTGATAATCTCCCAGGTCTTTTCCAATGAGAGTATTCTATGATTCTATGATTTTCTTCTTCACCTTAGTCTTCTCCTCTGCATATTGCAGGTACAGATGATAAGTTGAACCCACAATTCTGCAGTACATGCAAACCAGGCCATGACCTTAGGGGCAGATGTGATGGGCAGGACCTCAGGCACACCTTGGGACAGCAGTCTCTAGTGCTGGGAGTTGGGCTGCACTGTTTGAAAAATTACTTTACAACTGTTTCCAAAAGTTTTTTGCTCCCCTAGGTCAAAGCTTCAGACAAGCACAAAAATCTTTAAACGGCAGGTTTTTTATGTGCTATTTCTGGTTCCACCTGCTCTCAGTTTCCCTGGAAATACTGCAGGAATGTTCCCTTGTTGGAATAATTTGTCACTTATGTTCTGGTCCTGAGTGTAATAAGTGCAAAGACCAAGCAAAATGAAAAAGCCTGTCAATGAGTATTAAAGTCAGGGTGTTTTTGATCCTACAGTGTTGATTTCACTCTTGGGTAAAGTTTTGCATCTCTTTAGTTTTGTTTGATTGGATAAGTCCATCAGTCCACACAGCCAGAGAGGAGAGAACAATTCAGGTAGCATAAATTCAGAGATATCCCTTGCTTCTCTTGGCCACAACTGCTGTAAGAATAACCATATGTAATAATTTGTGTATTCTTTGAGGGGAAAAAAAGTAGAAAATAGAAGGAATTTCTGTGGTTCTGAATAGGAAGATTAGGCATCAGGACTCCTGCAGCTGCCTTTCATCGAACATGGTTTTGTGCTATCGGATTGCTGGAAGAAACAGGTATTGCTGTCTTTAGAGTCTGTATGAATAAGCACTGTGGAGATCTTCAGCATTCTTATTTCTTTGCTACAAGGTGATTAGGAGAGAAATTGGCAGCGATTTTCTTAGCAAAGGGAAGGAAGAGGAGTCTTGTAGGATGAGCATTGCTAGCGTGGACGTTTCACACGTGCTTCATGTCTTCACAGAAGCCTTTCTTACAAGGAAGAGCAATAGAACGGCTGTGGATGTGATACCCCACAAGTATCAAAAAGTGATACTCCACAAGCATTCACAACATAATGCTTCACAAGAAGTACAATACTTCTTCAAAGAATCTGATATTAACAGAAACATCACTGTAACATTACTACATGATTTTCCACAGTGAACATTAACCGAGAGAGAAAAAAAAAAGACATTTCCATACAATATCTTCGGTTTCCTTAACCGACCAGCAGGTAATTCTCAACGTATAAAGACTGACAGTGCTTTCCAGGATTTACAGAGACTGGTTACTAATAAAGGCATTTTCACAACTCAACCTGACAGTCTGTTAACTGGATTTAAATGTGGGTGTTGATTGGATCCTGGCACCTTTATTCCAGGTCATCAGCCAACATAATTGAAGGGGACAGGAGCACTAATTAGAATGCAAGGGTTGTCATTCTTATCATATTACAATCTGGTCTTTAAAATTGAAGCTGTCTTTTTATCCCTTTCCCGGTCTGCAGCTGATGTGGTTCCTCATTTGGTCGCTCTAGCTATTAATCTGGGGTCCTGGGTTTTACTCAGCAGCCCAGCAAGGAGAAGGGGGACAATATGAGATTTCCGCTTAGGCAATCCACAAGAGGAAATAGTTCAGATAAATCGCCCACAACCAAAGGCTCATTTTACTCCCATCTCAGAAGTGGGAACTGCTGGATGGGGAGGATGTGACAGTAACCGCTTGGACACTTGTGATGGGGCATGAAAAATAGAAAACCTTGAAATGCCTCTGATTTAGCTTTAATTTTCTTTTCAGGGGCTTCTTGTATTGCAGCTTCTTGTAGCTCATTATCCATAAGCAAGACATTTCAAACAAAGCCACTAACAGTAAAATTTCTACTCTCCCTCTGAAATTCTTCAGAAAGATTTAAAACCTTAAACCAGATTGGCAGGTTGACGTTCACAAGAAGTATTGGTTTTACCATACAAAACTGCTACCATGAAAGAGACTAGGTATCATTAGGGATTTATTGAGTTCCTGTTTTCTCCACTAAAGTACCAACTATTATTTTGAAATGAAAGATTTACCACAATGAAATCATTAGTGACTGTGCATTTGGTTTTTTTTTGACAGCACTCCTAGCTATTGTAGCCAGGCAGTCAGACTCTACCTCTAGAGCACACATAGCAGTGACAATTTGTCTTTTCCTCTTTGATAGGAGATGGAGAATGTGACCAGAAGTGAGCAGATGTCAGAATAATCATAGCTACCTGCAGTTCCTTTTTTTTTTGAAGCTCATGGCATAATAGTATTTTGGCTTTTTATCTTATTTTCTTTCTTTAATTGCAGACCTAGTGTTTCTCATGACTGAGTGTGCATTATAAAGACAGCCTTGGGGAGTGATGTGATGAAGAAATGCAAAGTGAAATATCACATTACTGCCCACGTAGGGAAAAATCAGTCCATGTGAAGCTTTTTAGGACTTTAGCATTCAGTTCATGGGAATTATGAAATATGAGAGAAACTGATGACAATAATTACATATTTACAGGGAACTGGAAGTTGGGAAATTGAATCCTCGTAGGTGTCAAAGGTCTGATTGCTGTCTCTCTGCAGTTCTTAAAGAGAAGCTGGCTATACTGCAAAGGCAAGACAAGCCTTCACAGATAACAGTGACAATCTCTGAAGGCAGACTATCCAGCAAAAAGATTTTTTTCTCTCTCAAATAGTTGATTTTACTTGTAGACCTAATGAATTCTTCAGACCAATACATATGCATCAAAGCACCCATTATTTTGGTTTCACATTTGACAACAAACAAGTACGTGAGGTTTGATAAAGTAATTTGATTACAGCCAAATAAAATGTCAAGGTTTCAGTATTTTGCAATTGTGGATACTCTCAATAGCTTAAAAACCTCTGATTAGCTTTTCTGTTGGAGTGCCCACTCCTGCTCACGCAACGTGGGATCCAGCAACCATGCAGTCTCTTTTCTGCTTCTGTAGTGCTGTTCTGTCAACTCCAGACTGTGAATTCAGCGTTGCAGCAACAGGTAACAAACTAAAATCTGGCCTAGGTGAACTTCAGCATGCAACTTTAAAAGGGCATTTTTGTTCTTGGAAATGGTATGTAAAGCAGTGCCTGGAGCTGACCGTGTGATCAAGCAGACCTTGAAAGTAAATCTGTTTAATGTACTTTTTGATTACTAGTCCTGAAATCTCAGCATGGGATGAGGTTTGTTCATAAACAATGGTGAAAAAACATTCTGCTGAACAGACTGTATTCCTTGGCATGGATCGACTGTTCTCTGCTGTCATCAGCGAAGGTGGCCTCTTCTTACAATAACATATGCAAGGGCACCAGCCAGCCCACCAGCTTTTGCTTTCGGTAGCAGATGCTAATTTATTTGTCTGCACGGGGCTCACCTACTTACAGATATGTCAGCTTCAGGCTGCTGCCTCTCTTCTGCCCAGTGCTTCTTCTCTTTGGTGGGTTTGGAGCATTTGCTAGATGAGGGACACTGGAGCCAAAATCTCCAAGTGAAAACTCACCTGTGGCAGTGAAAGTATGTCTTAATTCTCAGAAGATTTAATAATTTAATAATTATTGGGATTGCATGTATACTGTGTATAATTGTCTGCAGAGTTTTCATGAAAGGGAACCAGATTTTTAGAGAGTGATGGTACAAAGGGTGGAATTGTGGGAACAGAACAACTCTTTCAGATATAAAAAATGATAGATTGCATCAGCATAATGATGCTCAGCAAAGCAAGTGAGTAGCAGAAAAGGAATGTTATTTCAGTTGTGCCATAAATTCACTTTCGGCTGGCACAGACAGCTGTCAGAGGGCAGACAGAATTTCCTTCCTAACCTTAATGAAATAGAAGCACTCTGGTATAATTTGCAATTGGCATTTCTTCTTTGATGCAGCAGAGGTTGGACAACAACTTCCCCTCTTTTTTTGGCATGAAGTTTATTTCCCTGGAAACATTCCTGCGTTTGCATTATTCATTCCCTGCTTTTTTTACAAAGTGAATTTCCTGTGATGATCTCATTATGTTTACAGCATTCCTTGTAATGGCATAAACAAAGATTGATGTCCTATTTTCATATTTGGGTGTGGTAGGGAATAGCCACATGCAATCTGCTGCTCAGCCACATGCAGGGAGCCCAGTCTAGTATCAGATTAAAACTCATTTCAGGTGCAAGGTAGATCCTCTGTCAAGCTTGAGGATTTTCACCACTGAGTTCCAGGTGGTTTTAACCAGCAGCAAGGAAAGATAAATTAATAAAGAAAGAGCATGCTGAAAATAAATTTAAACTATTATTGATTACTATTGCAGCTACAACAAAGAATATCTGTGAGAAAAAAAACAGGAATACGAAGGGCTGTTTTGTGTGCAAGAATTTCTAGTAATCTTAAATGTTTTTTTTTTAGCCAGTATAACTACTTAAAGTATGATTAGCTCTTTCCTACTCACAAAATAGAAGGAAAGTATTCCAGAGTGTTTACTAACATTTAGTAATGTATTTGTGGCTATCAAAATGGTTTCAGTTGTAATTCAAAAAGGTTAATAAATCACATCATAGACTTCTCTGTGTGATTTACCCCAGGGTTACTGATGGGCAAAAGTGAGGAACAGCATTATCTAAAACGTATACTACTTTTTTTGTGTGTGTGTTCTTGATCTCTTGAGTAGGGATAGCCATTGGGCTTTGAGGCGCAAACTTATGCAGTAAATTCTTATCCTTTTAGTTCAACTACAGTAGTTTGACAAGGGATATGCTTTATACTTTATTTGGCTTTTCAGCCCTGTTTGGGTATCCTTTTGTTGACAGCATTTCAAATCACAGCTTTTAACAGCAATCTTTAAAGCCCCACTGGTGTCTACTGCAGAAAAAGTTTCTGCTACTTCTTACTTTACTCACCCAGTCTGAGACAAAGTGACTTTTATACTGGCACGGAGGGTTGCGAGGGCAAAAGCTATTACAGAATAGCTTACTGCATAGACAGCATAAACAAGTCACCAGTCTGTGAAACTCACTGCTACATGATTATCACCGGAGGGCAAGGATTTAGGGCAACTCAAAGGAGACTAGGCATGCATCTGTATGAAGTGAGCAACCAGACCTGTCATACAAGTGCAAATATTACCACAGGTTTTAGGAATGAAAGCAACACTGGATTTAGGATTTAAGTGCACATCAAATTACAAGATTTACCTAGGGTACCATTAGCTTGAAGAGATTTCCTGCAGAAGCATTTTCTTTTGGGCACCGTCAGTGATCATCTCCAGCTTGCTTCCCAAAGGGAATGTGCAGGTGTCTCACAGTCTGGTATGCATAACCTTGTTAAAAACATACTCATTGAAGCTGAGAAGCTTCATAGCCCCAAATGCCTGACAGAAGGGATTACATCTGAATTGCCCCTAGATTGAAACTCCAGTTTCCTATTCTTCCTTCATCTGAGCTATTAGAAATCCTCATTCAAATGTCGAAAGTCCATTTCTGTAATGTGTTTTGGCATCTCAATTTTTTTATTCTCCGTTCAGCTTCCAGACATTGCTGGGTTTTCTCAGTTGATGCTTTTTCTTCTCCTCAGGAACTTTAATTAAAAATAGTACATACTAGTAATGCAGTCACTTGTATAATTTTTTTCTGGCAGAATAAATTATAGTAGGCTGTATCATCTTGCTGCTTACTGATGGAATTTTTATTTAGTGGAAACCACTAGATGAACATCTAATCAAGTAATTTAATTGAACCAAGGTCTTTATTTTAATATTTTCTCCCAATGGTGAGTGAAGGAAAGATACTGTTACAGAATTTCTAGGAAGTCTAAGGATCTGGTTTTTAGTTGGTGCTTGGCTTTAAAAAGGCTTTTCAGCAAGGTTTGCACTATTATCATGGATACTTATGCTTAATCTTGACTGTAGTAAAATAGGATTAAGTGCTGCTCTGTACCTTCCCAAAAGAGTTGGAGTAAACAGGATTTGTGTGGGTAGGTATCTGAGAGGAACAGCTGCAAAACAGATCTACAGTCACTTGTGGACCCTGTGGGCTGCAGCGTCACAGGGGGGATTTGGGCTCTGAGTTCATGCAGGGGAAGAGCTGCTTCTCAGCACCAGGCTCAGGCCAAGTTCCTTCTCCAGGACTTGAAGGGATGGACCCGGTGCAGCAGAACTTAGCACAGCTCATTGGGCACCATTTTTTATGCTGGGATTGGAGAGGCCAAATACAGTGATGAGTCAAGCTCCAGGAAGCAATATGAGTAGTTCTTTTCCATGATCATTGAAACATATTATAAAGTGTCCTCAAATGTTTTAAATCCTTTGCTTAAGGGTTATATAAAATCTATTGGTCCCCTCTTTACATTTATCAGATCTAGTGTAGGAAAAACAGGAGTAGTAAGTATGAACAAGGCATAGGAGTTGTTCTCACACAGTTGGGAAGTGGAAGGAAAGAATTAGACCGAGTGCTGGGTATGCAGGGCACTGCAGGAAAAGTGAGAAGAGGACAAGAACTAATCCCATGCCATCTCAACACTGGTTGAAAATCTGACCCAGAATATTTGGGGATTTTATTACATCTTTATTAATTGTTATGCTGAATTTCGTGGTGTCCTGAGTCACTTGGGGAGGGGACCAGTGATGGTTTCCCATATCTTCTGTAGGCTAGAAGTGGTGGGCGGGTAGGAATAAAAGGTAGTTCAATAAATAAAGCAGTGTTTAACTCCTTCCCACAAACTGCTGGTCTCCAGGAAGACCTTCACAGCAAATTCACCTTGCCTGACTTATTCCTCTCCTCTCTCTAGAAATGAATAACTTCATTGGTCGGTTCCTTGGATCACTTTTCATTTTAATGCGTGGGGTTAATTTAAATAATAGTGTAATTTACTACAATTTTAAAGAGTGCTGCATTGTCAAAGAAGCTGTGCCTTTGAAAACTGGGCTCTCTTTATAGTTGTTTCATTTCTGAATGTACACATATCATCCTGCTAGCTTGCAGGAGATGCAAGTGACCTACTTGCTCACTTCTCAGTGCATGGACACACGCTCTTGCTACCACAGGGTGCTGGAGTCACTCAATAGGGCTCACTGGGATGGTGCTTGCATGAGAGCGCACACCTGGTGGGTTGGTGCTGGCAGGGCCAGGCCTGCGGTGTGGTAAATCCCTGAGAATGGGGAGTCACTCAGTACCCTCTGGAGCTGAAGCTAAATCCTAACCATGTGGCAGCCCTGGGAAACAGCCATACACCCATCCCTGCAAAGGCAACATCCAACTTGTCATTCTCTTAATGCTGCACTCCCTGAAAGTTTTTTCTGTTAGAAGAGGGCTGCCTAATGGCAGCATGTGTCTCCTTCCCTCACCCAGCATCTGTCGCACAGGAAAATGGAGCACTGTTGTTGTTTGTACCCAAAATGGCCCCAAGCCCAGGCAGGAACCACTTTTTTCAGCACTAGCTGAGAACCTGGAAACAAGGATAGTCTTGAAATGAATCTTAGTCCCTCTTTGTGGATAGGATAATTTTGTAAATTCTTGCACATGTGAAAGAGTGGGTGATGGCATGGGGGATCTGGGAGTTGAAGGCTACCTGAGAAGGAACTGTGCTTCCTATCCCACCCCTCCCTTTGATTTGAATCATGTCAGACAAAGGGTGATTAATCACTGAATTGCAAAGGTCCTTGTTCATCAGGGTAGTGGTGAGAAGCAATTTTGTTGTTCTTCAGGAATTTGGCATGCTTCATATGTCTACTTCTGACTCATATTCTTTGTGTTCAGCGGGAATTCAAGTGGCAGGTGGGAAAGTGACATGGAAAGGTCTTTACCAAAAAGCTGGAAAAGCAGAAAACCTGGAGATTTTAACTTCCTTTGAGGCAATATTCAAGGACATTACCAGGGGACTACTGATATCAGACCTAAGGTTCTCTTGATCCACTGCGCAGAGAAAATATGCATGGTCTTCTCTAGGTGAATAATTAGATGTGTATTAAAGGCATGGAGAAACTTGAGTGAGAGCTGTCTAGAGCTGTTAAAAAACTTTGCTATCTGGTATGCCCATCCCGTAGACCTTTGCAAACACACAGAGTATTCATCTGAGGATGCAGAGATGTGTGTTCCAGCAAATCTGTTATGGTATGCAGTGGCTGCTAGACAAGAAATCTTTGAACAAATAGAGGTGGGAGGTCTTCATCATTTTCCATGGTAAATGTTAATGTATGTAGCAGACAGAAGGACTATTATATAAAAAGTTAACGCTTTCAGATTTTTCTAGTGCTGACCTATGGCAAGGAGGACAGTATTTGCATTATTTCCAGGGTGTTTTTTTCATAAGGGAGGGGAGAAAGCAAAGAATAAAGAGGTTTCAACTTGAAGCCATTTGTTCCTGTGGAAGTATGATTTAGAGTGAAAACCATTTAAAAGTAGCAAGGGTTGAAATCAAAATTTGGCAAGGTAGAAATATTTTTTTAATTAAAAAAAAAATCCTTCCAGTTAGATGTAGATATGCCCAAATTTTTCTGGAACACTTTTTCTATCAGAGAGACCATTTTAAAATGTTAGATTTCCCTACCTTGAATGCAAGGGTATTACTATCACTTTATGTGGCCCCAAAATATCCCAAACACTCCACAGAAAAGGCAGAAGACAAGTCCTCTGTTATAAAGACTCTACAGTTTAAAAATGTGGTTTACATTAACTGTTTTAATAGCCAACAAATAATTTTCTAAACCATTGGCTGTAGTATAACTGAAATTTTAGCAATGATAAACCCTCTTATGTTTTCCTGAGACATGCAGTGGAGAATAAATAAAATAAAAAAGAAGATCTATGCCAAGAAGACAAACTTGTTTATGGGTGCACACTGAAAGAGATTCTAATAAAGTCTTACTCAAAGCTCCTTCATAGACTCAGACTGTGGGCAGGTCTCCTATATATGTGTGAGTCAGGGGAATGTATTGCCAACTGTGAAAAGGCAAGCAATATTTGCAGTCTCTCTCTTCTAATTTTCTTCTGTAATGTGGCTGCAGCATTGTTCTCCCTTATAAACTCCCTTTCTTAATTTAGCTATGATAAAGTACCTCTGTAAACCTTCTTGGTTCATGTTGACCTCCTCCTCCACAGTGGCAATGAGGTCTAAAAAAACCTCTTTTTTTTTTTCTTTAATTTGTTGATTTTTTTATGTTCTGGTAGGGGTTGTTCCAACTACTGTCCAAAAAGTTATGCATATACCGGATACATTAAGATCAGCAGCTGCACTTCAGATAACTTCTTGTGCTGTTTCCAAAATTCACTGCTAAATCAAGGAGGCCCTTTTCCCAAAAGAGCAGAAACAAACAAATCCAAGTCAGAAGCATGTATAGTGTTTGTAAAAGCAGAAGGTGCGTTTTGCTTCAGCCAGCTGAGTAGCACAGTGTGGAGGGTTGTGGTGCCGCCCTTCCATATGTGCCATGAGACATCACAGGCACTTGGATGGAGAGACACACTATATGCTCCTGACTGGCATAGACATTCACTTGCCTCCAGAAGTCCAGCTACTTGAGACAGGGGTTTACCAAGATGTGATCATACCTTGGTACACCAACTCTGATTTTTTTAAGTCTGCTTCTCCTGATCCTTGATGCTTTATATTTTTTTATGTGGATACAGCAGTTTAAAATAAGGGTGGTCTGTGAAGTTGTAACTGCAGTTCTGCATATGACCAGCTAAGTGACCAGCTAAGCATACACCTGCCATGTTGCAGTTTAGACATGTAGTTGCTGCTAATGGCTAGTCTTAGGGCACCTTTTGATAGCAGGAATGCCTCTGAGGAGCAGTCAGGGTATGTCACCATTACTGAGTCACCATACACAGAGGTAGGGACAGCTCCGTAGGTTATGTCTCCATGCAGACTGCATGCTCTCTATTGAAAGATTAATTTCAGTCCAGAATGGGTCAAGTCCTTGTGATTCCTCATGTTCTGGCAGTATTGGTGAATTATGTGGGTGAATTATGAAGGTTTCAATTGATCATTTGAAGTTGTTTATTTTCTTAACCCACTGGAACAATTCTTGATTTACAGTCAGGCTGGTGTTCATAACTTCAGGTAATCTTGGGAGATTATGCTGCGTTCCTGTCCAAAATGTCTGAAACTTCAGAACTGAATTTCCAAGTTTGGAAACAGGCATGTGATTCCTATTCATTTTGTGCAATAATTACTTCAGTCCTTTTACTTTGAGTGATTTTTCATTCCTGGAAACTTACACGATGATATCTTTTGCTCCTTGTGAGCACAGAACAGGTGAACTGGGGTTGACTGGCTGGAAAGCAACTCTGTGGAGAAGGACCTGGGAGTCTGGTAGACAACAAGTTGACGATTAGCCAGCAATGTGCCCTTGTGGCCAAGAAGGCCAATGGTATCCAGGGTGCATTAAGAAGAATATAGCTAGCAATTCAAGGGAGGTTAACCTTCCTCTCTACTGTGCCCTAGTGAGGCTACATCTGGAGTACTGCGTCCAGTTCTGGGCTCACCAGTTCAGGAAAAACAAGGAACTACTGGAGAGAGTCCAATGGAGGACCACAAAGATGATTGGGGACTGAAGCATCCCTGTTACAAAGAGAGGCTGAGTGAACTGAATCTGTTTAGCCTGGAGAAGAGAAAACTGAGAGGGGACTTCATCAATGCTTTATAAATATCTAAGGGGCAGATGTCAAGAGAATGGGCCCGGACTCTTCTCAATGGTGCCGAGCAACAGGACAAGGGGCAATAGGTACAAACTGGAACACAGGAAGTTTGACCTGAACATGAGGGAAAACTTATTTACTGTGAGAGTGACAGAGCACGGGAATAGGCTAGCCTGGGAGGCTGTGGAATTCCTTCTCTGGATGTATTCAAAACCCGCCTGGACACATTCCTGTGCAACCTGCTCTAGATGAACCTGCTTAGGCAGGGGGAGTGGACTAGATGATCTCCAAAGGTCCCTTCCAACTTCTACTGTTCTGTGATTCTGTGAACCTGTCTACAGCCCATTAATGTCAAAATGAGATGCTTACGTGAAATTAAACTTGACTAGTAGAGACTGTAATGAATAAGTAAAAGTATCTATACTGGTTTATTCAGCCCTGTAAATAAAATATGCAGATATAGGGCATGTAAAACATACAACCATAGTACACTTAATGACTTTGTGGGCACATCCATGGAGATATATAAGCGATGTCCAGTAGAAAAAGAAAATGAATGTAAGGGTTGTCTACTGGCACCATCTCACCGTCTCTCTCCCTAAACTTATTTTTCTGACCACTTTAAACAGGTGGATCTGCAAAATAGATTATTTCATCTTCTTAAAGTGCCAAACGGCCAACTGGATAGATTTTACGCTATCCTCAAATTTCCTTCCACCTGCATCCCATAATAAGCCCTATGCCTGTTTAAACAGTAACGTCATATTTTGCATGTCAGTCCAGGAAAAAAGTTTCCTTCCCTCACCTCTGCATGGATGTCATTCCAGGGACAACAGCTTATTTATCCTTTGACAGAGCACTTGTCGGCCTCTGATTTCACTCATTGTGTTACTTGGGTTCCTCCGTCTATTGTCGTTCCTCTGATCCTCATTGGGTCTTTACACTTATTGTGATAAAGCCTTTAGTCAGGTAAACTTACACCCTAATTTTTTGTTCTTTAATTTTTTCAATTTTTTAAGATGTAGCTTTTTTGTAACAACAGTCTTGGTATTCCTAGGACAATCACTCTCAAACTAAATAAAATTAGCCATCTGGCAGTGGATGCCAGTGGATAACTAGGCTCTCTTGAATTGTTCTACCTCCTGGGTCACATTGCCATCAATACGACTTGGGCTCATCATTTAATGAGAAAAAAAAAAAAAAAGTAATATGTTGTTTAACATTCCCAGAAGGAATAACTCTTAGAATAGAGCTGCCGACATATTCTGGGTTATTGTGGAGGTTTTAGGCCTTTATCCTCTTCTACTAGATTGTAAATCCAGAAATATATGTCCTCTTGTTTGATGAACGCAGACTCCTGGACTAATTACTTTTCTTAGAGGAGCAGGTAAATCTACTCTATCAGTTTGCTCTCAGAACTCCTCCTTTTGGGAAAAGTGTAGCATCATGCTCTGGTTATTCCAGCATCACTGCTACCTAAGTAGCATACTCGTAGTTTCCAGTATTGCAGCTGTTCACGCCTTCAGCTGCATTTTCAGTACTTAAGGAGACAATAATGAGGAAAAAATGTTTATGTAGGAAGTACATTTTTCCAGATCTGTTCAGAGTTAATATTCGGTTGGAGTAATGAGGAGCAGATGAATGCTAACTCATATTTTTTTAAGTCCCTTTTTAGTGAAACACTTTTGCTTGGAGCAGTTGTTCACAGTGCCTTTAGAGACAACTGGACATACTTGAGGTGCTTTAGATAAACCACCAGATAAGCAAGTTTCACTTAAGCTTCGCTCATGATCAGAAGAGAAGTTTGTGCTAGTTTAATTACTCTTAGCAATTCCTGTTTGGGTGTTTTCTGTTGCTTAATCAAAGACAAAATTTTGGTTGCTGTTGACTCTATGTAGTGCTTTAACACACTGTTTAGCATATACTAAGATAGGACGCTATTCGAACCAGGGGTGATCAGCTTCTTCCTCTTAATATAGGGGTCTAATCCAGCTTCCTGACCCATGCAACTGCTCTCATTAAACATAGGTTATTAAAACAGGTGTAGCTCTCGTACCACCTTAATTTGTGCATTGTGATGTTATTTAGTGCTGCTGTTGATTGCTGACAGCTGGTTTGTATCCCAAAGCTGTTAGGTTAGTACTAGCTCAAGGCTTGTTATGTCTCTTTTCTTGTGTGTCACAAACATCTCAAAAGCTGATGGGAAGGCATCAGGCTGAAGAAGGAGGCCCCACACATAGTTAAGAGCTGTATGTTCTTATGAGACCTTCACAGCAGCTGGATGTGTCAGTCCTTTCTCCATAAATCTCTGTCTGTATGTCTGGCAAACTGAACTTCGATTTAAGCATCAGAAAATGGCACTGCTGACAAAGCTCCTTAGCGAACTGTTCATTTGGGGTAAATGCTTGCTTCACCGAAGGCCAAATGTGAGTCCAAATGCAGTGTTCTTCATTTACTACCTGGCATAAAAACATGCACAAAGAAATACAGGCTCAGCTGAGATTAAAATGAGTATCAGAAGGTGGCTAGAGAGATACTATCAAGTTCTGCCTTCCCATACAAAGAAACAGCCTTCCCTAATTTCACTTCTGAGGTCTGAGTTGGCCAGTGCTTGCTGATATGAGACAACAGATGAAAGGGAGGGTGAATCCAAAACCAACCACACATATGTACTCCGACCTCATTTTACAAATCAAAATGCTCTTTTTTATGTTTTAGAATATTCTTGTTTGCTAAAAGTGCATAGACATTACCGTGCTACTCAGATTTAGGATTGTAAAGGCACTACTTGAAAACGGGCAAAAAAAAATCTGAAGGAAAGTCCTTAAAGGGCCACAAAACTTCATAAATGTGGTCCGTAGCCTGTAGCTGGTTAGAATAAGGAGGAGACTTCCTGGCTTGGCAGACTATCCCTATTAACTTACCATCAGGCTTCTTACCCATTTTTCTGAAGCAGCTGGTGGTGTCTGCAGCAGAGACCTGATACCGGAAGATGGATCGACAACTTCATTAGTCTCTCTCACCTCTCTCTACATTTCTGCTAAAATGCTGTTTGCATTTACGGGCATTCAGGGACAGTCTGCTGACCTGAAATGGACCCATTCCTTTGAGAGACGTAAATTGCATAAGGCAGATCAGGGAGAGTCCATCCCAGTTCATTTATTTATGATAAGCTTTTGCCAAGAGTGATGCCTTCCTTTGTTTTTTCTAATTCATATTCAGCATCTCTTTTCATTTGTGATGGAAGAACAATCCAATATGAAGAATTTAGTACTGGTCAGTCATTTCACAGCTGTGGCCATGGTTTTGTTTTTTAGTAATGAGTGTAATTATCACCAGCTAGGCTTGCTTGTGGTGGGACTTCACGTCTTGGATAGCTTGCACCTTTTCTGTCTCATGGGCATGGTACATTTTTATTTTTCCATGTGCTAGGAGAGGTACACTTATCTTTATTGCTTTTTACAAAAAAGAAATCTGGCAAGTATTAGCATTAGAATTAGATTACCTTACTTTAAAATAATAAGGTCATCAGCAGAAAAACTGTTTGGGGAAAAGGAAATGTCAGAATAAATAGCCAGTGTTCACGAAGAAGACAGACAGATGGTTTGCTCATTAGCAATAGACTCCTGCAATGCCCTCTCCCACTTTTCTTTTATTCTATAGCTGCGCATGCTACTGTTTGGTAGATCATTGTCTGAGGAGCCGATTGCTGGTCTTTGGGAACTTTAAGTTGAATCACAAGATTGCACAGCATTCAGGGGAGCACAGAGTGTGTTGGCGTCATTCTGTTAGGTGGATGGGGATTAATCAGTCATCTCTCGGGCGGAAAACTATTGGGAGTCCATTGAGAGCTTTGAGGACCCAGGCCAGTGTGGAACTGATGTCAGACTTTGGTCTACAGATAAGAGGGAACAGTGGTTTGCTATTCTGTAGTGTGAAGGTTACCTACGTTTGCAGAGAGCAGGGAATGGCTATTTCCCTACCAAATTATATGATTGATTAACATGCTCTCTCACTCTTCCAGATGTGGCTTGGTAGAACAGGTAGGACGTGGAAGAGTGAATTTAGTCATGGACTAGATTAGCAGCAGCTGGGGTGGACTTTTGAGTAGCCTCATTAATTGTTGGTCGGAATGTTACTTCAAAGTATGATCCAAATTTAAGTGTTTATTCTCTCACTGCCAGATAGCTCTCATTGCTGTCATGCTGCTGTCACCACTTACACAAGTCCCTGGTTGCTTTTGCTTTTGTCAACAGGTTGACCTTACAATTGATTTCTTCCTGGGGTTTTCTCTAGTGTAGGTTTCCAGACCATAGACCTTTTCTTTCTTGGGCTAGACCTTCCATATATATTCATTTCTGTATGAAGGGAAGGATCCTTTTCACGGGGAGTCCTTATCCTTGCAGCCTGTCCCAGTGAGGTTCAGGCCCTTCAAAATCTTGGGAAGCTGCTGGTAGCAACTGATAGAACTGACTAGAACAAAACTTCTCCACCCAAAGAAGGCTTTATGGTTTCATACCCAGAAGCAGAGAACACCAGGGATGTGCAGGGTTTTCCAGCAGGAGCATGCTCCTATCTCCTTGTTGGCATGCCTGCTTCTGTGCATGAGAGGCAGCAGCCTCTTTTACTGAGAACACATTTTTCTTCTTATGAAGTTTCTTGTCTTTTGACAGAACTTAAAACAGGGAGATCTGAACAGCTCCAGCTGCAGAACCACAGCTGAGAAGTAGCTCCTTAGAGCTATAAACCTGGTTTTGTGGTGAACTTCTTATCTATATTGCATTTTTTACTCCTCTTCTCTTCTCTTCTCTTCTCTTCTCTTCTCTTCTCTTCTCTTCTCTTCTCTTCTCTTCTCTTCTCTTCTCTTCTCTTCTCTTCTCTTCTCTTCTCTTCTCTTCTCTTCTCTTCTCTTCTCTTCTCTTCTCTTCTCTTCTCTTCTCTTCTCTTCTCTTCTCTTCTCTTCTCTTCTCTTCTCTTCTCTTCTCTTCTCTTCTCTTCTCTTCTCTTCTCTTCTCTTCTCTTCTTCTTCACATTTAAGAAGACAGCAGTATAGAATTAAATAGGGGAGCAGAACTGCACACACTGACCGTAAAGGTGTAAATCTGACACATTCCAGCTTTGACAGTGCTTTGAACCAACTTCGTCTCTATTGGCGGCAGCTGTATTGTGGCTGGCTTGTGCCAGGTTGCACCTATTAACACCAATGCTGAATTTGGCTCATTTCCAGGCTGGCTGCTATAATGTGAAATGACATATGTGTTTTTAGTGTGGGGAAACATCAAAGGGAATTGAAGAATAAATTATGACTGCTATTTGTGTAACCCTGAAATCATCTGAGGTATATTTATTTGCAGTACCTGTCTGCTTTTTAAGTTATAAAAAATTATCCACACATTTTATCCTAGGATAATAGAGGAAGTTTTCTAAATGCAATGTAAGATAATTACACAGTAGCGATCAGCCGGACTTCCAATTTCTGTTGCCTGGAGAGTAATCAAATGACCTTGACTATAGTTGTTATTCTGCATATAACATGCGGGTTTTTCAAAACCCAGATTTAAAGATTAATCCGTGCAAAGATGTAATACTTGCAACAATCCTGTGAGGTACATATGTGTCTGTAAATTAGGTGATACAAAAATTGGTGTTAAACTAGAACTCAGCATTCTTCTTTCTCACATCCTTGCTTGCATCTGCTGCTTGGCTTGTCCGTGTGGGATGGAAATAGAGCTGTAGAGAAACTGAAATTGCAACTTCTCTTGCAGAATAATCTGCTTGTTCTGCTCCAAAGTGGGGGTAGTGTCACGACATTTTTCTTCCTTTTTGTATGTGTCTCCCTGACCTTTGCAGCTGAACTTTCAGATTCTGCTGACTGCGCAGTTTCTTCAAGGCTCTGCAGGAAAGTCTACATCTTCTAGGGGTTGTTTGAGTCATAAATATCCAATTGAAGGGGGAAGAGAAAAATCAATATTTCTTTTCTTCATTTAGCAGCTTCTTGCAACTGTGTGCAAAGATCCAGGCACGTGTGCACCAACATCAAAGAGCAATATGGTTTAAGACTCACAGTTTAGAGAAATTTGCATTAGCAGTGCGGGTGCTGGGCCGCTGTTGCCAGTTATCCCTTTTTGTTTGGGGTACTGCAATGTGCAGCTAATGCGTCGTGTGGGACAGGACAAAGAGACTTCAATGGAGTCTGAATTTTCAGCTAATCTCTCTGTGGTGACACATGGACAGATAGGAAAGCAACAGTAGGATCATAAAGAAACAAAACTGAAAAATTAAAGACTTGCTAGAAGAGCTGAAAATACCAGCCCTTCTCTGATCTGGGAGCAGCCATCTGACAGTATACTACCAACCTTGTATCCAAAGAAACACCTCAGAACTGCAGGTTTTTCTGCATTAAGGTTATTCTGTTTTCATTTAGAAAGGGCTGAAATAGCCAAATTAAAATGTAAGAGCTAGCAGTAATGTTAAGAACTGTAACCCTTTAAGTGACATTATTGCACTTTTGTACTCAGAATGTTGATTCCGAAAAGGACTGGTTGGGTTTTGGGTTCTGTTTTCATGATCAGAGGCTGAGAAAAAAGGCTTTTAAATCAAAAGATTTGAACACAAACATTCAGACTATAAAAGGCTATATGCATTTGCATTCATTGTTAAAATCCAGCTGAAAGGAAAATACTGCTTTTGCAGATTATTCTCACATTAGACCCCACGTAGTTTCGTGCTGTGAAATATATCCAGAAGTGCTGTTCTGCATGGGGATGAGTTAATGCAACAGCAGTGGTGAGGAAATAGCTCCCTGCCACAGGGCCACCTGGCATTGCTTCCAATCTCCAGCACTTCTGATATTAAAACATTTATGTTGTTATTAGGAAAATCAGAGTCCCCTTGCTTCTATGGAGAATACTATTTCCAGAAAAATTTGGGAGGAAAAGCAGTTGGTTCAGGGGAGAGCTTGTTAAAGCTACTTTTAGAAAAAATATAGTAGAAGCACAATCAGCTTATAGTCCAGAGTATTTTCAGCAGACTATCTTCAGACAGTAACTGCAAAGTTTTCAAAGTCTCTTCCATTCTCTCAACTCTTACCCTGGGCTCGGCTCTTTAGTGTTGGCCAGTGAGAATCCTTCCATCGTAAGTTTATTGTGTGACTGAATATTTCAGCCTGAGGTCTTAATGAATGTATCTAGCATTCCTTGTGAGAACTGTACTGTCCTACGTGTGAGTTTGCGGAGAGGCTTGCTGATTAAATTCACACTTACTATGAAAAGCCATGTAGAAGTCAGAGGGCAGAGGAGAGAAAGAAGCACCTAGAGAAAAGCAGGGCCAGAGGAGAGCATGTCATTCAGAGGAGCTGTGTGAAATTTGACAAGTGTGCTTAAATGCTGGGCCTTCCCATAATAGGGCTGTGATTCTACAGTTCGTACTGAAGTGAGGTCAGTGGGATGCCTTGCATGACTAATAATGAACCACTCACATCAGGACGTGCAGCACAACTTTGAAGTCTGAGTAGTTGCGAGTAGTATAGAGTCAATTTGCTCTGTAGAAATAAAAATAATTAGTGAATTTTGGTTGTGGGCAATTTATTTTTAACTTTTTCATTATTATTTTTGTCTTATTTGGGAGTAGTGGATTTTTTTATCTTATGTCTCAGTAGTGCTGAACAATGTTCAAAAAACTTTGATTTTAAAGCAACATCCTGCTGAATCATTTGGAAGGAACATAGAGCCACTCATTTCAGTTTGCAATATCTGCAAGTAACTGCTGGATTCATAGCAATAAGTGATACAGAGCGTACATAATGCTGTTCAGGAGCCCAGTGACAGAAAGTGAGGTTAAAAAAAAGTATCTTCTTTAAGCACCAGTCAGAATCAATCACTTGCTGTTCCTAAAGTGTGAGTAGTTTTATGGTCTGAAAACTGCGAGGAGATTCCAGATAAATACATGCCTTCTAATAAAATGGATGATTTATACTTCTTAAAATTTAAGGCTGCAGCAAGCCTTCACTTCAGTTTTAGTTAAAAGGGTAGACTATTTGGCTAAAACCTGCCAGTTTTATGCTGACAGTTAGGGAAATGAGCAGCCAAAGTCTGAAGAGGATTCATCCAAATGAATTTTGGTTCCAAGCCATTAAAAATAATTGTCTCAATTAAGAGTTTTATTTTGCTTAACTCTAGATCTAGTTTTGCTTCAGGTTTCTTTGTCTCCTTCTGGGGCACAAACAGCTTTCTCTAGTTTTCCCATGTACATGAAAGCATGTTAGAAATTCATACTTCAGTTATATGCAAAATAAAGAGAAAACAATGAAGCCAGATTGGGAAACCGGGTGTTGTTCAGGGCATTCGGGGTGGCCAGGAAGAACTCCTGGCATTGACAGTGGCGAGCCAAGGAGCCTGGGGACGTCTGTGTACAGGACAGGGATAGCACTGTGTGCCTGGTGGGGTCTCTTTTCAGAGATGTTGTGCATTTCTGAGGGCTTCCATT
This sequence comes from Tapera naevia, assembly GCA_033556795.1. Lineage (NCBI taxonomy): Eukaryota > Metazoa > Chordata > Aves > Cuculiformes > Neomorphidae > Tapera > Tapera naevia. The sequence goes on along the minus strand of JAUMJJ010000022.1, from coordinate 9,959,938 downwards.
CCTCACGCACCCATTCCAGCATGTGGAGTCCGACCTCCCCATTATGCACAGTGTGTAGTGACTCATACCAAATGTACACCATAAGACTCTCTTAAAAAGAAAAGCCTCTATACATGTGGCACTCCTTCGGTTGCAAGTGCAAGGACATTGCATCTCCTGCTTTGCGTATAGAAGCAAAACACTGCAGAAGGTGGGAGAGAATCGGCATCTGGAGAGGGAGACCAGGGTTTTGCCATGCTTTAGAGCTTTACTGGGAGAAAAAGTAGGTGCTTCTTCATACCTGTGTATCCAGAGCCTGCCTCAGAGCTCCATTTGGGACTCCTGGGAGCCTGGAAAGGAAGAACAGCAAGGAAAGGAAAAGGGAGGGCTGGAAGTGATGTCTTGGTTGAGACCAGCTACTAATTGCTTGTGGTTTTATTCACTTTCTGCCTCCCGATGATTTAGGTGTCAAGACTGCAAGGATCTTAGAAAATAGCTGCCAGAGGGGTCTGGGGACTTCAGGCTTCTCAGACAAAAGAGGGAAAAAAAAGCACACCAAGATTTCTGAGAACAGAGTAGGAATGCATACTTTCTTGAGATCCTCTGTAAGAACTGTGATCGCATGAATTTTTCATTGCTAAACAGCAGCTGCATTGGAAGATCAGTCCCATAAGCAGCTTGATTCCCCTTCTTTATCAGTCATTAGGCACTCAGGTAGTGACTGCAACACGCCTGCTTTAGGACCCCTGGGAATTCAAATTATGCAGTTATTTTGCTATGAGAGTCCTTAAGGCATCAGTTCATGCCTTTACTTTAAGCATTGACGCCACAGCACTCTTTGAGATAGGGTAGCCCTCAGCTAAGAAGCAGCTTACCTGTGAGGAGCTGTTTTTTTTGCAGGAAGCTGAGGGCACAGAAAGAAAGAACGAAAAATGAATTAAGTGGCAGATTTTGTGTTTTAATTGGAAAAATGAAAAGTGCATGGATTTCCTCATTGTAATAGTTTCTATCATCTGAGAAATAATGATCTAAAAAACATGTGGTTCTCTCTCAGTCCTTCCACTGGGCTGTTATTATTCAGTCTAATGCATACATATTATTCATAGTCATTAATCTTCTGCACCCAGGCTGGGATAAAGCCTATTCTACCTTTAGTTGCTATGTTTCAGGTCAAAAGCTCATCCACTGATGCAGCTCAGACATTTCCATTTTGTTATTTCCAGGAGAGTAACAGCCTTTTGGGAACCCTTGTCCTGATCAGTGGTAAAGAAAGAATATTTAGCTAGATGGTTTGAGTTTTTTCCTTTTTCTTTACCCTTTTTTTTTGCTTTGCTAATCAGAGAAAAGAAGTGAAGGTTTATCAAGTCCCTTAACAAATCTGCACTTGGTGTTTCTTCAGGCTTTGCAAAATAATACTAGGTTTGTATTCTCACCTGTCAGAGTAGGTAAGGCTTCAGGATGTGACCTAATCACAGTCTTTCATCAGATGTCCCCACTGCCTTACTTTTAATCACAGCAGAACAACAGTAGTTATGGATTAGTGACCATTAGATACCTCTCTACAGCAACCATTAGGTACCTCTCTACAGTATGCTGTCCAGTTTCCTTGAAACTTCAGTTTCAGAGCATTTGAAAGCTTTACACTGCCTGAGACCCTAATCCCTGCCTCACTGAGGTTAATGAAAATATGAGAATTTTTTTCTGAAAAAAAAATATTAAGAAGTGGAGAATGGTGTGATTTTGGCACAGAATTATATTCCACAGTCATATCTGATATTTAGCCATTTGTATATGGTTAAATCCTTGTGCTTCCTATACTGATCTATGGTAAAAAATAAGAGGTGCCTCATCTTTTCTTGGTTAAGAAGTATGTGTAAAAGGTACTTCCCAGAATATTTTCCCATATTGCAGTCCCTAGCAGGAGCATGTCATTGCTGCTTTGCTCTTCCTGAGTGCTTTGCAAAGCTTTTCACATATGAAGAGGTTCTTAGGAGCAGACAAATCAAATACACAGCACATGAAGATATTACTGCTCTAAGGTAATTTGGCATGAGAAGTACCCAGAGATTAGAAGGACTTTGGAATTACTGTCTAAAAATGATCTTTCAGAAGCTGATTCTCAAATCATGTTCAGGCACCTCTTTTACTAGGCAGCAGCTTCAACAAGCTGTGCAAATGGCATCAGTAAGTTCTTCCTTGTAATTTATGTGTTTTGCTGCATGGTTACAACTGAGAACACACTGACTGGCATCAGCTTTCAAGGACTTGTAAAGTAAATAGTGCTGCTCACCTTGTTCATATTTCATGCTGTATTTGAGATTGGATGTGCAACAGCACAATCCAGATATCTGGAGTGGGATTTTGCCACTTCGTTGATAAACTATATATATTCTCAGCAAAAGGCTGAAATTACACATTTTACAGTAGAAGTGTAAAACTACAGAGAAAAGTGCATAATTTTATGCCTTTGAGAGAAAGCCATCAAAGCGAAGTGCTGTCAGTCATCATTTGTTATCATAATAACTATCATAATAAAAATACTATGTACAACGTGAATAGAATTACAAATTCAGTCACTCAAAGGTTAAGAAACAGTAGAAGAGAACTTTCCCAAGCAGCCTAATGCAGTGCAGACACGGTCCCTTCCTGCTTGCTGCCTTGGCTCAGGGCTGGTGATGGTTGTAGTGACTGGTGTATAAGGTTTCTTATGGCAGAAGAGGCTTCTGAAAACCAGCCCTGGCTGTGTGTATGTAGCTCATTCCTACACAGGGGAGTGGGAACATGGGGTGTTATTGAGCATAATGATTGGTTGTTGGTGGAGTTTTTTTTAATATGCATCTGTATTGCCATTTTAGGCGCCTACAACTACCTACAAGTAACTGAAAGGAGGTTGTAGTGAAGTGGGTGTTAATCTCTTCTCCCAAGTAAAAACTGACAGGACGAGAGGAAACGGCTTTAGGTTGCACCAGGGGAGGTTTAGATTGGGTAGTCAGAAAAATTCCTTCATGAAAAGTGTTGTCAAGCATTGGAATAGGCTGCCCAGGGAAGTGGTGGAGTCACCATCCTTGCAGGTCTTTAAGAGGTGTGTAGATATGATGCTTAAGGTCATGGTTTAGTGGTGGGCTTGGCAGTGTTACTTTAAGGGTTGGACTCGGTGATCTTAAAGGTCTTTTCCAACCTAAATGATACTATGATTCTTGTGCTTTGTTGGATATTAGCAAGAGAGCACAATAGGAGGACAGCAGGATAAGTTCTCAGAGAGGGGAGCATAGGCGAGTGCTGAAAGTTGGAAGTTTTGAATTAGACTAAACAGAAATGTGGGAATAATATACAGTGAAGAAAAAAAAAGCGCATGTCCAAGCAAAGATGTCCAAATCCATTTTTGTAATGCATAATTCATATAACAACTTAAGAGGTGATGATCCAAATCCTTTAGTACTAAAATCAGTACGTTGCCTGAATAAAGATTTTTGCTTTGGGTTATCACTATTGGAGTGTTCTGAACTGGAGAAACTCATCCTTTTTCAGTTTTAGGGGAATAAAAATGGGTCATCTTCTTTCTGTCTTCTGTTTTGTTTTGGGAAAATAGATAAAACATTGTCCTTCATAAGCAAATCTGTATCCAGGCAAAGCACAGCAGTTTGGCCCCAAACAGGATGCATGTAGAGAGGGGTGAATACCAACAAAGTCGAAGCTGTGAATTCTTCCTTCAGACAGATGCTGGGCACTGTTGGCTCCCTAGAAATCAGCACCCCAAAGCACTAAACAGCTGAAACGGGGAAGCTTGGGGCAATCAACTCCTGTGCCAAGGGACCGGAAAGCTATCTGTCCTTCCCAGAAGCTACAGAGAAAACTGAGTGTTGTATCACCCTATGATTTCACCCATCTCCCTAGGAGCTGCTCTCAGAGGTCTAAGAGCATGAAGATGCTCTCCCGGGTATCCCTCTTGTAAGATGCAATAATCCACAATAGGCCTTTCATTGTGTGCTTCAGTCCTCAGGGTCAGAGCATCCCTCTGTATCCAGAGGCAGGGTCCACAAAACCCAGCAAGGAGCTGAGGCAGCATGTTTAGGCTTCAAAGCAGTGGTAACACAGGAGAGCGCAGCACTTGTACACATACAGAATCACCCCAGCTCCACACAAGCAACAGGAACAGCTTATCAGGCAATTATAGCCCAACCCCAGGAGTAGACAAAATGTTTAAGGAAAACCCAAACACCTGCCCAGATCCAGACATCCTCAGAAATATGCTTCACACCAGAGTAGTTTGTTATTAATGTCTGTGACCGCCTTTATAACTTTTCTATGCGTTTTGAATCTTGTTTAAAGCACCATGTTCCTACTTGGGCTTGTCATACTGCTTTAGAAGCACAGCTTTGTGAAGCTACGTCCATCATGGAGACTTTTTCATTTGATATTTAAAGGTTTGCTACTGACAGTTCTTTGTATACTGGTTTTACAAAGGAGATGTGGCTTTTTCAATTATACTCTTTGGTAAGAATTTCTTTCCTCCTGGCCATTTCCAGGTGCAGTTGGACTCATAGGTACCCTAGCACTTTTGTCCCATGAGGGTAACTCTTGCCCCACAGATTGTGTGCTACAGCTCACCAGTGGGCTGGTGTGTTCCCAGGAGCTGTGTCCTCATCACCTGCGTCTTCCCTGACCTGGGCTCCACTATTTCTTAGTTACAAGTGCTATGCTCTGGCTTGAACTTCATTCCTATAATTAATGGCCTTGTTCATTGTAGCAGAGCTAACCTTATTTGTGCTTGAACTGTGACTCCTGTAGCTTGCTGAGTATGGATGTCTTAGGGGTGACCCATCACCTGTTGGTAAACAGTTGTGTGTGTTGAATGATGTACAGGAAGGTGTTTCACAGGTAACAGCTATATAAAGTTCAAAAATGCCACCAGCTACTGAAGTATGAATTTTCTGTCTTTTTGCTCTATTTTTATAAATCTTCTTGTCAGAGTGTAGTGTCCTTAAAATTGCAAAATAATAGATGGGCAACCAAGGATTACAAAGACTATCTCGGACATGTTCGTTGGGGATCATCACAGTTGCCCTTTAATCTCTCTGCTTCTCTAGAATCTCATTTAATAATTTATAGAAACAGCAAGTTGTTCTAATCCAAGGGAGATGATTGAATATGCTTGTACTTATAGTTGTCTGCTCAAGGAAATCTTTTCTTTCCATCCTCAGTGCAAAAACCCAGTTCTGTAGCTGTTGATCCATTAGTGCGGAAAGCTCTGTATATCTGTCTGCAAAACGTCTTTATTCTTATTATTATTATTATTATTATTATTATTACTGCTACTACTTTTATATTAGATTTGCTCTGTGCACTTGTACTTTGAAGACTACAGAGATTTCAGAACTGTAAGTTTTTCCCTCTCCTGATCCTGTGAATTGTTTCAGTAGCCTCCTTGACCTAGTGGAAGCTTGGAGTTTTGCTCAGCTCTGCTCCTCTCCTTTGCTAACACAGTCCAAATCACGGCTCTCTGCTTTGTTCCATCAGTGTCAAAATCTCCAGTTTGCTTCTCCAGTGCACTGAAGGCTGTCCTGATACTGGGACCAGTTATGTAGCATTGCTTTCTAAATATTCTTGGTAGGAGAGAATAAGCAATTGGTGAGCAGGTATCTATCCATACGACACTACCTTCTTCATCTTCTTCTGAAAAAAACAACTGTACATTTATGCCTCTAATAGATTGCCTGTGCTAAAGGAAGTGCCAGGCTGCTTTTGCATTGGTCAGCAGTAAATCCTTTCGTTTTGTCTTCCTTCAGCTATGTAAACTCTTAATCTCCTCTCTGAGGAGTACCTTGCCTACAGTCCAATTTGGTAAAGCCATCCCCATCAGTAGCTCCCAGTTGAAACTCCTGTGACACGACAGCAGGACATTTGCTGCAGTCCTTCAGAACAAATCTGGACTTTACACCATTTTTCAGAAGAGAGGAAGACAGGAGCGTAGTTCACCTCTGTTTTCAGGCAGCCTGCATTTAGTGTTGAGCAATGTGGCAATGCCGAGCAGTGTGACAGGGGTTGCGAATGGCCAAGCTGGTATGTCAAAGGCTGTTTTCAAGGGTTTGCTTTCTCTAGCAGTTGTCTGGTTTATCCAGACTGCTGCAGTAAGTGTCCTCACAAGAGAAAAAAAAAGGCTTAAAAAGGTCGCAATAGTTGTTTCTTCTTCTCCAGGACTTTTGCCACCCCTGTTTTGTCCAGAGAGGTGGTGAAGAGAGCCCTAGACAGCACTGCTAGGCTGGACACTATTTCTCTCTTGGGATGCTGAAGCATATCCTGGGCTATGGGCACCAAACATGTGTCGTTACGTAGGGTTCTGTGACTGAGGATGAGTAATATTCCTGTTGGCAAGCTGTTTCAGGACAGTTCTGTTTCTGTGTGTACATAGTGCCCAGCACATTTTGCATGGGCTGTCTGCTACGATATAACGCTAACGAGGTAATTAAAGGGCTCAGGCAGTGTCAGCACAGCACATACCACTTGGATTAGTCCTGGCTCTTGAACAAGCTCTTTCCAAAAGGGATGCAAGCTGACATGGCTCACAGCCTGTTTCAGGGCCAGGAGCAGGCTGGCACTTGGCAACTGTGGCTTAGCTGATGTAGGAGAATTTAGGGTGCCCCTCCTGCACCCATGGGGAGGGGAAGGTGGGTGGTCCCAGCTAGCACACATTACCATGAGCATTACAGGTCATATGTGGTGAGAGATAGAGAAGTAGAGTCCTGGCAGCAACCCTCTGCTGCTGGTCAGTTCTGCTGCTGCTCCTGCCTGGCAGGTTCAGAAGACGTGTGGCTGTGGTTTTCTCCTCTGGTGCAGGGGCTGGAAGCAAAGTGGTGCCATGGCAGTAGGTTGACAGATGTGCCTATGATGTGGGTATTAAGAGATGGGCACAAACAGAGGGTTGACAAGACTTGGAGGAGCGTGTTTGCTCCTGGCACATCGGTGTTACAGCACTGGTGTAGCAGGAGGGGGAGAAGCAGCTCTGTCTACAGTGATCTACCTAGAGTCTAGGACAACTCTGCTCAGCCAGCTTTTTGCGGGACAACTCCACATGGCCAGCTCTCTCCATGGGGACAACTCTGTGCAGGGAGCTCCTAACCCTTACCTTATCCCTAACCCTCCCTGCATGGATTTGTCCTTGCAGAAAGTCGGCCACATAGAGTTGTCCTGAGGAGAGTTGTCCACCATGGAGAGTTGACTGCGAAGAGCTGACCACGGAGAGTTGTCCCTTTCTGGTTTTCTTCATCTGAAATAGACCCAAAAAAAAGGAAAGTCTGGTCGTAACTTGTTATAATTTTCTTTATCTGTTGTGACACGTAATATAATTTGGTTATCTTTTGTCTTAACAAAATTAAACAGATAGTGACTTTTAAAATACATTTTAATGAATTTGAGAAGTTATGAAGAAAAGTGTTTGGGCAGAAGCACTGCATAAGATGGTGATGTACCTTTTAGAGCAATATCTCAGCTATCTATGCAGAATTTTTTTATTATATTAATAATTATTATATCACTGGGCTATAATTGTTTGCCAATTATTTCTATAATCATTATTAAGTAATTACCATATTAATAAACACAATTATACTGCCTTCAAATCCTCTTGTCAACCTCCACTGACCAAATATTAAGTGAAATGGTGTGTGGTGAGCTGAACATTGAGCCAGCTCAGCTATCTTCCATCCACCCAAGAGCTGCTGTCTCACCTTCCAGGGCTTCAGACAGCGGGTGGAACCCTACCGCTTCCCTCCTAACAGCAGACTCCCAGACCTGTCACACCAAATTATTTGTAAACACCAAGCCAACTAATATCACGATATTATCAGTCTACATGTGAAGGGCGCTGGGAAGCCGTGAGAGACAACTGATGCTGTGTGTTACTAGTAAGAGGGAAAAGAAAGAGGCTCCTCCAAAGCCCCTATTCATAGGCGTAGCACAATAGAGTAATGCAGTGTTAGGGAAATTTAAGCTTGTGCTGAAAGCTAGTGTGCTTTGCTGCTTTTTTTTCTCAAGGGATGGCTTTTATCCTGAACTGTAATGCTTATGATATTTCAGACATGGCTTGCTTTGCTAGGCCATGTGAGTGATGAATATCGGAGTATTTAGAGGTTTCTAGTAAATGAAAAGCACATGGGAATGAGTGCAGATATAGATCAACTTGCGTCAAACCCAGCTTTGTCAGGGCTTGGTGAGATATCTTTTTCAAGGGCCTACAGCAATTGAAAAGCAGTTAAGAATGTCATTGTACCTTCCAGTTGCATTAACTATCCCGTTGATATGTATGGGAGCCCACACGGAAAAAGCTGCCACTGCACCTTCATTGTACAGCCTCTGTCATACAGAAGCATGGGATGGCAGCAAAACAAAACTTCCGTTAGATCTTGGAATTTAGATACACTTCAGGCCTTAAGAATGAGTGGAAAACCACCCTGTCCTACCATTTAAAAAAAAAAAAAGTGATGTTGCTACAAGAAATGGGAAATGCCTTCTTTTCACCAAATGAGCAGGTAGCAGTACTGGGATGGAGATTTCAGAAAGCTGTGGTGTGATAGCTGAAAGCTGCCCCTCCTAAAGGAACAATACTTGGTCACGTTCTTTCAGTGCTTTATTTGTTAGAAGAGTTTGTTTATTAGTGGTTTGAGAGTGACAGAGCTCTGCACAAGGGTTTTTTTCTTCTTTATCTACCAGTCTGGGCAAGTGGGAGTAAGTCTGAAGCAGTGAGATGAAGGGGAATCACGCACCTCCTCAGTATCAGGGTCTGTCAAGTCCAAAGCTTTGAGAGCAAAACTGCCTGCAGTGGCCAGCAGAGCTGCATTTGTGTGGAAGGGAGTTGCTGGAGAAGGAACACGGAGATCCCCTGCATTTTTTGTCCTCTGCCATGATCTTCCCATGAGGTCCTGCACGGTGCCTGTAAATCACTTGCAGTGAAGCATTGCTGAGCAGCTAGCAATGCAGTTAATGAACGCTGGTTTACATCACTTGGGGATAAATCCACCTTCTGACCATCTGTTACAAGTGGATCTGGTTTTCTTCTGATTCACATTCATGCCAAGAAGAATTACTTTCATTTAAATTACTGGTGTTTCCTGGAGAGTAACCACTATGAAAGAGTTGGTCAATTGGCAAGGTCTTCCAATGAGTCATGTACTGTGAGGCAGAGATTATGTCTCACTGGATGTTTTGTTCATTCTCGAACATAATGGGGATCAACACCTAGCAAGAAGTTAGCTCTTATTATGAAAAGCCAGTGAGCTGTTATTCTTGCAGATACTAGTAATCTGAAAGCAGTTAAGGAGTTTGCTTTACCTATTGCTGTATTTAAAGGAAGTGTATTTGGTCACTCCTGCATTTTTTTTAAGTACTGTCAGATCTCTCACAGGCAGTGTTTTTTAATGAATGCAAATGAAAATTGTGATTATCCATTTCAAAGCAATCAGTAGCAAGCCATCGTTGCGCACGAAACATGATTTATATAGCTCATAAGCCCCAGTGATGCTTGTGCATAATTCCTTGCACATCACAGGGATAGAAATTGCCTTCAGGGCTGGACTTTTCAAGCCAGCTTCACTTTTTTTAAGCTGCAGACATTGTCACTTCAATGGCTGACTACTTGATTTTGCAGGTTCAGTTTGATGCGCATATGATAGCGAGCCCACACTTGCCTGCAGATGCCAGACTGCACCCAAAATGACTTGCTCCTCTTAATAGCAACAAATAAAGTGACAAGTTGGCAACTCTTAGGGACTTTTGATTCCCTCTTCTTATTTTCCAAGTCCTTCTCTAGTGCTGCCAGTTCCCAGCTCTATTCTCATCCTACTCAGTCTGAAAACTTAGGGCATATCATGTGTTTGTATACATGATTGCTCTTAAACTTTATTTCCATGTCTTGCTCAGCCTCTATTTCCAGTGCATTGACTCCTGCTTGCTCTTCCCCACGTGGGTAGTCTTGGTCTCACTGCTCGGTTTGCAGAACTCTTCTCAGACCTGTTAAAAAAGACACAAAATACACAAATTATCCTTTCCTGTCTGTGCTACACTCCTGGGGAAAGTAAAAATAGTTCTGTCTCTTCCTGTTGTTAATGCTGTAGTCACTGCAGCCAGTAATCTTTTGGGAAGTTTAAATTTTAAAACACTGGGCAATTTATTACCCCTATATATTAGCTCTCTGTGGTAGCTAAGAGTTACAGCCATAAACTGCAGTGAAGCTGTGAAGGTAGAAAATGTCGGGCAAGTAACTTCTTCCCTAAGAGACTGTGTTAAGCAAAGGATTAAGAAAATCTTGTTTAACCATCATTGAAAGACTTTTTGGTAGATGTCCAACCCTGGTTGGTCTCTTGAGTATAAAAGGTAGTATAGAAATATTATTTCTAGCAATAACTTGTATCAGCTTCTGATGCCAGTCTCCTGTACATCAAAGAGAAATGCTCCTTTATTGCACCATCTTACATTTTAAATCATCGTAACATGTTCCACCTACTTCTTTCTGCAGTGGCATTCTCTGCCCTTAGTCCTGCTGAAATATCAGCTGTATTGGTTAGTCTTCTGTGGATAGATGCAGCTGGTGCCATGGTGGTGAAATACAGCTTTTTCCTTGCTCTCATATAGGGCTCAGGGGGTTTTGGCCAGACAGTTGCTTGTTGCCATGCCTGTGTTTCTGGTCCTTCACTGACACCTGGGAGGAAGTTTTTTCCCTGTAATCCACTGGTAGCCCCCAGAGGTAAATATCCCGTTCTTTTTCTTACACAAGAACAGACTCACCCTAAGGTTGAGTCTCAGTGTTATGGAAATACAACGCAATCTCCTAGCGGAGCACTGATCAGAATGTTGTTCTTACACAAATCCAAACAGGACAGTGTGTAAATGCTCAAAGCAAGTCTCCATCTAGGGCAATATGTTACAAACTTGTTAGTCTAGATTTGTGAAATCCATTTTTACAGTGAAGAGTGCAGGTTACAGCTTCCAAAACCAGATCAGTACCTGCCTATTTCTCAGCCCGTGATCCATGTCTCCTACCTAACTTTTAATTCCTTTCCCCTTATTTTCCAAGTATTATGCTGTACAGCAGAGCAAAAGTTTTATTACTTTCTGTTGCACACCATAGCCCATGTGTTTATATCCCCTAGCTTCTCAAGATGAATGTGTCTAAGTGTAACCTTTTGCCTGTAGAGCAAGAAAGTTTTAGGATTTGACACAGTGTCATTGCATTTCTAGTGTGACTGGTAGCTGTTTGCTACAATTGTGCATTGAGGCCTCTACAGAAATTGGTAGACTTATCCCTGACTCTAAGGGCTTACAAATTAAACACAGTAACCAGACAACCTCCTCTTGCTCAAGCTACTCTTACTTGAAGTCACATGGAAGAGCAGTGAGCGTGAGGCCGAGGGCTATGGCCTGTATGTCTTCAACAATAGTGACCTGTCTTCCATGCCAGGACATGATGCTGCTGACTGGTGACTGTGCTCAGTTACGTCTCTGTTTTCAGAATAACACCACACTTTAAAAAAAAGACAAAACAGTTACTGTTTATCCTGGCTAAACTTGTGTAACAGGTTTTCATATGATGTTTTTAGTGCTTAAAGTCTTTTTCCATTAAACTGTTTCAGTATCTGGAAAAAAAAAATGTTACTCTTACTCAGCTTCATTAGTTATAGGAAATCACTGGATTAAAGTAGAGAACAGATTAGCAAAAATAAACTGTAGTATGTCTTGGGCATATGGTGACGCGTATTGAATGGGTTTTAACTACTTAGCTGTGTATAACAAAGAGCAGAAGGAGAGATTTGTCTTAGAGTGCAATAATTATAGTTTGCAGTAGCTGCATAGCTTAACATTCAGAAACCACAAAGCCATAGAAAGCTTTCGGCTGGATTTGCATGGGATGTATGTGCCTGTCCCCAAGCCCACATTTTGTTTTCTGCGAGTTGATACAGCCACACACATGAGACTGGCCTTAACTAATTAACAGGGTGCTTCTCCCTCCTTTCCCTTCCTCTTCACTGGGCCCATGGTTTGCAGCACTGGGTTAGTGTTGGTTACAGGGACCAGGATCTAGCCCGTCGGACATGGGAGCCAGTGCTGATCTGGGCACACTACTCCATCACACAGGCCAGAAGGCAGGTATGGTGTGGGCAAGCCCGCGACAGCACAGGCTTTGCCTCAGCTGGAAGTTGTCCTGCAGAAAACATCTAAACACAAGTAGTAAATAAAAGAAGCCACAATCTCAAAGTGATGGCTGGGGAGTATCAGCCTTCAGACTCTGGGTACAGACAATGCAACATGGCCAGCTTTGAATTCAAATGGTTCTGTAGTTTGTCTATCTGCTTTTTTTGCCTGATATTTATTGTTACACTCTGATACTTCAACCTGCAAAAGTCAAATGTATGCCTTTTCTAAATAGATCTGACTCACATTGATTTGAACTCTGTCCTGAAACACAAGTCAGTGCAAACACTGGTAATGTCCTGACCACGCTCCACCTCCCACTTCTCAGGAAAACTGTGCTTTTCCGTTTGGGTACTGAGAGTTTCTGAAAACGAAGCAGAAGTGGTGACATCATTTCCATGTCTTAAAAAAACCACTAATAAAGTAATACAAAGATTCACAAAACTAATCAAATATAATTTATAAAGTAAATTCAGAAATACTTGGAGAATTACTGGGTCTTTATCTGGGCTCCTCAACACATTTGCTAGCAAGGTTTAGCTAGTAATGTTAAGCCACATAGCTTAAATGTGACCCTCCCTTTTTTTCGGGTTGCTTCCTTCTGAGGTTTCCACAAGGTGTTTCACATGTACTGTGAGTAACATTTGTGGAATTCTGCCCTGGGTTAATACAACGTAAATCACTGTCCCATGCAAAAAGAAAGTTTTGCCAAAAATTGTGGTGATCCAGAAGAAAAGAGATTTTTTTTTCTCTATGAACTTTTAACTAACTTTATTCCCTTTTTTTCGGTAGGAAGATTTGTGCTTTGAAAAATTCACCAACAAGGCCCTGTTCATCTTGTTGTTTAGTGATTAATATGAAAAGCTAAATCCCCACCTGTGCAGGAGAATATCCTTGCTTTCTCCCCAGTTAGTTTTATGGTGGTAAGCCCTTAAACTTGAAATTTTTCCATTTAGCTTATCAATAACTCAATGTCGCTTCTGTTACAGAGTTCCCTGAAGAGAAGAGGCAGTAGAGAAATACACAAAGAAAAAAAGGCATTTACCCAGGTATGGTTTTCAAGAACATGCAGTTTTGAGCAAAATCGTATGATTAAACTGGAAGTTTCTTTTTAAGGATGTTGATAGGGCCTTTAGACACATTAACTAGAGTGCAATTAGGCCTTAATCCACTGAGACCTCCCAGAGATAATGTAGAAGCAATTTAGGACACAAGTGTGATCTCTAAACTGTGCAGCTTCTCGGGCTCGTTGTGCTTGTATCAGTAGATTCAGGCTGCAGGTTATCTACAAGAAGAGAAAATCACCTTGCTTCACAAAGTAATTGGATCACAGCTTAGGGACTAACTAAATTTATATGCAGTGTCAAAGATTTTGTGCTAATGAGCATCTTGGAGTGCAGTTGACATACTGCAACGACACCTTGTGAGCAACCCCGAGTTTGATATCTTTCTGGTGTTGGGTGGGCAGCATGTGAATTTGTGCTCCCTCAGGCTGAGATACAACACCGAGCCTAAGCTACCCACTCAGTCTGCTTTAAGGACACTGGTTTTATTGGACTCCCGTGGGCTAATCCTTCTCAGGGAAGCAATGTGGCTGGTTTTCTCTGCTTTCTGTGCTGACTGTAGGAGTTAAAGCTTTTCCCAGCATCCATACGGTTACTGTTTATAGTGAAAGAGATGAGGATAGTGTTTCACCTCGCTTCAAAAGGAGCCAAGAGCAACATCATGCCTTCATTAGAGAAAGGTTGCACCTCCCCTGTGGCCCCCTTGGCAGACCCAGTGTACACAAGCGAGACCCTACGGATCTTCTCTCAGTCAATGGCGTCTTAAATCCATTTATTTGTAATAGGAACCATAATAAATCTTTACAACATATTGCACTTGAGTGGGTAAGGTGGGCAGACCTGGGTCTCGTGGTACCCAGGGACTGCAGCCTGCTATCCCAGGGCACAGCAGACCGAGCATCCCCGCCGAACCAATACAGGCACGGGTTAGTCAGACCTTAAAATGAGGCACTGGGCTTTCTGCCTGCAGCACCTTCTATGGAGCATTATTGAAGTTGTCAGTCACATCAGAGACCTTGTTTTTCTACAAGTATAAAATTCATGGATGAAATATATATGCCTGCATACATGCAGGTCACAGATGAAGCTACAGGAAGGCACAGTTTTGGTCCACTGGGTTTTGTGGGTAGCACTGTCCTTCCTTTCCTCATTCCTGGAAGTACAGAACGGTGCAGAGGGAATGGATTCCTTATGCTTACTTCCTCCACCCAAATCCAGGCATTAACAGCAGCTGTATTTTCCTTTGGAAAGTCTTAAAAACCACTTAATAAAATCATCCGAGTAACCCTGGGTCAGCTCCACTCCAGCCACAATGTGAGGAAGTCATCCCAGAAATCAGCCAGGTTTAAAAAAATAAAACCCTTGACACTGTACACATGCATTGTAACTCATCCAAAAGCAAAGGATTTTGGCTTGAAAATGAAAACCATTGTAAAAGCACTGTGCAAGGTGGCCATTCAGTTTTCTTCAGCAATTCTTTAGGGTAGAAAAGACTGAGAAACAAATGTATCTTGACATGGGCAAACCTATAGATCTATGATCTAGCTATATTCCAACTTCAGGGTGCTACCCAGGGCTGTCTCCTTATCCAGGGATCCCTTCAGATGTATGTGGTGGTTGAGACCAGAGGGCTTCACAGCAACTGCCCAACCTGGTCAAACAGCCTTGAGGTCCTGGGGTGTGGCCCGAAGGAGGAACAGCTGCTCTAAATACCTAAAATAAGTTCAAATACTCATTAAATGTTTTGTGAAAAGCAACCACAAACTTAGTTTCTGTGCATCGGCCTGCTTACAGATAAGTATAGCATATGGCAAGACCAGTGATTTTGCTTACTGGGAGCTCATCATGAAAATTAACTGAATCATAGCACCCACTGCAGGGCACACAGTAAATGATACCTGTGAGTCTGATTGTCTTGAAGTCATGTAAAAGCAGAATTCAGAGTAGCATTTACGCACCTCTGGCAGTATTGAAGAAAAAAGTTTTTATTCAGCAGAATTGCAAAACGGAGCTTCTTGGAAAATACCAGGCACCAGGCAAAACACAAAGAAAAGTGGTTCTCCAGCGCAAGGTAGGAGTGCTGGCATTCAGCCAGATGCTTGGGTGCTGGTTGTACTGCTCTGTCGTCAGACTTCCAACCCCAAAACTGCTTACCCATCTTCTGCCTGGCAGTTCCCCTGAACCAGTGGTGGTGGCGGAGATGGTGTTGTTTTGTATCTATCTTTGTGTCTTTTTGCCAGAAAAGAAATATCGTGTTCTGGAATTTTTGATCAGCTCTTCATCCTCATTGCATCATTTACATTGCATAATGATTTTAAGTTCGTTTCTTTCCTTTAAGTTTCATTTCTTTATCTCCAGATTCTACCTTTTTCTAAATTAGTCTGTAGACTCTGTAGAAAGGGATCTGTTTTTTTTTCTTTTTGCCCTTTTTTCTGTTAACATCCCTCTGAAGTGTCATGCAGAGCTGTAATGCTATTGCATGCAAATAATCACTATCAGTAACCATTAATTCCCATTTAATCTCAATGATCTCTTAAAGTCCACGATTAGCACCATGACTGACGGCACATTTTTTACACTGTTGATCCTTCTTTTAATTCTGTACAGTGTGCCCTATACATACCTTTAGGAAGGAGCCCACATACTGAATGTGAAATTCAGTCAGGCTGCGCCATAGCCCAGCTTTCAGCCCCTGGGATTCAAGCCTCTCATTCCTCCAAAACAGTGGAAAGACTGTATTTTCCCCGCTAGCCCAGCTTTCTTTTCATTCATGATTTAACTAATAATGAACTATTAATTTCAGTGATTTGGCCTCTCCTTAAGTTTGCCTTATGTGTCAAAACTCTACTTGCCTGTGTGGGTGTCTCGCCTGCCCTCTTGCTCAACTGATCAAGAAATCACTGATATTTCTGTACACAAAGTTTCAGAGGGACGAATGCATGAAGGTTGGAATCCTACCCTTCTGGCATGCTCAGATCTGGCTGATAAATCTCTCCTGACCATTCTTTTCCTTTGGAAGAAGCTGTCTAGGGAGTGGGTATTTCAGAAATTATGTTCCCTGGCAGAGAAGCAGGGAAAATCTAGAGCTTTCTCACCTTTCCTGACGGGATCCATATTTAGTAGGCAAGATTAACATCTGTCAGCTATGTTGTGTTGTATGAGACTTGTGTTTGTTTAATGAAAATCTTGTTTGTTTCAGCTCTTGGGAAAAACAAAACAAACAAAGCTTACAATCGTGTTCCTTTTTTTCATAGACAAAAACTAGCAATAAAGTAGTGCTGTTATAAGAAGCTAATGGTGGTTTTGCCCTTCTATAACAATGTGCTAACTCTGCAGATGCGTTGAGTCGTGCAGTGATGCCGAGCGAAAACATTGGGGCCCTGACCCTAAACCCATCGAAGCCCTTCTCTTTTCTTCAAAAACTTCAAAATGCTGAGTGTGTTGTCCTGAGTGCGACTCTGTGACTGTTACTTATATTGTTTGAAATGTAGTGGGGCCAGGCTGGAGCCCCCTCAGGCCCTCGGGGAGGAACTGGCCCCTAATGCTCCCAGCTGAAGGAGAGGGGCGCAGGCAGGCTGGCCCTTCCCCGCGGACATTGGTCCAGCTGCTTACAGCCTAGGAGGTGGGAGGTGCCAGCTAGTGCTGCTGATGACTGAGCGCTTGCAGCCAAAGGCAGACAAGAAGCACGAGGAAGAATGCTGGATTGCAAAAACAGAATAAGGAAAATGTCAGACGTGATTATTTCCAAACTATTAACAATAAATGAATAAACTGAAGTAATCACTCCACCTATGAGCTCTGACACGCAGCATTGGATGTAACCTTTCTTGTTATATTTGTATTTCCCTAAAACCAAAACCTACAGCTGCAGAATTAAACTGATTCTCGATGATAGGAAAAACAAAGGTAATCTATAGTGCAGCCCTGACTAAAGATTATGCTTTAATCATACAGCCTTACCCAGCCAGATCAAGCAAAAATCAGAGCAACTCCAGGGGAGACTGCAGGGAGTTTTGCCAGGTTTTAATCTGATACTTAATTTGCAGTTTCAAGTTATAAAGAGAAAAGCAATTTGCAAATTTATATGTGAAAAAGAGATGTGTGTATGTGAGGAGACAATAGACAGGAAAGAAAGCCCATCTCCTAGAGGCTCTGCTTCTAATCAATTATATACATCTTGATTGTATTCATACAAAACTCACATTTCTGGTGCCAGAAATACAATGACTGGAGTTTTACTCTGTCAACCGATCAACTGATTGCAGTTGTGTTTGACTCCTGGTTATCACTAAAAGACACTCATTAACAGAAAGTTTACCTATCATTTACCTCTGTAGTGTTATTAACATTGAAGGTAACTTTCTTAAAATATATTATTTTAAAGTCCCAACCTGTGCCAAGCAGATTCAGTAAATTGAGCTCAGAGGTATACAACCAAAGACTTTTTGTTGCTATTTAGCTATTAATAGCTCAAATTAAGATGTAAATAATATATAACTAAATAGAATGGGACAAAATTAATCTAGGTAACAAAAAAGCCATCATTACCAATGTGCAGGGATGTGTGCTTTAGAAATTAAATAATTTCCTCAGATTGATGAGCCACAATTAGTTTTGTAAATATGGGGGATTTTTTAATAGCCTGATCCGGGTGAGCAATAAAAGTCAGTTATGTAGTCTTCTGGATTTGTTAGCCATTATTAGGAATTATAACAAAATGGTGCTTGTGAAAGATAAAAGTGCTCCAGAGACTAAAATGAAGTTTCCATAGATAATTGCACATATGTCCCCATGGCCTACCAACAATGATGAAATCTGCTGTCTCAAGAGATCATCTTTCAAAGCCAGTCTTCCATTGTACTGCTAATGCTGATAAATGTGTCTCTTACAAGACCAAGTGCCTGTATCTCCATGACAATTCATGAAAGTGATTCATGCAAAGAAATTGTTCATGGGCTTAGAATTTACTTAACCTTGTCTCTTATTTCAGCACAATACACACTGGAGTTTTCATTTGAGTTGAGATGCAGTGCTTTAAAATGCCCAACACACACAAAAAGAAAAAAAAATCAAACTCTCATTTAATACCCTGGTGCTTCCTCAAAAAAATGCAGGTTTTCAGATGGGTTGGGTTTTGAAGTAACCACAGTTTAATGACTATTTCTTTGCTTTTTCATACATTTTCACCAATCTCCCTTATGAACAGTTGTTCATACCAGAAACAGCGATCATAACCTGATTCATTCCAATAATAACAGCAATAGAGACAGCAGTACTGCTTCCTATTCAGAAAATGAGTCTAGGCATTTGGGCTATTTCACAGTGTTGTGAGATTCAGTAGTTAAAGTATTCACTTTGCAAGGCAACCATGCAGCAGTGCACTTTTTTTTTGTGCCTGTTAACTGAAGATTCAGCCTTACAATGAGCAAATTCATCTGAGCAGCCTTTGTTTCATGATGGTAAAAGGAAGGAAATGTATCCTTAAACATAAATGGAACAGAAAATGCTGAAAATCATGGAGCCCTTTAATTTGAGTAGTTCTTATTTTCCACAAAATTTGCTTGGTATTTGAGAAAAACTAAACACTGGCACTCCTGCATCACTGAACCCTTGCACCGGCTCACTGATTTCTACTTTTTTATATACTTCTTTAACTCTAGTCAAGCTGCTTTGCAAATTTAACCAGGACTAAGCCGTGAAATGTGTCAACTGTGTGGTTTGTGCAGCTCTGTCTTTGTATTGTTTATGTAAGCAGCTAATTATACTTCTGTAATAATATAATCTTGGGGTGGGGGGGAATTATTCTTGACAGGAGGACAGTGCTGATTTGAAGTGCCAACTCCAGTTTGCCAAAGAGGAGGCAGCGCTGATGCGGAAGAAGATGGCCAAACTGGGGAGGGAGAAGGACGAATTGGAGCAGGAGCTCCAGAAGTACAAGTCCATCTATGGAGACGTGGACAGTCCTCTGCCTACCGGTGAGGCAGGGGGCCCACCCAGCACCAGGGAGGCTGAGCTGAAGCTTCGTTTGAAGCTGGTGGAGGAGGAGGCCAACATACTGGGCAGAAAAATAGTGGAACTGGAGGTGGAAAATAGGGGTATCAAAGCTGAGATGGAGGATATGAGGTGCCAGTATGAAAAAGAGTGTCTCAGCAGGGACCACATTTCAAGCATTCCTACCTCACCCTACGGTGACTCCGTGGAGTCAGCCACGGAGCTGCGCCGGCACCTGCAATTCGTGGAAGAGGAAGCAGAACTGCTGAGGCGGTCAATCTCCGAAGTTGAGGATCACAACAAGCAGCTAACAAATGAGCTGAACAAATTCAAGTTTGAGCCAGGCCAGGAGCCAGGCTGGTTGGATGATGCAGCATCCAAGTGTGGCGGGACCTTGCAAGAGGAGCTGAAGTCAGCCAGGTTGCAGATCAATGAGCTCAGTGGGAAAGTGATGAAGCTCCAGTATGAGAACAGAGTCCTGATGTCCAACGTCCAGCGTTATGATCTTGCCTCTCACCTGGGCCTGCGCACTTCCAGTCCCAGGGACAGTGATGCTGACAGCGATGCTGGAAAGAAGGAGAGTGACAGTGAAGAGGGTCGCCCACCTCAGCCAAAGAGAGAGGGACCCATCGGGGGTGAGAGTGACTCTGAAGAAGTTTATGAGAAGACGTCAGGTTTTGGGAGCGGAAAGCCGTCAGAAGTCAGTGACCTATGCTCCACTGAGCTCATGAGAGTGAAAGAGGACACCGAGTCTTTAATTAACATCAAACGCGAGGCTGAGCGGCTCGAAAGGACCGTGGACCGCCTTATCACTGATACAGACAGCTTGATTTATGATGCCAAGGTGCACATAACCAGCAGCCCATCTACTGAGCAGGATTTCAAAAGTGGTGAGGAAAGGGGAGAAGATAAACACGAACCAGAGCTTCTGGACACCATCAACTCCAGGATGAAAGCTTTCCGGAAGGAGCTGCAGACCTTCCTGGAGAAAGTTGATCACATTGGGGAGGGCTTTAAGGAGCAGATGGAGGACCTTTCCCCTATTCCCCATCTCACAGAGTCTTCCAGTTTTCTATCCACAATGACATCCATGTCCCGAGACTCTCCCATTGGTAACCTGGGGAAGGAGTTAATCACTGACTTCCAGGTAGGTCAGCCCTTTGTTTGCCTTCTTTTTTTTTCTTGTTTCTCTTTCTTGCTGGCATCGCTACCCTAGAGCTAATTTTCCTCACAGCTGCTTTGTTATGATTTCAGACCTGCAATTTATTAAAGTGCGTAACGTTAAATGAACACTTTATAGTTTTTTTTCTTTTATTTGTTTGCACAACTCCTTTGATTCAGAGGCGGTTCCTCATGGCAAAAAGGCTAATCCACTGGTTCTGTAGAGATCTGTCTTCTTTTTGTCTGTAGCAGCAGGTGTTACCCTGAGAAAGCGGAGATTAATTAAAAAAAAAATCTGATTAATGTAAATTAGCAGCCTTGCTAAGAAATGTGAAGATACCTTTATTATACTCTCTCGTGAAAGGGTCAGGCGTGTTCTCAAAAGCCTTGCCAAAAGAACCCAACCAAATGCAGTTTTCTAAGTGATGTGTTTTGAAAAGCCTGCTTACAGCTCACTCCCCTAACCGAGCAGCGAGTGAGAAGCTCTGTAGCCAGCGAAGGACTGCCTTGCCTAAAGCGTTGCCCATGGGCGCATGTCTAAACTGCCACAACTGCCACACTGGATATGGCTTTTCTGCACAGCACAAGTAAGGAAGGAAGAGCCTTGTGTCCCGTATCCTTCATGACTTGTATGCTTGCTGTTGGTTTGACTCATGCATCCTCATTGCATGCGCCTCATAACCAGTGTTTGCATTCTTTTTTCCTCTCTTTCTCTTTTTTGCTTTTCAGATGTTTCAGCCCATCATTTTGCTCATCCTCATTTTGGTTTTGTTTTCTTCACTTTCTTATGCCACTGTATTTAAGTTGTTCTTTCTGTTCACGCTTTTCTTTGTCTTGTAGTTTTTTCAGTCGTCTACCTTACCCATTTTTGTTTTCTTTATTCCCTTCTGTCCTTTTGTTTTTTTGTTATAAACCGCCCATGCACCTAACAGTCCAAACTGAGGGATCAGATGGAGTGGCAGCTCAAACAAGATCGTGGAGAAGAGCAAGAGATTCACCACCAACGAGCCACCACCGACCCACACCGCAGAGCTGATGGAGACATTAAACTCTACAGGCCAGGAGTCAAGGGCTGTTTCAGTCTAGAGGTCAGCAAAGCAGCCCGTCTTACTCACTGCCTCCTGCTGCCTTAGCCAGGAGATGAGTAACAGAAACCAGGGGTTGGGGGAGTAAATTGGACCAAACACAGCACCCCTGTTGTGAAATTTGTGGTTGACTTCTTATCCCCTTGCAGTTTCAGAGAAGCAAATTGGCCCTGATGCTGGACTCCTCACCCTGCTCTCAGTAGCTTTGCTAAGTGGGAAAACATGGCTCAGGGAGCTACTACAAATGGGTATAATAACGCAAGATCTCTGGAAGAGGTGGTAATCCCTGATATGAGATCATGCTTCCAGGTTTCACCTTGTTGAATATTTTGTATTTGAGAAGTCTAGAGGTAGAGATCACTTTGCATTTTGCCTGGCAGTAGTCTGCAGAGGAGAGGATTTGATGCTGGTGTGAATGGTGATTGCCAACAAGGAACATAGCACCCTGCAGCTTCCAACAAAACCTTATTTAAGCAGAATTCTCCATTGTTTGAGTTGTTGAGCACTTTTCCATTTATCAAAAACATTGATCAGTTTTTATTTAAATCTTCATCCATGCAGAGGCTATATCTGCCTCAGTAAACATCTCTTTAGCTGCTTTCTCACAAACATAGGGTGTCCAGGCTCTGCAGCTGATCACGAAGAAAACAATTTCTAATCTGTCTCCATGAAGGCGAGCTTGGAGCATTGAAAAACTTTTCTGCTGGCCACTGGGAAGCCAAATTAGAGTGGCGTCTAGTGAGGGATGAGTTTTAACAGGTTTTGATTCTAAAGACACGTGCAGAGGTCTTAATATATCTGAAAACCCTAACTGAGTTTTGGAAAAGCAGAATACTGACCAAGACAATTGAGTTTGTGACTAAGCAATAGGAAGCACTAGAAAACAGGAGGAAGAAAAGGCTTCAGAGCAGCTGGTAGACAAGCAGCACAATGCTGCATTGAATATCAAAGGGAGAGTGTCCCTTCATCTTAACTCAGGTAATTTTTTGCTGGTTTTGTTTTTTATGTTTTAAATTATCCTGACAGTGCAGA
Organism: Tapera naevia; assembly: GCA_033556795.1. Classification (NCBI taxonomy): domain Eukaryota; kingdom Metazoa; phylum Chordata; class Aves; order Cuculiformes; family Neomorphidae; genus Tapera; species Tapera naevia. Next base: position 9,937,446 of record JAUMJJ010000022.1, on the reverse strand, counting down.
GTTTTGGTAGTATTAAAATAATTAATTTGTTCAGCACCTTCTCTTTCAACTTTTCACTTTTACCAGTGATAATAAACCTCAGGAAGGGTGTCTGATAACCTCAGGACACTGTAAGTCTCTCACTGAAAGGTAAAGTCTTTCTTCCTCAGCTGTCAATTGGTCCAATGAGGTAGAGAAACCTTGCAATTATGTTGGTCAATAGTTAGGGTAGATTAAGTCAGAAGATAATCACAACAAATGTTTATGATATTTCTGTTTAGGTTCTGTCATCTTTATCAGTTCCCTTACAATAGATCAACCTCATTATTTTATTAACTCTTGTATGTGTGAGCACTCTTAAAATTAGGAAATTGAGTTAATTTTGGCTCAACATCTTTTTAACTCTGGTGAGTAAAATTTGTGCAGCTGACTGTGTTTAAACAGAGGATGGATGATTTTCACACCAACGCTTGACAAGAAACAAGCCAGTAATTATAATCAAAGGTAGAGAATATCTAGCTGAGGTCCAGTTGTGCTCAAAAGATAAGAAAGGCTAGGGCTCAAATGGCCCAATCTGAGAAAATGTTGAAGGCTATGGTGTTTGTTTCAGTCAGGTTTACTTAAACGGCAAAGAATTTTACACTGCTTTATGCTGAAAGTTTTCAGTGGGTGGACAGCCAACTGAAATCTTGTAATCTGCAATAGTTAAACCCAAGTGAAGCAGAAGAATCCTCTAAATAATTTTACATGGTATCATTTTTAGTCTTTTCTTTTTTGAATTTCATACACTGCACTAGCAAAAACTACAATTTTTTTGTGCCAGGTGAATGAGTAGCAAAAATTATTACTAAAATACCAAAGGGTTTTTTTCTTACCACGAAATTTCAGATGGAAACTAAAACCTCTCAGTGCCCACAGCAGAGATGGCTACATGTAAGCAGTTATCTGCTTTGACTTTTGAAGTGAAAATATATGCACTGGCCAGTGGTTAACATTGATTGATGATCTTCCCACTGTGTGTGGACTTTCAGCATGAGAAGAACACATTTCATTTCAGAAAGGCAAATGTTTTCTTTTAAAGGAAGCAAGTCCATTTTTCTAAATCCATTTTTTCCAAGTTGAATTTTAAATAAAAACTTTTCCAAGTGATACAGAGCAGCTTCCATTTAGCCATTTCTCCTGTTTTTAAAAGTTAGCATCGTGGAAGCCTAATTGTTTGATTACATACAATAAATACAAACTGACTTGTGTTTGAAACTACACTGTGGCCTAACTGTAAACATCTGTCTTTGTTTGGGCTTTGCACTGCAGTTGTTAGTGACACCATATGATTATAATGTATTTGCATCTTAAAGAGGTGGGTTAGAGTCACAGTCCAAGGGAAGTTATATCTTGAAATTGCCTTAAGAGCAGGGCTTTGTTTTCCTGCTGAAACAAGCCTTCAGCCTCTTTTGTGGGGGGTTGGAGCCCATTGGAGTGGGTGTTTGATTCATTATTCATGATTTTAGCAGAGCTAGGTTATGGTGGGAGAGGGAAATTATTCTTTACCATCCAAAGAAAAAACGAGTGAACATGTGAGAACTAAATGACATGGAGGAACTAAAAAAGATAACACAATCCTTTATGGAGCTAATGCCCCACACAAATCAAAGGATTACTATGGCAACAAGTGGAAATCAGTGGGAAAACGGTGAATAATCTTTTGCAGGATCTTTTAACCATATGCTGAAAATTTACACATCCTTTTCTCCTGCCCTGATTTAAGGTTTTGTTTTCACAAAAAGGAAACAGTGAATGTTTTATACATTGTGACTTTTCTTTCTGCTGAAGAAAAAAAAAAAAAACAAATGAGGACCACATAGAAAGTGGTGTCTCTTAATGTCCAGTATTCCTCCAGTGCGAAGTTGTGGGAAGAAGAAAGAAAAATTGGTGCTGACGGTATTCCTTCCCACCAAGATTAGGGGCAGCAAGAAAAATTTACTTTGATGAATTGTGTTGTTTCTTTCTATGCAAGATTCCATAAAGGTTGGCAATATAATGGCTTAAAAGACCCTTTATGATGTAAATCTGGATATCCCAGTCCTAATTGAACTCCCAAGACTTTGTATACTATCCATACAATGAGGTGGATTTTGAAAGACAGAGCAAAGTGTACTGCATTTTCCCAAAATCAGAGACTATAATCAGAGACTATAATCAGAGAATATAATCACAGACAGATAACCATGCAACTGCCTGTTGTACATATGCAACTGGACTATGTGTCATTTAGTCTTAAGGAATGAGGAGAATAGTACATCCTCAGTAGCAGCCTCTAAGAATTCAGTTAGGTGTGTATTGCATGTAAAAAGTAATGCAAAAGTTGCATGAATTTCCTTTCTGATCTGGCTGGCTGTATGCATGCAATGCTCAGACTTCATATGTGGAAAAGTTGCAGTTTTTAAACTGCATTGTCAAATGCAAAATCCAAATATCAAAGCCTTATGATGTAGCATTAGGGGAGCCGCATAAAATATTCATCATTTGGCTTTCTTGGAATTACACACAAATGCTGGAGACCATCCTTTTACCCTGCCTCCTCAGGCCTTATTTTGTTCCGTTCCTCCTAAAAAAAAAAAAAAAGACTAAAAAGAGAGATTCTGTGAAATTTGGTGTTCGCAGTTGTTTCGTATAAATTAATGAGGTTTTCAGGCAAATTGAGATTGCAATTAGCTATGGTAAAATGAAGAAAGCACAAGTAAAACCCAACCGTACCTCATGGTGCACGGCAGTCATGTAAAAAGAAGTCATGGCTGAAATGTGGGACTGTGTAAGCTGTAAAGTAACCTGAAAAGCCATCAATATGCTGAGAGGGGCAGAAAGGGGTCTGTGCAATGAGGGAGCAGTAGTCAAGCTCCCAAAGGGTGGATGAATTTTCTCTGCGTAACTTCTTGAGGTAAAAACATAGGTGTGGATTAGCTTGTTCTGGAGTGATAACAGGTGAGAGAAAAGGACTCAGCAGAAGGATTTGACACCGCCTGTCTTAGAGGATAGGCGTGGAGGTGAATGCAATAATTGAGATACGTGGAAGACTGTCAGTTGGTGTCGAGCTGTGGATGACCTTCAGCTGTTTCTGTGGTGCTGTGATGGAGTCGCACTAGCTTGTAGTTCCTGCTATATTGTGCTTACGTGTCTTGTAGTGAGTTTGTGTCTGTTTCTGTGGTGTTGGAACATTGTGTGGTGGCTGTTGTATTTAGGGTGTTTTCTGTTCCTTGTGTAGCGTGTCTGTTAATGATAACAAAGGAGACAAAGAATGGAATTTAACAGGATATCAACTTTTGTGTCAGTTTTGTAGCCATGTTGTTTTCCAAAACAAAACCACAGTTGTGCCACAAACTGCACCCTGCTGATTATATGATAGGGACCTGATATCCGCTTATAAACATACAATGTCCGTGAACGCAATGCCAGGTACCTGAAATGTATATACAAGTATCACAGGATACATTCCTAAACATTCTTTATTCATGATCCAGATGAATAGCAGCAATCTATTAAGCACTTAATCAGCCTTATCGACCTTTATTTGAGTGATGTACTAATCTCAGTGCTTCTGATAGAAACAACGTTTTATGAAATTATAGACTATGAAGAGTCCTCAGATTGCACTGGAAGGCACAAGATGTGCAGCTCTATGTTCCTGCATTAACTGCTTTTCAACACATTTACTTTACTGCTTATAAAAATCTATCATCCTTAAAGAGGCAAAGCAATTGTATAAAAAGATTTGCACTGTCTAATGTGCATGTGATAGTCTATCTGCCTTCATAGTGTGTTTAATCTCTTCCTAGTAATTCCAAAAGGTATCACATAAACCTATCACCCAAGTTTCCTGAACCGTGGCTTTGCATGGGCTGCATGTGTATCAAAAATAGCATGAGTTTATAATTTTCTTGCCCTAATTTTGCAAACATAAGATTTTGTCAGTATATATGTAACTATGTGATTCCAGTCTAAAGTGGAACAAAGGATCTTTCAGCAAATCAACATTCACTGGAAAACACAAGTGTGAATTCCATAGTGAAAAATTCAAACCTTGCCTTCCTGGTAGCTTTTGCTGCTCTGATCCAGTTTCAGTTTCAAAAATACCACAATCAACAATATTTTAACTGCCATCTAGATAGATAATCATATGCCTGTAAGGAGAGTCATATTAACATCAACTATTCTATATGTTTTAAGTTAAGAATGTATGCATTTTTACAGGAATCATACTGTTCCCATTTCTGAAGGCGCATAAGATTTATTAAGTGATTATTGTCAACAGAAGAGCATTGCCATGTTGTATTTGTTTTCACCAGATAGACTTTCCATGATTGTGGCTGATTTTGAATATATAAAAAGAAGGAACACACATTTTTAAGAATTATACCTGAATTAACTAGGTGCATTGTTACTTATTTACCTTGTTTCTAAAGAAACCTGATCAGAATAAAATAATGCAGAAACTTCTCATGAAAGTAATTTTTCCTTTATCAGACAAGAAATCTAAACTGATACACCTGCATGTAACCATCTCATGATTTACAAACAGTTCTGCAAACCCGGCAAGCCCCATTGCAAGCAGTTCTTTCCAAATTATTTGTGAGTCCTGATTTTGGCAGACATGATAATGCCTAAGATGGAATTGATAAGTCAGATAACATGCTCTTGGTCACTTATGTGTGCCTTTAAGAAGGCTGGAAGTGTCTCTTCCTCAGGTGGAAGACAGATATGCACAAGTCAATAAGTGAATCAATTAAAGAAGGAAATGATAGGGCCCAGAAGGTATATATAGGGTGACTTTCATTGTTCAAGAGAGTATGGTCCTGCAGGTAGTTTATGGGATACTTCCATCTGCCTTACCTCCTTTTTCCTAGAGGAAGATCTGTTCCAGTAACAAATAGTTTCTGAATAACCAGAAGTGTCCCAGCAAGTTCTGCGGCGGCACTGACAGTGACAGCAGCTGACTTTGCTCTTGGGAAGTGAGAGAGGAGTGCTTGGGGAGAAGAGAAGGGTGCTGGGCGTGATGCCGGAGAGGAAATGGCAATGCAGCCCCTGGGAGCAGTTCTGTGACCTGCATTACATCCTTGCAGCTGCTGAGGTTGGAGCACACTGGACATCGGCCAGTAGAAAATTTGGGATTGTGCTTTGAAGCCTGAAATGATCCCTTCTTTAAATGCACCTTTACTCTGGGAAGTAAGTAGTTTGGTGCCATAGTGTTTTTGGTGGTCACATATGTGAAAAGGACAGCGTCTGGCCAAGCATCACCTTTGTACAGACAAATCCAGTTTAGCTCCAATGTAAGATAGACAAAGGACAGAGAAAGTTCTGATCAAGAATGCAAGTGCCACAGGATTCATTAACATAATATGAATAATGAGGTCTGTGACTCTGCCTTCTTGAGTCTTTTTTTTAAGTAATTTTCAAAAGTAAAGTGGATGGGATGCCAAACTTACTGAGAACAGAAATGGAAAGTATTAAGAGTAAAATTGTGTTGGATCTGAAAAGGGAAATATTCATTTGGATTTTGTTCCATTCAGATCTCAGACTCACACATCATCATGACATTAGTGGAGTAATTATTTTGAGTAGAAATTGCAGGATGAAGTTGACTTGTGCAGAGCCGTCCTGTACCTGAAGAAAGGGACCTTATATGCTTAGTTAGTTTAATAAATGTTATCCCCTTAACTGTCTAATCAGAAGCACTGCAAATGAATACATAATTAGGTTCAATATATGCACATCAGATGCATCTTCTGCAGCAATGGTAAAATTTTGTAGCCTCGATTATCATAGACATACACCACCAGATATGAAGTCCTGTAAATGGGAGCTCATCTGGCAAACATCGTTGATGGTGCAATGTCTCAGCTACACAGAGCAGAGGACTGAAGGGGGAGTATCCAACATGTAACATCAGCATCCCAGCTTTAATTTTCAGAAGAAGCCACACAGGAAATTCCCACACATATTTACGGCATTGCTGTTTGTTTGCACACTGTGTTTTGGTTTTAACTATTGATAACTGTGAGTTGTGCAGATGTTTTCCTGCAGTTCTTTTCTTTTTTTTTTTTTTGCACCACGGAGTCTGTTAAACTTATCCCTTTGTCCTGATGATCAGCTCAGGGATTCCCATGTTTTACCTGTACAGAATGTATCGATACAGGAGCTTCAGGCTCAGCTTGAGCAGGAGACGAAACTTCACCAAGAGGAGCAAGAAAAGTTTACAGAAAGGATCATCCAGGTAAATACAAAACCTGCCTGCTGGGAGAGATGTGTGACGGTAACGTGTGGCACAAACCCTGTTTGTCAGGACCATGGGAACTCATGTCCTCATAGCTATGCTTATTTGAGCTTATCTGAGTGAATGAAGAATCTGGAAGCTGGGGGCATGTGAACTAAAGCCTATTTTGCCACTTTGAATCTGACTTCTCTGCTTGGTGGAGAGAAGTTTTGTCCTCCTCTTTGTGGGGGAAGTGAAGGTAGAATGTGAAATACTGCATGGAGAATTATATCAGCCCGTTCAGCTCTCTGTGAGCTGGTGAAGGGTGTGTTTGATCTCTGGGAGCACAGTTTGGCACTATGCCTTGTTCTGACCCCTCCTAGCCCAAAGAAAATCTAACACTTCTCTTTAGACGGAGTTGCTGCATGCTCATAGCTGAGACACAAATCAGGGCTTTTTTTTTCATCTCTCAGTGCCCCATGCTTCCAACGCTCGTATTCATTACTGGTGAATAAATCATATTTTGTTACATGATCTTCTCCTGCTCTTTTAAATGCTGGAACATAATTATTTTGTGATCTCCATCTCCTTAGAGCAAAAAAATCTGTTGCTAATTTTTGCAGGCTTTTGGCTCTTAACAGAAGTTTTAATTTGTTTCATGGAATAAATTCAGCATAATTGTTGCATAGTGTAAAGCATTTTTCCTTGTACCAGCCAATCTCATTGTGGCTAAGTGTTATCTCTCTGTTTTTTCATAAGTAGCTTTAATTTCCAGCTGATCTCCATAGGAGCCTTCTCATAAAGGCTTTTGAAGGCAACCAGTAAATTGATTTCCTTCCTAGTTGCCTTGGCCATGAAAGCTTTTTGGAAGCTATGCCTGCCTTTTAAAGTTATGTTCTTCTGCAATAGCTATCCACTGAAAAGCATAATACTCTATGAAGCTACCTCACTAGGGTCTTCTGCAAGACTCTGTGACCACAAGGAGTCAGATCATAATGGCTAGTAAAAAACAATGAAAAATACAGCAAAATCAAAGCTCTGTATTCATGTTGATAGCCAATAGAAATGGAAGAAGAAAAGCATCTTCTGGATTCTTCATTTTTTCCAGATTATGCCCATCTTATTGATATTGTTCCTTTATCATCTTCCTGGATTTCTGGTGGAAATGGCTCAGATTTTTGCTGTTATTTAGCCATAACTTCATTTGGTGGAAGAACTTGCATCAACACAAAATCTATTTGTTTCTTCCTGTAAAAATTAAATTTAAAAGAACACTTTTTTTGTACATTTTCATTTTTGTCAACATCTAATGATGTCAAATTGATGTGTGCGAGCAGTGTGCAATCTCCATGAGTTTTACTAGGAGTTGAGTGTGTGGATTTTAGGCTATTACAGCCAATTTTTTTTCCAGACTACTGTTAAGTAGCATCTTAAACTCATTTAAGCCTGCAGCTTCTGTAAATAATTTTACTTTAATCAGGAACTGTTTAAGGTAAAATAGCATAGGTGCTGAAAATTTGAATGACGCCAAAGCACATCATTTAAAGGACAGGAAGGTCCTTAGTAGACCATCCAGTATGGACCAGTAGCCTTTGTCAGAAGCATCTGAATGTTGCCGTGAAAATCAAGTATATATTTCTTAGCAGTATTAATTGCTAGGGGCTCCATGCTCCTCAAGAAGAATCTCTGAATTAGTCTTCATTCCTGTGTGAATGTTATTTGCTGCAAGGTTTGTTCTTATGGTTTAAATTTTTATGGTCATTAGCGTGCTGTGGCTTTCATAGATGTCATCTGTGGAACTGGTCTGCAAAGGGAGAGGCTGTTGTTGCGCGGAATGGAGAACAGTAGAAACTGGTATCTGTAAAAAGTGTCTGTATATTCATTTTCCATCAGCCTTCTCTTGATCAATGTGAACCACAGCTTGATTGAAGAGGAAACACAATCTCATCCACATAGCATATGACATGCTGTACAACTACCTGGTACACATTGTTGGGCCCAGGTCATGCCATGGCTTGATTTTGTCATATTGAGGGAGAAGTTATATTTAAAGAAGAATGTTTCAGGTGGCCTTGTGTTAAAACAGATGTAATTATATGTGTGCTCCAAAGGCTGAGCTTTTCTTGGTGCTTCTAGTACAGAAACTGAGAGACGCGGTGAGTTGCAGCCTGTTGCTCTTTTCATTTCCTGTGTGTGTCCCTGATCTGGTCATATCAAAATGAGAAACTGTTTACTGTGTGTCATTCAGATGCCTCCAAGTATGAACTGTGAGAAATCGGGGGCCAGTAGTTGTATCTGAAATAATGGATGTGGTTTTCTGGGAAGTGTTGCCCTTACAGAAGGAGAGGGAGATGTAGCCACAGATGAAAGGATGATTCTGTGACCGAGAAGGAAGGAGGCAAGGATACTATTCCAGGTTAGGCATTGGAACAAACTGCCCAGGGAGGTGGTTGAATCACCATCCCTGGAGGTTTTTAAAAAAAGGATAGATGAGTTTTTGAGGGACATGGTTTGGCGGATAATGGGTGCGGTTGGACTTGATGATCTTAGAGGTCTCTTCCAACCAGAAGATTTTATGATTCTAGGTTGTCTAAAGGGCAGCTGTGGTCCCACCTTGTAGGAATGACCGCAAATGCATTTAGAAGGTGTGATTTGTGCAGCAACACAGCATGGTGGTTGTGCTGGGAACATACTGCAGGAGTACAAATCAAGAGAGGGGCGAAACATGAGTAGTATAAAAAGTTTGAGCAGCAGCAAAGGTCTCATGCATCTCATGCAAACAAGCAGTTCACTTCCACAGGAGGTTACTTGGATATGGTTATCCAAGCTTATCAGCTGCTGTCCTCTAATTTCCTCAACAGTCATAACTACTGAAGAACATATTTAGTAAAACTCAATAGCTACTCACTGTTGATGAAAATGAGGGATTTCAGTTTGTCTCACCCAACAAAGTAGAAGTCCTGGAGTGCCCCAGGACACCACCCATTTACATGATGTCTGTCCTTTCATTAAAGCTGGAGGAGGAGCATATGCAGACCCTGCGGAGGAAAGACTTGGAAGTGCAGAGCTTGACTTTGCAGAACAAACTGGAAGAGAAGACCTGGAGCCAGGAGAAAAATCTGCTGCAGCAAGAACTCAGGCATTTCAAGCAGGACACCTTTCTCCTCTATGTCAAACTGAAGTGGCTGCTGAAACATTGGCGGCAAGGCAAGCGAATGGAGGAGGAAGGGGAGGACTTATTAGAGGTAACTGTCAGACCTCATTAACACAATGAAATTGCAAGTATTGAGGGTAGCAGGATGTCCTTTCTTTAAATGTAGACTGTAAATATGATCTAGCATCAGTGACTTTATAATGAAATATAGATTTAGAGGGGATTCAAATAAAACTATTTTTTTTTAAAGTTGACTTGTGCTTTAATATATTCTGCATGATACATTACAGATCTCCCATTCTTAAATGGAAACCCTTAACTAGTACAAACATCTGGTCCTAAAAAATTCTCACAGCAAATTAAAATTTAATTAGGTCTCAAAGATATGACTCCTAAGTAATTATCTGAAAGAAAAATAAGTTAGCAATCTGATGGAGTCAAATCTACTTAGATGGTTTGAGTGCTGTCGCTTTTCATATCGTGTGCACACTGTGTTCCTTGCAAAGCCTTCATCAATACAGATGGAGGGAAGCTCTGTTTTCGTGTTGGCAGAAGAATTGTACAGCTTCTTGTGGAAACTTACAGTGACTCATTCTCGTTTGTTCCTCTTCTCCATACACACGTCTGTCACCGTCAGCAGCAGTACACGGTAGTCATGATGATGATTTTCCAAGTAGCAACTAAATAAGGATCAGGGATTTCAGAAGTACATAACGACCTGGAATCCCCAAGCTGACACATGACAGCAGGGGTGTGATTGCTAGCCAACATGCACTGTGAAGAAAGGTGCTGTTGAATTGTGTTAATTTGCACATCCAAAATCACTATTTGCCTTGGAAATCTTACCTAAAGAAAAAAATGAGTAAAAAAATGTGTTTGCCTGTTCTGACATTTTATCCAAACTTCTTGAGAATAATCAATTTATTTTGCAGGTTCATGCAATTCTGAAACTATTTGCTAAGACAGCTAAGTAGTTTTTCGTAGTATTTCTGATACTCGTGTGCCTCATGTTTTTCAGTGCTTGCTGCATTTGGCATTACAAGTAAACTTTCAGGTCTGATAAGCGTATGCTTAAGTTGAATACTCCAATATTTTGTATTCTTAGATAAAATGTGGATGAACATCTTTACCTTCATCTGCTGTGATATTATGAGTCACAAAGAAGAAATGAGTAGCTAGAAATAATTTGTGTCTACTTCGGCAGTATTAATCTGCTTCTGTGAAAACTAGCCCATCTTCTAATATCAAAATAACTTTGTTTTTTTACTATTTGGATTTTTTGACTGGTTAATTTACAGTCGATCCATCTCCAGTCATTCTTGGAGCCATGTATTTTGCTAATGTGTTAGAGGGAATAAAATGATAGATCTGGGTGCTTCCTGATCTCTGTATCTTCATCAAACTATACACCAATGTTTTGTACAGTTTTTTGTTAATGTGTGATCGATTATATCCATCATCCTGCATTACAACTGTACACTCATCTTCTCAACTGCATAGGTCTCCTGCAGACTCGCATAGTGTTGTGTCCATATATGCAACATGTCTTGTATTACCCAAAAATCATTCCCTGTAACCTACAGAATAGAATTCAATATCTCCCACCACAGAGATGCAGGAGGAAGTAGTACCCTGCCCTTCAATAGATTTCTGCACCTTTCCCCCCAGGTAAATGGCAAAAGCATGTTGATGTGTCCCATCTCTTGCATTTTAGATCGAGCATCCTGAGGCCCTCTCAGACTTAGGCATTCAGTCTGAGCAGAAGAAAGATAATGCAGAGCGAGAGGAGGAAGAAGAGGATGTTGTGTTTGCACTGACAGATTTCTCCCAGCATCCCACCACGGAGAGCACAGATCATGGACCACAGTTGCAGACTGCAGAATTACTGCAGCAGCAGAAGCAGGTACTAGACTAGTTGTGTATCATGCCCTGGGAGTGGAAACTGGATTTGCCAAGGGAGTTCATTTTTTTCTGCTGCTGTGTTAGATCACCTAGAATCATACTTGTAAAAATACTTCTAGCTACACAGCAACAGTGAATTTCATCCATTATATTTATATTTAATCAGGAACCACATGATTACTGTTCCTCTGTTGGCAGATGCTATCAGTGAAAAATCCTATTTCCTCTTGTGGCTGTTTGCCCAGAAACGTCTATCAGTATGTGATGGTTTGCAGAATTACATGCTCCTCTTGCCTGAGCACATCTGTTGTATTCTACTGTCAAGCTTTGAGTAAGAAGAGGTGATTCTATTTCCTTTGAATAATTTAAGAAACTAGCACATGTATTTAATGTTTCCCTTAGATATGATGGGAAAACAATGTAAAAGTTCCTTCCTGTCATTGGGCTTGCTTTTAAATGCCTCAAAACAAATCATGCTGACTTTTCTCTGTCATCTCCCCTGTGCCCTGCCTGTGTGTGTGCAGAACACTGTTATATATCCTAACTTTGTGCTTTGTGCATTTAATACACTAGCAGGCCTAACAATCAATAGTTACTAACATTCAGAGAGGGTGGACTTAAGGCTTCCAATAGTTCTTCAGCAGCGTTATCCTTTATTTTCAAAATGGAAAATGTTCAGATGAGGGCATCCCGTTGCATCAAGTTATTTGCAATCACAAGTAGAATGGAGTGAGAATTCTGTGTAAAACGCAAATTCAGTGAAAAAGGTCTTGACGCTTTATGTCTTATACCCCATCTCTATCAGGGTCCTTGACTTGGTAGCCCATTCAACAGCAAGGGCTCTCAAATATTTCGTCTCTATGACCACATTACTTTGCTGGACTCACTGCAGGATCTGGGGTTCATGTGTGTCTTTGCATTTCAGTTCTTCACCGTGAATTCCCCAGACTCTCACAAGTATGTACAACCTGCTTACTTGTTATCTATATGATCTAACAGATAAACAGCAGGCAACAGTAAGTCTATATCTTATAATAAGGTTAGATTGGTGCTGGGAGATGCACTGGCTGTCTTGCAACCTGCCTCTCTAGTTCAAGATGTAACTTCAGTTAGAATTTCTGTTTGAATAAAAATATTAGAGATCTGTGGTCTTTATGCTACTTCATTTTCTGCTTTAAGTTTGTGTACTCTTTTGCTTCCTTTTTTCATCGTTTTAGCTGGCAACTCCATTCTTTAGCTATTGTCTTCTGTGGAGTGTGTTACCAATGCAGTATTCATTTGATCAGCTTGTCATTTGGAAAAGGTTCTAGCTTGCCAGTCACCCAGACCTCTCACTGTCATACACTCAGCAAGCTCTCCTTTGCTATAGGCTGAAGAAGGTCTTGGTAGAGATGCTCCTACGCACACAATTGAACTGCATTCCATCTGTAGACTGATTTAATCAAGAATTAATAAAATAAATATAAACTAACATACTGTCTCAGTAGAAAATCTGCCATGTACTAACTTTCCATATAGATCTCTTAATATTATTAAGAACATTCAAATAAATTATGTCCTCTTTGAAATAATTATTGCTTAGGCAATAATGTCAATTAAAGTGGCAGAAATGGGAAGTAGGGTTGCTTATGTTTCATTTTTATATACATTGCATGATATTCTAATGCAGCAGTTTCAACTAATCTTGCTTAAAGAAAAAGGCATAGGAATAAACCACATCTCAGACCACATCACATCTTGATAGTGAATACCGTATAATATCCAAATGGACTTGGGAAGGTAAAATAGGTTTCTTGCCTTCCACCAAGAAAAATATTGTTATTTCATCACTGCAAGAATAAGTCAGTTTGCTAAGTATTTTTCATTTTAAATACTGTTACTTGTTTTGCCTGTTTATGCTAGCGAATCTTCTAACAAACACTGCCTATTGACAGGCATGTAGAAAGTGCTGCAGGGCTTGTATTTTTCAGTGGCATGAAAGGATTATGATTATTCTCTGGCACAGAAATAGGAAGCCCTAGTAGTGTAGGTTAATTCTGATGCTGTCATAGATTCAGGGCATTGGAAGTGTCTTCTGGAGGACCGTGACAGAGGAGTAGCTGCCTACACACGTACTGCACCCTCAAGGCTCTGCCAGAGCCAAGCTCTGCCCTCACATCCCTTAGTATCAGTCGCCCTGAATTGTCCATCTCACTATAGTAGGAGGTGTTAACCTGCAAACGTCCTGTGTGCAGGACCTTGCCATGCTCACCAGCCTCACAGTCCCCGATCCTTGGTCGTCACACATTACAGACTTTCACCTACAAATGTCAGCTCCACTTATCCGAGAATCATAGAATCTTCCGGTTGGAAAAGACCTTTGAGATCATCGAGTCCAACCGCTCCCATTATCCGCTAAACCATGTCCTTTAAAAACTCATCTATCTGTTTTTAAACACCTCCAGGGATGATGACTCAACCACTTCCCTGGGCACCTATTCTAGTGCCTGACCACCGTTTTGGTAAGGAAATTCTTCCTAATATCAAGTCTGAACCTTCTCTGGCACAACTTATGGCCATTTCCTCTTGTCCTGTCAGTTGTCACTTGAGAGAAGAGATCAACACTCGCTCTGCCACAGCCTCCTTTCAGGCAGCCGTAGACAGCAATGAGGTCTCCCCTCAGCCTCCCCCAAGCTAAACAACTCCAGTTCCCTCAGTCGTTCCTCGTAGGACTTGTTTTCCATCCCCTTCACCAGCCTCGTTGCCCTTCTCTGGACACGCTCCAACACCTCAGAGTCTTCCTTGTACTGAGGGGCCCAGAAATGAACACAGTACTCGAGGTTTGGCCTCACCAGTGCTGAGTACAGGGGCACAATCACCTCCCTTGTCTTGCTGGTCACACTGTTTTTGATACAGGCCAAGATGCCATTGGCCTTCTTGGCCACCTGAGCACACTGCTGGCTCATATTCAGCTGGCTGTCAACCAACACCCCCAGGTCCTTCTCCTCCAGGCAGCTTTCCAGCCATTCTTCCCCAAGTCCTGCATAGGGTTGTTATGATGCCAGACCACATTAGCTAAACAAAACTAGAGCAAGAAGCCACTTTGCCTGTGTTTTCCCAACTTTAAAAGCTTGGAGGATATCAGCAGACCCGATACATGTCATTCCTGAAGGAGTAGATCTCAGGAGTTCTCATCACCCAGTATACCATGGACTAGTCAGGCCATGCTGAAAAACACCCAAGGTGTTGGGGGTCTTCTGCAGTTTCCTTAAGCTCTCAGCTGGAAATAAATTTATATAGGGAGTTTGGGGTGAGTGGGGAATCTGGAAGCCTCCAAGGTTTGCAACTTCCCAGGAGAGCCTGATGTTGCTGGTTCTGCCTGGCAAGCTCTGAGATGAATTGTATCAGCAGCTGCTTCACATTAGGAAGGAAACTTTGCAATAGTCTAGGAGTGACTGAGTTAACTAGATCAGAAAATATAAAGAAAGGGCTTACTGTAACTTGAAGTAATTTGTATTTATTTTTAACATTCGATGTTAATATTTAATGACTTGCATTTTCAGCCTCAACTCTTTGTTGCTGGCTTTCTCAACATACCTCGAAAGTGGAATTGTTTTGAGAAAAATGATAAGTGCTGAGGCCTGAATTTCAACAAGCAGCCTCTAATTTTATATTGTTATGATTTGAGATACTTGACTTGCTAGAAAATACACATCTCACTTGTCTGGGATTTTTATGTGGCCAGTGCGTGGAGGGATGAAGGCATAGCAGAGAAGAAAGGGGAGAAAAAAAGGTTGTTGAAAAGAGGCAGAATAGGCGGGGACACTTAGAGGAACCGCTTCTTTCTCTTCATGGCGTTGTCCCTGGGCTGGTACCTGAAGCACGCTGCAAAAAGCGTTGGGAAAGGAACTGGCAAGGCTCAAGAACGAAGCAAGAAGTGTGGTCACAGGCAGGAGATAAGCAGGCAAGTTGGACTGGAAGTACAAATGAGGAGGGCTTGCTCTAAGTCAGCATTTCTACACATATAGTAAGAGATCAGGCATCCTAGCCTGTGAATAAAAGAAGAGCTTTAGTTCAGTTGTAGAAAGACTGAGATACCTCTTGAATCCTGGAAAATCAAGGGAGTAAGAAGAAAAGAGTTTGTACATCTATGTCAGTGGAAAACATTAAAAGGCTATACCCTTTGTTGTTGCTGGGGTGGAGGGGCATCAAGAAAATCCCCAATTAGACCTTCAAACAATATTTGTTTTCAAATATTAGCTAAGAGAAAAGCCAAAAGGAATAGTAATTAAGAGCTAAATATACTAACATTATTTGCACAAAGATTCAGCTTCACTTTTACTTGAATCTGGGACTACACCGAAGAAACGCACAGTTCTCATTCACTGCTCAGGCTTCTGACTTTGTGTTTTTAATTGACTGCTCCACTAATAACAAACTGTGTCTAAATTCTTAAGTGAAATTCTGAAAGAAAAAAAGAACTGTGTTTAAAAGCAGAACAAAGCTGCAAACAACTACTCTGGATCCAAAATGTTCTGGAACTGGAGGCTCCCATGTCTGAGGTTGATTCTGCTTAGTAAAGACTTCGAAGTCTGGAAATTTATAGTAATTGAGGTTTATTACATGAAGTTTTTACTTATTGTCAGATGTTGTTTCCTTTACCTATAAATTCAGAGCTGCGGATGCAACAAGACTTTAAACTGCTTTTATATTTCTCTTGTCATAGATTACTTTACATTTTGGTAACTGGTAAAGCACTAAACAGCCGTCTCCTTACATGGGAGACTGTTCAGGGAATGACAGCCATGCCCCATTTATTCTGCCTGTACAACATACCTGGAAGGAATGGGAAGACTATAGCAATCCTTATTGTGTATCTGTGGGATTTATTCTTATGCAAAAGCTGTTTGGCAGTTTTACCAGCAGAAATCTAAAGCATGTCTAGATGTAAATGTTGTATTTCAGAGCACATTGTCTCAAAAGTTGTTGTCTGTTCTCCAAAAACACTCCGGGCTGGTAAACCAGAAAAAAAATAATCTCACAATGCTCTCCAGCTTCAGACTGTAAATACGAAGTCATGCTAGAGAGAATTCTCTGCAGGAATTAGAAGTGTGTAACCAAAACTGAATTTATATTGGCAAGTTAATTAAAATCCCAGCAAGCCCAGGGGGCACCTGGGATCCTTGTCTCATAACAGTGACATTGATATAATGCCTCTAGAAATAAGACATGCCCTCATCCCAGTAGGCTGCAAACCTGCAATGAGGCACTCTTGGCTCCTATCCGTACTATTCCATCACTTCTTTCTTTGCAAACCTAATTTTACAGAACTCTAAAGGTGTCAAATGTGCGCTTAGGAATGAGGGATGTAGCTTGCCTTAATGTTATTTGGGTTTATTTTTCTCCTGCCTCATTTTCTTCATGGAGCCTTTAGACTACTTGGCCAGAGAAAGGTCTATGCAGTATACCAGAAGACACTGAACATGGCTTTTGAATGAAAACAATTCATAGACATTTGGGGTCAGGGTTTTCAAGTAGGATGAGCCCAGATTTTGATGCACTCAATACCCAACAGCTCCTGTTGTGACATTAGGAACGAATCTTCAAAAGAGCTCTTGTTCTGATTGCTACACAAGGGACTTAAGATGTTTGGAGAATTTAGCCTTAATTGGGTATCAGAACAAAAATTCATGATGGAAACATAAAATCTCATTACATATTGAAAAGTAGGTGATCTTATATGCATGATGGAAACTGCTTCAGTATAGTAGGAAACTGCTAATTGGCATTAAATGTTAATGGAATTAATTCTGCTTCTGTGATTGAGTTTCTTACAAAACCCTGTGTTGTTCATTAACCCAAACAGATTATAGGTTAGTCAGTGAGCACCTGCAGTCATTTCCAGCATATAGCATATCTTTGCTGATGAACCAAATGGCTTGGAAAAAGTAGACCACATTTGTTTGGGTTTTTTAAGAAAAAAGGCACTGTGGTATGTCTGATTCGTGGTTACAAAAGTGGATGAGGTGGGTTCGGTGATGCCAAAAATCTGATAATTTTTTTAAATCAGCTTAATTGTCTGCATAAAATTTTATATGTATTCTCATTGAAAAAAGCACATGAAAATTATTTAGATTTTCACATACATCTGCTTACTTGACTTGTGTACAAAGAGTCCCCATGTAAGTACTTCATGAAACACCAGATAAGGGGAATTGCATGAAGTCTTCAAGGGGGAAATAAATAAAAAAGAAAATTAGTTAGACTATCACGCAAGAATTGAGACAGGTAAATTGAGTTAGGCCTTTCCAAAGAAGCTAACACATTCATGAGAATCAGGTGATGAAATGCTGGATTTGTTGAGTAAGCTTCCCTATTTTTCTGCTCATGATGTTTCTGCTAATCAAGTCTAATTTTCTTAAAAGTCATTTCTGTTAAAATAACTTGTCGGATACAGTCTCTAGTTACTCCTTGGTCTTTGAGAGGGAGGTCTTTGAGGCTCCTTGGGAATATTTGATTTAAATTTTCGATAAATAAATCGTGTTCCACATTTCTGTTCTGTGATTCAATGACTGCAACAAACAGTGGGATACCTTTTGTTTTACCAATCTAGAATGAATCTTTAAAAAAACGTACTTTAATATTTGACATGAAAATGATAAGTTTTGCAAGTCTCTAGAGAAGTTACAGAAAGTAAAAAAAGAAAACTATGAAAAAAAAATCAGATCTTTGAATAAGTACACATATCTTCCAGTACTTTCCAAGATCAGATGTCAGCTCTGGACTTTTAATTTGACTCCATTCATGGCCTCTAGCTAGCGCAACAGCATGGACAGTATTTTCAGTATGACCATGGCATTCTCAAGAAGATGTGCATGGAAGTTTTCTCTTTGATCCCATCTGCAGGAAGGAAAGTGGCCTACCTAACATTTGTGCTAACCCATGTGCAACTGCCTGGGACTGAGGAAAAATGTGCAGCATGGACCAGTGAAACACCTTAGCAGAAATACTTGGCTCAAAACCTCACATTTTTTTCCAAAGTAATTTTACATGATAATACAAAAGTATTGAATATTAATCCTTTTTCTTTATGTATAGTTTACAAATATTTGATGTTTAGTATCCAATGTTGAATATGAGATGTCCAGCTACCCCGTAAACCTCAGGAATGGTACTCTGTCTTTGGTTTACAGTATTAAAAAAGATGTTATTAGAGATGTCCTCAATCCACAAAGATGCTTAGTGCCTCTTTCAGTGCGACTTAAGTATGTTTGGCTTTCATGTGTGCCTCAGGACTAGGGCTAATGAGAAGTAGAATCATAGAATCATTTAGGTTGGAAAGGACCCTTAAGACTGTGGAGTCCAAATGTAAACCTAACACTGCCAAGTCCACCACTAGACCATGTCCCTGAGCACCACATCTATTTTAAATACCTCCGGGGAGGGTGACTCAGCCACTTCCCTTGGCAACCCTCAAAAGAGAAGGCATTGCCATTCTTAGTTTTGTCATGCAAAAGTTAGCCCAGGCACTTCCTCTTCCGTGCAGTGGACGTACAGGTATTTTTCCCTCTCAAAAATAAAACTGGAGTCTAAAGCCATCCAATGACAGCACTTCTTTTGCTTTGTTGTGGCAGGCAAGTGAAAATCGGAAGCTCCTGAAAGCTCTGAAGGGTTTGCTGGATGACTTCCGCTCGGAGCTGCGGGATGAGGAGCGTGAGCGCCAGGGGCTCCAGCAGCAGTACGCCCTGCACAAGGCAGCCTGGAAGGTGGAAATGACTGAACTAAAGTGCCACCTCGAACAGGTAATGTCCCCCGTGTCCAATATCAGTAAAGAATGGCTGAGGTGCTTAATGAAATAGGAAATATGTGACAGCCAGGAAAGTACTGTATTTATACATTTTACCCTGATACCTGAAAGCCCTGCTGATACCTGAACAAAACTTTACATTGTAAGTTGCCTCTTGCATTCCAGTTGTCCCAGCACGAGTACTTATGTAGTAGATACTGTGTAACATAGGTTAGGACAAAGGAAGTGAACCTCTTCTTGCTGCATTTTCTCAGAAGAATTGGCTGGTAACATATGTGGTAATGAGACATGCGGGTGTCTGTATTTATTGGCATTCATAGGAGAGCAAATGTCTTGATGTTGGCGTGCTCACAACTAGCTCATCACTGTGCCTTGGCACATAACAACTGCAGTATTTGATGCATAGGAGAGAAAAGAGTGTTTTAATAATTCTGAAGTGTTAGATCAATACGTTAATATTAAACCAACTATTCAAAGCTACTGGTTGGTGATGGGTGGTACCTCACTGAAGAGAGCTCTAGCTATTCGTCATGGCATAGTGTTAGAATTATGTGTATAAAATCTGTTGCTAGGTGTTTCAGTGTAATGTGTGGCTGCTTGCAGAAGATGTACTGGTTCTGAAGCTATATGAAAACAAATCAGCAAAACTCCCACAAGGATTAATTACCAAAGCTGATGGCACAAAAGCTCTAATTTTCCGCATTAAAGAGGGAAGGGGTGGGAGAATCAGTATGTTCAGGTCCTGAAAAAAAGATTTGCAATTGTAGAGCTTCCCTTCAGAAAACAAGTATCATGAAAATATTCACTGCCAGGAGGGTGGTACATTTTTAGGAGGACTTACTGAACATCGGAGACTCACTGTGACGCACAGAGCTGAGAAGCAAGCACTGCTTTTCCTGACCAGAGTTATTGGAATAACTCTGATACTGTAGACTGCTTTCCCAGAATAAAGGAAGAAGCTTTCATTTTAGAAGTTTTCTCTCTGTGGATTCAGATTCTTCGTTCAGCTGCTTCTTAGTGCACACACATTTCCAGACAACAGATTACTTGAAAAAAGGAAACAAAATCAATCTTCTTTTTCACTCCTCCCAAAATAAAATCTTGATGACAGGTTTAACTGAAACTCAAGATGGCAAGAAAGAAAAAAACTGAGAGAAAGTTAGTCTGACAACAAACTTCCAGTTTACAGCTTGAATGCTTCGCTTATGCATGGGCAATAAACTCCTAGGCTGCCACTTTGAGCTGGTGTTTGGCACCAGGATGGTGCTGCCATTCCTCCCCAGGAAGAAGGTAGATTTGCATCTTTCCTTCTGGTGGCTTTATCGGGCTCTTTGGTACCTCCACTGTTCCACTGATAATGATATATAATATATGGTAATTATCAAGTCGTGGGTATTACTTTTTACTTCTTTTCCAGCAAATGAAGATAATTAAACCAGTCAATATTTAAGACGTAAAGCTGTCTTCCTTAGCCAATTTCCCAGACTACATTTCTATGTCACTCTAAAAAAACATGTCCCTAAAGCAGTAGCAAAAAGATAGCACATAACTCGTTAGAATATCAATTAGGATAGGGCAAATAATGTGAGCATCCCATTGAGGTCTGGTGTACATGCTCACAATTACAAGGAGACAATTAAAATATTGAATATAAAAATAATAACATAATAAGCCAGAAAAAGAAATAATAAAAACATAAATTTAACTCAGAGGTTCAAAATATGGGGTGTTTCTGTTAGAAGTTCAATTTCAGGATCAAAATGGGCAGAGCTAGTGAACAACATATAAAATATCAGCATAACATGTAGTCATGTTAACATCTTCTGCAATTCTGTGCCAACATGTGGCATAACAACAGCTTTAACTAAAGAAACAAATCTATCATGCCAATGTGGGTAGGAGAACCTCTCATTATGTCATTCTGTTGTTTTAATTCGTAGCATAAGAGGGATGTAGAGCTGACAATCCCTTGACAAGTCCATAGAGACTCAAGGCCTTTCTAATCTCCACTGTTGTCTTCACTGCTGCTGTTTTCCACTTTTTTTGTGAAGCAGTAGGTCAATTAACAAGAGCATTTTCCTCAAGAGAGTCAACTCTTAATTAATAGTCACTGGCAATGGTTTTGCATTTTGATGCTTCAGCTCTCCATATAGGAAAATAAAAAAGGAAAGGAAATTCTTTTGATCCAAAGCACTGCATATCAGAGGTGACAATGTACTATTGCCTGCTGCTTTGGAGCTTTAGCACTGTATATATATAATTAAAAATAGAAGTCTTGGCTGTCAGAAATGCATTTGCATCTTATTTGGCAGAAGTATCTTTAGACATTGTTTTTAAGATAAGAAATAGATAAGAAATAATGACATTGCTCCCAAGTATGGGATTGGGATAACTCTGAGCCAATAAGTAGTCTCAGTAATTCTTAGCATCCAGATGAGTAAATGAAAAATCCCGGTATTCTGGTAACTGGGAGCTGAGAAAGGTTTGGAAGGAGAAGGGAGTCAGTATGTGGCACCAGACCCTGCAACGTACATTGAGAACTTGCACGTAAGGACACAGATCTTCACTAGGACTCCAACTAATGATCCGGCTTCAGGACGCCTGGAAGAATATAAGCTGTGGTGCACATGGAGAGGCATCTGGCCACCCTTAGCAGTTAGCAGGTTTAGGAAAGTCATGTGGACTTCCATGATAAGGAGCCATCAATAGACCTTTCTACCATGTTTTGAGCTGATTCATCTAAACAGGATGCTCTCCTTGCCAGGAGTCTTGTTCTGCCTTCCACAGGCACCAAGAACTGTCTTCTGAGTCTAAAGACACCACTGGAGAAGGCTTTAGATCCCAAATCACTGAACACAAGGAAATTATTCTGAAGGTGTGTTATTGTATACTTTGCGTTGGTTGTGAACTCATCTTTGTACTTGCAAGCTTCCTGTATACTTCTCAAATAGACCAAGAACCAGGACTCTGGTCTAGGTGAGCTCATGGTCCAGCACAGGATGACTTACTCTATTTTTGCAGCTTGGGCAAGGCACTCTTAACAGTATACATTCCTGGGGTACTGCTCTTCTGAACCACATTCTTTCTCCCCGCTGGCTCTCTCAGCTTTCCTGCACTTCTCAGGCAGCGTGACCTGAGCACTACTGCTTTTCTTGTTTGCTAACAAAAAGGCTATGAATTTGCCCAGTGGAGGTAAAGAACTCAGTGGTGTAAAGGGAGACAAAGCATGAGTCTTGTTGAGGTTCAACATTTTGACATTTTTTTATTATTATTCGAAGAAATGGAAGAAAGAATTTGCTTTTTAGGGTAATCATACAAACTGTATTTATTGCATCTGATTATTTGTTTGCTTTATAGGTTGCTTTTAGCATTCTTGTGCTTCATGCCAGCTAAAGAATTTATCACATGCATTGGCACGTCTTTGCAACTTAGCATGCTAGCATTAGCTACTGCTGCATATGGCAATATTCCCAGGAGGCAGCAGAGTTGTTAGATTGAGTCTGTGCTCCAGCATGGTTGGATTTACCCCAGACACTCTGGCAGTCTCTGCTGAGAGCTCTAA
The DNA here is from genome assembly GCA_033556795.1 of Tapera naevia. Taxonomy (NCBI): domain Eukaryota; kingdom Metazoa; phylum Chordata; class Aves; order Cuculiformes; family Neomorphidae; genus Tapera; species Tapera naevia. Next base: position 9,914,819 of record JAUMJJ010000022.1, on the reverse strand, counting down.
TTGCAATATGAGAAGTCTATGGGGGCATCAAAGATCCTTGAAAGGTGACTTATGTATATGACAAAGAATCAGACTTAGGTGTAAGGAAACTATAGAGTTTACTTCATTAGTCCCTTACTATTTTGGCTTATCTCAGCTCTACATTGACAATCCTGAGATACATGGTTATTTAATGTCACAGCTTCTTAGTAAGGAACTTGCAAGGACAAGCCAGGGGGTGCAGGCCACAGGATAGTAAAATCATAGAATCATAGAATCATGGAATACCAGGTTGAAAGAGACCGCAAGAATCATCTGGTCCGACCTTTCTTGGCAGAAGAATGGTCTAGACAACATGGCACAGCACTCCGGTCAGCTGAATCTTAATAGTGTCCCCAGCAGAAACTTGCACCCATTACCCCTCGTCTTTTCCATATGACTCCATGTGAAAAGGGAATCTTCATCTTCTTTGTAGCCACCTTTTAAATACTAGGACAAAATCAAAGCAAGCAAACCTAAAAGAATGGTTGCCAACATGGCTGACTCTGTCTGCAGCAGCAACTTGGACTCCCTCGGCACCATGAAATGTGCCAGACTTGTGGATGGACAGAGGAAAGATGTGGCAAGGGACAAAAGGCCATTACCTGAAGTTAGCAGTGAGTTTGGAAACTGTACGTGATATTTTTATATATTGCTGAACTAACATGTCAATGTGCTGGATAGTGGGCAGGAAGGCACCAAAACCTTCCAGCTTCTTGAGCAGCTGCGCTGCCCACGATGGTGTCTCTTATTGTATATCTGCAGCAGAGAGGTGTCTGTCCTGAGATGTTCTGTGTTTCTACCCATGGCACCTCCGGTTATGTGCAGGACAGCCTCTCACACCTCGCTGCTCGTCCCACAAATTTGTGCTCCACAAACAGGACAAGTATGAGAAAGAGACTGTCATGTCAACTTTGGTAAAATTAGATCCTGATTTTTTATAATGGATTTTTTTGGTTGATCAGTCAGTTGGTTGGTCAGTCATTTGAAAGCAACTGGGTTTTGGAAATTAGTGTTATAGGATGCAGGTGTTTTAAGATCTCACTGTAAGTGCAAGTGGCTGTAACGCTATGTTTTCTGCAGCTCAGTACAATTTTAAATGACTCAAGCAGTGACCTCTCTGCCATTTGCTGGGGCAGGCTGTTCCAGTCTGAACCTCCCCTTGCTCAGGAAGTTTGGTCTTATTTTCCACTCAGGGAAATGTGAAAGTGTTGTCCTTCTCTCTTGTTAAAGGAGCATATTTCCCAACAGACCTGCTGTCTCTCCTTTTTTGAGAACAGTTTTAACTTCAGAGGCGGAAATGAGTTTTTTACTACTTTTCACTCCAATTCACCTGCAGAGCCAGAGGTGTATCCCATCCTGAGTCACTCACACATCTACTGAGTTGTCAACAAAAGCTCAGGCTTCAGTGATAAATTCTGAGGTTTCTTGAACTTACACAAAACCACTGAGCACTTTTTTCACTCTTACAGTAGTTCAGCAGTGGCTCATTGACCAGAGAAGTTGTGCAATCTTTGTCCTTTAGGTTTGTGAGGATTCAGCTGAACAAAGCCCTACACAGCCTGATCTGATCTTGGAGCCAGCCCTGCAGGGGGTTGGACTAGAGACCTCCTGACAACCCCTCAGACCTGCGTTTTCCAATTACCTTGGGCCAGATCTTCAGATCTGATCAAGCCAATCCCTGAGCATGAAGTGAAGGTAGCATCAGTTAACTGCACTAGAAATCAGTTCAGTCAGCAGAACTTACAGAGATGGGAAGGATGATCTCAGTACATCTTGTGCTGCTAAAACCCTCTTATACTGAAAGGTGTGAGGAGCTGGAGAATAAGACCATTGCTAAGGGTTGTTCTCTGAAAAGTCTCTTCAGGAGATGAATGCACTGTCTTTAGGTTTTGGAGGCGCTCAGTGAGAGCACAAAAGCAGAGCAGTAGCTGAAGACGTTGTCCTGGAAATTGTCTCAGAGGTGATGATGACAATGGAGTTAATCTCTATGTGTCCTTCATTGCTGGCACCCACATTCCCAGCAGAAAGGTCACAACTGATGTCTTAATAACATGAGCTGGTAGAGCAAGAGAAATGATTGCCTGTGGTTTTCACTGTCTTGATTTTAAAATGTTTTTTAAGCTGAATATCTTTGATCATTTATTGAGATCCAAGAGCTAAGAATTGCCTTAATTTTGCCATTATCTTTGTGGAATTAGGTCTTTAGCTCAAATTCATTGTCAGACACAGAAAGTTTGATATCCTCGTAATGTTTTGTTTTAATGCCAGCTGGAAGGCAAGAGTGAGAACACCTCAGGAGAAACAGGCCTCACTTCTGATGCAAAGGGAGCTTTCAAAAGGGAAAGAGAGGAGCATAAGAAGCTTCTGGCAGAGAGTCATGGCGTGGTGATGGACCTCCGCTGGCAAATCCAGCACAATGAGAAGAACTGGAACCGGGAAAAGGTGGAACTCCTGGACAGGCTTGATAGAGACCGGCAAGAATGGGAGCGTCAGAAGAAGGAGCTGCTCAGGCGGATAGAGCAGGTAAGGAGACATCTTGGGGTGAGCAATGGCTGGCTGCAAGCTTGAGGCATTGCACCATTACTACACTCAGGTCAAGGTCAAGAGACTGTTAAGAAGCAGCACAAGTACAGTTTTTGTTTCTTGGCTGTGGCATTGATTCTCACACTACAAAACAATTTACATAAACAAGGGAGGAAAAAGGAAAATCCTCATATTCCCTATACGAGACCACTTATGAGAAATCAGCTCCAGGTTAAAGGCTATTTCCTGCCCCATTTCAATTACCCCAGACAGGCATGGTCACATAAATTCATTCTGCTTGAAAGCTTTTGTTCATCTTCTCATGCTAAAATACTCAATCCCACATGCAGGGTTATTCAAGGTTTGACATGCATCTTCCTGCCAGAAAAGTCTGCTCATCTATGAATTAGCCACCAAAGATGCAGCTGCTGTGACTGTTCAGTAGAATTCTTTTTCTCTAGCAAAAGAATCTGAGGGTTAGCATGAAGAGCCCTGACTGATAACAAATAGACAGCTATAAATACTAAATATTCAGAGGACACTTCTGACCTTGGTCACATGAATTTTGTACATACCTTTGCTGTCGTTTGCAAATCTGATAATTGCATGCCTCTCCCCTTGTTTTTCATGCCCATATGCACTCCTATCTACTTAGTATTAGAGCCAAATTATACCTAATGGATTTAATACATGGCTGGAAGCCACAGAAAAAAATAAGAAGTGTAATGAGGGAGAGTTAATACACCATTTTTGACTGAACATTGTTCAGCTCTGAGTCATGCATTCCAGGAAAAGTAAGAAAAACAACTGAAATTGTGGGTCCTCAATTAACTGAATACTTTCTGTCCTTAGGACATCAGACATGGAACTGCACCAGATTTATGCGTTCTCTCTAGGGAGCACTAGGCTTGAATGAAGTACAAAGTAGCTTCACAGGTTGATGAAAGCCCAGTGTGACTTCATGACCAGTTCTTGAAAACGTTTTGTTACGTATGTCTCATGTTTCCCATGTCTGGGCTACAGCAAAAAGCTGAAGAAAAGACATCAGATTGTAAATATTATGAGTGCAAGATTAAACCTCTGTTTAAGCTATGGCTCTTAAACTCATAGAGAAGCACTTACAAAAATACTGTGTTCTATGGGTATTTCTGAAATCAATACTGGAAGTTTAGGTGTGAATGGGCAGTGGTGAATAGGAAGATTTTACAGACCAAGAAAGGTAATTTTTGAGCTTCCTCATTTAAAAATATCAATAAACTCTGTTCTGGATTTTTTAATCTCCTGTTTATGTGGGGAACTTTGCGTGTACTCATGCAACTCGTTGAACCAGCTCTTATGATGCCTTTTAATGCAAACCAATTAGTATATCTCCTAAGATAAAAAAAAAAATCACTGTTGCAGAGCTCTCCATCCAACTCAGCTGGTTTCCAGGGGTCAGTAGTGGAAGTTGCTGTGTTCTCTATGATTTCACTGGGCTGGTTTCTAACTGCTGAGTTTCAGTGACCAGATTACCTCCTGTGGATCCTTCATGCAAAATGGGAATTAAATAACCTTCAGAAAATTTCCCAATGTACAAGGATATGGACAAACTTTTCTTTGGAGAGCCACTGATACCTCTTTGGATGTTCATGCTGCTGTCCCTATGAACTGTGTTTTTTAAAACTATCTCTTCAGTGTATCCTCAATAGCTTGAGGGACTTAACGTGGTTGAAGACTGCTTTTTCTGTTCCCTGGGCATGAGATGCATTGAAGTAAGAGACAGAGAAATCCCTAGCCTTTAATTCTCTTTGAATTTGATCTATCCTCTCAGTGTCCTCTTGGAGAGCCTAGAAAATATCTCTTAACTAACCCTGGAGCTGATTTCTTTTGTCGCTATTCTGAAACTTCTAGGCATCAACTGTATATTTACAGTACAACAGAATTGTACATCGAATTAGCAATAGATAGGGGAAATAAAAAATGTTATATCAAGTTCATTTCAGAGGACTGGATGATCAGAAAAAGCATTTTAAATCTTGGCTCTGTGCCTGCAAAACTTCATAACTCCGTCTTTGCTTATAATCAGACATTTCCCTGTGTGACAGGAAGCTTCCAAATATTTGCAGGCTTTTAGTTGAATATTCTCTCAGATTGCAGTCATGCACTCATGCTCTGCTTTAAATGGAAACAATTAGTGTATCTCTGAAGTCCTTCTCCCCAGGGTTTTTTCTGTATTCCATGTATGGCAATACATAGAAGACGAGGAGACTACACCAGTGTGTGTTTGAAAAACAGAGTCAAAGTGTATGTGCCAAATTTCATACTAATGCTTTATGCCTGTCTGCTTTCACACAGCTTCTGAATAATACATGTATGATAAGCTCACACCAATGTATAAAATATATAAAATACTTTACTCTGGATGGTTCTGGGAATACCACTGACATCTAAAAAACTCAGTGGCCTACTTTTTTTCAGAGCTCCAAGTTGTTGGGTTTTTTTTCTTTTCAAGTACACTGTCACTTTGTTTTCCCTTAGCGAATCCCTTTCCCTGTGCTCTGAAAGCTAATTGTGTTCAGAGTGCACTGACAAATATTTAAACCCACAAAATCACCTGTATGAAATGTTGTGTGTTTAAAGTTATAAATATATGGGGACTCTAAATCATTATTCACTTTGAAATAGTTAGGCCAGTATTTCTCACTTTAATACTTTAATTCTCCTGTCAGCTGTCTGAGGTTCAGAGGATGAACCAGTAACTGTACTCTTTTCTTAAAAAGGTTCCCAGATCATTATTGGATCTGTGAAAATGGTAGTGCTTGCAATTGGAACTATGTGTACAGAAAACATACAGTTAACATTGCTCCTTGCTGTGGGTCTTACCCCATATGCTGGAGAATGGACTCCAGGATCTCTTTAAGATATATCTTCTGGCCCCTATCTTTATAGGATATTTTAAATTAGCTCTTTCCATAGAACTGTTTAAGATTTTGTATATCATGAGCAAAGCACTGAAGATGCTTTCACCTTTTTGTAAACCTTAGTCAAGCAAAAATCCCAATGATTTAAGCCCGAGTGCAAATATAGTCATTTGAGACTGAAAATAGTTTGATTTACATTAGGCAACAGAATGTCTGCTTATTTTTCCAAACACATACATACAACAAGATTAAAATAATAAGTTTTGTAGGTCCACTGTCTCTAAGGTTCTAGGAAATAGCTTGCATTTGTAGGTTATTGTCATTAACCTTAGCAGGTTGCTCTAGCAAAACATCAGAGTAACTTATCAGATTCCTGCTGTCATTCATCACATTTGAAAATATCACTTATTCTATCCTGTTGCATTTAAAATTAAAAGAAAAGTTGATCAAATAATCTAATTTTAAGATTGCAAGTAGTTTCAATTTCACTAGTGATTCACCCTCTCTTCACCCAGCTTTTGCAAAGCGTAGAGTTAACATAATGGCTTTGATGGCCCTTCCATAAATATGCATTTCCTTCAGACATGCTTCGCATACTTAATTCATCCCTTTGTCAATGCTGTTCTGTACAAATGGTCAAATTTCTAGTCATGAATTAGGGTTAGACTTTAAAACAAAGGTTTTGTCTTTTGTTATGCTGAATTTTCCACCTCTGGAAACAAGTGCATGGAAACAAGTTGCATGGAAGTGCAAGTTTTGTATTGCTGACCAGATTGTTTTGATGAGACTCCAAGTCACTCACCTTTCCTTGAGCTTAGACTTCTGTTGCTTTAGGATCTCGTATTAAGGTTCCTTTTAAATAATAGTCAGTGTTGATTTGCTTCTTTAAAAATGAGATTATAGGAAGATGCATTAATTTGTGCACATATATACATATGTATGTAAACAAGGAAAACTATACATATACACATTTAATCACTTAAAATGAGTAATAGCATCAAAATCCTAGAGACATCTCCCTTTGTGAGAGGACCGGTGCACCAAAGCCAGTCTCCCTGGAGCCAGGCAGTGATCTCAGCCTCCTCAAGGCACAGATGCTGCACTCCTGGGGTAGGATGAGTTCTGCAGAATGCTCTACACTATGTAAACAATTGCTGTTTGTTTTAATTTGTCTCATTTCTAGCTTCAGAAAGAAGTGAGCTCGCGAAGAGAAGGTGGTTTTCTCTCTGACCAGAAGGAGAGTAATCTTCGTCCATTTGTGACCCAGGGGAACCTTCATGTGCCTCGTTCAATGGGGTCAAGATCCTACTCTGATTCAGATGCCATTCAGTTTGACGATCGGTCACTGTCTAAGCTGAAGGAAAGCGATCGGTGCAGTGCCACAGAAAACCTCTTTCTGGAGTCGCTGTCTCTTGATTCCCCCGACGAGTCTGATGAGCACCGGTCTCAGCAGCTGGAGCGAGAGAAATTCTTGACTGGATTAACAGAAGTATGTGCTCTTCTACCTGGCTTGTTGTCACTTGTGTCAGAACTGATATGGCATCATTGCTGTAGGAAGTGAGGTATTGTGTCATGGGCACTGCTTACAGTTACCTTGTAGTGAATTTTGGTATGGATGAGATTTCATTCCTTGTTAGGAGCTGACTATAGCAGTGTCAACCACCTGAGGAACTGGGAGCCAGCCTAAAGGTCTGAAAGATTACCTCACTTTGTGGCCTTTTGTATTATGTATGCTAACTATATATGACACAACATATTGGTTTAGAAGGTCTTAATTCTCTTCTAGTTGTAAGTAGATACAAATATATGAAGAAATATGGCCTGTATTTTGTTAGTAAAGCAGTAAGTGCTGTAGGGAGGCACTTCTGGTTGTTCCATTGTGTTTGCCTTCTAAATAGATGAGCATGAGTAAGTGAGATGAGATATTAAAAAGAAATAAAGTTGTTATTCATCAGCAAAGTACTTACCCTCAAACTACAGCATAAAGCTATAAAGATGTAAAACACAGTGCTAAGAGATGCTATTGGGCCATAGAGAATGCAGTCCTAAAATCTGCACCACCACAGGCTTACTTTCACCACTTCCCGGTCGTCACAGTTCTATTTATATCATTGCTGAATGAAACCCAGAATGCCCGTCCCTATATGATGGTACAAAGTAGCCTGTGAACTGGTGTGACACTGAGAATATTCACACTAACTACAACTATACATTTTGATGGTTCCTGTGAAATTAAAAAAAAAATTACAGCATCAAAACACTATTATCTCCTTAATTTTCTATTGTTCTGTGTTACCAGCTATTACAGAGACTGCCAGAAGTTAAAATTATCAAGCAGGCAGAACGTTGCTTGATACAAGTTTTTGAGTACTTTCTTCTTGTATGAAAATTCAGTTTTGTGTACATATGTTAGGAATTCGGCTTGTGCTCTGAGCACATAAATACTGGTTGGGTGTACATATTATAGCAAATAGGGAGGTAGAAGCTTCCCAGTGAAAGATGAATCTGTGTAGTCTGGATTGTCCACTCTGGAAGGGAGTTTATCAACAAGTCAGATCTCAAGCTGCCTGCAGGACCAAGTTCACTGGTGTGCCTTGACTTGAACAGACATGTCTGTAAAAGTTTGACCCAAGCATTTCTTTAAGATGTATAACTTGTTACTTAGCTAAAGGATTGCGAAATCAGGTTCTTTGAGAGGAAGAAGAGAAAATAAAGATTAAGGAAGGCAAGAAATATGATCAACCTTCTTACGTTTTGAGTAGCAGTAGGTACCTGTGTGTTCCATTTAGATTTTCCTCCCTCAGTGCCATCAGTGTATGGCTGGTAGTTTGGGATCCCATGCTTATTATCTCTTAGCTTTTATTTCATGCAAGTGCTCAGTGAAGAGTGTTGGTACCAGTGTCAAGGATCTGCATTTTGTATTTAGTTTTCATTGCTGTTTTCTTTCCTTCAAATTCAGTCTGGTATTTAAGAAGGGAGATGGGAGATCTCTTCTCCCTTTTCTGTTTTTCAGACAGTATCACCATTAACAGAAGTGTTGGCAGCAAAATTTGGTCCTTGGTGATATTTGCATAGCTTTTTTTCCTTCAAAGCATGTTTTAGTGAAACCTAGGCAGTCATTTCTCCTCAGAGGGTTTACTCAAGCGAGACTGATTGGAGTTTAATGAACGGCTTAACTGAGGATGCAGAGAGGCATCTGCAGGCTGCTGACTATTCCTCTCCACTGTATTTTCCTTATGGCACTAACTGCAGTAGAAGTCAGTCCAGCCTTCAGCCTCATTCTCTGTTCAGGTAAATTTGATTTATTCTGTAGTAATACCGCCAAAGCCACCAACATTATTCCAGACTAACACAAGAGTGAATGAAAGGAGGATCAGTTTACTCCTATTTTATCCCTGACTCTGGATAAACACCAGAAGAGTATTTGCTGAGTTAAGCAGTGCTCTTTTTGAATACTCAAAATTAGAAATACACTTCTCTGTTGGCAATATTCTTGATTTCATGAGAATAGGTACAAACACTTCTTTTTTTCCTGATCATATTTTGTATTTCCTGTAGTTTATTAGAAGCATAAGCAGTTAAAATAATAACTGTAGAGCAATTGCTGCAGAAGTATCTATTTAAAAAAACAGTTCATTATGGGGATTGTCACAGGGAAAAAAATTGCTATAAAAATGTCTTAACACCATTAGGAAGCTGTAGGTATTTCCCCTACGAACAAGTAATAATCTTGCCACACATTTAATATAGCTAGCTTAGTAAGTTTCAACTGGTACCATTTGGTGGTTCCTAGAGAACGTATGATAAAGTCCAATGCCAAAGGACCCTCTTATTCTGATTCAGCTAGGTCTCTGGCATAAAGCAGATTAACTCCACAGAGCAAATTCACTCACAAATATATCATCCAAAACAATATATTATTCATGTGGAAAAAGCCATTTGCAGTTTACTTCCATTTGCAATTGCATGGGACTGTAAAAGTTCAAGGCTCTTGAAGGTTTGGTGTACAGGCTTTTCCTGTGCAATCTTTTGTCCTAATTGGATTGCCTGTTCTGCTGCCCATGTACAAAGAGAAGAATATTCCCACTGGCATTTCAAGGTTCCTTATTGGAGGGAAAATCAGCCACTTTTTAGAGACAAACATACCTGATGGAACTAACTGGAAGTGAATGACAAAACATCCACAAGCTAATGGCACCAACGAGTTCAGAAATAACTTATGCTATTTGTTTCTCTTTTTCTTCAGGAGGAAGAAACACACAAAGGAAATCTTCAAAGGTGAGTAAAACTTACAGGGAAAAACCGGCAAATATTCAGCTGCCAGAGTTATAGCTCTCTGACACCCAAACCACAGAGCCGTGCCCCCTCCTAAGCAGCCTGAGAGCCAGATTAATGGATTTACCCGGGGATTAATTTCTCTCAATATGCTTCTGTTCTACTCTGATTAACTTGGGCCATGGTGCAAAAAGATCAAACTGTATGAATGCACATGAAACTGTGGCGTACGTTAAAGAATACACCTACCGTGGCAATTAGTGCAGACCTGTATATGTCAATATATACAGGAAAACAGTTGGTGCTGAGGACCTGACATGCTCCTGCATGTCAGGGATATTTTGCTTTGGGTCCAAGGCAGTTCTGGACTGATCTCATGAGCTGAATAACCATCTAACCCTAGAATGCAGTAGTCATGTTTCTGAGGAGCATCTTCCAGCTTGCTGTCATCACAAAGGAACCAAGCCCCACGCTCTTTGCGATCAGTGAAGGGACAACTCTCCAGTCTACTCTCCACAGGATAAATCTCCGTGGCCAGGTCTCCACAGGAACAAGTCTCCACAGGGACAACTGTTTCTGAGGAGCAGTGAGAGTTGGAGTTAAGCTTAGGGTTAGTCTTAGGGTCATGCTTATGGTTAGAGTTCTCCCTGTGTTGAGTTGTCCCTGTGTTGAGTTGCTCCTGCAAAGGGTTGTCCCACAGAGACTTGGCCGCAGAGAGATGATCTCAAACAGTTGTCCTAGACCCCTGATTTTCCCCCCATGATGCAAACCAGAGTATCTGAATAGGAGATCCACTCCAAAACTTCACTCCTGATCTCACATAACTTCCTAACATGGATGGACCCTAACTGCTGTCAGTGCTCTTTGTTAAAAACTCAGTGTGATTTTACTGTGTCATCTGCATCACTGCTATGTAAAACCCACTACTTACTGAGTCCTCATCCAGCTCATTGGGCTGACTCTGATAACTACCCTTATTTGGATTTTCAGAAAGCTTAGGACTTTTTGGTTTGAATGTTCTTAAAAAGAAGCAGTAGGACGAGTCAGCTGAATGCTCGTGATTGCTAGCTAAGAATCCAGCATTATCACAGTGATTCCCTTTGGTTGAATTATAGTATGAGCTCAACTCACCAAGCCATTTCAATGTAACAGCATCTAGATTGGACGCCCCCCATAGCTACACACCAGCTGTGCTGCCTGGGCAATCTCAGGAGTGGGGGTGGACTTGCTGATTTCCCAGCAAGTCAGAAATACTCCACACTTGCTTTGAATAGCGCACCTTGTACTGTCGCAAAGATTTGTTTTGTGTGAATGGTATATTTCTGAAATACATCCCACTGATCCGTATTTCAGACATTTACCAAGCAGTAATCCATGAGAAAGCAGGAAATTCAAGAGCCATTAATAAACTGTTTGGTACTTTTAATGACCCATCTGCAATGCTTGCATTTCACAGCTATTTTAAAGATAATAAAAAGGAACTTTAATGAAGGAGAGGGCTAAAGTGGTTTCTTATATAAGCATATAGTGAAAGTTGGGGTTTATGAGCTTGCTGCTGGAAATAAGTCACTGTATGAGAGTTTCCAAGGCTGTGAGTGACTCTCTCATGTTTCCTTCTCCAGGGCGATGTCCGTTTCTTCCATGTCAGAATTTCAACGCCTGATGGATATTTCTCCATTTCTACCAGAAAAAAACTTGCCTTTATCCAGCAGCAAAGATGACATAACCCCTCCCCTTTCTCCTGATGATCTGAAATACATCGAGGAGTTCAATAAAAATTGGGATTACAGTAACACTAGGAACCATGGTGGGGCCACCGAGAAGCCTGCAGAAGGCTGGGTAGAAAGGACAGAAACTGGGAAATCCAGGAATGATCCTGCTTCAGATCCCTTCCAGGCATCTTCATGGTACCTCACCACCAGTGTCACTATGACAACCAACACCATGACCAGCCCGGAGCACTGCCAGAAGCAGCCAACGAGGAGTCACGGTGTAAGCGAAAAAATGGGAGTTCGGGTTTTTCACAGCCCACCAGTTGTCCGTAGGTTTGATAACTCAGTGGTAGCTGGCAGCGAAGGGAAAAAACAGGTTGAGCCGGACTACTTGTTTTCTGTGACCAAAGCTATGGGGAATGTCGCTGAGACAAAAGGTGCTTCCTCAGATATGTTTGGAAGATGGTCTTGTGACCTGACCAAACATCATAAGGATTTTCTGGAGAGTGGTCTTCATCCCATTGAACACCCTATTTGCACTACTGTGGGCTTTGCCTCACCCTTGCACAGCTTGGAGATGTCCAAAAACATGAGTGATGATATGAAGGAGGTGGCTTTCTCTGTCCGAAACGCAATACGCTCCAACTCTAATTCAACGGAGCCTCAGTTTAAGGACACCGCGTGTCAAACCAATGGCATGAGAACGACAGGGACACAGACCACGCAGACAATCAGCGTTGGCTTGCAGACAGAAACCCTGCGCAGTATCACCAGCAGTCCACACAAGTGTCTGACACCAAAGGGGGGGTCCACACCTGTCTCTTCACCATCCAGAAGCCTGAGAAGCAGGCAAGTGACCCCCGTCATTGAAAAGGTCCAGGCTAAGTTTGAACGCACATGCTGCTCCCCCAAATATGGCTCTCCAAAGTTGCAAAGAAAAGTCTTTCCCAAATCAGACCAGCCAAATAACCGGACTCTGCCTGGCACACCTCAGAAAGGATTCAGTGAGTCCGCTTGGGCTAGATCAACCACTACAAGGGAGAGTCCTGTCCACACCACCATCAACGATGGCCTCTCCAGTTTGTTCAACATTATTGACCATAGCCCCATCTTTCATGAGACCTTCCAAAAATGCCCCAGATCTAGCAGCCGGTCCAGGTCAGCAGAACCCAGAGCAGAACTGAGCCCAGTGCAGGAGCCATGTACAAACGCCCGTGGCAGATCACCCAGTCCTCTCCGGTTGGGGACAGAGATGCAAAAGGAAGAAGGGACTGAGGTGACAAGTATCAGGCAGGACTTATCTGCTCCTCCAGGGTACACACTTACAGAAAATGCTGCCAGGATCTTGAATAAGAAACTTCTGGAGCATGCCTTAAAGGAAGAGAGAAGGCTATCTTCACACAGCCCACCAAATCTTAGCAATGACAACAGCACAGGAGAACTTGTCAAAGTAGATCCAGGGTCCATAGAGGTAATGAGTTTGTTTGTTTTTCCTTCTGTAGCTAAATGCACTCTTCTTTGAACACATGCATTATGAGACCTCTTGCAGTCCTAGTGTGTATTTACAATGAATATCCTAGTCCTGTACCACCAGTGAGTCCCAGTAATGAAATATTGGATTAGTCACTGAAGAACTCATTAAAGAATTGAGTTTCTATCCCAACAGCTTCTCAGGCTCAAAAGTGTCAGAAGAGCTTTATCCTTTACAGGATAAAGATGCTTTAGGGGATAAAGATGGTTCTCTCCTGAATGACTGGGATAAGGATCTTCTGTCACAAAACACACCGCTCACTACAGATGCTCTAGATCAGGGGTGTCAAACTTAAGGCCCATGGGCTGAATCCGGCCCTCCACCTTGTTCTATCCAGCCCGGCACCTTATTTGTCTCCGGCGGCAGTGCTGAGCTCCTTGCCCCTGCGCTCCTGCCAGAGCTGGTCACGTGTGCAGCGTGTGACGCGCATTACGCTGCAGGAGCAGGAGAACAGTGGGAGCCATGAGTTTGACACCCCCTGGTCTAGGGACTCTACATTTGAGTAAATTTCTCTTTTATGCTGGATTGAAAGGTAGACTCTCCTACACAAGAATAGGTGTTAACAAGTTTGTCTGAAAAATAGTCTCTATGATACCCTGAACCGTGCCTTCAGCATGCGTTTTTTTGGATGTATCAGATTGAGTTTTGCTCAGGTCTATGAATGTGTTTAAATGGTGTGATATTTGGTACCAATTGTTGCCGCATCACAAAAATAAGAAAAGAAAAAGGTAATCAGCTGGTCTAAGTACATACATACTTAGTGTTTGAGAACTCTTTATTGATATTTTGCTGTCAACAGTGTAACAGTCATCATCTGTCCCGTGAGGTATGCCCAAGTCTTGGGTTCAGATTCTCAGGTACAGTAACATGCTACAGCGATCAACAAAATGGAGGATGCAGTGATGGACAAAAGCTCATTCAGTGATCTGGTCTGGGAGGTCTAAACCTCCTGTTTCTGGGGAACCTTTGTGGATGAGTGTTGCCCTGAGGAGGCCTGAAGAAGCTGAATTATGCCCAGCTTTTCCCAGTGTGTGTTGTCTTTCTGGTACAGCACTGGCATGTGTCCTGTTGGTCAATTCCCATGGCAGGGGCGGGAGTCCGTTAGGCTTTGTGCCCCATGCTGTTCCTGTAGTGTTGTGGTGTTTTGGACCCAGACACAGGGCAGCAGCTTCTCCTTGACCCAGACATTCCACCTCAGCCTTGCTGCGATCACTCCTTTCACTCGGGCCTCAGGTAGCCTCAAGGGAAGGTTAATACTCTATTTTCTAATTCACCATTTGGCTTGAAGAATTTGTGTGGACCTGAGTGCTGAGACTTTTGTCTGCACTTTCCCCTAGCAGGCAGTTTTCCATGGACAATCAGTTCCTCTTTTGTAGGTACCATTCAGAGGACATGGTAGTTTTTGTCTAACAGAGGATCCAAAGCTGAAGATATATTCCCTGTATGCAGTTTAAACACATATAAAAAGGGAATTTTTTTGTACATATAAAAAAGAAACGGCATGCACATAATAAAGAACAATGGATGAAAGTGGGCTTTGTGCACAAATATCAGAGTGAATAAAAGTGGAAAGTAGCCTCATTTATTTGACTCTTTCTAGCTATCTCTCTCTGTATTTTGGTCTTTAGTTTGAAATACTGGGAATGCATTACCAATTCATATTAGAAACTGCATTACAGGTTCGACTCAGCCTTGCCTTCAAGGCATCCCTGGAAACTCTTGATTTCTTCCTGCTTCTTTTAAATGTCTCATCAGATTTCAAGTATAAATAAACAGATGTCATACCACATAATCACAAATTGCTGTTGGCAAAATACAGCTAACATGAGTACCTGAGTTTGATGCATGGAGAGATTTGTGACAATGCTGCTATATAGTAAAATCTCATTGACAGTCAACCTGACAGAAAATTGCTCCTCTTTCTGATTTCTCAGTATCTTTTGCCTGTTTTTTTTGAGTTCTGAGCCTCAGAGCTAAGACTTGCTTTTCTTGCAACTCTTATTTGAATGTTATGACTGTTGTCCAGATGCACAGGTTATGATCTTTGGGTCATTCTGTCATTTCTCAGGAAAATACATTGAAAAAGAAGGTAGTGGGAATTCACACGATCAGCTTACCTTTTCCTAGGTGAGGTGATGCTGTACAAAGTGTAGTTAATGGAGCACAGATCTGCTGCTGAAAACAAAACTGCAAAAAATTTAGACTCTCTAGATGCCTTGGATTATTTATGGATTACACTGACCACACAAATTCCACTTAGCACATTTTCTACCAAGCCAGATGCAGTAGTCCAGCGAATGATGATGTTGGAAGAAGCAGGCTGTGCTTGAGGCAGTGTATCATGTCAGCACTGCCCCTGCCACCCTCTCATAGATCCCTGCTCTGCTTCCCCCTCACCTGTTGGTTTCTGGCCAAGACAAGTGACCTGCTTACGACAGAACACCATGTTTCTACAGTCATGGCATAATATATTAATGACTTTTAGACTTGCATGGAGCACCTGCTGGTGGTTTTTCTTTAATTTGGTCTTCTGAGTGGTTTAGTTATATAATTTACTTTTAGATTAGAATCATAGAATCATAGAATTATTTGGGTTGGAAAAGACCCTGAAGACATTCAGTCCAATCATATATCTAACACTGCCACAACTAAGTCATGTATCTAAGCACCATTTCTACATGTCTTTTAAATAATAGCTCCACTGATGGTGACTCAACCACTTCCCTGGGCAGCCCATTCCGATGCTTGACAACCCTTTCAGGAAAGAAATCCAATCTACACCTCCCCTGGCAAAACTTGAGACCATTTCCTCTCATCCTATCACTTGTGACACATCTCTACAACCCCCTTTCAAGGTAGTTGTAGAGAGCAATAATTGTCTCCCCTGAGCCTCCTCTTCTCCAGACTAAACAGCCCCAGTTCCTTCAGCCACTCCTCATAAGACTTGTGCTCCAGACCCTTCACCAGCTTTGTTGCCCTACTTTGGATGTGCTCCAGCACATCAATGTCTTTCCTGTAGTAAGGGGCCCAAAATCAAACATAATGTTCAAGGGTACTCATCACCAGTGCTGAGTACAAAGGGTCAATCACTTCCCTACTGCTGCTGGCCACACTTACTGATACAAGCCCGAATGCTGTTGGCCTTCTTGACTACCTGGGCATACTGCTGGCTCATATTCAGCTGGCTGTTGACCAACACTTCCAGGTCCATTTCTGCCAGGCAGCTTTTCAGCCACTCTTCTCCAAGCCTGTAGCATTGCATGAGGTTGTTGAACGACTGGCACTTTGCCTTGTTGAACCTTATGCAATTGACCTCAGCCCATTGATCTGGCCTGTCCAGATCCCTCTGGAGAGCCTTCCTGCTCTCAAGCAGATCAACACTCCTGCTCAACTCAGTGTCAGCTGCAAACTTACTGAGGGCACACTTGATCGCCTCATCCAGATCATTGATAAAGATATTAAACAGAACTGGCCCCAGTGCTGAGCCCTGACACGCTGCTTGTGACTGGCCACCAACTGGATTGAACTCCATTCACCACAACTCTTTGGGTCCTGGCCATCCAGCAAGTTTTTTTAACCCATTGAAGAGTACACCTGTCCAAAGCATGAGCAGCCAGTTTTTCCAGGAGATTGCTGTGGGAAACAGTGTAAACAGTGTCAAAGGCTTTACCAAAGTCCAGGTAAACAATATCCATAGCCTTTCCCTCATCCACTAAGCAGATCATCTTCTTATAGAAGGAGATCAGGTTAGTTAAGCAGAACCTGCTTTCCTAAACCGATGCTGACTTGGTGCTATATTCCTGCTGCAAATATGAAATCTAGTCCACATGTATGTATTTATATATTTACATACATATGTATGTGTGAAAGTGAATGTATATGCATACATAGCAGTAATAACTTTGTATTTCTAACTTCCCCAGAGCTGCCTACGAGCAAATTCATATCCACCCAGTGCAGCCTAGTAGTGTTTTATCCTTCTAATTCACTACACCACTCTTACTTGCGTATCGTGGGATTTATAAATATTACTAATAAAAATGCAGATTAGCATTACCTACTTAACTGAGTAAGAGCAATATGAATATTTTTCTTCTATGACTAGCAGGGCTGTAAATGATAGATGTTACACAACAGTCCTGAACTGGGGTCAGACCCCTGTCTGGAGACAACACTGTGAAAGGACCGTTCAGAGGAACCCTGGAGAGAGCAGCTACTCCATCCTTTGCTTGTTGGAGCACAGCAATGTCGCACACTTGCTGCTGAACTATTTAACATGGGAAGGGGAATGTTAAAAAGAAGGGAAGTTGTTGCCAGAAATAAAGCACTTTTTCTTTATTCTGAGTCTCCCATCCAGTGTCCCTGTTAAATAGGAACAAGGGAGGAGGGTGAGGCAAAGGGCTTTCATCAAACCTGAGCAACATAAGCATGAGCAACCTAAGAAACATAAACAACACAAAGTACCAGTCACTTTTTTCTTGTTAGAGATTTCCTAAGTAGAAATTCTCTCTTGAAATCAAATGAAGGAAAAAAATACAACTTTTTTTCTTTTTAGTAATAACGTGGTTTTTCCATAGCCCTTATCAAGGTTGGCAAAGGTTAACAGATGTCTTTCTCCGCTGGTTAGAAATGTTTGGTTTGTTTAATGCTGTATCTACTTCTGAGACTGTGCTAAGATCGTAAAGAATTGGTTTGTTTGATTCCTTTCTTTCTAAATCTTTTTCTGCTAGTGGCTTATCTTTTATTTCTGATTATTAGTTTCCCTCTGATAACAGCGGTAACATGATCTGAATGGGTAGTAACATCTGGAGACATCTTCCTTGCTGACGTGAAATCTTCACTTTAAAAAAATAATCGATTAAAACAGTTCTTTCCAACCTACTTGCTTTCTCTTTCTTTTCTGTCTGTTCTGTCCAGAACCAAACTGTCTTATTAACTGCCCCTTGGGGACTCTAACCCTGCCTGCCTCACTGCTGTAAGTCCTTTCTACCTTGTTTCCAGAGCTTTCCAAAAGCAGTCATTTTTTAATATGTGCGTTAATGTTGGGAAATAAATGACCAAAGCTCCAGAGGTATCAACGTGCACCCAGCATCCCTGTGGGTTCCTTCATATGGGACAGTCAGGAAGTGTTCAGGAAAAGTTGTCCACCTGTGGCAGCACAGGCTACAAAGAGATCAAACTTAAGTCAAAATCTCTGTTGTTGGGGCTTTTGGTTAAACTTTTAAAAAAGCAGCAAAATGTTAGACCAACGTAAAGGCATGCAAAAACATTGGGGAGGGGCTCAGATTTGCAATTTTTGACAAGCACACAGCACTATGCAAGGCTTCTGTCTGCCCTGGGGTGAACTCCCTCCAGCTGTGGCTGCAGCAGCAGGAGGAGAGGGCTGGGAGGGGTCTCCAACACCAGCCTGTGGCTGACCTGCATCTGTGCTCATTAAGCTGTTCCCAGCCCAGTTTTGGCCAGGGGCTGGGGTTGCTGCAGAGGATGGAGGGATGAAGGTGTGCAGACATGAGCAGTAACTGTCTGCCTCAGAGCCAGAGAATTGTCTTATTTGTTCATTAATATAGGCATAGCCACAGCAGCTGACAGCCTGGCTTAGGAAATAGCTAGAAACTAAAGCTGAAATCACCTTTCCCATTTTCAGTGTCCAGACTAAGAAGTGCTGCCCCTCCACCCAAGCCCCCAGCCAACCACCAAACTAAATTACCCAGAGAATATTTATTTCTTTATACATTTCTAGTTATGACAGCTACATGTGGCAATAGAGGAGAGGGTTTCACAAATCTTTCTGAATGGTTTCCTTCTTATGAGTAGATTTCCTTAGCACACACCAAGGAAGCCATGCTGCAATTATAGCTGACTGACTCAGCAGCCAGCACATTGTAAGATCATGCTGCCAGGCACTTGTTGGCCCTGGAGCAACATCCATTGCAAGCACAGCCTTGAGTTGTGTTGGGCACGTGTACATCACAGATAAGATGAGCTTAACCCTGCTGTTTGCTAAAAGCTGACCAACATCTGTGAGCATGCTGGAAAGAGGTTTTTGAACTGGAAGGCAGCAGTGGAAGTAAATTTTATTATGGCCATGCTCTCATTTATTACTATAAAACTAGGATAAAGCAGCCAGAAGCAAGCAGCACTGTAGAGATATTATTTTAAGCCACTGTTTAGAAAGAGGCTAAGACAAAACCCACAAATCTCATAAACCCAATTCACCCTGTTGCTCTGCCTGTGAATGTTGCAGGGTGTATGGATTTCTCTTAACAAATCTGAATCTAGTGGCAGCTTTCACAGACCATATGTTGCCCCAGGCGCGATGGGATAAGGTGAAGTAAGGACACAGAGTCAATCTTCTTAGTGCCAATATGTATTTCAGTCTCTGTTTTAGCAAGGGTCATGGTGAAGTTTGCAGTGCAGAGATGGGGTGGGGGCCTGAGAATGCAGAGAAGTAGAGGTGCAGGCCTGGGCTCCATAGCCCTCTGACCAGCCCCCACGGTGGCTCGCTGGTCTTGCTCTCTGCGAGTGCTGAGGGCAGCGTGCCAAGCGGTGCTGTGTGACTGTTGGCTGTATATTGCCCAAAGGCACCAAGGTTCACCCTCCGCAGAGGGCTTCCCGAAGTCTGACAAGGCACTATCCCCAAAACACACTCCTGCACAAGGTCCATTTCCTGCATCTCAGCTCTGTGTCTGCAATATTGATCTTCATGTCATATAACATTCATTTTTGGTCCTCCTACTGCAACGGAGGCGTTCAGTGGCGTATCACCTTGTTTGTTCACTGCCAATCACATCATGTTACCTACTCCAATATCTCCATCCCTAGTCGAATTTCTACATCTCCTTTGCTTCCTACTGTATTGTTCTACTGCTGCCTTTGTTTTTCCTGTGCCTTATTGTGCCAGAGCTTTTCCTTTGTATTCCATTGTTTCTGTTCTCTGTCTTCCTTTATCACCAGTTTGCATTCTGATTTTTGAGACTGATTTTTATTGAACTCTCCTGTCCTCCCCAGTGACTGCTCCTCAGCGTACACATTTCTACAGGCTGACAAACTACTCTGATTTGCTTTTCTAAATTACAAATTATGCAGTGAAGTTCAGAAGTTTTGCTTTGGCACTACAAGGCTTGTTCCCACAATCACTCGTCTTGATGTAAGGAGTATCCAGAATGAGGGGCGAAGCTCAGCTATACTATAAGTAAAGTCCATAAATATTAGAAGCAATTGCCAACTTCGTGCCAGGGTGAAAAAAATCACAAATGTAGATTGTTTCTAATCTCAAAGGCAGGCTGCCAAGCCTGAACAGTGGAAAGCTGGTAGAGAAATAAAATTTCAGGTTTCTTTTATTTCTGTGAATGTCATCTGTAACAATCCTGCAACTCAGGCTTCAGCGTCTGGCAATAAGGAGTGATGTTCCAGAAGATGAAACCTGTAGGTAAGCCTCATCCTTAAACCAGCTGGATATCATAACTAGTCTTGCAGTCATTATTGTGCTGCTAAGAAGTCTTTGCTGCATGTCAGTCCAAACTCTGAAGTAGACAAAAGGAGTCGGTGGTTGGTTTTCACCCCACTTGCAAATACCAAGCCTGGTCCTTTTATGCAAGGTCAGCACTTTAAGCAATGTGATGAATAGTGGATTCTTCCTGAATTGTCATGCAAATGTACTTTTCAGCTCTTCTCTTTCTAGCACAAGGACAATTAGCAAATGGAAGTTTGTCAGCTACTCCAGCTCATCCCAGACCTGTTTCTTTCATTCTCTCCCTACCTGTTTCATAAATCACAGACATAAGTGCAGATACCTGAAGCCCACACACAGACAGGTGTTTGCTGCTTGCTATTGTCCCATGACATGAGAGATGCTTAGCTTTAGTTTAAGTTCTTTGTGCCTCTATATGGCTTCTAATGCAAGTCACTAACTGCTGTTTTGCTCTCCTGGCTGCCAAGGAACTACCTTGTTCTGCACTAGCCCCATCCCTCCAACCCTGCTTCTCCCGGCCAGAGAGACCAGCGAACCGGCGCCCACCATCGCGATGGGCTTCACATTCCCCTACTGCCTCACAGCTGCAGTCCACCGGAGACCTGAATTCCTCAGAGGAGAGCGGAAACATGGAGCAGCCGGCAGAGACCCCCAGCCAGGAAGGTGAGCCTGCCTGACTCCACATGGGAACAGGGGGCCTGCGACTCACCGCTGCCAGGTCACCTGCCAGCCAGCTCTGCCGTGAAGGAGAGAAGTCTGCTTGGAGAGGTCAAAGAATGTTCTCAGTCACAGCCGCTGAATGTCTGACCTGGGAAACTGAGGTGTTTCTAGAATGAAACAGTTAATGTGCCTGTAATAACTTAATTTTTTTCATAGCTGAGAAAACTATTTTTGTCTCCATCTTTTCTACATACAGTATATTAACAAAACAAAGGGTAAAAATGATACAATGTAAGATTTAAAATAAAATGTAAATTAAGTTTTAAGGGAATTTGAATACGTGCTCGCGCTCTCTCCAAATACTGACTGCCTTTTTGGTTATATTTGCACTTTTATGTTTTAAGTTTTGGTTTTGGGTTTTTTGGGTTGTTTTTTTTATTTCATGTAAAACTAGGGTCTTAATTTTATTCTATTTTAATGTCAGTGTTATTGTTTTTTAAAATTAAGGTTCTTAAAGATGCTTCAACTCTTTGAAGCAATACCTTTTAAGTAGTGA
The DNA here is from genome assembly GCA_033556795.1 of Tapera naevia. Classification (NCBI taxonomy): domain Eukaryota; kingdom Metazoa; phylum Chordata; class Aves; order Cuculiformes; family Neomorphidae; genus Tapera; species Tapera naevia. The sequence goes on along the minus strand of JAUMJJ010000022.1, from coordinate 9,893,170 downwards.
AGAAAGCCATTAAGCTAGTTCACTAGACTTGTATTAATTGAGATGGAGGGGAATACAGGTAAACACAAGAAAAAGTGTTAAAAAAAAAATGCCTCAGAAAGTCTTATGGAGTTAGCTGTAAAATACACCTACAATACTTGACTTGCATGCCTCTGGGTCCTCGCACTTTAGTGCATGTACATACTGCTACTGTACTTCTACCATCACATAAATGTGAGTCAATCTGTTTCACTGTAATATTGTTGTGAATTTACCTGTACTGTACTTCTATTGTTGGTGTTCTTGCATTGACTATACAAAAAGAGTTTTTAAATTATTGTTAGCAGTTCAACTGGCTATGTACAGCATTTACTGAGGACTTCCTTCGTTTTGGGAAAACCATGGAGATCTCTGGGCATACTAGGTTGTAACTGGTCTTGTTTAAGAGTCTGTTGGAGACCATGTGAAGTGGAAATAAACCCCCCCAGTATTTACAAGCTGCTTGAGTGCTTTGTGATGTTTTATTCTGTGATGGTATTTCCCAGCTTCATTTAACTGGGGTGGGGGCGTGGGGGGGAAGTCCCTGAAGTCTCATGGTAAAACCAAGTACTGTGTTGTGCTCCACAGATGCCTGTAAGCACTGAGCTGGTCCATGTATTTTGTTTCTGCATTCCCGCACTGAACTCCACGAAACAGCTGTTCATGCAGATAGTGGGACCATCTCTGTTCCTCTGGGGCTGTGTGGCTTGCTGCTCTCAGTCATTCATTGGGCTGAAAACCAGTTAGCTAAACATAACACAAAAAAATATGACATATCCCATGTTAATCCAACGTTATGTCTCATCTGCATTACACACAGAGACAGGCAAAACCAGGGTTTTTGTAAAATGAATGTCTGATTCTGAGAAGTAAGGGCAATTGAGAATTTGCACCCTTCCAAGAGGTGGAAGCTTCGTGAGTTACTTTGCCTGGGACCATCTATTTGGCCACATGCTTTCTCTGGGAACCCCAGAACTGCCCTGACTAGTTATCCCATCGCTGACCTGGTTCACTTGCGTTGTATTTCCTTTGCTGAGGCTTTCTGAGGCTTGTTGGTTGAAGAGCACCATCTGGGATCCGTAGAAGCCTTCCTGGTTCACTCTGCTGAGCGATAAGCCCTTTGCGTCTTGTCCTGCTGTGTCACAGCCAGCTTTCTAGGAAGTTTAATTCAGCTGGTGGATGAGAACGAGCTCCCTAGCTGTTGGATCAGCTCCCAAGTACCAGCCAGCTGAGGGATGATTTCTCCAGCATCTGTTAGGACTATTAACCTGGCTTCAAAATGTTCACCTATGAGTTATCATTATGAAAATTGCCACTTACCAAGATAGACAGCGACTGTACTATTGTACCATTGCCTGTACTAAATAGTATTATAACAGCCAGAGCCAGGTATGTAGTGCTGCTCCTGAACAGCAATAATATTAGGTGCTCATTGCCTTCCCAGTTGTTTCAAAGCCTCCCTGCTAGCATTTTTTGAGTGCTAAGTTGACCCTCACTAGTCTGAATGCTCAAAATAGTGTATGGTGGCCGTAGTGCATGGTGGCCATAGTGCATGGTGGCCATAGTGCATGGTGGCCATAGTGCATTGTGGCCACCCTACGTACTTATGCAGTGCCTGAAAATCCTCTTGCTCCAACATTTTGCTGAATTCATAAACTCTTCCGATTGGAAAAGACCTTTGAGATCATCAAGTCCAACTGCACAAATTGTTGCAATAATTTCAGTTTGCACGTGGAAAAAGGAACATATGCAAGCAGTGTTCACAAGGTCAAAGGAGAGTTATAATTGTTATTGAAGAAGACTTAAGCCACCACGGAAAGCTTTGAAAGATGATGAAAGTTTGTTTTCAAAATCTTAATTACCAGGAGAATTTTGCAAGGAGAAGAAGAGGGGTTGCTGCTTTCGTAAAAGCTCTTTCTCCCAGATGAAGTAAGTTAAAGTTGCAAGTAATCAAGCGATGTTGACGGCCAAGTGAAAATGCTTTTCTGTTGCTTGTGACGGTTGTAATTTTTTTTTTAATGGTGCAGTATAATATTCAGGTAACTGGTTTGTAGCTTTAATACCAGGAAATGGTATTTGCCTTTCAAATCAAGGGTAGACCAGCCTGCAGAATTAGCTGTTTCCCATCCTTAAATAGGAAGGTCTATGAGGATAAGCAGCTGTCTGTGGCTTGACAGATAAAGTGCTTGTGAAACAAAAGCAAGACAGCAAGCAATGGTAAGAAGGAGAAGGTTAAGCACAAATAGAAATTCTGTGAACAATCTTAAAAAGAATCACATTAATTAAACATAAGCACCTTTCTAGTCTAATTAGCAAATACAGCAACATCGAGAAATATCACATATTTCTACTGGTTCTTTGGAAACACCAGGGCTTTTATCTTCCAATATTTTTCCTAATGGGGTTGGGGGATCTCCTCACCCTCCCAGTCATTCCAGCAAGTTCCATAATTATTTAAAGACATCAAAAAATAAATCCCAGGTCTGTAGTCCATCTAAGGTTATTTTAAAAGCTTCTAAGATAAAATGAAAAACCTTTTTAGAAGGTCTGCAGCTCACTCGGTGTCTGTGGGGTATCTGCATTATTGCCTCATGAATAATCAGGGCAGGAGAAGCCTCACAGATTTCCCAGTAAATTAGTGTAAGGGGATGTGAATACATCTGTCACAGCTTCAGCTGACAAGGCTGAAATAGATGATAGCTGGATTTCACTCAGGGTTTGTGGTGCCTGAGAGGATGGCCTTAGGATATTCTGCAACATAGTGGGGATCAGGAGCAGGCCTGCAGTCCATGGCATCCCTTTCAGTCCAGCCAGATTTTGGGGAGGGCTGCAGCATCTCAAGGTGTTGGGCTGTCCCAACCAGCCACAATGTTGTGGGTAATATCCATATGGGCACCACGACTGGCAAAAGTCACCCCTTTCTCCCATTTTCCTTCTTGCCTCCCCGCACTCAGCCACACCCCAACATGCTACCCTCCACTTTACACACCAGGCAGGCACAGATACACACCACTGGCAATGCTGTATGGCCTCTGGACTCACCTACCGAAGCCCACAAAGAAACAGCTAAAATAGGACAACATGGTAGCGCCCCATCTATGTTTTGCCTCAGTGCGTGGACAAGAACCAGGCTTGACCATCCTTCCCCCCGCCCCCCAGCCATTCATGCCCCCTCTGTGCAGAGGAAATCTCCACGCATGTAGAGCACCCCAAGGCATGCATCTTCCTCCCCTACTTCCTTCGCCAAGTGTCTGCAGCTATCAGGCTCCCCGATGTTCTCTTTGGAAGTACCACATCTCGTTTGCTCCTTGTTCCCCTGGTTTAACTTCCTTCTATGTAAATCACTGCAACCTGCTGGAGTATTATTAAGCTGCTGGATAGATAAAATTTTCATATGAAATGACAGCTAATGTCTTCAGTCTCCACATAGACCAGTGTGCTTTCTGGAGAGGCTTAATAGCTTTAAGCAAAGTCTGCTTCCCTTCCCTGTTTATCGTCTTCTTATCCATCTTGCAGGAGTATGAAACATTCTGCCTTCAGGTTTGGGTGAGAGAGATTACTGCCCTGCTATAGATGTCTCTAGGAAAAAAAACAGCATCTTTTGCTAAAAAGCACCAATTTTTTCCTAGCAAAGCAGATTTAGAACTTATCCTCTCATTATTTATTTTTTGTGTGTGTGTAAAAACACCTTCTGGAGGGCAAGCTAAACATCTTCTGAAAAAGATGTGAGAAATCCTAAGAATACTTGATGGTCTGGGCAGGATTTTTCAAGTGTGGGAGGGCTTCAGGCTGCTCGGCAAAGCCCGTACAGCTTCTTGTCCTGGAGCTGGCCTGAAGAAAGATGGTGCTCTCTATGAGGTAGCTGTTTGAAGGCAAAGGGAAGCTAGGCCAACACAGACCCAAAGCAGCTCCTCAGAAGTCCCTGGTTTAGCAGTCGACTGTTGCAGGTTAGAGCTGCAGGAGGTCAAGGGGTGGGTGGCAGAAACGCTCCCCAGCTGGGGACAGGGTGCCCACATGCATGGAATAGTCTTGCCCAGGGTGGTGGACTGAGAAAAGAAGGTCATAAAAAAAAAATAGATTAAAAAGCAGTGTGCTCAGCAACTGCAAGTAGATGGGTATCTGAATGAGAAGAAGAAAGAAGGTAGTTTGGATATTCAGTTTTATACGTCTCTTGATGGCGACAAGCCTGGCTGAGCAATGTAAGCAGATACTGCACTAAAAGGGAAGAGTGCTGCTAGGCTATGCAATGTGAATCCTATTAAATGCCAACAATAGCAAATTTTGTTTCTCCTGTTAAATCCCTAGACGTTTTTTTTAAATATACCTTAATTAGATTTTTTAATCCCTACAGTAAGACTTTAAAATAGGTTTACATAGAAAAATGTCATGGACCCAGGTAGTCTCCTTGTCCTCCTCCTGCTTCTCTCCCCTGCTGTGATCCCTCTGGATTAGGCTGCAGAAGAGAGAGCTGAGTGCAAACAGACGGACCATCCCAAAGGCATTGATTGCTCTTTGTCACTGTGTCAGCTGCAACCAAATTGGCTCCAAAACGCTAAGCCCTGCACTAACAGGCAACAGAACACAATTTTGGGGTGTTGAAAAAGTTGCCACTTTACATAAGAGAGAAGTATGTATATTTTAGCTACTAAGGATTGCAATGCTAAGTGCTTAGGCAATTAAGAACATAAATCTCATTGATTTTCTGTCCAGGAGAGACTTAAGTAACTTAGATGCTTTGAGAACTTTTATTACAAGCCTCTGACTAAAGCTTCAGCAGGTTTGCCTTTAAAAGACAGCCTTGATTCCTGGTGTTGTTTGAGAGAAGACATGTATTGTGTTGTTCCTTGCTTGATTTTCTACACACTGTATTGGCAGGACAGAAAAAAAAATCCACTTTGTATTTATGAATGAGAGGGAGAACAATAAAGGCCATGATTTTGTCACAGCTATTTCCATGACAAAACCAAAGACTTTTGATAGGGCATTTTGTTAGCACAATGTCACTGTGGTTTGTCATGGAAATCACATCCTAGACAAAAATCAAAGCCCTGGCTTCACTAATCTGTGTTCCCTTCAGTCTGTGATGCCTCTGACAACACCACAGCTTCACTACACACACATAAAATGCAAGTCAAAGATATTATACAGGCATCTTAAATGTTTTACAAACAGGAATTGATGTGTAGTCATACTAAAATAAGCAAATGTGGTTTTTTATAAAGTAGTAGGAACATGAAATAGCTGGGAGAAAAACAGCAGTAAGAAGTCAGAAAAGACATAATTTGCCCCTGGAAAGCAGCACCCCGAACTGTGTTTAATAAATAATGGGCCTGATTCTGATTTTCTGAGGAGCAGCCCTGGACCCGTGGGTTGGCTGTAGCAAACCTTGAATTGTGCTACTGCATGGGATGCCACAAAATGTTACAGTCCTTGGCTGTCTATCACAACGACAGTGTCTCTCAAAATCAGTCTGTGTTTGACTAAAATGGAAACATCTAGCTGATGGAGTTGTTCTGTGTCGTGTTTGTCCAAAAAGACCTGGAGTTTTCAGCAGGAAATACTGACCTGCCGAGAGATGATGTCCTGAGGAATGCAGTGACACTCAATGGAGGAGAAATGGTGGACACTGTTCCTGGAATTATACAACTCTTTTCATATCAAGACCAGAAGCAAAATTATTTATTCAGAAACTGCAGCACTATGGTATAAAACTTCCTCATATATTTGGGTTACTTTTACTCAGCAAATAATTAGCATACCTTCCTAGGACAGGTATAAATAATTTAGTAGAAGCTAAAGTAGATGCCAAAATAGAAGTGTTTCCCTGCTTAGAAGAATCTTCCTGAGCTCCTTGTTGGCAGGTCTGGGTTAGGCGACCAAAAACTCTCCTGATTCACATCAACCCTTCACGAAAAGCCAGGAGAACCTCCATTCACTGCCTAATCTGTCCCACAGGCACTGCTCAGCCAGCACCATCTCCCAGATCCAGAACTGGTTTATTGAGCCAGTCCCACTATCAGGGCTTCTGGTTTCTCCCACTGAAGGGAGTTACCCTGAAATCACCCCAATGCCAGAGCAGAAGGTTCCTCCAGTGCTGGTTCTTCAGGTTAGGCAGAGGCAACTCCAAAACCCAAATGAAGCCAGGATGGAGAACAAAATAAGGAACTAGCCCAGTGTTACCTGAGGCCACTTCTGACCTGAATGGGAAAAAAAGCACCGCCCTACATCAAAATTAAATTATCATTTGAGCTACTTAGCAAGTTAACTAAATTTGCCATGACCTACATACCAGAAAGCATTGGATATTTTGAAATATTTGTTTAGGTGAGAGTCAGGACACACAGTAAACTCTAGTTTAAAAATACACACACACTTCCCTGAAGCCCCCATTGGTCTTACAGCAGAGAATGCCCAATCTGAAGAAGCAGTGAGACATTTTTAACCTGGACATCTATTAGGTCAGGCCTGCAATGATTTTAGTCTTTTGTAAGGGTAGCAGACAATACTGGCAGATGAACTGATTAGGCTTGGTGCATATTGCAGTGCAGACACAGTAATTACAGCCTAGGAACAATCATTTAAACAGAAAATAATGTGTTACATGCAGAAAATTCTTCGCCAGCTGCCTAGAGGCAGCACCTCCATGGCTGCTACCCAGAAATAAAACACATCAGGCAACACATTGGGTATTAAATCTTTCTAAAAGTACATCAGCTAATGAGCAACCACTTATAAACAGCTGATACAGTCACAGAAGATAATATAACTAAATGTGTATCTTGAAAAGAGTCTCCTAAAGAAGGACAAGTAAAGATGCATCCATCCCTCTATATGTCTATCTGTCTTTAAAACCAAAAGTTTATCTTTTTGCATCTAGATATGTGTATGTATATGTATATGTATATGTATATGTATATGTATATGTATATGTATATGTATATGTATATGTATATGTATATGTATATGTATATGTATATGTATATGTATATGTATATGTATATGTATATGTATATGTATATGTATATGTATATGTATATGTATATGTGTGAAAACAGACCCCTAATAACAGATAATTTGCATGGTCTGTAAATGGCCTTTTACAAAACAAGGCAGAGATGTCCTTCAGACCAGCACTGAAACTGACCAGATGGACTCTTCCACACCTCGGCATCATTTTATATCCCGTATCAGTACCTCAGTACCACTCAGCTTTTGACTGGAGACTGCTACAAAGTTGGTCTTGAAAGAGCTGAGTCACCACAGAGTATTTGTTCTGTTGTTTTTAAACAGTATTTGTGTATAAAAGCTCAGCTCAGATTAAGAAGATAAATACAATACAGAGCTTTAAAGATAAGTTAAATGAAGAGTGAAAATTGCCCTTTAATCTACTTAAGAATTCTTTGTGATTAAAGTCTAGCACTTTTTTCTATGTTAATGAAGGACTAGGCAATATGGTGAATGTAAAACTGCCTGGGGAATAGCATATAATCCATGGCAAGTTTTTTTTTGTTGTCCCTTTTCTTTTAAATCATTTACATGGATAAGTAAAGGGGGGGGGGGGGGGTTCTGTATCAATGTGATCAGATGAAGCACACAGACACTATCAAAAGGTGCATTTATTGGGTTTCAACCTCTATCACAGTAAGTTTCCTTTTTCCATCAGGCATCTGATTGTACTACCATGTACGAAAACCTCTTTTTGATGCATATTTTATGCAAATAAACCTTTGCTTTAGGGAGCAGCAGGTCATGGGCTGGCACATATATCAAACAGCATGCAAAACCTTCCCCGTCAAAGATATGGTTTATAGCATGCCACTACATTATAAAAATGTAAAACATTTGTCAAATACTGCAGAGCTACGGCACAATGGCTGCTACAAACAGCCAGGCATTGCACTAACAGAGCATATGTTTTGCAAGAGACACCTATATCCCCAGCAACATATTCAAAAGCCATAAGAAACAGCAGTCAGCCCCCCCAATGCTTTACACTGGATTAGGAAGCAGAGGAAACAAGAATGGATCTCAGTTTAAACCAAGTTAACCGAGGTTTAGCTTATTGATTGCTTTTGCCAGCAATTTGCTTTAGCAGGAAGATAAAAGCAATAACACAAAGGCACTAGTGTTGGTTGACAGATTTTGGAAAGCCCAAGGGCTTCCTGATCAGAACAACTGTATCGCACAGGGAGGTATCTCTTGAGGTAAGGCTGGTTGCAGTTAACCCAGTGTTTTCTGAAGGACAAATGGAAATGAAACATGGTGTCCCAAATGGAACCAAAGAGGTTTTGTGTGTTTACACCCTCTGAAAATGTGTCTATAGAAAAGACACCTACAATAATTCTCTTCAGTCCTGCCACATTTACCAATTCAGTATTTGAACTCTCCCATCCCATGGTTTAATAAGCTGTATGACTAAACACCAGCTCTGTAATTTATTTGCTCATCTCCTCCCTTGGGAAAGACCTGCATGCAGCGGAGACTGTTTTTATTATGTGTACACACAAAAAAAATACACCTACTTACACATGCACATACACATCCATATAAGTTTGTCCAAGAGGACAAGTTGAAAGCAAAGGTGCTTTATACCCAAGACAGGGATTGCTGAGGTTTGTGCTTTGGGAACAGGTGGGAACAAGGGTCAGAAGCTTCTCTAGAAGGTGCTTCCCAGAAACACCTCACCCTTCTCCTGGACAAATCACAATTGTGCTGGGAAGATGTTTTCTCTCAACTCAGCACTGCTGTGGCATATCATTTCTAGCAGTATAAACAACCAGGCACTTCTGGTGACCTGTGTGACCAAGTGGTCACGTTGCAGCCTCTTACATGAGTTTTGGCTGTAGTTGTTACGTACAATGTCTGCCAATGCAGAGCCAAAGATCTTGATCAGTAATGATATACCAGGATTACTTCAGGCAGTCTTTTAAATAGCTTTCTATATGTTACCTCACTGTATTTTACCAGGAACTTGTTTCTATATTAGTGCCAGAATCTCTGCGCAATGCTATTGTGCTGGAGTGACCTGCAAAAGAAGCAGGTATTCCCTTGGTACAGGAAGAAGTTGTGGTACTAATTAAATTTGAGCAAGTAGAGGCAGGAGCAAGGAATTTCTTTGTCTCTCTGTTTCTGGCAGTGAAAGAAACGAATTTACAAGGAGTTTTTTTGAAGTTGGCCTCTTTGAATAGAGAAAAAACACAGCCATTCAATAAATGCGTCAATGTGGTAGCAGTACCATACAAGACAAGATCCACTTCCAGATATTTTCATAATGCAGGCTGGATGCCCTTTATTTGACTGTAGCTGTGGCTGAGGACAAGAGTGCTCTTGCCCATTTTTCTAGAGGTGTGTACTCTGTGAAGATGTATTTGTGTTTTCACCTTGGATAGGAAAACCAACTTTGGAGAAGTTACTGATCCAGGAAGCTACGCGGATTTGAGCAGGAGGGGTCAAGCAGATGACACCAAGGACAAGTGACAGCTAACACACAAGAAACTAAAACTACTCATCCAATTTCCAGAAGCCAAGATGATGGATGCAAGCTGCCAGCACCTATCAGGACCGAGTCCGACTTTCAGCCTCTTTTCTAAGTACCCATCTGAATTTTGATACAGTTTTCCCTGTTCATACTCTTTATGAGCCCAGACAACACTTACAGAGTCATTTACTTCTTGGAAACACATGGCACTTTGCTTTCTCTCCTGTGACGGTTGCTGTTTTGCCAGTTGGGAAACTGAGGCATTTCAAAGTTAAATGAGTCAATCAATGAGGTGCAGTGGGACTTGGGAAACATGCCCTTCCCCTTCTTCTTCCTGGGTTTTGTTGAGTTCACTAGGCTGCTTTTGCGCTTAGAGAAGACTGATGGCAAAGTTTAGCAAAAGCTTCCAGATCCTGTGCATTTTTCTGTGAAATAAGGGCCCATCAGACTAGAGAAGGTGACCCTGCAGGAGGAGAGCATCCCTCTGATCTTGAGAAACAGGTGTCTTAATATTGCCAAGCATTTTAGCTTATAAATGCCTTAAGAAAGTTATTGAGCCACATTTTATACTACCTAAAGTTTCACCAGTGAGAGCAGACACAGCCTTGTAACCACAGGCAGAATCTCCAGCCTCTAGAAAAGGACAGTAGCCCTGGACTGGATTCCTCTGGACTGCACCATCCTGGTCAAGGTGAAACCACCCAGACAGAGACCAGTTCTGGGTGATGTCAGGCATCACACAAAGAGAGCAACTCTGGCTGTAAGGTCCCAGGCTACAGGCTTTCTGCTGCCACCGGCTTGTTCCCACTACCCGGACAAGGATCTGCTTCCTACCAGGTTGCTGCACAGTCAGCACGTAAGAGAAAACCTAGCAAGATGAGCAGGGCACCTGGAGTGGAAGTATTCATGGATCTGCCTGTATTTATGTTTTCTGCTTTTTCCAAGAATGACAGCACAAAACAACAGTGTCAGAAACACCATGTTGTGGCTGATTTTCAACCTGGGAGTGTGAAATGGGCATGTGCTTTAACTACTATCATTGAAAATACTTTTCAATTCAAAGCAGCATCTTTGAGGATTTTCTGGGAGTTGCAGGTGGCATGCTGCCATAGATAGGGATTTTAATACAAATAGAAACTGGTCTCAGAGGGGAATGAGGATCATGGAACCTTATGGAAATACGTTGCTTGCGGGCATGTCACAAACTTGTGTCAATATCAGTCTCAAAAGTGGTGCTGGCCTCCTGCCATTGCCCAGCACAATTAAAAGCCAGCCTGGCAAGCAGCGAGGACTTTGTATGGGTTTATTTGTACAGCAAGTATGGTGCTGCAGATTGGGAAAATGAAATCTAATACCATCTCTATGTGTTTCCCTATGCTTCCTGCAGTGAGGGTGGGACTAGGTTTGGGTTTAAAACAAAAAGGAGGAAAAAAATAGAAAGGTCAATTGTGTTAAATGTCACATTTAGCTCTGTGGGCGGCACCCAGTGCTGTTTTGTGCCTGTTTGTCTGTGTCCAGAAGCTGTGCCTAAGTTCTTTTTCTATGTGAACCAGTATAGCAAAGAAGCTGGGACAGGATTTTATTGCTCCCAGTACCTGCAAAGCACTCTTTTTTCTCAGTCCCATCCTTAGTCAGCTCACTGAATGCTGGTGTGGAAAACAAGGATTCGTGTAGTGCTTATTCTATGCTGAACACTCTGAAACCACTCCAGCACAGGCACTGGATTCCTCCAGAGGGAAATGACGGCAAAAGCATTCTTGGGAATCTAGTGTTATTCAAGGAAATGAGGACAGTTTGCTGTAGTATTATCAGAGCATCAAATGATTCCTTCACATGTTCTCAATAAGGTTGGATGTCAATGTTGGGACATAACTTCAATTTCAAAAGACAAACTTTTCTAAATAATGCTGAAAGGGTTATGACCAAGGCGCTATGCCATTGCAAACATACTCTCCTTCAGCTCCAATCACAGGATCCTGCATTCTGTCTTGAAGGGTGAGGAGGGCAATAAGGTCACAGTTTTAGAGTACTCTTCATTATTGTATCGAATTTTGCTCAGTTAATTAATAATATTTTTTTCCCCAGTCCTCTCAAATGTTGCCATGTTTCTTCATAATTATTCACCGAAGTTTTAAACATTCAGACTAGATAGATACAAAGGCAGATGCAGAGCTCTACAAACTGCCTCTTCCTCTCCTTGTGTGATTCAGTAATGTCGGCAAACTATACTGCTTGGGCTCCAGAAGTACTGGTAATTCTGTAATTTCTTCACAGAAGACGATTTCCCTTTCTTCCCTGTTCTTGGCCTCCAATTCTCCATCCCACACGTACCTAGAGGGATTTAGCAAGGAAGAGGACATGGGATCAGGCCCTGGCAGTTTGCAGAGGATACAGAATTCTGCTCCTGCTGGGTCCCCAGCTGGCAGCATTTACAGCAGCTCTCCAGTGCTCACAGTAAATCGATGGCTGCACCAGAGCCCAGAAACAGAACCCAAGCCCTGCTCCTGATGAGCAATAGTGCAAGGACAGGCCACAAATCTGCTTGAGTGTGAAGGACAGCACTTCAGGGTGCCTTTGAGATTTGCATCCAGACTACTCATCAAAGGTGTTGTCACTCCACTTTACATTACATTTGAAAAGAAGAAAGACTGTATATATATATATAAGCTCTGCTAAGTATCCAGATAGAGAAGAAATTTAACTATCCTATACGTGGGTGCATCTGAAGTCTGTAACTTAACTAGCATTACATGATAAGAACAGGCAGCATAGAGAATACAGCACTGGAGGATTAACTCTACCTTCAGAGGCTGTGCAGACAGCTGATGAAGCTTAAAGCCTAGCTTCTGTACCCCTTCTTCTTCCCAGATACTGTCTTCTGTCCATCCATGGGTGTGTGCCTCTCACACATTGGCAAATGATCCACGACTTTAAGCAGCTTTCTATTTCCAGCCACAGTTTCAACTGTTACTGTAGGTCTACTTGAGCCTCCATCAGTGCCTTAAATCCTGGATCTTATCCTTTATCCTCACCCAGAGCAAGGCAGTACCCAGCATTATCTCCCATCACACCTGTACACGAGTAGCACAAAGCCCCAGTGCGAGGGCCAGCCTTGAGATTTTCAGAGTCCACACTTGGCATTAAGACTACATTTAAACCTAGCCTTATTCCCAAGCCAGGATATAGGCCCAGGTCAGAAAGCCAGGTTTACACATATTCAAAATCAAATGCTCATCCACACCAGAACACAAATATTTCATATCCAGGCCAAAATGCTGGCTCAAGCCAGATGTTTTTACTGATTTAAAAACTTTGGCAAACATATGTATTGCAAAGCTTGATCCTCTCAGTGGCTTCTGAAGCCCTTTGCATCTAGGTAAAAAGCCTGTAAGTAGATTTTTTTTGCAGATATTACTCTGTTAGTTCCACTGAGAATCACCAAAGTGACTCAGGCAAAGTGTCCAGCCCAGATAGTTCAACTTGGTATCATTTCTGTGCTTCCTGCACACAGGGGAAATGAAAACTCAGAGACCAGGGTGTTGCCAGCCACGTCTGCAGGAACCCCTGTACAAACAGAGAGCAGGAGTTGTCCACTCCATCTCAAAACACACCCAGAGAGACAATTCTTCACCGGATTTTCATCAGATTTGAAATGTTAGATTTTAGTGAGAGGTATTTTAGAGTCAAACTGTTCTGACTTGTAAGGCTTTTTGTTCCAGGAACTGTCTCCGAGTCTGTTCACAGTCTAGCAGCATTCCATTGTTTCAGCCATGCTATACTAAAGATAACAATAAAGATACATCATAATACAGTGTGACAACAACTGCTTTTGTATGGTTGGTGCCTTGGGGATGGAAGGTATTCTGTCAGGGATACAATTTACTGATTTTATAGTAAAAAAGGTGATGAATTTTAGCTTCTACCGGAAAAAATGGTTCAAACTGTTCCCTTGCAGTCAGGAAAAGTCAAGAGAATGGTTTGAAGAGCAATATCTCTAAACCTCATAAATGGTGGTTAAGAGCAATTCTGGTTTAGCAAACAGCTAAAACTGGTCATGGGCACCCACTCGTACTGATCCTGTTACAGCACTGTGGCTTCAAAGCAAGAGAAACAGGGCTGAATTACAGGGGGAAATACTGTTAAAAACAAAAATGTTTTTATTTTTGTTAACACTTGCTGGAAGTCAATACATTATCAGTTTCCTTCTGCAAACAGAAGGGATTAAGATGTCACAGAGGCTCACATACTGAGAATATCAAATCCATAAATTAGCATCATATTAAAAATAATACATCTAGCTATCATAGGAGCTTTCCCCTGTGAACCAGAGAGAGAAGAGAGTTTACTTCCGTGGAGGGAAATAATTCAGCTTGCAGAATCCACAAATGACTGGCAGCCCACATTAAATTTGTTGCCTTGAATCAATATAGAGTGGTGTGGAGGATTCCACAAGGGATATTATCCTGTTTGGCCTTAAGCCACTCACTGGAAAATATACATATTGGAGGTGAAATTGAATTGCATAGATTTGTCTTCTACATACTCACCATATGCTCTAATAAAAGTAAGTGCCAGCCCCATCTATAAAATGAATTTTTTATGGTGTAGTTGTTTTCTTTAGGCTTTGCTTCGATTCCTTACCACACAACATGATATCTGTAAACATTTGAGTCATATGAGATGTCAAATGAGTTTATTCCAAATTTTAACAAAGGAAACCTTGACAGCCTGAATGCTAGTTTACACATTAATTGCTCTGCTTTATATAATTACAGTCATGCTCCAGCCCCTCAGTGGTTTCAGCTTATCTCTTGCTCTCCTAAAACAATCAGTGTTGTCTCAGGTGTTGTAGAAAAGGTAGGTACCATCCCAGAAGGGATCACATCTAAATCATCATTAATAAACTTGTAACAGAGAAAAGTTACACAACCCATTCTCCTGTTAGTAACCTCTTGTGTGGTCTACAGAAAGCTTTTTAAAAACAGCTAAGAACTAGAGCTGTACAGAATATATGTAAAACTGTTATTTAGTAAAATAACAGGAGTGTTTTAGTAGCTCCACCTGGACTGAGTAACAACGAAAGAAAGTAACTGTAATGACCTTGACACCTTGGCTCTATAAAGCTAAAGAATGATGTAGAGCCTCTGGGTGAGACACATCAAAGCAAGCAGGAAGAATTTCTACTGTAAATATGTTTGGACTACGTTAAACACTGATTTCACCTTGTCTTCAGGTTCTGTTAAATGAAGTTTTGCTCTATTTGCACAGGAAGTCTGGCATGAGGGAAGAGATGAATAAGAAACTCACTCAGTGGACATATGAGTGCAGTGCCTTCCCAAAGCAACCATCCAGAGTGTTGCAGTATGCCTAGGCAGAACTGAGGAACTGGCATCCCAGGACATTGACAATGACGACAGAGGCTGGACAGAAAAGGAGCACAGGGACTTGTGCTGCCAGATAGGAAGTACCCATGTGAACAAGTAGGTACCACAGCCGTTCTTGCAAGTAACAGCTAGTAGAGATATTTTACAGCTCCACACAAAATCCCTGAATGCCAAAGCTTTCTTTTCGGAAGCACTGTCTGGTGAGACACTAAAGTCAAAATATTGACTCTTGTGAAAATGAAAGGCAATTATTTCCATTAGACACCAAACCACTGGGTATGACAACTGCTATCTCTGAGTTATCTTAATGTGAAGATGGTTGACACTCTCTGAAGATAGCCCTCACTAGACCCTGAGGATGGCTTCTTGTAAGTTTTAAGACATGTCTTTTCTAAAGCATGGTCAAGGGCCATGGCTAGGGGAAACACTGTTCCTTCCCTACCACCTCTCCTGCCTTAAGCAAAAGTAACAAAGACAAAACCTGAAAAGACCCAGTATAGGGACTCTTCCATACTTTGGGGGAAGTGTTTTGTTTATAGAACTTGTAACCAAACTCGTAACTTCTCAGCCAAGTTTACTTCTCAGATCAAACATGTGATAGCAATATGTTGTACCTTGAGCTTGGTAGATTTTTCTGTTGTGATGTTGGAACTGTTGTATTGCATGACTTCTGCCACTGTTCCTGGGAAATGTTTTTCCTCCAAGACCAAATAAGTGTTTACAAGGTGTTTTTAAATAAAAGAAGGTTTTTACCCCTTAGAGAGGCATTTTGCCTTTTTGCATGATTACTCACTCTGCAGTCCGTTTGTTGATATTTTTCTTCTCTTGTTCACAACATAGCTGAGAATATTTGCAGAAAACTTCACTAAAAATGGTGGGTTTTCGGGAAGGCAAATACTTGCATTGCTGCTGCTTTCTTTAGCAGAGCTCAAGATTTTCAGGGCTTCACAAGTTCCTATATTTCTTTCCTGTACCTTATTTTTAGATTTTTATGATGAATGCACACAACTCTACCAGGACTCACACTTCCTTTTTCACATAATGTGTTTGTCATGTGAGCTCCAAGTGGCCTGAGGCTTGCAAGCAATGACAGTGAAGCTCCTCCTTCCAACTGTCAAAAAGAATCACTTTCTTCGGTGTTTGCTTAGAGAATAAATGTTGTTGCTGATGTTGCTGACCTTAACCATAGTTTTATTCTCTCTCTCACATAAAATTTTGGATCTCAACTTTTCATGGACAGGATCTACGTATTAGGTTTTGGCACATTGTTGCTCTAATACTCTGTTATCTCCTAAGAAACTAACCCCTGAGAGCTTCTGTCTTTAAAATAGCAAAAAAAAAAATTTTTTTTTGTGGGGTAACATTATCAGCAGAGATGAGATGGTTTACTTTATGACAATGTATATCTAACATTATTTCTTCCATTTTCTAGGGAAAATGTGTCTTAATAGTGAAGACGTAAGATCTCTTCATTGGTGTCCACATCATATAAGGAATTTATAACTTACTAAAGATCGAAAAGCAAAGACCTGAAATTAAAATAACTACATTCATATGGCCTATATCCATTTCAAATTACATAAGTCAAGGCTTTTTAAGAATAAGAGAAAAATAAGTCCCAGCACGCTAGACAGATATCAACTCTGTGCAGCTGTTAATTAACAGTGTCTGGACCCTTGCCTTGCAATTCAGGAGTGGCTCAGGAGCATTTTTGCTATGATTTCTTGATTACACCTGCAATGTCCACTGAGATTTTCCTGCAATGTCTTTCCTAGAATGTTTTTTTGTTGGCTTCCTCCTTACAGCTAGTGCAGAAGAAACTGGTGATTTTTCTAGGGTTTAGTAGGACTTGCTATGGTCCTCTTTTCAACAGACAGGCAGCTATAACCAAAGAAAACAATGCTGGAAGAGATGACCATGTAGAAGATAGAGATTTATAGCATGTTCGTAAATCCTACTTCTAAAGAACTCTATCATGTTCTCTCTGCCATGCTCACTTCAGGCCCAGGAATCTGCATGAGGAAGACGGCAACTGCCTGATTTTCACTTCAAGTCTCTCTTTCCTGATTCTTTTTTCTCAAGATTCATCACAAATAGCAAGATGCACCACCATTCCCTATGGCGCAACTATCAAAGGCTATGGTATAGTAAGTACTTATTGATCATCCAAGATCCTCTTCCTTTTCATTTTATGGCTATGAGAGAGGGTGCAGAAAACAAAGAAAAAATACCCCAGTTACATGAATATCAAAGTGCCCTGTGAAATAAACCAAGAAATATTCTCCTGCATGAAGGCTCTTCTGGCAAAAAAGAAATACCTAAATCTTGGGCAGAAAGCCAAGAAGCAGCAGTCAACTGAATTTATGAAGATACTGCATGGACTTCAAGGCATGTTTTTTTCAAGTCTTAGCCTGTGCATTAAGCAGAAATTTGTCTCTAAAAGGTGCTATGTTGGATCACTTGTTCCCTCAAGCTAGTCGTCACTGTCAAGACTCAATGAAAAACCAGATTAAATGGCATTTGCAGAGACATAGAGACCCAGTGAAAGGCACAGAGGACAAACTGGTCTTCTGGAAATCGTCCTAGCTCACAACCTCCATCTTACCAAAACTGAGCCGAACATCTGACAGTATTGAAAAACCAATTGACTTTGCAAGCTCTCTCAAAGATTATGTGATAAAAATAGATCTAAAATAGTTGCAATGACAAAATCCATCCTCAGCTGGGTAAACCATTCATTTTCTAGCCATTAAAACAGTTGTGACACTGTTTCCCTCTTGCATACAGTTTAGGAAAGTCTGACCTTCTGAAGCTGCAATGGGAAAAATAAATTATTCATTGTTCAAAATGCGGGTAGGAGGGCTTATAGAAACCGTGCCAGATAGAGCTCATCTGTTGAGTAAAGTGTTGGTAACTGGATGATGCAGAAGTCCTGAGAATTTCAAGTCTCTGACTTACGAAAATGATGGAAGGAAATGGAGGAAGGATAAATCCAACTCTGGAAGGAATTACCTCAATGAGTTGTGAAGAGATGAAAAAATGTTTATTTGGTTCTCATTTTTCCTGCAGAATGAGGACAAGTAGTCTTTATGATTTGACCAAGAATGCATGAATGATTCAACGTGTCAAACTTCTCTCGTGCAAGATTGAAAGCAAAATCTCTGGAACAGGGAGAAGGAAAGATGAGGCAAGAATTGTAGACTGGCACACAGAGTTAAGATATCACCCCAAAAGACTAGGAAACTTGTGCACAGCTGTATTTATTTACAATTAAACCTCATTTTGGGTTCCCTCCATTTTGTTTTGTTGAAAGAGGAAAGAAAAAATCCCCAGCTCTGTAACACACCAGGGACCTGCTCATTTCTGGAAATATCCCAGGAGGTGAACATTATGTGGTGAAATTTTCTCAGTAACGTTCTGCCTATGTGACAGAAGGTGCATAGAGACTGCTCTAGCAAATTATTCATGGACAATAAATAATGTATAACGTGTCTCAAAGGCTAAGGAAATGCACCTCTCTGCAATGTACATAACATTTCAATTCCAGAAGGCATTTTTATTTTTGTTTGGGTTTGGCCTTTATCAGCATTATCTCTGTGGGTAACCATGACCTTGCACAAGCCTGGTTTTTTTTTTCGCACATCGTGTAACTGTTCTCCCACCTATTGTATGAGTTAGAAGAAACCTAGAAGAAAACAAATTTTCTTCTTGAATCTGTTTCTATTAGGATTTATTATTATGTTCATATATAACCAGGCTAATTTGTTAGTTTTATATCTAAATACATTTTTGAGGGTAACATCATTGCCCATCCACATTATTCTATTGATTTTAGTGGTAGTAATAGTGTTCACAATGTCAGTTATAGAGCAGGTTTGTATCAATTAGTACTGCATGAACCTCCTGTAAAATATACTCTCTGTCCTTGGGAGCTCATAAACTGGGTTATGACTACTTGCAGCTGGCTGATGAGGTAACAAGTGAGCAAGATATCACATCCTAATTAAAGGAGTTGGCTTTCTTTCCACTTGGCTACTGTGGTAAAGGGAGTTACTTGGAAACATGCTTGTCTTCCTACCTCATGTCTGAATAATGTTTATTAATCATCACTGAATTCTCAATGTACTTCTCCCCTGTGAGAAACAGGGGAGGATCTTTCTCTTTCCCTTTTGCTGTGTGGGTTGCAGTATGGATGACTCAGGGTAAGTTGTGCTATTTCTTATCCTTTCATTTCAGGGGATGTTCTTACCACGCTCTGGGCTGGTCTGCAGAACAGCCTAACCTTCCCCATTAATAGTTTAGAAACAAGCTAGACTAAACTAATGGGTACTTTTACCTAAGATTCCCAAGAGCTATTTCATTCTTCTGATCTCCTGGGCAAAGGCATTTGAGAAATGTGGTGATGTAGTTCATACACTCCTTCAGAGGAACAAGCAAATTTACTTTGCAGACATAACTGTCCTGTAAAGTTATATTTCCAGGAGAAAGTCTCTGGGTTAGTTCCAATCCAGTTTCCCATTTCTTTTAGGCTCTTCTCAGATACATCCTTTTCAAAGTTAGGATTTATTTTCCTTTTTTTTTATATATTTATTACATCTATGTAAAGAAATAGGAGGGGGAAAGGTAAACACATTTTTTACTTAACTCCTTGAGTGTTTCCTCTTGTACAGGAATCTTGACATCTTGTAAGTGTTGGCACAAATACTTGAACAATGTCTGTCTACTCTCTTGAATTAAAATGTTAACCATTAACAGAGCAGATTTATAATTATGAATTCTAAACCATGCTATATCCAAAATTCATAGATAGCAGTGATTCACCTAGTGAAGACATAGCCACAATAATATATCAGCAATAGAACTGAACAAACACAACACATCATTTCAGCTTGAGAGTTAATCATTTGAATGATCCCCTTTAAGCATTAGGTAGGAAGAATTTACAGATAATTCAAGAAATCTTCAATGTAAATACACTGAAAAGGGAAATTTCTTTAGCAAAATAACAAAGTGACCTGTTTTGATTCAGTTGTGAATTATTTGCTAGTATTGAGTCATCAGGCCACAGCTGTACACATCTGGGGTGCTTTCAAGTTTTCAGATTTATCTGTTTTGAGTGCTTTAAAAAAATCTTGTTTCTTGCTGAAGGGCACACTTGCAATTAGTGAGACTATCATATTCTCATGCTATTGTTACAAGCTCTGTTTTTCCAAAGTACTCTCAAATTGACCTACTTTGCTCTTCAAACCAATTCCTTCGGAAAGGACAGCAGTAATTGACATGACTGGAAAGTACCAAATTTAGTTGAAGATAAGAGCACAGAAAATGCTGAAATGAAAGGTGACCCTTGCATAAGAATGAAGTACTCCAGGTACTTTGGTGGAACTACACAAAGAGAAAATGTTCTCTGGGACAGCTAGACAACTATTCACTGAAAATCAGATGATGACCAGTAAAGATATGTTACACCGTGCTTCTCCTTCTTCTTAGAAGATCTACTCGTCTCCAAATCTGTATAAAAGTTTATACCTCCTCCTTTGTTAATTCTCGTTGGCAGGTGGCAAAACTACATTCACAATCTTCAGAAATAGCTCAGTCTACGAGTGCCTATCCCAAAGATGGCCAAAGAAAGAATTATGATAAGGGTCCAATCTGGTGAAGCATACATGTCACTAAGAACAATTCAGTTGCCATCTTAAATCTAAGCATTCACCAAGGTCAGACATTCCAGCAAAACTTCTAAACTGCGAAAGACAGTGAGCAAGTTTATTTAGTGAAAGGAGCTGAGAAAATTTCCTTGCTTCTGTGCATCCTACTCTTAGATGGGTCTCACTTTCGTGTTAGCCCTTGTCTCAGCTGGGCTTAAGTTCACTCCCGCTTTGCTAACTGGATGAAAAGAAGACCAAGAGGTAAATGCTACCTCTGTAGCCCATCAAACTGTTGGTTCACTGAACAGAAATAGTAAAAAGACTAAAGATGAGGACACTTCACACATAGATATTAAGACTAGACAGTCCTTGGCCTCATTCCAGCTTTCCACTCTCTGCACAGAAGAAAGCCCTTGGCACAGCAGAAATGAAACCTCCTGCCTCATTCTCCCAATTAGACTTTTTTTTCTCCTCTTGGATTCATTGCTGCAGTTAAAAATTCTTGCTGTACCTTCAGGCTCTAGCGTCACACATGCTCATTAAAAAGAGCAGTCATCTTCAAATCATCTTCCGCAGTTGTAAAGGCTGTGACTAAATAGCCTCTCATTCAGTTTTGCATTCCCATCTTTTGAGTGACTTGGCAGTGTTGCAAGGAGCTGCTGTGTAAGCCCTTGATCAAACACTAAAACTACTCAAACACCTCAGTGTCGGTCATTTTGTTCTGCCTGGTTTGTTCCACAGAGAGTTCTCACAGCGCCACCACTATACCAAACTTACCTGGAAGATTTAACACACTGCATGACAACAAGCAGCAGCCAGCAAAAAACAATGAAGCTGGGAAGCCTTTTCTCACAATGGTGAGCAGCTGTTCAATAGCTGAAATCACCGTGATGATTCATGCGAGTCACTCACTGCTCAGCAGCACCAGGAAAGATCTCACAAATTCATCAGATCCCACTGCCTTATACATAGACCACCAAACCTTGGTGCCTGAGGTCTGGGATGCTGTTAGTGCTGACATATGCGTTGCAGAGAATGGCTGGTCATAAACAGGTAAATCTCATCCAATGTGACAAAGTCTGTGTTCCCAAGTATTCTTCAGCAATTGCCAGATGTTGTCAGTTCTTTCTTCAGAAGATGAAAAGCCTAGGAAGACATACAAATTGTAGACGATGAGAGGATGTGACTACGACCCTTGGGCCTGACAGTTGATTTAGGCTGCTCCTGTGCCTCTGCTATCCCTGGTACACTCCTCTTCACAAGGTCTAATGACACATCCTCTCAGTTTTCATACTCACATAGCAAATTCAACTTGGCATGCAATTTACAGAGAAGTAACATACCAGTACAAGAATGAGTTGTACCTGAAGAGCACCGGGATTTTAACCCAAATCTTTTTTTTTTCTCAACTGATCCATTGAACATCAAGGGGAGTGGAATACCAGCAGGACATGACCTCCCATCATAAGTTTCATCTTATGTTCAGTCAGGTTAAAGGCACAGAAATGAATTATGGAGATAATGAGAGAGAATGAACACACAAAACTGTGATTAAGTATTGACTGAAAGAAGTTTCTCTGCCCTTGCACTATTTGCACATATACAACCAGCTCTGTAAATTTTTTCATGTCTATGTATGGTTTTAAGCACAATATACAGCAGCAGAAAAAAAAGACATGATCTTCATGGAATTCTCCCTGTTACACTGGTAGTTGTTGATTTGAAAGTTGAATCATTCGGTTTATGAATCTGGGCTATTTGAATGCTGATTGTCTTCAAGATAGGCAGCTGGGAATATACAAGGTTCTTGTTCCCTCCTAAAATATATTGGCTAACAAATGGGTTCTTTTTCTCATTCTTACAATTACGTTGTTCCTCTACTTTGTAACAGCTAAGGTAAAATATGCTAAATAAGATTCATCTGATTTTCATTGGAAGAAATTCTTGTTTGACACAAAGAGATCATCAGACCATGGTAAGGATGCTATTACACCCTTCAGGATTCTCAGTAGGTTAAGGGGAAGTACTGTATCCGCCTCCCCCTGCTCAGATTTACCTGTTTTTATGAAGTAATCAATGCTTCTATCATGTGCCCTACGTAGAAGTTTAGGATGCATTGCTAACAAGGGTTAATATACCTACAATTTAAGAAAGAATAATTGTTCGTTTATTGGAGATTAAGATTCTAAATTCATACTGAAATTGCTTTTGTGTATTTTACATATTGGCCATAGCAATCGTATTTGTATGAAATATGTATTTCTATATAAATATAGAAATTCATCCTAAAATAGGAAGTCTATTTCTCCTGGAAGGTCTAACAGAATATTGGAAATCCTGGATCTAATTTTAGACCCTGCAGCAAACTGCAAATGAAAGAGCGTTCTTACCAAACATTTCCGTGCTCCTTTCTGTCTCATTTAATCTGCCCTTGTAATTCCTTAGAAAAAAAAATGACTGTAAAAGTAAAAGCCCATCCTTTCATTTCTAGAATGAAATGCATCAACATAATGATACCACTGCCCAGTGTTTCTCATTGCCTGAGTGCTAAGTGATCTTATTTGCTGTTTGTAAGCCAGTAAATGAACTTAGGCAACTATGATATATGTAAATCCCTTTAGTATACAGCATTCTATTTTAAAACTTTTTAAATCTCTGTTTTACAGACAAAATCAGTGTATGGAGAGCATCTCCATATGCCACTCCCTTTCTAGACAGGGGCAAACCGGAATTTCAAGATGACTTGACTATTTTGCATTTTAAAACAAACCATGGATTTAACTTACTGTGTTTCCTTTTTTCTTTTGTATACCAGATGTCTGAAGTTCACTGGCCTTCCATCATTCAGTTACAACACTACATTGCCAAACAGTTTAGCTACAGTCTATGAATTTTAAAATTATCTTTCCAGGTTACTCAGAGGTAGGGTTTTCCTAACATGGCTGCAAACCAAACCTGTTAACTCAGCAACTCTCAGCCCTCAAATGTTTGGCATAAAGTTCCTCTGCCAAACTAAAGAGAGATGGGATAGTTCTCTTCAGTTCCTCCCTTTGGCAAGGGTTGTGTCAGGAGCATAGTAAGAACAACAGATCTGACCTAAAACAGAGCAAGGAGACAAGAGTTGCTGTGCTTCTTTCTCCAAGCACAGCGTGAGGGTGACAAGAACAGTACCTAACCTAGCTCCCAAGGAATTATGGTGGGAGGGTGGATTCTACCCTGAATTGTGGTAGTTCTTACTGTATCATGGAAGTAACAACTCGTCTTATGGTGTCAGTGACTGAGATGCATCAGTGTGCTGAATACACTCATACCTGAGGATGTGTATGAGACTTGGTGGAATTATACACTATGCAACACTGATGTGAGGTCAAAAGTCATCGATCTGGCACTCAGTGTGTTCAGGGTACCAAGGTCCTATCTGAACCTATAGACTAGCCCCAAATCAAGTCTTTCTAATTCCTACATGCATCAGTTATTTTTGTTCTGCAAAACAGAGATATATTTTGCAAGTGAAACAAGAAAACAAGCATCCCTCATGCAGAAAATTTTTTCTCTTCAGGACAAAATGAACAAGGAATCAATTTCATGCTAGGGAAATATGAACCGGTACGGTTCAAATGTGGACAAAACTACCTTAGTTCCCTGAAATCTGAAACAAAGACAGGAAAGAAATCAATCAAAAGGATAAAAGATGCACTTCAACAACCTCCAGTCTCTACTTTGTGTTTCATGCTGAGGTCAGACAAGCAGCACATCCTTATCTCTGAGATGACAAATGAAGATCAAATAAGAGTATTCACTTGGCAATTCTACTTGTCTTCTGAACACATAAAACGCTGCTCTGAAATGTGTGCTGACCATTTTGGAAGGTGGATTAGCATTCCTGGCCCACAGAAAACAAACCTGCAACTTCTGAGGTGTGGAGAACAAAGGCTGCTGCAACCCAGCTCCAGGCAGTCTTTCCACAATAGTGTCAAGGAGCAAAAATACAAAGCCTGAAACATCTACGTTTTCAAACCTGTGCTTGAAACCTGGCTATAATCTTCTTATCCTTGCACTGGCTTCTGTGGCAGTCCTGGAGAAGGGCACGCACATAACACTCTGGTTTTCAGCATCAGAAACAAGTGAGCTGCAATCTCCCGGCAGCTTCTGAAACTCCTGAACTTCCTGGTACTTTTGAAGCACGTTGAGCTATGCCAATTTTCAAACACAGGAGAGTATTTTTAAGAAAAAATACTATTGATATGTTTTATCTTTATTCTCATATATTGATTCTAGTGAGACATGATTTTTGATTTTGAAAGGAACTGGCCATGCACATCATCACTGGAAAGTTGACAAATCAGTCTGTTTTATCTCTTCCCTTTAATTCCAGCCATTTTGTTCATAGGAGAATCCATGAAGTCACACTGTATTATTGCCCATTATAGAAAGGTTTCTTCCAGGGACAGTCTTGAAGGCAGTATCAGTGTTTACCTCAGCAGTTCTAGCTGCTGCTTGAAAGCTTTCTTGAAAGCACTAAGGGAGTTTCTGGTGTCCAGTTGAAAATGGAATGCATTAAATATCTCACAACTACAGTTATGTTAAGACTATTTTATGGACAAAAGACTACGTAGTGTGTGGGGTTGGTGGGGGCTGTGGTGGGTGGAAGTGAAGTCCAATAAATCACAACAAATTAAATGCCCACTTCTCATAGGCCTACTTCATGGAAACCCTGGAAGATCCCCTAGCCAAAAGATAAGACATTGACAATATTGAATACCTTCCAAAATAATTAATAGTAGCAGTCATGGCCTTATGTTTATTTTCTCAAGGTCATGCATGCATGTGCTTACTTCAGAGTCAGCTCCAAATTCTCAGCAGTGTGGTCAAAACTGAGTTTCACCATAGCATAAGCAAGGAATTGCATTATTTATTTTATCCTCATTTTTTGCAACAGAACAAACTCAAAGGGTGACTTGGGAACAGGTTCACAAGGTAAGAGGGAAGAAAGTAGTTAAGAGTGTTGCTACTGTACAAGTGATAGGGATCTATATTCTTTCTTCCCCTTCCAAAAGCTGGTGTTACCTTGCTTTCAGGACAGGAGGAGGACTTCACAGTGTCAGTGCCAAACCACATACCAGGAGTGAAGATACCCCTGCTCTTCCAGCTGATTTAAGACTAAAGCACTGTTTTCTTCTGCAGTCCAGGCCCATCACTGCCCAGTCTGTGAGCCTGTCCAACACAGACTCTCTTCTCCAAGGTGGTCCCCGATTCTGCCTTCCCTGCAGTAGCTGAGGATGTCCTACAACCCATCTTCCTTCTCACCAACATCTATGGGTGTCTCTCAACCCAATTCCTCCTTGGCGCTTTTCAACCTTCCCTCTCCTCACCTCTCCTCACCTTCTCTCCCCATACCTCACCTTGCCTCTTTCTTTTTGCTTTTCTCTTCCACGCTCTCATTTTTCTCCTTATCTGAGATGCACAGACATGTGCTCACCCCACGTTTGTGCTGTACTGAAGTTCGCTGCCTCTTCTTTCCTTTTCTCTCCATCTGCTCCCCCTCAACTCTAACCCACCCTTCCCTCACTCCAGTGCACAGGGATTGGAAGTGGACGGCGTTGGCCTTCCTCAACAATTGCCTTTTCATTAATCCAGGCTTCGTGTATGTGTGTGTGACAGTTTGTGTATAAATCTAGGCAGCTGCAACTTGGCAATCTTGCTGTAAGATCTACATGGAGTAAAGCTCGTTAGCTGTTGGACCTTAGCATCCATATCCACTCCATTCATGTTTTGGGAAATAGAGATTGACCACAGTAACAAATACCAATGTAATGCTAATTTCTGAAAGTAAATATTATCCTGCTTTTGTCTCAGTATCTTTTTATAATGCATGCTTTTCCTGTGCCAGATGCATAAATATGCCACATTCATTATATTTAAACAACTCATTTGGCTGTAAGATTGTTTTTGGCCTAGCAGACAGGGCCGATTCAGTCACATTTTTATAGACGGTGGTTTTTATGTATCATTTCTGTCTGTGTCTACACTGTCCTTCTACTTGTATCTTTAGTTCTATATATATAGAATAATTCATTTTTTTTCTTTCTGGACAGGAGATCTTGATCACTGACATATATCCAGACCAACTCTGTATTTAATGCAGTTAAATAAATATATGATGAAATTATCATTTTTCCTACATGCATACTCACTACACATAAATAAGATAACATAGAAATCACAAATGGCACACTGAGTTGAGCTATTTCTAGGAGAAAAAGCAGACATTAATAACATAAGTGATTGTGCAGATTTGTGGAATTGTGGTTTTTGTTTTGTTAAAGAGAAGCAGCCAGGAAAACGTGTCATGTTTTCCAGCCATTCACATGAAACCTCAGTGAACTTGATTCTTCTTACCCATGAGATTTCAGCAATTCGGAGAGCCCTCAGCATGTGCCAGCAGCCTAAAAGAAAACAAAGATGAGTGAGCAACACTTCTTTGCATTCAGGAGTTGGCCGTGCCTCACTAAACACAAAACCAATTCATCATTTTCCAGACACTATTTCACACCAACAATTTTGCTGTCTCTTTAATGCATCTGTCTGTTTATCTATTCACAAGTACCATCTGCTTGTCCTGCTCTCTCGCACTGCACATGTTCACAACAACTACACCTCCAAGGTGACAAATGAGCAGTCGAGCTAATTTCATTGGGATAAACAAGAAAGCAAGAGCCAGATGGAAAGCCATGGAGAGAGCCAATGTCATTTGGGAGGAGGAGAGAGTGTTTGGAGGAAGAATCACCATAACAACAGCAAGTGCAAAGAAGAGGTTTCTATTCTGTGTATACTATTAATTACTATGAATATTTTATTCTTGCCCTGTGGTTTATCTATGTCCAGATCAATGATTTACTGGCAGATGGCTTATTTTGTTTTGGTTTATTTTGTTTTGGTTTTGCTATAAAGTTTGATTGTTTTTATTTGCATGGAGTTTCCAGTTTATTTTTTAACTCTATTTTAGGAATTTGGATTGTTTCTATCAGATACTCGTAGCAAAGTTGTGCTCAGAGGAGTTCTATGGCTTCATGTATTTTAAAATGAGCCCAGCATTTTATTGTAGATTCTAATTACTGTAAAGACACAAGTTGCAGTTTAATAATGTTCCTTCAGATATTTCTTTCAGTTTACAGATACACTTTTGAGACTTATTTTCTCTATATGGCACTTCGCAGAACAGGCACAGCATAAAGATCTTACAAATAATCCTGACCATTCTGGCAAAGGTCCAGCTGACTTCAAAGCACCAGGATCACTCTGCCTGTCAAAACACAAAGATTGTATCTATTTAACTAAATTGGTTTAAAAAACACTTTAGGTAAACCGGCAAAAACCTTAGGGGTAGATGTATGTGTGTGCATAGCTTTGAATTATTCTATATTGCCTTAGCTTGCCTCAGCAAGCGACATATCCTAAAGTGAGAGAAGACAGCTTAGACTAAACTAAATAAGCCTATGTAGGCCTTAACATGAAAATTATTTTTAAAACATCATTTTAGTTCAGTGCAACTTCCCTTGACTTATATTTATGTAGCACTAAGTAGTTCAATGCAGATATGCTTTAGCAATTGCGTGGGGAGTTAGCTTAGAACTGGAAGCAAAACTCTTTGGACAGGCTTAAAAGCACCGACTTTGTTCAGAAAAGGCACAGCGCAGAGATACCTGTGCTAGGCGGGCATTCCCATACAGCAAAACCTAGTGACATTACTACAAATGAGGATCTGGTTTGTAATTTCTAGTGGCACACAAATACACAGCTAAACCAATGGGCTGAAAACCTCTCAAGTTCATTGCCAATGCATCCAATAACGGCTCACTAAATCATAGAATAGCTAACATTTAACAATACAGGCTCAGCAAATACTTTTGTTTGCTAATACGAACAGATGGCACTTTAAAACGTCTCTACTTTTCTTACATCATTGGCACCATTCAGCAGGAATTCATTCCTATATGTCAACATGTAATAGTCAAAAAAAAAGCATATAAAAGAAACATAATCTGACTAAAAAATGCCCCTATCTAAGTTCAATTCCAAAGTTCAATTTCATTGCTGTGTACATTCAGGCATTTCTTCAAAGACTAATCTATCTGCATCACAAACTCCTGTTTCACGGGTTTCAGTGACGTCTGTGAGAAAACATTCGCCGCATTCCCTAGTGAAATATAAACTTTCACTTTGAAGATTAATTTTCAAACAATCTCCTTTATGCTTCCTCTATAAGAAAAGAGCTATTCTTGATGTAATACAAGCATTTATTACAAACATTCCCTTTTAAAAGCAGTTTTAGACTCTAAAGTAGGACATACTCTGTTTTTATCAAACTGGAGCTGAATGCTACAGAATCATGCCGTGTGCTGGAAGACTTTGCTCTTTGTCTCTCTCCTCTTACTAAACACATGGTTCTCCATCAGCTTATTTGACCAGTTAGCTTTTGTTATGTTAAACACTTCTGGAAATATTAAGGCCCAGAACTCTCCTGTGTTCCTGTGTGTTCCAACTGCACTCAATGCTATTTGCATGACAAGCAATGTTAAGACACTGTTTGATTAGATTTTGGACTTAAAACATTGTGTATCCTTAAGTGTCAGTTAAAGAAATTTATACAATTTGCAAAAGGAAAAAAACTTACCTTAAACATAACACTCACTCAAGTGCCTTCTGGTGGACTGGTATTGTAAGAAAGAAGTTCAGATTCCATATTTTTAAGATGTGTAAATAATATCCATAGTCAAGCATTTTCAAGAGAACAGGAACACCTGCCTTGGTACAAATGATTGCAAAGCTTTTTTCCCCTCCTCAGTGCCCATGAGATGCCTAAAGCCTAAAATATGGAAGATCTTGAAGCACATCAGAACGTTTCCTGAACAAACATCACAAACTCTGGAAGGCAACTTTACTCTTCCTGACAGGCCTCCTGTAGTCTGCCAGGACAACAGCACAAGAGGAAAATACTTGATCATCACAAACACAGAGGACACAATCTATTTTTAGCGGCACCTTCTCCATCCCCCTGCCTGCAGCACAAATGTCCAGGTGCTTCCAGGATCAGCTTTGGCCCAGGTAGCCTTGGGTATGTTTATAATCCTTTGACCTTTTCATCTTCCTTTTTTTAAGCTCCGATATTTCTGTTTCAAACACTCTCCTTCTTCATCCAAGGATGCATAGATGGACAAATCTGCAACTGCTGATCTTCTGTTCATTAGCAAGGTGGAAAACACCAATAGACTCCGTTAGCAGAAGAAATTTGCTCACCAGCATTGCTTGCAGCAATTGGTACATACCCTGGATGAAATAACCATAGTCCTAATTGTCCCTCTGAGTGCACAAGGCATTTGGATGGGTAAGCAGGACCCTGAAATCAGTGAAGCAGCTGCATAACACGCAGGTGCTCTGGAGAGAATTAGCTCTTCACAGTGCTATCAGGATTGCCTGGAATTGAAAAAAATTCCACAGAAAAAACCTTATATACACATCTCCATCTACCCTTGTGTTAATCTTTCCCTAATGTTAACTGCACTTTGGTGAGGATCTGATCCTCACTGTACTTGACTTTTGGCAAGATCAAAGACTGAAATTTATACCAGGACAAGAACTGTGAAAACTCCTGAAGAAAATCTATTTCCAATATGAAATTCCAAGCTATAAAGGTTTTGTTTAATCTTTTCAGAATGATTATTTAACTAATGTTTACATCAACACACATTATATCAAAACTACACAGCTCGCTATCCAAAGTATAATCACAATAACCAATAACCAGCTTCATTGCTTCTCCAGTGATGGGTACAAGTAAATTTACTGCTGCATTTACCAGGTCCTGGAAATGGATCATACATATGACTCGCAGAAGAAGAGAAAAACAAACAAAATTTTTCACTGAAGCTGTGACCCAGAAAGAGTCACCTGCTCCAGCACTCATACTATCTCAAACCACCTTTATTAGAGCTCTCTGTACACACATTATCATCTTTTAGCCTGCAAAGCCAGCGTTTGGGGAAGAAGTTCTGGATTGAGACTGTCAAGTTAAAGAAGGTTACTTGTCTGGCATGCTCAGTGTCAGGACTTTACTCTACTACTCTTACTTTAAATCCTTTTGGACTTCCCCACTCTGATGCCTCCGTCTAGAAATACTCCTCAGAAATACTGCCTTTCCTCACAGCAACTTTGTAGGGCTTACCAAGTTGACACATGCAGAGCACTTTTAAAATGTACGTTTACACAGCTTTATTATTAAAGTGCTGGATTTGCACTTTTCTCAGGAAAAGGTGCCATGTCTCTTAAATAAAATAATTCTAGGCACTTTATGGAAATAAAAAATTAAAAATAGGACACTAAAGACCTACTTTTGACCACCTCTTATCTCTGCATGTACACAATAGTCAAACGCAGCTTCATTTAATTCTGCATTAGCGTAATTGCTGGGTACCTACCACGTCCATCTGTGTGCAGTACAGTGAATACGTGCACTGAAGGCTTGAAGAGTGAGGCACCTGCTCAGATGAGCAAATGGCCTAGAATTATCACTGGCAATATCATCCATATATTTAAGCTGCTCCTAATTTCAAAGGAGTGCCAGTGCACCAAGATAAATGGAGATGCACGCTAGAATTGATTGGACTATTCCAGCCAGGCTGCATCTGCAGTAATAGTGACATGTCTCCAGCACCATCTCGAGACAAGGTAATGGGAATTGCTGCACCCACACAGTTGAATAGTGAAAGCCCTCAAAGCAGGGTAGTCCTGTAGGGAACGTTCCTGCTAAAGATACCTGAGAATTTGGGGAGAGGGGGTGGGTGGGAATGCTATTTGCTCTGCATTACAGCTCTGATGGGGACCACTTTAAATGTGTAATAGCATGAAAGACCAAATATCACTGCTAAGAAATGTTCTCTGGAACTGTCTAATTTACCATGATTTAATTGCTAGTGAGCCCAGAACAGTGAAAGTAACTGTCTGAAGAGCTATAGTGCACAGAGCGGGGAAAGATATTTCAATTCAGCTCCTGTTACACAAAATACCATCTTCGTGATTCCATACGATTAATACAATTTTTATGCAATTTTCTGTTCTCAGAAAGATTTGACTGTTAAGTAGCTTACTTTGCGTAACTACAGATACTCCCAAGTCAAACATCCCAAACAGTCTCCTACAGCCAGAAGAGTTGTTATGGTTGTGTTTATGGTGACATTTTCGAAAAAAAATGCAGGAGAATAATGAACAAAAGCATAGATATGACAGGATCATAAAAGCCTACTCACAGTACATAAAATGCCATTTTCAATTTCATTTTCATTTATGTGATGAAGTATTTAGCTGACATTTCTCCCAAGGATTTTTTTCAAGACCTGAAGGAACACAACTTCCAATATAGGCCTTTTTCAAAGCAGATTTTGTGGCACTCAGTTAATACTGTGTTCTTACCAGGGTGGTACTCCTGATTGCTCTCATCACTCCGAGCCATCAAGACTGCAAACTGGCATTCTTTAATTTTGGTTCAGCTCTTGTACCACAGGGTGAATATACCAAGCTTTCTTCCTTCATAATAACTTCTACCTCCATAAAAGCCCAACCTTCTTTGTTCGCTCAGGTAGGAAGATTGCAACTGAGTTTTAGCTCACTTCTTGAATATTTCATCCTCTTCTTTCAATTCATTCCAGCTTTGAATGTTGTGTCCCTGGGTCCTGCCATTTCAGTACTCTCATGTATGTATACATAAATGTATATTCTTACTACTCTGCCTTTTACACCTATTACATATTGCACTCCATTTGTGACCATTTTAATGTTTCTTTCTTTTATAATTGGAAACAGCACCTGTCACAATGTTACTGGAGTTCCAGAGAGGCTTTTATATTATAAGTCGTCACAGACATTTTGGTTTAAAACTGTAGTAATGGCTTGCCAGACGATAACACAGGGAAAAGGAACATGTCCAAGAAATTTGGCTGGCCCTTAATTTTATCCAGCAAGAGCGATGAAAGTTTCTTTCACCGTCAGATAAGACACCACTACCATGACAAAGTATTTCAGGAATATTAGTCTCAATAATATCTCACCTACAGGTCAAAAGTTAAAAAACATGCAAAATTCCCCACAGTATTTATCACAAAGCTTCCAAGAGAAAATATTTTGAGACAGAACAAACACTGAAAAGCAAAGCCAGCTCTGCATACTGAAATTTAACAAATGAAAGTACTGACAGCTCATTAAAGCTTAGCAGTTTCTAGGTTTCAAGAAAGAAGTCACTAAACTGACTTACTATATATTAAATAATTCAGTCTTCTGCTTTAAGAAGTGATTTGTTTCAGACTATGAATTTCCAGCTATTTGTTATATGCCCTTCATTGGCTTCTATACAGCTATAAAGCCATGACAAAAACCAGAATACAACTCATCATGCAACATAACCTTCTGTAAATACTATAATAGGCTATACTTCAAATATGAAACTAGTTTACAAGCACTGAAGTTGGAATAGCTATGTCAGAGAACTCTTCTGTGGTGGTAGAAGAAAAAAATCATTCTTAAACCAAAATTGAACAGAGTGACAAGTTCAGCGTTGTTGTTCCAGACATTATGCTACATGTGTTGCTGGAATGCCAGAAAAAATCCCAACTTTATACTCTTAACCATGAAGTATCATTCCAATAAGCTTTTGATTCTTGACAGTCTTCATAAGTGTAGGAATCCAACATTTCATGAACTTTGGAAATCTGACATTAGAAACTGCAAAGGACACAAGATCAAGAGGAAGACTCCTGTCAGAGCAAGGTCCACTTTTACTTAAAAGACCACCACACGTGCCCAGAGTAGTTGCAGCAGCAGCACCCCTCTACTTCCTACTGAGCAGATACTGCCCGACAGCCCCTTTGACATAACAATTTTGCTATGAATGAGAACATGCAGAGAAAGAATCAATATGCTGCCCCTCTGCCGTAATCACCTTCGTCTCATATCAGAGAAATACAAGACTTCTTCTAAGCTTTGTAGTGCATTCAGAACACACTATGGCAGTGATCTGCTGCTTTTCAGTGTCTTTGTGGAGTAGAAGGATATTAATCTATCTATTCTCTCAGGTGTCAATATTTTGTCAATGCTCCAGTCACTCCCGTGGTGGGTCTGGAAAGGATTAGAGATCCTGTAGCCTTCTTGCTGATATGTATGCGGTGATTCAAGGGTGATAGCAACAAGGGCTGCAGTACACCAAAGGAGAAGGGAATACACAATGCTACATTTTTTCACAGGGACCCTGTTTTTAGCATTCAGTGAAGGTTTGGTGTGGAAAGCATTGGCTTTCTTCAGACTGGGTGTAACAGAATTAGGTAGTGAAATATTTCATCTGTTGAAGTTTCTGTTTGCACTTCAATTGGGGTTTTACAATGTACTTACTCTTCTGTTGCTCACACCCTTGAAGAGAAGGAGGAAACCAGCCAATGAAGATGGTGATGAGCAGTAGAGTCTTCTTCCATCCCTGATGGCTCAGGGGAAGTACTTTTTTTCTCAGATATCTCTTCACAATTGTCCATACCACCATACCAAGAACCCAAATGAGCTTATTGGGGAGCAGCATACAGTTGCTCTTTAATACAATAGCCATTCTAAGTGCTACATCAAGTGATAAGCTAAGTTTTAGCTCTAACATGTATCTTTCGTGTGCTGCATTAACTCAGGAAATTATTTCATCATGATTATTGCAGTCCTTGAAATGCTGTCTCATCTAAAAACCAGTTAATTGGAATAGAAAGACTTCCATCGGCATGGTTGAAAACAGTAGAAACATTTGGGATTCAGAGTCCAGAATTCAGTTTTCTCCTGTTCTAGGAAGAATATTTTTAATTGAAGCCATTAGAACTTATCACCAAGAGTTTAAAAAGTTTTGCATCTCATCTCAAAGATATTAAACATGTTGAGCTAACACAAATGTGATTTTATTTCCAAATCAGACAAGTCTGGCCTAATTAGAGACCTAATAAATAGGCACATTTTTGCTGAAGGTAAACCTTCCTATAGCATGTGGATACATCATCTTTTCAGTATTCTGCACATGCTCAGCTGTATTGTTACAGATGTTATATAATGTAATATTTACTGCATGCTCCAGAAACTGCCAAATATTTTCCGTAACCTCTCTTTTTATTAAAATATTCCAGATACATCTGTACTGCACTAAATCCTATGCTGCTATTTGGCATGAACTCTCCCTTCAGACTGTTCTGCAGAGCTAAATTGTGCCAAGACTGAAGTATTGATGGCTACTTATTGTGCACTGCATACTAATAAATCCTATCTCTGTGTCCAGGCCAGCCACATATACACAGCCCTGGAGAAATCACTTCAGCATTTTAATAGTCCTATCCTAACGGAGCAAGACACTAACAAGGACCTTCCATAATTTTGTGAGATGAAAACATTGATCCAGCTGAGCCATTATCATACACACAGTAAGCAAAAGCAACAGGCTGCCATGTCTTCAGTTTAGCTCACGGTGTTCGGCCAGGTGTGTCTCCACCTGGCCAAGAGAAAGAGAGAAGCTAAAACAGGCAGAGGCTAAAGATTATTCGCGGTCCTATATGAAGGTCAGACTTTACATTTTGGTGTTCATGCCACATTTTCATATAATATTTTATCCTATACTTTAGCATACACTGACACCTTTTTTCCAGATAGCTGTCATTCTAACTGAGCAAGCTTTCAAGGCCAGTTCAAAAGAACATTTATTGCACACTAAATTCTAAAATTATACATATGTGCTTATGGGAAGACTGACTCATGAGTCTGGGAATAAACATACCTTACTGTTAGATCACCTTGTCCTATTAAGCTTAAGGCTATATGTTGTTGTCTCAATTTGATTTCACCTTGAACATTAATGTTCCCCATCTAGCTGTCTGGAGATGCATCTGTTTTAGAGATGTTAGTGACATTTCTGTATTTTGTCAGAAGTCTGAGGGAAAAAAGTTGTTGAGTTGAAGTATAGAAAAAACGTAGAATGTTAGAGGCATCCTTTTCAAGTATGTGACTGCAAATTGACTGTATTTCTGATGCAATTCACTGTGACTTGTAGAGTCAGTTACTTTCCATCACTAATTAGCAAGAAATCATACATTTGATCGGTTCAAGTATTCACTTTCAGTGCCTACACACTACAATTTTTAGCTCCTTTTACTGTGGAAATGAAGCCTATTTTATAATATTTAGATGTCTGTTTGTCCATCCCACTAATACTTGGCTGACTTCCATCAGATTTGACATTTAGTAGAGGCTTTAGTAGATCACAGGAGACCATTTGATTGCTCATACAAGCATCTAGAGCTATTTCAGATGCTCACATGCATCCTCCATCTGCTGCTCCAGAGAGGTACTGGTCTTTAATATATTTTGTATCTTATCTCCCGTCCCACATGGAAGTCTCTAGAGTAGCTCATCAGCTTCAGGCAATGACAATAAGTTTTTTGAAACTCCATTGGTTACTGAATTAGTGGCCATAGCATAAAGCTTAACATTTATCCATCATCTCTAAAGTGCCAGTTGGCAGCATACAAGATCCAACACACAAAAAAACCCAGAAACTAAACCTCAGGAAGCAAGAGGGAGAGGGAAAAGACAAAAGAGATGGTTGTAGAATATGTTCCAACCTGTCACAGTGAGACAAGGCTCAGCTTGATCACTTCACTCAGTACAAGTGGACACTTGTCCAAATACAGACATTTTCTTCCTTTTGGTTTGAAAATGTCACTGTGTTCCAGCCCACAACACTTTGTCTGTGAAGCAGCAGTTTTTAGCTAATGACACCACCACTTTGCTTGAGCACCACCATCTTTATCAGACCTGGTTTCTAGTAATTTCTACCTCTTCCCAAAGATCAAGTCTGTTCTCAAAGGAACCCATTTTTTTGTTGGTAGAAGATGTGACAGTAAAAACAGCAGAGATTCTCAATGGCCTTTCAGAAAATGATCTGGAGAATTGCTTTGAATGTTGGCAGCATCATATGCAGCTGTGTGCCACCTCAGGAGGGAACTATTTTGAAGGTGATCATAGTTAATTTTTTTTTGTTAAATAAAAAGATTCACAGACACAGTCTCAGGTTTTTTTCTGTCAGATCTTGAACACGCAGTTCAGGACTGGCCACAGCCAGGTGTGGTATCTTTCGGACTGGTAGGTGTGGATGTGGAAGGGCCTGGAGACTTAATATCAAGTAGAGAGGGAACCAGAGGAATGACAGGTCTCTCACAAAAGACGTCTTATTGTTGCAGTGAGGTCGAGGCTGGAAATCAGACATGGACTTAAATAAAACCAGAGTTCCTTATTTCCACTGTTTCCCCTGTTTGTTGTATAATAAACTGCTTATATTCCTGCTCACTAATCTCCCCAGACACAAACGACCCAAATAGCCATGATTCCTTTGCAGACTTTGCTAATAATCTTTCCTTGAATCTCACCAGCAACGGTACTCCTAAGGCAGATCCAAGGCTGCAGAAGCAGCCCCTACAGGGGTGTTCCTGCCTCCTAAACTTCAGTCAGGTCTGTTACCTGTTGTACACAGACTCAGTTCTGAGGAATGCATCTCCCCCTCAGATGTTTACTGTAATGCAGCAGTATATTTGCCAAATTTAAACTGAATTCATATTCAAGGACTAACTTAAGCCATTGTTCTGACTGTCTGGTTCTAATAATGCATAGATTAATTCCTAGCCAGTAAAATACTAAAGTACATTTTTAAATCCCATTGCAATCAATTGGCCATACCCCAAGATAAATCAGTCATAGAGCTTTGTTGAATACTTCTGGCCTGAATGTTGAATACTTCTGTGTGAGGAAAAGTCCAGTTTAGCCTACATTAATTAACCCATTTGTCCATAACTGTGTCAGCTGTATGCGTTGTGGTAACTTTGTCTCTAGAATTTATTGTCCCTAAAGCTTGCTAGAAACTCCAACTTCTCTTTTTAAGTTAGAATATTACTGTATTTTTTTTTTTGCTATATACTCCATTGCTCCCCAGCATTCATCGGAGAACCAGTAACATGGAACAGCTTTGTAAGCAATCCTGATAAAAAGGGTGGAAATGAGGACAGAAAACATCAGAACAATCACTCTAAGAGAAAAGAGATGAAAATGTAACGGTGTGGACCTAGGATCCTGTTCCACTCTGAAGTCTTATACTCCCCTGGAGATAATGAGAGCACTCTACTCAATTTCAGAGCCCAACATAAGGCTCCAAGTAACTGCCATTTATCACAGGAACAATCAAGAACTTAGACAATATGAGGTCTTCCTATCTTATGACCCTCTTGCTTCTTCTCAACGCCTCGGAGTGGAACAACCAGAGCATTAACACACCACTATTTTAACACATGGGATCTTGGAGCTTCTATTTGGGCTCAGTGCATAGATAGTACTCAGCAGTATTTTGCCAGACATGGAGGAGCAGGCAGGGCAGGGCTGTACATCCTAATCTCCTAAGACACTGCAGAAAGGTCCCAGAGATCATCTGACAAAGCAGAGAAAGTTAAGTGCCTTCTGCATGTTCTGGTGATCTACTGGTAATGGATGTAGAAGTGCCACACTATCCTCATTATTTAGTGCTTATTCCACTGGCGAGTGAAATAAAACCATAACAATATGGTTTTGCTCTTTTTGCATTTGGAAAGCTTTGAATGCTTTTCTACATGTGGTTGCTTAAAATTGCAAATTTAACAAACTGTTTGTCATAGGCTATTTGGATAATACTAAGAAAAATGCCTGGCAATTTGTGTAACAGAAATCATTTCAATGGTTCTTTCTATCTGCAATGTGCAGTTCTCTGAGGCATTACCGATGTCTAGTCCATCTCTCTCAAAGCCTCAGTGCATTAAATCATTTTCTGCATTAAAAGAAATCTGCTATCTCCAGCAGACAAAGAGTGGATAGGAGACCTTCCTGGCTAACACCAAACCTTCAAAAAGCTTTTAAAATCTCATTACTTAAGTATCTAATGCACAAAGTAACAGTTTCTGCATGGTCTTTTCTCTTTACTGTGCTTTGTGCATAACTAACATACATCAATGCTCACTATGTGGGTAAATGGGGTAGATAATCTGCCACCTCTCAATACCATTTCCCATACATGTAGGAAATTAATGTTTCAATATGATAAAAAATAAATGTAAATGTAGTTTAAGAGGTCTGTCATACTGTATATTATACTATATTTAAAGTGTGACCAGAAAGCCTTGTTACAACCGCTTCACTTCATCCATTACTGGAAGTATGGTAAAACATAGCAATTCTTCCTTCATGTCTTTCTCAAAAGTCCAAAGCTATTTAATCATCCAAGGTTTGGATTCACGAATGAAGTAGAAGTTCTATTTGCAGCCTTACGCAAATCAGGGTGACAATAATCACTCTCTCCCTCACTCTTCCTTCCTCCTTTTCTTCCTCTCTCTCCCAAAATGAGGTTTGAATTCACACTGATCTGTTCTTGACTGTGAACACAGACAGAATCTCTCCTCCCTGCAAACCGTCCCATCCTAAAGGAAAAAATCCAGAACGAAGGCTACCTTACATAAAGTTTGTCTTCAATTATATATATGGATTCAAAAATTAACAGCACATATACAATTATGACCTCCTACGTTACATATTCTTACCAAGACAGGTTGAAAAATCACTTCAGGAGAAAGTTGGATAACATTTAATCGAAAAATCCTGATTCATTAAACTTGTAAGTTGTTTTACATTAGGACTTCTTCTGGTCCAAATTCAAGTTTCTATCAGCAAGTTGTCTCTTGAGCTCATAAAGCCACAGTAAAGCCCAACTCTCTGCAGCACATGGTACCCTAAGGCAGTACTGTTCCACCAGCACTTACAGATTGTCTGTCCTGAGAGACTTGAGAATCCCAAAACTATTCAGTGTCACTTTTCAAGCTAGAATGAACTTCTAGATCCATGGAAGACCTTCTCACACTGTGCCTAGATCTTCATCTCAACATTTTTATGGTAAATGGTTGTCCACGTCCACCTCTTGATGAGGCAGATTCCACTGCACAATTCTGTGTTGGTGGTATTTGTAGTGCAATTTTTTCTTCTTCCAGAATTTCTTCTAGAAATTTTGACAAATTTGATTTAATTTCAAAATGGAACAAAACCAAAAGTCAAAATAATGACTTGTTTCTCTGAAGCTTGCTTACCTGGGTTTAGCCATCTCTGATTAAAGGGAACTAAGAACGAATATCTTCAGACTGTACATCCATAATTTATCTTGCAGCAAGGTATTAGCATGCTCTTAAAATCCCAAATACATGTGCCAAGAAATTCAAGTTGCCTGAACAAAGAGATGAATGAAGAGCTGAACAAAATGTGTATGTGGGAACAGGCACAGCATTATGACTTGTGAGTTCTTTTATTCTAGAGTCACAATGTGACAAGCAGGTCCAGGGAAGTAGTTTGCACAGGCTGATTTTCATCCTTCTTTGGGACTAACCAAAAGAGGATAGAGAACTGCCTTTGAAAGGCAGATTTGACGTACCGTTCAGGTGTTGTATTTCTAGTTCTATGGGGGATTTAATTTACTTTAAAAATCAAAAGATTAATTGTCTTTGTTTACTGCCTTCTTCACATCCAGGTCTTGCAACACTTCGTTCCTCTTACATGTTTCTGAAATTCATGTGCATTCTTACTGGGAACAAGAATGACCTTACAATTCCTGAGTGACTGGGTGGTTCACCAGGATTTTTTTATGACTAATGAATTTTTCTCACTCTCTCAAAACTTCATCAGTAAGGTCATTGTTTCCCCAAGGGTACATCCTTGTACATTCAAAAATCACACAAGGTTCTTCCCATGTATTTTATGGCAGATGCAGATGAGTTCCCAACACCTGTGGAGACTCAGCTACTTTGTGACTTAGTATCAGCCATTAGTCCGTAAGTTCTTATGCAGCTGTAAGTGTAATTTCTGCTCCTGTAGCTACACTGTTATTGCTTCTCCTCCTTTTCTTCCTGTTTTCTCTCTAGAAAGTTTATGGTAAGGTTGCAAGTTCTGATGCATAAAAAAATGAGACTAACCCTATAGCTTAGGAACCAAGAGTGAGAGGGGAGAGACAAAGAGATGGTCATAGAACATGTTCTAACCTGCCACAGCAAGACAAGGCTCAACTCAATTGTTTTTTTCAGTATGAGTGGATGTGTTTTCAAATATAAATGTTTTCTTACTCTCAGTGGGAAAACGTTGATGTGCAAAAGAGAACAAGGAGTTAAAAATGCTTTGCAAAGCAGTTTTTAGCTAAAAACAACGTCATTATGCTTGAGTACCTACCCTGTTCAACAGACTTGGCTCGTGCAATTTCTACCTCTGCCCAAAGATCAAGTCAGTTCTCAAAGGAACCTATTTTTTTGTCAATAGAAAACAGAGATCCTCAACAACCTTTCAGAAAATGATCTGCAGAATTGCACTGTACATTGGTAGCATCATATGCAGCTGTGTGTCACCTCAGAACGGAAACATTTTGAAGGTGATCATAGTTGAATTTTCAGGGTTTTTTGATCCTCATATATTAAAAAAAAAATCTATGATGAAGAATTATTAGGTAGACAATGGGATGTGACTGTGAAACCACAGATTGTGACAAAATGGGTTCTCTGAATCTTTGTCTCACCCTTCTGCTGTCTCACCGTAGCCACACAATTCCTACATATTTTAAAGGAACAAACTTTTTGGGCAGGAGTGACCATATTAACCACAAAGGTGAAAGCAATCTTTTCTTCTCTGTTCTTTCTGGAGTGTCTGTTTGCTCTCAACACAAAAAGCTTTCTGCTTATAAATTTTGAGGGTGAGGAGGTCAGTAGATATTCAGGTTCTTGCAAGTCTTGAGTGATGGCAAGTAAGAACAAATATTTTTTCTTTTCTTCTGGTTTTACTTGAACTTCTATAAAGAGAGAGTCCTTTAGCTCTGAAAAAAAAAAATGGCTGTTTAATGAGATGGTGACTCTAAATAAGTGAAAATACGAGTTATCTTTGATCTTTTTATGTCATAAAATTAAGTAACACTCCTGAAATAATTTTTAAATTGCCAGAGGAGAAACTATTATCCATTTCACATCTATTTAGTTTTTATACTAGCTTCTCACACAGTCTAGCACCTTGCAGCTGTTACTGGTTGTTTTTAGCAAGTGTGGTTTATGCCTCCTCCCTTCATAATGCAGGTTTTCCTCTTTTTCCATATTAAACCTTTCATCTCGTGCATCTTCTCAAGCTGACATAAACGGCCAGAGCCTGGCCTGAAGAAATCTTTTACCTTCTGTAAGTTGCACTCTATGTGACTCCTATTATGGCAGTCAAGATGAACTGCTCAGCTTCTTTCCACTTCACCAATATCCCACCCACCTGAACCCCACTCCCTGCAGAGGTAGGTTTCTCTGAATCCTGCTCTCCAGATGAAGCTCTTTTGGCACAAACATGCCTGAGTACCAAGCCAAAACTCCCTTAAGGCCTCTTTGCTCTCAGCATGTGCTTCTGCAAGCCCATCATCTGCCAGGCAATGAAGAGAGGTGGTCAACCTCAGGACAAAAAATAATTGCTGTCAGGATCCAGAAAGACTGGTTTTGATCTCAGTTCACCATTTTTTGGGGGATGATGAGGGCTATTTTTGAGTCTTCACCCTACTGTTAAGCGATAAGGGATCAATGGTGTCCTTTCTCAGGGAACAAAAACATACACTGTCTCTTCTGAGAAATTTGCAGGGTTAGAGACGGGCTGATAGCTAAAAGACTTCTTTCAAGGCACAAAAGGGAGTGTAAAATGACGGGAGTCTGTGTGGGTTTGGGAGTGGACGGGGAAGAAAGAAGCTTTGTCAGCCCCTCTTCCTGATTCTTTTTTCTTATTGTTGACCAAACTAAATACACACAAACATGCATAGCTTATTACACACAGCTGCTGTTTGCATTTTCAGTGGGGTGGCTGGTATCAACCTTGATCTTACCTTCTAGTCAATGTTCATGTAACTCAGGTCTACAGAGCACTAGCAATGAAGGATTTTTGTGGAAGTCAAGGGCAAAATCAGCTGGGTCCCCTTTGAGTCACTGAAAGGATAATTAATGTTAGAATCATACCCTGGCTGTTCACAAATTGGTGCCATTAGCAGGAGAAAGCGCATACTAATCAATAAGCATTGGCACTTAATGGGTCTGAAGTACTGGTGAGCTGGCAATTTACATCTGCTCTCAGCACTGTACCTAGTCACAACAATTTACTGTCTTCTTTCCTGTTGAAATCCACGAATGTAAATTGTCACTCAGGCACTAGATAATTCTTCCTTCCAGTCTCATAAATAACTCTTAAAAAGGTCTATTTAGAGATCAATATATCTTATATGAGGAATGGGTAGGGAGGCAAGGTGCTGTTATAAAGTGTCATCATATTTTACCCATCAGATTTCTTTGTTACAACTGTACAGATTTCCTCAGAAGACTGCTCCTAGTACACGCACGTCATCTGAACTTGCAGAGATCAGTTTTCAATTTTTCAGTCTTATTTAAGTTCCTTGTTTTTCCCATGTTTTCTGAGAGCCAGCTTCTTCCCTTTGCTCAAACTTGCTCAAATCGAAGGGCACCATAACCTACTGGAATTCCAGCCTAGGAGCCCACACCTAGGCAGCCCAACTCCTGCCTTGAGTTTACAAAGAGAAGGCAGACCTCTCCTCACCAGGGGACAGACTCCACACTCCAGTTGCGTTGCTGGCCTTAAGTAGAGGCAAATCCACCAGCGGCAACTTCCAGCTTCTCCCACTGAAGATTTCACCCACAAGCTCCAGCTAGCACACATTCAAAAAGTTGGAACTGTGGAACTACTCTCCTGTAATGGAAACTTCTAAGAGAAAGAGGATTTCACAAAGCTTTCCCAGAAATTATCACCATTTCTCCTCCAGTTGCAAAGGAAACCAGCAATGGACCCTTGGCAATGTAGAGAGCAGCAAAGAGAAAGATTTGCATATACCTGAAGAAGCATGAACAGTCTTCTCTGAGAAAATTTTCAAGATTAGTGACACGGGCTACTTACACAAA
This sequence comes from Tapera naevia, assembly GCA_033556795.1. Lineage (NCBI taxonomy): Eukaryota > Metazoa > Chordata > Aves > Cuculiformes > Neomorphidae > Tapera > Tapera naevia. The sequence continues at coordinate 9,849,561 of JAUMJJ010000022.1, read as the reverse complement.
AATACTCACAGGAAGGTTCAGTGAGAACCTTAATGATCTGACACAGTGTAGGGGATATGTCCACTCACACTTCACAGCAACATGGAAATGGGGATACCACAACATCATTCAAAATTTTGTGCATTATATCTTCTCTTGCCCATCATTTTTAAAAATCATAGAAAACACCATAATTATAATAAATCACCATAAATCATAAAAAAACTTTTTAAAGAGGTTTTTTTTACTTTTTTTTTTCTCTTAATAACTGAGGTTTGGCCACTGATACACATTTATTTATTTTTTGCATCCTGTTCAATGGTGAGTTTAGTTTGATCTGGTTTTTGGACAAAGTGTAATTGTAGAGTAAAATTGTACAATTCATTGTAATCAGTAGTCAATTACATGAATAGCTACAGTCTGCAGAACCAAATCTCAGTTTTTCTCAGGATTCTCCCCTGTTTCAGTCGCTTCATGTTGGAGAAGGAAATACAGATGAAATGAAAGCTGGAGAAGGCCCAAGGTATAGCATCAATAGAGAATGAGACAGGAGAAATTTATTGAATCTCCTTCACCACAAACTAGCTTCAACAAGTCTGAAACTGTATCCCATGGTCCTTTTATGAAAAAAAGGTAATATCTGGCATAAAGAATTACCTCCAACTCCACACCTTAGACTGGAACTTACAAGACATAGTTGTCATCAAGCAGTTCACTTAATATATCTGTTCCTGTACACATGTAGAGAGAGGACAATAGCAGTGCCCTCACAGGCATTTTATGAGGACAAATGTATGAAGATTCAGAGTGTGCTATACTGTCGAGAACCTAATAAGTTTATTAACAAAATTTACACAAGTGATACACAAGTTGTGCAGATTCACATTTTCACCCATTTCTTTCAGTACTTCTCTTTAATCATGGCAACTGAGTGAATATTAAAAAATGCATCATGGTTATGTTGTGGCCTAGATTCTTAGCTGGTCTTAACTCTCTTCTCTCTCCACTGATTTCAAGGTGTTAAAACAACTATAAGGCAACCTGTAGTCTCCTTGATGTTTCAAATACTTGGAAGTATCATAGATCATATATAAATGGGGAGATAAAACAACTGCAGATGAAACAGCTTCTTGTGTTTTGCCCACCTGAATAGCCGTGGATGTCCAGAGGACAGAGGAAAAATGAGAAGTGATCAGGTCAGAGGTATAAAAGCTCTGAGAACCTCCCGTCAGTGCCTGAACATGAGTACTGTGCAGAGACAGGCGCTTGGCAGCAGTGTGAGGAAGTCAGTAACCCAGAAAGCACACATATCTATGGAACTGCTCTCAATGCTCTGCCACAGACACAGAGAACTACCTGTTGCATCCTGGCCAGGCTAAGCTGGAATGCCACTCCACAAACCGCTTATGAAAGCCTGAGGCTTCTGGAAGAAGAAGAAAACAAAAATGGACTATTTGCACTAAGGAATTGCCAGTTAGAGGTGACATTCCAGAGGGACAGTATCCTTAGATAGTTGGAGGCTTGCCTATGGGCTCTGGTTTTCTAGGTCTCTCTCGCTGTTGAAGCCAAGATGGAAAAGTTTGACTCACTAGGCAGGAGATAGAGAGAGAGAGCACAGTGCCATGGTAGGCTTTCTGCATTCAGACAGTTCAGCATCACCACCCTGCACAAACCATCGCTTATGTCCAGGGGATTTACCAAAAAGGAAACCAACCTGTATTCAACCTGCTCCAAGGTGCTTTTGCATAAAAAAACAGGTTCCACCCTGATTGCCTCTGTAAACACCTGACATGGTTGTAAGAGCATGATGATCCTTAGTAACAACCGGTTTTGTTTGGTGTCTTGTCTCTGAAACTCATCTTTAGCAGAAGCAATACAAGAAGTAAGCCACCTCACAGAGAAATAGTACACCTGTATACATCTATAGCAGGCTTTGACTAATATTTAAGATAAGATCTGGATTCTTGTCATAGACCTTAACATCTTTCATTTGGGTTTTTCCCCAGGCTCTCTTGCTTTCTCATCTCTGGCCTATGTATTTTTTTTAATTAAAGATGTTCTTCAGTGTAAATAAAACATTCTTTTCAACGTAAATTCATAGCCGTCAATAAATTCATTAGGCAAATAAATAAATCTTGCCTGAAATACAACATTGGGTTTTGGGGATGCTCAAATTATTTGACGTCTTCAGGTCCTAGAGGTCACTGTACTGTAAACAGATGTAGTCCCTGGCTGGCACAGTGCAGCACACACCACAAATCTGGCACAGCTCTAGTAGCTGCTCCCTAGGGTAGGCACATTGGCACTGAGGCTGGAGGAGCAGATGTTTGTACTGCCTCTTGGTATGAGGCATCTAGCAACCCAAGCAATCTGCATGTGAGCGATGTATGGACTAAGTCACTGTGTCCTATAGAAACTAGCAAGATAAAATGTTCAGGGCTGTCAATCATTTGCTTTATTTCCCTCTCGCTTTTCAAATTCAGTCTGTTAGCCCACTAATAAACACCATTTGTCAACTGCATCTCAAGAGTATTCTCAGTGAATCAAGCAAGGTGCACCAGAGATATATTTGATGTTCAGATTCACAGGTTTAATTTTAGCAAGTTGCCACTACTGCCGCATATTTCATCCTACTAACAGATTTATGTCTAGGGTTTTTTGTTCATCCATTATTCGTTGCACTATTCAGCAGCCTGCCTTTCTTGCCCTTACTGTTACCAGATCAGTGATGCACACGGATTTCTCTCTGGAGTTAAAGAGACTTTCAATTCATCCTCCTGCATTAATAACACATACAGACAACTTGTCTTCTGGGGATTTTTTACTGTATTTTGTTGCCTCTTATTCTGCAAAAAGATATATCGCTATGAAAAGACTCATTGTGTTTCTTTCTCCTACCTTTATCCTCAGGGTACCGCTATTGTTATCTATTAGCTACAGAACAGCCTATGTTTTTCATGTTTCTCAATAGCCTTGTTTATTATTTACTGTTCCTTTCACTAGAATATCAGCTCATCTCTGTTCTCTGCTACATATTGAGCTTGAAACATTATGATTTTGCATTGTTGTTTCTCCACCTTCTATAAAAGCACTCAGAGCAGGGAGAGCCCATTCATTCCTATGGCTATGGAAAATGTAACTCTGGCTTGTACTGAGAGTGACTTTTCAACATCAAACAGTGTACCTTTATCAGGATTTTTCCTTATAAACATTCAGGCTCACAAAGGTTTTGCTTCATAAGTATTTTCCTTTGCTCGAGACTGCCCTCCTTTGACTACTTCGTGAATGTCTGGTGATATCTTGAAAGAGTACACCAAGATATTCTTCCCTCTTTTTGCCTGTGACTGAAACAGAAGCTCTTGGTGGAGGGAGGGCTGAAAAGAGGACTGGGTGCTGGTACTCTAGAGATAAGGCTCCATATGACATCCTACTTCATTTACCATCTATATTCTCCTTGATCATGTTGTTCAGGATAATTCTGCACCACATATCTAGATCCAGCTGCCTTCTGGAAGACCTTTAAGGGTATGGGTCTCTACAGTCTTTTCCAGTAAAATGTAACAGTAATAACTAACAAAAAAAAATACTGTTAGGCGAGTTCCAACATGTACAAGTAGACTATTTATGAAAATAACTTGCAGGGCTGAAAAAAAACCTCTTATGGGCTCTCTTAAAGGACTATTAAGTTTCTTTTAGGGTCTCCTCCTCACCGGGAGCCACAATCACAAACAAACAATGATTTAACTAAGACGGGGCAGAGCTTTTTATTGTGGTGGTGTTTTGTTCTGCTTTGTCCTGCTTTGTCAATCTGACTGACATAATTCAGCTCTAGCTCTGGACATCACTCCACTCTTGCCAAATGAGAACATATCTGCAGCTATTGCAGCTCCTCCAGGTTTGGCTTCAGATTGGATATGTGCACAGCCGAATGAGATATTTTTGTACTCAGGGAAGGGCAGGGAAGAAAAGAGTGTCATTGTAAGCCAGGGTCATTCTGGAAATGGCAATAAATGGCTCATGGCAAATTTCAACTAATGCTGTCCTTTCCCCACCAAAATATCATGTTTCTTTTTGTCTCCAGACTACATCCAAATTTCCGTTCTCTGAGTTTTCTGGCATAGAGTCTCTAGGACAGCAGCTTCAATCATGCTGTTATCAGAAGAGTGCACATGCGTGGAGTCATTGGTGAGCTTATTTATACACATCCTGTCCGAGTGCCCAGCTCCCAGTGCCAGGCGTGGCTGGGCAGTGACTCAGCAGCAGGAAACCTGATGTTGATCCTCCTCGGCACACATCCAGGGAATCACTGCTTCCAGCTTCCTAACAGTCACCAAGGCATCACAACAACCTCCTCATAAAGGCACGGTGCCCTTCCTACTGCAACCCCCTTGCGCACACAACACGTGAAGCGTTACACAGCCCCTCTCCCTTCTACTCCTTCCATCTCTCCACAGAAGTAATAGTGAGATTTTGGAAAAGCAGAGATCCAACAGCAAACTTCACTGAGTTTTTCCCTAACGCAGCTAATAAAAGCACACCCAGTGGGAAAGCACAGAGGTTTATGCTGAGTTTTCCTTGTGTTTCCTTGTGATTTTGTGAGGCCTTATTTTGTTGGTGTTTGAAGACACACAAGCATGTGAAGGTGAAGCTCATAAAAAAAAAACAAACCCCAGTCTTTTTCCCCTGCATTTAAATGCCAGTAATGTCCTTAGACTATATTGCAAATATGTACGTGCACGTAATGCTTCTTAATCTACTTCATACAATAAGAGCATTTTAGCTAAAATGGCTTTATGCCAACCATCCACTCACCTCTCCGGTGAGTCCCAAGAGTGCAGGTAAATTACCCGTTGATATTCATGGCATAAAGGCCCTTCAACAGCTCCCCCAAGACAAGATCCCTGAGAAAATTTGCCTCTGGGCCGGAAAAAAACCTTCACCCTTTTATTTTTGCAAGTATAACTCCCTGATTCCCAACAAGCCCCTGGATGTGGCAAGGTTTGAGCCACCTGCAAGGGGAACAGCAGAGAGGCACGGACCAAAACCCAGTGGGAAACTCCTGCATCTCCCATTGCCAGCACCTTGTCACATGAATGTGGGGATATTTGTGATGCCTGGCCTTTGCCTCCCTCTCACAAGAAAGCCATTAGTGGCCACAGCACTCAGCCTGGGTTTTTGAAGTCAGGTCACCATTCCCCCTGCTTGGTGCCATGCCCATGCTCAGCGTTATCATAGAATCATAGAACGGTTTGTCTTGGAAGGGACTTTAAATTCCATCCAGTTCCAGTCTCCCTGCCACAGACAGGGACACCTCCCACCAGACCAGGCTTCTCGAGGCCCCATCCAGCCTGGCCTTGACCACTTGAAGCATCCACAGCTTCCCTGGGCAATCTGTGCCAGTGCCTCACCTCCCTCATTGTGAAGAATTTCTTCCTAATGTCTAATCTCAATCTTCCCCTTTCCAGTTTAAAGCCCTTCCCCATCGTCCTATCACCACTTGCCCTTGTAAAAAGTCCCTCCCCAGCTTTCCTGTGGTCCTTTAGGTACCGGAAAGCCACTATAAGGTTTCCCTGGAGCCTTCCCTTCTCCAGCCTTTTGATGTTGGGGGCTCCAGAACCGGACACAGCTGTCAGCACCCGCCCGGCAGCTCGACGGGGGCTGCGGCGCCATCGTGTGGCAGCGACCGGACGGGAGGTGGTCGGGGTGGGGAGATGGAGATGGGGACGAAGTACAGCAGGGAGCTGAACTGAAGTGGGCGAGTGTGGGGCCGGAGCGGAGCGGTGAGAAGGGGAGCCGAGCTGCCTAGCTACACAGGGACACGCTGCCCGCAGAGGGAAGGGCAGAGCAGCACCCTGGATCTGCAGCCCAACCCCATTCCACCCTGACACTTTCCCCAACACGCGGGACAGCCCGGGCTGAGGAGTCTCCAGCACTAGGCAGGGTGCCCCGTCGAAGCGTCATCCTTTTTTTTTTTTTGGCTACCCTCAGATGACGCACTGTTCCCATTTCCCGAGGTCCCAGCCAAAGAGAGGAGTGTTCCTAAACTGATAGGTGATAGAACGAGAGGAAATCCCCTCAAGTTGCACCAGGGGAGGTTCAAAGTGGACATCAGGAAACATTTCTTCACTGAAAGGGTTGTCAGGCACTGGCACAGTTGCCCAGGAAGGTGGTGGAGTCCCTATCCCTGGAGGTGTTTAAAAGATGGGTAGATGAGATGCTTGGGGATATGATTTAGCAATGGACAGATGTAGGGCTAAAGTCTCGGAAGTAACACAGAGAATAATACAGAGGCCTTGACAGGGTTTGATAATGAGCTGAGAACTGGCTAACCTTGAAGTAGTGGAAAGTCCCAAGCAGTTTATCAGCAGGGATTAGGTAAAGAAAAACAGAATTTCTGCTACCAATTAAGAAACAGCTCAAGGCATGTGTACAGGTGCTTTAACCCAATCACCAATGTTAAATTGGCACGTGGACAATGACTTTGCAAAAAGATTGTTATAAAAGAGCAATTTGTGTTGCAAATAAACAATTCTGAATCAGACTTCGTTTTGAACTTGCATCGAGGTCCGTGCCTTTATCCACCACAGAGAGGTATAGTTGAACTCAATGATCTCAAAAGTCTTTTTCAACCAAGTGGTTATATGATTCCATAAAGTGCTTGACTGAAGGCACAGCCAGCAGCCAGGGTGAAGTGGTGGGTATGAGGATGGCAATGGCATCTTTGTGGTGAGGAAGCAATAATTTTGTGAAAACTCTTCCTGTTTTTCATCACTCAGCCCAAAATCATGCATACCTCTTGAGCCCTGGAGGGTATTTCTTTCCACTAATGGAGCCTAACATGACACTTGACATTTGCTATGAGCAAAATGTTTTTCCCAGAGTGTAAGCATCTCCGCAAGATTCAAGACAGCAATGAAGAGAGCTCCTTAGTGCCAGAATGGTGAAGACAGCAAGAATTGAAGAAGTGGCATAGCAGAAGAGGCAAAATCTATGCTGAAAACTAATCATCCTCCAGCCTACAGTCCTTAGCATTTCTCTATGGTACTCTAAAAGTGCTTGGGGACAAAAAGCAGCACAGAGAAGAAACAGATACATTGTTAATCGATCTATGCAGACTTCTGGAAGAACAGAGGAAGAAGTCCTCAGAGACAACCGAAATGAAGACCTTAGTAAGTCCAAGTGGGGGACATAGAAGAAACATTGTAGGGGGGAAAATGAACCAGAGGAAATATGAAACTCAAGCGCTCAGGGATGCCTATAAAAGGAAAGCATTAAAAAGGGTGAGGTAAATGGATACTCTAGAGAAAAGGTGAAGGTTTGCTTTTAACATCTGAGGTATTTTTATTTAGTTCCTTCCCTTCCTAATCAAAAGGCATGTGTTTGACATCTGGAAATGCAGTGTAGTTGTGGTATCATTCTCTCTATTTTACAGGTTATCTCAAAAAAACACTTCTCTACTGTCACTAACCTTTGGATTTATTTGCCTTCTACATTCCTTCAAGGGAAGTCCAAAGAAAGCATGAGAAAGGATGAAAAAAATATCCAGAAGGTGAAAAATCATAAATAAATCTATTCAGAACATCTAATTCCCATAAATGTAAATGCTTTTCAGGAGGGTTCATGATGTACAGCTTTCTTTTACTGTTATTTTTAAACATCTATAACACAAAGCATTTTGTTAAACACTAATTAATAAGAATTCTGTGGGAGAATTTGGGGAATTCTTTAATAAATAATGTCCTATACTTACTTGTACAAAGTATAGTAAAAAATATAAGCCTTTCTATAATGTCCCCAAATTCTTTGTTGCAATCCAGAAAGTCCATGCCCACTTACCTCCAGCTGAACTAATGCCTATTAAATACAAAGGTCACTTGTGTAACTGTATGGTTTTGACTGTAGAAGAGGGTTTCTCCTTCCATGGTGTTAATGGCTGAGAATATGGAACAATAAATCCACATTCCTCTGTAAGTATATGTGCATTTAACCTTGTCCCAATTTGAAATGACCATACGTGATTTCTGTTATTATACAATATCTTGGTTATGATTATCATGAGTTTCTACTTAAAAAGATATCAAATGTATTTCATTGGTTCTGTGTTGTGAAAGAAGGAAAAAAAGGCTGCTGGAACGAGTTGAGAAGCCCAGCTGGGTCTTTACCTCACAAGAGAGCATCACTACCTTATCCCTGAACAGCATCAGCCAAACAAACCCGTAAAGCCTCAGTCACACACCCGGACATGCTGAATATATATATGAGCAAATGAAGGTGAAGGCATTTTCATTTCAGTAGCAACAAAGAGAAGACAAGCGCCCGGTAGATGCCCAGATCACTTATATTTAAAGCGTGTAAGCAGGGATTCGGGTATCAAATCTTAGGGGTGATGTTTTGGAAATTGTAGCTCTTGACAGTTCCTTGCAAAAAGATGCATGAAAGGAATCAGTGCTTTTCCTTCAGCCTGTCAGGTGTATGGATTATGCCTTGGTGTGTTGTATCAGGCTGCACGGCCCTTAGCACCATTGCATGAAATGAATGCTGAGCTCACCTGTGAATGGAAAAAATGTGTTTGCAGTCATAAATCTGTAACTACTTACTGGTGCAATCAGCACAGTCATTGTGAACTTCTTACAACTTTATATGGTGTGATATAAACTTACATTTTATTATATACCCTTTCAGGAAATCGTATTTTCTTCTTGGGTTCATTGGTGATAGAACTCCATGGAGATGAACTGCATTGTACTGCTAAAAGCAGAGAGGGGTATTAGCTCTGGCTTAGCTCCACCATCAGCTCTCCATAATTAATTAACATTGTTATTTGTTCTTTTCTCTCCATATTGTCACAATTTTGAGCAAGCAGGCCCAGACATGTGCTTTTAATGCAAGCATTAGTGAAAGAGTGAGAAAGCATCTATGTCATAACTCAAGGGAATGTTTGCCACCTATGAAATCAATGTCAGAAAATAAAAATAGGAAGAGTAATAAAATAAACTATATATATAATAATTCATGTCAGCATTGCAAACAAAACAATGAAGGCACTACTTTGTCATAAATGTACAGTGCAAAGCAAAGATCGCAAAGGTTGGCTGTGTATTTTGAGCAGCACTGTAAGTAAGAGGCACACAGAAAGTGGCCAAATAGCTTAGCGTTGAAGTCAACAATTACTTAATTATTCTTTGATTTTTTAAGCAGGTGAAGTGTTAGATGACCATTAGTGAAGTTTGCACATCCCTGAAGCCTTTTATAGTGTTGCCATCGGCTTTTAATTTGGAAATCCCAAGTTTATTGATCGTATCACCTTACAAGAGTGTTAACAATTTTACAATACCTGACTTTTCCCCTTTATAACTTCCCTGTATACGAAATGAACAATAAACAGCAAGAAGCTCCAGTGCTTATTAATATGTTGTCAAAACATGCTGCCAGATATTTGGAGGCTCAGGAAGGTATTTGCTTTCCATCCTAAAGTCTGTAGAGTCCTATATCTCTTGGGAGTTTAGAGAGCATTTTTGAGACTTCCAGAGGACACACTGTCTTTATTACAGAAGTGCTACAGGAACCAGCCTACAACAACCTCAGGAGTGAGTTGGCTTTTTGAAATCCCCTGCTAGATCAGTTTGTGACAGTTCAGGTATACCTCTGTGTGTGTCTTGCTCTGTATCTAAGCGTACATGCATATGATGTGCTCATAAACATATTTTAGCTCTTAGAGAAAACAAAATTATAAAAGCTGGTAGGAGATTGCAGTTTCTTTTTCTGTAGCTTATTACTGAGTATTTTAGAACACTGATCTTGCCAGTAAGTGCCAGTTCTTTTCTTTCAGTTCAGTTTAATAGCTTAATAATGCATAATTGGAGTTCTTGGGTACTAGTAGTGAAAGAACACTGTGCTCCATTAAGTCCAGGATACTTGTTTTGAGAAAATGAGTGAGTGCACAATTTTCTGGGAGCATTAATAGACTTAAATGGATTTCAAAAAGCCTTTTACCATTAAAGAATAAGACTCAACTACAGGTCACATGCTCCACTCCTGGGATGAGCCCAGGATGCAGTCTGTCATTCACTCATTCTTCATTAAAGCAATTCCACAGATATTGCTGGGAGTGTTCTCGATTCATCCAGCTGTGAATGGGATCAGACTTGGGCCTCATGTTTAAAATAGGTAACATTCTTTATATGAAAGTTATATGGTTTTGAAGCATTATATCAATGACTTGTAAGCCTACCCACTAGAAGTAGCCCCTAGAAAATCTGTCATTTTCTTGTTCATCCACACAGAGGGATACTGGTCTCAAGGTCTTTTTAAAGTACTTTCATGGACTGATGGGTTCTGTGTTGAAACATCCTACACCTTCTCTTCCAGAGCTCATGTGCAATGGACTGTAATGTGATTTAACTACTCTCTGCTGCTTCCTCTGGACTCAGCACCATGATTAGTTGGCTACTGGTCTACAGAGGTATTCTCACATGGAGCTATCAACATTTGAGCTTGTTCAACACTTTCCATGTCTGTAGAGTACCACACTCTTTCTACTCTTAAGAATTCTTAGCTCCTGAGTCTTCAACACAAAAACCTTTTCAGCAGTGTACAGGACAGAAGATGTTCTTCCCTAACTTCTGATTTCTGATTGATGTTCATTTTATGGGTGTAACATCTCAAGACTCTCAGATGAGCCTTCAACTTTGCTGTTAAAAAACAGAAAGAGAATATGTGGTCAAAAAGATTTGACACATACAAAATATCCCGTGTGACATTGCACAAGACTTGCCTGTTTCCTTCACATCACTGGAAAGGGAAGTTGGAATATTTTGTATTGCTCAAGCAATTATTCCCTTCTGATCAGCATGCCTCATGTCTTGTCTCCCCAACATCCCTCAGTTAGTCCCTCAGTTGTTAGAAATTTTGATCATCTCTTATTGACCTTCTGACTTGCTGAACATAATGTACCCTTTGTTGAGGAGATGGGACTTTTTTTTTTCCCAAAATGCCTGATATAAATGCCTATATCTATTCTACACTGTGTGTCTTGCTTCAGCTTAAGCTTGTTTCTCCATTGCTACTAGCACTAGTAGAAATTCTTTGGAAAATCTACCCATTTTGTACCCATGTCACTCACCTCATGCCTAAATAAGAAACAAATAAAATTCTTGAGTCAACATGCTGAGCTGATACTTGGCATATAGACAATAAAACATATAAACAATAGTGGGAAGAACTAAAAGACACCACATATCACTTTTTATCCCATCTTATTTTCACTTGTCTCATGCATTTGGAAAACTGCCCCACAACAATATTTTCGTTTTAAATTAAATTTTATTGACTGCTTTTCTTTCTCGTTCCCACCCACATAACTATGGCAGGATTAGTTACCTCTGGATGATTCATTTATCTTGCTGACAGCTAGTCTGTCCAGTGAATTAGAAACAGTCACATCTCCATGACATCTAATTATACTTTCCTTCTCTTTTTGCTACATTTTAGAGGAAAACAAGGTCTTAATCTGCAATGATGCATATAAAAAGATGTCTTAAATAGATTTGAGTTAAAATATTTTTTCTTTTAATTTTCAAACTATGCTGGAGATACATTGTTTTTTACAAGGGACTATATTGTTCTATTGAACATCACAGTTATGACATAGTATAAATATTAAATTTGAAGTCAGTCTGTTCAGCCTGGAGGAGACTGAAAGGGGATCTCATAGCTGTTTACTGCTTTCTCACAAGGGAAGGAGGTGAAAGAGGTGCTGATCTCTTCTCTCTTGCAACCTGTGATAGGACTAGAGGGAATGGCAGGAAGACATGCCAGGGGATGTTTAGATTGGATTAGGAAGAGGTTCTTCACCCAGCAGATGGTGGAGCACTGGAGCAGCTCCCCAGGGAAGCAGTCACAGCACCGAGTCTGTCATGCCCTCAGTTACATGGTGTGAATGTTGGGAGTGTCTTATGTAGGGATGGGAGCTGGACTCGATGATCCTTTTGAATCCCTTCCAACTCAAATAATTCTATGATTCTATGATTTATTTTTTCTTCTGGTTCTTTCTGTCTCTGTCTCCAGTTTCACCATATGTAATGATGCTTGTATTTGAGCACCACAGATTACCATGCCCAGAAACGGATTCACTCCATATGCCTACTTCATGGAGTGTGGTTTGCTTCTTTCTCCATTCAGAAGCTTTGAGTCTCCTCAGCTCTCGGGACTATTGACCTGGAGCCAACATCTGTCATACCCATCTCTGATGATTTTAAATGTAGTGGTGCTAAAAAGAGTTTCCTAAGCACAGTTCCTGAGGACAGATGGAAAATAGGACTTGAATCTGTATTCCGTAACATTTCCAACAGCAGGTAAAGTCCTAAATAACTTCTTTCATTACCAGCCGTACTGGGGACAGGGATGTGACTCCTTGTTCACGAGTATGCTTCTATGGTGAGAACCCTACGTATTCAAGGGCTATCTCTGAGAAGCAGGATTTACAAGTTTGGATCTGCAGTTTCTATATGAAGACAATCAGTAGAAACAAGACATGTTGCTGAACCTGAGTGCAAAGGGGAGGATCTGCTCCGCACAAGCTCATACTTCACCAGGAGGTGACTCAGACAGATCAACATGTCTCTCTATTCGATGAGTACTTGCTAAAGGAGAGGGTTCCAACATCCCCATGAACTTTATTACTTTTACTTCCTACCGGGACATTTGCACTTATCAAACTGATCACACATACAGCTGAAACCAAGGGAAATATCGTTTTGCTTTGTTTATTTCTACATTCACCCATATGGATTAAGTCCTACAAAAGCTTACATTTGCCAGCTGGCAAAAATGCATGAAACTTATTGTTTTACCGTGCCTCTAGTCTTTGGTGAACGCTATTGTTGACACCAAAGCCATTGTGCCCTTGTGCCTACTATTGTCATTTTTGCCACCAGCAGGGCTGATGAGCTGCAGGGTGCCTGACAGCCAGACCCTGCAAAGTGATGTGGTGGATCTGACTCAGAATTTTAAAGTGGAGAGAAGCAGTAGGCAAACAACAATGCTTAGTCCTGCTCGCTGCAATTAAAGGGTATTGAGCTTTGGAAAATGGATAAAAATTATTAGTAAGACACTGGAAACCTCCTGCTCTTTCTCTCGTCTGCAGCTGTTTTCCTGATGTCAACTTCATACAGAGTTCTCTGCAGCTGGTTTTCACTCAGGTCACCAATACCAAAAATTTCACTGACCATTGGGCAAAGTAATACAAACTGTACCATAATCCAACTGAAGAAAATCAAGAGGAAAATCAGAAGGTTATATTAAATCTACATGCACTTTAAACTTAATAAAACACCAAATGTCAACTAAATGCTTTGTGGATACCAACAGCTCAGAAATTGAAGGCTGAGAGCCATGAAATTATCAAGATTCACAGTTATGTTTTACATAGCTCCTAAATCTCAAAATAATTAGCATTGACTATCTCTGCTAATCAATCTAAAGCAGATGTTGGAAATTAGAGGCTAAATCATGTAATCTGGATGGCAGAACTCTGTACAAAAGTCCTATTTATGGCACACCATATTTTTGTTATGTGTTTCTTTCTTCAGTAGTAATTGAAAGATGCGGTTTAGAACCTGAAGTAACAGAGTCTAATCAACAAGCCTAGAACAAAATAGGTGACCCATCCAGGATTCCCATTGCATTGGTATGTGTGCTGTTTAGTCTGTAACTTTTCACATTGCTATTATCATTACAATTGTGCTGTGCTATTTTTGTAATGCATAGAGGGTAAGAAAAAGCATTGCAGTCTCATTATCAGTAGAATTGTGTTGTGCCACTTTAATTGTAGCTTCTCCAGTATATTCAGGACATAAGAAGAAACATCCTAGAGATAAAGCAACAGTCCTGAGCTCAAGGACAGCATGTGTTTACCATTCTAATTGGCCATCAAACACCTTGGCTGTGAGAAGAGCTGTGCAGGAATGCTGCATCTGAAAAGCCCCCTGAGTTCAAAGATAAGAGATGTCCAGCTGTTCTCTTGATCCCCCTTCATGGGCTCTGGCCAGCCTCCAGGAAGGGGGCCCAACGGGTGGCCCAGACCAGAGATTATGCAATTTCAGAATGATGTTAGTTGTTTATTTAACAACATAAAAGCTGGACCCTCTTGCAGCAACTTTGGAGTCCTCACCTACGAGTGGATGCACTGCATGGGACCTCCCAGTTGTCTGGGGAAGGGTCTCCAAAATCCTCACTGCAACAGAGCTCCCCAGTGACTGCAGATCTGGATGCTGATGATACGGCAATCGGTAATCTTCCTTAACTACTGTAGTTATTCTCTCCTTGTAATGATGAGACACATTGCCTTTATAGCTGTTACTGTTATTGTTAAGCACTACTATTTATCTGTTACCTTTCTTGTTTTAATAAGTTAAGTAAAACTTCATTTCACATAGTATTGGAGAGTTTGGATCTTTTATGCTGATTGCACTCTGTGGTTTGCACTTTGTGGTAAAACAGAATCATAACTGACAAAAACAGATTTTAATAATTCTTCCTGGTTTATCTCATGTACATAAGAGCATGTCTGGAGGATTTCTGACTCTTACACACACGTTTTGCAACTGTTGCTGATTTTGGCAAATAGCCACTTACAGGCAAATATGAAATTCAACTGCAAGTGTCTCATAATTAGACACATTATAACTTACACTGTAACATGCTCTGAGACCATGTTTGTTTGCAGGGTTATGGGATGCAGTCCCAGAAGGAACCCTAGAAGGGATTTGATTAGCAGAGAACAGACCCAGCTCTGGGAAAGCATCTGTTCAGTTGCTTCAGTCTGGTTCTTGTCACAATGGTCCTTATTAGAGGGTTGTTTCCAAAATTTGGACTGAATGAGTTAAAGAAAGAATTTCAGTGGCCTTGCTGGCTTTTGTAACTTAGCATGGCTTTTGAAAACCATTAATGCCCAATTAAAAGAATTATTTCTTCTGGGTCTGAGCAGACTGTCATTTAAATGGAACTGGTAAATAGTATCTGCAAAAACACCACTTAGCTACTCTCACAATATTAATGTAGTTAAGTCTTCATGAAACTTGGAAGCAAAAGATGAAAATGAATTCTTACCATGGAGTGAAGAGTATAGAAATATGAAGAAAATTACATTTCTTTGCAAAGTTTCATGAAGAAACAGATAGGCTTCATTGTAACAGTAACAAGTTCTATAGCCTCTCATAAATAATACAACTTTTAAAAGAATTTGTTAGCAATAATGAGTAATTCCCAGCCCCTTCTGTCTGTCAATCTGTGTAACAAAGCAGGAGTGTATTTGAGAGGGAAAGGCTTGAGACATTGACTCAGATAATTTGTTTGTGTTGACATTCCTGGAGCCTGAAACACATGTCCTGAATTGTCAAAGCTGATCTCCATGATTGTTCTTCTTCAGTATAAATGAAAATACAAAAAGGGGGAAATCCAGTTTCTTCTAGTTTCTTTGCTGTGTGATTCTTTTTAAAAGTAGAATTAAAAACCTATGCTGAGTTTCTTGAAGTTTTATACAAAAATTCCACAGAGAAATGTAACCCTGTCTTCTTGCACCTTAGACTTCTGGATACCACGAGCTGCATAACAAAATCTTCGTGTAGACAGGAGTCATGTCCTCCTTTCACCTGACTTTTTTGGTCTCTCCTCAGCCCAGTAGACCCAGCCCAAACCTTGTACCTCCCGGCTCTATTCCAGCTCTGTGCTGTTAGCCAATGTGGCAGCATTTCTGCATGGAGAGCCCAAAACTACTCCCTGGGAAGGCAGCAGTGCCCAGACCTTGTCACGGCTCTCTTTATTCCTGTCCCCACTGATGTCCACAGTGGGCTGCTGCTGCACTCTAGTCAGCTGTCCAAAGACTCAGAGAATTTACTGAGGGTGCCTGTTTACCAGCATGTCATGTCAGGAAATGCATACACCTTTCATCTTCAGCTCTGATTCTGACCCACCATGTTAACCTAGATATTTGCATGAAAATGAGCAGTTCTGCTCAAAATAACAAGCCAACAAAAAAAAAATCTGTGTAGAAAGCTGCGAAAGGAGGAGCTTAACTGTATCTGTGAAGGCCACAGCATGACGAATATGGCTCTTCTCCTGTAAGACTGCATCACAAAAACAGCTGAAAAACACAGGATGTAGGGGAAAATTGTAAGGATTTTGAAGGTTTTGAAAAATAAATGATCCCAGTACAGATACACCAGGTTATACACATTATTAAATTCAAAAGGCTTTTTTTTTTCTATTCAAAAGGAGGAAACTGATAAGTTTTTTCAGCACATTCACTGTTTTTCATACTAAACTGCAATTCCAAACCCTTGCAACTTGTGTGCCCTAAATAAATCGGCTCCCGGATAGCTCTGTTTGCCTAGAAATACTTTTTGCAATGTTAATAACTGCATAAGGGATTTCTTTAAGTCTTGAAAAAATTAAGTGAACATGAAACTTTCAGGATTGTGCTTTCACATAGATCGTTTAACTATGTATGCTAAATCAACACAGCAGCTGAAGGAGCCATTATGGAAGTATTAACAAGACAGCTGCAAGTTATAGCTTCTTCGTACTATTCACATAAGCTCATTTATTGTTCAGAAATCACTCAGAGCTCAAGCACTGATAAAAATCTTCCAAAATCTGTGTTCGACACAAGTCCAACAGAATTCAGTAACACAGTCATCTGCACAGCACAGCAAGTAGTTCCAAATGTCTCTTGTGAAATCCTTTTGAAAATAGAGTTTCCCATTAACGCATATTGCTGGCTGAGCATATGAAGTCTGACTGGGCTATTAGTTTAACTGGAAATAATTTCAGCTCCATCTACTGAGTCATTCTAAATTTGCAGCAGATCACCTGTTTAGAGAAAATACACCAGAAATATACACTTGTCATCTTCATTGGAGTAAGCCCTGAGTTGTTCAGAGAAGAGACGCTTTCTCCCTGTGTGTTTTTATAATAAAAAGGGCCTCACTAACAGTTAAAGCCTTAAAGCAATATTAAGGGTCTTAATAAGTAGAAATAATTAATGAAATGTCCAAAAGTTCTGAGGTTCACTGAGTCAGAAGTCTTTTATGTTCCTTCAAACCTACCAGGGTGTCCATAGCAGAGTGACATAAATTTTATAGCACATATTCTTTTACATTATTTTTCCCTGTCTTTTTCTAACCACTTTAAGAATAGAATTCCAATAAAATTATATTACTTTAAACTGTTGTAACAGAGACCTGCCAGTGTTCAACACTGAACAGCAAGAAAGACAAAATCAGTCTGTCTTTTCCAGAACTCACTCCAGAAATTTCAGTTGGGACAAATTCTGGGTTAATATAAAGAAGTTCACGTCTTGCCAGTGAACCTTTGTGAACTTTTATCTTTAAGAAATACTTTAAAACACTGGAAGGCATGAAGATAGAGGTAATACAGGTTAGGGACAGAATAAATATGCTCTCCATTCACTGGGGAAGCATTATATGTTGCATCTGGATGAGTCAACAGAAAGGGCTAGACTGTGTCCCACAGGAAGGCTTTGCAGCACTCATCAGTACAAAGCTGCCACAAGGATTTAACTGGTCACCTTAACTCTGCACTGCAGAGCTCACCTTACAGCTTTGGATAGTAGACAGTTCCTGCTCCCCTGTTGTCTGAAGGTGGGGAGCCTGATACCAGATACCCACCCCTAAAGCCATTCCTGGAAGTCAGAATAGCTTTTGGGAATGTCAGATCAGCTGCCAGAGACTACATGCATGTCGGTGCGGTGTTGGTAACCCAACACTGGTGAGTGACAAAAAGGTAGGGTAGCAGCTCCAACGAGACACCTTGCTGAGCTCCAGTTAGACACCTTGCTGGACCAAGTCCTACTGGCCACTGCTGAAGCTAATTAGATTGGCTAACTTTTTTCTCCTGCTCTGAGGAGTAGTTGGATTAATAAGACCCATCCTGATGTATTAGGAGGGCTTAGATACCCCCATAGCACAGGGCCTAGGTCTGAGTCGTTCCTGGGTACTTCAGCAGTCCTATGTGCAGCTACACCTGGTTGTTAATGTGATGGCACTATCAAATCATCCTTTCTTTAATAGTCTGTGCTTCTGCTACTTGGAATCTTCACAGTATCACAGTATCACAGTATCATAAGGTTGGAAAGGACCTCTGAGATCATCAAGTCCAACCTATAACCTAACACTAACACCAACCATCACCTAGACCATGGCACTCAGTGCCTCATCCAGTCTCCCTTTAAACACCTCCAGGGTAGGTGACTCCACCACCTCCCTGGGCAGCCCATTCCAATGGCCAATCACCCTTTCAGTGAAGAATTTTTTCCTCACATCAAGTCTAAACTTTCCCTGACGAAGCTTAAGTCCATGCCCTCTGGTTCTGCCACTGGTCACCTGAGAGAAGAGACCAACCCCTGCCCGACTACAACCTCCTTTTAGGTAGTTGTAGAGAGCAATGAGGTCTCCCCTGAGCCTCCTCTTCTCCAGGCTAAACAGCCCCAATTCCCTCAGTCGCTCCTCATAGGGCTTGTGCTCCAGCCCCCTCACCATCTTCGTTGCCCTCCTCTGAACACATTCCAGTATCCTAACATCTTTCCCATACTGAGGGGCCCAGAACTGGACACAATATTCAAGGTGAGGCCTGACCAGTGCCGAGTACAGGGGGACAATAACTTCTCTGGTCCTGCTTACTACACTATTCCTGATGCAGGCCAGGATTCCATTGGCCTTCTTGGCCACCTGGGCACACTGCTGGCTCATGTTGAGCTTCCTGTCCACCAGCACTCCCAGGTCCTTTTCTACCTGACTACTCTCTAGCCACTCTGTCCCCAGTCTGTAGCTCTGCATGGGATTGTTGTGTCCAAAATGAAGTACCCAACATTTGGACTTATTAAACATCATCCCATTAGAATCGGCCCAGCTCTCCAATCTGTCCAGGTCCCTCTGTAGGGCCATCCTACCCTCTAGCAGATCAACTCTTCCTCCCAGCTTGGTATCATCTGCAAATTTGCTGATGATGGACTCAATCCCCTCATCCAAATCGTCAATAAAGATATTAAACAGGACGGGACCCAATACTGATCCCTGGGGGACACCACTGGTGACCGGCCGCCAACTGGATGAAACACCATTTACCATCACTCTTTGGGCTCGGCCATCCAGCCAATTCCTAACCCAGCACAAAGTGCTCCCATCTAGGCCACGAGCTGCCAGCTTCCCTAGGAGTCTACTGTGGGGGACCGTGTCAAAGGCCTTACTGAAGTCCAAGTATACCACATCCACAGCCTTCCTCTCATCCACCAGGCGAGTCACATGATCGTAAAAGGAGATCAGGTTGGTCAGGCAGGACCTACCCCTCCTAAATCCATGCTGGCTGGGCCTGATTTCTTGACCGTTCTGCAGGTGGTGCATGATTTCACCCAGGATTATCTTCTCCATGATTTTACCTGGGACCGAGGTCAGGCTGACAGGTCTGTAATTACCTGGATCATCCTTACGGCCCTTCTTGTGGATGGGCGTCACATTGGCCAACTTCCAGTCTTCCGGGACCTCTCCAGAGAGCCAGGACCGCTGAAAGATGATGGAGAGCGGCTTAGCAAGCTCATCCGCCAGCTCTCTCAGCACCCTAGGATGGATCCCATCCGGCCCCATAGACTTATGAGGGTCCAAGCGGCTCAGCAGGTCTCTAACCTCCTCCTCATGGATTGCAGGAGGGCCATATTTCACCCTGCCCCCATCAACCACTTCAGAGGGCCAACTGTCAAGCGAGCTGACATCCTTGTTGTTAAAAACTGAGGCAAAGAAAGCATTAAGTACCTCAGCCTTCTCTGCATCTCTGGTTACTATATTTCCCTCCACATCCAACAAGGAGTGGAGGTCGCTGCCGCCCTTCTTTCTGCCATTGATATATTTATAAAAACTCTTCTTATTGTCCTTAACAGAAGTGGGTAATTTGAGCTCCAGCTGGGCTTTTGCTTCCCTGATTTTTCTCCTACACGACTTAACAACATCCTTGAACATGACCTGACATACATCCCCTTCCTTCCAACGATGATACATCCTCTTTTTCTTACTTAGTTCCTTCAGAAGTTCCCTACTCATCCAGGGCGGTCGTCTGCCCCTACGACTCTTCTTACAACACACAGGTACAGCCCGCTCCTGCGCCTGCAAAACTTCATTCTTGAAGTATATCCAAGCTTCCTGGACCCCCTTGCCACTAAGAGCTATTTCCCAGGGTACTTTCCTGACCAGTTCCTTAAATAATCCAAAATCTGCCCGCCGGAAGTCCAGCATTGATGTTCTGTTCCTGGCTTTTCCTATTACATTGTTCAGAGAGAACTCAATTATTTCATGATCACTAGACCCTAGACATCCTCCGACAACAACATCACTCACCAACCCATCTTTGTTTGTAAACAGCAAGTCAAATAGAGCCTCACCCCTGGTGGGCTCACTCACCAGCTGTGACAAAAAGCAGTCCTCAATACACTCTAAAAACCTCCTGGACTGCCTCCTCTCAGCAGTATTAAGTTTCCAGCAGATATCTGGAAGGTTAAAGTCTCCTAAAAGAATAAGGGCAGCCGATCTAGAGGCAGCCTCCAGCTGTTTAAACAACAGAAGATCCAAATCCTCCTCCTGGTCGGGCGGTCTGTAGCACACTCCAACCAGGAGGTCAGACTTGACTGCCCCTCTGACTCTTACCCATAGGCACTCAACCTGGTCATCACCGATCTCAACTTCAACAGTATCCAGGGTTTCCCTAGCGTAGAGGGCCACCTCTCCACCCCTCTTCTCACGCCTGTCTCTCCTGAAGAGCCTGTAGCCTTCCATGGCAGCACTCCAGTTATGACAGTCGTTCCACCACGTTTCCGTGATGGCAACTATATCATAGCTCTCCCGCTGGACCAGGACTTCCAGCTCCTCCTGCTTGTTTCCCATACTGCGTGCATTTGTGTACATGCACTTCAGTTGGGTTACTGACAACCCCTTTTGGGATGGCTCATCCTCCACGGGGACATCTTTGGCGAGCCTAGTAACTCCCCCCTCCCCCGTCATGCCTAGTTTAAAGCCCTCTCAACAAGCCCTGCCAGCTCCTGAGCTAGAATTCTCCTACCCTTCGGAGTTAAACGAGACCCATCGGGGTCAAACAGGCCAGGTGCCATAAAGGTTTCCCCATTTTCCTTCTTTGAAACCCAAAGCTTTCTATAGTCCAAAGAGCGTTTATGGGACTTTCCCTCAGGCTGTTGCAGGTGAGTTCTTGGTGCCTCCACAAGTGCCCTTCCCATCTGCAAGAGCAATGAGTCCCTCCAGCAGCAGAAACAAAAGTTCCAGGAAGGACAACCTACAGCCTGAAGCTGACATGCGGCATCACAATCACGTTAATGAGAGAAGCTGAAAGACTGAACATGTGACTGTTGAACAGATCTCTAGGGAAGGAAGCACAGCACACCAGGTTGGGTAAAGCCTTCTGTCACACAGGAATAATAACACAAGTACCTTCAAAACGCTTTCTAAAAGTTAGAAGAAACTTATGCAACAGCTCATATCTCAACACATTATTGTACTGCAAGTTAGTTATATACAGCTCATCCTATTAATTTGTTTCATGAACTGTGTGAGAAAATACCAGGAAAAGACTTCCTTTTTTTCAACCTAGATAACTATTTGCTGAATTCTTTGATTGCATCTAGTTTTCCAATCATGCGTTCACAGGCTGGCTCTTGTCCAAACTCCCTCTTTTACTCCCTACGTGCCTTTATACAGATGCCATTCAGAGTGCTGAACTAAACAACATAAACTGGAGCCCTGCATGGTTCATAGAATCATAGAATCATTAAGGTTGGAAAAAACTTCTAAGATCATCCAAGTCCAACCATCAGCCCAACGCCACTGTGTCTACTAAACCATGTCCTGAAGTACCACATCTACACATTTTTTGAATGCCTCCAGGGATGGTGACTCCACCACTTCCCTGAGCAGCCTGCTCCAATGCTGTAACATTGGTACTGCAGAGACACCAAAACTCAGGCGGAGTAGTGAAGTGCCCTGACTAAAAGCAGCATTAGTGCTGGGATTAGAGTTTGGTTTTAAGATGTGATATCAACACCTAAGTTCAGATGTGTACATCATACAGGTGTCTATGATGAGGCAGCTGTCTATGGCACCATTATCATAAAGGAGGTCCTAAACCATAGGTGTCCTGTGCTATTTGGGAATTCCAAGAACATCTGTTACATAGAGCTCACAGGCAATTTGTGTCCTGCTGCAGGGCAAAGATCCTGCTAGAGGCCAGGCAGGATGTTCTTGGACTAGGGGTTCCATCTATACACATGGGTGTCTATTAGCATTTGAGGTGCCCTGGGAAAGTCAGGCTGTGTACAAAGTTGGAACACATGGCACAGGACCTCTGGGAGATACGTACCCTTCTGAAATGGCAGATAAATGTGTTTGTCCAGGCAACACACCCTGTCCACCTCAACTAGCACTAGTTAAATATGTGAGGTGACCAAATGGTCATGCAGATATCCTTGTTTAGACAACTGAATCATACCCCTAGTGAATGTAGTTGGGACTGTAGACACAAGTTCAATAATTCCCTAGACTTATCCATTCCAAGTGCAGGTTTCTCAGCAGACACGGGGAGAACTCATAGCCACTGGGTCTCATATCTGCGCTAGAAGGATGATGCAGAAGAATTAATGTGTACTGTGGGGTCTGTCATACACACAGTCTTGCATGGATGTCCCAGAGGCGAGGAGGCGTCTCGGACAGTACCAGCCCATCTTTCAGCAACTGAATCCTACAGTAGCTCACCCTTTGTTGTAATGGCACCCTCAGCACCCAACTCACACATAGACACCCACACTGTAGACACCTCATTGTACAAGCCTGAACCGAGATCTTCACTGCTAGCTCTGTTTGGGGACTGCCATGCTGTAACATTACACACTACAGGCTGTTCCCTTACCTTGTGTCTACCACTGTGGGCCACTGATCTCAGCTCCTTCCCACACCTTTGCTGAAATACAGTCACTGAATCATGGAAGCAAATCTCAAAACATACTGAGAAGAGACACACAAAGATCATCAAATCCAACTCCTGACTCCACACAGGGAAACCTGGAAGTCAAATCATATAACTAAGAGCATTGTCCAAATGTATCTCAAACACCAAAAAGCTTGGGGTCATGACCACTTCCTCGAAGCACTTGTTCCAGTGCTTGATCAACCTCTCAGTGAAAAACTTTTCCCTACTGTCCAATTTGAACTTCCCTTGAACCATTCCCTTGCATCCCATCACCAGGCACCAGGGGGAAGTTGTCAGCATCTCCCTCTTCACTCCTCATGATGAGGAAGTTGTGAGTAACAACGAGGTCATCCGTCAATCCTCTCTAAGCTGAATGAACATCGTGTACTCAGCTGCTCCTCATTCCCTTTAGTCCTTTTGTCATCTTTACTGCCCTCCTTTGGTCACATTCAAATATTTTTGTATGCTTCCTATGTTGAAGAGCACAAAACTGCACACAGTACTCAAGCTGAGCCTGCACTAATGCTGAGTGTAGTGGGGTAATCACTTCTTTTTACCAGTTAGCTATCCTGTGCCTAATGCACTGAAGGATATGGTTGATCCCCTTGGCCAACAGGGCACATTGTTGTCTTACCACCAACCAAAACCCACAGATCCTTGTCTGCAGGGGGCAGTCCAGCCTCTTGTCTTCCTAGCTGCACATACATTCAAGATTACACCATCCAAGATTAACCTCCCAGGTGCAGAATTGCAAGCTACAATTACTCTAGTTACAGGTAGTAAACCACAAGTCACTATTGAGAGAAGAACAAACCTTCATCCTTGATGCTGTGCAAACTTACCTCCAGAGAAAATGCCTATGAGCAAATTCCCATTTCCTATCGCAAGTTCCCTGCAGGATCCCAGTGCCATAGAGGAAGGAGCCCTTAACTTTCTCTCCTACTCTCACCTCCTTAATGATTTCCATATCTCTTCAAGAACCTATTTAAATCTCTCCAGCTGAACTCCCAAGTTTTTCCTTCCTTATAGATTTAACTGAATCTACCTGAAAATGGACAAAAGGTTGTAAACACCTGGTTCATCAGGTACAGGTTTCAAGAGTGTTATCCTCTGCTGGGTAGATACAGTATCCTCAGACAGAGTCCTTCAAGTGTCATTACCTCTGTGTGTGCTCAACATGCCCATGATACCACCTGATTTTTTTATTTTTGTGTGATTTCTAACTTACCTTATGATTACCTTGGCATCTGGGGATTGTGATTTGCAGGAAGGGTTCTATTCCAGGCTAGGCTGAATTACACTACAGTTCCAAGGCACATTTGGCAGTGGCTAATAGAGGCTGGTTATTTTTAGATTTCTTTTTTCCGTTCTTCTCCCAGTTCAGATCTGCCTTATTTAAACTCTGTTTTCAAAAAAATAGAGATTTTAGACCAGCAACAGTTTTCACTCAAATTTTGGGATATATTTTTACTGCTTATAGAAACAACTTTCAATTACATTGCTTCCATTTTGATTCTTCTAAAACTGTGGTATAATTATTTTGAACCTAAATCTGCCTCTCTTTTATATGGTGAGACAGTATCTCTCAGAATATGGATTCAATGCTCATCTAAACCCTTTGTTCACAGCAGAATTTTTTCACATGTGCAGTGTGACATCTCAATGTGACATTTCTGATATCTGAATACAAGCAGTTCAGCAGATATTGGTCTTTTTGAGGGCTTTACCCCTCAGTCGTTGCTGTTTATTTGTGTGCTTCCAGATTTGCAGAGCTTTAATTCAAATTCTAATGCCAAATTCAGTGAACTCAATGCCTGAAAATGGCTGGGGCCACTTACTCAGCTAAGAGTAGTACACTGGTTATTGCTCTATGTGGAGCTAATTTTGTTTGAAACCCATGGTTCTAAAAAATAATGAGAGTGAAAAAGGATGATTTAGAAGAAAAATGTACAGTAGATTTTCCAAGACAGCTGCCATAATCGTCACACGCACATACACACAGGGGAAAAAATGGTGCAGTAGTGATGCTAGATCCTTTCTCAAGACACTTTTAGCATCTTGCTAAGTGATGAAAGTCCCAAAGGAAGGGAGTGTACTCAGCAGCATATATTAAGTGTACTAACAGATTACGGAATATATTAATATGCCATGCAAAATTGATTTGAAAAAGCCAAAAAAAATGCCTTGTTTACTTTCCATTTCACAAATACCTCTGGTGCAAAACACAGCTATTATTCTGGTTTTGACTACTGCTACAACTTATTGTAACACTGAGGTCACATGAGCAGATACTTCACAGGCTAATAATGTAACTAAGGAGCTATCTGAGACCTGCCATGCTACCATATCGATGACAGGAATGTCTCCACAAAATATTTTCCCTAGAACATCTTTAAATCTACTTGATTTATGACTGCCAGAAATATCAGCTCCCAGTTTTTTGCTGCTTAGGTTTCTTTAGAGAGTAGCCATGCAATGGAACATGGCAGCTGTTGAGAAGTCTGATCTGCTTAATGCAGGGGCTGCAGAAAAATAAATAAATATTTTTTTGTTTTTATTCATAGCTCACTGTTAGAAGCTTCCTCAGTGCTGTGCAAACACTTCTATAAACCTTAGACATTAGGAAGAAATTCTTCGCTATGAGGGTGGTGAGGCACTGGTACAGGTTGCCCAGGGAAGGTGTGGGTGCCACTTCCCTGGAGCTATCCAAGGCCAGATTTGATGGGATCATGAGCAGCCTCGTCTGGTGGGAGGTGTCCCTGTGCATGGCAGTGGGATTGGAACTGGATGGTCTTTACGGTCCCTTCCAATCCAAACCATTTTATGATTCTATAAAGGCTAATATTGTTGCTGCTGCAGGTAAATTTACAGACAAGGAATGAAAAACTTGAAGATAACTTTAAAAAAAGGGCCTCCAGTTGGAAATGTGGAGCTTGATTCTTGTCTCTCTTGTTCTTGTATAAATCAAGATTAACTTAAATTTTAAGAGAAAGAACTTATCCTGTTATAAATTTGTGAGATCAGACTATGATCCCTGATCAGGATAGGTATAAAAAATATCTGGTCAAAAAAAAGGAACAACTATTATTAGTCTGTATTTACTTAACATATTTATAAAATGCATGAGTGTGTTAGCTTGAATAAATTTGCCTGGCAATAAAATCAGAAAATCCATACAAGAGAAAAGATTGTTATTTCAATTGTGTTGCGCATTCCCAGTAGCACAAGCAGCGGCCTTTTCTCTTTTGCATATGTGGGTAACACTGAGCATTTGGAGAGCCCGCATCAGGAGTATTCGAGGGACAATATGAGAGGAATTCCCCATCCCAGTTTTGGCTTTAACTGCTCCTCTTGCTTTCCAGCTGCGTGTACTACTCTTTCTTGTAAGGAACATCTCTGGCAAACTTCTGCTGAGTTTTCAAATATGTGGGAGTGAGTGAGCCAGTAGCTTGAAAACAGGTACACAAGTGGCCCCACTGCCCCGTGTCTCATATATTAGACTGTACCAACACAGAAACTCTGCAGATGCTGCAACTCTGTATTTGTGGGATTTGCAGGCTGATTTCCTACTTGGTTCAGGAGAGTCCCAAGAAATTTCAACAATCTAAGCAGGGCTCAGAAATTTTGCCATGAAATAGTATGAGTTGGTGTCCTGCTGGTGTTTTGCTAATAAGAGAAAGGAAAAATGGAAAGTTTATTAATGTGGCTGACACATCACAGATGGTTGGAATCACTTCCCAGCTATATGCTTGACTTAATTTCTCCAAAATTAGCATTAATCATAACTCAGCCCAGTGAGAATTTCTTCAAGAGTGCTATAAGAATTGGTATCTAATGGCCTAGAGAGAAAGAGCCCAAGTGCTTAAAACTCAACACAAAGCTCCACTCACAGCTATGACAGTCAGCTTCAAAAGGATTAAACTGCTAAAAAGCATATCCGGGCCACAGGAAAAATGTTTGCCACCATACCATGGGTAATGCAAGTAAAAGAAAAAGATACTTCTTTTTCCATCTTTCTTTTTTTAGTTATTTTCATGGAGATCGGAGAACAAAAAATACACACACTCTTCCTGGATTTATGCTGAAGAATCATGTTTCTTCCTGTTTTGCTAGTTCTTCCCTACTTAATATTTTCTGCCACTTCATTTGCCTTTTGCTTTCCAGAGGCTGCAGGATCTCTTTCCCCGGTGGTAACAGGTGGTTAAAACCCCATCACTGGGCAAGTATAGGCAGATTTCTTTTTCTCCAAAGCTTTAGTTTGCATTCCTTAGTTTAATCCAATTTGAACTCCTTACATGGCTTCTTTTTCAGCTCATGGCTCCTGCTTCTTACGTGCACATCTGTCTTTCTCTTGTTCTCCAGACACAACTGGATATAATAATGTTGGCTTTGACAAAACTCCCTAGCATGGATGTTTAAAATATAGGTTTCTTTTCAGCAAGTCAAGGCTTCAGCTGTTACAAATTGTCTTGCCAGACTTCTGCCCTGTGCTATGGACAACAGCTTTAGGGACTGAAGTGGGGTCCCTCTGATGACTGCTGTTGTGAACAGGATCTCATTCACTTCCTGCTTGCAGCAGCTTATTCTGTTCAGCTGCCTTGGTCATCTCCATTTATTGAAGGGTCCTTTAGTGCAGTATTACTACTCAGAAACATGGTGCGAGGGTAAAATTACTCAGTTACAGCCCTCACTGTTGGGGAGCAGCAGTGATTGCTCCACTCTAGGAAGGAAGCTGGGAGCCAAGAGTGACAGCAAGGCAGGCAGGTTCAGGGGCCTCACCAACAAGAGTGGCCAAACACAAAGAGCAGAGCAAGTTCAGTGACATTAATCCAAGTCAGCTGAGAGTGCAAATTGGCAGGGATGCCTGTAGTGATAAGGCAGGTTTGGGGTCAAGCTGGGAAGGCAAGTGAGCAAGCCAAGCGAGCAAAGTACAAGACCGGGCACAGACATATCTGTCACATAGATCAGGCAATGACCAAGGGTGAGTGCCTGAACTTCCATGCAGCTCCCAAGCCAAGACAGCCCTTGACAAGGCTTCTCACAGCTTTCTCCAACAGATCTGTTCACAGGAGCCTGATTCCAGGATACACAGCTACGACATATCAGGGCTGGCCTTCAACACACAGACCACTTAATGCTTGGAGTGAGGAGCAAAGAAGCTGCAAAACCTCTTAGCGTAATCAGGACCCTGACACTCCTCCTGTCTTCTTCATCCTTTGCTTCCAAAAGAGGTTCAAGATTACCCGTGCTCCAAAAGCCGCACTTGAATATCAAATTGCTAATGGAATATGGAAGCACTTAGGAGGGTCATCATGTTAGCACTGGAATGAGTACCATCAACTTCCTGGGAGAACACAGTTTTTCAATCCTCTGGGTATCCTCTGATGAACTGATGGACATTTCTATCTGTTTTACAGAGTTTATTGGTCCAGACAACTATAAAGGATTTCTCATTCCCTCCTGGAAACTTGGTATAAAAAGCGATTCCTGGTCTCTCGTCAAAGTCATTATCTGAAGTAATGAAAAAATCTGTATTCCTCTCTGAATGATTATGAACTGGTCATCTGAGGAGATAATCTAAGGTAGAAATACATTGTAACACTATAATTTTTTATTTGGTAATGACTTAACCAATATAGAAACTACAAGTAACAAAGAAATTTCATCCTTTGTTATCAAGGATCAGTTCAACTATTACTTTTTTCTAAACATATGGCTCTGAATTTGCACACAGAAAAAGTGCGGAGTAATAATTCTTATGAGTAAACCATTGATTGAACCAAGATGTTCACTAGGAATAAGGTTAAATCTGTGCTCTAGGTATGTGGAACCAGGCCCTTGAATTACATATTTTGTATTAATTTGCCACATTCTCCCTGGTTTAGATACAATTACTTTTTAATGCGGCAAACAAGCCTTTTGAAACCAGTGGGGAAAAGCAAGCTGTCCCTGTCTCAGAGAGGGTCTCCTTAGAAGTCTAAATCATTATTTTTGTGGTAATAGCTTAATTCTTAATAGCTTAACTCTTCAGAAAGGGCTGAGTTCAAGATTTAGAGAGGCAACTTAACTGCTTACGTGGAAGCAAATTTAATTAGAGCTCAGCACCTTTAAAATGGCTAAATTATGCATGGTGTTGGAATAGGCTATGCTGACTGAAAATCAACACCGGTGTTCCTCATGGAAATTGTTACTCTACTTATTTTATATATTTTCCTTGCTCTCACAGTGGGAAAAACTGCATTTTCTGTTTGTGAAACTGTATAGAAGGAATGCAGATGCAAGGTTACAATTTTTTTGGCAAAGTTTCTGTCATTCTCTTCTAAATTTCAAAATAAGGTCAGAGCAAATATTCACATCCAAGTGTGAGATTCTAATTTGCTGCTGCAGCTGCCAGAAATGCAAGCAATTGTAAACTTCCACACAAAGTTGAATCCAAAAAGGACAGTGCAGTGAATATAAGCTGGCAATGTTCCTGATGATCCAAAAATGCCAGTAGCATCTTGGCCTGCATCAGAAACAGCGTGGCCAGCCGGGCCAAGGAAGTGATCATATTCCTGTACTCAGCATTGGTGAGGTTGCACCTCGAGTGTGCTCAGGTTTGGGCCCCTCACTAGAAGAAAAACTTTGAGGTGCTGGAGTGTGTCCAGAGGAGGGCAGCGAAGTTAGCGAAGGGGCTGGAGAACAAGTCCTACGAGGAGCGGCTGAGGGAACTGGGTTCCTTACCCCAGAAAAAAGGAGGCTGATGGGAGACCTCATCACTATCTACAACTACCTGAAAGGCAGTTGTAGCAAGGTGGGTGTTGGTCTCTTCTCCCAAGTGATGGGATGAAGAAATGGCCTCAAGTTGCACCAGAGGAGGTTCAAATTAGACAACAGGAAAAATTTCTTTATCAAGAGTGTTATCAGGCACTGGTACAGCTGCCCAGGGAGGTGGCTGAGTCACCATCCCTGGAGGTATTTAAAACGGGTATAAAGTGCTCAGGGATATGGCTTAGTAGTGGACAGGTGTGGTTGGACTTGATGATCTCAAAGGTCCTTTCTAACTAGGCAATTCTATGGTTCTGAACAGTAGAGAAGGAAAAAATACCTATTATTACTTAAGAATTATAAACCAATAATGCATTCTCTTTAAGTGTTTGGAGCCTGGTAAAAGCCCATTGCCTGAAATGCTTAAGGTGAAATCAGTGCACAGTAGGGAACCACTCATGCTAGCAGATGAAAGGTCACCATAGCTTTCCTGTCCAGCATATTCATCCCTGGGCATAGACTCTGGAAATGATATTTCGATTTTTTTAGTGTTCCCTTCAATGAAGCTGGGTTTTAACATGGACAAATTATGCTCTGTAGTTAATTTTTTTTTGCTTTTGTGGGTTTAGTTTACAGCCTTAACCTTTCAGTGAAATAAGGGCAGAAAAAAAGACACAACAAGTCACACTTCCTCAAGATTCCCCTCTCTCAAGTGACCTCATATCTTTTTAATTATCTCCTTACATTTCTCCCTTCTGCTAAACGATGGGACTAACAAGGCTCTTGATTGTTTTTTAAACGCATGATATATTTTGATGGATATATTTTTATAGTTAGTACCTGGCTTTATGGCCAATTGGTCAAGTTAACACATGTTAAAATTTCTTTGATAGTGCTTCATTTGATGCATTTGATTTTGACAAGCTTTCAGCTGGAGGTATTTTTTAAAAACTATAGGAAAAAAATCCTGAATATCATATCTTATACCATCACTGCTTAAGACTTTGTTATTTTCTTTTCTCTCATTTCACTTTTTGAGATGGCATAATGCAGTTATTAGACAAGAAAAGTAAAAGGAGTTACCTTCATAGTTTCTAGCAGATAATAATTTTTATAGAATATCTGATTTAAACATACTGAAGAAAGAGTAAAACAAAAAAAATACAGGGTTTTTTTGATGTGCCTGCTATCAGAAAGCTATAAAGATATTTTTATTATTCATTTAGAAGCATATCTGAGTTGGAAATAAATACCTAATGTCGAAAGTAGTTAAATTCCTCCAAAAATAATTTCATGGATATGTGAAGATCGTGTTCATGACCACCTGTGGAGCCAGAACATACAAAAGCCTATGGGAGTCGATGAGATGTATCCCACAGTCCTGAGAGGACTAGCTGATGTACTTGCCAAACCACTCTCATATTTGAAAAGTCATGGCAGTCAGGCAAAGACCTTGGTGGCTACAAAAGGGGAAACATCACATCCATTTTTAAAAAGGAGGACTCTGGGGACTACCGACTATTAGAAGACATAAAGTTCTTCACACAGAACTGCTTTTAAACGAAAAAGTGACCTGAAGGCTGAGACATGATATTAAGCTATCCTGTGTTCATCACTTCTGCACATGAAACAGACAAGACTACATGTAGTGTTGCCTCCCAAATTTTTGTAATATCACAAAAGCCCAAAAGGGCATCCAGAACAGGGAAGGTTAATGCCAGGTACCTGTTTTTTCCAGGATGCTTCCTAGAAAGTTCGAAGGAAGTATCCATGAAAGATCAGGTAAGGCCTTTATGCAGAGACCAACCTAAAGTGAAGTAAGAACTGAAAACAAAGTTGTTCCCTTGTCTAAATTCCTTCCAGATTTTGGTGTGTAAGTCATCAGAGTATGGCTTAAGCCCATCATATCATGCCTTTTGAAGGAGTAGGTGTAGACTAGCTTAAAAACCTGGTGGTAGCCTGCAATTAGCACAGCAAGCTATAGAGTTAATAAACACCATCCATCAACCCTTCTCTCCAGGATTCCATTAACTCCCAACAACCTTTAGCATTCCAGCTCCTTTCTTCACAGTGAGACAGTTTGACCCTAAGATACGTTTGTGCTTTTTCAATGAAGCAAATGAGGTCACGCAGATGAGAGTAAGATACCATCCTTTACGCTCAGTTCATTTTTTCACCTCTGTATTACCTTAAGCAGGTTGTTTCTTGATAATTTCAAGTCAAGTCTGGGATGTTGGATATTTTACTGAAGCTTCAAGGGGCTCAGAAACCATGCTAGATACCTCTGAGTCCAGGATTCCTCCTCAAATAACTTCTAAACTGATTTCTGAATAGAATAGCAAAAGAAATAAAAGGAGATGAAGAGTATCTGGGGGCAGCACTGAGTTCCGTGTTAGTGCTGTGAGATTTGCATACCACAGGTCAAAGAGAACTATTTTGAAAGTCATTAGGAAAATCATTTGTAAGAGCAACTCATTTGTTCAACCCCTTGGTCACCATTTTATTCATGTACCTATTTCCAAGGTGAGCCAGAACACTTCCTTTTTGTTTTGCACACATATATACACAATTTACACATGTATCATTTGGTAGAATCTTTTATAATCGTAGCAGAAGAAACAGGTAACTAATCAGATATCTCTGTCTGAAATTACCGTACTTGACCAAGGGATTAGCTGGACATCTACCTTGTGGGTTAATAACTCAAGGGGAAGGAACTGTTGCAGCTCCTAGCCTTGCTTTGGTATGGTGCTTCATTTCTTGCCTTGCACATCAGTCTTAATTGTCCAGGCAGAAGAAATAATGTTTTAGTTATTATGATGATCAGTTCTGTCCTTGCTTCAAGCTGTGCAGAAGGCAGGCTTCTCTCTTTCTGGGTTGCAGGTGATAAACAAGTATGGCCACCACTTCACTAGAGAGCTCAGGATATTCCTGCTTGTGTCCATATATTCCCCGGAAAAATAAAACACCTCCAGAGAGACGAGATCTTGAAAGTGTTTGAAAAAAAAAAAAAAACACAGATGACTTTCTGAAAAAAAACCCCAGATTTAATTAATAAAATTGTTATGTTCAGGAGTGTTATGTTGGGGTTTCAAACTCTCAGCAGCAGCTTAAGAAGTGACTAAAAGTGACAGATAGATGTTCTACATTAGCTACTCTTCAATAAATTCTACATTTACTCTGATTTACAAAGCAAGTAAGATTACTCTGTCTCCCTCAAGTGTCAGTTATTCATTTCTCTATTTCAGAGGTTATTAAAGCAGGCAGGTTGGCAGTCTTTACAAAGTACTCCTCATTTATTGACACTACTTGCAGTTATATGAGCAGAACAGAAATTAAGAGAGTTACTGATGCCCCTCTCCAGGCCATCAGACTCCCACTGTGGATTTCCTACATCTTCTAAGCTAAGAA
Source organism: Tapera naevia (assembly GCA_033556795.1). Classification (NCBI taxonomy): domain Eukaryota; kingdom Metazoa; phylum Chordata; class Aves; order Cuculiformes; family Neomorphidae; genus Tapera; species Tapera naevia. The sequence continues at coordinate 9,816,390 of JAUMJJ010000022.1, read as the reverse complement.
GTTGTGGAGTGTGACAGTCCGATGAAAACTGTCCCAGTAGTTAAAATTCTTACCTGACCAACCTGTAGTTCCTTCCCATGAACTTCCTCTTTGACCTTCAACAAATCACCCCAGGCCAGGACGTTGGGATATTCAGGTATCTCGTTCAGACTCACTGCAAGATGTTAGCACTTCAGGAAATTGTGGCTGCACCCAACTGCATGGGGTCTGGTTCTGGGAGCAGGATCCACTGGCAGAATGCGGGTGTTTCCCTCTTTTTCCCTCCCCTGTACAAGTGCATGTCCCAAATTCTGAAAAATTCAGTCTACCTCCCTATATCAGTCTGAGGAAAATGAAGGAGCTCTGGTTCTTGAATGTAAGAATGAAGGCAATGGGCTGGACAAAACCTCCACAAGGCCGGAGTTGCAAATGAGATTGAAAATAATGAATGGAATCTAGAATGAGGAATCATTTTTAGAGAGGTGAAATAAGACGAGGAAAGAAGTTGCAGAAAAATTAAGGTCAATAACACATGTTTGAGAAGGGAAAGACTAAACCATGATTCCTGCTGCAAGGAAAGAAAGCCAGACTGAACCACAAAGTAGGGAGATGAGCGAAAAGCCCAAGGTCAGGTGGAAAACAGTCAAAAACAATGAGTTGTCTGTTTTTCCCATACATATAAGAAAAATACTCTGTAAAAAAATGTTTTTCTACAGTCTTAATGTATAGACCGCACATGATAAATTTATCCTCCTCTATGCATTGTTCTCTTTTGCTTTAATTTGCCAAAGCTAATTTGGCCATTAAATCCTAAAAAAATCTGTGGACTTCCCTCAGTTTTACCCCGAATCAAGGAAAGTGTTTGCTGTTTTTAAACTGAGTTCTTACTCCTCAGAGGAAGCCAACACCTGCTGCTAAACTCAAATGCCAGATGGTGTGTCTGGATTTATTTAGACATGACCCACTTCACAGGAGGGAGCATTACCCATATAAGACGATACCTGTTCCCCGTGGGTTTGCATGAGAGACCAAACTTCAGTAGGCTGATAAGGCTGAATGCAAAATGATGCTGAACCCAGCACTGTGTACTGCAGGTGATTCATTGCATCAGCAGCGCAGCCGGATGCAGTAGGAATCTTTTTCCACATTAGGAATTAACGGTTCTTGCAAATAAATAAATTGCAGAAGCATCTTTCTGTACTGGATTAGGGAAGGGAAGAGTGTGGAACCTGCATGGAAGAAAGAAGCCTGTTTTTCTCTTCATCCACGTTTCTAGCTTCAGCCTTTTGAAATGTGCTCCATTTTGCTCTCCAGCAGCATAGAAATATCTGCTATGGGTCTCTAAAAAGGGGACTGTTGCTAGTCTGCCTAAAAAAAGACATTGTAGAGACAGGCTTTTAAATTTCCTGGCATCATTTCTTAATCAGCTGAAGAAGCGGTGGATGAGCCAGTCTTCTCTTCCAAAGAGGATTAGTATGGTGTGTAGTGTTTTATGCACACAACAAAACAAAAACAGGAGTCCATCCCACGTCTCATATGTAGTTGTGTGGAAAGATGTCTTTGCAGAATTGAGCTGAGAAATCCACATGTATTTATTTATTCACAGCAATAAAACACAAATACTGACTCATAATGTCCATAAGGGCATTCACATTTCTCAAGAAATGCAGTTCTTTGGAGTCTGCTCACTTTATAGGTGTTTGCTAAGGTGACAGCCATAGAATCACAGAACGGTTTGGGTTAGAAGGGACCTTAAAGCCCATCCAGTTACAACGCCCCTGTCATGGGCAGGGACATCTCCCACTAGACCAGGTGGCTCAAGGCCCCATCTGACCTGGCCTTAGACACTTCTAGGGAGGGAAACATCCACAGCTTCCCTGGGCAACCTGTGCCAGTGTCTCACCACCCTCATCATTAAGAATTCTTCCTAACGTCTGAGCTAAATCTTCCCCCTTCCAATTTAAAGCCATTCCCCCTCATCCTATCACTACATGCCCTTGTAAAAAGCCTCTCCCCAGCTTTATTGTAGCCCCCTTCAGATACTGAAAGGCCACTGTGAGGTCTCCCCAGAGCCTTCTTTTCTCCAGACTGAACAACCCCAGGTATCTCAGCCTGTCCTCATAGCAGAGGTGCTCCAGGCACTGCAGTGTCTTACTGCAGTTGTTTTTCACCTACAACACTTAAAAATCTCCTTGGGAAACAATTACAGGATTAATATGTCACATTTAGATCAAAATTATCAGGACACAAATGTCAGAGGTAAAATCTCCAACTCACAGTCTTCAAAGTCATTAATTACCTGCTTTATTTTGCAGCCACCTGACTCAGGATATCATGAGCTAGATGGTTTCTGTTGAGTGTTTCGAAGTCCTTTTTCAAGCCCATTACTTTGGTTTAATGATTTAAACACGTACCCTGTGGAAAGAGAACCTGATACTGAATAATTTCACTGAGTATTCTGCAGCTTTCATACTGTGAGAAATAATGAACAGTCACTCCTTAATCACCTTTCTCTGTACCATTCATGGTATTATAAAATATATCACAACCCTGATTCCCTTGCACGATTTGTTTTCCAAGTTGAATGGTTACAGTTTGCTTACTCTTTTTCTTGGAAGTTGCTCTATTTTGTAGACCAGTGTTGCCATTCTTGCCAGTATCCTTCCCAGCTCAAGTACAACTCTTTCAAGACAAATGGCAAGAATTTCATGAAATGTTAAATGTATTTGTGAAGATGAAACATTAACTCCCATCATTTGTTTCCCATTTTCCAATACGTTATTAATCCCTGAAAGATCTTCTGTCTCTGGTCATGACAGCTTTACAGGCCTTTGATAAGGAATCTTTTTGAAAGATTTTTGAAAATCCATATGCATGAAAAACTGCAATCATCTGCATCATCATTGACACCTTCCAAAGACTGTAACAAAGCTGCAAATTGAAAGAAATCTATGCTGGTTTCCCCCTGTATCTCATATTTTACATTTTACGCACTGACTGATTTTTATTCTCTCTTACAGTTTCTACAGATTTGCTTGGTATAAAAGTCAGATCATCAGAACAAACTGTAGCTCTTTTAAAGACTGACACAGCAGCTGCTTTTATATTTAATGTATAAAAAGTTCTTCAGTACTCTGGCTGCAAGTCTCTCAACCCCTGAATTCATTTAAACAAACATATAGATTCAAGGATATAAATAATGAATTAACCGGTAAGATACTATATACTTCATTCCCAGAAAAACAGTTTCAAATAGGCGCTTTCCAACAATGTTTTTTTTATTAATTAGTCAGTTTTCTTCCACCTTTTCTTACTTCCCTTTCTTTTAGATTCAAGACCTTGTACTTGATAAAAAAATATTATCTCCAGAGCAGTAATTCAATAAAGTCTGCTTATGGACATTTCTTTTCCTTTTAGCTCGAATAATTCTAGTCTTGGAGAAAGGGTTAAGTGTCCCTTTCCACCAGAACCTGAAGGTAAATGCCATTTTTCTCTTATAGAAATAGACAGGAATTGTGTGGTGCAGTCTTAATGTGAACATACTGTGGTGCTCATGTCTCCACTATTGTGTTTACGAAGACCTGTCGAAGTCCTGGCAACAAAATTCATTTTACAAAGAAATAATAAAATAAACCCCAAACAAATATTAAAATCTGATTATAAAAGTAAAGGATCTCATGACTTCTTGACTGAGGGATTAAGAGATGCCTCCATGTTACTCCTAGCCATGTACAAATTATTGTTTGTTACCATGTAGTCCTTATTCAGAGAAAAACATATACAAGAGTCTCCTTGAGATATCTCACAGAATATCCTATACATTATTTTGAAAGTCTCTTTATCCCCATTATGCAATGCTTTATCTCCAGACCAAGCTCTTGTGTCTCAGACAACATCTTGAGACATCTGTCCAGAGAAGTCCTTTGATTTCGTACTTGGGGTAGGGAGAAGAAAGCCCAGGATAGCCTAGAGGTTGCAGTGGTAACATTCAGTCCACTACGTAAAACAAATCAACTGCCTACAGATGGCTTTCTGAAGTTAAAGGGAAATCAGAGTGACAAGAAAGTGATGTAGCTCTATCGGCTTCCTTGTGAAGCGGAAGGACAGCACAGCAGCATCCAGCTGCATTCTTTGAACAGAGCAGCCTTGTGTTATGGCACTAAGTGGGAAAGCAAGAAACCAAGGATCAATTTTCCTGCTCATATGCCTCCACAACCATGCAAAAATCTCTTTCAATCTCTGTGAGTTCCCTGTTGCAGGAAACAAGTTAATAGTGTGGCAATCTGAAAAAACACAGAAGGCCTCTTTCTCTTGGCTAAGCCACCTTACACATACATATGTCACACTGGGGCGGGTGGACCTTGGCTGGATGCTAAGTGCTCACCAAGCCACTCTATTACTCCCTTCCTCAGCAGGACAGGAGAGGGAGAGCATAAGATGCGGAAAACTCATGGGTCAAGATAAAGGCAGTTTAATAAAACAAAAGCAAAGGCCGCGCCTGGAAGAAAAGGAAAACAAAAGATTTATTCCCCACCAGCAGATGTCCAGTCACTTCCCAAAAAGTAGGACTTCAGTATGGGCAGCCGTTGCTCAGAAAGATAAGTGTTGTAACAACAGATGCCCCCTCTCCTACTCCTTTACCTTAACTTTTGTTGCTGAGGAGACATCATGCGGTATGGGATATCCCTTTGCCCAGTTTGGGTCATCTGTCCTATCTGTGTCCTGAAGATTTTACCACCTCCAGTAAGGGGTCAGAGGGCATGATGAAAAGACAGCCTTGATGTTTTGCAAGCACTGCTCAGCAGTATCCAAAATCCTGGTGTGTTAATAAAACCTTTCTAGCTACCAATACAAAGAACGGCACCATGAGGGCTGCTATGGGCAAAACTCAGCCAGAACAAATACACACGTGTATCAATGCCACTCTTTGCAGGAATGTTTCAGATGTTGGCAAGCAAGATCCACAGATTTAAAAGAGCTCTTCATTAACATCATCATGCCTCACGTGGACAGTGAGAGGATGAATACATCGAAGATGCAAGGTATAGTAGTAGGATTCACATAAGCATAAATAAAATCCAGTTCAATTTTTATAGAATTTTCTATCATCTGACTGACTGACATAAAAATATCATACGGTCCCTGAGATCATCAGCTGCAGACTTATGTAACCGTAGAAACTGTTTTTCAGGAAAAATATTAATTGCAGCCTATTATTAGCCATCAAAACATTCTTCAGTGTTATGAGTCATGGCTCTTGTCATCAAGCTAAATGCCATGAAATGTATTTCCTAAAAGTAATACCTTTAACTTCACTTCAACGTGGTGCTTGTGTTAGTGTGCTTAGATGCCAACTCTCCAAGGTTTTACTATGAAATAAAATGGGCACTTGTGAAAGGACTTGAAGGGCATCACATGTACTTAGACATCTGCAGTGGAAGGCTGATGCTGCCATAGCAACAAAATCTCTGGATGGTTTGAATTTGAAACTACTGCAGTTGAACTCCCTGTTGTGACAGAAAACAGCTGTCCTGCTAGCCTGCAGTCACTGCAATTTTTGCACACACAGCTGTCTGCAATGTGGTCAATATTTATGTCAGTAGGGGCCGTATTTCTCTCTGACTTTACATGTAGACTAGTGATTCAGACTGAGAGAGTTGGGATTGTTCAGCCTGGAGAAGAGAAGGCTCTGGGGAGACCTTATAGCAGCCTTCCAGTACCTGAAGGAGAACGGTAGTGACAGGATGAGAGGAAACGGCTTTAAATTGGAAGAGGGGAGGTGATCTTAGGAAGAAATTCTTCATAATCAAGGTGGTGAGGTACTGGCACAGGTTGCCCAGGGAAGCTGTGGATGACCTCTGTGTGGAAGTGTTCAAGGCCAGGCTGGATGGGGCTTTGAGCAGCCTGGTCTGGTGGGAAGCGTCTGTGCCCACAGCAGGTAGTTTGGAACTGGATGAGCTTTGAGGTCCCTTCCAACCCAAACCACTCTATGATTCTATGAATATGAAGAACAGATACCAATTTTGAATCATTTTAGCTTACTGGGTTCAGCTCCTGGGTTACATCTTTTCATTTCTCGACTGTTAGTACCTCCCCAAGTAATATCTTAGTATCAGTATATATTTACATGTTTTGCTACTCTAAAATTGGCCTTTCCTGCTCTCAGGCTGCTATGTCACCCTGGTGGAGTAAAGGGTCTATCTAAATGGACATTGTACTTTCGTCTATTTTTTCATCGATGTTCAGATCTTTTTATGTGCAGTAATTGCACTGAATATCTTCAAGGGGAAAGAGAATCAAGTGATATGGTGCATTTTCCAGTCCTTCTGTAATTGCAATTTTTAAGTCAGAAACAGTGTATTACGAAAGAGCTGCTACCTATTCAAATATTTCTGGTGGGAATCCATTTGTGTAAATTCATGTTCCATCAGAGAAATTTCCATTAGTGAAATACCCATTAGTGAAATTAGTTATATAGCCAATGTAACTACCTACTAAGTGTTGGATCAACATGCCTCTCCCTCTTCTCTTCATAACTGGCTCGCAAGTCATAGTAGTGCTTCTGCAAATGGCAAATATGGCAAAAAAAATGGGATTATTTTTGGATACAGATTCTCTGCTACAAAGCTGAAACTTGCTTGTGAAGGGAAATGATCCACAGAGCTATAGGACACAGGTACACTGCTGCTACTGAGACAGTGTGACAAACAGCCACTGCTCTCTGCCTGAGGAGCGACTTTACCACACAGTTGCAAAGCAAGTAAAATCACTCAGGGAACCGCCAGAATGACTGCCAAGTGCCCCACGGCGTGGCAGCTGCTCGCTAGGGCTGCCTCGGAGATGGGACATTGCCCGCTCCGGTCCCACTGGAGCTGGGTAGACCTGGCAACCAATGGAGCCGGGTAGACCTGGCAACTTGTCTCTTCCGAAGAATTTCAAGCCAAAATGAGTATACACTTAAAATGACATATAGGCTCACAAGGGGACTAAAATCAACATACTTACAGTGACATAAATAGACCAATAGAGATTATAAACCTCCCAAGAGAAAAACGTCCTTGAACAGGCTCTATTAATAAGAAAATGTGTAAAATACAAACTCAATATCACAAAAGCTGTTATATGCCATGGTATCCCACAGAATGAGGTGGCTAGATGGTGGATGTTGCGTCTATGTGTGCTGTCATGACAATCCTGAATACAGGTGCTCAGAGGAAGAGCTATCCCCTAGCTCACTTTATTGGGGATTTATATTTCAGTTCTGAGCTTCTGTTGGCATTAAGGGACCGTTGGGCATCCAGGCTTCTGCATTTTGCCTGTCCAGCACCAAAGGTTCCCTGACATTGGCGTAATAGTGTGGAAAATAGACTGTGAAGCTAAACCTTCGCTCAGGTTTTTATTATAAAAATAAACACCTTCATATCTTGTAACCGGAGGCTAGTACAGGTTATTCTATTGCTCTCAATAAATTTCCATTGCCTCTAAAGATTAACCAGCTTGGGAACTTTTAATATACCATCATCATTACATTCGCCTTTAGTAAATTTACCTAAAATGTCTTTCCAGACAAATAAATTGCAGCATAGCAAGAGAGATGAGAAATTGCTATTCACAAGCTACTGCCTTCCAAAAGTTACCTTATAAAAATGTGTACTGACTTAGGCAGTATTCTTCATTGCCATTTTGGGGATGAAGATTTGGTTATGTTAAGATTTATAACACATCCAGGAGCATCCTCGCACATATATAAATAAGATGAACTGCTGAGCTCTGGAAATAAATCACTGAGCTTTTCTTGGAGATTTTTAAGAAACTCTAAGGGTTGTGATGATAGAAAAAGAAATTAAAATACATCCATTTGTCTTAAGTAAAACCATTTTTAAGTGGGCAGTGCAATACACAGCCAGTACTTCATCACAGGCATATTCCAAGGATAGTTAGGACACAGCACTGAAGAAATGAGTCAAATGCCTTTTTTGGTTGACAAGGTCAAGTTACTTTGGAAAAATCAGATATCCAATATTGATGTAGAGACCTTGGTCTGTCAATGACTACTCTTCCATGGAGCAAGTGTGACAAAGGATCGTGGTAGCAGGGATTTTCATGGGTCTGGCAAGTAAAAGCAGTGCTGGACCTCAGTATTTCATCTCTGACATTATGCATTCATTTGCTTACCTGCAGAATATAAAGAGAACAAGAAATCTGAGAAGACCTCACTCGGTTGAGGTCCTCACTCAGCTAGGTTTTACTGTTTTCTGACAACACTTCAGTTTTCAAAACATGAGAACCATGTAGGAAAGAATATTTATAAATTATTAAGTGGTCCATAGTCTTATGGATGCATTCAGATGTTACAGGAGCCATTGACATGTTAGGATGATAAAGAAACTGTCTAGGAGTTCTTCTGGCAATACAAGATTTAAAAATTGTGTTGGTGTGTTCCTATTATTTAGTTTGTTTCAAAAATTTATTATGTGGATCTGCACATCCCTAGAATTTTACATGCTAATTGATGCCTCTCAATTCTTCCTTCCATATAAACCAAAGTATTAACTGGGCTACATTTTCAGTAAGTAGAGCTCCGTATGCATACATCTCAAATGTGCTCAAATGTGCAAATCCCAAAGCTCTGCATGCAGTTGAATATTTTGATATCCATTATTTGCATGAAAATTGTGTCACAAAGGGCAAAAACATAAGTGTGTTTTGTATCAAATTATAGGCCTCAGCTTCCTGGAAAAATTTGAGCATATGAACTAAAATAAATATGAATAATATATCTACTGATACATTATCTCTTTTGGGGTTATTCAAATGAGATAAATTGGCACCATATTTGGAAAACTGCTTATTATTTGGTTGGTAAGACACCCAAACATCCTATGCTGGCCCAAAATATTGCTGTGTCATTGTACACTTAGAATCAGCAAAGGCATGTTGGATTGTTTCAGGTAGCATTTTTTGCTAAAGTGGAATTGTCCCATAAAATCCCAGACAGCCATTTTCTGGCAAAGCAGTGCAAAGAAGTATAGACTCTTCTCTGCTGTATATTATTTTCCTGGTCATAAAGTGGCAACAGAAAAAGAATATGCATTGCAAATAGGCATATATTTGAAGCACAGCACTTCCTTAAGTGTACAATTCTGTATGCCAGCTTATACCTTGCTCAAAGTTCTTCAAGAGCATAAAATCTCTTGCCACAGCTCTGCAGGGTCAGAGCAATGTGCATACACTTTTACTTGAAGTGATGAATTTTGGTCATAACAGTCAGTGATATTCCTAGCTCTAGGGCACTAATTTTCCAGAGCTTCTTTTATAGTCCGTTCTTTTACTCAATATTTCAGCTGTTCTGGATTGCAGAAAACTTATCTCATCCCATTGGCTACAGGATATGCAAAATGAGGTTAATTTCTGTGGCTAGATTTAATCTGTGTGAATAGCCCTTAATTTTTACTGTAGTTATTTCTAACATTTTTCGTGAAAGGAATCGTTCAAAATAATGCAAATTATTCTGAAAAAGGTGTAGTATGAAAAGGGTCACTTGAAGAGTATCTGATGCCTGCTCCATTTTATCTTGCATATTGCCATCAGAGAATAATTTTGTTTAAAAAAAGATTCTCCAGGATGCATTTCAGATTTGCAAACGATGACATTATCTCCCTAGTCTCCATTCTACTTCTGTCTTATGTTCTGTAGCTTGGAAAAACTCTACGTGTTCTACTGCTGGTATGTGTTCCCACCTTTTACCAGTCTTTCGTAAATGCAGAGGAATGGACAATCTTAACCAACTAAAAGGGGACCCTTCTCAGAGTGCCCCAAAGCAGGAGAGAGACCTGCCACCTACCGACTGAGTGGTAAAACAACGTTTCCTTTCTGACATTCAAAATGCTTTGGGACTCTGGCAGTCGAGCACCTTCTTCGGAATGTCAGCATCACTCACAATGTTTCGTTTTGGAGAGTGTCATGCTTCAGTGAGACATTCTTGACAAGGAAAAGGCCTAGCACCCAGAGCTCAAAAGTGTGACTCTTTGGGCTATTAAGCATCACAATCTAGAACACAGTACAGTTAAGGGGAAAAAAGGCCGTACAGTACTTTCTTCCTAATGTTTGACTTAGGTTCTTTCTATTACTTAATTCAGTAGCTATCTAATAAAAATGTAGATGTATATAATAAGTGGATACTACACAACAGAATTAGCTATTCCACCAAGTTTTATTTATTAAGAATACACAAAAAATATCTGTCATTTTTGCCTGGAGACTTTACGGTCCATGGTTGAAATGGAAATACTTGATCACCATTAGTTTAAATGGGTGCATCCAACACCAGGACAAACCCAGAAGAAAAAATCACTGAAGAAATCATAGATGAAGTCAAAGAGAATTTTTGCATAGTACCAGCTACCAGACACTCTGTTTAACGTATTTCAGATTAAAATAAGTAGTGCTCCGTTGTTTAACCAGAACATTTACAAATCAATAGAAACTGGATTTTCTTCCTATAGTATATTCAGTACGTAACAGGATATCACAACACATACATGACATTCATTTAGGATGATGGGCATCATTTACACACTTACTGTGAGCAAAGTAGTCTTCTCAATTTCTGGTTGATAAACACTTTGACTAGAACTTCACGCTGCCGTTTATTTCCTGAAATGTTACACGTTTATATAACAAACCTGGTGGTGTCTGCCACCTGTTTCCCATGAAAAATGCAACTATCCAAATACCACTGAAGATGGCTCTACCAGCCCAATGTGTTTTGACTTTATAGGTATTTATACAGCGCTGGTTCTTTCTCTATAGCTCTGAAGTGTAGACTCACATTTACTCAGAAAACAGCACTAGCTGAAGATGTTGTTACCCCACAGCTAAATAAAACCGGTGCTCATTCCTCATCCTCAGTACACTGGGCCCCTCACTGCAAGAGGGACATTGAGGTGCTGGAGTGTGTCCAGAGAGGGGCAACCATTCTGGTGAAGGGACTGGAGAGCAAATCATACAAGGAGCGGCTGAGGGAACTGGGCTTGTTTAGCCTGGAGAAGAGGAGGCTGAGGGGAGACCCCACTATTGTCTACAACTACGTGAAACGAGATTGTACCGAGGTGAGTGTTGGTCTCTTCTCCCAAGTGACAGGTGATAGGACGAGAGGAAATGGCTACAAGTTGTGCCAGGGGAGGTTCAGATTAGATATCAGGAAAAATTTCTTCACTGAAGGGGTTATCAGGCACTGGAACAGGCTGCCCAGGGAGCTGGTTGAGTCACTGTCTCTGGAGGTGTTTAAAAGATGGGTTACATGAGTTTCTCAGGAAAATGTTTAGTAAGTGGATAGGTGCAGTTGGACTCGATGATCTCAGAGGTCTTTTCCAACCAGATGATTCTATGATACACAGTGCAATAGCTCCGGTTAAACTAGTGCTGAAGATAGGTTCAGCTAAGGCATCAGATCAGATCTTACCTGGTCTGTTCATACACGGCATCTTGTCCAGAGCCACCAACTTCAGCAATGGTCATAATTTTCCACCAGGTGGCACTAAATAACAATACTGTGCTGTCGTATTTCCACACGTCCTGTACCGGCAATGGTAACAGCTGCGTTAACCTAAAAGGTTACAGTTCGCTACTGGCACAGTTGTGCATATTCCTTGGAATGTTCTGAATTTTAGCTGTATGTGTTCTATCAGGTTGGCCTTTAAAATTGACAAGTGCAGCACTGAACTTCTTTTGTTGCAATGCGAAAGAATCATAAGATGGGGACAGAAGCTGTGACAAACAGATTAGCAGTTTGCTCAGTGACTATCCAACTCTTAAATTAAAGCCTGTCCTTTACTTCATTCTTCTGTTTCATGATAACAGGTCTGGCTAAGTCGATCAGCCAAACCTTTGCAAAGAAGCTCTAATGCAGTGCTGCTTAAACCTTGTTTTAAATACAGTGCTCACCACAAAGAAACAAAGAAACGCAAGGCTTTTAAGAAGAGGTAAGCATTATCCTTCAGCAGATAATAGAGCAGTCTCTCAAATGCCAACCTTTTAAGCATGTGTGCATTCTTCAGGACTTAAATCTAGTCTTTTCACAAACATTGACATGAAGGCTTTGAAAAGATTTGCTCTGGTGTTGTTTGAACTGAACTGAACATTTGAAAAAATTCTCACTGGAACTTGGTGTTTATGATTTTGCCTGGTAAAACATGGTATTAGCATAAGCCTCTGTTTTTGCACTTGTATATTAAAAAACATCATATATGAACATACAAATGGCTGCAGGAGTTCACACTGAAGATCCATCCAGTCCAGAAGTGACCAATAGTAGAACATGGGGAACATTACAATAGGGCGAACAAATACGGATGGCAAATTATTCCTGTTCCTAACAGCCTAAAGCTCAGATACTTGCTAGTACAGAGGTGATATTTGTGCTAGGTAGCCTTTGGTGGTTTGGGTTGCCTCTTTTTTTTAATGGATTTGTCTTATTTCCACTTTCTCAACATGCATGTGGTTTGGCATTGATTGCTCTGCATGACAGGAAGTTCACATGTAAGTATGCATTGCTTGAAAAGGCAACCCTTCTTATTTTGAACCAGGTATTGCTTGATGCAAGTATGATGCTGCTATACTACACACAAAGGGAGAAGTTTTACACTTTCATTTCAGAAAGTAGGACTGCCCAACCCAACAGACTTATGTATGCTATTTGCACCATATATGATAAAAGGAACTGAAATGGTTTTTGGGTATCTTCTCTGAAGTCAGGTGATTATAGCAGCTATAAGCCTCAGCTATAAAGGCTAAGACTTTTAGAACCAAATTAGCGTAACATTTATCCAGGCATAAAGCAGCTGTAAGAATAAAGCTTGTTATTGCAGACCTTTGTACATTGAGGGAGAAGTGTTGTATTTATAATGACATATGGGAAGTACAGTGATATAAAGCACCAAGGTGAAATTCTGTGCAGTGTTTGAATCATCTTACAAGATCTTTAGATGTTAAGATAGTTTTACACCTACCTAGTTCTGAGAGTGTCTGTTACCGAGAAGCTCTGTCTGTAACTTATGCTGTGGGGCACTCAGAGGGTCACAACATTGTGTTGTGTCACCTCCTTCTGCTAAAATCTTTTTATAACATGAAATACATGTTGTGTATTTAAAGACATCAAAAGGTTCAGTCTATTTAAATCTACTGTAGATTAAATTCAGCAAGAATCTCTGTGGTTCCTCCTTTCAACAGTTTAGATCTTAGTGTATTCCTTCCTCTAGAAGTCCGATCAGGATAATTATAAGGAAACCTACACTCTTAAAACGATGGGAAAAAACTTTTCCTTTGAAAACAGTCTAAAGATTGGTAGTTGAAAGATTACGTACAGAAATATAATAAAAATCTCAAGATAAAGAGCTGGAAGTTTCCTACATTTACTCACACGTGGCATTTTTCACAAGCAAAAAATGAGCCTTGGCATTTTCCAGTCCTAAGGTCAGCCAGAATGCTAGGTGCAGACCTAGAATTTAAAACCATTTCCTAATTTTTAATACATCAGTAAACAAAACTAACCGGACCAAATTCCTTCTAGCCAAACCTAAGTGAAGCCTGTTGAATTATGTCAACAGGAAAAAAATTGACCTATCTTGTTTGTAAAATATTGCACAAATATAACAAATAAATTGAATAAACAGTTCCAGAAAGAGTGCATCATCATCATCATTCAAAATACTTCCTAGGAGACATAAGGGTAGATAATGAGCTGAAGACTTGCATCATGGAAATAAGTCAAATAAGGATTCAAATCTGCTTTAACACATTGAGCCTTGCTGCTCTTATTTTTTTCTCTAGTTTACTTAGGACAGAAGCAAAATCCACATACCCATCAGGCAGGACCAAATTCACCTCTGGTGTAATTTAGCTAGATTAAGACTGAATCAATATTTTGATCTCTGAAGGATGACAGATAGCAGGCATAGTACAATTCTATCTGTATACATTGAATATCCAATCCCAATGAAAATAATTAAGTGTCCAATGCATGGTTTAAAAGCATTCCAATATCAACAGTCAGAGGAGACCTTATCCATTGGATTCACAGATATCCCATACCCGTCCTCAGCTTCTGTGTGGTATTACTCCTCCTGGCATGAGTTTCTTTTCAGGTCACTGGTTAACAGAAACTGCTTTTTACCAGCTGTTGCAGCTGGGACCTCAGGAGAGTTCTAAGAGGATGAGCCATTCAATAATTCAAGCAGTTATCTATTCATGCTCAGCTTTTGGGCAATCCACCAGTTAACAACCAAAACTCAAGAATTAATTAAACATACGGACCTAAACATGAAGACCTCAGTCTACAATACTATGAGACTGATGCTGTTCTGTGTTTCTGATGGCTACATCATTTGATGATTCCTAGTCTCCAAAGCTGCGCAGCAGCTGATGTTGAGAGCTTTCCAGCCAGAGAAGCCAGAGCCAAGAGTGGCAGTTCGTTCCTTCTCCAAGGTGTATCGTTCATGTTTACATATAGCTTTCCTGTGGAACAAGACCAACCTGGTCCAAAGGTTTACTTCCTCTTTCCCTAGGTCAGAACTAGTCTATTACAGCTTGTCCGAGAGATTGTACAGTCTTCTGCATCCAAGTCCAGCCTCTTTAGGTGGGTGTCACCTGTTTGCAGACTCCGTGCTGGCCATCTGATGCCTTCAAGCTTTTGCAGACTGGGTACAGTTATCTTAGCTCTACAATTTTTGTGCAACTATGCCAAGCAAACAGATATTACACAATATTGCAGTTCCTACCCTAAATCAAACAGTCCTGTGCTATATGTTGGTCCAAGGCATACAGGATGCCTCATGTTTCTGCTTTAACTCAGGAACGCTTGTAGTATATCCGGGTACAAGGCAAACAAGATATATTTCACAAACAGGCCTTCTCACAGCACAGCTATCCCTGCTGACTCTTGCTTGCTGCCATTTTGGAGGCAATCTAGTTGATCCTGCAACTGAGTACAGCACAATTTTACTTCTTTTGTCAAATCACCTTTTACTCAGATGGAGTAGAATCACTGACTCACCTGAGAACAGATTCCACTCCTCTTCTACCTAAGCCATGAGAAGCTGTCTTCTCACCATCAAGTAGAGGCAAAAGGTAAATGTGTGTTTAAATGTTGTTTCTTTTTTAAAAAAGGGAATGGGTTATTTGTGTGCTTAAATGTGAGATTATAATTGTACACTTCTCTGACTTACAACTTGATAGCAGTAGTGATTGCTTGTTTAATGAGGGTTGGATATAAATACTAGACAGGATTTATAATCTCCTGTTCTTCAACTGTGAACCACAGCAGATGGTTTCAGTCTGTGAAGATTAAGAGCAAAGTAACACATTATGCATTTCCAGAATAAATAGGAATAACTTAACACCAATTACAGTTATATCATGCAAAATAGGAAAGACAGCATCCTAAGCACTGAACTTCTACTGATTTGAGCAGATTTTAAGATTATAAATATTACAATTGGCAGCTTGGAATCATCCACACCACAAATGGATAAGAAAATCTGAAAGACAAGAATGAATCTGCAATAGGACTGGGATTTGGTTCCCCTGTCCTTTACACCACTCTTCCACTCAAGCCTTTACAGTCATTTCCAATACAGCTCTTTTTCTGCACTAGTTTTGCCACTGAAACAGTTCCTCTGAGTCCTATCCTTGTCTCCAGGAGGTTAAATCAAAGCATTAAACAGGAGAGGGCAGAAGTTCTTATGAGGAATCACAAGGAAACAACAACACTACAGCATCAAACAAACATCAAACAAATGATACCATCAGGGTGATTACTATCAGTTCCAGCAGTCCTAACAGTTGTCATGGGGTTTTTAGATATCAGAGCAAAGAAGTTGGTTAACGAGGAATTGAAAGATTATTTTAGATATTCATAGACATAGGAAATCTTTCCCTGGTATAGTGAGCAGCAGAGGGAAAGCATGAAACAAGTGGGCAATGCAGACTGGCATCATAGTGTAATTGAAGAGAAGACAGAACCATATAACCACCACCTTGATGTCACTAGACCTGAACATAGGCCTGCCCAGGAGCTCCCACATGTTTGGTGCATAGCTCACCATCCTGCCGCCCAGACAGCTGAATTCATGCCAAACCTGAGCTGCCAATTCCAAACTTATCATTGCGTATGAGGACAACATCCAGGACAAAGAAAGTGTTCTTTTATGCAACAGCATCTGCAGTGGAAATGGGCATTTGTGTTGATGAGTTAGTACCAAGGTAGGTCCTTTTTTACCTTTGAGAAGTGACAGCAGTTTAGTGCAGATCGGACCGTGGATTTTGTCAGGCAGGATACATGCTGCAAGGTGATATCTGGTGTGTTTATTGGCCCCATGGTTCCTGTTGTCACGTAGTTTCTGACACAGAAATGGCTGTTGTACAATTGAATCAAAGTAATATTGGGGATTGAATTGAAGAAATAAAAAGTTATATTAATGCAGCTTTATAAGGCAGGAGAGGCCTTGACAGTGAAAACAAGCTTTTGGATAATAAGGAAAGTCAGAACTTTCTTTTATTTTGTGGCCAAATTTGGGAAAACAATATTTGCAGCCATACTCTGAATGGTTAGAAAAGGGGAAAAGACTGAAATCACTAGGACATTTACTCAGGAAAGAGAAAAGAGTGTGACACTGGAATAAATAATAGACGTAGGTGTCAGCAAAGTACAAGGGCAGAAGCTGCATTAAAGTGTTTTTTTGATGAAACCCCAGATAGCAATTGTAAATTGTATGTTAAGCACACTGAAAGACGAAAAGGGAAAGGATGATTAGGCAATAAACAGGAAAGGCAGGTGAGTTCAAGGGCACTATTTTGATTAAGATGGAAGATCTTAAATCATGCCTGGATCTGTGAAGAGGATAAACCAAAGAATAGCAAGGAGAAGACTGAAGATGATTAAAGATAGTGTGATAAGTGGACACCAGAAACTAAGAGAGGATGAGATTAAATCCTTAGGAACATAGTCAGAAGAAGAAAATAAATGAGAAATTTGAAACCTCAGAGTTTAAGGTGGCAGGAACAGCAAGTTACAGACAGGTAAGGGCATTATGCTTTTGGGTCTGGTACACAGCTCCTGTTTCCTGTTCCAGTGTGGCAGTCATGAATCATTGTGTCAGCTTTGGCGGTGAAAGGCTGACCCAGACTCTGGTGCAGTCACACTGTTGGCACCCAGACTTGGTGTTGGGTCCTGCGAAGGTGCGAGTGCACAGAGGACACCTGTGGGAGGCTCTCATGCTGTAAGCAGGATCCATGTACCAGGATGCTCCTCTCAACTTGGCAGCAATTTGTTTCACCACGGGTATCAAAGCATGGAACAGCTGGATCCTAATAATCCACAAAGGTATAGAATCAGCCTGTCTGTTCCCAACAGAGTTAATTACTCTCAAAGCTTTGGATACAAGACAAATGTAATTCCTATGCCTGCAATTATTATCCACACAGCTGTGGAGGTAGCTCTGACTAGGTCTGCATGATTTGATTTACATTAGGTAAAACAGACTCCTTCCCTGGGGACCCACTTTGATGCAAGGGAAAGGCAGATATGACTTGGTGATAGTGAGAGCTCTGCCAACAGAAGCATTAAGTCCTGGAAGGACCATCCAAGGTGAACAGATGAAAGATAAAAGGACAAATGAAAAACAGGTTCTGGTTATCCAGGATAATGTCTATGTAATAGTCAGGGGAGACAAAAAATGTTTTATAAAAAAGGTACTAAAATACAGAATAATTGTTATAATAAATGAGAAAATAGACAAAGATGGCAGAAATTTATTTGTGCCCTGGGATACCTGACAGGGTGAGAAGCAATTGCTTTCAGGCAAGTTACTAATACATTGGAGTGTCAGTACCCTAAAAGTCTTACTAGGCAAAGTAAAAATATCCCTTTCAACTGCATAATAATAACTACATAATAATAATTTGACCAGAAGTCAAATTAATTCCTGGTAGAATTTTGTTGCCTCTAGAGAAGAAATGAAGATGTTGTCTCCTTTCATGCATGCATTCATCCTGTTGTGTTTTTTGTTACTATTTTTTGTAACTTCAATCCCAAGAGGTTTAAAGCATTTTAATTTCTTTTTAAGTAGGTCACTGATTTTCCTTTCCTGCACTTCCTTCCTTTTAAAACAACTTGTAGTCTAAACTTTTATTTATTCTCCTTGGAATAGAAAAAAAAAGCTCTGCAGAAATTTGAAATTACTTTAGCAATTCTGCTGTATCCCTCTTTAACCTCACCCACTCAATACCCACCAGGCTGCTCTCAAGTTCTTGCCTTTCCATCTGCTAGTCCTTCACAGACAAGGAATTGGGGAGGAAGGCATCTCAGAAAGATTAAAGCTGCATACTGCAGAGAAGAGGATGCTTGTTCTTAAAGAGTATGACAAGGCAATGCAACTTGTTACTAAAGCTGTCACTGTTATGGTAGGGCATGTTCTTTTTTAAAAGACAGTAAGATGGTGACTGTCAGGAACTTGAAAGAACGCAACCTAAAATTCGATCCCATGATGTCCTTCCTGCATTTATCTTCATTGAAAATCACAGTTACCTCTCCTCCCACCTCTCAGAAGAGCTGCAGAACTTGGTAATAGAAGAACCCACAAAATGTCAAAAACAATCATTTACCCAGCATGAGGTGGGGAAGAGACTGCAGTGAGGGAGAGACAAGAATTATTCACACATGCAGGTAGTAACTATGTACAAGAAGGTTCCTCTCTGGTTTCTTGCCTGAGAGTTGGAGAGAATGCATTGGTAATATTTTTTCTTGGGTTGCTAGAGGCTGCAGCATCTCTGCAGCTGCTCAGCTCTCTGAAGCCCAGCTTATGAATCATGGGCCATGCCACAGGGACTGCTGTGTTATGTGAAGGTTGTGAAAGCAAGTGGAGCAACATTTAGACTCCTATCTCTGCCAGCACAAGATGTGAGGTTCACAGGCACTGTGGGAGGAAGTCATAAATAATAAATGAGCTAAATAATGAAGACTAGCTGTACCTAATTATAGTTCTAGGTGCCCTTTTGAATAAAGTTCAAAGCTGCTGCAAAAAGATACTGATGCTTTTTTTGAATGGTGTTTGAATTTCATGGATGATTAGCATGAGAAAGTCAGGAGATGTCAATGGAAGTCACACCAGCCTTTCATAGCCTTGTTGAAGAGAAAAGCAGCGTCTCCTATAGCAGTTTATTTACACATCAAACCATTCTTAAGCTTAAATTAATATTTAGCCTGAATACAGAAGCAATGTAAGGATTAAAATTAAATTGCGTAGACTATTGGGAAGCTGTTCTTCCTTATACCTTTTGGTACCCGACTTGGAAGACTGCCTTAGAAAAGTAGCTCTTCAGGCTCTGTACACAGTCAGAAGAGAGTCAGCTAACCATAGAAGGAGAACAAGTTCCTAGCCTGGGCATTTAAGTGTCTAATGCTAAGTGTGCGAATGCATTTACCTCATCATCCCTCTCTATTAATAGTTTAACTGAGAACAATTTGTTCTTTGTGCCCTTCCCACGCTGCAAACCAGAGATTATGAATGCCCAGTCACTGGGAACTGAATTTCACTCAGACTGGGGGAAAAATACGGTCCATGGAATAGGATGCCAGGTTATAGGTTGGTGGACTTCTGTTCTCACATTTTCCTGTGTGTAAAATAAATACAATAATTTCTTGATTGCATTCTAAAAGACATTTCCATCTTTGGATAACAACGAGTTAATTATATACCAACTACAATCATTTCATTCCCAGCACAAAAATCTATCCATATGGGCACATTTAAATTAATGTTACATATTTCTAAATAATATGACTAGTAGCAATAAAGGGAAGTTTAAATTAAGATTCCTTCTAAAGTTTGAGTGCATTTCCACTTTCATCCATAATACGAAATGAAATTCCACATAAAGGTGAAATTTAAACCACTACATCATACTGAAACAACCGTATTTGTAGAAAGTACAAAATTAATCAAAGGACTTAAAAAATTCTACAATGCCTTTGTGTGAACAGTAAACACCATTAAAATGTTTTTTATCATCCCATTCTATCAGTGGAAGAATGTTCCATATTACTGTATGAGCTTGTTTGTTAGTAACACTAAAGGAACATTTAGGAACTTGTGTAGGCATGTTGAAAAAAGTGCAGCATGTTCAAAAAAGAAGTACATGATAAAGAAAAAGCATATCAAGTATTGCTCATCTGTAATGCCATCTGCATACAGAACAGACTTATAATGAAGAAATGTCAACAAGCCATCTCTGAATTTAAGCACAGATTAGTTTTCTATTTAAATATATATCAAACTTCATGATATAAAACAAAATAATTGGCTAAATCATGGATCAATATTTTACTGAGTTCATGTCTCCAGAGCTAGTACAGAACTTCCTCTTTTTCATTTACTGAATATAAAAGATGCTGAAGCATTTAGTCTACTTTATGTACACAGTATGGCTTGAGCCCATTTTCTTTGTCATTCTCCATCGTTTACTGGTACTGCTACCATTTGCTTCAAGAAAACTGTAGAACAGAGATGCAAATTTATCGTCTCTGGTACCCAAAACATGAAAGCAAAGTGATCATCAACAAAAGAACTGAAACATAACTGTTATATTCCATGGGCTTGCAAGCTAATATTTTACAAGCCAGTAGGCCTGGACCTTGGATGAGGAGAATTATTTCAGTTCTCTCTCCTTCAGCAGAGCTATTCTGCTTTCAACCAGCACAGAAGACACAGTCAGTTACCTGTGGCAATGTCATGCTCCTTCCTTATAAATGTCCTTTCAGACGTTCTATCTCCTACTACACCTTTCAGGTTTCTCTAGTACAG
The DNA here is from genome assembly GCA_033556795.1 of Tapera naevia. Taxonomy (NCBI): domain Eukaryota; kingdom Metazoa; phylum Chordata; class Aves; order Cuculiformes; family Neomorphidae; genus Tapera; species Tapera naevia. Next base: position 9,795,553 of record JAUMJJ010000022.1, on the reverse strand, counting down.
TAAGGATTATTATTATACCAGACAGCCTCCTCCTAACAGCAGTATTCCCTGGCATTCATGTACAACTTGGTTCTTAATTGTTACTCAGCACAGCACGTAAGCATTTGTGGTGGGTTTTTTTTACCATGTTCCACGTGCCTTTCCATTTTCTTTCCAGTCTCTATCTTTCTGCAGTTATTTCTCCAAAGAAAAACATTCTGCCGAAGTGGTTCCATGTACAACCCCAACACTACCCATACAGCCATCTTTTGTTGGAAGGGTTCCTTCTATGATGCTAATAAATATCCATTCTAATATTTACAGTTCTCAGGTGAGTGTTTTAAACTAGCAGACAGTTTGCTGCCTACTTTGTCTCTACTTCGCTTCAGAAATGGGCCTCAGATCATACTTTATGCTAATCTGCTCTGAAGTACATATACATTTTTGATTAATTAAATCTAATCTATCACAAGGATAGCAACACTTCATCTGAAACAATCCTGGGTATATAAGCCAGTATTTTTCTACTGTGTTGCAAAGTAAAGATTGGAATAGAGAATATTTTGTTTTCCAGTGGTTTTAGATCTCGATTATTTAGTATGATTTCTTCTGTTTGTCTCTTGTGTTTTCACACTTCCTAAAATAGATCACTGTACTAGTTAAAAAAGAACATACTAACGCATAACACTGAGGTTTCAGAAATATCCCAACAGCCTTTTCTTTTTCTTTTATACATGGTTGACAGCAGGTTGTAGGTGTTTTAAAGTGATTAGAAGCCTGTGATACCATTTCATAGTATTTATGTACTCTCCATATGGCCTGTTTTCAGAAGAACATCTTCACATAGCTTGCCAATGTTCACAGTCCCAACACTGCCAATTACTTGCTATTTATGTAGCTTAATGTTAGAGCTTGTATCATAAAATAATTAAAATTGAATGTTTTCAAGTATGATTGGTTAATATTACTTGCACTGCTATAGCTGGAAGTACTACTTTGGAATGTCAGAAAACACACAGCAAATGCCTGTACATGAATAATGGATTGAAGATTAATTAAAGTTGATTTGTTTCCTTCTGTATTTCAAGGCAGAGAGTAATGTAACAGTCACTAAATATCCCTAGTATATTTCCATTTACAACAAAATCCTGAAAGCAATTATTTGGCATAATGCATACTAATAAAATGACACAGTAAATAATTTTTTGATAGCAAGAATAATTCTCTAGCCTACATTTACAGCAAACAATAGTACTCTCTGTCTCTTCCTTAATAACCCACACAATTAGTGAATGTAGGGCTGCTGGGAACAGGGTGTGAGGTTACAGAACCATTTCTCACGCATCCTGTACATCTGCCTTATTGAAGTCATAGGCACAAGTATATCACCTGCTGCATGTCCAGACACTTGAACACAGGGAGTCTTGATCTCCTTAATGCAGCTTCCCTTACTGATAGGTCACACTGGAAAATGAGTTGTCTGAAATCACTGTGGTCCATAAAAGGCCCACTTAGGAATCACTGGTGGTTTGAACAGCTGAACGCACGTGCTTTCCAGTTCTGGATCAGGCCCTGCATGGGCAGGACTTTGGCACTTCAGTGCAGTGCATGGCAGAAGGCATAAAACAATGGGCAAGCCTGCAGATCACTGGAGATCACAGACTCCCACTCAAGGACACACTGCTTTTTTCAGTATTGTTATCTGATAAATAGATTGAGTTTAAATTACAAATGCTTCCAAATGTTTCATTTTCCTTGTTTAGTAACACATTTATGAAGTCCAACTGCAAAATATGTATTGGTCTAACTTGAAAAATTAATAAATTACTGTGATTATACATTTTATAGCATACAAATGGATGTTTTTTTAATTTATCTGGACAGGAACAGTCCCTGAGTCTAATCATAGATGGCCTTTGCTATTCTTAGATGATGTGCCTAGGGCAGATTTTCAAAAGGATATAAAAATTTGGCTTAGCAACAGAATCTGTAATCTGCATTTGAACATCGCTCTACCATTATACTTGCTCAGCTTTAGGCAGTCTTTTAAGTGTTTGAAAAATTCATCTCAGTGTAGTACATGAGTACATAAGTGAGGTTTATAAGTGACCAAATAATTAGTGAAAACAAATGATTGAAAATATTGAATACTGGAAGTAGTACTTAAATTACAAATGCTGATAATAGCTCTCAGCATTGAGGAAATGGAGAACAAGGAGCAAGAAGACAACTACTGACTCGGTAAAGCCAAATGTAACCTTCAAGCTTTCTAGCTGATCCGTGCAAATGAGAAGTACCACAGTATCACAGTATCATAAGGTTGGAAAGGACCTCTGAGATCATCGAGTCCAACCTATAACCCAACACTAACACCAACCCATCATCTAAACCATGGCACTCAGTGCCTCATCCAGTCTCCCCTTAAACACCTCCAGGGTCGGTGACTCCACCACCTCCCTGTGCAGCGCATTCCAATGGCCAATCACCCTTTCAGTGAAGAACTTTTTCCTAACATCAAATCTAAACTTTCACTGAATTTAGCCAAGCCCCAGCAGAAGTTTGAATTACAGAATGACCTGAGTCGACCCACAAAGATCACAGAGTTCAACTCCTGCACAGGACTCTCCTCAAATTTTTGACAACCTCAAAATTTACACCAGGTGCCTGAGTTTGCTGCATGGCTCCAGCCGGCGCCCCCAATCCCTTCTTTCAGGATGGCCATTTCCAGTGGAAAGAGGGGAAGAACGTGGTGGCACCTTCACGACAGCATTTCTTTTGTTGGCTTCAAGAGTGGCGCAGCTAGGAAAGAGGCAGCATCCCTACTAGTATTGAAAACTAGACACATGCTTGTATATATGTGTATGTCTGCATGTATATATGCAAATACTCAAAAGAGTAGTAAGTATCTTAAACTGTTCTAGCATGTGTGCAGCACAGTGCTTTGGGCTTGTACTGGGGCTATCTGTTGAGAAGTGCCGGGGCTCTTGTCTCACCATACACACAGACTTCTTTACAGGAGCCCTCCAGGCCCAACTATAGAGGCACTGTCTAACCTGACCTTTTGTCCTGATGAGTGCCCTGATCGATCATTTTGTCAGTACAAATCCATGATGTAGTCATGAAATCTTTTTAATAAAATTCATATTCCTCTAGTGTAGGTAATCCCGCCTTTCTGAATGTTTATATGTAGTAAAAAAGTGTCTTTCAAAATAAAGAAGCAGATGAAAAATAAGTTAACATTTTGGATGAAGGAATACACAATAAGAAACACTGAATTTTTGTTACTAAAAGTACTTCATCATCATAGCATCAGGAAAGATAGGGATAGACTTTTTAACAAGGCCTGTTGTGACAGGATGGTTTTTGTGACAGCAATGGTTTTAAATTGAGGGAGAGTAGATTTAGACCGGATATAAGGAAGAAATTTTTTACAATGACAGTGGTGAAACACTGGAACAGGTTCCCTAGTGAGGTAATGGAGGCCCCATCCCTGGAAACATGAAAGGCCAGGGTGGATGGGGCTCTGAGTAACCTGATCCAGTTGAAGATGTCCCTGCTTCTGCAGGGGGCGTGGACTAGATCACCTGTAAAGGCTCCTTCTGACCCAAAGCATTCTATGATTCTATGATTATTACAGATACTTACTTCCAAAGGAATTCATTTTTTTCATGCTGACGCTGTCAGAAAAGGTTAAAATCCACTGAATACTCTCACATAGATTTTGTGGCTTGCTTCTGCTATTTGACACTGACCTTCCATGTCTGATAGGATAGGAATTCAACATCTGCAGCAGGGACAGTCTGGATAACTTCTCCTTCCAGAACAGGCAGTCAGAAGGACTTGGGGGTGTTGGTTGACAGCACCTGAATATGAGCCAGCAGTGTGCCCAAATGGCCAAGAAGGCCAGTGGCATCTTGGTCTGTATCAGAACCAGTGTGGCAAGCAGGACCAGGGAAGTGATTGTGCCCCTGTGCTCAGCATTGGTGAGGCTGCACCTTGAGTACTGTGTTCAGTTCTGGGCCCCTCACTACAAGAAGGACATTGAGGTGCTGGAGTGTGTCCAGAGAAATGCAATGAAGCCGGTGAAGGGGCTGGAGAACAAGTCTTATGAGAGGTAACTGTGGGAACTGGGGTTGTTTAGCCTGGAGAAGAGGAGGCTGAGGGGAGACCTTATTGCTCTCTACAACTGCCTGAAAGGAGGTTGTAGCAAGCTGAACGTTGGTCTCTTCTCCCAAGCAACAAGTGATAGGACAAGTGGAAATGGCGTCAAGTTGCACCAGGGGAGGTTTAAATCCGGTATTAGGAAATATTGCTTTACTGAAAGGGTTATGAGGAACTGGCACAGCTGCCTGGGGAGGTGGCCGAGTCACCATCCCTAGAGGTTTTAAAAGATGGGTAGATGAAGAGCTCAGGGGTATAGTTTAGTGGTGAACAGGTACACTTGGACTTGAAGATCTCAAAGGTCTTTTGCAATCTGGCGATCATATGATGATTCTATGGCACCTGCCTAGCAGGATAAAGTGAGGGTCAACCCACTCATTTCGGACTAGCGGTCATCACCATCCGTGGAGGTGTTCAAAAGATGGGCAGATGAAGCACTCAGGGATACTAGTGGACGGGTACGGCTGGATCTCCAATCTCTTTTCCAACTTAGCGACTCTACGATTATGAATCTATGATTCGATCTACGATGATCCCATGACACCTGCCTAGCGGGGTAAAGCGAGGACCACACCCACTCATCTGAGACGAGCGCCCATCACCAACGAGCGACGGCGCGCGCCACCCCTCCGCCGCTCCGCCCCAGCCCGCGCGCTCCCGGCTCGCGGGGGCGCGCGCGCGCAGAGGCCGTTGGCGGCGCATGCGCGGGGAGGGGGAGGGAGCCCGGTCTCTCCTTGTCGGGGAAGGGCGAACGCAGGCCTCAAAGACAGGGAACGGCAGGGAAAGAAAGGAGCGGTCGCCGCTTTTGCTGGCGCCATGTTCCTGTGCGCTGCCCTGCGGGCCGCGGCCGGGCGCTCGGTAAGTGGCAGGGGCTTGGTAGCGGTGACACCGGCCGAGGAGGAGGAGGCCGCGGCGGAGGGGGGGGTGAAGGGGAAGGGGTAAGTGGGGGGCGGTGCTCGCTGTGGGCGGTGGCCTCGGGGGAGAAAGGGCGGGCGCAGGCGCGAAAGGGCGATTCCCTCGTCCCCGGGGCCCACAGGTGCTTCCTGATACCGAAATGCCGGCAAATAAACTCTCCAAGGCTCGTTTTGCACTTTTAGGAAGCAGCGTCCTTTATTTCAGCGCTGGGCGCGTGAGGAAATGATTTCCATCAGTCGTGTAACGAGACGAGCTGGAGACAGAATGTATTTCCCACTTACGTGTATATACGTTTTCCCAGAAATCTTATGCACATTCTGTTACTTTCCAAGGACTCATTTTAGTGTTATTATGAGTTTCACAACAGCCAAATCTCTGCTAATTGGAGCTTTCGGAACTAGCTCTGTCTGAACCTTGCATTTTAGATAAAGACTGCACACAGAGGTGACTATAGGAGAAGACACATCTGTTCGGTGCTGATCACACTTAACAATTTCTTTTTGAGCAGTTTGGAAAAACGCTATTTGGGAAAAAAACATGCTATATAGAAAACATGCTCAGGCATTCTGTCTCACTTTCTAAAAATATAGTCACTTAGGTGAAACAAGTTAGTTAGAAAAATAATTCTATAGAAAACTAGCGCTACTTTAGAGTAAATCAAAATATTCCACTTTTTGCAGTAGTGATACAGGAAGTATGCCTAGATTTTCACTCACTGGATGCTCATCCAGTTGAAGTCCCACAAATTTTAGACAGTAACAGAAATTATGTAGGGGGATTTTGTTTTCTTTGTATGCTGTATTCCTCTTACTTTAAGAACTTAAGAACTTTCAAAATTGGTCTAGAGTTCAATGTAAAAACTTAATATAAAATAATACAATTTTTTTTTCATATAATGTTTTCTCATGACAAGATAATATTAACAAATTATTTTAGTAATACTGGGTAGAATATAGCAATCTTGATCTGTTTTGGCATGACAGAACCAGACAGAGACTACAGAGAAGAGCTTAACGCAATTTCCATGTGGCTCTTGTGTCCTGTTGATATTTCAGGTTCTTAATTTTGTTCTCTTATGCCTGATCACATTGTTCAGTTAGATGAAAACTGAAGCATCATGTAAATGCTCACTAAAGAAGAACCTCAATAATGGTTGTTTCTGTTTTTAAAGGACATTCTATAAAATAACAAATGGGAAATTTCTTCATTAAATTTTTGATGAGAATTTGTATTCAAGGCAGTTAGATTGAGCTCCTGCAGAGTACTATATGTTTGAAGTGAAATTCTTTAACTTCTACTTTGTCTGAAGTGGTCAAGGTGAGTTAGGAGATGTGCTCTCCTAATGCTACAGGAGAGCCCTTAATATTCTTCCCCTTACTTATCTCAATTATTATTGCTGACATTAGAATTAATGGCGTACAGTTAGAGTAGAAATCAAGATAGGCCTGAAAGCAGTCTCTAGCAGTTAGGTAAATTATTAACTATTAATACTATCTACTTTGTAGATAAGACAAGCCCGATATTTACATAGAACAGCAGCATGCAGTGCCAGTGGAGGAGCCTTATTTGTGGTAAGTAATTTTCTATCTTACTGGAAGGGAAATGTGTAACGAGTTTGGCATATAATTTTCTAATCTGCCTGAAAGATTCTGATGGGCAGAAGTTGCTATAAAAGCTTACTGGAATTTACAAAGAAGTGTTTTCACTAGGACTTTTTATCAGAGTGGAGATGGAGTGTCAAAAGATTTTACTTTAGTTTTTAGCCTCATGTTTCTTATATAGTGAAAACTTGTTTATTAGAAGTAATAGCGATATTAGCAGCATTTGCATGTGATTGCAGATGAGACTTTGTTTAAACTTATTTCATTATAAAACAGTTCTTGTTTTCTTTTTTATGGAAGTTAATTGAGTTTATAATTGAAGATCATGAAACTTGTTGCAGGCGCAATTTCTTGATTTCTAAAATTTGCCACAAAATTAGCCTTAGGTCCAGGTCTAGCTCTGTTTACTAGCAGTTGAAAAGGGCAGTTCTAGTTCATATAATATGTCATATAGCACATTGCATGATGATTCATGATTGAGGCCATTAGGCATCATTATAATACATATAAATAGTAATAGAGATTGCAAACAAAAAAAAAAGTCCTCAAATTTAAATGTGTAAAGCAGACGTGTTGTCCATTTACTTATGAAGAGAACCTGAAGCATCTCAGAGAGGTGTATATTGTCTCATTTTGCTCCATTCAGAGCTTCAGTCTGCAATGCGACAGCTGAATATTTTTTTTTTTTCTTGCATCTGTTAGAAATCAGCACTTTACTAGAGAATTGACCACTTTGTTGAAAGCAGGTGCTCAGCATTTTTGGACAGATTTTTTGAAGTTGTTGTTGCCTTTATGCAGCTGTCTCTAGCTTCTCTTTTAAGATGAAATTAATGGGATTACAGTACATGCTTCATGTGTGTTTCCAGAAACCTTGAGCAGTTATTGATGATTTATGGAGTGAGAGCTATTCAAGAAATAGAGGAAACAGTATAGGCTTAACAAGTTAGGAAACTGCAAGTGTAATTTGAGGTTGGTGAAGACAGGCAAAAGGATGTTGGCATGTGAAGCTATATGGCTTTGTAAATTCTTCTGGCGTTTTTCAAGATTTATGTAACTACTTAAATTATTTGCTGGAGGGAGGAGCCTGAAAATAGAAAAAAGGAAATAGAATAGAAAAAGTGTGTTTTACTTAGCTACTTGTGATATCCAGCTGTTCTATTTAATAGCATCATTCACTCCTTTTATTTTTATTCCACAACAGATTTTTGCTAGCAGAGCATAGATGTTTTTTTTTGTGTGTGGGTTTGTTTTATGGGGTGGGTTTCAGTTTTTTGAGTCTTTAATAGAGTAGTATTTGTTCTTCTATGAAGTAAAAGGCTATGGGAAGAAGATAGCTGGATGTCATAGTGTGTACATGTAATTGTTTGCTCTAACTACAACTGAAAACATTCAAAGCAAATTTTGGATGTTTAAATAACACAGCAGATTTCACAGAAAACTCTTCTGAGTTGAGCTGAATGCATTATTTTAATCAACACTAGGTGTTTGCGTACAATTTAAAACGACTTTTTTTCTCCCTAGATTTATGTAGGGAAAAACAACATTAAAATAAGTCTTAGTGTTTTGGTATATTACAAGCAGATGATACTTCAAAGGTTGTTAAAAACTGTTTGTGGAGGAATAGTAGGCTTACCTGGGAGTAACTCTAACTTGTGGTGGTCCTCTTTGTACGTCAGTTTATACATTCTCCTTGGAGGAGAAGTAATAAATTTCTTTTCATTGCTGATTTGATATGGACTCTTAACGGGTTGTTGCTCTCAACATCTTTTCCTCTGCAGACCACACAGTTCTCTCATTTTGGCTTACAGTATTTTGGACTGGTGTTTACCACAGGGCATAGGTCATTTCAGACCAACTTTTTTCCGGTATACATGAAAGCTAAGTTATTCTATTGTAATTCTTCAGTGTTCTTTAATAATTCTGTGTGTCAAGAAAGATGATTATATCACTGAAAAAGAGAAATAAAAGGGCCCAGCTTGATATAGCAAAAAGAACGAGAGATGGACATTCAGCAGCCTTAGTACCTTCCATGGGAGAGCACCATCATCTGTGGCACAGTGTGGCTGGAGTAGGCCTTCACAGTGCCATTGTTCACACTTCAAATATGTTACGCTGAATGCTGCCATACAAACGTGACGCAGTCAAGCTATGCATGGAATGAACCCCCCCTGTATAAGACTTCAGGAAACTGGGGAGCACAAGAAGGGAATTGGTGAAAAAAGTGTGGATAAGAGTCTGACCTTGCTTTTCAGCAAATGCTGTAGTTGGTAGAGACATAGATGTTTGTACTTAGTTTCTGTATGGAGGAAGCCTTAAGATACCACTATTTTTTTATGGGCATCTCATATATGAGGAAAGGCTGAGAAAGGCTGGCAGAGGGGAGTTCTTATCTATGCCTATAATACCTGAAGACAGGGTACAAAAGGGACAGGCTCTTTTCAGTGGTACCCAGTGACAAGACCAGAGGCAATGGCCTCAAGAGAACATCAGGAAACTTTTTTTTTTTTTTATACTGTGAGTGTGACCAGGCACTGGCATGGGTGGCCTAGAGAGCTCGTGGAGTCTCCCATCATGGAGATGTTCAGAAGAAGCCATCTGGATGTGGTGCTGGCTACCCAGCTCTACTTTAGCCCATATGACCTCCAGAGGTCCCTTCCAACTTCAAACACTCTGTGATTTACCGTATTATTCCTTCCAATACTGTGTCTTTAATTCTTATCTTGCTCTCCAGAATCTGTATCCTAAAAAAAAGGCAGAAATGCACTCATATCATTTAGCAGAAAATCAGCTCGTGTAAGGCTCAGATAAATGGTGCATCATCAGACAAATGGAAGACTAGGGATTTGTCATTGACAAATTCCTAACAGTTCAGTAGGCCTAGAACTCTGGAAGCTATTGATAAAAAACTATCAAACCCTCCACACCACAGAATTAGATTAAGCCCTGGTAAGAAAATATCTTAGTGTTCACTTGTGCTGTAGCTTTTACAATGCATCTTGGAGCCTTGCTGCACAAAACTGACTATGTGGCAAACTGCAGCTTCAGATATCAAGTCTTTATTATTTGTCTTTATATGTAGGGTATTTAAGGATATCAATTCAGAGACGGTACACTGAAAACAAAAGCTGTTCTAGACAAAGAGGGAGATTTTAATAAATCCAATATACTTGATCTCAATTTATTTTGCAAATAAGTACAATTGTAGCTGTCAGGTAGGGGTGGAAGGCAAAACAGCAACGTGACATAAAACAGGCATGCAGACAAGAAGGAAAAGTTAAGTTATGGAAATACTTATTATGAATCATGGATTTGATCTGCGCAGCTAAGGCAGAGAAAAAGGTCTGTATGGGAAAAAAACCCCAAACAAGTTGTGCAGTATTTCCAGTCAGTTTTTCCTCTAACACCCTCTTTGAGAACTTCCATTAAAATTGTTAGAAAACCCTCATCAACATTACGTATGAGGAGTCAGATTCTTTCTCCAGAAGGTTCAGTGTATCTAAAGGGTCTAAAATAGTGGCAGTTATGTTCCTAAAAGCTGTTTTATATTATCTTGTAGATCACACAATAAGTAATAAATTCATTCGTAATAAAATATGTGTTCAAAGGGAATCGGTTATCCTTCCGTGAGTCCTGTTACTAGGTGAAAGTTGACCTAGGTGGAGATGTATATACATATATGGACTGTAGTCCTAAATTTGGCTTGGAACTGTGGTAGGGGTACATGGTAGTACTGTCTGCTCCAGGGTATAGACAGAATAAACAAAGGGGATCTCCTGCTATATCAACAGATGTAATTGAAGTTACATATGTGACCTTTTGATACTTCCATATTAAAATTTCTACATGCAGAAATAGCTATGGACTGTACATTTTAAGTTCTACACCCGTGTCAGTCTTTTGGTATGTAAGTGTCTTGCAATGTTAAGATTGTTCATTAAATCCTTCGCTGCTTATTAAGAACCCACAGTGGAAACTGCAGAATCACCCTAGGTTACTTCAGAAAATGATCAAAGTGAAAGTCAGTGGAGTGGGTTTCTTTCAACTAGATATACTTTTAAAGCTTTTATTATTAGCTGGTTGTAGATTACTTTTATCATCAGGCCTCAGGTATAGCTTGTGGTTTTCCCAAACTTTCAATTCAATTTGAAACTTTATATTAAAATCAGTTAAAATCAGTGGAACCCACAGTAAGTCAGACATAGTGGTGGGAGTCTGTTATCAGCTGCCCAGCCAGGATGAGGAAACTGATGAGCTCTTCTACGAGCATCTGGGAAAAGTCTCGCAATTGCAGGCTCTCATTCTTGTGGGAGACTTCAACCTTCCAATTGTCTGATGGAAGTATAACACAGCAGAAAGGAAACACTCTAGGAGGTTCATTGAGTGTATGGAAGGTAACTTCCTAACACAACTGGCGAGTGAACCGACTAGGGAAGGTGCCCCACTGGATCTGCTTTTTGTGAACAGAGAGGGTCTTGTGAGGGAGGTGACTGTTGGAGGATGCCTGGGGCTCAGTGATCATGAGATGATAGAATTCTCAGTTCTTGGAGGAGTAAGGAGGGGGGTCAGCAGAACTGCCACCTTGGACTTCCGGAGGGCAGACTTTAAACTGTTTAGAAGGCTGCTTGATAAAGTCCAGTGGGAGATGGTTCTGAATGACAAAGGAGCCCATGAGGGCTGGATGCTCCTTGAGAAGGAAATTCTGGCGGCGCAAGAACAGGTCATCCCTGTGTGCTGTAAAATGAGTTGTTAGGGAAGGCAGCCAGCTTGGCTTAACAGAGAGCAGTGTGTTGGTCTAAGGAAAAAGAGGAAAATAGATGAGCTTTGGAAGTTGGGGCAGGCATCTCAGGAGGACTACCAGGAGCAGGTGAGATCATGTAGGCAAAAAATTAGAAGGGCTAAAGCCCAACTAGAACTCCCATCTGGCCAGTTCACTGGAAGACAATAAGAAATGTTTCCAAGTATATTAAAAACAACAGGAGGACCAAGGAGAATCTCCCTCCTCTACTGGATGCAAGGGGAATGGTAGTAACAAAGGATGAGGACAAGGCAGACATACTTAATGCCTTCTTTGCTTCGGTCTTTAATAGGAAGGTAAGATGTTCTCTGGGCTCCAAGTCTCCTGAGCCTGAAGACTGTGAAGGTGAACCCTCAGTGTTCCACGAAGATTTGGTTAAAGACCTGCTTGGCCAATTAGACATCCACAAGTCTATGGGGTCGGATCAGATACACCCAAGGATATTAAGGGAACTGGCGGAGGTCCTTGCCAAACCCCTTTCCCTCATCTATCAACAGTCCTGGCTGACTGGGGAAGTGCCGTTCGACTGGAGATTGGCAAATGCAACTCCCATTTGCAAGAAGGGTCGGAAGGAGGATCAGGGGAATTATAGGCCTGTCAGCTTGAGCTTGGTACCAGGGAGGGTCATGGAGCAAATCATATTGAGTGCTATCACACAGCTGGACAGCCAGCTGATGAGTCGCAGTCAACATGGGTTTATGAAAGGCAGGTCCTGCCAGACCAACCTGATCTCCCTCTGTGACAAGGTTACCCAGTTAATGGATGAGGGAAAGGTGCTGTACCTGGATTCTTGTAAAGCCTTTGACACCATTTCTCACAGTACTCTGAGAAACTGGCTGCCATTGGCCTGGACAGGCACACCCTCTGCTGGGTGAAAAACGGGCTGAATAACCGGGCCCAAAGTGTGGTGATAGATGGAGTTAAATCCAGTTGGAGGCAGGACATGAGTGTTTTTCCCCAGGGTTCAGTGCTGGGTCCAGTCCTGTTCAATATCTTTATTAATGATCTGGACGAAGGGATCGAGTATACCCTTAGCAAGTTTGCAGATGACAGCAATCTGGGTGGCAGTGTTGATCTGCTTGAAGGAAGGGTGGTGCTGCAAAGAGATCTGGACAGGCTGGATCGATGGGCTGAGACTAACGGGATGAGGTTTAAGAAGACCAAATGCCAAGTCCTGCACCTGGGACACAACAACCCCATGCAGCATTACAGGCTGGGGGAAGACTGGCTGGAGAGCTGCCTGGCAGAGAAGGACCTGGGGGTGTTGGTTGACAGCCAGCTGAATATGAGCCAGCAGTGTGCCCAGGTGACCAAGAAGGCCAATGGCATCTTGGCCTGTATCAGACATAGTGTGGCCAGCAGACCTAGGGAAGTGATTGTGCCCCTGTACTCGGCACTGGTGAGACCTCACCTTGAGTACTGTGTTAAGTTCTGGGCCCCTCAGTACAAGGAAGACACTGAGGTGTTGGAGCACGTCCAGAGAAGGGCAACGAGGCTGGTGAAGGGGATGGAAAACAAGTCCTACGAGGAACGGCTGAGGGAACTGGAGTTGTTTAGCTTGGGGAGGCTGAGGGGAGACCTCATTGCTGTCTACGGCTGCCTGAAAGGAGGCTGTGGCAGAGCGAGTGTTGATCTATCTCTTCTCTCAAGTGACCGGTGATAGGACAAGGGGAAATAGCCATAAGTTGCCCCAGGGGAGGTTCAGACTGGATATTAGGAAGAATTTATTTACCAAAAGGGTGGTCAGGAATTGGAACAGGCTGCCCAGGGAGGTGGTTGAGTCACCATCCCTGGAGGTGTTTAAAAACGGATAGATGAGTTTTTGAGGGACATAGTTTAGCGAGGATGGGTGCGGTTGGACTCAATGATCTCAAAGGTCTTCTCCAACCAGAAGATTCTATGATTTGAATGCTGTATAACATTTGGAATGAAACTTAGGTACTTATTTGGGGAATATTAATTCAAATTTCTACTTCTCCCATGTTGATCCAGAATTGTATCTAAAATTAAAATGTTGAAATGCATTACAAATCAAATGAATGTGTTAAATGGGGTTAATAATCTGTGTGCAAATGTGCAGACATTTTAGTTAATAGCTAGCTGCTTGATAAATTTTAAAGTTTTTATAGTTAATGTCTCATGAGAAAAAAAAAATGAGCTGTTGCTTTACTCCCTTGTTGTTTATTAAGGTATTAACCAGGGGACTCTTAATCTACCTGTGATGAGTCTGAACATAATTGCCAAACTGCATTAACAGTGTTAAAAAATTATATTTTGATAACACCATATTCCTCAAGAAAATTTTTTACTAGGAAATAACAAGCATAAGTATTTTTAAGAGTGATTAAATACCAATATTTTTAGTAACTTTCCCAGCAATATTTAATAATATATGATTAAATTTTATAAAAGTATCTGGACTATATTGATTTTATTCAAGCAACTCAGCTGTAATTACCTAATGAGAAGATATTTTACAACAGTAAATCTGACAACTGTATTTTTACGTTTTCTTTTTCTTTTCCTGAAGCACAGAGATAGTCCTGAAAATAATCCAGATACTCCATTTGAGTTCACACCTGAAAACCAAAAGGTATGCAGCTAAAAAAAACCGTTAAATAGACAGACATTATCTTTAGATCAGTACTGATATATTTTTCCTCTTCTGTCTCTTTAAAAAGCGAATAGAAGCAATCAAGAACAACTACCCAGAGGGACACAAGTCAGCAGCTGTCATGGCAGTACTAGATTTGGCCCAACGACAGCATGGATGGCTGCCCATATCAGCCATGAACAAGGTATTTAGTACCTCATTATCTTTCAAGCTTTTCATTTTCCTGATTTCTTTAAATATGTTATTAGAATATTAGCATTTATCAAAATGTACTAACGTGGCAATTTAGTTTTGCCACAGTATTGTGAGAATTCCTTATAAGACTACATTTTAAAAAACAAAAGGGAAAGCTAATGCCGAAAACTCAGGGCTCTCTTATTTACATAGTGTTAGCCGATTGCTAGAAACTACAGACAGAACAAAACAGAAATTACATAAGCCTTATTGAGATAGGCTCATTTTGCAGAATCATCCTGGATGTAGGAACAGAGCTTGAAAGATTCTATTCACTGCTGAATTTGGGGAAAGAAAAAAGATCACAGTGGTGGGGTTTTTCTCCTCCCAGATTAGTGGCACTACACACATTGTCAGGATTGAAGTTGATCTCTAGGCCTATAAAGACTTCTGCAAAGCAGTGTTAGCATAGCATGCTTCAGGAGTGTTTTGTAAAACTCACAGCAAGTGCCCATAAGAGTAACCAAATTATTTATTAAAATTGTTTCAAAGTAAGCAAGCAAGGAACTGCTCTGAAGTGATAGGTTGTATGACACTAATCAAATATCAAGAAATAAAAAATTCTGGTTTATATTCGTAAGAATACATCTATCATGTTTTGTGTTACAGTCTGGCACATTGTCAGGTTTAAAGTTAAAAGGTTAATTCAATCAAGATATGCTAAGTGAGGATTGTGAACATTACAGAAATTACTGAAGAAGTGCACAGTTAGAGAATGGCAACTTATGTCCGCTACCACTTCTACAGCGTGGCATAAAGCCTCAAATATTCTGAATGCGAAACATGTTTTTGTTCATTTACTTTATGTTTTGGGTTGATATTATGTTTAAAATGATCTTAAGTTTTTTAAGTGATCAGATGTTTTCCATGATTTGTTACTTACCTGCTATAGACTGGAACAGTTGCGCTTTTGAAAACAGAGCCAGTTCTCACCCTGAACAGTTTGCCAGGGTTCCAGGTTAATGAGGTCAAGGATACTTACACAAAAACGGCTCCATGGAGATGGTGCTTCTCTCCATATTTATTAGCTGTGATGCCAATCTGCAGATGTGGCAATTTCTAAGGCCAGCCCTGGTGTGTCACAGAACCCAAGACAGGCCTGTTCAGAAGCAGGTGAGTGTAGTACCAATTTATCAGCATTCCCTTACCAAGAGGCTTACTTGGGTTCATGTGGGCAGGTGTGTACAAATTCATTCATACAGCAAAAGCGCAGAAGTGCAGTATGAGCTGAAGCTGACACCGAAAGCTGGAAGCCAGCTGACTCCTCCCATCAAGTTTGTCTATGATGCTGGATGCTGGAGGGGAACTGACTTGAACTCCTTGCTGTGCTAATCCATGGCTTACTGGAGTTTATGCTCGAGCAGGGTGACTCCAATCAGAGTAACTCCTGTGTCTTTTCTTGGCACTTGAAAACAGCTGTGCTTTGTTACCCATTCCTTCCCTCTTAGATATCCCTTACTGCAGACAGAGGTCATATGACTTTATTGAAATGTTTTGTTTAATGCCTTTAATGATGCCCTGTGGGAATTCAATATAGTGTCTGTTTTACCCTTGTTGTAGGTTGCTGAAATTTTAGAAATGCCTCCCATGAGAGTGTACGAAGTAGCAACCTTCTATACAATGTACAATCGTAAACCTGTTGGAAAGTACCACATTCAGGTCTGCACTACCACGCCTTGCATGCTGCGAGATTCTGATGGTATTTTAGAAGCCATTAAGAAGAAACTTGGTATGATACAAATCTGTAATATATTGCTTACAATTTCTTTACCTTTATTTAATGATACAGAAGTAATATTTTTCGTGTGGTGGGGATAGAGCGAGAGTATTGAAAATACAGAGTGAAATCATTGGGGAATAGGCACTAAGCACTTCAAATTTCAAATCTGGCATTCACTTTTTATTTCAGTTCAGTAGAGCAGAGAAGACTATAGTCTGGAGTACGATTTAGTTTCCTTGAAGTAGTTTTAAAGGCAGTTTGCCAGGAAATGCGTTATTCTAATGACTCTTGGACTGACAAATTAAACACTATCCCATATGTAGGAGAGGGCTCTGAATGCTATGGTGCTTTCTTAATGCAAAGTAAGATTTTTAAGGTGTATTCTATATGAAAGTTGTTTGTGAGGGTTTTTTACTTAAGTAAGGTTGGAAGAGACCTTTAATCCTGTCCAATTCCCCTGCAATGAGCAGTAACATCTTCAACTACGTCAGGTTGCTCAGAGACCCATCTAACCTGACCCTAAATGTTTCCAGGGATGGGGCTTGTACCACCTCTCTGGGCAACCTGTTCCAGTGTTTCACCACCCTCATTGTAAAAAAAATTCTTCTTTATATCTAATCTAAATCTACCCTCTTTTAGTTTAAAACCATTATTCCTTGCCCTCTTGGAAGATGCCTTATTAGAAAATCTATCCCCATCTTTTTTATAAGCCCCCTTTTAAGTATTGAAAGACCATAGTAAGGTCTGCCTGGAGCCTTCTCTTCTCCAGGCTGAACAACCCCAACTCTCTTAGCCTGTCCTTCCTTATAGGTGAGGTGCTTCAGCCCCTGATCCTCTTCCAGGACCCGCTTGAGCAGGTCTTATGCTGGGGGCCCCAGAGCTGGACACAGTACTCCAGGTGAGGTGTCATGAGAGCAGAGTAGAGGGGGAGAACCACCTCCCTCAACTCAGCCGGCTGGTCACACTTCTTTTAATGCAGCCCAGGATACAATTGGCTTTCTAGGCTGCAAGTTAATGTTGCCGGCTCATATTCAGTTTCTCGTTCACCAATACTCCCAAGTCCTTGTCCACAGGGCTGCTCTCAATCCACTCATCGCCCAGCCTGTGCCCATGTTTGGGACTGTCCCTACCCATGTGCAGAACCTTGAACTTGGATTGGTGTAGGTTCCCGTGAGCCTGCCTTTCTGGCCTGGATGGCAAACGTGATGTTAACATAACTTAAAAAATAACTCCCCATCTCCCCGCCCCCGCCCTGGATATCTATAAAGGAAAACTGCTTTTCAGCATTCTTCTTTCCATGGAGTATTTTGTAGAGATCAGACCCTCTTTGGCTAACCTGCCCTCTGGGAAGGATCTCTGTCTGCATCATTAGAACAAGAATGTGTCATGGGAACTAAGTATGTGCATAGAGTTTCTCAGGAAATAACTCTTTGTTGTATAAACTTGGGAAGCTGTTTATGCATTTGTAGCTAACAATGTTAATCCTCAGATCCTGGTTAATTTGGGGATTCAATACTCAATACTGTATATTAATGTATTTCACAGCAGCATGTGAAAGCTATGTTTTTCCCTGTTTTTCCATTCTATTGATAACAAAAATGTTCTTGAGTAGTGCTGTTCTGTTTCTTAGAATTGTCATTTAATGTTTTGGTTTCTCTCAATCATATCTGGAAACCTGTAAATGAGGTCTCAAAAATGATTCTGAAGAATGACTTCACAGTTTTACTAGAGACTTCTGTTTAATGGAAACATTTTCGACTCATTTAAGAAGATTTAACGATGCAAATGTTTCTAAGGCCAAAATACAAATAACGAGAAGATTGTGGAGTACTTAAACTCATGGTTTATTAATCCTGTTCAGTAACCACTGCTGAACCCAGTATTTTTTATTGATTTAGGTATAAAAGTTGGGGAAACAACACCTGATAAACTCTTCACACTGATAGAAGTGGAATGTTTAGGTGCTTGTGTAAATGCACCAATGGTACAAATAAATGACAATTACTATGTAAGTATCACCTTCCCTTTTAAAAGATTAAAATTCTTTGCTGAGTTACCTGTGTTTTCACTTCTTACAGATTCTGAAGTTTTGGTCACTTACTTCAAATTCCTATTGGCATGAACAATTTATAACCTAGAGCATCTTTTAGTTTTTTGGCCTCTTCCTGGAAGGCTTCATCTGTATCACAATGTATGAGTGTATTTTTTCTTTCAGTTACTGCCTTGATTAATACAACTGGTGTGACGCATTTTTGTGATAGTGGTCTGCCCATAAATCTGGAATTTTTAAATCGGTATTTGATAAGCTTTTAAAGCACTGTACAGCAGTCTGTCAGAACTGGTTTAACACTATTTTTGAACTTCTGGATTTCTGAATTATGGCTCACTTGGATGCCATCAGGGCAAGGGCCCAATGAATCCAGCTTTAAAAAAACTCTTTATTTTAAAAATTTTATTTTGTTATCACAGTCTGATTAATTTTTTAAGAACTGTTCTCTTGAACTGTACCTACATTTGTTTACTTGAAGCTGACACTATTTTGCAGGATGTGCAGTGGTGCATGTGCAGCAGGTAGGCAGAGTTCCAGTTCAGTAATACACCATGGAAGCTGAAAACACAAACCCAAGTTACAGGTGGCTCATGTGAACATTTAGTTTTAACAGAATTTCTGCAACTGTATGTAAAATAAAAAAATTAACATGAAAATAAGAGTAGGCTTTTAAATTTTCTTCATTGTTTAAACCAGTATCTGTATCAATGGACAGGATCACACCTAAGAAAGCCACTAATATCATGGATTTTGAATACTGCAAGTAGAACAACTGTTGACTCTTCTGTTTTGTCAATGATTTTTATTCTTACAGGAAGATTTGACACCCAAAGATATTGAAGACATAATTGATGAGCTAAAGGCTGGCAAAGTTCCCAAACCTGGTCCAAGGTATGCTATGTTTGTGTGATACTAACCAGCTACTTGAAGTCTGATCCTTTTGAGAAACTAAATTCCTGATTTGAGTTCACAACCTACAGCTAAAAAGCATGAATTAATTTACTGAACAGAATGGTATGCATTCAGTGCCTTTCAATATATTCAAAGCCAAAAAGAACTGTAAAGAACCAAAAGAATTTTCATATTCTTGATGACTGACTAGAGGAGCATGAAATGTGAGGACATAATTTGGTTTAGTAGCTTATAGCTGAATTATATCACCTGATAGATTTTTTTTGTGTCTAGGTTACATAAATTAACAAATGCCTGTTGATGGTTTCATGGTTCAGTTGTTGGGTTTTTATTTTGAATGAAAATCAGGAAGATCACAAGTTTGTGCAAGGGTTATTATTTCTGAACTTTTCAATCTATTATTTCCCATTGTTTTTTGTTAGTCCAGCTACACAGATGTTTGTGTTAACCAAGGAATTAATGACTTGAGTGTGCTACCTATTCTTTCTATGACTATTTTTTGAATACAAGAACCGTAAACAGTTACCGTTTCCAAACACAGGGAAGCATCTTTGACAAAAATATGACTGATACAATGGGATACTGCCTTTGGTGTTACTGGGATCAACATCAATTTTGTCAGGCAATAAATAAAAAAAAAAGAAAACTAGTGGTCCTATCTTGCATTTCAGTTGTGAAACTATTTGTCACTACTTGAATTTGGAATCTTTTTGATGTAAGAGTACCATCACGCACTTCTGAAGGATAAATATGAGAGACAAAAGAAAAAGCGGCTTTAGCCTTAATTCACATTTGTAACTGTCTTCTATCCAGCTATTAAACAGTATCTGAGGTTATAACAATACCAGCAATGAATAAAATTGCTTTCATTTTTCAGGAGTGGACGTTTCTCTTGTGAGCCGGCTGGTGGTCTTACTTCTCTGACTGAACCACCCAAAGGACCAGGTTTTGGAGTTCGAGCAGATCTCTAAGGATTTTTGTAATTTATAAGATGGACTGTCTGAAAATAATAAAGTAACTTTAGTCTCAGTAAAATGTACATTTTAATATTTTATTAAAAAATGAAGAAAGCAACAGCAATCAGAATATCTGATTTACCATGGTTTTAACTACTGCAAAGGATAATCATAATTCTAGACTATAGGAAAAGTGGTTCTACAGACTGTGAAGTGACTCACTGAAGGAGTCTGCTTCTGATCACTGAGGTTAAAGTTGCATCTTTTGATCTGTCATTGAAAATACTTTCAACTTTTTCTAAAGTTCTTTACAGAAGCGACAAAACTGACTAAGCTACAAGTCTGGTAAATGCACAAGGAAACACTGAAAGGAGATTATCTGACAAAACTTCATTGCATGTTACTTTTAATTGCAATTTTAAAACAGAAAAACAAACAGGAAAGATGATCTAAGCCACATTGTATAATAGGTTCAGTAAGAAGTGGATTTTGAATTTAATTCTTACTACCATTCATTGACCAGGAAAAATATGAAAATTTGTATTTTTATCATGTTACCAAAGAAGTAGAGTAGTACTCTACTAAAAGAATGAACCACAACAAGGAACCACTGCATGTACAAATTTATTCAATACAGCCAATGTATGTAACTGGGAGAAGACAGGATATACCAGAAGAGTTTAATACATGGATAAGTGTAATATATGAAACCAGTTACTTGATTCACAGATCTTTCTTTGACCTTAACTGCTGTGAATCAGCTACTTCTGAGAACTGTGTGAAATTGAGGTATTTCTCATGATATAAAAAAGCTGAAGATTATTTAAAAAAATTATATATGTATATACATTTCAATGTAAATTAGGAAATGTGAACATGTCAGTCACTTGTGACCATATTGTGTCTCCCTCTTCTAAAATCTGCTATAGAACTTCGGTTATTATTACAATTAATATGATAGAGGAAGCTTAATTGTATTATTAATATTTTATTCTGTATTATATTCAGTATGTTTTGATATTCTGATTAACAGTACTTCCCTAAACTATTCTCCTTCCTATATTCTGTGGCCCACCTTTATTTCAGTAGGCTCTGTGAAGTTCCTTGATGTATTTTTAAACAAGTAGTGTTTTAAACAAGTAGCGTTGCTGTTGATAGTTCTGAGCACAAAATACACATTTACCATTTATATGTAAAACTTGCTATCCCTTCTACATTACTAAATTTATAAAATTAAACCCTTGAATTGCATACAAAAGTGAATTTACTAAATAAATAAATACAAGTCATGAATGTAGCAGTGACCCAATAAGCATGACAAAAAACCCCTTGTATATAAGCGATACAGAACATTGTGCATATGAGAAAACAGTACATGGATTAAAATATTGTGTGTAATTTAAAGTTCCTGAATTCTGAAGGGTCACTTAGTGTTTATAATAGCCACACGCTTTGCAGCAAGCCAGGTATCTGGCACTATGTGGCACTTCTCTGGAAATGAGACAGACAGCGTATTACATTTTGATGCAAAGACTCATTTTAACGTACCAGTCTAACTAAGCTGTTTTCTCAACTATAGCAACAAAGCTTTATACTAGCTCATACGGGATTATCTTATTCTAACCTAGCATAAAAGCAGGCTACTATTTTTAAAGCATAAGTTGAATATAAATGAGGATTTTGTATGTGTAATGGAACACAATTAGTCATGGGTTTGTATGTAACTGTGAAACTGATAGGCTTGCATAATTGTTTTGAAAGGAAATGTAGTTTTAGACCAGCCAAGTTTGAAACTTCCAAGTACACAAACCCAAAGTTCGGGAATGCCAGATTCCTCCTATCTGTAAAGCTAGACAGGAGATTTGTTGGCTTGTCCCACATTTCTCCCCTATTCGTTCCATCTGGAAGACGTGTGGAGATTATAGTGGACAGAGAGTGGGTGGTGGTTATTCTTTCCTTTAGTAAAGATGGAAGTCTGGAGTAATAGGAAACTCCACAAAATACCTAATGATGTGTTTGATGTTGGATAATGGAAAGGACTTCCGTGATGTCCACACACTGCCAGAAGAATGTTACCTGGAACCACATCCTGTCATAAAATAAGAAGCAGCAATGAAATTCAGTTCCACCTGTGCAGCGCATTAGTTGGGCTGACCAGCTGACCTGACAGTTACCTAACCGCAGGCCTCTATGTGTGCTTTCACCAGTCTGATGTTTTGCAAGCTTTTAGGATAAGTTCTTTTAGATTTTTAAACTGCCGTCTAAGATTTTTCAGGCATTCAGTTACTAGATTGAATTCAGCAATGACATAGTTCAATCAGATACTGTGCAAATTTGTCTTGATTAAGACTAGTAGTTCACACAACTGATAACCCAAGATGCTTCACCAGGGAGGGCAGATCAAGGGAAGTGCTATGCACACCAACACAGTGCAGCTACAAAGAAATTTTGCAGTTGTGCTATATGTAAAAAGGAGGGGCTTCTGGGACAAGGGGAAAAAAATGATGTAGGGCTAACAATTAGTAATTAACTGACTGATGCTTTTTATTAGATCAAACAGTAGTTCTTATAAAAGGCTTAGGGAACCATATTTTTTTAGTTACTGATAATTACAATTAAATCTTAACATCTGCTGCAGAAAGTATTGCTCGGGAGACTACTACCATGTTGTCTCAGCTGCTGGTTGTAAACACCTACCAACACACACTGAAAACCTGGAACTGCATGCTACTGGTGCTGATGCACACGGATCAGAATGCATTGTTACACTGCTGCACTACACCTGAACCCTGTTGTTTTTAAAAAGGTGGATCATCGGTATCATCCCTGTATAGTACAGTGACATGAAAACATATTCTGCCTTGGGAAATAGTTCTTCCTCAACTTACACACTGTCAGTCAGAAGCCTGTCTACTCTTCAATGTGCTTGCAACCTCGTGATGAAGTGAATGCAACTTCCTTTATTATGCAGCCAGCAAACTCAAGGCATGCTAGTAGAATTGAATGAAAATGAAGGCAGTGTTTTGTAACACAGATGATCCGTACCAGCATTTGTACAGTAATATTTTGAAAGCAAATGACAGAAGTTTGCCTAAACAATAAGAAGATGTTGTCAAGCATGGGTATATTTGAGAATCACGATGCTGTTCCCTACCTGTGCTGGAACATGGTGGGTGGAGATCAGAATATAAGGGAAGTCCTCACAATTAAATTGTCTTAATCAAAGTAATCTTAATTCTGAAAAATCATGTTTCTGGCTTGCAGAGTAAATGGAATTATTGAATTCTTACTTTCTACACAGTAACAGATAAAAGTAACGCAGGAGCAGCCTGAGCACAGCAATTAAGACCACATCAAATTGGAAGGGCTTTGCTTAGCTGCCTTCTCAAAACCCCACATCTGACAGCCCACCAATGTTCAGAACCTTCCAGAAGCAATCTGTAGTATTCCATAACCCATGAGAACAAACTCACAGAGATTCTTAAAAGTCTTGCTGCACACTATTTTAATAAGTAGACATAAAACCTTTCACAAGTGCAGACAAATGACCAGTTGCTACCACAACTTATGTCAGTCTACGACTGTAACCCCTTTTGATATGCTTATATGAGGCCTGGCTTATTAGTGCAAATAAGATACTATTAAAATTTGTAGGTTTTAGGGTTTTGTTTTCTTTAAAAATTGGAAGCGTGCCCAAGTTTCAAGTGCCAGGCTGTGCCCATCTGCAGGGCTGGGTCCTATACCTGCTGCACCCATGCATACGCCAGGCATTCCCCTACCCAGACAGGGGTGGTGGGCCCACCTTTGATGTCGAAAATGCCAGCAACTAAACCAAGACTCATTTTGGAGTTTTAGAAAGCAGCATCCTTTATGTCAGTGCTGGACACATTAAGGATTAATTTCCATCAGTCATGCGTAATGAGACAAGAGCTGGGGACAGAATATAAATTTTCCAAAAAATGTTATGCATGTTTTATTACTTTCCAAGGACTAATTTTAATATTATTATGAACTTTACAACAGCAAATATCTGCTAATTTGAGCCAGTTCTCTGTATGACCTTGCATTTTTAGATAGAATCACAGAATGGTTTGTGTTGGAAGGGACCTTAAAGCCCATCCAGTTCCAACCCCCCTGCCATGGGCAGGGACACCTCCTACCAGACCCGGCTGCTCAAGGCTCCAGCCAACCTGGCCTTGAACACTTCCAGGGGAGGGGGGATCCATAGCTTCCCTGGGCAACCTGTGCCACTGCCTCACCACCCTCATCATGAAGAATTTCTTCCTAATGTCTAATGTAAATCTTCCCTCTTCCTATTTAAAGCCATTCTCCCTTGTCAGCAAATACTAAAATAATATAATCACATAACTAATAAATAATAAAGTGTTTGAAAAAGTGCCATAAAAACCAACATGATATCAGAGACTGATACAAGAAAGTAGTTACAATTATGAAAAGTGGAATATTATGATATAAGCTAAAGTAAAGTTTCATCTAAGAAACTGTATTTTTTGAAAATCAGACCATGTCCCGCTAGTAGCATGTTTTCTTTATAGCATGTTTTTTTGAAATAGTGTTTTCCTAGACACTGCTCGGAGAGAATAACACCTTGTTAAGTGTGATCTGTGCTAAATAGATGTGTTTTCTTCTATAATCACCTCTGTTTTCAGTCTTTATAGAAAATGCAAGGTCAGACAGAGCTGGCTCCAAAGCTCCAATTAGCAGAGATTTGGCTGTTGCAAAGTTCATCAGAACATTAAAATTAGTCCTTCGAAAGTAATAGAATGTGCGTGAGATTTCTGGGGAAATTCATACATATGCATGTTAAGTGGGAAATCGATTGTCCCCAGCTCTTCTCTCATTACACAACGGAAGGAAATCACTCCCTCATGCACCCAATATTGCAATAAAGCACACTGCTTTCTGAAACTCCAAAACGGGTCTCAAGAGAGTTTTTGCTGGCATTTTCCGTGTGAGGACATTGTCTAACTTCCAAAAAATACAATTACTTAAAGTAACCTAACTCTAGTTCAGCTTGAGTCAAAATATCAATAAATCAATATATACTTTTTGCAGCAGTAATTTATTCTTGCATCACCCTGATGGCCCGCGCCCGCCCCTCAGCGGGCGGCGGCGCCACTGACCACCGCGCACGCGCCCCGCGCCACTCGCTAAAACTCACTGCGCCATCGCCAGCCGGAAAATCCCTCCCCGGGGAGGGAATGGCGGTGGCGGCAGCGGCAGCTGAGGGGTAGAGGGAAGGAGCTCTGCGCCGGTAGCTTGAGGTCACCTCCCGTCCTTAGGCGAGGGCTGGAAAACTCTCGCCCCCTTTTCCCTGCCGCGCCGCCGCCATTTCCAGAACGTTCTCAACGGTCGCGGCCAAGGAGACCCGAGCGCGGCAGCGCGTGCGCAGCTGCTCGCGCCGCTCCCGTCACCGCCCCCCTCCGCCCCCTGTTGCACCGCGCGATCCCGTTATTTCCCGTGTGCCGAGGGAGGGGGAGGCTGATGTGCTCCGCCCGCCCAGTAGCGAGGAGCCTTCTTCTGCCTGGGGTTTCTGCGTATTGGAGGAGCAGGCGCTCACCTCTTTTCTCTGGTGACCGGCGATAGGACCCGAGGGAATGGCAGGAAGACGTGATAGGGGACGGTTAGGTTGGATATTGGGAATAGGGTCTTCACCCAGAGGGTGGTGGAGCACTGGAACAGCTCCCCAGGGAAGCAGTGACAGTATTCAGGAAGCAGTTGGACAGTGCCCTCAGACACACGGTGTGAGCGCTGGGATTGTCCTGTGCAGGGACAGGAGCTGGACTCGATGATCATTGTGGGTCTCCTCCAGCTCGGGTCAGTCTGTGATTCTGCGGGGGAAGGAGTAGGGGAGCGTCCGTGACCGCGTCCCTCAGAGCGGTGCAGTGACACCGTGGGGCTGTCCCCGCCCCCCCTCCATAGCGTTTCCCTCCCCGACTGCCGCCCGCGCGCCGTTAATGTCTGCGGCCAGCGCGCGCCCGCTCGCGCGGCCCTACGGGAAGACCACGTGAGCGGCGCGCGGCCAATGGGAGCCTCGCGCAGCTCCGCTCCGGCAGCGGCGCTGGGGCAGGAGGCGGGGGGGGGGGGAAGGGAGTGGAAGGGGAGCGGCAACGGTAGCGTAGGGAGAGAGAGGGAAGGGGGGCGGGAGAGAGGGGCGGGGGAGGAAAGGAGGGAGGGAGGGGTGTTTTCAAACCCGGCAGCCACAGCGGCCGCAGCTGGGGCTGAGCCTGAGCTCCTGGGCAGGGGAAGGGCGGGGGTGCGACACCCGCTCCCCTGTCGGATCCCCGTGGTGCGCGGAGAGAGGGGAGCAGTGGGAGGAGGAGGAGGAGGAGGACGTGTCCCGCCGGCGGCTCCCGGGAGAAGGT
The DNA here is from genome assembly GCA_033556795.1 of Tapera naevia. Classification (NCBI taxonomy): domain Eukaryota; kingdom Metazoa; phylum Chordata; class Aves; order Cuculiformes; family Neomorphidae; genus Tapera; species Tapera naevia. The sequence goes on along the minus strand of JAUMJJ010000022.1, from coordinate 9,769,230 downwards.
AAGGACAAGCGCGCCTTCCCCACCCTTGCGCGGCGGGGACTTCCTCTCCCTTCTGTCCTAGTGCCCATCGGGTGCCGCCCCGCTGTCTCTCGGCAGCGCGTGGCTGTCCGGTACTGGTACCCGGTGCCCGCCCGGGGTGGGGGTGCAGCCGCTGCGCTCGCGCGCAGCGCAGCGCGCGCCGCACCCCCCACCCCCCCTCACCCAGCCCGGCTGTCAGCGCCGCGGCGCGAGCCATGGCCGCCGCTGTCACCGCCCGCCGATCCGGCCGGTGCGGGGCGGGAGCGGGGACGGACGGGGACAGGGATTGGGGACAGGGATTCGAGACAAGGAGGCGGCCGGGACGCGGGTGCGGAGCGTTGCGTGGCGGGGTGTGCATATACACACAGAGACACATAGACACTGACACAGACACAGACACATAGACGCACGCACACACATCTACACATACATACACACACGCATAGGCACCCCGCATATTTATACCCCAGCACACACAGAGACCCCCACTCTCATCCCCACACACATGCACTGCCCCCCCCCCCACATACACTCCCCCCACACAGACACGCCTGTAGACACCCCTCACACGCACACAGACAGACGCACACACACAGACACATATACACATAGGCACCCCCACACGCACAAACACACATAGACACCCCCATAGGCGCACACATATACACACGCTCACGTACATACACACATACGCCCTGCGGCCCCGCCTCCATTTCGGGAATTTCGGCAGCTCCCTGCAGCCTCGGGAGTCCCTGCGCCGCTTTGGGCCGCCCCACCCCGCCGGGGCAGCCCCTGCCCTCGCCAAACGGAGCCCCGAGGGCGAGTGGGTGAGGCATTTCTGCGCTCTCCCGCCACCGACTGCGGAGTGCTCGGCTGCTCTGCAGGAGGCGGCGATCAGCCGCCCGACCTGCCCGTGCGCGGCACTCGCGCTGCACAGGTGTGACACAAGGCAACAAAGGAAGGGAGAGGAATGAAAGAATGCCAGGCTCGGTGGCACGGCGCTTCATGCTAGTTCTAGTCTGACTCTAGGTACCACTGCTAATATCATAGGATCATAGAATCGTTAAGGTTGGGAAAGACCTCTAAGATCGTCCTGTCTAATCGTCAGCACACCACCACCATGCCCACTAAACCATGTGCCGAAGCCAATATCTGCATGGTTTTTAACAGCTCCAGGAGTGGTCACTATTCAGCCTTTTTTTTTTTTTCTAATAACTGGGTAGAAGTGAAAGAATCGTTTTTAATTTAAACTCTCAAATAAAATGAGTTGTTTAATATCAATATTATCAGCTAGGCATCTTGTGGAAATTGCCTGATGCTGTCACTATGTTCTTTGCCTTTTTTCTGATGCAGAGGAAAATCTGAATTTTATACCTGTGAATTACAAGATGGCTCATGGAATAAAGCAGCACTTTAATGAAGACAAGTGAGGAAGTACTGATGCTTGTGGGAACAAAAAGCTATCAGACAGATGTGGAACAGTACAAATGTACTTATGTTCCAGGAAAGAAATGTTTAATCTTGGAACACTAGGAAGGGGTGAGATCGTTATGTCTATAAGAAATCATTAACTTTTATTAAAAATAAATATAGTGTTATTGATGTGTCATGATTTGGAAGTGGGGGTTACTTATACTCTCTAGTTCTGAAGCAGCAAGGGTTTGGATTTTTTCAACATGCAGGTTGATGGCACCTTGGCTGTCCTTACATCTAGGTTAGTCTGGATGCATGGTGAGCTACTCACAGGTGCTTTCCAGCTGCAAAGAGCTAAGCCTTCTGTGCTTTCTTTCCTTCTTCCACTGTAATCTTCTGCTGTAGTTCAGTGGGTAAGAGTAATCAGAATAACAGATATTCAGAATGATATAAAACATCAGGGCATTTCTTCTGTTCTTGTTTGAGGCTTCTGCTGATGTCAGCTATCACTTGCTTTTCTTTAGATGGAAACGCAGACTCTCAGCTAACCTTGCAACTTGAGCTGGAGACCTTAACCTCACCCTGTGTGAATTCAGCAGGTTTCTGCACAATCTTCAGAAACTGTTGGTTCAAATAAAATTTCAGGGTTTGAGGTATAGCAGAATGCTTCATTGGGAAGGTAATGGAAAACCCATTGACTCTGTGTGTGTGTGTGTGTGTCCCGCTTAATACTTCTACATTCCTGTATGTGTCTTTGCAAGCTAAAATGCTAAAGAGTACCAATGTTTTTCCTTGGTGCCCGGAGGACTGTGGTGGCATTCTCTTGGTGATGTCAGGTTTTTTTGTTGTATGGGATGTGAGTCCTTTTTCCGATTTCCTGGCTTTTTTCTAGTAATAGTAAAGATGACAGCTCAATCTTTCAGCTATAAGGATTTTTGCCTTTCCATTGGCATCTCTTGGTGTTTTCTTCTCCCACTCAGAGGATTATTCAAAATTATTTGTGAACTCTGAATACTACAGATGGCAAAGCTTAGGACAGATGTTGTGTAAGAAAGCAACCTCTGTGCAGCCGACTTAAGTTCGTTTACAGTTTCTTCCAGTAGGCTTGTACAGTAGCTAACTTCCTTGAGGAAAAGGTCTTCTAATAAGCAGGCTGAATGAGTGCTTGTATGAAGCTTCAGGTTGGCATTAGTTGCACTTAAGGTTAAAAGCAGAAACTGAAAATTGAATACCATTTATTGAAGTAGAGGTCATCAGTCATAGGCTCAAGCAGTAGGTATTTTGCAGCATTATATATCTGTTTAAATTGCTACAAAACCCATAAAGTGTTTCAGCTGTAACTGAACTAGTCCTGGATATCCTTTTACTGTAAGTACACCTAGAAGTAGCTAGAACTTCTTCCTCAATATTGAGCATACGGGTGTAAGAAAACAAAATCTAGTTTTTGAACTGGTTTACCATGTTTATATGATCTTAGGCTGATGAAATTGTCTGGAAGACTAGTGCAGTTGGTCCTCTTTAAAACTGGAAAAAAATACTGATCGCAAAATATGTAATGATTAACCTGCTTCCACACTGTTATTATACACGCTCAACAACTTACTCTTGCCAAATTTGATCTTACGAAGAGACGTGCTGGGCATGAGTTTTTTCTCTTCCATGTTCTATTGCAGTTGGAGTAGAATGATGTTGGTTGGTCATTTAGTCTCTAGATCAGGCTGTATTTTTTTTAACTACATTATTACGCTGTACTTAGACTCTAGCAACAGATGGTATGAAATAAATATTAACACAAACTCTGTCTTGCATTTTGTGTTCTGACACTGAGTAGTTTTATTAACAGAATAACAGAAGTCAGAGCCCTGCTAACTTGTTTAGTTTCTTTTCCTACTAGTTCATTATTATTATTATTCCTGAACCAAGAGAAGTTTTAGAAGTTTCTTCAGTAAATTTATGGAGCCATACTTTGCACCTTACTTATGCAGTTGAAGACCTTGCATGAAACCTAAATACTCGTTTCAAGAGAGACTTGAAGCCCTTGAGAGCCCTTGACTTTGCCTTGACTTATTTGGTGAGGCACTGGAACAGGTCACCCAGAGAAGCTGTGAATGCCCCATCCCTAGAGGTGTTCAAGGTCAGGGTTGGATGGGGCTTTGAGCAACCTGATATAGTGGAAGGTGACCCTGCCTGCGGCAGAGGGATTGGAACTGGATGATCTTTAAGGTCCCTTCCAACCTGATCCATTCTGTGATTATTTTGGGTTATCTCCCTGGATCTGATGAAAGGTACTTGTATCTGGTTTTATCTTTAGCAAGCAACAAATGAATAAACTCTCCTTAATTTTTATGGCTGCTTCTCAGAGTGTTCTAGGCAGCAATAATGTCACGAGAGGATTGGAAAAAGAAAAGCCATTAGCAATGTTGGGAACACAATTACAATCTATATTAGATTGAAAGTAAAAATGTAAGCTGACACAGAAGTCTTGAAATATTTTCTTCCCTGCAAGTCATGTGCTTTCTACTTGCCAGTAGCCTGGTGGAGCTGAAGAGTATTGGAATTAGTTCCTTCTTGTTCCGTGTCTTGCATTCATGAGGCTGGAAAACATGAGAAGTCAAAACACTTTTTTTCTCCCTTTCTGAGCTTCAGAATGTATTAAATGCAACAGAAAACAAATAACACTTTGCATTTCTAGGAATATTGTTGTGGTAAAAATCTTAGGAAGTTCCATCACTTCATGGCTGCAGAAATGAGCTTACTTAAATGAAGATATTTCCTATAGTTGCCCTTCTCTTTGAAAGCTTTTTGTATTAGTCCTACTTAATAGATAAGTGACTTTTCAGACACTTCAAGCTCTGATAGGTAGGTTGCTAGCTTCCGTAGCCAGTTTGTGGAAATACCTTCCTCTTGTTTATCTTGCTGCACACGATCTCGAAGTCAAAGAATGCTGAGAGAAATCTGCTTTCTGTGCTTTCTCAGCAAGCTCCTGGTTGGAGTTAGTAATACTCATTTACTGATAAAGGGAAAACAAAAATCATTTGGTGATATGCTTTAGAGTGAGCAGTGCTAATCCATTCATCTTTTGACTTCAAGAAAGGACAGATGTCTTGACAACTGTATTACCTGTTTTAAACACATAAAAATTGTCTTTCGTCTTGAAAATAACTGGTTTTTTTTGCTTTCCAGTCTCTTTGATTCTCCAGATGACCTAGTAAAACCTTAATGGAGGTTAATTGTAATACTCACTGCAGTTTTACAGATCAAAATAGTTATACTTGTATGGAAACAGTATTCTGGTTACTCTCTGTTTCCACTCCATCTGTTAACTGTCTCTTCTCCCCCAAAAGAAAATTTATTGCTGCAAAAGAACTGGCATATGACTTTGTTCTGTTATTTTTTTTGATATGTGGTGATGGCCAAGAGGTGGCAATAAAGACCATCAGATGTTTTGCACGTCTTCACAGTTTAGCTGGGACAAAGAACCTCAGTTAGCTAGCTGGGGACCTCTAAGAAAGCCTAGTCAGAAGCTTGCTTTTTGTTTCCCTGCATCTACCCTTTGAGGTCTTACTCATTAGCAGTACCATTCAAGCACACTGTTTTACCTGTGGTGAATCCTGCTGAAGTTGAAGTTGGACTGTGTTGACAGTCCATCTGCTTTTAGTCTTTGAAGGACCTTTGCATATTTTTAGGTTATATTCCTTCTGGTACTGCTGTAGGTAAGTCATGGGTTTTCTTGTGTTTGGGTTGGAAAATTACCATTAGTTTATGAAGATTTAAATAGAAATTATGGTGTTTTAGTAATAATGTATAAAGTAGATTCAAAATCTCTTGTCTTGAAGATGTTTAGGTTTCCAGAGGGAATGTATATAAGGAATTTAAACTGAATTGTCAATAGGCTTGCATGTCTTAAGTTTGGTAGAGTAACTGATAGAAGAACTAGTAAGCTTTTCTTTGGTTAGTCGCTGTGCTAATGGAATAGTCTTTCTTATTTGACGAAGATCTGCTTAGTTACATCTTTAAGGAATAACCAGTAGATCAAAAAGGAAGCTTATAACCCCTTTGTTTAGCTTAATGGGAGTATCTTATTATGCTAAACATCTGTGCAGGTGTTTCCTTTGAGCCCGTAGCTCATCCTATAAAAGACTCAAGAGGAAGCACCTGTGAACATGCAAGTTTTTTTATACTTCTAGTTTAAAAGGAGGGGCTAATGGATTTTGCAGTAGGTGCCTTTGATCAATTTCAGCAATAGTTCTTTTGCAACCATGACTCTTTCTTGATCCTATAGAAAGGAAACCTATTCTGGGAGAGAGAAGAATCTTCTTTATTTTGAGAGGCTATCTAGAATAAAGTGAGATGCCTTCAGGCACTGGAAGCTTATCTATGTCTGATTCTCAGAATAAAGAGGTGAAGTTGTTTTTCCATGTAAATGTCTATTTCTACAGCTAGGTATGTCCCTCAGTAGCTATATGATGTTTGTATTCTATGCAGCTGTCTTAATGATATGGTTTAACTGGAGTATGACATCAGTACTCACAAGCTACACAGGTTCTTCTAGCCACCTGAGTAGTGTTGGAATAAATTCTGTCCTGATTACGTAGTGTAAGTTGCTGGAGAATGTAGACTTAAACGTTTTCATATGCTGAACGTATCAGCAGGATGAGAGAACTGCCAGTAGACATGCTGCCGCTGAGGTAAAGAACACCTACATTTTTAATTCATGGAACAGAGTCACAGACTAGTTGAGATTAGAAGGCATCTGTAGAGAGCATCTATTCCACCTCACTGCTTAGAGCAGGGTCAGCTAGAACAGATTGCTTATAGGCATGTCCAGTTGAACCTGGAATTCGCCCAGCGGTGTAAGTAAAATGTTATGAAGTTCTAATTTTATTTGGTCTCTTGGGCTTCCATAAGGCTTGATAAAACTGTCAAACTTTTTTTTTCTTTTAGATGTGGAATAAAAGATTTTTTGACTGTTGTAGATGATGTGTTTTTTTCTGACTAATTTAATTTTTAATATTCAAAGGATGCCTTCTTCGTGTACTGACTATGTGTGGTAGTCTTGTAAAGCTGTAGTGCATTCTACTAGGTTCTGCTACACAGATTCTTAGTAAAGATTAGTTTTTCTTTTAATTTAAAAGATTGCTGGACTAGTTACATAAATAAGGCATCTTTGTATTTCATCACACTTATTAAAAAATGCACTTTCTGATGTATTGTTTTTTAGAGACAGAAAAGACAAACACATAAATGTCTTTTCTATGTTGTTTGTACCGGAACTTAGTGGAAGAATGTCTCTTCCAGTGCCTGCAACTCGTGGTAAGCCTGTGAGTGAGAAATTGAAAGTGAAACAACCTTATTTTCTACTGCTGAAGGAGGAATATGAGAAGTAGCTAAAGCAAAAATATTAATAAAAGCATTTCTTCAGAAATTATCATTTTAATATTGATAACATCTGAAAATAAGCTTAGGTTATTTTTTATCTTGCAAAATTCCTTTCAAGGAGAAAACCAATTATTTTTTCAACCAGTTGTATTAGTGCTGTCGTTGTTCCATTTGTTTCTTTACAGTACTTCCTTGCAGAACAGCCAGCCATACGTAAAAACAGTAATGCAAGTATCTTCCATGAAAAAAACAAAAGGTTAATTTGAAAGGGCAGAAATACACTTGAGAATAAGACAATAGTGACAAACATCCTTCAGATTAGTTTTTGAATTCTAGCACCGGTTGCAGTTCCTTACAGGCCTACATGGATGACTCCTCTAGAAATGGCATATGTGGCTGAGAAGGAATGAGGCCCCTTGTCACTGTGGGAGTCATTCCTGCCCAACTGAAATGGGAGTCAGTTCTGGAAGGCAGGTTAATCAAAATTTTGTGGAGAGGGAATGCTTTTGTCTTTGTTTCTTTTTTTTGTTAATGCCAGGAATTAACCTTGTTCTTAAATATATGTTGATTACATCTTGTCCCTCCTGTTTTGGGGCAGGGGATAAGTACCTACATGCACAAAAAGAAGCTTCAACACAACTCTCTTAGAATCACAGAGGATTTTCTGCTGTTAAGTAATTCCTAACCATTCTCGAATAAAAATGTCATGTGGTTTACGTTATGCAAGTTCTACAACTTTCAGCTTTGGTACTTTAAGCTGTTTCATTTAGAATTAGTATTGTCATGCAAATATTAATTTAAATGCTTTGGATGCAACCCTTGAGTATTAAGAGGAAATTATATGAGAAAATAGAAAGATAGCGGTGATAGAATGATCTCTTTTTTTTTTTTAACAGCAAGGTAGTACCAGCTTATTGATGAAGATTTTGCCATTCTTGAACAATTTGGTATGCCATTATGATATGAAGTATCTTACTGTTCTATGCTTTTCTAGAAAAACTACCATTTTTCCAATCCTGTTGAGAGAATTATTACTTAGATATGAACTTGCAAAACCATAGTCTAACATATTTATGGAGTCCGTATGCTTCACTATTAAGCAAACTCACAACCCTTCAGATGCTTCTCTGAAGTAATAATAATTCAGTAATCTTTAGTTTGTAGGACCTCTCTTCTGAAAGTGTATCCTGAATATAAATATCTGTATGATTGAGGTGTACATCAGTACCTATCATAAAGACAGTCTTTTGGCCCTGCGTTTCTCTTTTAATAAACAACTAGCATTTAGGTTTTCAGGCCTGAGAAGCTATTTCTGTTCGAAAATAAAAGTGAAGAAATCACAGTATTTAGTATTTTTTTTTTTGTTTCCTCAGGTACCTTCTTATTCAGTACTTCCCTATTCCAGCTGTCTGTTCATATCAAATCTTCTTTTGGGATGCTGATTGCAAAGCACTGTCTTTCCCATTCGCCTGTACCACCCTGTCAGTGTAGGCCATGTTTGTCAAGTCTGGTTTTCGCCCTAAATGACATTATGTAAACAAATTAATCCCCCTAGCTTTTTTTTTTTTTTTTTTTTTTGAGAGGGCTTGATGCAGATGGGTTTAACCATGTTTTGGGTCCGTGAATCTTAACAGATTCTTTGAGAGTGTCCTGTCCTTTGAAAATGACACGGTTTTGGATACTTCTGCTTTTAACCCCTCGTGGCAACGTGCTTAATATTGAAGTAGAAGTAGAGCCTATATGAATTCATTTTGTTTAGTTCTTCCATGTTCAGTTACCTGTGCGGAAGAACACTAAAGGTCACTTATAGATAACTGAGATCCTTTTGTTTATTTTCCTCTGTCATGTTCTGTTAATGATTTTTAGCTCTCATGTGCCAAGCAAGATTAGATTGTTTGGCATAGCACTCACAAGGATATTTTGACAAAATGTTAGTTTTCATGTTTTTTTGGTGTCTTGGCAAGATATAAACAGAAATTAATTCCTTATGAATTTAGAAGTCCGATATGAACGAGACACTTTTTTTAAATTTTTTTTTTCGTAATCTTAATGTGTTGAGTGACACTTACAGTGGGAGAATCCCAGAATCAATTTGAGTTTGGAAGCTTTAGAGAAAGTAAATGAAGGAGATGTGAGTGTTGCAAAAGAAAACAAGTTGTTCTTGTCTATATTTGCACACATTTTTACTCTATGCTACAGTGTCATTCACCTTTAAGTTCTGCTGTGTCAAAAATGCTGTCTACCATATGTTAGAGTAGAATCACTCATTTGCCCTTCTTCAGGTAAAAGAATGGGATCACAAGTTGATAGGGTTTTGGTCGGGACTCCTCTTCAAGTAATGAACGGGATTGATCTTTGGAGATAAATTGCAATTGTGCGGTCCAAGATACTGCTCCAAGAGGAGTCCTATTGCAGAAGCTGAAATGAGCTCTCTAACTTAGGAGGAGGTTGTAAGAAGAGAAGAGCGGTTCCCATGTTGAAGAAAGTTGAGTACTGACCCTGGAAGTTACCAGTTTTCAGTCTTCTTTGGAATTCATGTTGGATACAGACTTTTTATGAGCATTTGCAAAGTGTTTTCCTCACTTGTGGATAAGTGCTTTGAGACTGTTATCTTTTTTTCTTCTGCAGTGGTAGGAAAGAGGAGTTGTATGCAGAAGTGGAAACTGTAGTCACCAGTAGCTATGGTCTCACCAAGTATGACGTACTATCTAACGTGAAATAATCTGAAAAATAAAGTCTCTAATGTATTATGGGTACAGCAGATTGGTTAAGCTCTTGACGTCATTATGTCTGTGAACTTGTCACCATCTGTAAAAGAAAGGAAGTAATGAATTCTCATCTTCCAGTGATACTGTGAAAATAACATCTGCAAAAGGAAGGGTGAGCCTAACCCTTCTTATTCCCAGTTTGATTTATGGATAACAAGTATTGTGGTGTTCTCCTTTTTATTATTAAAAAGAAGAGTTGTAGACATTTCATTCTCTTTAAGAAGGAGGAAATCAAGGCAAGCTGAAATAGCAGAGAATGGTGGTATAAGTGATAAAGAGATTTTCTCTGGAGAGAAGTGAAGCCGCTTCCTACATGTGTTTCTGGTCAGTGGTTCCTCAGAACTTCACCAGGTTGTCAGAAATATTCACATAGCAACAGAAGAAAGTTTCTTCGATTGCTATGAGAATTTGCCTTTGCCAGTAGTATGAATGATCACAGGAAGTTGAAAACATATTTTGTCTTGAGTGCTACTTAAACTTTTCAGCAGAAGCATTAAGGGCTAACTTAGCTCAAAAAGAATGTTCAGCAAATGTGTATATTGCTCGATCGTGTTCAAGGAATTGTAAATAAAATCAGAGTTGTAAGACACCCTTAAATTCTCTTTTGTCTTGTTTTGGTTTTACTTTCAGAAGCAAATTGGTGCCCATGTGTTGGTTTCATTCTGACAAGTAGATTTTTTTGAGTTTTAGTTAAAAGTATGTGAGGGTGAGAGATGTCCAGTGCTGCTCCAACAGCAGTTTCAGTCCTTATTTGGTTGACATTTGTTCTAAGTGTAGTTGCAAGAAGATGTTGCAGAAAGAAGAACAGATATATTCTAATGACAAGCTGTGATATGAAAGAAGAACAGTCTTTTGCTCAGATACAGTTATTATTGAAATACGATCACAGAATCATAGAATGGTTTAGGCTGGAAGGGACCTTAAAGCCTATCCAGTTCCAGCCTCCCTACCATGGACAGGGACAACTCCCACCAGAGCAGGTTGCTCAAAGCCCCATCCAGCCTGGCTTTGAACACTTCCAGGGATGGGGCTTTCACGACTTCTCTGTTCCAGTGCCTCATCACCCTCAAAGTAAAAAATGTATTCCTAATATCTAATGTAAATGTATCTGTAATTTTCAAGACAGAAGTACCATTAAATTTCAAGTCAATCCATGAAACAAATCTCAAGGGTGTATTGGGGTGTGGTATTTTCAATCAGCAAAAAAAGATTTTGTAAATTAAATTTTGGGCCAAGAATTTTTCTTATTCTACAATGTGCTGCTTGCAAAACTCCACTGCATGATTTATAGGTACCTACAGTTAGTCTAAAATAGGAAGGTTTATTTTTTCCATTGTTTCTTTTACCCTTTTTTTTCCTACTCGAGTAACAAACACCCTGGTCTATGTAAGGTACAAGGACAACTGAAAATATCTGACTGACTAGATAACTGAGGGACTTGGATGTCCTCCAGATGTCCCTTAACTTCAAGCATTCTTTAATTCTGTCAACAGTGAAATTCTTGTGTTCTTCTGGTATGTGTTTAGTTAAAAAACAAAACGAAAATACAACAAAAAAACCCTTACTAAAACTCAGTCAAAAAGCTCCAGATTCAGTCATGTTCTTTAATAGAGCACATTTATTAGAAGGAGGTTGGTACGCCTGGGTGCTACTGTTAGCACAGAAAATAAATTTAAATGTTGTGAAATCTGTGGAACATGATACTTGAAACTAAGCACAGGTAAACTCAGGCTCTTAAAATATGGATTTGAAGGTGTTCTGGATAGGGCCCAAGGACCTCTGTTGGCAAGTGCAACAAAACCCCTGCATAGTGTCTTGTGTTTTCTTCATAGGAAAGAGCGTATGTCCTCTGTTTTTTTCTTCTTCCTAGTAGAAATTCCTAGACTATGAGATATATTCTTTATTTTGGTAGGACGTAGTGGTGAATTCCAGCTGAAGTACTGGAAAATCTTTCTTCCTGCCTGTATCGGCTGTTTTTAAAGGCTTCATCCTAGCCTGAGTAGTGTAGTCTGGCATGCAATGAGTAGGTACTTCGGAGTATATTAAAAGCTGTTCTGGAGATTATGAGTACTTGCTGTCCATTTCTGTTTCATTATTTAAGGACACCTTTATAAAATGAGATAAAATATTTTTCTCAATGCAAAAAGATTTGTGCAGTCCTTATATATTTGGATCTCAAGTATCTAAATGTATCAAACTAAAATGTAGAAATACTCTCTGATAGGACATTGAGTCTATTAGTCCATTCCATTTATTAATTAGGATCTGAGAAATCTCCAAAATATGCATACCCAACTTATCCCATGGCATATATTTCTGAAAGGTGCATTTATGTTAGGCTGTTGTTTTGTTTTCTTTGTTCTTTTAGTGTATCATCTAAAATCTGTCAGGGAGAAATGCAGCAAGTGAGGGTAAGGCACTTTTTCTGAGGTTGCACAATAGGTATAGCAAAGAACAGAGTGAAACTGATCTGTGTTATGTGTTCTGGCCACGAAGTCATCTCAAATATTGTGCAAATCTTAAAGGAAAATTGTAATAAAAAAAGAATTCCTCACTTCTGGACCAAAAGGGTTTTGTCGTATTTTTTCATCAGATGCTGTAAAATCTGCCAAATTTGTGACTCATGTCCATGCTGGGCACTGCATTTGCACTTAGTACTGCAGCAGACTGTTGCCTTAGGCACCGTTAGTTTGAGACTGTGTTGGAACTTAATTCTTTCATCGTAACTCTGACACTGGAATCTGCATGGACTGAACTGTCACAATTGTGTGAAAAGAGCTTATGAATATTTTCCAAATAAAAATGTTCTTGTCGCCTTTCATCTGTAAAAGCCACTGCGTGTGTTATTCAGGCACTGCTCTCTCCAACATAATGAATTGGTGTGCTACCTAAAGCCAGTAGTATTTAGTTATTTGTATGCTGGTTACTGCTAGAGAACTGAATTGCAAATACAGTGAGACACCATGGAGCGTAGGGCAAAAGGTCCCTGGTAAATTGTCTGTTCATTGTACTTGATGGTATTTTAGTGCAGGATGTGGTAATGGTAAAAATTTAGTTTTAAATAGTATAACATATGCAAATAGTCTCTTATTTAATCTTTCCTTTTCCACAGTATGTTTTTCTTTAAGCTTGTAAAGGACAGTGTGCTTCTAACCTGCAGCAGGAGGCAGGCTTGCCAGTAGGGATATACTTCAGTACATGTTTAGTTGGTTATAGCAGCATACATCTGATGTATTATCAGCTTTGGAAAATGTGCCTAACTATAGAGATCTCATATTTAGTCAGCTTGAACTTCAGCACCTTGGGAGTTAAGTTGTTCAGTAATCCTACCTAGCAGTAACATGCATGCAACTTTCTAGGGCGCTGAACTCGAACAGAACCCTTGTTTGCTGTATGATCGGAGGTCTTTTTTGTGATTTACATAACTTCGTTTTCATAGGTGTTTGCACCAGAAACCTAAAGTTATTTTTACTCAAATGAAACCCTTCATAGCCCTTTCTTTGTCTTCATTGCAAAGATTGAATAAACTGCTGCAATGACTATAGAATAGCTGTGTTTATATACTCCTCTGCAATCAAAGCCAGGTACGTCTGGTACGAAGTCTGATATTTTTGTGGCTACAGTCATGGCTCATTTTGAAATTTCAGAACAGTATTTTGTGTAATGTTCTAATGAGATTTTTTTAAAGTAGGTTGTGCTTACTATTCAAAGGTCTGGATTTTGTGGCCAGCTTGCATCTTCCTCTGTTGATGGAGGAAAATGCTTGATCATATTTTCAAGTGATCATCTTTTGCAGTAATCTTCTTTCACTTTACTGAACTGGACTATATTACAGAACATAGTTTAGGGAAATGTTTCTTGAGAGGCTGATCTTGATCTCCATCCTCCTTCCCCAAAATTTGCTAATTTTCAAGTGATCAGAGAATATACCGATTGTGAGAATGTCATAGTATGCCTTTACTTGAAATTATAACACTTGCCTGGAAGATATTCTTCCTTATACCTTGTTATGGAATCTGAATCCTCTCTATTGCAGCAAAGAGACAAAAAGTGTAAGTGGGAACTGTGACTAGCTAGGTGAAGAAAATGGACAGGGTATGGGATGCGCAGAGACAGAAAATGGTAAAGTAAGTGGAACCAACAGAATGCTGTGTCCGGGTATATAGTTCCCCTTCTGGCACTTTCCTAAAGTAAATCTGACTTCCATCATCTTTTTTTTTTGTGCCTTTTCTCCCCTGCATTTTTCCTGCCTGTATTGCCAATACTGTCTCCTGACAGTGCAGCTGTTTTGTTTGTGACAAATGTGATGCATGCTCTAGGCCATGTCCCATGCTGTACCTTCATTTTGACATTCTAATGGGACAACAGCATTGTTTAAGATTTTGTTTCTACAAGTATGTCTCTCCAAGGAGTTAGTGCAAAGTTGACCACAGTGCTAAGCTTGAAGGCACCGCTGAGCAATCTGGACTGGCTGTATCAATAGGCTGAGTCTAACTGTGCCCAGTCCTTCATCCGGGTCAAAACTACCCCAGGCAATGCTCCAGGTTTGGGTAAAAGTGTCTGGAAAGCTGCATGGTGGGAAAGGACCTGAAGGTGTTGTTCAACAACTGGCTGAGCATGAGCCAACAGTGTGCCCAAGTGGCCAAGAAGGCCAAGAGCATCTTGGCTTGTATCAGAAATAGCGTGGTCAGCAAGAGTAGGGAAGGGATCATCCCCCTGTATTTGGCAGTGATGAGGCTGCACCTCAAATACTGTGTTCAGTTTCATGCCCCTTACTACAAGAAAGACATTGAGCTGCCTGGAGCACATCCAAGGAAGGGCAAGGAAGCTGGTGAAGGGTCTGGAGCACAAGTCTTATAAGGAGTCTCTGAGGGAGCTGGGGCTGTTCAGTCCAGAGAAGGGGAAGCTGAGGGGAGACCTTATAGCTCTCCACAACTGCCTGAAAGGAGGTTGTAGTGAGGTGGGTGTTGGTCTCTTCTCCCAAGTGACTAACTGTAGGAGAAGAGGAAATGGCCTCAAGTTTTGCTGGGGAGGTTTAGATTGGATGTTAGGAAATATTATTTCCCTGAAAGGGTTGTCAGAATTGGAATGGGCTGCCCAGGGAAGTGGTTGAATCACCATCCCTGGAGGAATTACAAGATGAGTAGATGTAGTGCTTAGGGACATGGTTTATTGGTGGACTTGGCAGCGTTAGGTTTGTGGTTGGACTTGATGATTTTAAAGGTCTTGGCCAACCTAAATGATTCAGTGATTCTCCATTAAAATTAAAAGGAGATGCAATGCTTGTGTTGCCACAGAAGTGGCAAGATATAAGAATTTTTGGCTTTTGTTCCATGTTCTGGGGTAAAACAATCCCTTCTTACGTGTCCTATCAAGTTTCTCACTCTGCTGTTTGCTCATCACAGTCACATTCTGTCATTTAACTAATCTGAAGCTTTACTCCTCAATAGGAGTAGTGGCATGTGGAAAATGTTTGGGGAAAATGTAGGTGTTCTTTTAATACACATGATGTTTAACTTCCCAAGCCAGAAGAGCACAGCTCTATACTACTGGACTTACCCTACTACTGCATGTTATACCTTCATGTACTGAGACCTCACTGGTCTCCTTCCCTACAGTCCCAAGCTGATGGCTTTATGCCTCTTAGCACGTCCCCAGGCCCTAGCTAAAATACCCCAAATAATCTCTCGTTCTGCCTTGAGCTCTTTGTTTTTAGTGGACACCATAGATAAAAAAGTAGATATTGATCTGAGTTAACAACACATGCATTGTAGTCTGCTCAGGAGTGGTTTCATTGTATAGCAGTATGTTATGGCTAGGTAACTATCTGTATAGGTGCACTGACCTCTGTAAGAAGAAAAAAAAATTGACAGTACTTCTATATAGACTATCACAACGTTTCATGTAGCACCAATAATGCTGGAGTTTGTAAACCTCTCTTTTGGGAAGCAGTCAGTTCTCTTATTTGCTGAAGGATGCTTTTATTGTGAAATAAAATGCTTAAGTAATTTGCATTTTCCTGGTAAGAAGAAAAAAGAACCTAAAGAGTGTCAAACTTACTAACAAAAAAAATTTTGTTTAATTATCTTTTTGCTTAAATTCTGTTCCTTACAGCTTAAAAAGCCCAGTTTTCTGTTAATTTTGGTGCTTTGTGCTGTATCCATTCGCTTTCTCTCAGTGCATTAACCTCAGCTGCCTTTGACACTCCCACTAGAATACAGATAACATTTGGTATGGCTAGGCAGGAACAACCTACATAGTTCTTAATTAGCCAGTATGTACATACGGATTGGCCAGCTGGCTTTATCTGAACAGAATATGTAATGTTGGCTTTTGTCTGCCTTTCCCTCAGCTCAGCTGTTCTTAGATCTCTGTCTCATACTCCTCCACTGATGTTTTTCCTTTGTATAATAAACTCCTAATAGCTTTGAGATCTAGATCATACCAGTCATTTCTGAATAAACTTGGAAGGGACCAATTCTTAGGGCAGGAGGGAGAGGATTGCTGAGAGGTAGTGTATGTCAGTGTGTTAGTTTGAATCAGGAACACACTTTTAGAGTGACTGCAGTTTAGTTTGCTCTGTGCAGTGGCTTCAGAGCTTGATTCGTACTGTTGTAAGCCAAGAGATGTGTTCAAGAATGTGCTGGATGTGCTCCAGCCCTTAATGTGTGTTTAGTACATGGGACTGCACTAGAACTAGTCCAAAGCAAAACTGCTGAATGAGACTACTGTAAATGCTGAATTTTTGTTACCAGCTGTTTCACTCTACAGATTGGCTCTTGATAATTCTGTACTTCTATTAATGTAGATGTAGCTTTAGCTGTAGTTTTCTTAAGTTTAATTTTAGCAAAACATTCTGAAGCACTCCTGTCAAATATTTATAGCAGAAGTTTTACACAGCTGATTCACTGTTTCCGAATCAGGAGTTAATCCTTATTGAAGAATGGGATGTTTTTGTTGTTTTTTCCCTCCACAGATGAAATAAGGTACAGGGAATAGAGAAGAACAGAGGTGGTTGAGAAGATTGCCTTGTGCTAGATTCCCCGCTTTTTAAATGCGGATGCATTCTAGAGCTCAAATAAAAATACAGTATCTTGGAAATAAACCAACGTACTACTAATAATATTCTCATACCAATTCAGTCTTGTGACCCATTTACTTGCTATGATAGCAGTCAGCTAACCTTCAAGATCAACTGTACAACAGGGCTGCCAAAGAAAACCTTCCCTAAGCACTGTGTAACTTTTTGCTGCCTGTGTTATGGGGAAGACATCCAGGAATAAGAAGGTACATACACTGTAAACCATAAAGGAAACAAGTAGTTCTGTGAGCACCAGAACTAGTGATTCTTAATTTTTTATAGATTTATGTCTTACGGTTAATTGACTCTGGTAACATGCCGATTGTAACTGAAGATTCCTCTGTGACTAGGGGTAGAGAAGTAAAGTAGTTTATAAAGGCCATCCCATGTGGATTTTTCTTACATGCAGTATGGCATGAAGCTTGTATCCCTCGGGGCATACAGTGACAGATTATTCCTGTTTATAGTGATAATAAAAATTGTGCAAATTAACCCAGTAAATTAGAGACTGATAATTTGCTTAATTTTCTGTAGCTTGTTATGTCTAAAATACTGCTGGTTGGTGTATGGGGGGTATTTGGGTTTGAAGGTTTTTGGTTTTTTTAATGAAATAATTCTAGCTTTTTAAATCACTGCCTGTAGATATGTCAGAATGTTTACCTTTGTTACTATAAGGAGAAAATAGAAATTTTTAGTTCTTTTGGGTGAAAAATGAGCAAAAACTTTAACAGTGTTTGAAACAGTAGGGCATTGATAACTGATAATTAATGTGCAGTAAAGCTGTCCAAGCGTAGACATCCAAGCATAAAATCAGAATATCTGATTTTGCTACATGTAGAGAAGTTTCTTTAGTGAGGAGGAGATTGTGTTTTATTGAAAAGCATGAAATAGGTTGGTTTGTTGGAGAAAAAGCATGGCTGTGCCTGTTTGTCAGATGAAAAGTGATGGTGCTGCACGTTCTGACAGAGGAGAATAATTTCAATGTCAAGAGTTTAACTTTTAATTTAGGATTTTGGTGATTAAGAAGCAGCCCTGAAGGAAACTCAAGGAGACACGTTTAGGTTTCCCTGGAAGAACCTGCAAGTTAGGTGTTTGTTGACTGTGTTCGGAACATGAGTAGAAATGGCACTGAAGTGCAGGCAAATAGAAATAAATCTAAAGTGTCAGTAAAAACTGTTCTTTGGGTCAGAATTTTATTGTAATATGTATACTATGTGGTCATAGTCTGAATAGTTTTCTTACATTTCTGGAAGATAGTGATACTTTATGGAATAGAACAATCTACCCATTATGAAAAGAGGGTTTCTTTTCAGGTATTTGAAGCATTTATGTCTAGTTTTGAGAAGTATTTCAGAAAGGGATTGTGAAATAGCAACCTGGTGCATAAAACATGTAATGGAAATACTTGCATGTGTCAGTGTCAAAGTTGGGGTGATTCTGCTTTAATAATCTAGCATATGCTACTCAGAGAACTTCAAAAGCACTTTCTCTTCAAAACTTAATTGGCTTGGGGTGAAGATGGGGTCAAGAATTGAATGAATTCACATTTAATTTTGATCGGGTGGCGAAGAAAATGGAAACATACTATGCTTTCTGTTCTCATATACTTATGTTTGTGTATTATTTGTACTAACTATTATTTAAATTTATTTTGGAAACTTTTTCATCATCCTCTTGGCCATGTACAACACCTGTAGTTTGGAGCTACCATTTTTAAAAATAAACTATTTCTGTTCAGTAAGACTTCAAAGGACTTTCAAGGAGGTTGGGCCTTTTGTGAAGGAGGTACTCTTGTTCAGTTAATGTGGTTTAGCCCCTGCTCTTGAGGCAGATGAGGAATGGAGCCAAGCCTAAGCTAATAAATTTTACTAAGCTCATAAAGGTGGGCTCCTTACTGTCAGTACCAGAAGGGTATTTAGGAATGACCATGCTGAACCAGGAAAGGAAGAGCACCAAATCAGGAATGGAGCTAGTTTCAGGAAGTCAAGAAGCAGAAAAAAAGGCAGGAAAAAAACCAACAGCATGTGAAAATAGAAATATTTTGATTAAAATAATAAAGATAACTTTCACACATTGATCTATTTTAATGTAATTGTATTGATGATGATCTATATAATGGGAATTGTTGCAAATGAAACTTAAAGAGAGGATTTCAGAGTTAACTGAGCAAAAGCAGATTTATGACTTGTATTTTCTTTTTAAACCCATGAAAACAGATTTTTTTCTGCTGTGGTAATTATGAATGGTGCAGTGAGGACAGTAGTCATTGTCTGCGGAGATAGTAACTCATTGCTTCTTCTAGAATTAAGAAATGTTTTTATAAACTACACGAAATTTGTTCTATAGTACTCTCCATTGCACCCAAATCCTTTTTTTCTTCCTGCAACTGTTACAGAAAGCAAATAAAAAGAGAATGCAAATAATTGTGTGCTTTGATTTCCATTAAAAATGAGCAATTACTCACCATATCAGTAGGGCTGCATAAATACTATTGACACTACATAAATAAAGGGAATAGACTACTGTTCCTTTTATCTAGGGTAAGAGTAGAAAAGTAGGGATTTCACAGTATTGTATCTTGTATCATAGTGGAGAAAAGATTCAGGTTATTGTATGTGAGACAGTTTTTAATAAAGCTCTTCTAGTTTTTCCTAGGTTTGAGGTTAATACTGAAAAAGACAAACTAACCACCCCTTCAGAAAAAAAAAACCAAACCTCAGTGTCAGGGAGGGGGAGGAAAAGAGTGTACCTTAGTGCCGTGTTTCCTAATCTTCTGAATTTGGGATTGAGCATTTTGAGCTTTCCCTTCCCCTCTTGCTCTTCCCCTCCTGTTCTGGAAGAATAAGAAAGCAAGGTGTTATTTTGTTGAACACAATGGGTTTAATCTTAGCCAAGTATTCTGTAACGGAATTTCCCACAGTTTAGGTCTTGTGGGGGGTGAGTGAGAGGGTGGTGTGGTGTGTAGAAATTTGTTTCAATATGGAAGTTTTGTGTGTGAAGCCTAGTGTGCAAAATTCTCAAAGTCATATGCCAAGGCAAAAACACCAGTCTGTGTCAGAGCAAAATAATGGCCTTCGTCTTACCACAGAAACAAATGTGCTGCGTGATGGTCCCAAAATCTTAACTGTAAAGCAGCAATAAAAATGTCACACCTGAAATGACATCTAGCTGAGACATAAAATTGCTACAAGACACAGTAAGACTGTGATCATATGAGTATTTCTAACGGAATACATCAATTCAAAAAGACCTATAAAATGCCACCAGCTTTGAGGTGATGTCAAATGCAGTTTTACTTTTCATGTGACCTTTCCTCTCAGGCACTTTTATGAGAAGAGTGGCTCTTCATTCTGTGGAAGAGGCAAGTCAAACCTCTTCCATTACATAATTCTGTAATGATGCTGTACCCTGGAGATGAAAAACCACAGAGCTCTTAGAATTTTATGTATGTATATTATACAATAGTTTATGTAATTAATTTGCTATCCAGTGGAGATTAAGATTTCCATTTTCAGATCTAGGCTTTAGCATTTTCTTCTAATGTATATTTCTATCTAGCTGTTTTTTTCTAAAATGTATCTTGATACCCCCTGTCTGGAAGTGTTCAAGGCCAGGTTGGCTGGGACCTTGAGCAGCCTGGTCTGGTGGGAGGTGTCCCTGCCCATGGCAGAGGCTTGGAACTGAGTGATCTTTATGGTCCCTTTCAACTCAAAACATTAGATGATTCTATGATCTCTTTTTCCAACAGAAAGGATAGCAGATCGCCAGGATTTTACCTTCTTACCATAATATTTTGAGTAGTTTTCCTGACTAGAAAGCTTATTTTCTCTTCACGGTGTTGCTGGAAATGATATTGTGAATCTTCCTAGTCTTAGGGTGTATAAAACGAAGTGAAATGTTGAACCAGTGAGCCATCAAACATCCGGAAGTGTTAAGTCTGTCAAAGGGGTAAATTAGAGGAAAGATGAAGTTCAGCAACTGACTTTGTGGTTTCTTGATGACGCTTTCCCAGTGGTAGCCATGTCAGACCTTTTAGGTTTTCACCCCAAGGTTTGAGTTGGCGGTGAGTGAGATGCTTGAACTCGGGTGTCATGGTTAGTCATCTCTTTCGGGGTACTTTTCAGTTTTGCTGCAATCTACAGTAACAACATTTGTCCTGAAATGACACTGCAGAGTGTATATTTATATAATGTTGGTTTTTTTTTTTCAGACGCACGATGAACCCACTGATACAAGATACAGATAGCTAAACAGCTATAAAATGCCCAAATTTGGGTCTACAAAAACAGTTCAAGTTGAAAATTCTGACAGTGATAGCACCATGGTGGAAAAAACAACTGCAAGAAAGGTAAGATTTATATAGATTTATATTCGTGTCTGTTTAATTTCAGTGAAAAGAAGAGCTTTTATTCTATCACAGTTTTTGTTGCTATAATGGGAACAAATAAATATGAATCTGTATTCTGATATCTTGAATACAGAAAAAAAATAGATTTTTACATGGCCTTAACTGTAAATTAAAGTAGGGAACAGAATTTATGTGGGTTTTTTTATAACTTATAACTTAACTCAAAAGGAAGGTGAATGCATTATTTGTTGTAAGTTAGTTCTTAGTTTCCGTGTCTTACATCATATGAAGTCTTTATACAGTCACAAGAACAGTGATTCATAATTTTGTTTAATTTTAGTATCATACTGTCTGTTACAAACATATGAAACATTCCTGAAGGCCTGTGGCAATGCACAGAACAATGAACAAACACAAGTTTCATATATTCCTTTGTAACACTGGGACTTGTTCCCTCTGTTTGGAGATCTTGAAAGCCAAATGCTGCAGAAGAGTTAAGAGTAACTCCTATACAAGCAAGTCCACTTCAAAAATTGTACAATTCATTTTTGAGGGCTGGCAAATGAAGGAATATGGGAGCTCCAGTACTACTGAAGGGTGGTTTGTTGTTCGTAAATGTGAAATATCCTATCATTTTCAGTCTTCTGAAGCCCAGTTACAAATAACACAGTTCTAGATTTTGTCCGCCTAGTACACTTATACGATAGATGAGTTTATCTGTAGTTCCATTGAATAACAGAAGATAGAATAATATTCTGCATTGTGAATGATAAGTTGTATATTGCCCTAAGGAGATAAAATCCATGTATCTCCCAAATGGTGTATAAAACTGTCTTTTCTGGAAAAGGAGATTGTGTGTGGTCATACTTCTGTTGCCATTTTGTTGAGGTCTCTACTCTCTGTAAGACCACTTAATGAAGAGATATAAGACTGGTAGAGACTGAAAAAATAGGAAAAGTTTAAAAGATCCAGCATCTACTTCAAGCTGTTTGTCTTCCAAAAATGTTCTTAGAAAACTTTAGATGTTTTAGTCTCTCCCAGTTTGTCTTATGGGTCTCAGTAATGTGAGGCAAAGGTGGTTGTTTCTGCTAGCTGTGATGAACTGCTTAGATAAGAAGGTGATAACAAAGTAAAACAAGGAAAGGAAACTGGGTTACTAGTAAAAGGATGAAAAAAATTAGGGCTTTCTTTTCTTTTTTTCTTTTTTTAATTCAGGTCCTTGGTTGGGGTATGATCAAATTAATTGAAGTGTCGTTCAATACTGGGAAGGAGGGGGGAATGTCTGGGACCTACAAACAAGGGGAGTAGGAAGGCTATTGCAGTGAAGTTTAGCGATATTAAATACTGCCTTTTATTCATACACTTAAGTTACATTTTGTAAAGATTTTAGTTTATTTAACTATAAAATACTTTCTGGCTTTATAAACTCATTATCTTGACACCAGTATTTCTGAAAACAAAACCTAGCACAGGAAGATCTTGACATAATCAACAGCTGCTCATGCTAGGAGAACTGATTTATGTTGGTATTTTCAAGCTTTATTTGTTTTTTAAACTTTTTAGAAAAATATAAAAAACTATAACAGATTAAAATGAATGTTCATCTTTGTTCGCTTTGTTCAAAGCAAAAACGGTGGATTTGCTGGAATGTTCAATTTAAGTTTTCCTTTTCCTTGGTTCTTTACTAAAGGTACAGCTTGAAATGCTTGGAATGCATTTGTTTGTAGGTTTTAGCATATAAAAATCGATGATCTTTTTTCTTTTTAATAGTGCAGATTACTTTCTTCCTTCCCAGCTTTGAATTTTACACACAAATTGCTCCCTCCACTCTCACCTCTGACTACTTCTTACCTTCTCTCCCTGTTGCTTGCAGCCATTGCAGAAAAATGGTGCTAGTTTCCAAAGTTTCATCTTGAATCTGCAACCACTGCAAAAGGAACTGCTTTAGCAGTGACCCGTGTGCCCAGTTCAGTATTCGCTGCTTGGCTTGACACCTTCCTCTCCAGTAACCTCCTGCCTCTGATCCTCATAAACTCTTCTCTCTCTGCTAATAACAGATAATCTTCTGAAACAGAGATGTGTAGCTCTTTTGCAAGAAAATTAAAGAAGATATGAATTCATATGAGGGAACAAAAGAATGTCATGTATTTAACCATCAGGAAATATGGCAAATTTTGATTTAGAAAGGAGTAGATGACCATCCTGTTTTTAATGGTCGCATGAACCCATTTCATTGTCATATTAGTTTGGGTGACGATTTGTCCTTATCTGGTTGCTGTAACAAGGAAATGCTTATTGTTGAGACTGACTACCATTACAGGAATTAGAAATATGGACAAAAGTCAGATTCTGCATTGCATGGTATTTGGAATTAAGATGCCAGTGAAAGCAGGAGTACTTGGAAAGTTGGGAGTCTAGGGGAAGGTGACGAAGGACGAAGATATGAAATTGCTAAAGTGGGCTAATTACATTGATACCAAAAAAGTAAGCTGATAAATTGCTTGCACTGTTTTGGTCAACCTTGCTCCCTATCCACCTTGGCACAATGTGTAACGTGAGATTAGAATAATGTAGGGTTTATTTGGGGGATTGTCTAATATGTATGTAATACATATGTATCATTGAAAGATGTGAGACCCTAAATAAAATTGCAGAATTATTTAAATGTTGCAGTTAATATTCCTGTTTTCAGGTTTTTAGCATAATAAATACAGTTTGGGAGCTTTTGTCGTATTTTGAGTAAAACTGAATACTTGTTTAAGATGTTAAATAGTCAAACAGTAGTATTATCTGTTCTTTAACACATGGACAGGTAATTGTCAGAAGTATTTAGCTGGCCCTTGAATAATGCACAGTCTTTCCCCTGTATTAAAAAAATAGACAAGATATAATAGTATGACAAAATATAATAATGTGGATTCAGCCTAGAAAAATATTAAAAATTCAACAGGCAACAGGGCAAGAGTAAAATTTGAGTTTGAGCAACAGAAAATCGTGACAGCAAATCCATGTTACGTACACAAACATAAAACTCTGAAGTAAATATTGACCAGCCAAATGAACAGTGATAATTTAAAAATTAAATGTCTTCAGGAAGTAGTGGAAATTTCTGTAAAGCAAATAAGAATTTTTCTCAATATGTAAATATTTGTAACTGTGAATTTAAAACCAATAGTCTTTGAAGCATTAGAACGTCTTATGAAAGAGGTATGGATTTGTTAACCTAAAGGAACTGCTCATGCTACAGGTGAAAGGGGTACTAAGGTAAAATTTTTGCTTTAGTGGCATTTTGGTATGGAAGCATCATGATGAATCTGGAAATCTCTTGTCCACACGCTTTTCTCTGCATTGTGCAGCTGATGAGGGACCACTGAGACATCTGTGTCATTTAGTGGCATGAAAAGACCCTGAGGTGTTCAGCATGTCTATAAGTTCAGTGTTTCTTAGTACAAAAAATGCATTCTAATAATATTTTTTCATGTAGGTTTGGGTTTGTTTTTTTTTGTAGTATAGTACAGTCAAACTGCTTCTGCTCTTTGCTACGTAGACTTACTCTTACTTGCTTCAGTGTTTGTTTTGTTGTTGAAGCAGAAATGTTTTTGTGCTACTCATGGAGCTTAATCTCCATGATTGTGAAGATAGGTAGTTTAATTATTGGTGTTCCCTTATATGTTCGTAGATGCATTGCAGGCAGAGGAGGACTAGTGTGAAATAATATTCATACAAAACAGTGCATCTTACAAATGAATGTTAAAGGACACCACTCCATTAAAAAAAAATCCTCAGTCTTCTCAAAATAAAAACTAATGGCCTAAGTACATTGTACAAGACTATTCTAGGTGTTAATATATTCAGACAAAAGAAAAAACACTTGCAGCATTTGGTTTTCCTTTCGTCATTGGTTCCATGTTTAGTCGGTGGTTGTGCACTCTTAGCTTTTGTCTGACGAATGAGTCAAGGTTACTGTTGTTATGAGACTTAATCTTTCATATTTGTCCAGTGGAAGTTAATGCTTATTATGCTGTTCTGTAAATCAGTAAATAGCTGTGTGAATCACTTGTGTGTCCAGCTCTTCTGAGAGCTTAAAAAAAGTCATTAGGAATAAGATTCCTGTTAAAAAGCTGGGTTAGTATCATATATGCTTTAGGTTACATGTATTTTTTTCACTTGCTCATCTTGGGAGCATAAAATAAAGATAACGCTAAGAGTGTGTGCAGTGGGTAGACTGTTTAGTGTTTGCATGAGATATTTTATGAACACAAATTTCGATTTATCTGTATTCATACTTTAGAACTTGCATAGCCAAAACTCAGGAAGTTGATAGATATGTGATCCAAAGGAGAAACACATTTGGGGTTTGTAAGAATTAACTCTCTTCTTAGAAAAATCTGACAATAAGGCCTAAAGCCATTTTAATACCATGCAGAACACACTTCAGTATGTAATTATCTTTGATAGGCAGAAAAAGAATGCTTGTTCTCCCAGAGCTTAGTACATCTGCTAGATTATATGGCACTCTGTTGTCTCCTTTTGTGTATTGTCATTGATTGTAGCGGTACCAGACAATGGAGCTGGAATAGGATATCAAGAAATTGTCCAGACTGCTGTTTGTTAGCCTTCTGAGACTTGTTTCTGTTGAACAGATTAAAAATGTGTTTCTCATCATAGTACATTAGTATCATTTTGTTGACAGAGAAGATTCTTCCTTGTTACTGCATCCTCCAGTGTGGCATGCATTAAACATTGAGATGAGCAGATCCAGTTCATCCATTTGCCCCAGAGTAGAATAAGCTGTATTTTGCTCTTGACAGATGTTTTTTTGCCAGACCTTTTCTTTAAAGCTTTGCCTGTTGGAAATGCCAGTCTCCTTGGGCAGTTTGTTCTGCTGGCTGGCATAGAGTAGATAAGTTAGTAGAATGGTAAATAACTTTTGCTTGTCTCCTGTTGCAGTCTAAAGCCATTACATGTTCTCTGTCTGTAGTGGGCATGGAGAGTCTGCAATGCCTTTATCTTTGCAGTAGTAGTTATGTATCTGAACATTATTATGCCTTCAGAGTTTTGGATTAGCAGTTCTCACTTTAGATTGATGTAACCTCTTTAGAAAGTCCACAGATACTCTAAGTTACAGGTTCCTTTATAAAAAAAACACCACCTTTGTTTTGGGTCGCTTTAATGGTCACATTAAAATAACATGTAGACTTATTTATGTTGAATTTTCAATCTTGCTGTGGACCCTGAAAAAGAGATATCCATGCTGTTGCAGTAACCATGAGTAGTTGGAACAGTGAATGTTCACTTTTTAAGTCAAAATGCGTGTTCTAACATGCAGGGCTTGCTACCTCTTCTTGCCTTCCTTTACTTGAAGTTGAATCAAGGAGGCCATTAAGAGTTTTGTGACTCTTAATGTAGGATCTTGTGATTGTACCATTAATTATTTTCATCAGTTTGTAGAACGTATTCTGGCTTTCCTTGGTTTGTTCTGTATTTAGACTCTTTCAAATTTGCTAGTCATTTTATTGTCACTTTGGCCAGTGCTCTTTTCTTCTCCCTCTCTCCTGGTTATGATGGTGTCTGCATATCTATTTCAACAGTCACAGAAAATAATATATAGCATTGACTTTGTATGGGTTTATTAAACACCCTTGTCTTTGCATCTTTTGGGTTGGAAAGTCCATCAGTGGTGGTGCCTGAATGTTTATTTCCACAATAGCTAAGGAATAAAATATTCTTCATTTTTCAGTTTCTGTGTATTTTAGCCTGTTCTTTAATTTTCAGTGTATCTTTATTTATCGGAAAATATACATTTTTAACTATCTCTACTCCTAATTAGACCATCACAAAATTAATATTCCATGATAATAAAAAGTAGTGCATCCGTCATAGTATTTAACGTAATGCATATGTGCAGTTGTAGAATAAGAATAAACGTAAAGCTATCAAATTATTTAAGCAGTCAAGTAATTTAAGTACCAAATTTAAGTACCAAAAAAAAGTGATTCTTTTTAAGGATTACCAACCACAAAAAGTTGGCTGTTTTTTTCTACAGAACAAGTTGAAACCAGTGTTTCCTGCTTGTGAATTTTAAATTATTTTAATTAATCCTCTCTATTGCATGGTACCTAATATAATGTTCCAGAGAAAGCAATAAAATTTTAATATAAAAATTTACGTGTATATATATGAGAAGTAATTGGATTGGAACAAGGGATAAGAGAGCTCTTGGTGAGGTTAGGCTGAAGTGGGAAACTTGCACATGTAGTGGGGCTTAATGGAGTTTGCGTCTACTCTTGTCCAGGTATGAATGCATTTGGAAATATCACTTGCATTATTTTGGTTAGCTTCTTTCAAAAGTAAGAGCACAGACACTTTATTTTCCAAGAATTTAGGGGAGTCTTAAGAAGGTTTAGATTTTTAGATTTTTCTTGTTCTAGCATGCAAGAAAAAGACTGGTGTGTGTGTGTTTTTTCCTTTGGGGTTTTGGAGGAGGGTTAGTTTCGGTGTGGGTTTTATTTTGTGTTTTGGTGTGTTTGGGGTTTTGGTTTTCAGGGCTTGGGCTTTGTTTTTTTTAGGTTCCAAACTTAGAGTGAGGATAGGTTTCTCTCTCTGCGGGCATCGACCTTTTACTTGAGGAATTCTCCTGATATAGACTGATACCTTTTTTGTGATTTCCCTGACACAGGTGTTTGTCATCTGAAGATTGTAGTTTGTTTACAGGTGCTTTTGTAGTCAGTTTTGCCTGCCCTTTTGGCAACAGTTTAAACTCAAAGTGTCAGATGATATAATCATACCTGTGTTTTGTTTTTAAACAAAGGAAGGGTGATCTTCAGAATAGCATCTTTACTTGGGATTATTTTGTAGTTTTCCTCTAATCAGAATTAATCTTTTAACTTCTGGCTTCAAAAGTACCAAGGAGCAGCCTTTTGGTTTTCACTGTTTGATGAGTAAGTGTATGTGCCTCTTCTGCCTTTAGAAAAATGCATCTGTTAGTAGTTTCATCTGCTCGTCTGTTAAGAGTGATATAAAGCTGGGGAGTTATGATAGCTGATGTAGCTAGATGTGTCTCTGCAGCATGTGGTAAACAGAAGAGGTTATGTCTCTACATTACATCTTCATTGGTAGGCCAGAACATTAGAGTTTGTAGAGGGTTCTGTCAAGCACTCTTATTACTAACCTACTGTCTTTTACATTATCTGACCTCCTATATTATCAAAGTAATCAAACATAAGTTAATATTGTGTCAATCTAGGTTTTTCTCTGTTTATCTTGCAATATATTTTTATAAACCAAAAGTCCCAGATGTATTCAACTAAAATTTTAGAAAAAAGCTTGTACATGCTTTTTCCTAAATTTGTTACCAGGTAAAAAATTCTTTATAGATTTCCTAAGTTCCTAGTAAATTCTCCTTTGGAAATTAAAACCCTTCTTGTTGAAGTAAAAAGGTAGTTCTGTATGGATGGATTATGGGATTGGGGCAGGGGAGGGTTGTTAGAGGGGTTTTTTTTTTGTTTTTACTGTGTTACTATTCGGCAGTCTAAATTGCAGTGTGGGCTTTTAATGGGATTATTATGTTATGGTCAGGGAAGGAAACTGGGGCGGTTGTTAAGACTTCGCAAATTTTTATTCAGTTTGTGTTGTTCCTTTGCTCATTAATCAAGGCGCTAATTGCAAACAACAGTAAGGTTACTTCAAAAGTTTTTGAATAAACTAATACACATACAAACATGCACATACGTTCTTGCGTAGCAGTCTTTTCAGTCTGTATACGTTATAAGACTATTCTGCTTTATGCAAAAATTACTTAGTATACTTTTTATTTATATTAGAGCAAGGACAAGATTGCATCCTACAGCAAAACTCCAAAAGTGGATAGGAGTGATGTGGGGAAGGAGATGAAAGAAAAGTCTTCCATGAAACGTAAACTTCCTTTTACTGTTAGTCCATCCAGAAATGAAGATCGCAATTCAGACACAGGTAGAACCTTTTTATTTCCTTAACTAATTATTTGTTCATAAAATACTTCCTAATTTAATTAATTGTATATTACAGTTTTTATATTGATTACTTTTTCCCTTTCATACTCAGTATCCTTTTTTAAAGTTGCTTGCTTGCTTCCGATTGTTGCATCTCAGTCTGATAGGCTTTCATCCTATCATTAGCAAGAGCTAGCATGCCAGCATACGAGCATAGTTTATCTACATTTTCCAGTTGTTTCCAAACCTCATTCTTTTGCTTCTATTTTAATAATAAACCTTTCTTTTCATTATCGTGTCTAGAGGTCCATTTGCTTAAACAAGTTATCTGATGAAAGACATGTAAGTGCCTTGATTTGAGACACAGCTGTTAGCCGTTCATAGCCTTTTTTGGGGAGGGGAAGTGGGAAGGATTGGTAGATGTACTGTCCTCTGTATAAGAGAGAAAGTTGCTAAGGTTATGGAACTAAATTAACAAGCCATGGAGAGTGAACTTCTTCCAGTCTAAGTTCTTACGATCTATTCAGGATACCTTTTCTGCAGAGGCTGGTAGTTCTTCCTAACTTAGGCATGTTAGATTAGAACTGATTTCAAGACTTGAAAGTACCGTTCTTAACATGGCTCTTTTCAAATCAAGGTGGAGGAGCTGGATGTATTCCAAGAGTACAGTTATCTCTGAGTCTAGATAGTTAGTTACTTATGTCATAGTTTTGTAATGGTTCTGTTGATAGCAAGATGGTATCCTTGTCCTCTGGAAGGCCTCCAGAAGGCACGTTTCCCAAATTTCGCAGAGTACTACAGTTTCTTATACCATGCTTATTGTACATTTGAGTATTTTCATAAACAGATAATTCCTTTAGTACATTTAAATTTAAATGCAAGATAGGAACGTATCCTATAGTAACTGTTTAATTTTTGTTGAGGATTGATTTAGTGCAGAAGATTGGGCTCCTTACATAAATGTTTTTGTTACTGTAAAGAGAATATAGTATGAAATATGCATTTGAAATAGTCACAATATTCTTGGGTTTAGATCTCTGTTTTCACTGGGTTTACAGAATTCTAGAGTCTTATGCTATTCATGATACTGCTTGATTCTGAAAAGACCATGCATAAACTAGAAGTACACTCCCAGCATCTGCATTATTAAGTTTATTGCTTGATATTAAACCCTAAGTGTTCTTCATAATGGAAATAAATATATTTAAAAGTAATATTTAGCGCTTATCTAATGCTGCTGTCTTGGAAATCTTTTGTCATCTTTCCCCACCCCATAAGCTCTAAATAGTTCATTGTCACAGCATCATGTAAGGTAATGTAATTTTTTGTGTTTTCCTTGCCATAGCATCTATTGTCACTCGAGGCACTTAGACATGCACTGAAAGACAACGCGCACACTACAAAATATTTTTGTTAAAAGTTGTAGCAGGGAAATGAAATAAACTGTTTGAGTAGGGGCAATAAATACTTAATATAACAATAGAAGTCACATAGCTTTTAGTTACTGTGTAGCAAACATCATCAAACACTGCTGAGGTAAGTACATAAGAGTAACTACCCTGTTTCACAGATGAAGAACTTGCTACCTAAGCTTTCCAGAACCTTTAGAGGCAGAAGCATTACTAGGATGAAAGAACAGCCCTTATAATGCTGATTCTGTACCTAACCAATGAATCAGTGGGAACTAACTGCTTACAAAGATGCCAAGTTTTGCACTGACATGGATTAGGACTGACATGAGTGATTGATGAAATGCAGTGTTCCTTCGGACAAAAACTTGGCAGTAGACATTGAAAAGGTTTGCCATCAGTGAACTAAACTATTAGGTCTGACAGATACTTCTGATAGTTTCTGATAATCTGTAGTGGTATTCTATGGAAATGGTCAAAGGTTATGTATACAATTCATATTTAGCAATATTCTGAAAAAATACATGGTACTAGTCCATTCTTCCCACTGTCCATTACAGTTTCAGGGTGTATTTTATTTTTTCCCTATAGTTTTATTTTTACTACCTTTCCAATATGTTTTTTCACAGTTCAGAATAGCAAAATGTTCTTACTATTTCACTAAATAGTTTCTCTGTAACAGATTAGACCACTGATTTTAATTTTTCAAATGTTATTAAAGATTTGAAGTCTTCTAAAAATGTGCCTAGGTGGAAAAAAAACCCCAAGAAATACCATAAAAAGTAGCTCTAGGATAAAAAAAATAATTAATGGTTTAATTTAATAAATGGTTTATGTCCAAGACGGTGTTGCTAGCTGAAACCTCATGATAATTTGTAAGGTAAGTTGGTTGAAGAATGGAAATACCTAATTGTTAAGAGCATTAACATCATTAAAGTATTCATTAATGAACTACGATTTTAACTCTTGTGCTTTATTTTTGTAAAAATTGCCCCCTGGAATTCCACCTCTCGCTCCTCTTTGTGGTGAGGTTCTTTTGGTTCAGGTGTTGTCTAGAAACTATAAGTGATAGTGAACATGGACAGCCAAACAACATTAATTTGGATTTTTTTTTTATTCGATTCCAACAAAACTATACATAAAGTATATTTTGCATGTAGTCAGTTTTGACGAGACTGAAATTGGACAGCACTTGTAGTGTTCCAGAAGAGTCTAGAACAATTCTAGTCCTCCTGTTTATGTAAATTTAGATATACAGCTGGTTTTGCTTATCAAACTGCTGCAGTAAATTACAGTAGAATAAAGCAGAATCATTTAGAATCATTTGGAAAAGGCCTTTAAGATCACTGAGTCCCATCTGCAGACCTAGCACTGGCAAGTTCACCACTAAACCATGTCCCTAAGCACCACATCTACACATCTTTTAAACACCTCCAGGGATAGTAACTCAGTCACTTCCTTGGGCAGCCCGTTCCAAAGCTTGATAAACCAGCTATTTAATTAGTCTTAAATATTTTCAGATTTAGCCTTTGGGTTACTTTCTTAGTAATTTCGTGCTGGTTAGGACCTAGTCCAGTTAATACAGTCACACAGTACCAGTTGAGGTGCTTGCAGCAGCTGAGAACCCTGCACAGGGCTGAAACATAATTTGAGTCACAGGAGACCTGTGGCCTTCAGAAGAGGCCAATGGGACAAGGACAGCACCTGAGATTGCACTACAAACCTGTTTCTAAGCAACAACATCCTATTCTGGGTTTCTTTTGTTATGCAAGGGTGTGTCTGTTACATTGTCCTGGTTTGGACAGCAGTCCTGCTGAGGGCTCTGTTATCACATCCCCATTCTTGGATCAGAGGAAGCACAAACAACTTATGAAGGATTCTACACATAGACTTTGATTAAGACTGGTAGAATTGGTGGTGGGAGGAGAGGAATTTTTCAAGCATTTTTTAGGAAGTTCTCTGATTTGAAGCCTTCTGATCCAAACCCATAATTTGATTGAAAAGCTGTAGCTTATTTAGAATACTTGAATACGACTATTTAAATGTTGTTAGTTATTTTTAAATGTCCTCTGATGTGGTTATCAGAGTAAGAACAACAGGCAGGTGCTGATTTTGCAAAGGATAAGTTTGTTTGCTTTCTCCGCCTTATTAGTCTGAAGAGAGAAATTCTGATTTTTCCTAATAGTTAAATATAATGGCAAATCAGAAGAATCTTTTCTTTGTGAAGATAAGCATTGGCTTTTTTTTTTTCTTCCTTGTTACATAGCTGATTATTCAGGAAGAACGTCATGAGTTACAATTACATTGAATGTGCTAATTTGTTTATCTTTCCTCGAGAATTCTCCAGAATTTCTGTTTATAATAGCATCTCAGTTTTGTTTTCTGACCCTTTCATTTTCTGTCTTTAAAGTAGTCCAAGCGCAACACAGTCATGCTTCTTTTAGTATTTAATTAACGTCCAGAAAAGCAAAGTGATTGACCTCTTTATGTTCCACGTGTACATCATAGTAACGTAATTTCTGTGCTTGTGCTTCCCATAGTACAGAGGTTGGTGGGAGTTAAAGGAACTGTTTACACACTGTGTTTTTGTATGCTGGATTTGAACTTATTGTTCAACTATTATAAGTTTCTTGAACTGTTGTTTGGGCTATAGGCAGGAAACTGAAGGTGGTTTTGTGTGTGTGTGTTGGTTTGGTTAAATAACTATGCCATAAGCTTGATTAATTAAGCTTCATTAAGCTTATAGGGGTAATCTTAGATATCTCTACAGTGTCCAGTGTACTGTGAAGTCTCTTCATCACATTCTGTTCTTTCATTAAGGATAGGAAGCAGCAGTCAATCATGCTGTGTTTGTCTTTAAAATAGCTTTGTTTAGATTATCACAATCACACACATCTTGGTAGCTCTGTCTCTCTTAATATCATCTGCACAATTGATCATCTTGACCTGACTTCTGCCATTGTTAGTAATAAGCATATTAGTCTTTTATTGTATATCACTAAATCTTTAAAACTTCCTCAGAGGCATTTATTTCAAACAATTCATGTTTGAGCTTTGCATGTTCCTATTTCTTCATCCTGTTTTTCCTTACAGTTTGCTGTACGATAGGAGTTTTACATGAATCCAGGCTATCATGAGCCCTGGAGGTTTAAATTTGGTCTTTTTGCTTTATTTCCTTTATCCACTAATGGGGCTATTCGAACAAATAGATTATTCTGTTAGTTTGGCATGATTTGTTTTGTGAAATCCACAAGTTAAGTTATTTAATGATTTATTTTCGTGATACATTTAGAAATTACTTGACTGACAATTTGTAATTTATTCAAATCAAAATAAACTCCAGACACGTTATTGGTTGCCTTGGGGTGTAATTTTCATGCATAAGTTTTCCTAAAATAATCACTGGCGATTATAATGTTTCTCATGCCAGTACATTTAAGTACTGTGAATGAATTTCATCAAGATCTTCTACAGATAACTGCTCATATGCACCTAAATGACTGTTTGATATAACTTTTTTTAAGTCTTTTTTTAATTGTTAGTTGAAAAGCTTACATTGCAAAAGGAAAATCTTAAAGGATAATTTTGGCGGCATATTATGGAGGTTATTAAATAAGATATGTGAATATGAAGCCACTTGAAGAGTTTTAATTTTTATTTTTTTGATAACAAGTAAGAAATTCCCTGATGGTTTCTTTCTAATTGCTGAAGAACACCAAAAAGTGACAAGTCAATGTCAAGGAAGATTCCATAAAGTCTATAGTTATATATAAAAACTCTATAAAAGTTCTGTAAAACTCTGTTCCATAGATTTTGAAAACAAAATACGCAAAATCTAAAAAAAACCATACTCAAACTCACAAACATAACTCACTTTATCAGTCAGTTCTATACTTTAAATTCTACCTGAGCTTAATTTCTTAAACTGATATTATTTCTCTATCAGGGAAGTTTTTACTGTTTAAATTTTGTAAAAATCAAGTACACAGCCATGAAAAGTTTTCTATTACCACAAGGTAAAGAATATCTAAAAAGTCAAAGTTCCTGAATGTTAAGTTGGTGGTTTCCTGCTAAGTGTAGTGTACCGCATGGTGGTACTCTTGGAGCAGTGAAAACAAATGTTATGATATAGTCTGCAATAAACATAATGAGGCTTCCCTATATGGGAATGTCTCTGTGTACTTGTGTAGCTCCTTTATCAACAGCTGCTTTCTTGTTTTCCTTGGGTTAAAAAATAAATAGAACATTTTTTTTTTTACTACCTTACATGCTCTACTCTCTTGCTTTTGCTTTCTTGTGCTGCTTTTGTCCTATGTTGGTTTATCTTCTACAGTTAGAAGCAGGGCATACGCATGAGATCTTGTGGGGAACAGCAGTAGCCTCTTACAGGACACACTCCACTAAACGGATTATCAGATTCACCTGCTATAGTCCTGAGATTTTTTTTTTTTAGGTTTGTTGATTGTATTAATTTTGCATATTGAAGCACTTAGATTTGCTGATCATATGAATTCTCTCATGGATTTTAATAATGTGGAATTTTTGAGTAGTAAGGGCTTAAGTACAGTATAACTTGGTGAGAGCAATTGTATTCTTATTTGGTACTTTTAATTCATAAGTTCTAGAAATTCTTTGCAAATGCTGTGTTAACCAACAGTAATAGAAGAATCATTTGCCCCACCACTGATAACGCATTGGAATATGTAGGAGAAGTATCTTCATGTTGTTTAACTGAGCTAAACAGGAGATGGAAGTAAATTGCATTCATTTACTTAGTAGGCTTTTCTAACAAAATTATTAAAAAAACAAAACCAAAATCCAGCAGATAAAAATTGATAGTTTGTACTTGTTTGATGTTAAGATCGTTAAATACTGCTACAGTTAAAAATTATTTAGTCAAAATCACGTAATTACAAGTCAGTTGTTTTTTGTAATACTTTAACCGAAATGCCTGTGTTTGGTTTATGAGACCTTTATAAAGAAAAATGAAAGAAAAATGTCTGAAAAGGATGGAAGACGTAGACCAAAGTTCCAAATTACACAAATAAAGTACTGCTTTTAAAATTTTTTAGATATTATAACTTAGTGTGATTTCAGAGCGCATTTAACCAATCTGAATCTGTGAGAGCCTGTAGGTACTTAAATAGCTTTAGAAACAATCTGTTTATTCAGAAGTGTAATTTTAGCTCCTGGTTTAAAACTTGGACGTGAAATCTTAACTTCCGTAAATATTGATTAAAAAGAAGTTATGTATATAAAATAGCTGTCTGTTCGTGAAGGATATGAATTTCAAAGAAGTTGCTTTAAGGTGATATAACAGGATGAGTTTGAGAGAAACAATCTTTTATCCAGTTACCTGACAAACACCTGTATTAAAAAGTCTTTTCCTAATTTTTGACATGGTATCTTGAGATAATTAGAATAGAGCACAGTTGGGAATATGTGTTCAAGGGTGATAGGTGACTAGCTGATCTTACAGAATTTTTTAAGCATCTGACTTGCTTTTTGGAAAATTAAATTTGTTACATATACAGTCTTCTTTCTGTGTAACAGGTTTTTCATCTTTTATAATTTTTAGCCATCTTCCTTACAGTTTTAAGTGCTTTAACTCAGTAGCTTATTAACTTGATGTGATTAGAATATGCAGGAAATCAGAGATGCAATTTCAGTTGTCACCTGTCACCAACCACTGAAAGGGTGGTTTTATTTCTAGAAGAATGCTCTAATAGAACAGCAGTTTGAGATTTTAATGTTAATATTTCCAGAGAAGGAAGGTCCGGAGAAAAAGAAAATGAAGAAGGATGCTGGAAGTAAGAAATCAGCACCAGTTAGCATTCTTTTTGGTTATCCCCTGTCAGAGCGCAAACAGATGGCACTTCTCATGCAGATGACAGCAAGAGACAACAGTCCAGGTGATCTTACAAAGTTAACAGTTTTCTTCTTCCTGCTTGTTTAATTCCATCCCAGTCAGAATATTCCACAATCCTTGATTTTTATTGAAATTGTTTCAATTTTTCATAATTGTGATACAACTTGTACTTTGCATTGACAAGTAATTTGATGAAAAACTCAAACTTCTACATTTATGTGCAAAGCTTTGGGTTATGATAACTGTAAAACCTGCAAATCTCTTTTCTTCCTTTGATTATTTTTGCCTCTCAAACACTGTCCCATATACATTCTTTAAAAACTGAAATGTTATCTTTTTTTTTAGGAAGTTAAACTATTGTCTCATTGTCTGAATTTAGAACAGGATTTTAATTTAGAAGAAAACTGGATAGTTTCCTTAATATTTAATTGGAGAGGGGAGACACGTTTTTAATTCCAAACTTTGAACTGTCTTTGGTCCAGCTGTATTTTAAAAAAAAACCTTTATATATTTATATGTTCTACAGATGTGATATTTTTACAAAATTGGCATTTAAAAGTGAATGGCTGCATTTCCTTAAGAAATTATCCATAGCACCCCAAACCACTTCTGTTGGCACAGCTGAGGAACTACATGGAGTACAACACACAGACTGTTAACTGCCATCCCACTACATAAAATTGTAGTGGAATTGTTCTGGAGGAAGGGGAAGCAGGGTAGATGCTGAACTGCATGATCATGCTTTGGTTTGTTCCAGCAGAATTTATACCACAGTATTTGAACCATGCAGTTTAGATAGACTTCATCTGCCCTTGAAACGTGTTTTAAAAATAGTGAAATTTTGTAAAACACCCTTTTGCACATTGCAGATAGGCATTGTGTTGATTCATGTGAAGTGTCAAATACATCATTTATTTAAATATAATTAGTTACTTATTATCAACATCTTTAAATGGAAGTGGTAAAATGCGGTTAAGTAAAAATGATGTTAAATAACTTACAGTGATCATTTAAAAACTTTTGTAGATTCCACCTTAAATCAATCCTTACAAACAACACCAGCACAAAAGAAAACTCCAAGCTCTTCTTCAAGGCAAAAAGACAAAGTTAACAAGAGAAATGAACGAGGGGAAACTCCTCTACATTTGGCAGCAATTCGAGGGGATGTTAAACAAGTTAAGGAGCTCATCAGTTTAGGTGCGAATGTGAATGTGAAAGATTTTGCAGGTAAGTTCTCTTAACTGTACAAATCCAAAATTGATGCCGAAGTTGTTATCAGAGGTTTAATATCAGTTCAGCTATATGCAAGCAAAAAAAAATATAACTTGCTAGAATTTCTCAAATCTTTTTTGATGGCAATGGTATTACTAGAACAGTGTATTAATACCTGGAGGTTTCGGTTGTGGCCGGGGCCTTTACATACTAGGTATTTACAAAAATATGTGTGCACGCTTACTGAACTTTGTAGAATTATGCAAGGCAAAGTCAATAATTGATAATGGCATTGTAGGCTATGTGAGGAGATGCAAAGTTTAGTAACAGTGAAGGTGGTAGCACTGTAATGTACATTGTCTTCTTATTGAGACAGCTGATGTATACGAAGACAGATGAGTGTGATATAGCTTGCACTTGTCATCTAGTCCTACTAGATTAATGATCATTTTGATATGTGATTTGCTGTGGTTTCAGCACTGATTGCTAAGTTTTAAGGTAAGTTGTACATTGTACTATATTTTTACTATCCTTTATTTTGTATGTTTCTTTACAATATGTTTGTATAACCTCCTAAATGACTTGTTGGAATTTGCTGGCAAGCTTTTGCTTTGTTTTGCTTTTGATACTCTCACAGTAGTTAACTTTCTACGTATTTTAGTAAAAAAAATCTCCAGCAGAATAAATAGGAGATCTGCAAAGTAATGCTTTCAGAGAAGATAGGACCTTCCGTTTTGAGTCCAGTAGTTGCCAGTCGTTGATTGGCCAGACACCAAATTAAATGCATTTTCGTACTGAGATAAGCCAAAATACGTGCTGGTTTTTTCCTCAGCCAGTGTAAAAGGCCTTAAGACAAGAGTATTGAGTAGAGATTTAGGGCAAAATTTAGGGCACAGAAGGAGGCTGGGGTAACTAAGAGGGAGGGAGCAGAGTGAAAGGAAGGCTAAATCAGAGGATAAAAAGGTTGGGTGAGGTGTGGATGTTGTGGGAGTGGGGTCTGTAAAAATACAGGATTCAGTAAATGTTCTAAATGCAAGGACAGCTCTGAAAAATAATACAAGTGCCCATTATGTAAACAGTATAGGTAACTGCTCCTAATGCTCTGCTTCTCTACGGTGGCTCTAAACACTGGCAGTTCTGCATCTACAGCAGAAGTGGATCATGTTTCCCATGAGGAAGTAACTTTAAGCAAGAGCTATGTTGCTTTTGGTTTTGTTTGACTGTGCTCCCAGTGGGGAGGATAGCACTGAAGAAAAGATGACAGAATTTGTGGGGAGATCCTGGCATCCCAAGGGAGTAAAGATAATATTGAGAGTTCTAAGTAGTATAATGAAGTGGTAGCACTAGCATTTTCAAGTTTGTAGAGTCATTGCGTAATAGAAGCAAAAATGTAATGAAGGTCTGAATGAGAATTTTAACTAGACCTACAGCAAAGACTGCTAAGATACTTGGTTTATGGGTCTGAATGGTTACAGTGGTTATATTATATTCTCAGCAGGTATGGGTTAGATGAGCTGAGATAGGCCCCAGAGGGAAAAATTAAGTGGTGCAATTAGTTGTAGATCAAACTTGGATTTAAGGGAAGGTATTAATGAGATAGACTAAAATCCTAATTTTTTGTAAGAAACAGATCACTAATTTCCTGGTTTATGGAGGGTAGCTGAATTTGTGTGTGAAGATGAGGCTGCCCAGCACTGGCATATAAAGGAAGAAAAGGAAGGAAGCAAAAGTAGAATCCTTTGAGCTCTTCAGAGAACTTGAAAAGGGACATAAGAACTTGTTGACAAGAGCAATTTGAGAAAAGGAGGGGAGGTTCAGGGGAAGACAAACCCATAGAAATCACAGGGAGAATACAAACACTTGAAAAAGAGGTGGTGTGGTGGGTTAACCCTGGCTGGCTGCGAGAAGCCCACACAGCTGGAAAAAAGCCCTTATGTGTTGAGTTTAATAAGAAAAGCAAAAGCTACACGTGCAAGCAAAGGAAGAGAGGAATTTCTTCACTACTTCCATCAGCAGGCAAATGTTCAGCTACTTCCTGGGAAGGAGGACCTCAGCAGGTGTACAGGTTGCTTGGGAAGACAAATGCCATAACTACGAACATCCCTCCTTTCTCCTTTCCCTGAGCTTTTACTCCTGACCATGACATTATATGGTACAGAACATACCTTCGGACAGTTTGGTCAGTTGTCCTGTCTATGTGCCCTCCCAACCTCTTGCCTCAGGGGGAGGAGAGACAGAAGACCTTGTCACTGTACACTGTTCAGCAGTAGCCAAAACACTGGTGTGTTATGAACACTTTTAGCCCCAAATGCAATGCGCAGCACTATATATTCAAGTTAACTTCATAGCTTCATCCCAGCCTGACCTAGTACAGATATTTAACTAATTTTAAAGGCAGATAAAAGGATGAGGAGAACAGCTGAGAGCTGGTTGTAAGAATCAGTTGGGAGTAAGTCATTGCAGACTTCATTCATCAGAACTCTGGAGGGGACGTGTTTGGGATCAAGTGAGATACTTTTCCATGGGTAATCCGAAGTGGCAAGTAGAGGTGGCTGAGCTTCAAAATACTTCGCAGAGGAAGAAGTCAAGAAGAGGTAAGGAGGATTTGAGTAGTGAGTCATGAGTGGAGAAAAATAAGAATTTAGGATGCAGTGAGGTTTAGAGAATTAGAGTTTTTTAGCTAAGAATTTGGCAGGATTAAATGAGCAGAAAATTAATTAGTAATGGAGGAAATAACCCTGCGCATGGGATATCTGCCAGAATGATACTGCCGTGTGAAAACAAAAGAGTAGAGGAAACAGATGTTGAGAGCAAGCCAGGACTAGAGTTGGCAGGCCAGACATTGTGACAGGATAGAAAGGCGAAGCAGTAAAACATGGAGAAAAATGAATTATGGAGAGAATTAGTAAGGGGAAAGAAGTCAGGGATCAGAAGGCTGAGAACAGAAGAGCGTCATCATTGAGGGTGAGTGAGAAAAAGGCAAATGGCAAGAAAGTGGAAAGAAGGTGAGGGTAGCCAGGCAGTGTTGAAAGTGACTGACCCAAGTGATAACTGGAGAGGAAATCTAGTATATGAGAAAGAGTTTTGTTGTAAAATAAGGTAGAAGCTTTTTTTGTTTTTTTTTCCCCCTATTTTAGCTTTTTTTTTAAAAAAAATAAAGTGACAAATGCAAAGTTGGGTGAGGGATGAAGGTGAGAAATTGTATTACTGAGGGATTAGATGAGTTGGCCTCAAGTTGCTCCAGGGAAGGTTCGGATTAGACATCAGGAAAAATTTCTTCACTGAAAGGGTTCTTAGGCACTAGCACAGGTACCCAGGGCAGTGGTTGAATCACTATCCCTGGAGGTGTTTAAATGATGGGTAGATGAAGTGCTCAGGGATATGCTTTAGTAGTGGACAGGTGTGGTTGGACTTGATGATCTCAAAGGTCTTTTCCAACCAAATCATTCTATGATTCTGTGATTCTAACTTAGAGGTTTCTTGTATCTCCTCATCATGGATGTATAAGACCATAACTGATGAGAAGCAGAGTTCAAGTGATGAATGCTCTTCCAGAATAGCACTGGTTATGTTGGAAACAAAAGTTGAATGCGTTCCCAGAACTGGGCTTTGAGAAGGCATGAACGGCAGCAGGGCAGCTACAAAGTGGAAGGCATCAAGATGGGGAGAGGAAATTAAGATAAGGAATATAGTGTGTGGGGGTTGATCATCATCTTCAGTTGAGGCTTTGCTACAAAAAACGAGTGCTGAAATTCAGATTATCAATGTGGAAACATTGATAAAAATTACTCATATTTTAGGAAATACCAGGAATAAGTTTTCTGCTGATGTTTATTAATAGCTTGCTATCTAGACTAAAAGTTGCTGAATGTGATTAGTGGTTCCTGGTACATATTCAGTGGCTCTGAAGGAGCACTGGTTGTGATAATTTGTCATACTTATTCTTTCCAATAGTGGTTTCCAAACTGTTTCCATATAGAATAATGTTACTTATATATACATAACAATATGTTCAGATGCTCAGTAGTCAAAGAATTTCCAACGTGTTTAGCCTGGGGATTTTGTGCCAGATTTTGTCTTTCACTGTTTGATTAATGATTTCTTTGTTCAATTTAATCACAGTAATTATTTGAAATTTGTCATGAGATGTGATAAGGCATGTGTTGTTCATCAGATAGATGGCATTACCATCTTGCCAACTACTGTATGTGTTTTGAAATGTTTTAAGGCAATAGAGACCTGTAGCACAAGAAGAAAAAACAAACTTCAGTCTTTATCGTTTCAAACTTACACTTACCACACTTCACTATAGGTTGGACACCATTGCACGAAGCTTGTAACGTTGGTTACTATGATGTTGCTAAAGTCCTGATAGCAGCTGGAGCCGATGTGAACACACAGGGCTTGGATGATGACACGCCACTTCATGATTCTGCTAGTAGTGGGCATAGAAATGTAAGTGTACTGGGAGATTGGGAGGGGAGTAAATAACTGGTTTGGGTCCTAACTGTCCTGATTGCTGTTGTAGGTTTTTATAATTCTGCTTCTGCATCTTAAAGTTATTCTGAGTTTCTTCGTTTCATCTTGCTTTTCATCCTACTTCTATAGCCAGGTATTTTCTACCAGTAGCTGTTTTATTAAATATTTATAAGTCTCACTTTTACTTTTTTTAATGAATCAACATTTTAATGACTTGGTTTTTGTGACTTCTACTGTATAGAATTCTCAAAAGAAAAATGCCTCCAAGTAATATCCTGTGAGTTTGTGTGCTTGTGTGGATATATATAAAAAAAAATTAAAGGTATATATCCTACATTTTTTATGTAATTGTTTATAGACTTTATACATACATCAGTGCTCTATTTCAGTCTTAATTTTTTTTAAAGAATTACCAACAATGACTCAGTAGAGAAGCTAAATGGAGCACTGTAAGTCTTCTACAATAATTTCTGAATTTGTTCTTGTTTTCTGCAAACTAGATGCAGAAATAATTCCATTTATCTATTCTGTTTCATTACTATATGTGTGATCTGCTGTATAAAGGAAAAAATAGAAAACATCCTTAAATCACGTGCACCTTACAAACAAAATATTGGAAAAACAAAGGGCTAGAGAAACGAATTTTGACAATCTGATTGTAAAATTTTTATTTACTCTTTTAGTAACTGTTTCTTATGGGTATCTGAACAAAAGTGGGTCTTCTGATTGTACTTGCATAAAATTGCAGCAGAGTTTTGGAGAACAGGATCTCTTACTTGTCTGGTCTCAGTAGAAGTATCTAAGACGATCTCACTCACACTATGTATCAAAAAAAATCTGAAGTTTCATGATAACATGTCTGTGTCTGATGGATTTCCCCATTTTTAGCGTGTGGGACAAAAAAAAGTAACCCATGCCAGGTACTGTGCTGAAATGGCAGTGGCCTTAGTATCGTTGTAACTTTGACAATTTTTGCCTTTGATGCCAGAGAAATGGGTTTTGGTGTGTTGTGGTCAGTTAGGGACGAGGGTAGTTTGTTCCTCTAATAAGATAGTTGGATCTCTGTGAGGGCTTTTCTGAAATGCTGTGGAAACCAATAGTACTACAACTTGAAAACCTTTTCCTGTTCCTTAGAGTTAAGTGCTGTAAAATTTGGAGTGAAGAGGTGAATCGAGTACAGAAAAATGGAGAACTGGAGAGGAACCAGATGAATTGTGTGAGGAAACTCTAGAACAGCAAGAACAGAAGGCCATTGTTGCTTTTCTTTGTGATGAAGCTATATCTGTATATCAGAGGACAACTTTCCTTAGTCTTTCTGATTACCTCCTTTAGTGGGCAGATTGCGTATAACTGGATTTTGCATTCCAGTTGCTTAGGTCTTGCTTTGCAGTCTCAGTCTCATTAGGTAGGAGTTTAGGATTGTGTATCATATTATCCACATTTCACGTGCGACAGAAGATTTTTATGCT
Source organism: Tapera naevia (assembly GCA_033556795.1). Classification (NCBI taxonomy): domain Eukaryota; kingdom Metazoa; phylum Chordata; class Aves; order Cuculiformes; family Neomorphidae; genus Tapera; species Tapera naevia. The sequence continues at coordinate 9,725,815 of JAUMJJ010000022.1, read as the reverse complement.
GGCCAGGTAACATGTTGTGGAAAACCTAAAATTTCATTTATTTAATGCTGCAGATTGTGAAACTGTTGCTTCGACATGGTGGAAATCCATTTCAAGCCAATAAGCATGGGGAGAGACCTGTTGATGTTGCTGAAACTGAAGAACTAGAAATGCTACTGAAAAGGGAGGTGCCCATCTCTGATGATGAGGACAGTTGCTCAGGTAAATGTAGCCATTTAACTGCATACTTCAAGGGCATCAATTCAGCTGAAGTTATGTGGCTTAACTATTTTGCACAGTTTTAGCTATTAAGAGGTGCTGCAGGTAGCAATTGATATTGCTAAGGTAGTCTTCCGCTTTTAGTTTTGGAGAGAGTTTTCAAGTCTTTCAGTTGAATTTAGTTTTCTGAAGTGTTTATTCTGACTTTTTTTCTTCTCTCTCTTGCTCTAATAAGTCCTTCCCGCTCTCCAGGTCAACCCTACCTCAGAATGGTGGTTTTACCAGAGAAAGAGAAAAATACCATTTTTATTATGATATGAAGTAGTTTTTTAGAAGTCTTCTTGGGGGGAAATATTCCTTAGTAGGTTGATCAGGAGCTAGTGTCTCACATGGCTATACCTTCATTAGACTTCGTAAAGTCCTTTCCAGTGGGGGTATCACTGGTTTGTGAAGGTGACCAGGTAGTAGCTTGCTTATGTGGAGGCAGTAATTCATGACCCCTACTGTCTTTCTGCAGATTAAGGAGCCGATCTCAGCTCTGGGACACAGAAAGAACTATTATAACCTTGGAAGCAAAAGATTCTTGAATATGAGTAACTTGCATGAATGCCAGGCAGGAACTTTTCATTCTGCTTTCACGTAATCTTCAGGAATTCACATTCCTTTGAGTAAAAGAAATGAGGCAGACTGAAAACTGGCTGAATAGCCAGGCTGAGGGGGTGATCAGTGGCATGAAATTTGGTTGGAGGCAAGTAATTAGCAGTGTACCTCAAGGGCCAATACTGGATCCAGTCCTGTTTAGCATCTTCATTAATGATTGGAGTAGAGTGTACCATCAGGAAGTTTGTTCATGACACAGCACTAGGAGCTGTGGGTAATGCAGCAGAGGGTCATCCTAATATCCAGAGAGGGAGCTCAACATGTTAGAGAAATGGGTTAACAGGAGCCTCAAGTAGTTCAAAAAGGAGAAGTGAAAAGTCCTGCACCTGGGGAGGAACAACCACTCAAGCACCAGTACAGGCTGGGGTCTGACCCAGCTGGAGAGCAGCTTTGTGGAAAAGGCCTTAAGGGTCACGGTGAACACCAGTGACCATGAGCCAGCAATGTGCCCTTGCAGCTGAGAAGGCCAGTGGTGTCCTGTGCTGCGTTAGGAGGAATGTTGCTAGCAGGCTGAGGGAGGTGAGGGAGCTGGAGTGCTGTGTCCAGTGTTGGGCTCCCAATTATAAGAGAGATCTGAATGTGCTAGAGAGAGGCCAGCGGAGGGCCAGAAAGGTGATGAAGGGACTGGGGCATCTCCTCTATGAGGAAACGCTCAGAGGGCTGGGACTGCTGAGCCTGAAGAAGAGAAGGGTCATGGAGATCTTGCCAATGTGTACAAATACCTGAACGGAGGGTGCAAAGAGGACAGAATTGGGCTTTTTTCTGTGTTGCTCAGTGATGGAAGCAGAGGCAACGGGCACAACCGGAAACACAGGAGGTTCCCTCTGAACAGCAGAAAACGTTTTTTCACAGTGTGAGGGTGATCACACACTGGTACAGATTTTCCAGGGAGGTTTTAGAGCCTCATCCATTCTTGGAGATGTTCAAAAGTCACCTGTATGTGGTCCTAGGCAACTGGTTCGGGGTGGCCCTGCTTGAGCAGGGTTGTTGGACAAGATGGACTTCCAGAGGTCCTATTCTGGGATTCTGTGAATATTAAATGAGGGAGATGATCATGTCACATGACCAACCTGATATCCTCTATGACAAGGTTACCTGGTTAGTGGACGAGGGGAAGACTGTGGACATGCTGTACTTGGACTTTTGTAAAGCCTTTGACACCGTTTCTCACAGTATTCTGATTGAGAAGCTGGCTGCCGTTGGCCTGGACAGGCACAGCCTCTGCTGGGTGAAAAACTGGCTGGATGGCTGGGCCCGAAGTGTGGTGGTAAATGGAGTTAAATCCAGTTGGAGGCCGGTCACGAATGTTGTTCCCCAGGGTTCAGTGCTGGGTCCAGTCCTGTTCAATATCTTTATTAATATGTGGAAAAAGGGATCGAGTGCAAGTTTGCAGATGACAGCAAGCTGGGTGGCAGTGTTGATCTGCTTGAAGGAAAGGAGGCTCTGCAAAGAGATCTGGACAGGCTGGATTGATGGGCTGAGACCAACGGGATGAGGTTTAACAAGACTAAATGCTGAGTCCTGCACCTGAGACACAACAACCCCATGCAGCATTACAGGCTTGGGAAAGACTGGCTGGAGAGCTGCCTGGAGGAGAAGGACCTGGGGGTGTTGGTTGACAGCCAGCTGAATATGAGCCAGCAGTGTGCCCAGGTGGCCAAGAAGGCCAGTGGCATCTTGGCCTGTGTCAGAAACAGTGTGGCCAGCAGGACAAGGGAGGTGATTGTGCCCCTGTACTCGGCACTGGTGAGGCCACACCTCGAGTATTATGTTCAGTTCTGGGCCCTTCACTACAAGGAAGACTCTGAGGTGTTGGAGCGTGTCCAGAGTAGGGCGACGAGGCTGGTGAAGGGGATGGAAAACAAGTCCTACGAGGAACGGCTGAGGGAACTGGGGTTGTTTAGCTTGGAGAAGAGGAGGCTGAGGGGAGACCTCATCACTGTCTATGACTGCTTGAAAGGAGGCTGTGGCAGAGCGAGTGTTGATCTCTTCTCTCAAGTGACAGGTGATAGGACAAGAGGAAATGGCCATAAGTTGCCCCAGGGGAGGTTCAGACTGGATATTAGGAAGAATTTCTTTACTCAAAGGGTGGTCAGGAATTGGAACAGGCTGCCCAGGGAGGTGGCTGAGTCACCATCCCTGGAGGTGTTTAAAAACGGATAGATGAGTTTTTGAAGGACGTTGTTTAGCAGAGGATGGGTACAATTGGACTTGATGATCTCAAAGGTCTTTTCCAGCTGGGAGTTTCTGTAATTTTATGGTGGTTAAAAGTGAGTTCCTTTTTCCCTAACAATAAACAAAACAAAAAAACCCAATATATATAAATCATATATAGCTGTGATTTATATATTTTTATATCTATGAAAAGCTGGTAGCATAGAACTATTACTATGTTCGACAGGTAGTATAGAGGATAGTAGGAAGTTCTGAGATCTATTTTATTGATATTGTGTTGTTGAATACAAAGTAGCTGAGAAGCCTGCTGGCAAAGGTATGTGTCTTAACCATTATGTACTAGCAGTTTGGTGCACAGAGGATCCTGCTGCTAGGGAGGTGGAATCTTGCAGCAGAACACATTTTTTTTTTTTCTCATTCAGAATTCTAATGTATTGAAACTGCTTCATTGCTTTCCTTACACTTTCCAACTCTTCTGTTACTTTTTGTTTAGGTAAGTCAGATCTCTAGTCCATGGTGCTGAATACTGCTTGGTGCTTTTTAAAAAGCGAACTGATAGATTCAGCTCAGGAGGCTTGTCTTGGAACCTTATTTGGAGAGAATGATACATCCAGAAATACTTTTGTTTTCTCTTAAAAAGCTTAATTCTAGTGAGAAGGTTTTATCACGTTTTGAGTGAATTTTTTTCTTACTTTATTTGCGTAGTAGTGTGACTGCTAAACCGAACTTTTTGTCCCGAAGTAATGTGTGAAAAGCGTCCCATCAGTATTCAACTCATTTTTTTGTTTTCTTACTCTAGATTCTGAAGAAGCTCCATCTATAAATCCTTCTAGTGTGGAAGGGAATGTTGATTCAGAAGCAGAAAAGGACACTGGAGCCAATGACAACAAACAGACAGTCCCTAGTAAGGCGCCACTTCCACCTGCTCTCGATGAATATGAATTTAAAGATGACGATGATGATGAAATGAAAAAAATGATTGATGACAGACACATTCTTAGAAAAGACCTAAGGAAAGAGGATGAGACTGAGGTTGAAAAGAACAGCTTATTTGTGAAACAAGAAAAAGTTGTCTTTTCAAAATCATTTAAAAACAAAAAGCAGAAGCCATCTAGAGTTCTTTATTCAAGTTCTGAAAGTTCAGATGAAGAAATACTTCAGGACAAGAAGATAGTCTCTCCTTGCTCTATTTCAGAGACATCAAATTCTGATGTAAGAGTGAAGAAAGAATATATGGTTACAAATGAACACAAGCAAAAAGGTAAAGTTAAAAGGAAAGTAAAAAATCAGAGCAAAAATAAAGAGAATCAAGAACTAAAGCAAGAAAAGGAAAATGCCAGAGTAACAAATGTAGCTACTTCTGGGTTAGATTCTTTAGACAAAACTAGAGAGGAAGAAACCTTTAAGAAGGCTTTTGCCCCAAAGGACGATTCTTCCTTACATCTCTTTCATATCACTGCTGGCAAATCTCCAAAGCATCCCTGTGGATTAAGTGAAAAGCAGTCAATACCATTAAAGCAAGAAAACGCCAAAACTTGCTTATCACCAGGAGGTTCTGAAATAACATTGCAATCTGAATTAGTTCGGTATGATCACAACACTGATTCTGAATACCTAGTAGAAAGTTCTAGTGGCAAGTCTTGCAAGCACAAAGAAAAAAGCAAACATCATCAGAAAGATTTTCACTTAGAATTTGGTGAAAAATCTAGTCCTAAAATTAAAGAGGAAGATAATAGCTCAATATTTGAGAATTCAGAGTATACTCTGAGAAAGATTGACAAGGCAGGTAAAACGCTTAAAAAGCATAAACTAAAGCACAAAGAAAGAGAAAAGGAAAAGCACAAAAAGGAACAGGAAGGGGAAAAGGAAAAACATAAGCATAAAGATAATATTAAAGAGGTTCCAAGAAGTATTGAGTTTGACAGGGAGTTCTGGAAAGAGAACTTTTTCAAAAGTGATGAAAATGAAGATACGTTGTTAAGTATAGAACATGAGTCTCTTTCTTCAGACAGAAAATCAAAACTAGAAAAAGCTGTGGCAAAAGAAGGTAAGTTAGTTAAAGAAAGACAGTTCCAGAAAGAGAGAAGTGCTAAAGAGGAGAGAGAGAAAGAGAAGAACAAAAAGGAAAATGAGAAGTTTCTTAAGGATGAAAAAATAAAAGATACAAAGGAAGAAAAGGAAATTATTCTTGCAGATAAAGAAATGGAATTTTTCTGCTTTGGTGGTAAGGATGAAGTAGCCAGCATGCATTTAATAGAAAAAGAAACAGATACTGAAAAGCAGGAAAAGAATTTAAAGGAAAATAAAGAAAAGGCTGAAAAGCGAACCTCAGTCAAAGAAAAAGATGTTGAAAAAATAGAAAGAAAAAATGGAGAAAAAGAGAAAAAGGTAAAACATGAATACAAAACAGAGAAAGAAAAGGCAGAAGTAAATGAAAATACAGAGAAAGTAAAAGAAAAGCCAAATTTCCAGCAAGCAGAAAGATGCCATAAGGAAAATGATAAAATAAAAAGCACAAGTACTCTTAAAAAACTTGATGACAAAGAAAGAAATAAAGAAAAAAATGATAAGAAACATGATAAAGAAAAGAATGATAAAGAGAGACATTGGGCTGAAAGCAAAGAAAAACACTGTACTGAAAGAAAAGTCAAACAGTCTGAGAAAGAATCTGAATATACTAAATCAGAAAAAAATAGAACTAAAGACAAAGAAAAGGATCTTGAAAAAAAAGACAAATCCAAAGACAAGGAGATCTCAACAGTAGCAAACTCAAAACACATGCAGGAGGAAAGGAGATGCAATATTACAGAAAGTAATAAAACAGTGCATGACAGACTGTCATCTTTGAAAGAGAAGACAAAAGATGATTTGTTGAAAACTCCAGATGGTAGAGAGAAAGATAAAAAAGATAAAGATATTGACCGATACAAAGAGAGAGACAAGCATAAACTGCATCAAAGTAGTTTACTTAAACTAAAACTCGAACATGAGAAAATTAAGCCTAAACCAGCTCCTGCACCCAAGGATGCTCGACCTAAAGAAAAAAGATTGGTCAATGATGATTTAATGCAAACGAGTTTTGAAAGAATGCTTAGCCTTAAAGATTTGGAAATAGAGCAGTGGCATAGAAAACATAAAGAAAAAATAAAACAGAAAGAGAAAGAACGTTTAAGAAACCGCAGTTGTTTAGAACTTAACAAGATGAAAGAAAAACCAAAACCCTCATTAGCTGAAGTAAAAAGTAAAGAACTGATCCGTTCAAAAAGCTCAGAGTTGCCAGATGTTTGTATGAAGGAAAAACAGCAGAAAGACGCTACAAGTAATAGATCACAGTCAGTAGATACAAGAAGTGTCAATGTTATAAAACCTTCATTGGTTTTGGATAATGTAAATAGATCTCCCAAATCAGAAAGTGAAAAAACAGGACTGAGCTCCAGGTCAGTGTCCATGGTTTCAGTTGCAAGCTCTGAAGATTCTTGCCATACCACAGTAACTACTCCAAGGCCGATAATTGAGTATGACTCAGACTTTATGCTAGAAGGTTCCGATTCTCAAATGTGTTTTTCACAGTCACCATTTTTGGCAAGTGCCAAATCACCAGCCCTTCTTGAAAAAGAGCCCGATGGTCTTGCCAACTTACCAGATCGCATTAAATCACCTTTTGCAAGCAGGCTTCCGGCCATGTACATTAGATCAGCATCTGTTGAAGATGTTAAGCTGGTATTAAATGAATGTAGACCTGTTGTAGAGGTTCGAAGATGCAGCATGCCTGCTGCTGTCTCTGAACATGGCAAACAGCCTCGAATATCAGAAGAAAATAATCACAATGCTCTGCCATCAGGTCAGACTTATTCAAACACTTCTCCTAAACCAGACCCACCATGTAGCATGCTTGAAAGAGATTTTCAAAGTAGTATGTCTGGTTTGCAGGCAAACTTCACATTGTCTCCAGCTGGAGCCGTTAGCAATAAGCAGGCAACAGCAGGTACAAGTACCATTAAAAATGTTGTTCAGATTAGCCCGTCAGAAGACTCTAATATACATTCAGAGCCATGTAGTCAAAGTGGTGTGGCTCAGCAAACCAAACCATGGGATGTGCCTTTTGACAGACTTAATTCCTTAAACAATGAGTTTAACAGCTCAGGTCATGGTGTAGCAGAGCAAGATACTAACAGTGTTACAGCAATGCGTAATTCTGAAAACAGGACATTAAAAGAACAACAAGCATCTGAGTTTTTGCCTCAGCATGCTGAAATTAAGGGAAATTTCAGTTCTCAAGAATCTGCATCAGTTTTGCCTTCACAGTCGCCTTGTTCTTTACCTATCCAGCCACTCCCAGATGTGTCTAAACATATTTCTTTACCAGGCATTATCAGTCAAGATTCATCATTTGTACATCAGCAAAATATTGTTCAAATTACAACTTCCACTTTGGATACAAATGCTAATAGTACCAGAGAGATGGAAAATGCTTTCTTCCCTTCAAATGTTAAGAAGGCTGTTTCATCTGTTGCTGTATATTCTGAGAGCTCTGCGAAGGATGTTTCACAGAGTTGTGAAAGGGTGAATGATTTACCTATGGTGCCATTAGAAAAAGATATTCCTGAAAGCGATAGCAGTTCTCGGTTAAATGTAAATTCCTGCGCATTCGATAAACTTGTTTGTAAGAATGCTCAGAGTGAAGTGGGTAGTAACACAGCAGATACTGCAGACATTAGAAATGAAAGAGGCCAACAAGAAAAGTTCATTTCAGTGCATGGTGATAGTAAAGCCGATGTTGACCTCTGTGAAACAAGTTCAGGAATGTCAAAGGGAATTATGAATGAATTGGCTATTAAAAAGCCCTGCAGTGCAGACAGAGAAAATGTGTTGACAGATGATCCGCCACAGTACTCCTGTTTATCTAATTTGGAAAATAGTTCACAACAAATTACACAGGAAGAGGTGCATAAATACAGCCACATAATTAAACTGGAAGAAGAAGTTGCTCAGGATCAGAAAGTGGAACAGCAAGAAGTACCACAAAGAATTACGAGGAACAGAGCAAATATGCTTGCTAACCAGAGTAAGCAGAATCCTGTTGGATGCACACAGACACTAGAAAGAGAGTCTGAATCATCAGCATCTATGAAAGCAAGGATTAGATTAACTGAAGAGGATGATGCTCAGGTGCATCATCCACGTAAAAGAAAAGTGTCCCGTGTGCCTCAGCCTGTGCAAGTGAACCCTTCTTTACTGCAAGCTAAGGAGAAAACGCAGCAGTCGCTGGCAGCTATTGTTGATTCTTTGAAACTTGAAGAAATTCAGCCATACAGTTCTGAGAGAGCAAACCCGTATTTTGAATATTTGCACATAAGAAAAAAAATAGAAGAGAAGCGTAAATTACTGTGCAGTGTTATTCCTCAGGCACCTCAATACTATGATGAATATGTGACCTTCAATGGCTCATACTTACTGGATGGAAATCCCTTGAGCAAGATATGCATCCCAACTGTAAGTAACATGGTCTTTAAATATACAGTACAATGAAGGGCGTGGTATGGTTTTATTTTTGTAGTTTTCATGTTCTTCCTAACTTGCATCTGAATACTTGCACTGAAAATAGTTGGACATATTACTGGTAAATATTAATTTCACGTCATATTTTAAAGCCCCATTCAATGGAAATATAAACAGTGGATTCACAGACATCATGAGACAAACTATCATGTATGACACCTGTAAAAGGCATACGAATATTATTTTTCACATTATTTACTACTGTAAAGCCTACTTTATCAAAAGTGAAGTCAGTTGTTGAGAGCTTCTCCAAATTTCTACTGGCAATAATTTGGTTAAAACTAATTATCCAAAGCTCTTTCATTTGCAGGGCGGTGGATGTGCAATGCATCAGAATGTTTTAAGTAGGAGAGTGCCTGCTAGCTGTCTCAGTTTCTCCTTAATACGCTCAAGAGTGGCAGATATAATCTGCTGTGTCCTGGCTTTTGTAGTCCATCAGGTTAAAGTGTTCTGAATTTTATTTAATAATGCAAAGTTCTTTTCCCTGGAGAACATCCATGGTTGAGGGATGCTTTTTCAGTTCTAACCTCTCCATAGGTCTGGCATGGGCATGTTCCTGAGGACAGCTGTGGAGGAGGTCTGTGTAATGCAGAACACAGCTCAAGTGCAGATAATATTGCTGCTTGCTATGGAGGTGCCCCTCAAGGTGTCTCACAAGAACATGGTCACTGCTGGTCTCTGTTTTGAAGTAACCATAGTCATGGTAGCACGTGAATTTGCACTTTCTTTGCTTCTCAGCGTGCGTGGTTCTGTGCATGGAGGGACAGGGGAGACCTGAAACGTTGTCTGTTGAAGGTTTTCTGAAGTGCTGTTACTCCTGGCAGTTGAAGGGGGTTTTCTGTTTTTCCGCCTATTATCTGATCCACTTAATCTTCTCTAGTCCTGAGGTAAAACATATTAGCTTAACCCTGTTTGAATGGTTTACGTTAACACACATAATAGCTGAATTGGGCTGAGACAAAGCAGTTGTTTGGCTGATATACTGTAGCTTGGTAATGGCAGAATTCAATGGCATTCAGTGTGTGCCTATTGCTTAAACTATGTCAAGTTAGGAAAAGTCTGAGTTTAGGAGGAATGGGGAGAATATCTTAATCCTTGAATGGCAAAAATGCCTTCTAAGCTGAACAGTTTGTGTACATGAACTTACGCACAAGCCAAGCATCCAGTCTTCAACCTCTGTATTTCTGAATCAACTAGTTGTTATTGTTATGTCAATTCAAGATAACTTGCCCCTACTTGAGATATTGCTGTAAATTTTTCCAATAGAGTTGAAGATTCTTTTGATTAAGCAATGAACAAAAATTTGATGTGTAAAAATAAATTTAAAAATATATTGGGTTTAGTCCATGTATATGCTGTTTTCTCTAATTTTTCAGCTATGTCCCTTATATCTGCCCAAGAGAATTAATAGATGTATCCTCTAATGTTGAACTCTCTCTTGTTTGATGGTGAACACAGTTTTTTGAAATTAGTAGATCAGTTATAGTCTGAGTAAAGATGTAGATAAGATGACACTTTCAAAAGGTTCCTAAGTGAACTAAGATAAATGATAAGCTTTGCTGCAATGTACCAGGCTGTCAGCCTTCCCTAGTGTGGAAGTCTTTCTCAGTAGTTATTGCAGCTTCTATAATATATCTGTGTCACCAGAAGCAGAGATTTTTACTTTTTTTTATGTAGCAGCTGCTGGTCAAGTACATACTGTTTCCAAACTACAACTTACTGCTTTGCACACTTCAGTGCTTAATTTGGGATAAGCAGCAAGTGGAGAAGCGCAGCATATATTTTTCTCTGGCCCATCTTCTAACTGGGCAATAGAATTCATTTTCCTGTCATACATGGCAGTGTGTGTAGGCACTGTAAGAAAGGTAGGGTTATTGAGTTGGTATTGAAGTATTGCCTCATACTTCTTTCCTGTCTTTCTTGCTCTTTATAACAGAGATTCTGCAGTTCACTAAAATAAATTTAGGTAGTGGGTAACTTAGATTCAGAAAGCATCAGAGATGAATGCAGGCTCTCAATTCCCATGGCTTTTAATTACTTATTGAAAAGAAAAACCTCTAAAAAAGTTGATAAAAATGTCAATACATACTTGAAGGACTATGGTTATTGATTTTTATCTCCTTTAGATTTATGGGTTGCTTCCCTACATGTCCATGTTGTGGTGATACTGATGTTTTAAACTGGTAGTTGCTTTGTATATGCTTTCATGGCACTGTTGATCTTCTACAGTTGTAGAAAGAACAGGTGGAGCTTTTTATTCCAGGCTTTTAGGAGCAAAAGGGAAGAAAAAAAATGCTGAGAAGCCAAAATATATGATTAGGAAGTGGGTGTTTATTTCTGTTGGGAGTAAAGTGTAAGAAAGCAGCATGAGTTTTAATCTAAAAAGGGAGATGTTTTAAGCCTTTTAATTTTGTAAGTCTAAAAAATTGTCTACAATGTAGCTAAATGCTTTAGTTACTGTCATTTGTGTAAACACACAATTTGATAAAATTTCTTATGTTTCTTTCCAGAAAAAAGATACCAGTAAAATAAATTATTAGTAGTTCGGATTTAGCTTCTCTGCAGAACCTGCATCTATACAATTTAATAATTTTAGGTTTTCACCATTAAAAAACACAGTCATAATAGTTCCTATTATTAATACAATTAAAAGGAGTATTGCTAAACCAGAGATCATTTCATGCTCAGAAATGTTTGTTTGTATATTGTGCACAGGGTCCAACAATGTGGAAATAAGGGCTGTGCTTAGTCTTTCTGCAGTTGTAGAATATTAATAGTATGTACATGTTGTTATGCATATATTGTGTAATTTAATATGCAACTGTAAAATGACCATTCTGTTGGAATTGTTTTCCAGATTTTTCCTTTGATGGTTCTTTAATGATTCTCTGTTAACCTGATTTTTGCCTCGTTAATTTACATAGGCTACAGGAAAGTAGCTACTTTTTCTTAAATTATTCCTGTATTTTAGATATCATCATGTGAAGGTTTCTGTGAAGACAGTATATTTAGCTCTGAGACTCAGAATAGTTTGTGTAAAGTACTGTTCTCTGCATTGGAATTTTAAGATACACTGTAGTTTATCTGATGAACTTCAAACATCCTGTAGGTGGGAACCAGGTGATGGTGCACTTAAGTTTAATTTCCACACCCATGTTTATATTCTGTAATGTATGCCCCATATCACCGAGGCTGTAAGGATAGTCACGTATGAATTGTGGCTTCCTTCTCACCAATGCAAATATAAAACATAAGAGAGGGAAGCATCAGGTCAGTTCAAACCAGAAGGAAACAAATCTGATTCTTCTAGCAGAGTAAATTTAAATTGTACTTGGCTATGTTACTTTTCAGATTGCTATGTCAGTACATTCTGCAGGGTTCAGTCATCTTTGTCTGTACTGCCTGCTGAAAAGAGATACCAAGATGATTCATTTCCAGCTTCTGATGGCTATCTAGCAGATATGTTTCTAGTAAAGAGGATTCTGTTCAGTCTCTGGCATTGCTGTAGAAACTTAAGTTGTAAAAGCTTATATTATTCATGTTACGAGAAACTTGCTTCCTAAATGCGTGAAATATTACAGCAATAGTGCAGACCAATTGATTTGGTTGGCACAGGCAAGGGGAAATAGATAGGGATATGTGAAAATAATTGCAGAAATGTTGCGTGTGGGTGAATCTGAGTTGGCTGAAGTGTTGTCCTTTTTTGTAATGGGCACAAGTGAGAATTGAAGATTTATAGAGTGAAGAGTTGGTATTCTTGTAGTTGTTATGAAGGATGCAAGGCAAGCAAGAAACTTTCTAAATTGATTTTCATGTGTTGGAGATGGTGAAGGTATGTCTTGAACCTTAGCTATGACTGAACGAACCATTTCTGATGGGCTGCCTTCTAGTGGCGTGGCGCAAAGAGTTGAAAAGTTGACATCTATGTGGCTTATCTGTGTGGCTTTTCTGTGTGGTTTCTCTGAGTGCAATTAGAGAATGATCAAGAAGGCAGGATCTTTCTTTCCTGTATGGAGTATGGGCCCTTAAGAAACTGCTTCTCAAACTTATTTTAATTCTACAAGAAACTGAGGTCACCACATCCTTGTGGACTTTGGTTTCACGCTCTGTTCTTGCAAACCCAACACATGGGTCCATATTTTCCCTTCGTGCTTCTTATGGTCTCTTTACCAACCGTCTTTGACTGGAAGATCCCAGAGGCTCCTTTGGCTGTTTTTGCCTTGAAATCTTTAATTTCAGTTTCCCTTGAGACCAGAAAGACTATTTCCTTTGTCCAAATCCAGTGCTGGTGCACAAGTTGGGATTTGCAGCAGGTACTGAGAGACTACTGAGAACATGTTTGCAGACATAATGGATCCCAGGCTCTTTCCAAAGAAGAGAGGGAAAAAATCATAATTTCATAAATTAATGTAAACAAGCGTAGTATTGAGCTTTGGGTATTGAGTATTGGGTCCAGAGGAGGACTACGGAGATGATCTGAGGGCTGGAACACCTCTCCTATGAGGACAGGCTGAGAGAGTTGGGCTTGTTCAACCTGGAGCAGAGAAGCCTCCGGGGAGACCTTATAGCACCTACCTAAAGGTGCAACAGGAAAGCTGGGGAGGGACTTTTTACAAGGGCATGGAGTAATAGAATGAGGAGGAAGGGCTTTAAAAATGGAAGGAGAAATATTTAGATTAGACTTCAGGAGGAAATTCATCACGCTGAGGGTGGTGAGGCACTGGCAGAGGTTGCCCAGGGAAGTTGTGGATTCCCCCTCCCTGTAAGTGTTCAAGGCCAGGCTGGATGGGGCCTTGAGCAGCCTGGTGTAGTGGAAGGTGTCACTGCCCATAGCAGGGGGATTGGAACTGGGTGATCTTTAAGGTCACTCCCATCCCAAACCATTCCATGTTTCAGCAGACGGCTCAGCGCTGCCGGCAGCGAGGCGTTTATAAATACGCAGAGAGGCTGTGGTGATCTCTGGTATGGCTGCCGCACAGGCAGCCTTTGGCGCTGCTGGCACTAAAAGGCTCCGAGGGGATAGGGGACCCGTCCCGGTTGGAAGGGCACAGGCACCGCACCCCGCGGCGGGGCGGGGTCTCCCGCGCCCCTCCTCTGCCCCGCACGTCCCGCCCCGCCCCAGCCGGCGAGTGGACAGCCTGGCCGCAGCGTGAGTGCGCCGCCTGCTGTCGGAGAGGCGCCGGTGCAGCGGGAGGCGGGCGGGAAGTTCTGGCTGGAAAATGAGTGTGAGCTGCTCGTCAGGGCAGGGATTTCATACATCTCATACTCTCTCTGAAAGAGTTTTTTAATAACAACTGCGCTGTCACAGCAGCGTCACAGAGGCAGAGTTGTCTTCCACGCTGAAATAAACATCCACACAAATTAATTCTCTAGACTATTCCTTCCCAGTTATTTATTGTCATGTTGATTCTCGTTTTTGTTGCAAAATTAAATGGCCTGTAAATTTAAAGGAAGAGCTTGAAGTTGTGTGGTGAACGGGCTGCCAAGGAAGGTGGTAGGGTCACTATCCTGGAGTTGTTTAAAAGACGGGTAGATGAGGTGCTCAGGGACAGGGTTTAGTAGTGGACAAGTACAGTTAGATTTGGTGATCGCAAAGGTCTTTTCCAAATAAACGGTTCTATGATTCTATATAGATGCTTGCTAGCTCTTAAATTTTTGCTTCTCGTTAACTCAGCTGCATAAACTCAAAGAATATTTACAGCTAGATTGTTTGTCTTGCTGCTTATGCTGTGTGTCTCTTAACTAAAGCACTGAGATTTTTGAGAGATCTTTTTGGGTTTAGTAAAATTAATTAAATAAAAGCCTGATGTTACTACTACATCTTGTTTTATTGAAAGATTGTGACAGACTGTTGGACTGTGCCCTAAATGCAAAGTTTCCAGGCAAAACTAGACTGCTGTATATCTTAAGCTGAACTCAAACACGCTGAAATCCATTATGATTGAGACGGATTGTTCTAGTAGATGTTGTAATTTTGGAGGGTTTTGGTGTGTTTGTTTTTAATACTGATGACTGACGCAAAATGGCATGTGCATAAATGTTACTCACTGGTTTAGGAGCCAAGCCGTTTTCATTGAGAGAATTGAAGTGTATCTTGCTTAGTAGTTTGAAACGTGAAGGACTTGAATGTCCTTTTATAGAAAATAATAATTGAAGGAATAAGAGGGTTGTTGTAAGCTGTGCAGTCTAGTTGGAAGCCTGTGGCCACCAGTGTTCCCCAGGGATTGGTACTCAGCCCAGTCTTGGTCAATATATTCATCAATGACCTGGATGAGGGGACAGAGTGTACCCTTGGCAAGTTTGGTGGTGATGCAAAACAGGGAGGAGTGGCTAATACACCGGTGAGGCTGTGCTGCCATTCAGCAAGGCCTGAAAAGGCTGGAAGGTTCGGCAGAGAGGAATCTAATGAAGTTCAGCAAAGGCAAATGTAGAGTTCTGCACCTTGGGAGGAGTAACCCCCTACACCAATGCAGGCTAGGGTTTTGACCCAGCTGGAAAGCAGCTCTGCAGAGAAGCACTTGGGAGTCCTGGTAGACAAGAAGTTGATGATGAGCCAGCAGCGTGCCCTCATGACCAAGAAGGCCAATGATATCCTGGGGTGCATCAGGAAGAGTGTAGCAAGCAGGTAAAGGAAGGTTATCCTCCCCCTCTACTCTGTGCTAGTAAGGCTGCATCTGGAATACTGTGTCCAGTCTGAGCTCCCCAGCTCAAGAAAGACAAGGAACTGCTGGAGAAAGTCCAGTGATGGGCTGTGAAGATTAGGGGAGTGAAGCATCAGTCTTATGAGGAGAGGCTGAGCAAGCTGTGTCTCTTTAGCCTGGAAAAGAGAAAACTGGGACGGGACCTTATCAATGCTTATAAGTATCTAAGGGGCAAGTGTCAAGAGGATGGGGCCAGACTCTTTTCAATGGTGTCCAGCAACAGAGCAAGGGGCAACAGGTACAAAATGGAACACAGGAAGTTCCACCTAGATGTGAGGAAAAAAATCTTTACTGAGAGGGTGACAGAACACTGGGACAGGTTGCCCAGGACAGTTACAGAATCTCCTCCTCTGGAGATATTAAAAACTCACCTGAATGGTTCCTGAGCAACTTGCTCAAGGTGAACCTGCTTTAGCAGGGGAGATGGACCAGATGATCTCCAGAGGTTCGTTCCAACTCCAACCATTCTGTGATTCTGTGAATGAACCACAATTAGTTATTCAATATGTTCTTTAATTCCAAAGATATTCGCTAACTTCAAGTTGGGAAAAAAAGTGTCCTGAAATAATTTTCCAATGTAGCAATAGTTGATCTTTTGGTAGATAAATCACTTTGATACTGGAGTGTTTTGGTGCGTGATTGATATTAGTAATACATTGTGCCCATATTTTCCTAATGGATTTATTATTTCTCGAGTTGCAGGATCCAGATTATTTGTGTTTGTGTTAGGTACAAGGTATAGTATAATACCCCTGTAGGTATCTATGTCAGCTGTGATTTCTGGGTATCAGTGGTAGTAAGCAGTATTTCATTTGGTTTTGATGAGTCTTTCCAAAGCAATATCAATGCTGTTACATCTAGCAGTTGTTAAAAAACATCCTGAACTGTCAGAGAGAGCTCTTACTGAGAAAAGTGAACTTTGGATGGAGTCTTAACACTCCCAAGATGTTTATTAGTTACTTCTCAAGAGACATCTGATTTCTGCAGTTTCTGCTCCAGGTGCCTTTTCAGTGTTTGTTATGCAGCTCAGTCAGGACAATAATACTGCCTGTGATTGACTGAAAATCCAAAATGTTTAGAGCATAGCCAATCAGTAACAGTGCTGATCGCTCACTCAAGTTATTTGCTTTTTTTTCGAGGAGTGAGCTTTTAAAAAAATTATTTGAATGATTGAAAGGAGGTAACACTTTTCCAAGCAGCTGCCTGGGGCTCTAGTGTACTTTTGTGCTTGCCTGTGTTCTGTATTATTGTAAGATTAGGAATATGGTTGGTTATCTTTTGTGCCATAGAAGATGCCAGTGACACTTACTTTGTTATATTTGGCTAGGCCATTTTAACTTCTCAATACAAACAGTTGTACTTTAAGGAGTCTTTAAAATTGAAAGCAATTTGTATTTTTACTGTCTTCTAATGTGTAGCCCTTTTAAAGAACAGCTATAGCATGCTGCCAATGACTGGTTTAAAACACTAAATGGTTTGAAATGCCATTACAGTTGGGTTTATTAACTTTATGGTAAGGAACCCTTAAAACCTTTTCTTGCAAATGGATTTAAGTCACATAATTAATGTAAAGTACAAGACTTGTGTTTTCCCTAAAAAAAAACTTGTTTATGTTTTTTTTTAAATAAATGCTGAAACCATACAGGCATTGTTAAGTGTATGTTAAATACATATTTCCTATAGGATTTATAAAACTCTTTCCACAGATTACACCACCTCCATCACTGTCAGACCCACTTAAAGAACTATTTAAACAGCAGGAAGTTGTAAGGATGAAACTACGTTTACAGCACAGTATTGAAAGGGTAAGACTGAACTAATTTTTTATTTCCCAGCTTTAAGCTTCAGGGGTTTTTATTTTTCAATAGATAGACTATATTTTGCTCAGTTTAACAATGCTTTAGAAGTTAACTGCCTTCTATCCAAATTTATGAATTGGAGAAACTTGTAAATACAAAAAAAATGGCTTGGACAACTGCTAGCAGAATAGTTAAGTCAGTAAGATAGCAGCTTTTCCCCATTAATTGCTCTAAGATGTGGCCTATATTATTCCCAGGAACAGTGAGGAGCAGGAAGAAAGCTGCAGACTCTAATTTGAAAGCTAACTGAAGTTGCAGACTTAAGAACCACATTGACTGAGGATCAAAGAAAGAATAAATTCTGTATTGGTAGAAGACACATGCAGCTTCAAGACTAAAACATTATTTGTAATATTCAGCTTACACAAAACTGTCTAAAATTATGTTAGGACTGTATCTATAGGCTTCACTGAATTTTAACACGGAAATTGAGAAAATATTGCTGGTTTAAGAGTATTCTTTATTTTTAGGTTGCCCAAACCTTTTTCCTTGGCAGTCTAGATTTAAATGCTTTTTTTTTTCATTTCAGTATTGTGAGTCAGATTGCTTGTGGACACAGGCAGGATCCCGTTCTCGCATATCACACATTTATGCAAGCAGCTGGCTCATTAAAACCCGATGTGGTAGTCTTTTGATTAAGCTGATTTCAATGTAGCTTAGCACAGCAGCTGAGGAAAGGTTTTTTTGGTTTGGGTTTTTTTTTGTTTGTTTTTTTTTTTTTTAAATTTGATATTTCAGTGTAAAGTTAGGTATAAAATAACAAGCACAAAGAATGTAAACATGGTTCAAGTTCTGACTGGAAAGAAGGTAGTTGTAACCAAAGGAAAGATGCTGCTTTTTCCTGTTGTCCAAATTTTTTATAATCCACCTTCTTTTCTTTTGATAAAAATTGTAGCCGTTCTGTTGCAGAGCGGTAAACACAGGCATACATTCTTTTATGTCTTATAAAATTCTACATATTTTTAGTTATTTTTCTCAAACAGACTGTTCTTCTAATCCACTTTATATGACTATGAGTCAGGGTTGGCCAGATGAGCTCTGTTTTCTTGTCTCTGTTCAGGAAGGAATCTTTGTCCAGCTATGGATTTATAGAGCTTCTGCATGTTGTTTTCAAGAAAAAAAAAATTACTTAAATTATCCTGCAAATTATATTTCTGCTTCAGTTTTCTTGGCCATTGTGCCTGACATGTAAAACGTGACAGCAATCTTAATACAGTCAACACTCACAAACCTATATCCCAACCGTGTGCTCCTCATACCTTTCATCTTTCACCTTCATTAACTAGAACTTGCCTAAGTAGCACTAGGTGCTACATCTGGGCATGGCATTCAGCCAGCAGTAGTGGAAGGGGAGAAGGTGTTTTCAGTTCTGATATTCAGGTAACACAGTTTGCATCATTAAATCAGTATTTTGGATTTGAGTAGATGAACAACTTCTCCTTCCACCAGCTCATTTCTTGCAGCCTTAAAAAGAAATGTTTAAATGAATGGACATTTTTATGAGTCAAACTGTAATGTTTAATTTACCAAATGTATATTTATATGTTGATATCTTTTCAATTAGGAAAAGCTGATTGTTTCTAATGAACAGGAAGTTCTACGTGTTCATTATCGAGCAGCAAGAACACTAGCTAATCAAACACTACCATTCAGTGCCTGCACAGTTCTGCTGGATGCTGAGGTTTACAATGTGCCTCTGGATGCTCAGGTAAAGAGATATTTCAGGCAAAAAGGTCTTTCTAGCCTGACTCTAAAGGAGTGTTTGGATAGAATTCTGTTCCCATACTGAAATTTGTCATTGATTTATCTGGAATTAAGATTTTACACATAATAAATTGCCACTTCGATTAGGCCTCACTTGGGTGTATGATAACAAGAGCATAGGGTACGTGTATGCTGGTTTTCTGTTTTGTACCATGTCTGGTTTTCTTTCACCTCCAGAAATGTTAGAAAGGATAAAATGAGAACATTACTCTGCTTTTTTTTTTTTTATGAAATCAGATTTCAGTCATAAACAGAACATTTTTGAAGCTTACAAATACAGCTTAAAGAACAAAAATATTTGTCAGCATATAAGATAATTTTTGTCTCTGGTCCGGGAAATTGGAACGCAGTAGTATGTGAAGTGGTGAGATTGGTTTGTGAAATTTGGAAATGCCATGGAGTTACTCACGTAATGCTTTTCTTCTCTCTACAAGGTAGTCATTAGAATAGTTCCATAAAAAACAGGTGAACAACAATGAAATGTGGAATGCTACTAGATGACATTATTTTTTTTCAAAATCATCTCAAGTTCCATGTTATTTACGTGCACCATGATATTTACGTGTTCACTGTTGATATTCAGTTCCTGATGAACACATCAAATGAGCAGTATATTTAATAATCTGCATTTGGACTACCACTCAGATGTTTGCTGCAGCCATATCTCTTAAGAGAATACTGTTTCAGGATGTTGGTATTTTGTGAACAGGTCTGCTAACTAACAAAAATGGAAACTGCATTCAAAACCTGTTTCAGTGACTGTGAGGAGCACATAATGCCGGAAAAAATGATGTTATGGATGTAATACAAGTGTTGATGCATTGGATGTTGGGCATTTTAAAATGAAACACCTTCATTTCCAACATATGTGGAATTCAGCTTTAGATATGGAGTCCCTTATAGAATTATTACAGCTTCCAGTGTTTCCTCAGTTATTACATTAGATTTAGATTTATAGGTCCTGAGCTTTTTGGAAATTATATATGAGTTACATGAATAAGTGCATTTTTATAGTTACCATTTTACAGTTGATTTTAAATAAGCTGATTCTGTTTTTTAATTCTCTGAAATAAAATCTTTGTTGGGGGAGAAGTTGTTGTATTTGGGTTTCGCCTCCCCGAGGTATTCCACCTTTTCTGACTGACTGTATCAGGGGTGTGAAACTCAGGGCCCACTGGCCGAATCCAGCCCTCCACCTTGTTCTGTCCAGCCTGGCACCTCGTTTCTCCCTGGCGGCAGTGCCAAGCTCCTTGCCCCTGTGCTCCTGCCAGCACTGGTCACGTGGGCAGCGTGTGACGCGCATTACGCTGCAGGAGCAGAACAGCGGGAGCTGTGAGTTTGACACCCCTGGTCTATATGATAACAATATTAGTAGGAAAATGCTTCTCCTTCCCCCTCACTACCTCAACAGCTTTGTGTTTCAGTGTCTGGTAATTTTGCTTTGAAAATGGTAGTACTGCACATGATGTTCAGCAAAGTATTAAATGTATTTTTTATTATCATTGAAATTAATGTTTTAAACTACCAGCTTGATGCACCAATTGAAATTTGCTTCATAGGAAGAAAGTCGATGCAGAAGAAACCATTCTTTTGTAGTGCATCCTGCCACATTTTTTTTCACCCCGCTAGCAACTCTTTGTTCTACAATGAAGAAACATTTCTGATGAAATTTTTCTTGTGTTTGAGCAAGTAGCTGGGAAAGATTAGTAAGCAAAGATCTGGTTTATTTTGCAGGAAAATTACTTCCCCAGAAGTTTTTTTTAATGGGATTTCTGAGTCTTCAGAGGCTTGCTTTTACAGCTGCACATGTTGGGCAGACCTTGAGGACTGTACTTTGCAGTCATATGGGCCAAACCAAAAATGGTTGAGGAAGAAAGCCCTATTTGACAGACTATTAGCTGGTCACAGCTCACCTAAATGCCTGCAGTTCAGGGTTATGGGATCAGTGTTGTTGAGGACTCTTCCTAGAACCAACCTCTTCATCTGCCCTCGATATCTGAAATCTCAGCTGTTTTCTAGAGATTTCAGTCTTTGCAGGTGTTTTTCCTGCCTTTGCCATTGCTGCAGAGTACAAATTCCTACAGTGTCTTTTTTTTCCTAACAAAGGAACAGCAGCTCTTTCTTTTTAGTGATTATTCCAATTTAATATTTAAATAATAGCTTGGCTTTAGGACTGTCTGTAGAGTATCTGGTTTCTCACGATAAGCAGATGTGACATTCCAGATTTTTATTAAATAGGGTTTTTCTAAAAAATATTTCATTGAGCAGGACACAAGACACATCTGCTTATTTTTCTAATCTCCTTTTGGGGATTTAGATGGTAAAAATAATTTTTTTTTGTTACTGTTTTTGAATACCTGTGTAGCCAGTTAAGTCAGGCTGCTCAATTTTTCCTTTATTAATGATTTTTGCTGTGCTCTGAGGGAATATTAATTTAATTTGTTACTGAATTTTAAACAAAACAGCAATTTTGTGGAAGGATCTGCCTTGTACTGCTTTAGACTTTAAGGCATAAATCTTTAAGCCTCCTACTCTAAATTTCAAAAATAGTGTACAGTAAATAGCTTGAGGAACTCTGAAAATCTCCATTTTTAGTGAGCCACTGGCTCACAGTGAAAGTGGTGGTCAGTATTTATGCTCATATATACCTTGATACTTAGACTCAGAGTTTATTTTTCCATCTGAATCATTGTTTACGAAAGTTCCACAAAGTAGGCTTTATGTTTTAAAGCGTGTTTAAGACTCAATCATCAGATAACTTGAGTTTGAATAAAATTTTTTTGCAGGCCGATGACAGCAAAGCATCGGTGAGGGATCGATTTAATGCCAGACAGTTTATGTCGTGGTTACAAGATGTTGATGATAAATTTGACAAATTAAAGGTAAGCTTCTTTGTTTTTCCACTTCAAAAAAAAAAAGCTATGAGCGTCACTACAAAGGTGAGATGAATGAATAGTAGATTTGTATCCACTATCATAGGCTATTGTAGAAGTTTTAAGGGCAACGTAAAGGAGGGTCTAGAAGTATAAAACACTAACCTTTGTTGCTATATAGTGTAATGGAATAATCCGAAAATTTCTAAATACACAGTGGGGAAATCATTACCACCAGAGAGGCTCCTAGATATTTTTTTCTGTTTTCAAACTTGTTGCAGTGTTTTTTTAAATATTGAAGTAAGTTCTGTCTCAATTTTAAAATAGACATGCCTTTTGATGAGGCAGCAGCATGAAGCAGCAGCTTTGAATGCGGTACAGAGACTGGAGTGGCAGCTTAAACTACAAGAACTTGATCCTGCTACGTACAAATCTATCAGCATTTATGAAATTCAGGAGTTTTATGTTCCTCTTGTTGATGTTAACGATGACTTTGAATTGACGCCAATATGACAACTACCATCGTTCTGGCTTCCTCTTTGCCTTGGACAGTTGAGGTGCAGTGATGCACAAAGGTATTTTTCTTTTAAGACAGAGCACTTAATTCTGTGGAGTACTACTTTTCTCAATAATTCAGGTGTTCCTTCAGAGAAATGTGGCACAGGCTCTTGTTCAAACACAGAAGATGGATGTTAATTTTAAAGTCAGTTTCCCAATAAATGCCATTATCTGTATTTAAAAATTGCCTGTAGCTCTAGAACTTACTGCTGAAAAAGACGCTGAAACATGGTAAGTTAGCAGCGCTGGAAGCTGTTAATAACTAAAACAGCCAGCAAAAAAACCAAATGAAACCTAGAATCTGCTATAAAGCTTTGTATTATGAAACTTCACTAACAGCTGAACTCCCACAGAAAAAATATTAAAAAGCTTGTGGAAGAAAATGTAAGACTTGGAGGAAAATAGTCTATTAATCTTATTATATTTTGTAAATTGCTGTGCAGTTTTCTTTCTGAAAAAAAAAGATGTAATATTGTCTTCATTTTTGAATAATTTATTTTATACATATTGTGCAAATGTAAATAATCTTGTAATTAATGTTCAAACCTGTATAAAATAAGATATTTTAACTGTAAAACTGTTTTTGTCTAATGTTTTATTGGACCAAAGTTGTAGTTTTTATTAAGTGTAGTGTGTTCCTGGTTGGCGGTTCTTTTTTGTATAGCATGTGTTTGATTTAGCTGCTTGTTTCATCACCATAACTGTAGAAGAACTGAAACTGAACTGTATTGCATGCTTCATAGAACTCTTAGCTCCTTTACTTCAATAACTAATAACCTAAACAACTGTAATATTTACAAAATCATATTTCATATTAGTCTGCTGTTGTTATGCCATACCTATGACTATACTGAAAATATTTTTGTGTAAAACGAAAAACAACCTTTTACTCTTATATGTTGGTCTCGTAATAGAGCCTATTTTTTCCAACAAAATGCCTTTCAATGAAAATTCTTAAATTGTATATTGTCTATTTTAATATTAATCTATGGAAGGATATGTAAATAGTTGTAAATACAATGTTTAATAAATTTTATTGGTCATGTTATTAGTTGGAATTTCTTAATATTGTAACACATGCTAGATCAAATCTTAGTGTTCTTGAAATATTTAAGGAGGCTCAATGAATCTAAAAAAACCTCCCATGTTGTGAAATTTAACCCTTTTTTATTCTTGGTACTGTTGATGAGCAGACAGTTAATTATTTATTTGTAGGAGGTTACAGATATTCATGAAAAAG
This sequence comes from Tapera naevia, assembly GCA_033556795.1. Classification (NCBI taxonomy): domain Eukaryota; kingdom Metazoa; phylum Chordata; class Aves; order Cuculiformes; family Neomorphidae; genus Tapera; species Tapera naevia. The sequence continues at coordinate 9,702,228 of JAUMJJ010000022.1, read as the reverse complement.
ATTTGTTACCTTCTAGTCCATAAATTATTCAAGAATGCTTGGGATCTGATGACTGTGAAATTACTTCTGCAAGAAATGGGGCTTAGGCAGGAGACCTGGTTACCTTGAAAAGAGTTTTAAAGTACTTGGTTTGAACTGCTTTTTAATTACAGCTGGTAAACTGCTGCAGAGTACTTATTCCTTATTTTTTTATGAACACCCAGGATGCTTTTCTGGCGATGCAGAGCATACAGACATTGAACGGGAGACTGTATGGACAGTAGGCTCCTTCCCGTGTGCACGTCACTGCTAGTTCCAGACAAGAGTAAAGTAACTTTAACTCTGACATAGTAAAACCAATTAATATGCAGTTCCTGCCCTGTAATGTTTTTCCCACTTTTAATTTTAATTGGTTAAGTACCTGTGGAAAGAGAAGAAGTTCTTCCTACTTTTGTACAGGAATATCTTCCTGACATCACTCAGAATTGAAGATGTACTTGAGAAAAATACCTGCACCTAGGCAGCAGGAACCAACCCCATGGGGCTCACAGGGCTGGGAGCAGTGTGAAGGTTCAAGTGTGTTTGCTGTAAAATCAAGTTCATCCCCTGAAAGTACCAGCAGAAACATTTTTGTGAGGAATTTAAAAATACTTTGGCAGTATCCTATCTTAAAAGGAGATCTGAAGACAGATGTTGCTTACGTTTAGCCTGTGTTTTCATTACAAGCAGAGATAATTTCCTATTATTAGGGTCTGTGAAACAAATTTTTGTGTTTTTTCAATTGCAACTGCTTAGTGAAAATGTAGTTTCTCAAAGAAGGGGGACTGTCCAAATGGTTCTGTCCCTTAGACGGTGATCTCCGTTCTCTGATTTGAATCCAGGGTTTGTTCCGGTCATTATTTTTTGGGGTTTTTTGCCCTCAGATTTACTCTGTGGGATGACATCAGTGTCTTGTTGAAGGACGCCTTGCTGTGGATTTATCCCAACAAGGTGGTGCAAGCTGCAAGGAGGGATGAAAGTAGATAGAGCAAGTATTGATGAGTAATGACTCATTGGGGGAGATGGCTGTATTTCCCTTGCCAGGAAATACCTGTCTCCTGGGAAGCCTAAGGGCCACTCAGGGCTAGCAGGCTACTCCCGGGGCATTTCTTCACACTGAGGGAGGGAAATGAAGCTGGTGAAGGCGCTGGAGCACAAGTCTTATGAGGAGTGGCTGAGGGAGCTGGGGTTGTTTAACCTAGAGAAGAGGAGGCTGAGGGGAGATCTTATTGCTTTCTACAACTATGTGACAGGGCGTTGTAGCAAGGTGAATGCTGGTCTCTTTTCCCGAGCAACAAGTGATAGGATGAGCAGAAATGGCCTCAAGTTGCACCAAGGGAGGTTTAAATTGGATATTAGGAAAATATTCTTTAATGAAAGAGTGGTGAAACACTGGAACACACTGTCCAGGGAAGTGGTGAAGTCACCATCCTTGGAGGTGTTCAAAAAGCATTTAGATGTGGCATTTCAGGACGTGGTTTAGTAGGCGTGGTGGGGTTGGGTTGACTGTTGGGTTTGATGATCTTAGAGCTCTTTTCCAACCTATAAGAATCTGTGATTCTAGGACCAAACTTGCCCCCTTGGAGGAAGCCACGAAGCTGGTGAAGCGTTTAGAGGGAAGTCGTATGAAGAGCAGCTGAAGTCGCTTGGTCTGTTGTTCAGCCTGGAGGAGACTGAGGGGGGTCCTCATCGCAGTTCACTGCTTCCTCACAAGGGGAGGAGGAGGAGCAGGCGCTGATCTCTTCTCAGGTGTCCCTGTTTATCCCTCCACCCGTTTTCCCTGGAAGACGCTCCGTACTTCCCGCCGCCGTCCCGCAGCCCTTCTAGAGGCCGTCTCCTCTGCCCCGCCCCAAGTCGAGCCCCCCTGCCTCGCCCCGCTCCGCGCAGCCGCCGGCGCGGGGGTCCCGGACGGCGCTGCGGGCGGGGGGAGGGTCCTGTCGGCTGGCGGAGCCCCGGGGCGGGGCAGGAGGAGGCTGCGCCCCCGCCCCCGCGCTGCCTGCGGCCCAGGGGGAGCAGCGGGCGCTGCTGCTGCCGCCGGAGCCGCGAGCGGAGCGGAGCTGCCTGCACCCCGTGAGCCAGGTCAGAGCGGAAGATGAAGGATGGAGGGGTGCGGGATGGGTGGCGTGGAGCCGGTGGTCCGTGAAAAGGCGGCGGTGGCGGCGCCGCGGCTGCTTCTTTGTGGAAAGAAAAGTTTCGGTGCCTGCTGGAGCGGGAGGTGGAGAAGGGGGAGGAGGAGAAAAGGAGCAGGAGAAGGGGGAGGAAAGAAGCAGGAGAAGGAAAGGAGGAGAGGAAAGAGAAGGAGAGGAGGAGGAGGAGGAGAAGAAGAAGAGGAGGAAGAGGCCGAGCCCCCGCCCCCGGGAGGGGCGGCTCTCGCGGCGCTCCCCGTGCGGGCCCCGAGGCGGTTGCTCCCTGTCACCCCCTCCCCAGCCGCTGGCAGCGGCACCGCTGGAAGCCGGGCCTCCTCGGCGGGAGGGCGAGCCGAGCGCCGGTTGGTCTCCCGGAGGGGCTGGTTTGCTTTTGGGGTGGTTTTTGGCGGGCTGGGGGACGGGGGAGATGCCGGGGAAAAGCCTCGGGAAGCAGCGGGGGGCGGGGAGGGGAGCGTGGGGAAGGGGGTCCGGGCACCCTCAGCAGCGTCGTGCTCGCCTTGGCCCTCTGGGACGCAGCACCCGGTGGCTTTGTCCAAATCGCTCTCTGCAGCTCTCTGAAAGGAGGCTGTGGAGAGGTGAGTGATGGTCTCTTCTCCCAAGCAACAAGTGGTAGGACAGAAGAAACGGCCTCTAAAAGACCTCTAAAATAATCAAGTCCAACTATGGGCGAATGGCTTTAGATTGGCAGGGGAAAGATTTAGATTAGATATTAGGGAGAAATTCTTCACGCTGAGGGTGGTGAGGCAGTGGCACAGGTTGCCCGGGGAAGCTGTGGATGCCCCTCCCTGGAAGTGTTCAAGGCCAGGTTGTCTGGGGCCTTGAGCAGCTTTGGTCTGGTAGGAGGTGTCCATGCCCATGGCAGGGGAGTTGGAACTGGGTGATCTTTAAGGCCCCTTCCAACCCAAACCATTCTATGATTCTATCAGTGTAGTCTTGATGGGCCAGTCGTGCACAGTTACAGACGTCAATGTGCCCAACACGGAGAGACTGAGAAGCATTCAATAACTATTGTAAGAAAGACTAATCTGACACAGCCTTTAAATGTCCAGATTGTGCCTTATTCACAAGTTAATTTGATTTTCTGCTTTTTTATGTTTGAATATTCCTTATTCAGAATGTGGGTTTTTTTAGTTTATAAAGCAAAAAAAAACCACTTGTAGATACAGATAGAAACCCTGTGCCCCATTAGCATTTTTTCCCCTCTTACGAGAACAATGCAGGCTCACTGTAAGCTTGCCCAAACATGGGCTGCCTTTTATTATATATTGGTACAGTGCCTGGTGCAATAGGGTACTCTTTTGACTGGGCTGAAATGCTAAGCTCAAGTAAGAAGTCACTGGCACACCATATCGTGCTGTATTTGTAACAAATACCACCTGCTGAGAAGCTGGGGTTTCTCGAAGGAAGAAAGGCGGAATGCTTTGAACAAACCCAGTTCTTTCTGTCTGTTTGAAGTAGCAGATGCTCCTCTTCTGTTGAGTGCAGTCACTTGTGTGGCTCTTCAAAGTTCATTGTTCAAAGTCTCTGGTACTTTTTTTTTAATGTTGGTGGCTGTATTTATAAAAAAAAAAAAGAAGTTAACAACAACTTTGTAATTGAAATGAAAGCCTACGTGACATCTAACTCTGACTACATCAAAGGTAACATGGCAACTTACCCAGCGCTTGTCTTAAAAAGGTTGCTGTGTAGCTTTGGTCCCAGACACCTGTGTGTGCCTTTAGCCTGGGGAAATACTATTATACATGAAAGCTATCTGTCTTTGTGCATTTACAGAATTAGGTCTTCATTTGATGGGGTTTTCTCTTCTGAGGCATTTTTTTATTGTCACTGTGTATAGGTTATTATATTTGATATTGCAAACTAGAGATTGTTCACCTTGAGTTTATTGCAGTTTTAATCCAAATGTGGGATAACAGAAAGCTTCAAATAAATTAGCTGGGGGAGGAGGTCTCGGTTTGCTGTTTAGCTCTCCCATTTGACCTTTTTTTTTTTTTCAAAAAAAGTTCATCTTTCAAAGGAGCTGGAAAGGGGAAATAGGATTTAACTTTTTTTCGAATAGCCTTTTCAGTGGCTGTTTTTTATTTCAGTGCTGGTTTGCTGGTTGCAGTACTTGTGAAAATTGCTCACCTGCAGGAAACATGAGGTCACAGTACGTCACAGCGCCCACAGTCACTCTCCTTCTGTTCCTGCTTTGGATCCAGTCATCAACGGGCTGCAATAAGGCTCTCTGTGCTAGTGATGTCAGTAAATGCCTGATACAGGTACATGTTGTGTTTCTTTTATTTGCTTTTAAGCATTTAAGGAATGGTTCTGAAGCTGTCTTGAAATGATCCAGTGATACAAATAATTAGTGTTTTGTCTTAAATAGTGGGTTTTTTCAAATAAGTTCATTTGTTCTCCTGCACATATAAATGCAGGTTAATAACCATTTTATAGATAATATTAAGCGCATGTGCGTATGACCATGTTTCTTTTTTTAAAGGAAATATTTTCAAGTCGAGGATTAGGATTGCTGCATTATTGTTAGAAGCTACTACCAGTCACACTGTTAGTTTTCAGTCTCTTTCTTCTTTATTAATGATATTATGAACAAGCAGCAATTTAAAACAGATATTTTATTAGAAAGGTTTCTGTGGGCAACTGTTGGGGTTTTTTAGAGATAATCTGCAGTACCAGCAGTTCAAATGTGCTTACCATGTTCCTATGTCTGAGATATTCCCCTTATCTCTTCCCCTTAACTTGCAATCTGTCCACTTCCTTAATTCTCTCAGCCCAGGCAGGTGGTCAGTAGCTGATGCCTGATACTCTCTGTAACATCAGGTTTGTATAGTTGATAAAAAGATGCCTAAAAACTCATATGAGAGAGCTAACACGAGTAGGGGCTTAACTTGGCTTAGAGTCCTGAGGCACATTTTGAAAAGCTTTTTAGTTGGGAGGGACCTATAGCAAGCTCTGAAAGCATGAGGATCTATCTTAAAAACCAACCAACCAAACCAAACAGCAAAAGCTTATGAGTTGAACTTGTAGGCAACGGATGCCAAACTCAAATCCAGCCATTGCTTTTGAGTCGCTGTGAGTCTGTCCACACAGTGCAAGAAACAGACTGAGACCAGGTTGCTGTTCTTCTAGCAGGAGTCGAGGCATGGAGTGCAGCAGAACAGAAGCATCTTTTGTAGAATTGCAAGCAGTTCTGGTATCTACCAAGTCTCTATTTCCTGATAGTGTATCAAGCACGCTTCTTGACTTCATATTGAAAAAAGAGGCCATCATTTGATCTGTTGCAACTTCTTTAAAAGAAACCATTTCTTGCTGCCTCTTTGTAGATTGGAAATGCAGAAGCAGAGAGCACAAATACCGTATTCTGGTACTGTGCTAGTGTGCTTACCGTGTATGTGTGATCACAGTCTGAAAAGTGATAAATAAAAGGCATGAAGCTTTTCCGTGTTTACTTAATTTCATTGTATAAAAATTTCCCTGGTTTACAAATAAAAATACTTGCCAGATTCACAAACCCAACCTGTGGAATGAAGACCGACTGTACGCTGAACTTACTTGTTTCTGGCTTCTGCACTGCCAGTGCTTTAAAAACCAAAATTGCTGCTTCTCCCAGCCCTGCCATGGTTTGTGAAATTGTTAAATATGGGAGCAAAAAAGGCTTTTGAATTTCACCTTTCCAAAGACTGCACCAGTGTCTTTGCTGGTGCACTGGGCATTGTGCACTGTGACAAACTGATGCACTTAGAAGTTTCTTCTGTTGCATTTTTTCAAATCACCTCTAGGCTTGAAACCTTTAAAAAGTTTAAAAATAATAAAAATATATACAAGGTATTTCAATAGAAAGTGCAGTGGTACAGATCTGTTGATTCAGGGGAAAGCTCTTGACCCAGATGAAGAGGAAAACAGGGATGATATATTGTCTCCTTTTCCTGTGCCAGCAGTGGAGTCCACCTTCTAGGAAAGCACAGACATCTCCTTCCCCAGTAATCACTCTCTATTGAGTCAAGCTTCAGACACCCAGCATTTAAACTTTATTTGTATGAGCTAGTCTGAATAGAGTACAGCCTGGGAGAAGCAGAGCTAGTGCCACCAGAGTTCTTCCATGGCTGGGAATAAGATGGCTAAGGGTTAGTGCTGCGTGGAGGTGGATCACACCACCATGCTTTACCTGGATTGTGTTGACATTGCTGTAGTGACACAGCCCTGTACATACAGAAGAACCCCTTGTACTGCTTTACTTGTTGTAGGCGTGTTCTCTCTTTACTTTGTACAGGTGGTTTGAATCCCTTTTTAAAGAATTCCCTCAAAACCAAAGTTGTGTGCAATTCTCCAAGACCCTAAAGTAACCCAGGCCATGTGAGCTGTAGACAATTACAGGGGAAGGCCGCTGTTCCTTTCCACTGTCTGGCTGCTCTCTTCCTGCAAACAGGCCTGACGTACCAGTCAGTATTCATTCTTTATAGAAGGACAGATCAGGTCAGACTAGTCTGATTGTGGCTATGAAGACCTGTAAAGCTTTGACTTAAAGCAGTTGTCATCTTTCTTCTTGGCTTTTTCTTTTTTAAATATTCAGTGCTGTTGTGGCAGAAGCGCTGCGCTGCCATGTGAGGTGCATGTTACTTCTTTGGTAGGTATACAAGTAGAGTATAATCCACTTGGTATTTTTCCCCTCTAACCTCTTCTTTCTGGAGAAATCTGAACTTAAAAACAAATTACTGCATTGAGTGAGTTTGCCTGACTATCACATTTTTCCCTCACCTATGTTTATAACTGTTCTAGTTTGGCAAAATCTGTGGCTTGAAACCAAGGTAATGTCACTCAGAGACAACTCGGGGTGCAAAGAGAAGACAAATGTTTGTCATCTGCATCTGCATGCCAAAAGTGAGGCTGCCTGTCTTGGAGACATAATGAGAGAAAAGACCTGGTCTTTCAAAAAGCATACAGTTAACACAAATATTTTTGCCAGCATGGGTAGAAGTCAGTACAGTCATTACTGTTGCTCCTTAGGAGCTCCTCTGCTTACGGGTGGTCCCTATATAAATATTTATTTTGTTAGATTCAGAATGAAGCACGAGATCAACAACCTGCATGCATTCAGCTTTCCTTTTACATCTTGAGGCTCCAGCTGCTTTGGTACTCTTGTAGTTGTCTTCTAAGAAATTAGCTTCAAGCATCTCTCCACATATGTTTAGCCTTCACAAAAAAAAACCTTTGTGGCTTCCTGTAGTTGTTGAAGGAGTTGTGGATAAGACTTAGGAGAGAAGGACCACAAAATTAGTTCTCTTGAAGACTTTGGATGTTTACGCCTTCCTATGTCTCTGGGATTCGGGCACTGAAGTCAATAACTGGCTGTTACCTTGCCTTTCAGGTAGGCCACTGAGCCCTAGTTGCACATGACTTGAATGTTGCAGTATTTATTCTAGCACATCTGTTGTTGACTTGTATGCGTGGGTTGTTTTGATGTTTCCATGTGTGGAGGAGATGAGAAGGCCAGCTACACTTGCTGGGTGGGGCAGAGGCATATATTGTGTCCTTGCAACATGGAGGAAATCCTTGAAGGCAGAAACCTCTAGAATGGGTTGTTCCCACAATTGTTCGCAGCAAACAGGTTTGAAGAGAGTCCCAGCCTGGCTCTTGCGGTGCTGGAAGCTGAGCTTTGCTTTCCCTTCTGCAACAACTCTTTAAACTGCTGCTGTATGTAGATAAAAGATGGTCCAGAGGAGGGCTACAAAGATGATCAAAGAGCTGGAGCACCTCTGCTACAAGAACAGGCTGAGAGAGTTGGGCTTGTTCAGCTTGGAGAACAGAGGGCTCTGGGGGGACCTCATAGCAACTTCCCAGTACCTGAAGGAGCTACAGGAAAGCTGTGGGAGGGGCTTTTACAAGGGCAAGTAGTCATAGGACGAGGGGGAATGGCTCTAAATTGGGAATATTTAGATTAGACATTAGGAAGAAATTATTCACACTGAGGGTGGTGAGGCAGTGGCACAGGTTGCCCGGGGAAGCTGTGGATGCCCCCTCCATGGAAATGTTCAAGGCCAGGTTGGATGGGGCCTTGAGCAGTCTGGTCTGGTGGGAGGTGTCCCTGCCCATGGCAGGGGGGTTGGAACTGGATGATCTGTAAAGTCTCTTCCAGCCCAAACCATTTTATGATTCTGTGATTGTATAGTTTAGGCATGGATTCCAGATCTTTCTAAAGAGGGCTTGTTTCCTGGAGAATACAGACTTTTCTCTCCCAAACATTACATGCCTGCAGTGACCTTGGCTGGTGCAGTATCGTTGCGATTAAAATCTCTCTTCATTTTTGTCTTCACCTCCTGTTAATTTTGCCTACAAACGTGTCAGCTTGAAAGGATGTCCAAGACCTTTTAGCCCTGCAGTATAAAATAAACAGCACTCTTTAACTCCAGGGCTTAGGCAACTGAAAATTACTTTCAGTGTGTACGTTGTAGCTGTAGTACGTAACACAGTTGGGTTAACAAAACAGTTCTGACTGGTTTGCTTCCAGGAGATTTTCTGTTATTAAACTGTTCTAGGAAAAAAACATTAGCTTATTTTCCTTCCACTCCCCCTTCCAGTTTGCAAAGATGTTGCCAGTGCCTTCAGGTTCTGTTTCTCACTGTGCTGAGAAAGTACTCTTTGTTGTTTCAAGAAAGCTTCGAAAAAATGCCGATGTTAAATATCTTGTAAAAATCTTTATTTGCTCTCTGGAGCAGAAGTATCTTTATTGTACGAACATGCCTGCTTCCTATTTAACGCTGTGGTTTTAGACTAAGAGGCTTATTTCTTGCCCAGCAAAGTACATTCTTCAACGCACCTTCAGTAGTTCAGTTGCCAAGTTGACTTATGAGTAATATTTTCTTCCACTGACGCCTCACCACCCCCAGCTATGAACAAGGAACATTTCTCATTCTGCCTCACTTCACCCGTGTCTCATGTAAGCGTTCTTTTAAAAAGATATATCCTGTACAAGTATCCAGTGTGGATGAGTCAGGCAGAAGGACTCAGGAGTGGTTAAGGAAACCATGTATGTACAAACACATATGGAAAAACATACAGTTATTGCCCTGAAGAGACGGTTAAACTGTGAGAAGGACAGAGCTGGAGAACTGTGCTGAAGACTAATTAGGTTGCTCTTTCTTATTAGGTTGCTCCTTCTTCCTTCCCTCCTCCCCCTCCAAGCTGGAGCAAAAAAAAAAGCAAAAAAAAAACCCAGAAAATGAAATACAAAATTAAACTGCACATAAACCCATAAAATTGTTAAAATACTGGTAGGTGCAGTAATGCTTTCCTAGGTTAGTGCTTGCACATAGTGAAGCCAAGCAGAATTCTTTTTATTACGTTTCGAATGCGTAAGTCACATTTAATTCAGTGAGAATACTTTTCTCTTAGATTCACACAGTGCAATCTATAAAACTGAAACAACTTAATTTTAGTGAATTTTCTGACTTTGATTTATACATTACCTTTAATAGTTTACAGAGAATTGCCTCCTCCCACATACTGGCTTGTTGGTATTGCAGTGTCTTTAGTAAGTATGAAGTTGTTTGCCCTGTTTTACTGTTGAGGAACAAATATTTAGGATATTTTCAGTGCTAATATGTGTTAATACTACTCTCTGGCCAAAGTAATAGTACTTTACTCATGGTTGTTTTAAAAGTTGTTTAATTCAGGGTTTTTATTCTCAAGGCTGACACAATCTGTTTATTAAACAGTAAGATAAATATTTTAGAAATGCGTCATTCATTCACATAAGTCATGTTTCTAAGTTTGTGGTGTTTCCTCTTGTGGAAAAAAATTGTATATTTTAGTAATGAATGTGTTTTTCATCTTTTGCTTGGAAACAGCATAGGGATAGGTGACATTACTAAACTTTGAGGATGAAAAAGTAGAAAAATCTCGGTAGTTTTCCACTCTAAATAAAAATTAAGACTTGCTAAGACTGCATATTGCAGAAATGCATGTGGAGCAGGAGTTCACACTTGATCACTCAGCGGGGCAAACAGTTCACGTTAAACCATGCAGGCAACAGCATTCTCAGCATTAGTTTGTGAATTTCGTTTCTCTGCTGGCTTCAAGATTCATTATCTGGGATGATATGAATGGAAAAGTAACAGAGCAGTGACTGTATACTACATTGATACATTGTAGCACATCTGTGGCAGGCTTAGGGGTTTGTGGAGTTTTCATCGAGAATGAGGAGCCCTGCAGCTTCGCTTTCTGTGTTCTTAAATGCTGTTCCCATCTGGATCTTGCTCTGGCCTCCCACTCTAAAATGGACTCTTCTGCCTTCTGTGGACCTGTGTGAGTTGGTGTGAGAGAAGAGCGATCCCAGTGCAGCTCCACAGGCTGTAGACATTTGCTGTTGCCAGTGTTGGAGAATAAAGAGAGAATGAGGATCATACACGATCAAGTGCATCTCTGTGGTTTGCCTTGTCCAGCAAATGCCCTCCTGATGTTTGGTGTAAAAACGCCTCTTTTCTTTACTGCCTGCTTCGTAACATCATTTGCTTTGTAACAATAGCAGGCAAGAAATTACTTAAAAATGTGGAATTTTGCACCCTCGGTTTCTTCCCAAGGTGCTACAAAAAAACTCTGAGGGTGACGATTGTGTCTGGCTGTAAGGAGTGGTGTCCCTGGCCCAGCTGTGGTTAGCTGAGGTGGAGCCTCGGGTGGTGACTCCACATTAGGGGAATTTCATGCCAAACCACCTTCCTGCCCTTCCCTCCTCTCCATGTGTGTCTTCCGACCACACTGCAATATGTCCGTCCCCTGCCTCTGAAGAACGGGATCAAAGAGCGGGGATGGGCATCATTGTCTCCCTGGTCCAGTGTTGGGCAGAGATTTTCCGCTGGCTCTTCCAGTAAGCTGGGGGTGGGGAGGATCCCATGGTCAGTGTTTCCAGTAACAGGATTTTGTTTTCTCACCAGCTGCGCGTAACGTAATAGTTAGACTGACGTCATCAAAACCAAATTCTTAGATAGGACAAGCAAATGTGACTTCCTGACTGTCCATATTTTGCAGTCTGGTGTGATTGCAGCCCTTATATTGTCTTCACGTAGCCACAGTCTTTTGGCTGAACTGGAATTACTAGTATGGATTGGAGGGAAGGAGACTGTCTGGTTTTTAGATCTTTTTCATGCATGCAAGCCAGGCAGCATCAAACTCATGGCTCTCACTGTTCTCCTGCAGCATAACGCGCGTCACACTCTGCACATGTGACCAGCGCTGGCAGGAGCACAGGGACAAGGAGCTCAGCACTGCCGCCGGGGAGAAACGAGGTGCCAGGCTGGATAGAACAAGGTGGAGGGCCAGATTCGGCCTGTGGGCCATAAGTTTGACACTACTGATGTAGGCTGCTTCCATGCTTTGAGGTCCACAAATGTATGTCTTCCACAGAGCTACAAAATGAGTGTCTTCAGGTTTAGGAAACATGAAGAGAAAGGTTTGTCTTGCTTCCGTGACACTTCTGTTTTTCTGGCTTAATAACGATTGAAGAAAAATGAGTATGCATATCATCTCACTTTCTAGACCAGGGCTGTCATACTCACAGCCTGCAGGCTGGACCTGTCCCTCCACCTTGTTTTATCCAGCCTGGCACCTTGTTTCTACCCAGTGGCAGCACCGAGCTCCTTGTCCCTGCGCTTGTGCCAGCACTGGTCACATGTGCAGCGTGTGATGCGCGTTACACTGCAGGAGCAGGAGAGCAGCAGGAGCCGTGAGTTTGACACCCCTGGTCTAGAGGCTCCAGAGGTATGGAAGTGTCCCAAGTTATTGATTTGAAAAAGGGGGGAAGAGAGTGGATTGTTTTAATAATAGCAAAAATTAATCTCCTGGATCTGGGGAAAAAAAGGGGAGCGGGTGTCTAACATTGCAAATGGAGAACAATGTGTGACGAGCATTCAGCAGCGCAGAAAACCCAATGGTCAGATGTCTTCACCAAGTAGGTTCCTTTTAGAATCGATGAATAGATGTGCTGGTAGGTGTTGCATATCTTCTGGAGTATGCGCGTGCTGCTTATAGTAACTTCCTTTTTTAGCTAAATTATAATGTAGGCACACTACTTTTAAACATCCTTCTTTGTATTCCTGTTGTGATGGGAAAAACATTCAAAGAACTTGTAGATTCTGTCTTGCATGGAAGTGCACACACCTTTCTCACAAATGGGATTTTTTTCTCATTTAAATGTTTCTTTAGAAATTCACCTTTAAAAAAATCAGACCTTGCAGAAGATCCTTCTGTAAACTAAGCTCAGTTCTTTGGTTGGAACTATTTTTACCATTTCCTCCCTGTATTAGTGTACTAAGCTTTTTTTAATGCCATAATTTGAGTTGCAGCTTGAGGAAGCATTGCTGTGCCATGTTAGCATTTTACATCTAGGGCTGCTGTGGTGTAATAAGACTATGTTGTTTTCAGGAGCTGTGTCAGTGCCGCCCCGGGGAGGGGAACTGTTCCTGCTGTAAGGAGTGCATGCTCTGCCTGGGCACACTTTGGGATGAATGCTGTGACTGTGTTGGTAAGTTTGCATTTATTTGGGGATTTTCTTTTTTTTTGCCACATGCTGAGCTCACAGTCTTATAATAGAAGTTAAACATAAGGACTGAATCTGTGCTTTAAACATCTTGCAGCTCGTTCTGTGGGTACTGAATAAATTACTGTGGGGAACCAAACATCTGAGGGCTGCATCTGCTCTTATGGAGCACAGGGTGGCTGTAGTCCAGATTTTGCTTGGTTAATGTAATGGTCATTGTAACTGACTCCTAATTTTGTCTGTAAAACATAAACTTGTTTGTGAATTGTCATCTTGAGGGAACTACTCAGCACCTGCTTCATGAGGTTGGATGCCGTATGGAGGTTTCTAACTGTAAAGTGTATTGACAGACACCACAGATGGACAATTTTAGGATTGATTTCCCATCCTTGGGGACATGTAAATGGACATGGCCCAGCATTTCCTTTGTTCTTTTCTTTTATTTGCAAAAATTGCTCTTTGTGGAGGGTAAAAAAGAAGCATACAAGTTCTTATGTAGGATTGAATGACAATCTTAACAGGACAGCATTACTGCCGACAGGTAGTGTTGAAAGTTTCCAGATCTCTGCAAGTGAGTGCTGCCCCTCCTTAAGGAGGATATATTCTGGTTTCATCTTGCTTTAAATGTATTGAAGGCTTCATCGTTGTGATTGCTGCGAATCTCCCTCTGCTGCCATTCGAAATCCACTTGCCTTCCATGAAAGGGATGTGTCTTGAGTGTTGTAGCTGCTCTCAGTATCTCTGTCTGTCTGGGTCTATTTTGAATTCATGAAAATGATTAGCTTCAAAATGCTCCTTTTCAGCACAGTCCATTGCTTCTCCTGTTCCATCGTGATGTGAATTTGCTTTCTGACATCCTGCTTTTTGCTTGGTTCTGGTTCGCTTATCTTTACTGTCTTTCACTAAGCAGTGGAATCACTTGGTCCTGTGCATGTGTGATTCTTTCCAATGGCATGAATTATTTTCAGCCCTTTCTGTGGAGGATATACATTTAGAAATAGGCCTTGAAGTTTGCTTTTCCTATTTGATCTGAAACCTTTAGTGGGCTTCTCAAAAAGTGGGGAAAAAAAAAATAGCTTCTTTTTTCTTCATCCCCTTTGCCCTTCCAATGTCTTCTTGATTTTTTAATGTAATAATAAAATGTGCTGTTGTCATGTTCGGTCACAGCAGTGGGGAATAGGACAGTAAGTTATTTCCCTCGTTCAGAACTGTTATTTGCTGTAGAAAGCAAGGCTTAGTGTGCCAGTCTCTTCTAGGGAGAGGAAGAACCTGCCCCTTGGATTGTGAAGAAAAAGACCCGAGTCCACACGCAGGTTTTTTTTCTAAACTTGCTGATATTCACTGTTCTCCTGCTCTTTCCCATGGTGTTATACAGGAGAGAAGTTAATGAGGTTTTAGGTTCAATTTCCGAGTACTGTGTAAATTACAACATCTCTTGATGGTTCTACAGGTGCCTCAATTTTAAGATTCCACTGGACAGGGTGCTGGGCCATCTTGTCTAGACTGTGGTTGTGCCAAGAAGGGTTGGATCAGATGATCCTTGAAGTCCCTTTGAACCTGGTATTCTGTGATTCTAATTATAATTAAAATACTTTTAAAAAATAGTAAGAGGAAAGGACCTTTATGGAATGAGCAGTTACCCATTAAGCTATGAACAATGGTTTCTTGGTACCATCTTAAGATAATATTTTTGTACTGGATTGATAGGCACACATAATCCACATTCTGCAATAATTTGATAAACAATCAATATTATTTTTATCCTGTGTGTCCTTCTTAACAGTGAAATTTATTTTCTGAATCCAACCTGATGGAGGGAGCCTATAGAAAGGTTCAGCAGTTTCCATTTCAGAGCATCAATAGAATGTCATCAGTTAAAGTGCACATCTCTTGTATCTGTACGAAACTCTTACCTGGTATCTTCCCAATGAAGTTTTAGGTGGGCACCCTTTATTACAGTTGTATGGTGAATATTTCAAGTGCTTACTAAAAGGTGATAATGCAGTGATAGAAATTTTTTTATTTAAGTAGTGAAAAACAAACCTAGTTGAGATGAGTAGGAAAATAATTATTCATGGTAGGAAGTTTGCGTAACTAAAATTAATATTTTTAAGCGTGACCTGATATTATTTGGAGAAGCTTTTTTTTTTCCTTCCTACCTAATACTTGTCTCACCTTTTTTATAGGAGCAGACTATCTTGGCTTGTTCCTATCATTAAATGGTGGTAATACTAACCACTTGCTTAAGATTTACTGTATCTCTTGCTGATCATCGTGGACTAACCTCACTCTGTTTTATTCATTATGGAAATCTTATCTACATTGAAAAGATCGTGGTTTTGTATAAGGGTCCGGTTATATATGATTTCTGAAGCTGGAGTCCTAATGTATCTGCAGGGCAGGAGATACTTTGATTTTGTGGGGCAGGTAGACTTTGAACATTTATGTCCCATATTGCTTTAAGGATTGGTGTGCTTTCCGTTGTAGCTGTTTAAAACTGTGCCTGTGGAGCTACCCAAAATGATATCCAGATGTACATAAGGAAAAAGGATTTGTCTGTCTCTTGCCAGGTGACTTCAAATAGTGTTTTACGGCTTCTGAGTTTGAATACCTATCCAGATAATTTTTTAAAAAAAATCTTAGTTGTTTCTATGTTCAGATTAAGCCGAGATACCCTTCAGTTTCATTGCTAGTGTTAAATGTTAGTGTTTAAATGGTTAAGGAAAAACTGGGACCTGCATTGGAGGTCACAAAAACGTTTTGGAGGAAGTGGCAAAGAGAGAAAAAGATTACAAGTTTTTTAAAAAAGATACCACAGAAGACCTTGAAATATAAGGAATAGGTAACCTGGAAATAAGCATTTTGCCTGTAGTGACCCCTCCAACTAAGTAGCAAAATGAGGTTTATCTCAGCTGTCTCTAAGCAGGTAAAACAATACAGACTCTTGCTCTCCTCCTGATTGTTATTTTTGCATCTCTGATAGATGACTAGAAACATCTAGGGCAGGGGTGTCAAACTCACGGCCCAGCCCTCCACCTTGTTCTGTCTGGCCTGGCACCTCGTTTCTCCCCAGTGGCAGCACCGAGCTCCTTACCCCTGTGCTCCTGCCAGCGCTGGTCACGTGTGATGCGCGTTACACTGCAGGAGCAGGAGAACAGTGGGAGCTGTGAGTCTGACACCCCTTGGTCTAGTTTATTGCTGCAGCGGATGAGATTGAATACTTGAATTGTGATCAAAAGCTTTGTGTACCTCAGGACTTGACAATACTCTTCATTCATTCAATTTTAAGCTCCCATTCCAGATTCATGCCACTATCAGTTATACTGTGCTTTGCCTCTTTTCCCAGGGGAAACAAACCTTTCATTGAACTGTAATGCTAGCATAAAAAGGAAAGTGAAGTGCTGTGTAGGTGAGGTTTTTCTTTTCACTTGGATCTCACAAGTCACAGGTGTGTTTTGTGGAAGTCTGCAGAGATCTGAAACCTGATGTTATGGAAAGCTTGTTCTGCTGTGTTTAGTGGCATTTCCGCTATTGACCTACGAGTGGGGTATATATGAAAGGGCTCTCTGTTCGGCTTAGCAAAAAAAAACTCAAACCCACCAATTTTAGTTTTCTAAATATTCCTACCTGTTTCAAGGAGAAGAGTTTAGAGAGTTTTGTGTAATTTATTGTTTCCTTCCTCTGCAGGTATGTGCAATCCTCGCAATTACAGTGACACACCTCCAACATCCAAGAGCACTGTTGAGGAGCTGCATGAACCAATTCCTTCACTTTTCCGGGCGCTGACTGAAGGGGACACTCAGCTGAACTGGAATATTGTTTCCTTCCCTGTGGCAGAAGAATTGTCTCACCACGAGAACCTTGTTTCCTTTTTAGAAACAGTCAACCAGCCACAGCATCAGAACGTCTCTGTTCCAAGCAACAATGTCCACGCACCTTACTCCAGTGACAAAGGTAATGAGTGTAGTTTCTAAATTCCTAACTCTTACTCTCTTCTCTTCCTGGAGCCTTCTCATTGCATATCCTGCACTTGTCTGTGCTTGCTTCTTCTTTTCCCATAAAGTGTGAAAAGTTCAGTCTAATTTTGAGCATGATGTAACAGTAGGAGTGAGGCAGAAGTGTGGAGGAACATGGAAGATGCTGTTAAAATGTCTGATGATCTTAAGAGATGCTGAACCACGTGAGTTTGTTACCTCTGTAATTCCTCCTGTCGCATGAGGAAGTTTACTTGTTCATGTTATTTCATGTGCACTGGCAGGGTATGTTCTTTGACTTTGAAGCAGTTGCCAGTAGCTTAGGAGGCAGGACAGACCAAAACCTGAATCCAAATAATTTATCAGCGTGGTTTCAGAGGTTTGAAAAAGCCACATGCCATAAAACAATGTACTGGAGTAGATGTTTGTTTCTTTCATTTGAGCTGGCATAACTTGAACTCTTTAGAGGATTAACAGTAAACCTGAGTAAGATTAGCAAGATTGCTCTTTATGTTGAGGAGGGATACATGACAGACAATCTTAAAAAATTGGCAATTTAGGGGTGGGGGTTCAGCTTTTGGACCCATTCCTCTTATTCCTCTATCAGGGGAGGTTTCGGTTAGATATTAGGAAGAGGTTCTTCACCCAGAGGGTGGTGAGCACTGGAACAGCTTCCCAGGGAAGAAGTCACAACGCCAAGCCTGACAATGTTCTAGAAGCATTTGGACAATGCCCTCAGACACAAGGTGTGAGTGTTGAGGTTGTCCTATACAGCGATAGGAGTTGGACTTTTGGGTCCCTTCCAAATCAGGTCATTCTATGATTCAACAATTCTATGATTTTATATCAAGTTTTTTATAGTCTCACCTTCAGTTTAGAGCACAGCTTTCAGAATATTGTTTGCTGGGGAGGAGATGAGGTTTGAAGTAGTGACAAGAGTGGCATAAGAAAAATACTCTCGCTGCTTCGTTTCCATACTAAACCTGAAATACTTTTCCCTGCAAATCATTACATGAGACTGAAAAGAATGCCATAAACAATTCATAGTGAAATTGCTGCTTAGCAGGGGAAAAAAAAGAGCATCTGATTTGTTTTATTAGTGTAATTATTGCTTTGCTTCCTGCCCAACACACACTTTAAATATTCGTAACTCCATATGTTGCTGTTATGGTGGCTTTTTTACCTTATCAATGAAAGATAAACTAATTGATGGACACGCTACTTTTCCATACCATTGTGAACCTTTGACCTAGTTAGGTTTATAAGTAGGACTGCAGCTCATTAAATGGGACCACAATGGCAATTTTTCTAATTTCCTTTGGTTAAGGCACGTTAGAAAAATAAATTAACGCCAGAACTGGGAAACCAGATGGTCAGAAAGCGTCTCATTCATATGTCTTTGACGTTATTAAAATGCTTGCTTGTTGTTATAAGAATGATGCAGAAAGTAGAGTTAAATGGCAAGCCACAAAAAGCCCTGTGTGCAAACACTACAGTATTTAAAGATGTAAATTATACCGGGGGTGGGGGTGGGGGTGGGGGGGTGGAACAATTGCTTAGAACAATCTTGGATATAGAGTCATAGAACCATAGAATGGTCTGGATTTGAAGGGACCTTAAAGCTCATCCAGTTCCAGCCCTCCCTGCTAGGGGCGGGGACACCTCCAGACCAGGCTGCTCAAGGCCCCATCCAACCTGGCCTCTTGAACACTTCCAGGGAGGGCACATCCACACCTTCCCTGGGCAACCTGTGCCAGTGTCTCACCACCCTCAGCGTTAAGAATTTCTTCCTACTGTCCAATCTAAATCTTCCCCCTTCCAGTTTTAAGCTGTTAAGTGGAATATATCCCACTGTACTTAGGTACTACAGCCCAGAGGGACATTCCCTGGCAGTCCTTTAGTACCATACCAACAGGATGGGCTAATGATAGTTTTGGGTTAAACTTGGAATTCAAATTGCATCTCAAGGGTGTGGAGAAGTTTTGAGTTTAACAACCCAGACAAATACATAACGCTGCAAATTTTTTTGAGTCAAAAGCCTCCTTCATTTCATTTACTAAGAACGTGTTAGAGATAAGGTTTAGAGAGCTTTCACTGGAACGATAACAGTCCAAAAACAACAGTTATATTTGGAAATAGTTACTGAATGCTGCTGTTTTCAGGCTTCAGTAGATGCTTGCAACAGAAATAAATGTCAGAGCTGTTCTTTTAATCATTGGCTCTGTCTCCTCCATCTTAGTGACTATCAGTGAAGAACTGGAAAATGTCGAAAATGGCTTTCAACGTCCTATACCTTAGGTATCTAAATACATAAGCCTGTTACGGGGTATCTGTTTTCTTGGTCACAATGTAGATTTATTTTGTAGTGCTCTGCTTTTTCAGAAGTCATGCTAAAGTGCGCTTATAAAAACATAGGTGACTCAAACATTGAGAGAAGAAGGTGGAAAGAAAAGCTGGCAGCTGGCCTTGGTGAGTTGATGTTTATTAAGGTGGAAGCAAGGACAGCTGTGGAATTGTACCTCTTGTGCTGGATGTTGCATGAACCATAGGGTGGCATTGGTTTTAACACTTTTTTTAATTACTTCAACGGGGAAGCAGTACTTAAAAGGTGGAGGGGTGGTAGGTCAAGGGCTGAAGAACCTTGTGAGCATGGGCACAGAGAGTGAGCCTAGGAAGTTGCTGGAGGTGGATGGCTTCTGCCCATGCAAAGTTCAGTCACACAGTCAAGTCGCTGTATTTTAACAAGCTAGAATGTGTTAGACCAGGGGTGTCAAACTCACAGCCTGCGGGCTGAATCTGGCCTTCCACCTTGTTTTACCCGGCCCAGCACCTTGTTCCTACCCGACGGCAGCTCCTTGCCCCTACGCTCCCGCCAGCGCCAGTCACATGTGTGGCGAGTGTGACACTCGTTACGCTGCAGGAGTGGAAGCAGGAGAACAGCAGGAGCTGCGACTTTGACACCCCTGTGTTAGAAGAACCACTGAAAGAGAGGGTGGGTCTGTGTGTGTGCAAGCGTATGTGCTCCATTGCAGTAAATACAAGCGTAGCCTGCAGTGGAAGAAACTGAAGACCATCTCTTTACCCTTTCCTTCTCCCCAAACTTAGCTGAAGGGCAGAGCTTGCAAATGGAGACATTCTTAAGGTGACTTGCTAAGCAGTTGTCTTCAGGGCTGTGACATTCAGAGGTTTGAAAGAATATTCTTGTAAGCAGGAACATAGATTCTTTGTTTTCTTTACAATGCTGTGCCTCCTCCATTTTGTAGTTCTTCTGTGGCTCCTCGTGTTCTTCACCCCAGTGTGAGATGCTGGCAGCAGCCTGTTGCGTTGCCTGTGAAGGGAGAGAGGCTAATGAGAGGTAGATCTGTGTGCTGTCCTATGATTCAAAGGCTGCAAATACCCCTTGTCATGTCATGAGACACAGTTATGGTTCTCATTTCAATGCATATTCATACAGGGATGGTCAAGAGTGCCAGACTTGCTCGACGCAGCTCTGGCTGAGTGCCAGGAAAAGCAGTCCCAGGCACAGAACTCAGCAAGCGTTTTTGCCTGAGTGGTGAGAAGCCACCAGCCCCTGGGAAGGCCACTGTAGGTCCGGGGGGAGGTGAGGTGTGGGGATATAAAGCGTTCCCTTCTCACCCCAGCCTACTGAGAGCCCAGTCACCAGACCTTGAACTTCCTCCTTATTATCTTAATGAGTGTCTTCCCTTTCCTCCTGTGAATGGCCTTTTAATGCTTTAGCTGCCAAAGTATGCATGTGCTGCTGGAGCTGCTGGAGTTCTTCATATCAGTGCTACTTCAGCGAGGATTGTGATAATTATTAATCTGGAGCTACGTTTATACTTTATTCTTTTTGCTTCACTTTTAGCTGATACCCTCAGAGCTCTGAGCTGTGAGTTCAGACATTTAAATAAGCTTAATTTTTTCAGATAATGACAGGATTTTGGAGAGAGAGAGAGAGAGAAACCAGATAATCTTTTGGCAACGATGAAACACAGTCGGTGGTGTAGTTTAGGGTTTCTGACTTACACTGCTTGGTGACACAAGGGGGTGACTTCTGCTCCCCTCCAGGTAGAGAAGAGCCAGAAATCCAGTAAAGTGTCATTTACCTCCATAGGCACACTAGGAAGATTTTTTTTAATGTTTCCTTTTATAAGATTGGCATTTCACATGGCGTGAATTTTGGGGTTGTCCTATGCAGGGACGGGAGTTGGACTCGATGATTCTTGTGGGCCCCTCCCAACCCAGCACATTCTAAAAAATGGTATGGCTGCTGGATGGACAATGGCCTTTTAAAAGTACTTTTAGAGGTACTGATAAACAGACCACCAGACAACTGAACTTAAGTAGCACTTTTAACTTCAAAGATGGCATACACGGAGTTGTCATTAACTAGGAAAGTTTTTTTCATCTTGTAGATAGGCATTTTTCCTTAACTTACAAGGCCAAAATTGTTTTATCTTCTCCGAGTTGCTAAATTCCTCTGTAGTACACCAATACAGATCTCACTTGCAGCACACAGTATCTCAGTGAAGCCTGATAACATGAGAAACGAGTTCTTCTGGTCATTTTGAATTTAGACTTGATTGTTATTTCTCCCACACAATCTTCATCGAGTATGAATTGGGTGAAAAAAAGGTGAGAAACTCAGGTTCTGGAAATAAAAAAAGGGGAGGGGTTATGAAGGTGAGAGTCCCCTGCTGCTGCTTCCCCCTCCTCTTTCCCCATTTGTGGTCTGCAGTCCTTACTGTGTGATAACTGACAAAATGCAAATGAAATAGCTGTTACTGCACTAGGTAATGTCCTTTTTACATATGCTGAGGGAGCCAAGTGATGACTGTGTAATTAAGTTTGTGAATTAATTTAAATGCGCTCCTGGATCCCCACTGAGCCTGTAGGTATGTATTTTTTCCCCTTGTGTAACTCCACTTCTGTAGCCTGTAAAGAGGGAGTTAATGCTTGAGGCAAGGAACTCTCTCCTGCTTTCAGTATTTCAGCCTCAACACAGGCACACAGACGCTGCTGAGGAAGGGAGCAGGAGTTGTCCCATGAGAAAGTGCAGCCTGGCCAATCTGACTCCTTCAGACCTGGCAAGTCTTGGAGTGAGCAAGACTTCAGAAATTATTTTGTATTGTATACATTGAGCATGTTCTCCAGCTGCTTACAGGAGCTACTGGGAACCAGCCAGATGTACTGCTGGCTCTGGCCTGTCATGTACAGTCCGTCCTCTCCCCTTTGCAGTGTTTTTGGGCCGGTCTTCTAGGACCTAATCCTCTTAGCTTGTGTTGCAAGTAGGTATAAACTTTCTTCTCCACTCTCCAGTCAGTCACAATTAAAATCCTTGGTTGTTGCTGCCACCTTAATACTGTTAAGGTCTAGCCCTGGTTCCTTCCCATTTTGATCCTGAAAGAGTAGCCTAAGAGACCAGTTTCTCCAATCCTATAGGGTCTGACTGCTGTCGTCTGGTTCTGCCAGGGTTATGGGCAGCCTGTCTTCCAGCCTTCTTCCTCCTGGAGACATGTTCACTCGTACAAAAGCACACCTCAATGTTACTGCTAAAGAACTGGAATTCAGATTGGATGGGACTCTGACCAACCTGATCTAGCTGAAGGTGTCCTGCTCACCGCAGGGAGATTTGGACAAGATGACCTTCATGGTCCCTTCCAAACCATTCTGTGATTCCACGAAGAAAGGTTTATGTGCCTCCAGCCAGAGCACGCTTTACAGAGGGAACGTGCCAGACTGAGTGAGTCCTCATGGGGAGGGAGACCCTCTGGACACTTCAGTCCTTTGAGGAGCTGATGTTTGAAAAGAGCAGAATTTGTAGTGAAGAGCTAGTTGGTGTCTCTGTGTGGGTCAGAACTACTGTAGGGATTCTCAGTGCATTAAAAACTGGATGGATGGAGGAAAACAGGATTCTCTAGCTCTGTGCTTGAAGGTAGTTTAAGAATATTGTTGAGTTGGGGGGGAGAAAAGGTTTACGGTTAAATGTGGGGTTTGGTGTTTTTTAAATAACTTCTATGATTCTCTAACACTGAACTTTTTAATGAAGCATATAGTAACTACTGGCAACTGTCAAAGTGGTATCTCGGTGATAAAGATATTTACCTTCAGAGGACACACGCTTGCTTCTTTGGCATAGCCCATCCTTACACTTTAAAAGGTATTCGTCATAACCATGGGACACAGAAAAAACCCATCAAAAATATTCTTGCGTGTGACTATAGAAATAAATTAATCCAGAGGCAGAGCAGACAACAGGCTGGGTTGTAGAGGCTGAGAACTTGAAGCTAATATATTGCACCTTGGGTCTCTTTCTCTTCTCTCTGCTTTCACGATCACCTGTTTTTTCTTTATGCCTCATGGTCATGGTCATGATGATTTGCAATCCTACTTCAACCTTTACAAATATTTTAAGACCTTTTAAAACCAATTTTCTCCTCCTTTTGGTTTAGAACACATGTGTACTGTGGTGTATTTTGATGACTGCATGTCAATACATCAGTGCAAGATCTCTTGCGAGTCCATGGGAGCATCCAAATACCGATGGTTCCACAATGCCTGCTGTGAGTGTATTGGGCCAGAATGCATCGACTATGGCAGTAAGACTGTAAAATGTATGAACTGCATGTTTTGAAGCAGGAAAGTTGTAATATAGCAATACTGAGGCCAAAGTACCCTCTCTCAGTTAAAGAGATAGGGATTGCAAATATTGCGTTTTGGTGGAGTGCCTACTGGTTGCAATGAAATGTACCTGGTTGAAAAAAGATGTATAAAATCTGAAAAGTTTGTTGTTTTTTTTTTAATTCATGCAAGCAAGGCCAACTAGTAGAAGTTTCAACGCTATGTTTTAAGTTTTTTTTCCTTTATTTCTACTCAGATGGTACAGCCATGCTCATCCTTATTGTTCTGATTGTTTTCCTTTGATTTGAAAGTATTGACTATACTGGTTTTCAGAATGTAGTACTATATCTTGTAGTTTAGAGTAGGGAAACCTTAAGACTATGGTAATGAGATTCCCGTCATCTAAGTTCAAGTTCAACAAATAAATGGCTGCTAGTTTGGAGAGGTGGTTGTATTTTAGGGATTGTTTTCTTGGTTTAGTTTCTGGTTTTGTTTTTTAACTTTATTACCTTCCAGTTTTTGAGCATAGCCTTCTATTGTGAAAAAGGTATTGAGGGAAGAAAGTTCATACTTTCTTTTCAAATGCAACTCGTGGGCTGGCATGGATAAAATCCTGACTTCTTAGAAGGGCTGCCCAACAAAACACTATGTATGGGACTCTCTTCTTCCAAGTTTCATTTGCTCTGCTCTCGTAATTACATTTATATATTAAAATTCAGTCTTCTCTTAGATACCAATATAAAGCTGTTAAGTACAGTTGCATCTCCCTCCTTCTGCACTGTTCTCTAGGGTTGTTTTACTCCCTGAACATTCATTCCAGTAAAGGAAACGTGAAAGGTTATCATGGATTTAAGGACTAAATGAATAAAGAAGAACAAAACAACTGAACTAGCAAGAGGTACAGGGTTACCAGTTGAGCAGTTGGCAGTAGGCGTGTTCCCATTTAGTAGTTTGCTGTGAATATTTATACCAACATATAATTCTTCTCTTTTCTTCCCATGAAATGTTGTCACTGAAGAAGGAAAGATGTATCTGCAAAGACAAAATTACGATGTTCCGAGTTCAGAACATTCTGTCCATTCTTCTAAGTAAGAATTTTAATACATTGACAATTACGTAGCTGTCACTGTGACCCAGTTAGGTCTCCATTGATAATGGTACTAAGTACAAGAATAAAGTGTGTAAGTAGTTAATGATCAGCTGTTGGTATTTATAATGATGTGGGTTTCAACCCCTTGAAATGTTTTTTTAATGAATTTATGCATATGCACACAGAAAAAAAGAATTTGACTATTCATGTTTCTCTCACTAACCTCAGTGTAGAGCAGGGGTATCAAACTCACGGCCTGTGGGCCGAATCTGTCCCTCCACCTTGTTCTATCCAGCCTGGTACCTCGGTTCTCCCTGGCGGCAGAGCCGAGCTCCTTGTCCCTGCGCTCCTGCCAGCGCTGGTCTCGTGTGCAGCGTGTGACGCGCGTTACGCTGCTGGTGCAGGAGAACGGCAGGAGCTGTGAGTTTGACACCACCTGGTCTAGAGGGATTAAACTGTTTTCTAGTCACGTCAGTCTATCTGTACCATGTACAAATGGAAGCAGTAATTTTAAATTTATTTTGTTTAAAAGTTCCTCTGAAAGTTTTTTGATTTTGTTCTCATAATACAATTTTTTCAATAAGATGAAATAATAATAAAAAAAATCTACTCTTATGAAATATTACTTCAGTCTCTTTTTCAGCTATAAAGAAGTACTTGAAAGATGGATGTTTATTGTTTTGGTCTTGTGGATAATGGAATACCTTCATATTTAAACTTGCAATTAAGTGATAAAAAAAATCATAGACGTGAATAGAAAAATTTAGCTTATCATGAAGAGTTTGTTCTTATATCTGGCAATTCACGTTATTATTTCTTCTGCTTGAGTTTCTTAAAATGAATGGAGAGAAAGAATATGGTAGAGTAGCTGTGATTGTTTTTAGTTGGAGGGTGATGCATCATCGTTCTTGACCGAGATAGGAGACACATAGCAAGCATTGCTACAGGTTGTTAGCATTAGGTTTGGATTCTTGCAGTGTTAAATTATGGGAAACATTATGGGAGTTCAGAATCTTCTTGCGGGGAAAAAACAGGGCTACCCTCTGGATCTGTTACACCATCTCCATTTCCATCATCAGAATTTCATTGTGAGGTCAAGTCAAGGGGGAACAGCAAGGGTGGGGAGCAGGAGGGAAGGGAGGAGTGGCCTACCAGGTGTCCAGGAAACACTGTGGGGAATGGCAGGAAAATGTAAATAGAGTTGTCTGTGTCGTAGTGGCCTGAGAGTAGGTACTGAGGATGCACACCTTCTGGGGCTTGCCTTATGTTTTGTATTTCCTGATGCTGTCTAGAGTTTGCTGTAAGCGTTGTGTGTATGCAAATGTCATACAGCAACATCCAGTGTATTTTATTACAATGAATGTTTTAAGAGGTATTTTAATAAAAAAGTCATTACTGGTTCGCGTGTTTTCTTTCTCATGATTTTCTCAGGACAAATGTTACCAGGTTGGATAGGGCCTTGAGCAGCCCGGTCTGGTGGGAGGTGTCCCTGCCCATGGTAGGGGGTTTGGAACAGGATGGGCTTTAAGGTCCCTTCCAACCCAAAGCGTTCTGTGATTCTGTGAATCATAGCATAGGCCGAGTTCAGTGTCACACAGCTCTTCTGGCTCTCTTCACCTGCTGTGTGGTACTTCTTACAAATAACATGCTTTCCTTGCCCCAAAGGCATTAATTAATCTGCTTTCTAGGCTTTCCTTTGTACACACAGGCTTTCATTGTTTCAGATGTGTGTTTCCATATGTCATCAAGCACTTTCAGAAGTTACACTTCTTCATGACTGCTGTGCGTTGTTTTATTGCTGGTGAGAATTATGTAGTGTGAATAAAACTATCCCAGAATAGTATAGTCTATGTAGACTCCCGTCTCTCCAAGACAAACTCAACCCCAAAAACAGCTTCCTTGAAGTAGTAGGATAACTGAAAAGGAATGGGAAGTAATTATTCATTAACACAGCTGTGCAGCTTTTCCCTTTTTTTTGACAAAATGCTTCTAAAGCTCCCCTCCATTTTAATTTTATTACATTTATGGGGCTCAGGTACATCAGCAAGACTGAATTTCGTAGAATCATAGAATGGTTTGGGTTGGAAGGGACTTTTAAAAGTCATCAAGTTCGAACACACCTGCCATGGGCAGGGACACCTCCCACCACACCAGGCTGCTCAAGACCGCAGCCAACCTGGCCTTGAACAATTCCAGGGGGGAGGGGGCATCCACAACTTCCCTGGGCAACCCATGTTGGTGCCTCACAACCCTCAGCATGAAGAATTTATTCCTAATATCTAATCTAAATCTTCCTCCTTTCAGTTTAACGCCGTTCCCCCTCGTCCTACTTGCCCTTGTAAAAAGACCCTCCCTAGCTTTCTTGTGACCCCTTCAGGTACTGGAAGGTGCTATAAGATCTCCCTGGAGGCTTCTCCAGGCTGAACAAGCCCAACTCTCTCAGCCTGTCCTCATAGCAGAGGTGCTCCAGCCCTCTGATCATCTTTGTAGCCCTCCAATCATCTTTGTAGCCCTCCTCTGGACCTCTTCCAACAGTTCCATATCCTTCTTATGTTGGGGATTGCAGAATTGGACACAATACTCCAGGTGAGCTCTCACCAGAGCAGAGTAGAGACAGAATCACCTCCCTCAACCTGCTGGCCACGCTTCTTTTGATGTAACCCAGGACACAGTTGGCCTTCTGGGCTGCAAGCACACTTTGCCAGCTCATGTCAAGCTTCTCATCAACCAGCACCCCAAGTCCTTCTCACAGGGCTGCTCTCAATGACATCATCCCCTCTCCTGTATTGAAACTGTAGATTGCCTCAACCCAGGTGTAGGACCTTGCACTTGGCCTTGTTGAACTTTAACACAGGCCCACTTCTCCAGCTTGTCCAGGTCCCTCTGTATGACATCTTGTTCTTTGGGTGTGACAACTACTCCACTCAGCCTGGTGTCATCCACAGACTTGCTGAGGGTAAACTCGAAAATATTAAACAGCACTGGTCCCAGTAAGGACCCCTGAAAATTTCAAAGCAGAGACCTTGCCACCACAGGGTCCTTGCTTGACTTTGTCCTTAAAGCAGTGAATATGGGGCACAGAGACTGTAAGAAAGTGCCTCAGTCTGTGTAAGTAGGCCTCTGACCACAATGAGTTTCGTAAATCAGAAGTCACCCAAATATGTTACACATGGCAGTAAATTGGTATAGTCAGCACTGCACACAATCACTTGTTTGTCTTCAGAAAATGGGAGAAGACTCATTCTGGGTTCATTAGCGTTCATGTGCATGAACTTGTGTTGGCAACAGCCTCTGATAATACTTATTCTTCAGAGCTGAGAGTCTCTGGTGACTGTCTTTGCAAGTGGAGATCCTCACAGGCAATCATCTCAAATTACTACAGGATGTTACTGAAGTAACCTTTCTCTCTTCTTTTGCCAGAAGTAACACAGCTTTTGTGTAACAAAAAAACATGAGCTGTGACATTAAGCACATCAGTAAGGCTTGCGGTGAAGCTGTTTCTTCTGGAGGGGAAGAGGTAAGCTGGAAGTTGCGTGCTTATGTAATATGTTGTGGAGACAATATCTTTGTGCTCCAACACTAATCAGAGTGTTTACAACCCTCCCTTTTGTATTTTCTAGTGAATAGCACAAATTCCTGTGGGGGGACCTTTTACATTACTGCAGGAGGTTGCACAAAGAGCCCATTTGACAGGGACTAAGCAGCATTGAATCTCAAGTGAATAAATGGAGCAGGTGGCACGCTGCCACAGTATTCATGTGTCCAATAGCCCAGGGATTATGTTTGAGGCTGTGGGAATGAATCAGCCTGCTTCTTACTGAAACAAATTCCCTTGTTGAGGAGGAATCCTGAAAAGGATTCAAATTATGCAGGTGCTTAACATAACTTGCATTGCAATGAGAGTAAGAATACAAGATTCCTTTTAACATCACTGTAAACAGGATGCACGTTGAGATGGAGATGTGTTTCTTGGCACAGAATCCAGAGCCTTTCTCCATTTGCTTGTGTTCCAGAGAGTGGCAGAGGGTAACAAACCATTCAAGGTCCAATTCGTTATGCGAGACGAAGCCAAAGCCGATGGCTGCTCCCTGGTGAGCTGCAAACGGAGGCGCAAGTAGCAACGTTACAGGGGAGAGCAGGCCGAACAAAAACGCCAACGGAGCTGCGCCAGCTCTCACATCGACGGATTTTGATGTTTGCTGACTTCCCACTGCTACAAATTTTATCTTGCAGCGGGTTTGATCATTCACTATTTTAATTGTCTCCAGGTCTTACATTCCCCTGTAAACCTGCCCAGCAGAGCAACTGGGTTGGTGCCCCTCGGCAGCTCCAGGAAACTTTTCCCGGCTTCGGGAAGGAGGACGACGACGACTGGACTTGATTCCAAACGCATTTCCACCCAAATGCCTTTGTGAGTCTGTGACGCCGGGGTCCCCTCGGGCAGCCCCTCCCGCCACCTCTCTCCGCCTCCTGCACCACCCCTGCCCCGGCCACTCCGACAGCGGAGAATCCCTTCAAAACACGGCGAGGGAGGGCAGGGGGCGAGGGGACAGGGGCCAGCGGCTTGCGACGCCCCCTCCTCCTCCCCCGCGCTGGGAACTGTAGTCCGGCTGCCGGACACGGCCCCGCCAACCCCGCGGGGTGGTCTCCTGGAGGAACTACAATACCCGCCATGCCCCGCGCGCGGGGCCGCCCCGCCTCTCCCGCCCTGCGGGCCGCGCATGCGCAAAAGCCAACCCTTGCCAGGGTGGGGGTGTTGGTCCCGTCCGCGCACGCGCACGCCGCCCCGCAGGCCACGCCCCCCCTTCCCCCCGGCGCGAGGCGGCGGCAGCGCGTGCGCGGTGCGGGAGAGCTCGCGCCGCTGCCCGGCCGTACCTTGCGAGAGCCGGGAAGCGGCGGCGGCGCAGGAGGAGGAGGAGGAATGGGAATGGGAATGGGGGGCGAGGCGGGGCCGCTGCGCCGGAGAGAGGGCGCCCCGGCGGTGAGTGCCCACCCGCGGCGGGTGCGGGGTCCTCGGCCCGGCCCCCCCGGGCTGGCGGCGGTGGGGGCAGTGAGGGGAAGGCGCCCCCGCCCCTGAGGCGCGGCTGCGGAGGTGGGGCCTGGCTGGGCCTGGGGGCGGGGCCCAGCGGGGTGATGGGCCCTGCCTGGGGCTGGGTCGCATGGGGCTGGGGGCGGGGCCTCTCTGGGAAGCTGCGGGGGGCTGGGGGCGGAGCCACCAGCCAGGCTGGGCCCGGGCGCCGGTGTGTGTGCGCCCAGCGTGTGTCACAAGTTCTAAGGCCTGGGGAAAGAGTGGATGGGAAGCTGCCCCGTAGGAAAGGACCTGGGGTTGCTGGTTGACATCCGGCTGAACGCAGAATGGTTTGGGTTGGAAGGAGCTTTAAAGCCCATCCAGTTCCAATCCTTTTGCCATGGGCAGGGACGCCTCCCGCCAGACCAGGCTGCTCAAGGCCCCAGACAACGTGGCCTTGAACACTTCCAGGGAGGGGGCATCCACAGCTTCCCTGGGCAACCTGTGCCACTGCCTCACCACCCTCAGCGTGAAGAATTTCTTCCTAAGGTCCAAAATTTCTTCCCAATGTCCAACGTGAGTTGACAGTGTGCCCAGGTGGCCAAGGAACCCAACAGCGTCCTGGCTCGTGTCAGGAATAGAGTGGCAAGCAGGAGCAGGGAAGTGATTTTCCCCCTGTGCTGGGCATTCGCGAGGCCGCCTCTTGAATACTGTGTTCATTTTGGGCCCCTTACTACAAGAAGAATATTGAAGGGCTGGAGTGTGTTCAGAGAGGAGCAAGGAATGCTCCACCTATAGTCCCATGTCCAGTTCTGGAATCCCCAATATAAGAAGGATATGGAACTGTTGGAACAGGTCTAGAGGAGGGTTACAAAGATGTTTAGAGGGCTAGAGCACCTCTGCTTTGAGGACAGGCTGAGAGAGTGGGGGTTCAGCCTGGAAAAGAGAAGGCTCTGGGGAGACCTTATAGTGGCCTTCCAGTACCTGAAGGGGGCCTACAAGAAAGCTGAGGAGGGACTTTTTCCAAAGGCAAGTAGTCACAGGACAAAGGTGAAGATTTAGATTAGACATTAGGAAGAAATTCTTCACAATAAGGATGGTGAGGCACTGGAACAGGTTCCCCAGGGGAGTTGTGGATGACTCCTCTCTGGAAGTGTTCAAGGCCAGTTTGGCTGGGGTCTTGAGCAGCCTGGTCTGGTGGGAGTTGTCCCTGCCCGTGGCATAGGGGTTGAAACCGGCTGGGCTTTAAGGCTCTTTCCAACCCAAATAATTCTATGATTGTAAGGAAGCTGGTGAAGGGGCTGGAGCGCAAGTCTTTTGGGGAGAGGCTGAGGGAACTGGGTTTTTTAGTCTGGAGAAAAGGAAGCTGAGGCGAGACCTCATCACTGTCTACAACTGCCTGAAAGGAGGCTATGGTGAGATGGGAGTTGGTTTCTTCTCCCAAGTAACAAGAGTGATAGAACAAGAGAAAGGGGTCTCAGGTTGTGCTGTGTTAGGTTTAGATAGGGTATTAGGAAAAATTTCTTCACTGAAAGGGTGGTCAGACACTGAAAGAGACTCTCCAGGGAAGTGGTGGTGTCACTATCCCTGTAGCTGTGGCACTTCAGGACATGTTTAGTAGTCATGGTGGTGCTGGGGTGATGATTGAACTGAATCTTAGAGGCCTTTTCCAACCTTAAAGATTGTACCATACTAAGGATACTGTGTTTTCTACCCAGTAATGCTGTTTAGGAAGCATGTGTCACTGTACATTGTATGTCAGGGTGTGGGGTACAAGTAAATAAGCAGATCTTGCTTTTATGTGCTGATGTGTGTTAATGCAAACCACAGAGAGAATGCCTGCAATCCACACTGATAATTTGAAAGTATCTGTTCATGAGAGTGATGTGGTTTGAACACCTTCCCCAGTGTCCCTGAGGTTAACAGTAACCCCTAATGAGGAATAAAAATAAAAAACAGTAGGCTAAGGCCTCCTTATGAGTCCTTATCAGTTCAAAACCATCTTAAAAAAAATGATTTGTGGAAGTTGCCTGTTCCAGCACAGCAAAACAACCATAATTACAGTATTTTACCTGTTTCTCATGAGGAAAGCACTGGAAGAGCTTATCACGTGTGTTCAACATCGCTATAATGCACCCCTGTGAGGGTGATGATAAGGCTTTGTTGGATGTGACCCAGGATTTTAAGGCATGTGAGTTTATCAGCGAGCTTACATAAAAATGGGAGAGAAATCTCTTAGATTTGAGGTTTGATATCATTTGAGGTATTGAATAAGCCTCTGATGAATGATGCCATACATCTTTTTCAATTTGTTTTAGTGCAGTCCATATATAGGATAGTTATGCAGTCAGTGTGACACGTGCTCTTCAGGGACTCTTTCCTACAGAGAAGTAAAATAGAAGTTAAAAAAAAGCTTTTAAATCATGGTGCTTTTGAGTGCTTCGAAGTGTTTGAGGTTTACTTAACCCCTTGCTGTAATGTTCTAGGTAGCTACGTCAATAATAGGGTGTTTGTTATGGAGAAGCAGGGAACTTTACAATCCCCATTCTAGGGTTCTCATTTCTAACTCTGAGATAGTAAATTCTTTGGTCTTCCCAAATCTGAAATAGAAGATAGAAATAGCTGCCTCACAATTTTAATATTCAGGTGCAACTCTGGCATTATTCTGTCTCAGTTAAGGTGTATTCAAGGGTGGGACTGCATGTTTTGGTTTGGGTTCCCCCCCCGCCCCCCAGAGTTAAGATTTCGCTGTAAAACCCCTAGTGTTATTGTAGTTTTACTGGGAACAAAGCTTTTTCTATAGGGTGGCTGATTTCTGCTTCTACATATGCATGTCTATACCGGAATATGTTGGTTTGGTTCTGCAGTAACTGCATTCTTGCTTCAGAGCCACACGGCTTAAATTGCTACCTGTGGTTCAACCAAACCTGTACGTATGCTGAATCTAACACTTTGGGGTTCTGGTGTCAGTTGTACACTTTTAGGCATTTCCCTAACATGTTTTTGCTGTATTTTCTTACAGAAGAGATTTGAATATTTTCTGAGTAAACACTGCTGTTTCTTACAAGCTGTTTTTAGGCTGATATGGAGGATACTGCTGTTTGGCAATAAATACCAGCAAATGCAAATTTGCTTTCCTTCTGTAAAGCTTGGTGTCATGTAGCTGACCTCAAAAGTATAATATGATGTTTATCTTCAGTTTATTGTATGTCTAGTATGTTCTACTAGGCTTTTCTCTGGACTAATACATGTGATCATTTTGAAGCAGTGAAAGATTCACTGCCCATAGAACTAGTCATGATTCCTGCTTCAGATTTTCACCTAAAGAATTCATCAGCTCTTTCTGCTGTTCACTTGAGC
Source organism: Tapera naevia (assembly GCA_033556795.1). Classification (NCBI taxonomy): domain Eukaryota; kingdom Metazoa; phylum Chordata; class Aves; order Cuculiformes; family Neomorphidae; genus Tapera; species Tapera naevia. The sequence goes on along the minus strand of JAUMJJ010000022.1, from coordinate 9,669,482 downwards.
CTCATGGACTCAAATTGTTGCTAAAAATATATGTGTATATAATGAACCCATAGTTGAGCTGGAAGTAGCCTGTGGGAAGCTTGCACTTAGGCTGCATCACCAGACATGGTGTTGAGAGGTGATAGCTTTCTAAATAAGTGTTAACATCCTGTGCCCACCATGGCTGAAACTGGGAAGTTAAGGATGCAGTTTATTTTGGAAAAAGGAATGATATGACTCCATTCCTATCCGTAGTATTCATTCCCACCATGGCCATCCCTCACATTTTGGGCTGGAAGTCAGTGAATACAAACTTGGTTGAAGCTGTGAAGGTGTAGTAGAGTGGCAGACCCTTTGATGCTGGTGGTGGCAACAGCAGGCCTTTGTCTCTGAAGATGAGCAGCAGCAGGGATCCCACACTCCCTGCTTCCAATTTGTCTTTAGGCTGCCATAGAAAGTGGGAGATAGCTGCTTGCTCCGGGCAGCTGCTGGGAAGTAGGATGAGGAGGGATATATACGCTTGTCTGAGTAAGGAGTGGTGATCCAGTAAATAGGCTCATGCAACACTCATTTCAAATATATCCAGAAAGATTATAGTTTATTCTTTCTTGTTACTAGAAGATAGTGTACTAGGAAAAATTGTTTTATTTAGGCTACATCAATAAAATGTGGTGACAGTTTTGAACTAGCAGGGAAGAATTTGTGAAAAAGATAAATATGAAGTGCAGTAATAAAAGCAGTGCATAAAGTAATTTATTAAAAAGGTTAAAAAAGGGAAGGTAATACCCCAATAAAATATGTCTGACCAAAAATATGTGGGAAATATGACTGGGGTTCTTAGTGCTGTGTACTGTTAGTTGTGCATTGAAAAGCATAAGGCTTCTTTTTTTGTTGTTGAGTATATGAATTCTGAGACTGAGATCTGCCAAATCAGAAACATGAGATCACAGTGTTTAGGAGTGATCAGTTCACTACATAGAAGTAGTTACTTCCTTTGGTAAGTAAATGTATTTGAATAGAGAATGAAAGAAAGGAAGAAAGAAAGAAAGAAAGGCTCTCGCCAGTTGCTAAATCAATAATGTAAATCTGAATAAGTATAGAAACATTAGTAGACAAAATGTTATGTTTAGTTTTAAATAAACCACTCTAGTATTGTCTTCTATGTGTAACTATCATGCAACTATTCTGATATAATAGTAATTGAAGGGCATGATGTAAGTTGCTTCATCCTCATTGGTGTGCACTTAATTGTTAGTGATTTGTCATCCATCCGTTTGCTTTAGGTGCTGGGAAGAGATGTAGAAATACAAAGCTTAAGCAATTGATGCAACTATAAAATTTATCTAAAAAAATGTTTATGATCTGGATGAGGGGATTGAGTCCATCATCAGCAACTTTGCAGATGATACCAAGCTGGGAGGAAGGGTTGATCTGTTAGAGGGTAGGATGGCCCTACAGAGGGACCTGGACAGATTGGAGAACTGGGCTGATTCTAATGGGATGATGTTTAATAAGTCCAAATGTCGGGTACTTCATTTTGGACACAACAATCCCATGCAGAGCTACAGACTGGGGACAGAGTGGCTGGAGAGTAGTCAGGCAGAAAAGGACCTGGGAGTGCTGGTGGACAGGAAGCTCAACATGAGCCAGCAGTGTGCCCAGGTGGCCAAGAAGGCCAATGGCATCCTGGCCTGCATCAGGAATAGTGTAGTAAGCAGGACCAGAGAAGTTATCGTCCCCCTGTACTCGGCACTGCTCAGGCCTCACCTTGAATACTGTGTCCAGTTCTGGGCCCCCCAGTTTGGGAAGGATGTTAGGATACTGGAATGTGTTCAGAGGAGGGCAACGAAGATGGTGAAGGGGCTGGAGCACAAGCCCTATGAGGAGCGACTGAGGGAGTTGGGGCTGTTTAGTCTGAAGAAGAGGAGGCTCAGGGGAGACCTCATTGCTCTCTACAACTACCTAAAAGGAGGTTGTGGTCGGGCAGGGGTTGGTCTCTTCTCTCAGGTGACCAGTGGCAGAACTAGAGGGCATGGACTTAAGCTTCGTCAGGGAAAGTTTAGACTTGATATGAGGAAAAAATTCTTCACTGAAAGGGTGATTGGCCATTGGAATGGGCTGCCCACGGAGGTGGTGGAGTCACCGACCCTGGAGGGAGGTGTTTAAAGGGAGACTGGATGAGGCACTGAGTGCCATGGTTTAGATGATGGTTGGTGTTAGTGTTGGTGTTAGTGTTAGGTTATAGGTTGTACTTGATGATCTCAGAGGTCCTTTCCAACCTTGTGATACTGTGATCCTTGGTGTTACTGGTAGATTTACGGTGTGACCTTGTAGGCAAAACCCTGGCTTGCCTCCATCTCAGATAATGTCTTTCCTGGAGAAAGCAGGGAACAGCCCAGTGATTTTTGCCAGCTACATCCAAACGCAAAGCACAGTGCTGGGAAAGGCCTTGTAAGTGCTCAGAAATGCAACGTTTTAGCTTCTGGGGGATGTGATTTTTCATAGGAACAGTTGTTGTCCTCTGCTTCAGAGCACTGGACAGGGCAGCTTTTGCAACTAGTGATTTCTCATTTTCACAGTGCCTTCTTTATTCTCCTTCTTGCTCACAAAGAACTGAGCGTTTTTAGACTGGCTATTTTGGTTTCTGGAGGCACACACGGAAAGCAAGGGATGAGTGATGGCTGCCGGCATGAGGTGGGAAGGGGCCAGATGGCTGCTGTCAAGGAAGAGTGAGGAGCAAGTGCTCAGTAGTAAGGTTTGACATTCCAAATCAGAGCGCAAGTTTGGACCAAACTGAAAATTATTTTAAGGAAAATAAATTTAGTTTTAGTTTGGTTGTTTTGTACATTTGCTAGCAGTGAGTAACTCTTCACTTGAGTAAATTCATACAGTTATGTATAGATAAAATGTATTTCTGTTTCATTTTTGTCCTCTGTAGTGTGAAAATTTCATGTTTCTGTGACCCAGCTTAAGTCAGCGCATGAAGTTCACTTCCTGTCTCACAATTTCAGTAGGATCCCTGGGCTTCTGTATTACAAGTAACTGATCTTTGTGCTAAAAAAACAGACATCTGGATGGAGGGGACTGAGCATAGGTCTCTGGTGTTACCAGAGCTTGAGCTGGATACGTGGGTTTTAAGAATGTATAATGATAATACTGTTAACTTGATGTCTGTGGAAAAAGAGCTATCACTATGACAAAAATGGCAGCCTCTCTTTTTCACAGCAAATGTAGAAAGAATTCTGCAAGAACATGCAAAATTATACCTAACTTTTTAAAATAGAGGATACACCCAAGAATTAGAAAGTATGTTTTTTCTGTGACTTTTGTGAAATTTAACTTACCCTGATATTTAGACCTATTGTTACTTAACATTTCTATCCTGTCCAGTTGTGTTTTTTAAATACAAGCATCACCAGTCAAGGTTCAGATTTTTTTTTGGATATTGCAATGAAAATGCATTTTCACTGATTTATATAAGTATGAATTGCATTGAATGCTAAATGTAAATTCTGAACATGCCCACAATGGAATTTTATAACTTCATGGTATTAGTAGTGTTTTTCTATCATGTTACTGTGGAAGACCTTAATTCTCGGTTATTGTTTTTCTCTGTCCAGTACACTGCTTTTACATACTTAATATTGAGTGTATTAATTTAATAGTACCTGATGTAAGATAATTAAATTGGCAGATACTTTACTAGATTTATGATAATCTAACTCCAACAGGTTTTAATACTATGAATCATATGCTATATAAAAGCATAACGCCCATCTGTACAAACCCTAAAATACCTTTATTTTTAATAAGATTTGAAGAAAAGTATCATCTGACACCCTTCTCTTTTAATTTTCAGTTGAGATGGCTTCAAAGAAGGTGCTGTTCTTTAAGACATCTTAAAGAGCTTTTCATGTTTGATGGGGTCTTTTTTAATTGGTTGATTGGACTAAAAATGTAAAGAGCTTGGGGAAAAAAAACCCCAACCAAGCAACGGACAGATTTACCCAGAAACTCCTTGGGTTGTTTCAGTCTAGTGGTTTTAGCTTTTCTTGTTCTTTATATGTTTTACTCTTTACAAATTATGTTGAGTTTTCCTTGTGCTGGTCACTTGCAAGCTAATCTCAGGCTCAGAGATCTTTTACAGGTCATGCTTCTGAAGTTTCAGTCCTGAAATTTGGGGTTGCAGTTCTCCAAAATTTATATAACTTGTGCCACTGGTGGTCAGGTGGGGTTTTATGAGTCATGTTTTGAATAGGATTTTCAAAGTTACTGGAGGAAATGAAATGCAACTTTCCAGCTGGAAGAGGAAGTGATGAATATGTAGAGTTCTTACTTCATTGTCTAGATGGTTCAGTAAATTAACGTGACTGATGTACTGCAATGTAGATTCAAATCCAGGTTCCTTGACAAATATAATTAAGAAGAACTAATTTTCTAGTAATTACTATCACATATATGTCTTGGAATATGCCAAATTCTCTATACCCTGCCAAAGAACAGTGGAGAAGTTGCATCACTTGTTACCTTCAGCGCTAGAATTCTATGATGTTGTATTTATTTTACGATAAAACTAGCTTACAGTTTTTTGTTGTGGTTTGACTGCTTTTGGTTACTAGTTCTTTATAAATCCTTCTTTTGTAAGTAAGTTTTTAATATGCTATTTCAGTCGGACTTTGAAGACACCTGAAAGATACGTATGTCTTGGAAGATTGCAGTTTGTGTGTGTCATTAGAACAGTCAGTTACAGAAATGCATTTTTAAGAGGTAATTACGTTTTGTGGGGTTTATTACTTAAGAGCAAGCATTTTGCCACTTTTGAATATGTGTTATACTGACAGAGGCAGTTTATGTTCTTTTTGGGATGAGAAGAGGACAATAGTACTGTTTTCTTATGCATACTAGTGCTTTCATTAAACTACCTACACTAATTTTATTTTAAACAGAATTATTTTTGTTGTCTAGATAAGGATACCAAACAGATTTGGGAATCAGATTCTGAACTCTATTACCAGCTGTGAAATGTACATATTTTTATTGTCTATTTGTGTTATCATTCAGTGCATTTTTATTATATTTGGCAAGGAAATTGAAAACAACGGTTGTGTATTTCATAAGGTATGTTTGTTTTAATGACACTCTGAAGCCATAGGATTGCCAAAAATTGCTGTGTTGGGTGACACAGATTGAGCCAAATTCTATTTTGGAAAATATATGTGAGTTTAATTTTGAATTCTAGGGATGTTTATACTTTTTTTCTAGACAGCTGGTGTTTCATGTGAGTTTTCTTGTAAGGTTGTTTGTCTATGTAGAAGTTTGCATAGAAGACAAATATTACTAACTTGTGGGTCCTCATACTGTTTTACTAAACAGTAATTTAACTGATGAGTCTTCCCTGTAGTTGCCTCTGAAGAAGACTTGTCCTGCTTCCTGGCTGTTTTCTGTAGAGGAGCCCTGGAGACAAGCTGCTGCCCCAAGCTGGGTGGTGCCACACCTTGCCTTGAATGTGTTTGTGTTTTCAGTGCTCACACACATGACGTTTTGCAACATCTCAGCCCTGGAGGTGGTGATGTTAATCATAATTAATAATCTACTGAGCTTATAAATATTTAAATTTACTTTCCCTTGGGTACAGAGTGATTGTGAGGCAGAGGTGGAAAAGAGAGCTTGTTCATCCCAACTCTACACGTGGTACTGAAAAAAATAACAAAAAATATAGAAATTTACAGAAAGGCTAAATACTTCCTTTTGTTTTGATGAAGAGAGTTGTAGTTGACATTGATGGGAATATGTCTGAAAAGAGGAGATGATGGAGTGCTCTTCTTGTGTGGAAACGTATAGACCAAGGTAAAAAAGGAAGAAACCAAACCAAACCATAATTTTCTTTTACATATAGCATGACTTTGACAGAGTCCAGCAACTATTCCAGCAGGTTGCAATGCTGTAGATCTAGCATGGATCAGTAAAGCTATGGTTTTGTTGCCATGGCTCAAAACAGATCTCCAAATGAAATCAACTACATCAGAAAAAGTCTTTTGGTGGGTAAAACTGCATCTACAACAAGGCTTTGCTAAGGCTGTGCTGGGAGCACAGAAACATTGTACTCTTATCCATTATAGTTCAGTTGGGAAGACATTTGCATACACCCCAATCTCCAGTTGATTTTACTCAATATGGACGCAATAAAACAACTGGTGAAGGCAAAAGGGGGGACTTCATGTTTACTTTGGGTTATGGGTCAGTAGCCACTGATGTTGGCTGAATGATACACAGGACTTTTTAAGCCACAAACAAAGTTTCTGCAGATAGACGTATTTTAGTGGTTATTTAATAACTAATCGGAGAAGCTGTTATGGTTTTTATAGATCAAAGTCTTTCTTTACTTTTTTTTTTCTGCTGTCACAGTAGAATGGGTTTTATCTCGACCTCCATAGTTGTGTTTTAATTTAATTTTGACTAAAAATTGGATATGATTCTCCTGTATTATATGGAATGTGCAGCGTTTTAAACATGGTAAAAATCATACATGGAAATCGATCATCTGTGTCAGGTATCACACTATGAAGAGATCCAAGCAAAGCTGGTTTTAGTTTCTTCAGAAGTTATAGAGTTGTCAGTTCAAGTAACAGCTTGTAATCTCTTCAGCTGTGTTGAATACATGGTGGCAAAAATTCAATATAAAGCACAAAAAACTTAGTTTTTACAATTCTAATCCTAAAGGTTTATGTGTCATTTATATGCTTTCAGAAAGTGTTTATTTCTGGGAATTATAAGGCCTCAGAATTAAATATTCTTTGCCTTTGATAAGGTAAACTAGACTGTTCATGCTGGCCTCTCAGTTAAAGGGTTATGAATTGACTTCTGTAAAATGAACTTAATGCTGTTTGAAAATTCTGTGAACAAAAGAGTGCTCACAGTTCAGCCAATTCAGTGAAGAACCATGGTGCTTCTCATTGGTTTTTCTACATCCAGTCTGAAATATAGTATCTCAATAATGGATTAAAAAGGGACGCTGTGGATTCAGCGTGCAGTACTTCTTGCAGCATGTGCACTCTTTGTCATTCCTCTGCTTATTATCAAGTTCACACAACATAGCTCGGTTTCATCTGAACCAAATTCATTGGGCTAGTAGGTGGTAGCAAGTGGCTTCTACTAAGCAGCAGACACAAGTGGTGTTTGTAGGGGGACATACCTGTTCTAGTTTTGTTTTAATCAGCATGGGTGACAAAGATGATGAAAATGCGGCGACATTGGCTTCTGCCTGTACATGTCAACGGAGCATTTTCCCAAGGTTTTCACAGAGCTTGAACTCTGCTTGCTGACAGGAGCCTCATAATGTCTTACTGCATCTCTACTGCTGCTGTTGCTTTTGCCAGATGAATTATTGCTGTTACAGAAATGACAGTGCATTATATTGCATGCTTCTGGTGTGTAGGCAAGTCCCAAATTTGTTACCAGTGTTAAATCCAAAGCAATGTGTCTTTAATATTTGTTATTTACCCTTGTCATTTCTAGTGGTTTAGCCTATGTTACCTACTGCACGCTTAAAAACAAAGAGGAACAAAAAAAAAAACGCCCAAAAAATCCCAATCAAAACCAAACAAACACAAAGCCCCAAACTACACTATGTATAGTGTTAGATTTTTTTTAACTAGTTGATGACTGTGCTCAGTCATTAACTTTTTTTAACTGAGTGACTGTCAGGGCAATCCCAAGCACAATTACATGCTAGGTGCAGGATGGATTGAAAATAGCTCTAAGGAGAAGGAGTTGAAGCTGATGAGAGGCTTAATGTGAGCTGGTAATGTGTGCTTGCAGTCCAGAAAGTCAACCGCATCCTGGGCTGCATCAAAGGACATGTGACCAGCAGGTCAAGGGAGGTGGTTCTCCCTCTGTACTCTGCTCTCATGAGACTCCACCTGGAGTACTGCCTTCAGCACAGGAAGGACATGGATCTGTTGAAGTGAGTTCAGAGGAGGCCACAAAGGTGATCAGAGGGCTAGAGAAAATCTTATATGAGGACAGGCAGAGATTGTTGAGCTTGGTCAGCCTGGAGAAGAGAAGGCTCCAGGAAGACCTTATAGCAGACTTCCAGTACTTAAATGTGCCTCAGGAACACTGAGGCGCTTTTTATCAGGGAGTGCCGTAATAGGCATGGATGCCCCAACCCTGGAGATGTTCAAAGCCAGGTTGGATGGGGCTTTAAACAATGTGATCTAGTGGAAATAGTCTCTGCCCATTGCAGGGGCGGTGGAACTGGGTGAACTTAAGGTCCCTTCCAGCCCAAGCCATTCTATGATGGTTCTGTGGAACTGAGTGTGCAGAGCTCTAGTCTCTCTTGAAAACTAGATTCTGTTCTCTGTTCTGTGATCTGTCATGATCAGTCTGTGGATGCTCTTCAGAGAACAGAAATGCTTAAAACTCCAGTAAAATATTTGATGCAGAATCCATTGACTTCTCTTCTGCTTCATTTTGGTTTTTTCACTCTGCTGGTAAGGATGTGCATTTGTAACTGCATTTATGGTACATTCAGCTCAATCTGTCAGGTTTTTGAGTTTGTTTTTTTTTTTTTTAACTAACTCCGCAAAATGGACAGCTGTTTTCAAGCTGGCTGAGTTCAGGTGCCGGCATGTGACTGAGCAATGCCATGGTTGAAATCTCTGATAAGGGGAGTTTGTCTTTAAATAAACCCAGCCCAGAAACTGATAAAAGTATGAAAATCAGTCTTAATTTGCTAGATCATCAGTTGCTGTGTGACTTGCTGCAGACCTTTGGTGACTAGGGATTAGACAGCTTTTCAAAAGACCTGTCAGAAAAAGTGAGTTGTATGAAATGTGTCTATAGTCCTGAGGGCAAACAAAACCCAAGGTGATACTATGTTTATAGCAATTGCTAAAAAAAGCAGACTGCACAGCTTTTATTGCATTTTCCTCACTTCCTGTGTTAAGTGGTAAAATTTTCTATTGTTTTCCAAGCATTAGTATTGTCAAAAATGGGAATTTGGAGAGGTGAACAGGAGGAGAGGGACAGGGTTGTCACCCCAGGAATAATTCTGAGGCCAATCTGAGCAATAATGGGTATTATATATTTTGTACGATGCTTTTTCAGAAGTATAGGAGGGTTTGATGCTTTTGCAGGGCAATTCATATTATTAAACTCTGCTTTGTCATGGTTTAAACCCAGGTGGCTGCTAAGCACCACACAGACGCTCGCTTGCTCTCCTTCCTGTGGGAAGGATTGAAAGGATAATAGTGAGAAAACTCGTGTTAAGAACAGTTTAATAATTAAAATATAATAAATTATTATGAAAAGAATAACAAAGAGAGAGAAATAAAAAACAAGAATGACAGTGATGCAAGTGAAAACAATTGCTCACCACCAACGAACCAATGGTCATTAACTCTACCCCAGCGAGAAACAGCAGAAGTTCTCAATAGTTTAGCCCTTATCAAAAGTTACCACATTTTTATTTGGGCTTCTTAGGTCAATATTTAAAAATCTAAACTAAATGCTCCAACCAAATTCTTTCAGACTATTTCTGAGAATTAAACTAGCAGGAAAGAAAACCTCTTTACTGTAATTAAAAGTATTTTGGTAATCAGGCAAACATTTTCAATGCTACTTGCATTTTAGAGGGGAAACCTACACTTGGCTGGAGGTGACCTCAGAACTCCTTGCTTATGTGTGGGCTGTAATTTTCAGAAGCCTTAATTAGAATTGAATGTGAGAGAAATGGAAGATGGCAAAGGAAAACCTGGGAAACAGTGAGCAGCCAAAAGGAGAGATTAGGTGAGGCACTGGGTGTGGAGCAGAGAAATGGTGAAACTGAAGTTGCATGGGTTCAGGTGCTGAATACCCGCATAGTGAGAAGGAGGTTGTGAGAGAGAAGAGGTATGACCCTGACAGCAGAAGAACTGGACTGCAGGAGAGAGGAATGAAGAAACTGGTGGAGAGAGGGACTAAGGCTAAGAAGCAGTGGGACTAGATCATAGAATGAGGAACTAGGCTACTGGGCTTGAGTAGGGTTATGGGAGGAACAGGTTATGGGGTTACTTTGTGGCAACAAGACCAAGAGCAGGATTCACAGTGGCTAAGACCAGAGAATCCCAAACAGTGGACCAGCATGTTCCCAAGAAGTCTGAGTGAGAAGTTATTCCCTAGGTGGGCAGTAGAAGTTGTGACGCAGGTAGCTGGTAGGTCAAGATACTTCTGCAAAAGTCTGTCCTGGTGCAGTGTCCGTCTGCCTCACAGTGAAGAGTCCAGACCTTCTGCTAATTACTTCGGAAACGTGCTATGTAAAGCAGTCAAACAGTAGTCTTTCAGGTTTTTAGCTGGCCATTCATTTCCAAGAATGTCTCTTAGATAAGTGTTTGGAATCATAATGCAGCACTTTGAAACTCCTTCCATGGCAGTTGATTCAACTGGGGAAAGACATGTGGCAGGGTTTGCTGAGATATCCTGAAGGATGGGAATGAGCGTGGGAGTCGCATGTGATATAGTTCATGTAACCTCTGTACACAGCTTTAGTCATTACCCTGTACAGATTTGTGCCTAGGCTTTTCTCCTAGACTACCTGCTTTTGCTTGCTCTGGAACAGGCACTGGGATGTGAGCTATCACAGCATGTCTAACCAGGGAAGTAGGATGTTATGGCAAAACAGGCAGTGTGAAAACATAGCAAGGGCAGGAGTCAGAGGCAGAGTCATGTAACAGGGACTTTTCCTACATGGTTATGGTCAGTCTCTTTTCAGGTGCACTTTCTTTGGAGCAAAACAATTAACTCTTCCCAAGGGATCCAAGTTTTGTTTTCCCCAATATGTCTTTTGGAAACAGACATTGAATTGCTCTGCAGAATTTGTAGGCTAGAGGCTGTCAAACTGTTTTTTCCTGAAGTGAACCAAACTGGGAAGTATATGCTAACACGTTTGTGGAGAATTTATCCTGATGTGATTGTGAGACTTTATTATAATGTGATCAGGAGCCTTGTTTCTGATATTTTTGCCATGTCTACGATAATTTAATTATTTAAGGTTGTCTTTTCACTGTATGGATTCGTGAAGAGCTAGAATGACCTTGATAAAAGGAAATAACCTGGATAGTGCTACATATTCTGAAATGTGAGCTGGGTCCTGCAACAGTCTGCTCAAATATGGATGTGGTCTGTAGCTCTGATTGTGAGAGCTGAGTAGTTTTGTGCATTTGTATATCACAGCATCTGAGTGGAGAAATACTTTGGATGGTACTGTAATTGCAACAGACTTTATCCACCTACAGGTAAATGAGAGAGCACACAAACCTGTTTATTTTACTTTAGAGCTGATCTGATGCTGGCACTATTTTTGAAAAATGTACAGCTTGCCCTGTGTGATACAGTTGTGTGATTGCACTCTCTCCTTTAAAGTAAGTTTTCTAAGATTCTCATAGCATCACATATCCTGTAAAATAATCTTAATTAGGTTTCGAAGCTCAATGCTGCTGTGCAGTTTGTATTTTATTCTCTTTATCCAAAAAATCTTGTGAAGGCCCTTCTTGAGGCATTAATTATTGCCAATGAAAAAAAGGCCATGACTCACCAGGGAGTTACTTAATGCTCTGTTTGTATGATTACTTGTGACTTGTGAAATTTTAAACTTGCTTTACCTGTCTACATGAAGCACTTCCCTTTTCTTTCTCCTTTCATGGCCATGTTGCCTTATTAAAGAAAGGAAAGGGCACTGTTTATGTTACCTGGGTACTGCTTGTTAAAGAAAATAGATGGCCTCTGATGTCATTTTGCTGTTTGACTTACATGACAGTCTTTCAGTCCAAGAAATGCTTGAAAGCAGTGTTTTGTATTAAGCTTTTCAGTATGCTGTAAAAAAATGCATCTTTCTATGACAAAGCACAGCTTAAACTGTTGCATTTTATTGCAGTAATAAAAACTCAAAATAATTTGAGTAAAACATAAATGGTTTCTTAGTTTTAAGCTGGTAAACTCTGCTTTTTGCTTTTTCCTAAGCTGTTGCTGTAGCTGGCAACCAGCAGCAATTACAAGATGATTAATTTGAGGCATACTTAACAATATCCTCTGCTCTTGGGAGAACCATGGTTTTAATGCGATAATCTGCTTGAAATACAAAGCTTAAATGTGTCGCAGACATTGTATAGTCTCAGTAAATAACTTACTTCTAACTCTGTTTTCTCATCTCCAGGTCATTGTTTTCAACCATCTCAGCAGTTGTATAAGTACGACTCATAGTTTCTGAAGTGTTTTGATGTGCTTAGACCACAAGTAGTCAGTTTTGTTCTTTCCTCTTACAGTTCATTGCTTTCAAAAATGAAGTCCTGGTTTACTACTGGGATATGTTTGTTACCAGGATAATTTTTGTCCAAAAGCGATGTGTTCATATTTTTGAGTAACATCAGTTTCTTCACATATATGCAGATCTTTTGAACTGAAGGCCTTCAATAATGAGGTGGAGCTGCTGTGTTCTGCATCTTGCTTTTGGGTAGTTACGATAGAGCAGGTTCTGGTAGCTGAGTGAGTGTTCCCACTTGGCCTCCATCCTTTCGTTACTGACTTCTTTTTTGGGCTGTTTTCAATGTAACACCCAGATTTTCCAAGCATGCCTGTTTGTGGCAAAGTGGCATGAACTGGGGACACCAACTGTGCTTCAGATGTGGTCTTGCATAATGCTTGTTGCAGGAGAATTCCCAGTGTCCTTCATTCTGCCCAGCGGCTTTAACAAAATAATATTTGTGTATGCAATTACCTGTTCTAATTTGCTTCTGCTGTTGCAATTGGTTACAGGGCACGAAGTCACAATACACACTCAGTGTGAAATAGAAATAATGGAGCCTTCTGTACTGAATGAGAGAGCTGCGAGTTTGGTCTGTGCCTCTCTTTAATGTGTTCAAACTGCCTTAGATGTCAACACTGTGATAAGTGAGACCTACTAAAGTTGACTGTCATATGTCTCTCTCTGTCACTTTTCTATGTTTTTTTCCCAGCTGTTTAATATTAATTTTTACTTACTAGATACGTAGCTCAGGCTGAATTCGTTAGGAAAGAGTTCAGTTATTTTCAAAAATGAGGCTAGGAAAAATACATTCTTTTGCCTGTGCAGACATTATCCTTCCTCTCCCCAACCTGCGTTCCTGTGCTTGGTGTATGTCTTGAAGGATGGTGGTGATGTGATAGTTAAGAGTTTTTGTGTTAGGAACGTACTTTCTGCTTTCCATGCTTAAAATATATTCTAATTTAGCCTTTCCTTGGGAGATGAGAGGAAAGGACAGAATTCTGCATGCGTTCAGTGAAGGCTGCTTATTTTCATACTTGGTTATTCTGAAGGTTCAACTCCATGTTAAGCAGGAAGGTGGTTCAAGAAGCTGCATTTTGGGAGTACTGGAAAGAATAGGTGCATCTAAGCAGGCACTTGAACCTTTGGAAACTCTCTGATGCTGTCACATAACAGCATTTGTGGCTCCTGTGGAACTGGTGGGAGTCGAGGAGGCTGCTGTTGGTAGGGACATAGGGAAGAAGATGACTTCTGGTGATACTAGGGAGGACTGAGAGCCAGTGGGAGAAATGGGTGGGAGGTGAGAAGATAAGGTGGTAATTATCAGGAAACAAACGACTGTAGCAGAGAAGAAAGTCCAGGAAGATTTTGGATAGAAGAAACAGAGGAAGAAAAGGACAACTATCTGCAAGGAAACAACGTGCAGCAGGAGCACAGGAACCAGTAGAAAGATGAACGGGAGGTGGGGGGGGGGGGCAGAGAAGTGGGAAGCTGAGCAAGGACCTTGGGTTCACTGAGGCCAAAGCAGAAGAAGGTGTTGTGCGCAGTATACTGAAGATGAAAATGATAAATCAGTCAAGATGGGAACCGTGGGAGTACTGACACCGGGTGGCAAAGAATTCAAAGCTTGAAGCTACAGGGAAAAATACTAAAAGTGAAGTGAAATCTGGGGAAACCTGTGGTCACAGTATCACAGAACCAGACCTGCCCAAAGAAGGGGGTTGCACTCTGGGCATCGTCATTCTGCCACTCCTTTACTTTCCATCTTTAGTGCTTGTTGAGCTCTTCCACAAGCCAACTGAGCAGCAGAAGCCTGTCGGAGCAGATAGCAAACCAAATTGTCTCAAAAGGGGCCTTGGGAGAGCAAACTGGAATGGGATGTTTGTGTTAATGGGGAGAGTAGTATGGCCTTTCTCCCATGGCCATAGTGAGATGTTAAATCTCCTGACAGATGGTAACTGTATAGGTGGAGAGAGGTGATTTGAAGCACAGAGCCGTCTGCAGAAGAGAGGCAGGACTGAAGCAGCAACAGATTGAGAAGAAAGGATCAGGTCTGAGAGGGAGAAGTTGGCAGAAAAATCAGCATGTTAGAAATGTTCCATCTCAAAATGCTGAGGGGATCCACGATTTTTCAGTCTCACCGTTTCTTGCTGTCAGCAAAAACTCATAAAAGCCAGAGCAAAGGTGCAGATCTGTATGGCAATAGCACATCAACATTCAATAGTAAAAGTAGAAGACATTTTTGTAGTAGGCCTGAACGCTCTGATTCTACTGATAGGTCGTGATATAATTTGAGAATGGAGAAGTTTCTCTGTTATTTGAAGGCCTAGGAAATTATACATATAGGAAAGTAATGCTTTCTTAAAGTTGTAAAATAAACAAAAAATAAGAAACATAAGTGCTGTCTTAATTTGTTGCATTTACACATATGCACCAGTGTCTTTATTTTTAGTTTAGTGTCTCTACTTTACCCAGAATAAAGAATGAACAGTGTTAAAGAGCCTCAGGAATATGTTGTTTCTCATCATAATTCTGTGCTGTACTGTGCCCTATTCAAATCCTGATCTAACTATTACTTTCCATAAGCAGTGTGAGTGATCCCTTATGGTGAGATATTTTATTTGATAGAACTGAAAGATGAGAGTTTTTTTTTAAAAAAAACCCCGAACCACCACTGGCCAAACCCACTTTGCTGGACACATTTATAGTTATTAACCTGGAAAATTCGATTACCTATTATGTTTTTCCATAGCAATCTATAAATAAGACCCCAGGATTTGAGTATCTGAGTAAAACGCTGCTAAAGAATATTGTGGAATGCATGGGCTAAGTCTGGCTTCATCCCAGGAGCTCTGCTGGGATCCAGAGGCAAAGCACGTGTGTCCTCATTTTCCAGGGTGATGTTTATGTGCCTTTGCAATGACATTGTTCTTTCCCTCTGAGCACTTGCCCATCTTGCCTGGTCTAGACGTGGGCTAGCTTGTAGGTGTGGTCCATCCTGCTCGCTTAAAAAAATTCTGTGTGGTATTTCTAATTTCATTCCACGAGTTCCTGTCGTTTAACAGCTTTATGTGAGTTTTAGTGGTGTGGTTTGGGTTCTGTGTTTTGGGGTAGAGCTGGGGTTTTTTTGGTGGATGAGATGCAAACAGGTGCTGTGCAGGAATTTTATGGATCATTCCAATACTCAGAGGAGATGCAGTAGCATTGCCAGTGTGTGTCATTGGTTGACAATTGGTTGACAACCAGTATTGAAAATGGTTGTATAAATGAAAGTTTTGACCTTTTTTGATATCTATAAATCTGAAACTTTAGACGCCCGGACATTTCTCCTAAAATGTCTTATTAGAGCACTTCATTTGCTTTAAACACAATATGGAATTAGCATACCGGTGGAGTATTTGATATCCATGAAAAATATAACAAAACCCAACAAGCATCGTAAAAGAATAAGAAAATATCTGTGCCTCATGTTGATGCTGTTCTCTTTTAAAGAGGCTTTCTGCTTTTGCATGTGAAATTGTCGGCCAGTTTGTGTGATGTATCAGGGGTTCCTACTTAGCCCCTATGTAATGATTATTTCTCTGAATGAGAATTTTATAAAACTGGGAATCCGTGGCTGCTTGCCTGACTTAGCAAAGGCTCGACTGCTTTCTTAATTGTACTTCAACATTAAACAGCAGGAGTACCACAGGTGACTGTAGAGTCCAAAGGCTGGTGCAGAAGCCACAGTTGTATGTGGATATATTTTTACCGTAACTAAAATATTAATGAAAATATGTGTGATATTTTTTGTGTATAATCTTACAGTGTGTCTGAATTCTGTTATTTTGAGACCGTGGCTACAGTCGCCTTGATTGCTTTAAGTCTGCAGTGCAGGGCACCTTCTCCCCAGCTCTCTCAGCCTTGTGCTTACCCTGACACTTGCAGGGCTGCAGACAGAGCCATGCTATGGAACTGATGCCGGGTTTGTTTGTCTTCTAATACACGTTTCCTTTCAGCAGCAGCACAGCAGCACAGATGTAAGTTTGATTAAAGTGAGCATGTAACCATGACTTGGCCTCTCATCCAGGTATACCAGTGGGTGTGGGAAATTGCTTTTTCTTTTTCTGGAGTTTGCTCTGTTTCTGTTTTCCTTTCATCCCTTGAAAGAAGGGCTCATATCTGAGGGTGACCATTTAGACACAAAGGGCCAAACTCAGCAAGCGGGCTCTGGAGGTGTGATGTCCCATGTAGCATTTCTGTTCTGTGGAAGCTCTGAAATTTATCTGTGCTAGGAAGCATTTTTTTCCTTATGAGTTCCACTGGTGATAATTTATGTATCTGGGTGCAGATGACCTGATATAACCTATTCAGATATGAAGTTGTTGTGTACCAGAAAACGTTAATCATTCTTTTTCTACCTTATTTAATTTGCATTAGCAAAATCAGAAGATGGATTTGACTTTCGGACTCTTTTCTTTTCCCTTATTGCAACAGGGTAGGCAAGTTCTTATTTGCATCTGTAAAATATGCTTGGGAAAGATGAAAATTGTCCTTGCCTTAAGCACAGTTCTCACAAATGCTTTCAGCTACCAGACTGATCTATTTTGTGTTAAAAATGAAAGTTAAGTGTTATTAATAATCATTACCAACGGGTAGGCAAGCTTCCTATGAATTTTGTAAAAAATTATTTCAAATGTTAAAATATTCCTATACTTAATATGTAGCGTTTTATATAGGCTAAAGTAGAGGTGGCTAAAATAGCAGCTCTCATTATGTTAATGTGGCTTAGGAGTTAATGGACAGATTCTGCAAACACTGAGCTCAGGACCTGAAGTTATATTGCTGTGTCTTGACATAAGTTGGAGCGTTCATCGTAGGAGGTATTGCTGTTTGGTTTGTGTTCAGAATGTAGCTCTAAACAAGGTTTTCTGAAGCCCATTGCTTAAAAGTATGTGGGGTTTCTTTTTGTTTTCCCCTGCTGCAGGTGTGATGGGCAGGTAGCAGAAGTTTTCAATTTGATATCAGGGAATCAGAATGACCGAGTGCTTCCTGCCTCCCACTAGCAGCCCCAGTGAACACCGTCGGGTAGAACACAGCGGGGGTCTTGCTCGTACTCCCAGCTCTGAAGAAATCAGCCCTACAAAATTCCCGGGATTGTACCGCACTGGTGAGCCTTCACCACCTCATGACAGCTTGCATGAGCCTCCAGATATAGTATCTGATGATGAAAAGGAGCATGGGAAGAAGAAAGGAAAATTTAAGAAGAAAGAAAAAAGAAGTGAGTAGGAAATTTCTCTTGTTTCATGCTTATAACTTCTCTTTCTCTCTTTCTTTCTCTCTCAGAATTGCTTAATGTTCCCAATGGAATTTCTTTAGGTAAGAAGGAAGTTAACTTGTACAAACAGGCTTTGTGCAATACGTGTTTCTCTTCCAAAAAGCCCCACACCTTAGCTAAAAATTGATTGGGTTTGTGCAGATATGGATGCAAAGCACATGCGCAGAATTACTAATAAGCATGTTTATCCAGAACCTTTCATGATACATTGGTAATTGCCTGGCATGGAGTTCTTCTAATCTCACTATCTGTTCACATGCTGAATGAAGGTTTCTAAGTGTATTTCCAAATAGGTGTTTTTTAAAAGTGTAGACGAGGTGCTAGCTAAAATAAAACTGTAAGTTTGACCTGAAATTTGTACTTTGGAATTTGGAAGAGTTATTTTCAACAACTTTGACCCTTTTCCCTTATGTTTTCTGTATGCAGAGTTTGCTGTTGTGCACTATCTCCAAGTTTTCCTGTGCACGCTGCTCCATTATTTTAGCACCATTAAAATCTGTGTCCTTTTTTGGCTCTAGTGTCCCATTTCAATCTGATTGTACAGTTTCTTCCAGCTGTGCCTAGATGTTATCGCAGAGTTTAAAGCTGTACAAGCCAACATCAAGAGCTGAATTTACTAGAACTGATAAAGGTCAGAAGAAAGTAAAGCTTTCACTATAGAATCCATTGTTTGTCACCATATCAGTGTCCAGAATGGAAGTTTTCATTTAAAAAGCGTACTTTTCCTAAATAACAGAAGAGGAATCTTCCTTCCCACCATTGTGCAGAAGATATTGGAAACGCGAAATAGCTTTTATTCAATAGAGTTTTCCAAACATTCTGAAAGAACAAAGCACTTGGAAGTACTAAGCTGATACTGAGGCCTCTCGGTACCAAAAGGATCCTTGCTGTCCAGGTCTGTGAAACCTGAGTATCACAGCCAAGATTTAGTACTTTTTCAGCTGATGTTTGTTTTAGCAAAATTTCAATTTAACATTTGTCTTCCACAATGCCCCTATCTCCAATGCCTGGAAGTTCTGGATGCCTGTGTTGCCACTTCTTATAGGTGAAATTGGGAAGATCAAAAACAGTGAGACAGCACAGACTATTCTGGGATGCTAGGGTGAATATGGTGACTGTTAGTAATATTCATGTACATATTTAAATAATTACACTTTAAGAATTTGCTACCACTGAACAGATTTTAATGAAACCAGTTTCCTGAAATGCAAGGTATGTTTCTACCACAGTTTAGAAGGGCTACTTTTATTAACTAAAGGACTTACTGTAACTCAAAAATATATTATCCTCCAGTTAAAGCCAGTTTAACTTCTTGCAGGTTTTAAGAGAACCGATTCTTTAGGTTTTATTTCCTAATGCAAAAAACATCAACCTAAACCCCTATATTGGATTGGTGGTGAAAATTCAGTATCGATTGGATGGGTCCAAATTTAAGCTATTAGCAATATTAGAACTTTTTCCTCTTTGCAAATTGGCTTTCTCTTTTAAGTCTTCAGACACCTCTAAATTTGGAATTATTAGAGGTTGGCATTATACATAGTGTGGGTTTCTTTATGGTGTAACTCTACGTGTCTCATGGTGATAGTTGGTTGAAGGCTCAAGAGGAAAAATGCTGTTTTAGCAAATATGAGGTCTGTGCACTTAGCAGTGTAACAGCTTTCTTCCACAGGCGATTACTGCACATTTTACAGCTGATGTAAGGCAATTTTTGGTACTTAAAAGAAGCTTTAAGGGTATGAAAAATCCTCAAAAACATAAACACGTAGGAAGAATCAAATTCTCTCTTGCAACTGTAATGTAAAAAACATTCCAAATTCTTAACCCTAATCTAAGTGTGTTGTAAAATTGCCGTAAGTTACATACAAAGCTTTATAGTATCTCTTGTACAGTCCGAAAATGGTCATTATTGTATGGACAATTTACTTTTGTAAATCATAAGGACTCTTTACAGGTTAACGTGGTTGATTTTAAGTGTTCCTCTTTCAGCTTTGCCTTTTGTTATTCCTTCCATACTTTTGATTCTTTGGTTTCTTCCATGTTTTAAATTCTACTGCATGTGTTCAGATTATTTCTTTTCACTTTCTGGGCCACCTGCTTTGATTTTGGACAATATGCAACCTGCTGTGGTCATGTAATTTTGGTTTTAAACATATATAATTGATCATTTCAATGAGATAGTAAATTATGACAGAGAGGATGGTTGTTGATCTTGCAGTATTAAGAATTAATAACAAGGTCATCCAAACTCCTGAAACTGTGTGTGACTTTAATCTGACAAAGATTTGGGGGTATTTTGATAATACTCTAAATTCCTGAAGAGCAGGCAGGTGTGTGGAGAGGGAAGGATAAATATGCCAAGGTTGCTAATTTTAGGGTTTTGGGTAAATCATGTTTGTAGGAGTAATGTACTCTTAGCTTCAGTATCATGACCTCTATTAAATATAATGCATTTTTGTATGCTAGCAAGGGATCTCTTTTCTTATGTGGTTAATATTAATATGATGATTTGATATTCATGTTAATGGCAATAACTAAATAATACACAGCAGTTATCCTGTGGGAAAAGTGCGAAAAATGTTTTAGAGATGACAGAAAATTAAGTGGAGTATTTTTTTAAGTGGAATGTCAGCTGCTGGGAAAATGCTTCAGCCACTGTTTTTGTTTCTCCACTCCTTTGTGACAGACAAGAGTGTTTTGTTTTGCTGTAGCGAGTTAGGTTAGGGAACTTAGTAGGCATTAAAATGAATTTTCTTTTTCCTTGGATAGTTTTAATTCAGATCTCTTCCCTGACTCAAAACATCCCTTGCCCACACAAGAACTTGTACTGCAGAAGAGCAAAAGTAGATCTTTTTTAAAAGCAGTAATAGTTTATATGAGACAGTGACCAGCTTAACTGATCTTTAAAAACTAATCTTTAGCCACCTGTCAGTAATGACATGCTGATAAAGTCATAAAATACACAGTTCCCTGCAGAAGAAAAAAGCTTTAAGAAGTGCTAAGGAAGAAAACGTTTTCTACCCATTAGAGTTTCTGTAGATACAGAGTCTGTATGTATTTTAGATCTTACTCTGCTTGTTCGGTTTACTGCTGAGATTGATCCTGTTGGACAGGATGGGTTCAGTATGCAGCCATTTTCATATTGTTTCTGTAATTCTTGGGAAAATGGAGTATTGGTGGAATCATAAACTAAACTGTCTTGTGAAAGGACAGTAGTGTCATTGATGTGAACTCCTCTGAAATTTTCGGGAAATCTTTATGAAGACCAGATCTCTAATGTGTTGGGCAGGGGGTCCTATGTGTTCTTTTGGGGTGCAGAACAGGGCTGAAATATTCCTGCTGTGAACTTGGAGACCTGCTCCAAAAAGTCTTTGAGCAACCTAACCTAGTGGGAGGTGTCCCTGCCCATGGCAGGGGAGTAGGAACTGGATGATCTTTAAGGTTCCTTCCAACCCAAACCGTTCTATGATCTTTGATCCCTAGTTGGGTGTTAACCTTTATCCTCTTCCCATGAGTTGCTGAGTTGAGGTTCTAGCTACCTGCAGCTCTGCTGGGTACCACCAAGTGGAAGATCCCAGCCTATTCCCTCTTCTGTCGTTTTAAGGGATTTGTCTGCTGAGTAATTTCTGCACTGGGATGTAGGCATCCGGTAACCATGCAAAAGCTCTAATAGTATTCCCAGCTGTTCCAGGTAGAGCAATGATGTGATGAGTTGTCTTCATGCCTGTGATCCTTCATTTATATGCGGAGTGCACATTCTGTGGATTCTGTGATGGTGGATACTACATATCTATAGGGGGAGGTCTATTAGAAATTGCAAGGAGGGTGTTGTCATCCTACAAAACAACCAGACTACTGCTATTGCAAACCTACCATTATTTTTGGTAATCTGGTGTGGAGAGATGCTCTGAATACAGTTTCCAGAATAAAAATAAGAAGTTATTAGAATTCTCTACCCTTGATAAACATTAGAGGCTCTTCATACCAAGGTTTATCTTTGTGTGTTGCTGCATTCTATTCTACTAACAAATTACTACGTGTATCTGCATACCACTGTGTGTTTATTTAGCAAAGTACTACTTGGAAACAGTTTAAAAGTCTGCCTTTCAATGCCAATAATTATTCTGAATCAGAATAAAGTAAGGCAGATCTCATATTTCAGCTTCATTTGCTGTCCTTGCATGGGGCTGCGCAGTAATCTGAATGCAGGATTTGTTTGGGTGCTTGTATCAGTGAGCTGGATGTGTGTTAAAAGCAAACTGATCCAATTGAAAGTTGGATATTTAGTGTTGGTAGTGTTTGTAGGTTTGAACTTTCTATTAGTAATAGCAATCCATCTTGTGTGTGAGGAGAGGAAATAGAAGCCACCCACCCAAGCTAGTTGTGCATCGATGTCTGTTTTATTGTTTTATTTAGAAGTAGTGCACCAGTTGATGGCAATTCCTTTGACAAATTTAAAAAACCCTAATGCTAGCACTGCACATCGGTCAGTATAGTTGTCTTTGACCTTCTAATTCTTCCGTATGTAAAAGCAATCTGTGTTTTCTTTCACTGAATTAATTACAGATGCACACAAATTTCCCCATGGAACAAAATCGGGTGTAGAGGTATAAATTGCTTAAAAACTCATCAGAGACCGGATGTGCAAGATGTATCTTGTGGTGGGTTTGATAAGTGGCAGTTCTAGCCCCTTGTGTTCACAGTTAAGTGCTGTAGCCTGTATTTGTAGCTTCCTTGTAAAAGTAGAGGCAAAGTATTCCCAAGTATGCAGACTGATAGAAACAGTAGCTTCTTTGAATGACAAAGCTTTTAAGCCTGTAAGATAGATTTTTCCAGAGTAACAATGGAATATTTTTTATCACTGTTTCTAAGATTTTTTTTCTAATTTTTAGTAAGATAAAGGCTGTGCCTGTAACATTACATTTAAAATAACTGTAGCAAAGGCTTGTGTGTGAAAGGTCTAATGAAGTCGAGCAAGGAACTCGCAAATAGTCCAGTCATTATACTGGTGTAATTGGAGTATTTATTAAATTAGTACTGCTGTCATATAGGTGCAGGAAAATGTCATTGACTCACATTAGAGTGATGAGAAAAAACACACTATTCGTAATAGGAGTCTTGAGGAAACAGTGAACAAAAATATCAGTTTGCTAGCAGTAGGTAGTACTTCTTTCCGATTCAATATCTCCTGATTTGTCAAGCACTTCCAATAATTTTTCTTCTCTATAAATTTAGGTTGTTTGTGTTTCAATGTATTGCATCACTGGTGAAAGGAATACAGTAATTATATTACTACTGGTATGATTACTTCTAAAGAAAACTGAGCTACTCTGAAAGGGTGGGAGATGTTGTATGAGTTTGTAATTAGTATGTATTTCTAAAGTTTGTTGACCTGTGTTACTGAGACAAATTAAAATAGACTGTATTTAACTTGCTCCTTCATGCCTTCTCATAAAGTCAAGAAATACCTGTTTCAGTAACTGCTATTGCTGGTGTTACATTCCCACAGACCTAGAAAAGCACCAGGGTCTGTGTTGCAACGTGGAGTGTTGAAACACATGAGGCAGGTGCTGTGTTTGTTGGTGAAGCCAACCTCCAAGTTTGGGTCCCCTGTGCTGACCCATAGGATGCACTGATGCTGTTCAGAATGTTCATGGGCCACCCTGTGCTGTTTGTCTGGGAGCTGTTACAGGGAGCCAGGAAGGAGGATTGAGGGCAGATTGTTCTGGGCACTGGTGAAGATTTGTCTTTCTGTTTAGAAATTACATCTGTGAACCTTATCTTGGAACTTGGTGCCAGCCCCATCTCATTCTCCTGAAACACAATGGGGATGTGTGCTCCTCCTTTGTCCTGTAGCTGGTGCATCAGCAGTTCTTTTCGTATCAAAGTGAGGTTTGAATCCTTAGTTTCTGCACTGCAGGTTTCCTTACCCTTTTCTGGTTGTAGTTTACAAAAACAGCGAATGATGATAGAGCCAGTAAACTGAGAGGATGAGACCTAGTTGCTGGTCTAAAGCTAACATTTGTGGCTTTATATTAAAATTCGCTTGGACAGGAGCAGTGCTATGGACTTTTCTCTGTCTTCTATGAAAGCACATGTTCGGTAGTGCTGGGGGAGAGTACAGGATGTGAAGGGTGAGCTGTTAGGACAATTGTAATTATTTTATGGTAGTTCCATACTTTAGTCCATTTCTTGTACGTATTTATTAAAAGCTAACTTCTACAGAGCAGCCATGGAGGCTTCAAAATATAGACAGCACCTTGGATGTGCTGAAATAATGCTGAGAAGCCCTGTGGCTCAGTTTAGTTTAGAACTGGAAGAACGAAAACCAAATGTCCCTTGGTTCTTCTGCATAAAATCGTTTGCCTATAAAAGTTATAGCCTATAACCTCATCCGTGATGCTCTCTCTCAGAATCTAAGGATGTGATTTTCCACCACCCAGAAGTACTCACACAAGAAGAGCACTTGGCTTTCTGTGTGCTTCTTCGCTTGGGCAGAGGCACTGCCTGTAGGTGGTGGAAGAACCTGAAAGGATCTATGTAATGGGAGCTTCATGTTGAAGCAAGAGCTTGCTGCTCGCTGCCTTGGGACACCTGGTTGGTGTGACTGGCAGGTAAAATGTCATCGTTGGTGATCAGGTTTCAGGCTCTCCTCTCTTGTATCTGTATGTAAAAACACAGTTAGTTGACTTGGAAGTCGTATGAGTTTGTACGTTGTTGGGTTTGGTTGTGGGTTGTTTTTTGGTTTTGGTTTTGGTTTTTTTTTGTAATCCACCTTTACAAATTTAAAGATTTCCTTGATCTTGCTGGGAGGATGGGCAGGGCTGGCTGCAGAGGCGTAGTTAGTAAAGGCAGTGGTGCATGTTTTAGACGGCACTTGGTAGTTTGCTGCTGGAACTGTGTGCTCTGCCCGTGGACTTGTTTGAAGTTCTCACCTGTTCTTTTTAAGGCAAATCCACACCTTCACTGACAGGTATCGTGGTAGTGTTACTGGAATTGTTCTGTTCGTCTAGTGGAAATGTAAGTGTGCTTCGGCTATTTTTGTGGTGTTTTATTTGAGGCTGAAACTTTATTAATTTCATACTTACTTTAAAATTCAAAATTTTCTGAAAGGGGATTGGGGAGTTAAGTGGCTGAAGTGTTGTCTGTTCTTAATAGAAGTTTGTTAGGCTTGTGTGTATGTAGTAGATGATCCTTAACAGTGATTCTCATACTGTTGATTACAGGAACATAGAGAAGTTACCAGACAGTTGTTTTTATTTTGCATTTCCTTGACTATTAGATGGGAAAGTAGCCCATAGGATGGACATTGCCATCATGAGTAAGTATATAAAGTATTAATTGTTTAGATTGTTTAGGAACTGTGTGGCTTATTTTTTATGTGATTACAAAACCCTGATTTAATCCTTGTCCACTTCATTGTGTAACAACTAAAGACAACCTTCCGAAGAGTCAGGCAGAGGCTGTGCTTTAATTCATGTTGATTCTTCTCTCTCCTTGTTCTCTCCCTGTTACAATGTGCTATCTAGAAATTAAACAAGCTTACAACTGCCCCCTTGCTTTCTCTTCCTCTCCCTAATAGCGGAAGGCTATGCTGCATTTCAAGAGGACAGTTCTGGTGATGAAGCTGAAAGTCCTTCAAAGTTGAAGCGGTCCAAGGGAATACATGTCTTCAAGAAACCCAGCTTTTCCAAAAAAAAGGAAAAGGATTTTAAAATCAAAGAGAAACCCAAAGATGAAAAACACAAGGAAGACAAGCATAAGGAAGAAAAACATAAAGAGAAGAAATCAAAAGACTTGACTGCAGCAGATGTTGTAAAACAGTGGAAAGAGAAGAAGAAAAAGAAAAAGCCAATTCAGGAGACAGAGATACCTCAAGTGGATGTTCCAAGTCATAGACCCGTGTTCGGCATTCCTTTGTCTGATGCAGTAGACAGAACCATGATGTACGATGGCATCCGCCTGCCAGCCGTTTTCCGTGAATGTATAGATTATGTAGAGAAGTACGGCATGAAGTGTGAAGGCATCTACAGAGTTTCAGGTACTCTGGGCACACTGACATGCAGGTTCCTAATGTCTTTACTTGCAATTTTCTTACTTTTTTACCAATTTCAGCCCCTAGAGACTTGTTTATATGTGCATTAATTTTGATTACCCAAAAGACAATCAGGTTGCCAAAGTTAAGCAAACCTGTAGGTCTGAAATACCATTGAAAAATTGCTAAATATGGTGGTACTGCTTAATGACAGTGAAAATACACTTGGTTTGGCCTTTTGTGATAGAATGGTAACGATAAATAAAATATGTTTGTATGGCCAGCTTGTACTTTTGTACCTCTGCATTAGATATGCAATGATAGCTGATTGCAGAAGCAAAGATGAGCTACAACCACTATATTACTTAAGCTCCCCACTAAGTTGATTTTTTTCTTAAAAACTTCTTTCGTTGAGCAAATATACCAATAAGCAGAAAATGCAAGTTTCACTATTTAAGCTGAGCAACAGCCAGCTAATTAACCATGGTAGTTGCGTAACACTAGCTTACATAAAAGAAACATGTTTTAGTCACGTTAGCCAAAATAGTCCCTTTATTTGTGAACTGCATCTGCAGTATAAGTCATGTAAGTAGTTCTGTGGGTATGTTTTAAGGGAGCAAGAACACGTGAGAAAAGGAGTTTGAGGAAAAGCATTTGAAACAAGTTGCCTAGCACTGGAAAAACAGTAATGAAATTATTTTAAAGGCTTTTAAGCTCTCTTCATGCTGTTGATGTGCATGGTAGGCATGCATAAATACCACAACAGCTTAAGCAGTTTCTTCATCTTGCCTATTGGAACATTCTGGCTGTGTGGTTTTTCAAGACATGATGTGTTGGGAATTCTTAGAGAAGAAAGCGTGTTTTCTATAAAGCCTTTTTGATGTTTGTACTTCCTAGGTGTTCTCCAGTGCAATGGCACCCTCTTGTGTGCATAAGGTTGTTTAAATTGAGAGCTCTGGCAAGAGGATTGCAGAGGCTGAACAAGCTACTAGCCCTTGTTTTGACCGACTAAGTTCTCTGGACATGAAACTGAGCAGATTTTACCTGGCATTTACCATGGGCTGAGTGCACCTGGCATTGCCTGTTGTGTATGAGCTGAGCCATGCAGCATATGAAGTTGGTGTGACTCAAGTGGGAGTAGAGCTTTAAGAATGAAATTTCCCTGAGTTTGGGAAGATCGGAAGGTCACCAAGTTACAAAAACACCTTACAGGAAATCTTGGCTGGGTTGAATAATTATGTGGCCATGTGTTTATTTATGCAGTGTCTCAAATCAAGAATCCTGTGTGAGATTCTTCCACTGAGGAGGGCCAGCTGGAAATCTGGAAACTAAAAAGTGTGGGTTTTGTTTTGACAGAGCAAAGCTGTTATAGGTAGAACTTGTTGCACAATATTTGAGTTGATAACATATTTGGTGCTTGGCTTAGGGATGTATAATTGAACAGCCTGAAAGATGCTGAATGCAAACACACAGTTGATTTTGTGTTCCCTTTCCTTTCCTCACCCAATTTCATGTTCCTTGATGTGAGGGAATGCTGGTGCCAGTTCATAGAATCACAGAATGGTTTGGGTTGGAAGGGACCTTAAAGATCACCCAGTTCCAACCAGCCTGCCATGGGCAGGGACACAGTTCTGATTCAGAACTTTGGCAGTGCTGTGTTTTTCCTTCATAGTAGCAGTCAGTGCTTTTAGAAGCAATGATCAGCGATCACGTAATTTTGAGTCATGATTTTGTTACATGTGGATAACCTTTAAAAGGTATTCCATAATTAGCTTATATTGTAAGGAGAGGTGAAATAAATGCACCTACGTAAAAAAAAAAAAAAAGAGACATATGACTGTTAAACATTTGCAGTTGAAGATTTCTCTTTAATTCTTGATCTAAATATTTTAAGGAATAAAATCAAAAGTTGATGAGCTAAAAGCAGCGTATGATCGAGAAGAATCTCCCAACCTGGAAGAATATGAGCCCAATACAGTAGCCAGCTTGCTGAAGCAGTACCTACGAGAACTGCCTGAAAATTTGCTTACCAAAGAGCTAATGCCCCGCTTTGAAGATGCTTGTGGAAAGAACACAGAAGCTGAGAAAGTTCAGGAGTGCCAGAGGTTGCTGAAAGAGCTGCCAGAGTGTAACCATCTCCTAATTTCTTGGTTGATTGTGCATATGGACCATGTTATTGCAAAGGAACTGGAAACAAAAATGAATATCCAGAATATTTCTATAGTGCTCAGCCCTACTGTCCAGGTATGTGCACCACACAAGTGTTAGAGCAGAAACTCAGCCCAAGAAAGACTTCTTTGTAGGAATGGGTATGAGGTATTGTCTGATACAGTTAAGCTAAATTACAGCTTCTCTTTATGCCTTGGAAACCTAAAATACTGGGAAAGGAGGAACAAAAGGCTTTCTGAATGAGCGCTTGCCTACGACAGGTCTGATATTTGGGTTATTATTGAGAGTATTACAAAGACTGCTGTCAGGGTTTTAATTCTGGTGTGAACAGAAGTAATTTAGTGTTGAATTCATCCAGTAACTCATGCAGATACGCTGTTTCTGTGGGTTTTTGATTCAGTGACAGTTCAATGAAGACAATTTTAGTTGCTTTATTTTAATATCAAGCCAATGATGAACCCTGTCCTGCAAAAAGATCTTTCTGGTGCAGGAATGATTTTGGTGTCTGCAGTCAAATGGTTGGAGAAAAACACCTGACTTTTAGTTTTCAGGTAAAGTTTTGTGGTTTCTGGATTGATCAATTCCTTAATAACCATCTTGGAAATATTTAATTCAAATACAGCACAGAATTAGTCCTGTGCATAATGGAAACATGGCATTATTGGGTGTGGGTCTTCTAGAAGAAAATCCACACTATAGGAAAGCTTGGCTTCATAATTAAGAGTTGGGTTGGAGGCCCAGTAGCAAAAGGGCTAGGTATTATTCTTGGCTGGTTTACTGTGCCAGACACTTTCTAGCTAACAAAAGAAGTAGCAATTAATGTAAAACAATGCATGTCCAGTCATGTTTTGTTGTTAAGTAGATTTTAGCAAGTAAAATGCAGGTAGTGACAGAATTCTAATCTTCCTTTCAGGGAAGATTTTTGAATTTTAATAAAGAAGATACAGTATCAAAATAAATACTGGCTTCTGTCTCATGTTAAAACAAGAACTACAATAACAGCTCCTTTCAAACTGCTTTTTCTACTGTATTAAATCATCTGAGAGAGGAGTTGTAGAAAATGCTTACAGGCTGGGGGAGGAGGGAGAAGGCAGCCAGCAAGCAGCCGTAGCACAGTATAGAGTCATAGAAACTTCTGGCTGGAAAAGACCTTTGAGATCATCGAGTCCAACCAGACCCATCCTCTGCTAAACCATGTCCTTCAAAAACTCATCTACCTGTGTTTTAAACACCTCAGGGTTGGTGACTCAACCACCTCCCTGGGCAGCTGTGCCAGTGCCTGACCACCCTTTGGTAAAGAAATTCTTCCTGATATCCAGTCTGAAACTCCCCGGGCACAACTTATGGCCATGTCCTATCACCTGTCACTTGAGAGAAGAGATCAATGCTCACTCTGCCACAGCCTCCTTTCAGGCAGTTGTAGACAGTGATGAGGTCTCCCCTCAGCCTCCTCTTCTCCAAGCTAAAAAACACCAGTTCCCTCAGCCGCTCCTCGTAGGACTCGTTCTCCAGCCCCTTCACCAGCCTCGTCGCCCTTCTCTGGATGCGCTCCAACACCTCAATGTCCTTCTTGTAGTGAGGGGTCCAGAACTGAACACAGTACTTGAGGTGTGGCCTCACCAGTGCCGAGTACAGGGACACAATCACCTCCCTGGTCCTGCTGGCCACACTGTTTCTGATACAGACAGGTGTAGTTGGTGTTCCCTCTTGCCTGGTGCTGGCACTGCCCTCACATGAGTAAAGAAAGATTTAATACATTCCTGTGTCTAACAATGATGGAAGTAATTGTGGTAGGTTAAGACGTATGAAACTCTGAGCTTAGCGTGAAAATACCTCAGATAGATACCCAAGTAAGAGAGACAGTGGTGATTCCTTGAGGCCAGCTCTGGGTCGTTTGAAGTATAGTTTTTAATCCAGAGTCTTAGAACACGCTAACATGGCTGCGATTCACAGAAAGGCGTACTGAAGGCTGTTCTGTTTCTGGAGAAAGATCCTGTGCTTCACAGATAAATATGATGTGAATAAATCATCTTAACCAATAGTTTGTCTGTCCTTTCTTTGCAGATCAGCAACCGTGTCCTCTATGTATTTTTTACACACGTTCAAGAGTTCTTTGGGAATGTGACCCTAAAGCCGGTGACAAAACCTCTTCGCTGGTCTAATATGGCAACAATGCCAGCACTTCCAGAAACACAAGAAAGCATCAAAGAAGAAATCAGGCGACAGGTTAGCCGTTACTTTAGTGTTTTTCTGTGTGCCTTGTGCCTAGGTTTTATACACACAGTTCTAATTTCTCATATCTTTGTAACATACGTATTCATTCTGTCAGTCCCAATGGTCCTATCAGTGGAGACCCCCTGGAAAGAGACTGGTGATATTATTGCCCATTTCACATGTGGAAAGCTGTTGCAGTTCTGTGATGATTATAGCTGTGCCTTTCGTGGATTGGCTATGGAGTTCAGTACTGTTTATTGTGGGAGGAAGGTCAGGAGAACATGTTGAAGAAGAGTGTGGTTTCTTTAATATTGCTCTTAGCTAGTTCTAGAGCTTGTGCTGAATATATATTAACGCTTGTTGTTGGTCGATGTGTGAAACATTGAAAACCAGAACTCTGAGCCTCTTGTCACAAAGCCAACAGGATTTTTCTTATCATTCTACCCTGCTGTTAAAGACCCCGTTTATATTATATATCAAAGACACTAATTTTTTGGCTGTTATTTCTAGGAGTTCCTACTGAACTGTTTACACAGAGACTTGCAGGCAGGGATAAAAGACTTATCCAAAGAAGAGAGACTCTGGGAGGTGCAAAGAATTTTAACAGCTCTTAAGAGGAAACTAAGAGAAGCTAAGAGGCAGGTGGGTAACATTTCTATTTATTGGCCAAACATCTAAATCATGGATCCCTTATTTGTGACAATGCAGTGGCACCCACTTAGATCAAACCACGTTTCAGTCTTTTTACTGCAGATATTTTCATCTTAGCTTTACCTGGCTGAGGAGCAATTGCATTGTCTGGTTAGCTGCTTCTCCCTTGGAACAGCAGGATCTTCACACTCCTTCACAGCTGGTTACACAAAGAACTGTGTATGATTAAAAACTTGCCGTTTAGACAGAGCACGTGTGCATTATATGCTTAAAACAGTGTGTTCTGGAGCACCAAGAGGAATTACTGGAAAACTCAAGGTTAACTAATCTCAGAAGCATTCTTCTGTAAATTGTCATGTGTCCCAGAGAAGGGACAGACCTTGCTGAAAACGCTTAAGACAACTGAGATGATGATAATAAATCTGGAAAATAATACATTAAAAAAATCTTCTTTACAGTAAACAGTGACTGGGGAAGCCATCCTCTTACCAGCTGCTCTCTTTCTCTGGCAGGAGTGTGAAACAAAGATTGCACAAGAAATCGCTAGCCTTTCAAAGGAGGATGTCTCCAAAGAAGAGATGAATGAGAATGAAGAAGTTATAAATATTCTGCTTGCACAGGTAGATGGCAGGCACTTACGTGTTTGTGTGCTGGTAACTACTTGTTCCGTATCTGTCAGAAATATTAAACGCGCTTGAGTTAATTCTAACACAGAGGGGAACTGAAGCCTTAAAGGGGTCTCTCTGAACATTAAAATACAATGCTGTGTTAATGGTAAACAGAGTAGAGGAGGAACACTAACTGCAGGAGTGAGCCCAAAGCAGAGTTGCCTTTTCACAGCAGAAAGGAGGTGCTGTGCAGTCACAACAACAAAGTACCTTTTGTTGTTAATGTACTCAGAAAGCACATCCAAATCTAAGCAGTTTTAGTACCGTTAACTACATTCCTGATGATCAAAGGAAGTTTGGCAACTACTTTGGCTTTTTTGCCTTCCTTCACTTCCCTCATAGCTTTGATCTTCTCTCTGCTGTACTTTCCTCTGTGGATCTGTCTTCAAAGACATATTTTGTAATTCAGTATTTCCAGATATGTTACTGGTTAGCCGGAGCTTTCCCTTGTGATTTCAGGAAATAGGCAGCCAAACATGCCAGGATTGGTGCATCCTACCCACAACTGTTCAGTACAGCAACTATCTTGAGGATTCAGAACAAACATTGTTGGGTTTGAACTTATATTTGCTTTGAGGTCTTTATGAATCAAGAGTTCAAAGCAGGCATGCTGACTGCTTTTACTCAAAGTATTTCAGAGAACAGCATCATCTCATACTTTTATCATGTGTTCCCATAGAACATAAAGCAAAGGCTTTAAGAGGACTAATTGATCGTTGCAGGAGAACGAGATTTTAACAGAACAAGAAGAACTGTTGGCCATGGAGCAGTTTCTGCGGAGACAGATTGCCTCGGAGAAGGAAGAAATAGATCGCCTTCGAGCAGAAATAGCTGAAATACAGAGGTAAAAGGGAGACCGCTTACATCAGAGCCCCTGCCAGGCGAGCACTCTTCGATTAACAGTACATACATGCCCTTCTGAAATAACACTCTGAACTACACCTAAAGCTTATCCCCGTGAACATCACATTTGAAAGCCGCCCTTTTTACTGAAATCTCAGCAACTTTGGACCTTTCAGGATGTTTTCAGTTAGTGTGACTATGGAATGGGAATCTAAAGGAAACTTGAACCCTGTGCACTAAAAATCCCCATTAGGAAATGGCTGCTTATTACATTACGCTTTGAAAGGGAATTCTGATTTTGTTCTTAAAACTGTTGCAGATTATTCAGTGGATGTAAGTTGGCCCTATTACACAGCTCTAGTTGTGGCAGGAAGTGTTAAATCGGAGCTTGTCATTGGTCTTTCAGTCGCCAGCAGCACGGCCGAAGTGAAACCGAGGAATATTCTTCCGAGAGTGAAAGTGAGAGTGAAGATGAGGAGGAACTGCAGGTCATCCTGGAAGATTTGCAGAGGCAGAATGAGGAACTGGAGGTAGGATTTGAGCCTTGATATTAACTGCTGCTCTTCTCCTGAGTGGTTACTTGATTTTGTCTGTCCAGAGATGTTTGCACACGTGCAGACTGGTGGTTTTGCATCTGTTTTGCCTGGGCATAACCCATGTGCTCTTGTTTTTAAATCACTGTTGCATGCAAGCCCACTTTACTGTCTGGTTTAACAGCAAGGCTTCACTGTGCGATGCTAAATACTCGCCCAGCTACAGCAATTCTTTATCAGAAGGAGCCCTGACATCTGTTTTCCTTATTTAAAAGATAAAGAACAATCACCTGAACCAAGCGATTCACGAGGAGCGAGAGGCCATCATAGAACTGCGAGTGCAGCTTCGGCTGCTGCAGCGAGCGAAATCGGAGCAGCAGGTGCAGGAAGAAGAGGAGCCAGAAAAACGCGGGGGTGTTCCCCAGCAGCAGAGAGACAGTGTCCTGGAGACAAAAGCAGCCAAAGAGCAGCCAAAAGCAAGCAAGGAGCAGCAGGTCAAGCCATCGCCAAGTAAAGACAGGAAAGAAACTCCAATTTGATCAGCCTCCTTAGATATGCATAAAATCAACTGAACTGTGCAAATTACTGTAATTTGAGTCAAACTGCACAAATTATTGCTGGCTGTGTACATTCTGTAAAGAATCTGTTCTTTCAAGCCCTGGAGACTTTTGTCTCTAATATTTGTGGCTTCTACTCATCAGACTCAGGTGAGTTTGGAGAGGCCAGAAGAGTTTTCCAGTTAGTATCAGATTATTTCCAGACTGGTTTCCTTCAGGTGATTTAAAATAATTCCGTAAGAAAGAGTTTTATTTTAAACCAAAATCATTATTTACATTCATTGGAGCAGAATTGGAAGGTCTCATTTTCCTTAAATAAAGAAAACCTCACCCACACTTACTAATTATTTGCCTTGTGAATCAATTCATCCTCATTCACCATTATTTCTGCTTATTAACCTAGTCACTTCTTGCTTGTGCCTTTGATACCTTTCTGATGCAGATTATATACAAGGGAGCTTTAAATTTAGTCTGGGGTGGCTGAAATGTTGGGAGAGGGTGAGGCGTTGCGGTTACCTAACATGCCCTTAAGCTTCAGTTTCGTTCTGAGATGTACTGAATAAATGTAAAAAAACCTGAGAGATGTTATTTATGTCCCTGTATGATGGAAATGTTTGTCAAGAGCTGTTGACATCTCTTAGCGATGTCAGTAACCCATTTGCTCATTAACCACTGTCATTGTACCTGTTTAAGATAGGCTGGGCTCACACTGCTGCCGTAGAGCCAAGAGCTCTTTCTGCATCCATTTTAAATGTTTCAGTCCCTCAGAGAAAGCCACTGACGATGCTTTAGGCAGGGAAGGGGATGGGTTATGTCACTTTAGATAGATCTGCCTGACCAAGCAATACAGCATTTCCATCAGCAGAAATGCAAGTCACTCATGTTTTCCAAGTAAGCCCGAAGAACGATGCCAAGGGGAGGCACTGGGGGGCTCAGCAATAGCCTCTTTTTTTTTTTATTGTTGTGTTTTAAAAAACAACAACAACAACAACCTGGGACTTGCATTTGGTTTGGCTGTTTTACTGCTTCCGCCCATCAAAGGCCTCCAGCCACACTGGCATTTAACATTTTGGATACCCTCCGGAGGCTCATCCATCAGTTCATGCGTAGACAGGAACCTCCACAGAGTGCAGATAGGCTACCTTATGTTTAAATCTGGATATTTATTTTCAGCACCTGTTGGATGTGATCGTATTCTTTATCTATTGCACTGTTGTGAATCATTGGCCATGATTTGATTTTTGTACAAATAATGCTTTGATATGTTAGAGAAAAACAGCATAATATTTTTTTAAAATTTGGGGGGAAAAAGTTTATAAACACAGAAAATGTGGTCAGATGACAAATGTAAACTAAAGCATTGGCCCTTGCCTTCGTTACATACATTTTATATTTGCTGGCAATATTTAAATGGGTTTTTTTGTTGTTTAATTCACACTAATTCCTATTGAATTGTCGTGGATTTTTCTAATGTTCTTCAGACAAATCTCTTAATATTGGTTAACTTTTATTTTGTTAGGACTGTATTTATCAAGCAAATAAATTCAACAGCCATTTGAAAGTGGTTTCTAATTTATCTCCTTCCCAATGTATGGTATCTTTCTCTAATGCAAACAGTAGTTGTTATTCTTGGGGAATTTCAGGCTTGTGAAGCAGCTCTCCTCTGAAGGAACGGCGTCTGCAGTTGAATATCACATAAAGCTGCCGTACCACAGCTGAAGATCAGATTTAATTTGATCAAATTAAAGATTTTAAGACAGTGCCGCTCTCTTACCACAGAGATTTCAGCTGTGAAGGTAAAAAACACCCTATTTATTCACATAATTCCAACACTGTTCTTTCTCCTGCAGCCTTCTAGCGCCCTTGAAGTGTGTCACCACTGACGGCTTAAGTGGAGGTGGCATCGCTGCTCTTGCAGCAACTGTAACCAGGAATTTCAGTTTCAAAACACCTGAAAGATGGTTCTTTGACATTTTCTTTCCAATAGTACGACCAGTAATAAAGTTACTGAAAAAAATCCTGTAGTTAAAACCATGACTGTGAGACAATGCTGGCCACAGCAAACATGCACTGATGGCGCTGCAGCCTGGCAGCCCCAGGGACATCCCAGGGGCTCAGGCAGCAACAGCCTCTGAGCTCTGGGTAAAACCAGCCCCTTGCAGGAACACCTGGGGAGGGGCTGTGCCTCAGCCCCTCTCCTCTGCACAGCCGCGTGGAGAGTAGTTACAAGGCAGTAATCCAAGAGTAGTGTTCAGATCCCTTTATAAAAGCCTTAGAGCAAACTCTGGGAGCTGTGGGGCTCAGGACATCGCCTCCTACAGCACCAGCGCTGCCTGCATTGAGGGCCACCTTCATGTGGTCCACACATCTTGAATAACCTAGTTTTATCTAAAGCAAAGCAGCATCTAAATTGTCTTAAGACCTTTTTTCCAACAACATCCAACTTGTATGTTCTGTGCGCAGCACCAGAACCTCTGTCAGGTGCTTTGGACAAAGTACCAGGCTGGCCGACCCTCACTGACATGAGGAAGGAGGCCGGCAAGGTCAGTGCTGGTGTTCTGGTTTCTTCTGATGTTCTGGTCTTAACAAAACTCTTAGGACAGTTTGATGTGACCCTTCCACTTTCCTCCTGAAAATGTGCTTCCACCATGAAGCATTGCTTCAGAGAAGGCAGGGGACTATGTGCCAGCGGATAGCTAAGACCCTCACTTGTTTTTGTGGTCCTTTTCAACACTGGCCTGGAACAGATTTCATCAGATCAGTCGAATCAGAAACCCATGCGGCAAGGAACATCCTATGAACAAGTCACTGGGCCAAGAACACCAACGTGGATCAGGACACAAACCTGGGGTTTGCCAGCAGCAGGTGCTTGCTTCTAACTGGAAACGTGGCAGCTTTTACACTCACTGAAATACTACAATTGTACAGTGAACCGATTTCAGAGATTTTGCACACCCAGCAGGTTTTTTTTCCTCCAAAAACCAGCAGTGTGAAGGGACCTGTTACTGCCTGAATGGTTGAACAAGGTGGGTTTTAAAATTTTATTTATTGAAAGGGAAAAAAAAAAAAGAATGGTAGTACTGTTATCAGGCAGTGGCACAGCAGCCCAGGGAGGTGGTTGAGCCACCATCCCTGGAGGTGTTTGAAAGACAGGTAGCTGAGGTGCTCAGGGATAGGATTGAGTAGTGAACAGGTATGGTGAGACTTGATGATCTCAAAGGTCTTTTTCAGCCACACAATACTATGATCAGATCACATCCCTACCTCAAGTCCACATCAGCTTGCGTCCAACACCTCACAGGACTCCAGGCAGCCTTCCAGGGCTCTGCTTGTCCACACCAGGTTTCCAACACTGCCTCAGCTTCAGGCTCATGGAAGCAGAAGCTGTTAGTTCTGGTAGGATTCTGAAAGGTTTCCTCTCCAATGCAGTGAGGTGCTTTGAAAGCACTGTTGTGTAGCACAGTTCCAGAAATTCCTTGTCCTTTATGATGGAGATAAAGAGGAGGAACTTTCCACCTCCATTCAGTAATTCCAACACTGGCACTGAGGGATTCATTTTTACCTCAGATTTATGAGCAAAGTCTGTTTTTTAAGTCTATGTACTGAAGCCAAGAACTTCACACCTGACTGTGTAAGACCATTCTCTTTCAAGAAAATAAAAATCAAAAGCATCAACCTGAGCCTCTGCCAAAAAGATGTTTGACCAAGCTTCATCTGTCGAGGTCTTCACTGCTGACCCTCCTGGGCACAATGGACTGCTCCCAAGTTTCATCTGGAGTTTGGTTGTTAAGACAGACAGCAACACAAAGTAAGAAGGTCTGCCAAAGGATTATGTTGCAACATATTTTCTTAACTGGATGATCCCAATCCCACGCACCAGAATTCCCCATCTGAACTGCAAAACACAAGAGTTCTCATTACAGGGTCTTACTGGGGCCTTGAGCAGCCTGGTCTGGTGGGACGTGGGAAGGCAGGGTGGTTGGAACTGGATGGGCTTTAAGGTCCCTTCCAACCCAAACCATTCTGTAATTCTATGATTCCAGTGAAGTTCTGGCTCAGGGTGACGAGAACTGCCCTTGTTGCCAGCACGCCCCATACCAGCCCTGGCCATACCCTCTGACAACAGGAGAGCCAGAACAGCAGCCAGCAGCCCTTCTACTGACCGTATCCTCTGTGGGGAATGAGGAGGGCAGGCATCAGGACAAAGCCCAAGACTAAAGGTCACTGCATCATAAAACTTGTAATGCTGTTCCTCAAGCCAGTTTGACTTGACCCCTCCCCAAGGTACTCCTAGTTGCACCCCTACAGCCTCCCCTGTTAGGACTGCTCTGTCCTCCAAAACAGGAACACACCAAGGCCACTGGAGAGAGACCAACAATGGAACCATAAAAGTTGGAAGAGACCTCTAAGATCATCCAAGTCCAACCATCAGCCCAACACCACCATGCCTACTAAATCACATCCTGAAGTGCCACATCTATGTGCTTTTTTAAGACCTCCAGGGATGCCCCAATTCCCTGGGCAGCCTGTTCCAGTGCTTCACCACTCTTTCAATAAAGAAATTTTTCTAAATATCCAATCTAAACCCCCCCGGCACAACTTGAGGCCATTTCCTCTCGTCCTATCGCTTGCTACTCAGGAGAAGAGACCAGCACCCACCTCGCTACAACCTCCTTTCAGGCAGTTGTAGAGAGCAATAAGGTCTCCCCTCAGCTTCCTCTTCCCCAAACTAAACAACCCCAGTTCCCTCAGCCATCCATAAGACTTGTGCTCCAGGCAAAGCTTTTGCTTGTTGGTGAGTAAGGTAAAAGGAAAAGGCAGCAGTGTCTGAAAGCACTTGGAGTTGGAGGAGGAGTTGGTCGTGGACATCTGAAATGAGCTTTCCTGTCATAGTCTTATATTTTTAAAGCAGTCTATCAGTGTGTCCTAACTCATGAAGATTTACTTTAAATGTACTTCTCATGTTGTCTGAATGCCAATACAGAAAATGAGATGTGCCTTTCCCATCTGTATCTGAGGGGAGAACTGACATGAGAAAACAAGTACAGAACCAGCTTTTGTCCATATGCCTGTCTCAGCCTCCTCCTCCCATCCTACCAACACAGAGAGGTCCCTGAGCCAAAATCAGGTCAGAAAATGTTGAGCACCACACACAAGTTTCCATACCAAAGGACGAAGGAATAAAAGGAGACCTTGCTGACAGGAAGGAACGCAATCAAAGTGGAAGAGCACGCCTGAGCCACAGGACAGACTTCACTGTTCTCCTTTCTCTGCCCATCCGCTACCACTTCCAAGCAGCTGTATCTGACCCCTACCAGTGCAGAGAAAAGGGGGCAAGCAGTAACAAGTAACAGATTAACTGAGGGGGCCATGATCCATGGACTGAACGTGAAAACCATCACGGCCACGCAGGAGGGCTGCCAAGCTCATGCAAACTTTTATTTCAGCTGTTCCGCAGTCCTAATGAACACCACCTTGTCCATAGAGCCAAGAATTTGCGCAAAAGCTATCTGGGATATTTAAAACCAGCAAAAACTGATTTCCAAGCATCAGTATTCATTAAAAACTAACAGTCTTCAAGATGGTTCCAGAAATTTGCCAGTTTTATTGGCATGAAATCTGCATGAGAGTGTGGCAAGGAAACGGCCCTACCAAATCCTAATGGGTGTCACTGAAGACAGAGAACCCCCTGTGACAAACAGGAGAAAGGAAGACGGTGCTGTAACCAGGACATGGGAAAAAAGGGATTTCCCATGAAGAGGTTCCAAGATGAGTGAGCCAAGAAATTAAATGGAAAAAAACTAATACTGCTTGCGAAGGCCTGATTTGGAATTTATTCTACCAAGCAGACAGGAGTAGAGCTAGGATACTGTTTTTGAGAAACCATGCACCAACAGGTGATGATTCAGAAACCACCTCACCTTCTGCTCAAGAAATCTTGACCAAAATAGAGACGAATTGAGATACAAAGCTCAGATCTTTCTTCAGGGGACACCACAGAAGGGAATTCACCAGGCGCTTTGGCAGTGTTCCCAGACAGCAGCCCACATTAGAAACAGCTCCTTCTTTCTCCGCTCAGAACCGAGATGCACCTTTTCCCAAACCCCATAACCTTAGGGACAAGTTGAACCTGGAATTACTTGACATTGCCAACACTGCTGGTATGAGAAAGAGAGGAAGTTCCCTTTCAGAGGTGATCAACAGAGACCACGTCCCTCAGGCTGTAGCTCAAAAGCTCTTGGGCAATGCTGAGAATACAGCAAGCCTTTGCTTCCCTTCCACTTCTTGGCAATCAGCAAATGAAGCAGAAAAGAGGCAGACAGGTCCATGACATGTTGGGTGAAGAAAAAAGGAGAAAGAGACCTTCACCCCCTCTTCCCTGAAGACAATGTCAGGGGAATTCCAGCATTCCACAACTGAAAATACTTCCATCTTCTTAAGAAATGCCTCAAACTCTCCCTCAAATCCACAGGCCTGCACCAGTGCTGAAGAAATACAGAACAAAGAAATAAAGAATAGGAAGATCTGTCTAATTTTTCAACTTAAAGTTGTCTTACCCTTAAATAACTAGGGATCAGATTTTACTGGACTAGTGGAACAGTCTGTTAGTACAGTAATAGAATTAGGCCAGGACATGTTCATTCCAGACTCCAAATACCAGGGTTTCTTTTAATGCCCAGTACTTCTCCAGTGAATACAGCATTCCATTCCCAGACAGAAGATGACCCAAAGCATGCTTCAGTCTGAACAAAGAGCTGATCCCGGTCACCTCAGCAATTCAACTCTCATTACAATGAGGCAAAAAAACAGACAAATGGATTTAGGTACCCTGAATGGATTTAAGAACCCTGAATACAGAAACTGATTGGACTTAAATGTATATTTCTGAAATGGGTATCATCTGGCCTGGGAGAGACCTAGTTCCTTTCAGCTGTTCTCCTTATGGCAGCAGGCAGAGCTCAAATTCTCCAGTTTGAAGAGCTCACTGTTTCTGACAACCTGCTGTCACTCACACACAGTGGTGTTTCACTGTCTAGCCCCACATGATTTCTGAACAGTTGCTGGAGAACATGAGGAACAGAAAACCTGATGAGAATATCACCTATACTACAGGAACGTCTCACCTGGGCATATAGCTGCCTTTTCAAATTTAAACCCAGTTTTGAAAAGAAAATGGGACAAGCAAAGGAAAAATCTTAAAAAAAAAGGTGACAAATCCAAACCTAAAAAAAAAAGAAAATAACCAATCCCCCCTCAAAAACAAACCCACCAAGCTTCACAGCAGACAAATGACTCTATACCTTGTCCACCTCCACAGCCATGCTCAAGGAGTAGAAAAGCAGACCTTCAGGGAGTAAATAGCAGCTTTCTGTTTACTGAAGAGGAAACTGCAGAAGAATCCATTTTCCCAAGAAAACAAAGGAAGAAAAGAGACACCTGCCTGAGGCTGAACTGCCAGGGTACTAGGCACCTGGCTGATAAATGAAAATGTTCTGCTAAAATACAGCATAGATGAGCTGCCATAAGCCATTTCTACCTCCTCTGGAAAATATGCTTCACACACTTCAGGTTCAGCAGGCTGTAGGAAAGGTGATTTAAGCAAGTTCCCCTGGAAGACACAGGAGGAAATACAGTATCAGCCATTTTAAATGAGAGAAAATGAAAGCAGTCAATGAGCTGAAGGCAGATTAAAGGCAGTTTGAACTCAGTTTCCTGCAAATCTGGACTGAGGTGGATATTCAGCAAAGAACCAATTTCATGCTGGGGTGAGAGGTTCCCGAGCACAACAGGGATGCTTGAAAGAGAGTCTAGCAAAATCTCAGTTACATGGCCAAAATACATCTGTGGCGTAGTACATTCCACCTCAAAATGCAAAAGTCTTCACAATCATTAAACAAAACCCCCTCTCCTTGCAACGGCCGTCAAAGCGTAAAGAACTAGAAAAGAAAAAGGCCGCTTGAATTTCAAACTTATTCTTTTAATGTCTTAAAAAGGCCACAAGATTGCTTTCAATCTTCTTAATAAATTTTATTCGGACAAGTAGAGAACAACTTGTATCACAACAGCTTTAAACAACATGATTAAAGACTGCAGCACTCCAAGGAGGCTCACATATGTACAGTATACGAAGAAAAAAAGTTGCACCTCAGAGCTGATCATGATCAAGTTAAAAATACTTGACTTAAAGTACACGTGCTAATAAATTTCCTTTAGGTCATGACCAGCATGAAAATAATTAGGACACAGGTACTCAGCAAAGTTTTCTGCTAATGGGTACAGCAATATGCTGCATTTAAGGATTAAAATCAAATTCTAGTTTAGTGTTAGCACTGAGCCCTTAAGAGAAATCCAAATTTCTACTTTTTCCCATTTACAAACATCAAAGCTATTCCCACTTAAGCGTGTGCCCAGCTGCACACAGATCAAGTCCTTGAATGATAAAAACTTTTAGCTCTAATACTGGAGGTCTTACATCCTGGTATAAATTTGCCTTTCTGGCCATTTCACCTATCAGTTGCTACAGAAAATATTTGCTAGGTTAGCTCCTCAGGAGAAACAACGCAGGTCTCTGGAAATCACATCCTTTCTACAATGAAAATGATCTGCCAATTCAAGTTTCATTTGTTCAGGAAGACAGAAGATTTAAGGCTTCGGTGGCAAAAATAATCCTCTGAGCAGTGTTTTTCCTAAAGTCAAGCTGACACAGGCATGTTTACATTTTCTTGACTTAAAATCCCTGGCATCAGGTTTAGATAACATCCACCTGTTAAGTCTGGCAAGATATCTCTCCTTCCAAAGAGGTTGTCCTAGATCAACCATTTTAGAGGCATGTGAGGATAGTTTTGTTTAATTGTTTTTAATTATAGCAACATTGAGAACTCTTTAGTAAGTTGATGAAGCAGTGCTCATGGCATCATCTGCAATTTTGGTACTGGCAGGGTGTATGCTTGCAAAGTATTTGACATCATTGTCCTCATCCATTTGAAGCGCCATAATTGTTTGTTCCACAGCTTCTTGATGAGAGTTGGCCGAGTTGAGAAAATATTCTGTAAGAGAAAATGCACAAGACTTACAGGAGAAAAAGATGGTGGATACTTAAATGCAAACCTCGGCATGCCCTCGTGAGGTTCAGAATCTCTGCAGACAGTGCACATAACACACTTCTGAATGTACCTATGAATTCACCTTAAAAAAAAACATTCCATGTTTCAGAGTGCAGTTGCTGTAACAGTGCTGCTAAGAGTACAGGGCTTCTGTGGTCCTTCAGTATAAAAGTAACCTGGCAGACTCCAAGATCGAAGGGGAAGAAAAAAGCCTGCAAGAGACTCAGGAGGAATGTGCTTGTGTTTGTGATGGAGGGAAGGCATCTCAGACCCATGGCTGTGCCACTCCATTTCACTGGCAGGCTTGCCAAACAATTACCAAACAACAGAACTAAGATAACATGAAATAAGAGTGAAGAAGTTCCATCATCTGACAGTTTTCATGAACTACACAAGTTGTTCAGTTCAACAAAAGCCACGTAACTACAAACAGCTCATACAAAGGGCAATTTAGATCTGAGGTTTAAAAACTTCTGAACTTATTTTTTAGATCTCCCTTTCATCATCTATCCACCATCTCTAATCACACACACAACATCTTCATATTAAACTTTACAGAACGGAGGTGTTCCTTCCAGGTGGGGACAAAAATAACAAGGACAACAACAAAAGTACCAATACCACACGATAACAGGAAGAACAGTGACGGCCTTGGCACAGTTAACAGAGGATGAATTACCACACATGAGCTGATCCATCTTAACTGTCCACATACTCTTGCTCACAGTCCCCAGGATGCACAAGGTAGGTAGTGATAGCATACTGTGTAGGAATCCTTTGTGCCATCCAGCATTCCAAACACTTTGCACTCCTCTTCACATTTTCTATGCTAGAACAGCAATCCTCAAGCCAGTGTATGGTTTTGATGAGGAAAGTGACTAGAATTAGATGAAGTACTACAAGTGTGGACATTTCGCTGGTTTACAAAATAGTGCATTATTTCTAATGCGACTTTTCTTTACAGTGCTTTGGAATCTCAGCACTGCTGACTCTTCTGGCATCTGCTGTGCTTTGGGGATGCTTTCCTAAGCAAAGCTTGCGATTTGAAAGTTGCATGTCTAATTTCCCTGAAGATACTCCAGAGACACTTTCTTCCCACTGCTCCCATAAAATATAAAAATCAAACAGCAGCAATCTTTTCTTCCCCCAGTGAGAAAACAGATGGTAGATTTGTATGGGGGGATTTTTCTTTTTATCCTATTACACAGAACATCAACATAATATTTCTTTTTTAATCAAATAAAAGGCACTACTCAAACTTCACAGTTGCTCGTTGTTGATTTATGCTTTCTGTGCCCTGATGACACCTCTAAAATCTAGCTCATTCAGGGAAAGTGGTACCAAAAGAACACACTGGTATATGACCAAGTACTCTTATTTCCCCAGCGTTACACAACAGCAGCTCTGATACCACAAGGTCCAGGGTTTTATCTCAGCCAAGTTAACATTCCACAGCAATGAGACTGTAAAAGCAAGAGCAAATCACATCTGATGTTGTTTCTTCTTTCCCAGCTGACTACAAGAAAGTCAAAGGACAAAGATACACAATCAGCCAACTGCAACTCTTTCTGACCACTAACCTTTCTCTAAAAGGGTTTGCTTTAACGTTTTTGCAAGCAGGACTCGAACATTTGGAACCCTGTCAGATGCCAAATGTAGTAAGTGTGGCAAGAGATGCACAGCAAACTGGTCCATGGGCAGGCAGTCATCTTCACTGATAGTCTGGCAAGAAGACAGAAGCAACTGCATTAGATCTCAGCACAGGGAAAATAAAAGCCCAACACAATCAAAGCTGACAGATCTTACTGACTTCATTGTGTAAGTACAGTATCCACAAAGCTCTAAAATTCAGTACAATGCTTTCTAGCACAAAGTCGTACACAATGAAGCAAGGTTGGGTTGAGGAAACTCAGGCTTAGTGAGAAGTCCACTTTATTTTCTATCAATCTGGCAACCTCTTTGTTTTTATTGTGGTTTTTTTAATCACTGTAAATACAGAAGGAAAAAACTTTCCCAGACCTTTTCAAGATTGATTTATTCTTTATTTTAACTAGACAAGAACAGTCCATCTCAATAATCTGTTGTGC
This sequence comes from Tapera naevia, assembly GCA_033556795.1. Lineage (NCBI taxonomy): Eukaryota > Metazoa > Chordata > Aves > Cuculiformes > Neomorphidae > Tapera > Tapera naevia. Next base: position 9,625,051 of record JAUMJJ010000022.1, on the reverse strand, counting down.
CCAGCTATGTTTCCCTAAACAAGCTCAAAGCTCACATTTCTCCTAACACTTCAAAGAACTGTCCCACTTGGGCAGCAACCATGTTGGTTCCCAGTCTGCACCTCTGCTACAGCCTCCAAATTTGACCATTTCCTTGGGACCCCAGCTGGTTTCAAGTCCTCTGCTTATTTTGCTGAGAATAAATGGGTTTCAACCAAGCTGCCCTAGGAGGAACAAGCAACTCTGAACACTTGATTTCTGAAGGGTAACCCACAAAAGCGTAAGACTGCAACATCTCAATGTCGAGTAACAAAGCAGCTTCCAAACTCAAGGATTATTTTGCTATACGTTTGTTACATATTCAACATGAGATCTGACAACCTGATGTTAACATGCAAAGCTAAAGATGCATTCAAGCTCGTCTATTGAAGAAAGCAGTCATAACACCTACTCCCTTAGAACCAAAGTTCTCAAATACTAATTAAATAGTGTCAATAGTCAGCGAAAGAGTTCCAGCTGCTTATCACCACCATTCTTACCACCAACCCAAACTCCAAAACAAATGAGATGAAAAAAAAGACATTTTACCTGACAAATAAAGACAAAAGTTTGCCGACCAGACCATTTGTGGCATCTACAGAACTTTTCAACAAGTTCATTCATGAGGTCCACCACAAAGGTTGATGTTGAAGCCATGTACAGCTTTTTTACCATTTCACTAACCTTGAAGAAATAAGTAACACAAAGATTACTTCTGACACCAACCCTCACCAGTTTGAAATTCTGAATTTACTTAGATTGCTTTACCAGCTTGTAAGAAATCCAACGGACAGAAGATACTTTGTCTGCACAGAGGCTGAAAGCGATAGGTCGCAAGTAGTCATAGATGTCTCTGGCACTGTATAGATCTAGAAGCAAGATCAGCTGCCTACAAGATGGAAGAACCAAACAGAGCACATTATAATAAGAAGAAAGATAACTTTAACTGTGCATGATCATTTATACAACAACACTTGCCAAATATGCAATATGGTCATAATAAACTTACTGAAAAGTAAAATTATTTATTTTTCAATGCCATCACTTTGACCACGGGTCACTCAATTCACAATAATTGAAAAATGCTGCATGAGCTCAAAGAACAAAAAACTAGGGAAGAGGAAAGGGAACCAAGATGGCATTTACAAGGCAGATCCTGATACTGGCTACAATGCATCACATCAATCCAGGTGTGAATGTCACTGCAGTGTGCACACACATTTGAATACCTGAAAGACACCTCACACAAAACACGTACAGCTGTAAGGCAACTACTCTGACTTAGCGTGATAAGTATACTTGGTCACTTAAATACATCATTTATCAGATCGATAAGCATTTTCTACTTCAGAGTATACTGGACAACTGGAGAAATCAGCCATCTTCAATTTGTAATGAGTCGATAAAGATTTCAGCAGGCTGCACGCACAAGTTATGTGTCACAATTGGTAGGAAGTACATCAAAAGAAGTGGCATGACACAGTACAAGGCAGTCAACTGAATGTCTCCACACCAGTAATAACAGGTAAGATATCTGTAGCTACTAAATCAAAACAACATTTGAATGTAGCAAAAACATGACACTGTGATCAGTTGTTAAACTAGGTATCTTAAAATCTAATACAAAAGATACACCGAATTTAGTTATTATAATATGTGCATTTTATCATTCCTGCTAGAGAAGTGCTGGTCCCACAGTCTCTCCGCACAGGACACATGCTGCAGCCTTGATTCTCCTGGGGGCCCTCTGCTGAATTTGTTCCAGTTTATCAGCATCTTTCCTGTATTGGTATGGATGCATTTACTCCAGATGAGACCTAATGAGTGCTGACTAGAGGAGTTAAATCTACTCCCTAAATATACTGACTTTGCTCCTGTTGATACAGCTCAGGATGGCAGGACACACTGCTGGCTCATGTTCAGATTCTTGTCCTCCATGATATCCTGGGCCTTTCCAGCAGAGTTGCTCCCATGGCATCCAGTCCTCAGTCTGTCTCACTGTCAGAGGCTCTTCCTTCCCATGCTCAGCACCGGGCACCTGTCCCTTGCTGTACTTCACAAGGCTTCTGTGAGTCCCTTCCTCCAGCCTGTCTAGCCCTTGCTGGATGACAGCCCTCCCTTGAAGCACACTGACCAGTCACTCCATTCTGGTGTCACCACCAGCAACCCTGACACCCCCTCTAGGTCATTGATAAAAGGTGCCAGAAGGCCCTCCTGTGGCACCTAAAGCTATAGTCCCAGTAGAGCATATACTATCACCTACAACCCTCGGAACCCAACCATCCAATGACTTCTCATTTAGTCTCCACCTATCCAGATCATTATACCCCAACTTGCCTACAAGAATATTGTGAGACATGACATTAAAAGCCTTGCTAAAGCAGAGATCAATAACATTCACCGCGCGCTTCTCACCCACAGATTCAGTCATTTAATCACTTAAGGCAGGAGGTTCAGATGTGATTTACTCTTGGAAATTCATGCTGACTGTTTTCATGAAGGAGCCCAGAAATGGTTTCCAGGAGGATCTGCTCCATGAGTCCCAGGCCTTGATGTGAGACTGACAAAATTTTAACTCCCCCAGTAGTACCCATCTTCTAAAACATCTGCCTTTCTCTAGCTCCTGGTGACCTGCCTTCAGCTTCACAGCCTTTCAAAGGTGATATGGCCTCACTATGACATGAGACTGTCAGCAGCCTTAGACGCAGCCTGTCTGCTCTGACGAATATATATGGGTTGAGTTCTTAAGCAATCTCCGGGCTGATACTCAACCACCACTGAAATCTACTCCAAGCGCAGAGGCCTGGGAAATCTCGCAAGTACCTTGTCAGCCCTCTTTGTGCCTGCTGGCACTAAATCATCCACTCCATTCAGCAACAGTCCCATATTTTCTACTTATTCTTTTTTCGCTACGTAACAGTACTTGACACCCTTTGCAAGTCTCAGCTGTAGCCGAGTTTTGACTCTCCTAATATAGCCCTATATACTTGGGCAATATTTCTAAACTCCTGTGCACCCTGTCCCTGCTTTCACCTCCCCTATAAACCCTTTTGTATTCAAGTGTAGTCATGAGTTCCTTTCTTAGCCAAATCAGGCTCGATTCACCTTGTTTCTGAGTATCAAGATGTGCTACCCTTTTACTTGGAAGATTCTGTCCTTAAATATCTGCTGGTTTTCCTGAACAACTTGACCCTTCAGAGTTACCTCACATAGTTCACCAACCGGCTTCACGAAAAAGCCAAAGTCTGCTCAGATGAAGTCCAAGGTCACTACTCTGCTACTTGCTTTCTTTACTCCCCTCAGCATCTTGATCTCCATTTCACGGTCATAAATTCAGCCTACTCAGACACAGTAAGTAGGAGTCAAATTGCTAGAACGCATCTATAGGCTTCAAGCGCAAGCAGATGTGGCATTCTCTTCTGCCAGCTTCTTTTTTTAAGGAAGGGTTATATATTCAATACACAGTGATGGAAAAGACATTCAAGTTCCAACTTGAGCACTTATAAATGATACACAACTACTGGGAAGTTTTAAGCAAGGGGACAAATGGAGGAGTATATGGGCTGCCCACTATTTAAAAATGAAATTAAGAATGTCACTGCAAGACATTTACTATATGATTTTAACATTTTTCACTATCTAGTACAATAAAAACAAGCACCCAGAAAACTACATACTCAGCCAGCTCTGCACGGAAACGCCAATTCCTGCTGTTATCAGTCACTAGGAATTCCTGGAGCTGGTAAAGATACTCTCGTCTTTTGTCAAGATGAAGAAGCTGTAACAGTAAATACAAACTTACATCAGGAAACGTAGGCTACAATCAACAGACAGAACAAGAGCTTTAAAATACAGCTAATTAAATGCTTTTATTAAAAAAAAATTCTTTAGCAATACTGTTGCTTTTCTGGGCTAAACTCTACATGCTTAAGTCTACAGAATCACATGGGGTAGTACTGAAAGCAAAATCTGATCTAGTCTGCTTTTACTCTAGAAAACGAGAGTACTTATTTTAATGGTTTCATGACTTATGTTTTTCAGCTCCCAAAATGAGGCAGTTACAGGAAAAACTGCTAAGGAAATTTGACAAGTCACACAGAAATGTTAGAGCCATCGAAAACCTTTTTACCATCCACTGGCACCGATATACTGAATAAACATGTACAAATCAGGCTCTTCAGAGAAAACGAAGTATCAGCAACACAGATGCCCTGCAAAACATACTCCAGTACTCAAAATAACATCTGGACTCCATCCAGATTTCTACGGATTCCCACAAAAAGTTATATTGGTGTTATGTTAAGAAACAAGTCCGTACAAAGAAATGAAGCAAAATACCTAATTTCAATTGCCCGGAGTTGAGCACAGACATACCTTCAGGAAGTCATGCAAGTGTTTAAGCACACCTATCCTGACTTCATCTAGATCTTTTAAAAAGCCATTAAAGACAGGAACTAAATCTCCAGCTGTAAGCTGGTCTCCAAGGATGACAGCAAGTTCATGTATAGAAAATGCAAGTGTCCGCCGAACCTTCCACTGTAAAATAAATAAATAAGTTCTGTTGATGCATCATCTGAAGTGCTCTATTTTAACTTGAGGGTCAGTATCTAAGCTGGACTCCCAGCAAGCTACACAACTTACAGATACATCGACCAGTGCCTCATGTAACAATTGAAAATTATATTGGAAAATTAAAAAAAAAAAAGGAAAGCAAGGATAATTGACAAGGTATCGTTTCTTCCACCTGAACACCAAGGACTAGCGAAATAAAAGGAATGACAATATTTTAATTTTCCAGGTGTCAGGAAGGAAAATGGTATTCCTGATATCAGCACTACTCTTCCACAGACTACTCTCTGCTTTAAATTCTCTCAATTGTTCAATTTATAAAACCGAACAAGGTATATATCCCACGATATTTCAGCTGGCATATTTTAACTTCCATAATAGGTAAGGTTTCACCCACACCAAGCATCCAACAGATCAAGGACCACGAGAGCTTTTACTCACCCTAAACAAGGGGTGTCAAACTCACAGCCCGTGGGCCAAATCCAACCCCCCACCTTGTTTTATCCAGCCCAGCACCTTGTTTCTACCTGACCTGCCAGCGCTGATCATGTGTGCAGCGTGCGACGCGCGTTACGCTGCAGGAGCAGGAGAACAGTGGGAGCTGCAAGTTTGACAGTCCTGCCCTAAACTGAGGGGGCACTGTTATAACAGAGTAAAGTATGACAAATAAGACTTTTTAAAAATAAAACAGCATCTATTCTTTTTTCCAGCTAGCATGGGTACTGTTCTTTTGCCTTGGTTTGGCGATTCAGTCTTAATTCAGATGAGACTGGCAATAAACTCCAGAGAGTTTGGAATACTGGGTAATTTGTTTTTACTTATGTTTTAAATTTATTAGCTGGTTGTTTTTAATGGCTGCAGAAGACTTTGGAAAATCTGAGCAACAGCCATGTATAAAATTACTCACTACACATCACCGAGAACCGCCGCTTCAACATAGCAAGCAGCAAGTTCAAGAGAGGGTGAAGCAGTCTGAGAATGTTTGAAAAAATAAAAAGAGCATCTCCAAAAAAGGAAACAGTGGAAGAAGAGAAACAACTGTAACCCGACAGTAAAATGCACAAAACCACCTCCTTATCACCTGACAAGGAAAATGCTGCTATTTCCAGTATTTGCTTTTCAAACAGCATAGCTGCGTGGTGATAGTGATGTTATTCCCTTATGACTAACTGGATGCAGCACCAAAAGGCCACCAGAAGGCCTTGCGTGAGGCTGACTCACTGAGCTCCAGACATGCCTGCAGGCGCACGTGTCTGCTCATGCACAGCAGCCCAAACTCTCATACCTATGAGAATCCCAAGCACTACCTCAAGTCAGGAAATGAAACTGGAGTCCTGTCCTCACATTCCCACCGGAGATCCATCTTCTGCTCAAATTGCCCTATTTCCTTACTACCTGAGCACCACACCTACCCCATTTCCTCTGAGACAAGTTACACTTTTATTTATGATAAGAGTAATTAGTAACAGCAACAGAAAGCTCCACATAAAAACCAAAGCAACCCAACACCCAGCAAACAAGAGAAATTGTCACCAAAGTTCAGATTATTCATTGTCACAGCATAAAAGTTCAGATCACTCACTGTTGGAGCTTCCCGACCTCACCTGCATGTCAGATGCCAGCGTCTCATAGGTATCTTTCAAACAGTGCCAGTTCTGTCTGCCTAAAGTGAGCGCCACTCCTGGCAGGCTGTAGGCACAGTGTTTGGCAATCTCGGTATCAACTGTTTGTGCGCGAGATGGATCAGTCATCGATAAATACTGATCCAGCAAGGCTTGAGGTACAACATCCTGCAGGAAGAAAAGGGCAGAGTCTTTATACTATTCTCAGTAAGTCCTCATAAGTCTTACTAGAATTCCAAGGCACATTACCAGAAGAACACTCTTTTCCCACAACTACAGGGTATTATTTAATTACAACCTCTTAATAAGAATGCAAAGGTTTTGTGTTTCATAAGTTCCACCAAACCGTTCAAAAGAAACAATGACATAACTGGGGGCAGACCAGACCAATGGAACACAGACCAATGGAAGAGATGAGTGAGTGGATTGCTGTCTACTCCGTCAAACCAGGAAATCAAGAGACTACATTCCACCTTTCCACAAAAAAAAAAAAATCAGGCTCATAGGCTGTGTAAATTGGCTATTTTAACTCTTCGAATTAAATTAGGCAGAATAGCATATTTGACTTGCTCAAAAATAATTTTCCTATTCCTCTCAAAATCCTGGGGAGATGGGGAAAAGAAAACTAAATTAAAATGCCTTGGGGAGGGAGGGAAAGGGAGGAGGCATAGTACACAGTGTTCAATGTTGCTTCCAAACTCCCTAAATAGTCAGCAGGAAGGAAAATGCTTCAGAGACAGTGATCCCTAGTGAAGACCAATCCTTCTCTCCACCGAGAAACTAAAGCATCTAAACTAAAATTTTGTGAAAAACCTCTTTGCTTCAGCTACTGTTACGTTTCTCTCAGGCACTGACTCTACATTCAAGGACTGCACAAGAGCATTTCCCTATCACAGCTGTCGAATAGCTCGGCTCACATAAGGAACAGCAGGGACTCAGATTCCCACTCAAGCAATCAGGTTGGTGCAGGGTGGCACACTTGATACTGAACTACGTAACAACAAACATATTCCTTTTGGGAAAAATATAACAAAGAGACAGTCTGAGCTTAATGAAACTCTCGCACAAATTTCTGCACAAAGCCATCATGGGCTGGGGGCAGTTCCACACAAAACATTTTAACAAAAAAACCTTGGTTTCTCACTAACCCAACTTCCATTACAGGATAGTTCCCACAGAAAACAAAACCAAACAAAATCAGTGCCTGAAAGTCTTTGATAACTGTTACCTCATGTCAAAAAATACTGTAATCTCTTGTACGTAACCAACAGCAGTAACTACCGAATTAAGCCAGTATCTCTAACATAATATTTTAAAATTACTTAAAGAGATTTTCCACATTTAATAGAAGCTCCATTATATCAGAAATGACTGAATGAAACGCACAAAAATATCCCCAGATATATAAAAAAAATCCACTTATCTGATACACGTAGGAAAAAACGAAATCACTGTCATTTACCTGTACTTTGGATTTTCTTTCTTCTTCAGGGCTGAAACTACTGTTGGTGCTCAAATCTGAATCATTATGAATATAGTGAAGTGTAGAATCCATATTCTATGAAAAAAAGAAGAAAAGGCCACACAAAACACAGTCAAGGATTAAACACAACATCAAGATCAAGAGGTGCTGTCCTCACCTCAGAGTCTTCTTAGATTAAAGGAATACATATTTTAATATCAAATTCAGTTTTGCTACAGCCTGAAATCAAAAGGTCTAAGATAAATCTTTCTGCTTTCAATTTCAAACACAGGTTCCTCTTATCCTGCTCCATTTTGGATCACAGGAGAAGAGTACCTTTGAGACTGCATTAAGGAAAACGTAACACATGGGTCACACTGCTTCTCCCTCAAAAGGAAAATGAGAAAACATCTTTAGCAAATTTAGTTGGATTTGTTGCTTTGGACTTTTGGTAGATAAAGGTCAAAACAAAATCACCTCACATTTCAGAGTAGAAACTGGCGAGACATGCTGTTGCTCCTTTTCTAGAGGTGATTATTCTATAATCTTCTCTACAGATGAGCTTCACCTTATAATACAGAGTCCTAGCAGACTGACACTACTCATCACCACACTCAGTAGTTTTATTAAAGTAATTTTTTAGCAATCATTCAAGCATCCTGGCTACATATCTGGGCCATGAAGATAAGAAGTCAGACTCTGTTTCAGAACTCTATCAAGCAGCAGACGTTTGATATGCTATGATAAACTATGCTGCTGAGAGGATGCACTGTCACTTTCTATACCAGCAGTTCCCCAAATACAATGGGCTTTGCATAATCAGCTGTGAATGTCAAGAAGTACATGATGAATACTTGAAAAGTAGATCAGGCTGCTATCTGGTAGAGCAGGACAAAAATATTTTTGCTAGATATGAGCTAAGGTATTTATTCACAGACGCTGCAGGGTGAGCTCTCAGGGTCAACACAAGCACAGAGAACATGCCTACTCTACCAGCTGTTCAGATCAGCTTGACAATGAGAATTTTTAAGCAAACTATAAATTTCTTCAAAAAAAGCCTCCAGGATACCATCTGTCTTCCTTGGTTTGACTTCAGAAGGTTGCTTTTTTCCTCTTCTATTATCCGCTTTCATCAAAGCACTAGATCGTAATTTTAGTTGCTGAGGTATAATTACAGGTGAAAAAGAACAGGCAGAGCTGTGAGGCAATCACATATTGCTGGCAGAGTAGCTCAAGTCACCCGTCAAGGCTTATCATGCAGCAGCAAGAAGGCGTCAGAGAGCCAAGGCAAGAACAGATCTCTGTAACTAAATGTGCCCAGCAGCATACAACTCCCAACTATAAAACCTCCGGAGTCTCCGAAAACCATCTCTGCAGGATTTTAGTTTGCCAGTCAATTCTTAACTCCTTTGTTGCCTTTACTTCAGAAAAAGAGGTCGTTTTCAGCATTGCCAGAAAGTCATCAGCTTTAAACTCCTAAATCAAGAAATTATGAGGCAGACAGCCTAACCCAGTCACAGTGCTTTCTGTGAGTGCATGGGACTGGAGGTTAATCAACCATTCTGCTACCATCAAAATGAAAAGACTTCATCTTACAATCTCTCCCACCTCAGATCTAAAAAGCTAAGTTGAAAAGAAAAAAGGATAAAAGAATACTTTATTGATTGAACTAAGTTGAACTAAATATACCGAAAGATGTTACAGACAGGAACACTTTTAAAGTTCAATATGCACTCCAGAAAGGAAGAGCCTTCAGGACAGAAGACCCACAGCATCACTCATTTTTTTAAGCCAGTGCAGTATCTGTTCCTGCAGATGAAGCTCCATCTGTACTTCTTCCATGTAACACTCACACACTGAACTGAGCATTGCAAGAGCGCCAGAACATAAATACAGCAGGGTTTAGCCTGAAAGCTTCTTGTTCTTGTGCATCAACTGGCAAACCATCACCTCTGTGATGCAAAATCTTTGTCGGGGCCTTACAAATCTCTCATGGGAGGTCTCCTTTAGCCATAGTGTAACAAGAGCTCCATGTTTGTGCTGCACAGACTGCTGCTGTGCGAAGCAGGTTGCGTACAAAGCTCACAGCACCAGGACAAGTGGTGCTGGCATTTCCCAACAGGGTAGCTGGCTCAAACACAGAGAGAAAAGGCCAGCAGTGTCAGGGGTCCAGTCTCCTCCTGGCATCTCTCCTCTTAAAGAGAGGTACTTGTGCCAGGAATAGATGGGCTGATTTTAATCTCATCTCCTTTCTCTTTCTTTTCCTTCCATTTTCCCTGTTCCTCCAACAAGAAAAAAAAAAGAGGACTTCCACACACACCCACTGAGAATATGACTTGGGGAATTTCTTGTTATTTTAAGTCAATTTATCAGTGCCTATATAAAGCATACAACCTAAAGAAAATAAAAATGGTGGCTCACAAGAAAAAATAAAAGTTACCCTCATCATCAATGAACCTTCATCGACCTCCAAAAATCTTAGCCATTGACTCTATCACAACATTTATTTTTATTTGAAGATAGAATATCTCTAACACATAGCATTAACTCCTTCAGGAGCTAATGAAGCTGCAGAAGGACAAGCAAGTGTAATTTTGCTTTGCGATATGTGTGCAGAACTGTGAATGCTGTTTTATATATAAAATGCTATAGTTTATTTTTCTAATGTGTCTAGTACCCTGTTGACATGTTTACATTGAGACTTAAAAAAACCAAACAAAACCCAACAAACTAACCAACAAAGCAACCAAAACGACACTACAACAACAAAAACAATATCACAAAAACAAAACATCTGTGAAAAATCAGATCTCTTCACTGCTAGGGGGAATAGTGCACTAGCTCAACAGATCACAGCTTGATTCCCAAATTCTAGGTCACCTCTATAATATCCTTTCACTTGTAAAATGAGGACTTGATTCGGTGCCAGTAACAAACAAGGAACTGACAGATTAAGAGCACACTTTTAAAGAGGAAAACTGAAAAACGCAAAACCAACATACACCAGCAATGCAATAGGTTCTTAAACTTTCTGTCAGCATTATACTCCGTGAAGAAATAAAATGCAGGACAGGTCTCTCTGAACAACCACCCTCATCAACCCCAAAAATCAGGACAGAGGACACATTTACACCATCACTTTACAGGTCAGAATTGGAAAGAAGCAACTGTAACAGATCCTATGATAAAGAAACATATCAAGCTTGCCATCAAGAATTGGGGGAAGGTTGCTCTTTTGAAACAAACCAACTCATGCCATTTGTGGTGTTAAATTGTATCTGTGTATGAACAGCAGCATCCAAATGTCACCTCCCTCACTGCCCAATTGTTTTCAAGTTACATGGAAGTCCAGCAGCTTAGGTGAAAAGTTAATCAAATGCCATCTAGAAACACTGTTCTAATTAAAGGTTAAAAATGTTTGCACTGGACTGATATCAGGTCCTAGACTTTCCAAAGACATTTATCAAAATTTCATGTGAAAATACCACTTAGGCAATATGATTCAACAAATCATTTGCTGTGGTTCTATGGAGCATATTTTTGAACCATTACATTCTAGATAGCTACAGCTTTTAACAGCACCAAAGCTTGTGGCACTATACGCAGTGAACACAGTTGGTTTGGCCTAATACACAGTACAGAACAGAAAATAGAATAGAATTATAAAATCATTAAAATTGGAAAAGACCTTTAAGATCATCAGGTCCAATCAAATGTACCAAACACCAAAGACTTCAGTGGGTCAGTGGCGGGGCACTGAAGAAGTACAAAAAATTTCCAAACTTTACTGACTTCTAGCAGTCACCTCCTCTTCAGCAGTTCACACAACACCCTCAATTGCAGGTCCTGAACTTCTCTTATGCAGGCCAATAAAGCTCTATGAAACATTTTCACAGGGAGCATAGAGAACAAAGTACCTCTTTCTCCAGAGGCTAAGCGGAGGGCACTGAAGGAGATTCACTTACTATCAGTAGGGCTCTGTTTAAGGAAGGCAATTTCACAGTAATAAACTGCAGTAGCATTAAAATATCTTAAAATGTAACAATCACAACAGACATTCTAATGGAAACAATTTCAAGAATTTACATGGACAAGCACAGACTGGCAAAAACAAAGGCACCCAACACAAGAAATTTTATTTTAGTAACTAGAGCTTCAATACCAGCCAGCAAAACTGAACACCAGACCAGCCAGAAGTGGGAAGCACTTGACTGCAATTACAACACAAACACAAAACACAGTTCTATTACTGGAGTCCTGGAAATCCTAAAGGGAAAAAAGAAATAGAGTACAAATCTTGCTTCTTACCTCAACTGTATCACCAATTAAAGGCACAATGTCATCCAGTATAGGTTTAAAATTTTGTTGCTCGTTGATGGTTAGTTCAGCCTGTGAGTCTGTTCCCTTGCCAAGGCTGGCCACTGTTTCTTCTTGAGGATCCAAACTGGATGCTCTGAGAGCAGCAGATAACACTTCCACTTGTGCTGCAGCATATTGAAGAGAAATACACAAGAGACTGAGCTGCAGCAAACTTGTAGCAAGTCCACAATCAACTTTTAGACAGTGACTAATGAACTGAAGGATGGCAGAACTACAGTGGAGGTACAAATTTAAGAAACTGAGGGTTAGTAAATGCCAAACTGGAGAAAATTAGTGCAAAATGTAACTCTTGCCTCAGAGTGCTCAACCACACAAGTCCAGTGAAATCTGTTTTTAAAGCAAAACAAAACAAAAAAAAACACAAAAGCCCAGGAGTAAGACATTGTAGTTATGGCAGGATCAGTTCTTTAAGAATCTTGGTACATGTTAATGGTTCAAATAAGTCTTTGGGGCAGAACACAAGAATACTGACTTACTGACTGGGTCTTTTGTGGGAGGTGGGAATAAGAGAGCGAAGGGAGAAGTAATTCAAATAAAGGTTGAAAACAAGTTTATTCATACAGAAAGAATTTTGATTCTGAGAGGCTGTGTCTGTCTCTATACACAGTCATTAAACTCTTATTACATTTTTATAGCAACTCAAAAGCAAGATCGATATATGAAGATGACAGGTCATAGTAACTCTTTTCTGGGCAGGTCACTTCAGCCAATTTGCATACTCCAAACAAATAATGAAGGCTGCACTGTTTGCTGTTTTCTCATTCATCAGAAGAAAGCATTAGCGCTTCACTCTGCCATCTACTCTCTTGAAAAAGATCCAGCAGTTCTAAGACCACTCTGCTTACTGTTAATTAAAAAAAAGCTTTATTGAGCAATGTTCCTTGGATATAGCCTGACCTAAGCATATCAGTTATCTGAGGCAATCTTAGCTGCAAGGGACACAGAATTCAGTGCAGACGGATCTAAGCCGCCTCTCTCCTCCTCTACTTGTCTCCTGACCCATTCAATTTACCCAGCTATCCAGAAGCTCTGTTCCTCATAGATTTTGGCTTCTCCAAGGTTTCTTAAATGTTCACTATGAAATTAAACAACAAATCATAAGCTTGCTTTTAATCCCATGTTGATAAACTAACTTACAGAAACTTAATTTCTCCCTCTAGCTTTTTTGATAGGGTTATTAACAAGAATTAAACACAGAAAGTTAGAGTTATTTGTAGACAAAAGAAAGATACACAAGACATCTGTCAAAAGAAGCAGATTTACGACTCAGCACAACCTTAGCTAGCAAAAATTGGAAAACACACTGCAGGTTTACTGGTTTCTAGGCAGTCTGACAAGCAGGAGTAAAGATAATTCTTTAGAATTTGAGATGGCAGCTCCATAATTTTGACAAATTTCTGACAAAAAAACTGAAAAATATTCTTGCTGCATTACAGTAACGCACCTCAAGAGGAAAAACCACAGTAAGTTCCAAACTTAAAACCAAAATCAATATCACACTAATGCTTCCACTATAAAAAACATATTAGAAAATACAGTTTCAGTATATATCTATAGTATAAGATATATTTAATAAATATATAAAAATTAGGAATTTTACAATTTGTAAGATTAACAACCACATTTTACCTGGCCCTATTAAAGTTCCTAGTCCTCAGGAACTTTTGTCTTTTCAATATGTTTTATTGCTGTTTTCTTTTTCTCCTGATGATTCACCACAAGATATTATTTCTAAGTGGCATGTTTCCTTCCTTTTTTTCTGAAGGGTTTTCCTTACTTATCTTTTGCCTCTGATTAAGAAATGAGAGTCTGGGCTGCATTAAAGGCCACAGAGATGCAAGAATTAAAACATAAAAACCAGAAATTTCTTCTTCATTTCCTCCTCACTGATTGTTCCATCAACAACATATTCTAGAGTTTTACTGCACGCAGCGCTAGTAGCCTAACTTATAAGCATAGTTTTTCTAGGGAATGAGATCAAATGACCCCACATGTGAACTTAATTGTCCCTATTAGGTTTCTATTTGACAAAGCAGCCTGTAACTGGCCTAAGTCACAGTTAGGACCGGTAACTTGTAAGTCAGGCTTCCTCTCTTCCCCCAGATAATACTAAGAAAAGATGACATTACATAATTTAGCACTTCCTATGCAGAACATAAGGAAATAAAGCTGAAGAAAGTGTCTCTGGAAAGAAAAATAAAGAAATTAAAACATCCAGGTAAAGAAAATCAACCTCTGAAGTGAAGACAGCAGCAGCGTCAGAAAGCTGGAAAAAGGTGACCTGAATAAAGATCCTGTGATAATTTTAAAAGAGCTGGCATATTTCTGAAGAACGTGTAGGTTTCCATCTCCCAGCTTGAGACCCTTGGGACACCTGGCCAGTGGATTAGAAAGGTCCCATTAACAGGGATTATGCACCACTTCTTAACTTTGCATAGCTTGTGTAGCTCTGCTAGCCAGTGGATTTTTGTCTATGAGAAGACAGGCTGTCTTGGTTGCTGCCTGCTCAGCTACGTATTATTACTCAGATTTATCACTCTGACAACAAGCTAGCTTTGGAAAGGAAGCCTCAAGGTAAAGATTTTGAGGAGTGAGATTCAGTATAACAGTTCACCACTTTCTGAGAATGAGATTACGGAAAAAAAATGTTCGATGACAGCTGCTGGCCACTGTTAAAAAATTGTATTTGCTAGATACCATATCAGTCTCTGTGCCTTGGAGCAAGGATTTGAAGTCCGAAACGGAAAGTTCTCTGATGATAGAGGTGCACTACAGTAACACAGAAAATACAGCCCAGTTACAAACCTAACCTCCTTCAAATAAACAAAAACCTCAAAAAACCTACACAACCACTGTTTGTTCTGCGTATGTAAACAGTAACCCATTAACGCTCGGCAACCAAGACATCTGGAATATTGGGGTATGCTCTGAACATACAGTACTCTGGGCTACATACACTGGCAAGGCCTTTCCTTTCAACTCATCCTTTGCCTTGTCACAGCGTGCTGAAGTACCCCTTAGATAAAAACTGAGCTATACCATTCTCAATTCTTCTGCTAAAATGATGCAAGCAGCTGATAAAAGAAGCCCCCTGTACAATATAGAAGGGGTGAGGTGCAATGTGAAGTAGAAGAATGCAGAAAGGGAGAGAAAACAAAAAAGGAAATATGAGATGAAATATATATGGAAAAAAAAGGATAGGTGTACAGAAGTATAGTAGTTGCTACGGATATATACACAGTGCAAAGCATGGAGGGGTGAAGGGGGGAGAAAAAATCTGCAGTCCTCTGACTCACAGAATCGTTGCCAGTTGAACTCCAGTACCAAATCTCCACACCTGCCTCAGCTGTCAGAGGCTGGCTCTGAAACCAACTAGCAAAATGGAAATCATCAACCTCTGTTGATTGTATCACAAAGGACATTACCTTATTACCACCACCAGTTCTTCCGCAAAGCCAAACAATAAAAATTCAGTGTGATTTTAAGAATCTTCAAAAACCCTGTGCCAATGGTCCCTGGCCAATACGGTTCCACCAACAGGTATAAATTTTCTTCTGTTAGAAAACAGTCTCCAAAACAAAACACATTAAGAGAAGGATGATTAAGTTACCCAGTCAAGCACTGAGAGGCTAAGTACAGATAGAGCTACGTTCGTCTGAACAACTTAACCTTATTAACATGTGCATACCATAACACACTACAGTATCATTCCCACACTAGACTTTTGCTAACTCATCCTCACTTCACCTTGTGATGTCTCAAGGATGCTTGCCCTATTTGACATAGAAACCAGAAGATGTGTACCTCCAATATGGCAAGCCTCTGCTTACCCACCACAGAGAACACAGCATCTTCCACTCCCATGCCTTGGCTGGGAGTGCAGCAATAAAGAAAGGAGCACAGCATGGAAGTAGGCATCCAGGGCTTTAGTGGCATTAAACTAATGAAGAAAATAAGTGCAAGAAAATGACAGACAGACAGACAGACAAGAAAATTTCCTATCTTGCTCAGTCTTTGCTGCCAAGAACCAGTCTTACGGGACAAGGGGGCAGGGAAGGACCCTAGGCACCTACTGGGACCAGGGCTGTTTGCGGAACACCTGTAAGCCACATATATTGGAGACAAAATCCTCTGTGATATTAAGAAGTTTCATAAAATTTCTATGAAAATAACGAATTATGACTATCTTTAGACTGAATACTTATACTATCAGTTTGCAACAACAGTTTCAAGTGGTAAAGATGGAAGCATTACTCCTGGTGTTGCCATAAACAGAGGCAGAGAAGGCTCTGCTCTTGTGGATCACCCCCAAAGGGAATCTACCTCCCTCTTGTCACGATTTATGGAGTTCAAGGTCCAAAACATAGGCATTAAGTCATCTATTCAGATACTAGTGTTTCTCTGCCTGCTTTACTGTTTGAGACAGGCAAACAAAATGAATACTATTCTATCAGTTTTGGTCTCAGTTGCCTTATAACTCAATGCACTAAAATGCCAACATTACCTAATCAAAACAAGTATGTTGTTAAATTCCAGCTTATGAAGTATTTAGACTCAATAACGAGAGTACAGGCATGAGGAAAAGAAAAAAAAAAAAAGAGTACAAGGTTTAGAAGGTGCGTTTCACAGGGCTTCACTGCATAGATTTGACCAAGTCAGAGGTACAGAAGAGAATACAAAGGTGACTGAGTAATTGAAGCAAGCCACCCACCCCAAATTTGAATAAATGGCACTGGTAACCCTAATTCAAACCTCTTCTAACTTGTGGGCACTGGCAACCCATGGTGTTGACAATCTAAGACCAATTTCCTCTACTGAAATGCACAATTGCCTGTCAACAGCTGCACAGAAAACCTCTTGATGCCCCATCAAGAGAGCTACAAAAAAACCCCAACCCTGCTCTGAGGCAAGACATGAACACACATAAGACAGAAACAGCCCCTTAACAAAGGGTAATTCCAGATGTACAAATAGATGCCTACCTAAAGTGTCCAAGATATGTTCCATAACTGGACAGAACAAAACAAACCTGAACAGCAGCACAAGTTTAACAGTGGGCTTCAGAGATGGATTATGTGAAGTATGAGGCCATTAGCAAGGCTGACATTTTTTATCTCTTTCCTTAGAGAGAAAGCATCCAAAGCAAACTAAAAGCAACAAACCTTCAGCTGCTGACTTCAAAATAGATTAAACAGAAGTAGCCCAAAATGGATTTAAGAAAAGCTATTAGCATATCAACCTACTAACAAAAAGAAGCTGAAAGCAGTATCAGTTTATTTTTTTTTCCTACTCCCAGATTGCTCCTCTTTTTCTGGTACAGAGGCATGCTTTTCCCTAGGAATTCTTCAGCTCCAGAATAAAAGGGCTTCTCCCTTAGTGATACCACTGGACTGTGATTATCAAGTTTGATGTGCCTTACAATTTATTCAGCAAATCAAATACCAAAAGAAACAAATCTCCATTAGGTAAGTGTGAAAGAGCCAAGTCATTTTAGCCCAGGAGGTACCTCTTGAGCTGCTGCTCCACCAGCTGCTAATACTCACAAAGCCCTTCTCCACCTTTCAAGAGCTTTTAAAATGAAGGACGTGCGTTCGCTTAAAGAACGCAGTTTGGATTCTCAGTTTGACCCAAGAAACTTGGCAAACATAAGTCGACAACATGAGATTGCAATAATAAAGACCTTGCAGAAAAGACTAGTTAATTAAAAATAAAACGAGTAATGCATAAATTGAAAAACATTTGTCACACTTCAGTATTTAAAAAAAACCCAACTTCATATGCCTCCTTATTTTGCATGTATCCTAGTTACAAATTAGATTCCTTATCAACAGCTTATGCCATTGAAGCATCTAGGTGATCTGGGCCAAATATTTGATTATACTGTGAAAACAAGCAGTCAGAAGTTTAGATTGCTAACTGTATATGTATTTAGTTTACGGTAGGGATCATACCACCTTTAAAACATCTTTACACAAATTCAAGTTCCCTTTTAGTTCATCATGAATTTTCACAATTAAATCAAAATTGATACAATCTCCTTAAGGACCAGGAGAAAGTAGCACTCATGACTTTTATAACAATGGAAAGGTTGAAGCCCAAACTGCTAATGCAACACATGCATATCTCCAAACACTAAAAACGCTTCAGTATCTTTACTATACCTTTAACATCTGGATCATCTATATGGGGTTCCAAATTTTCTATCATTTCTTCCAATTCTTTCCTTGTTGCCATAGGAATGTTTGAAGATACTGGCATAGTGAGTTCCTGAATTTCTCTATCGAGTATTAACTCAGAAGTCTGCTGAAGCTCGAAATCAATATCTATTTCAGGTAGTGGAGTCCTCCAGAAATGGAACGAGTTGTACAATTCCTGCTCTGAAAGAGAGGTTTCCTGTGAATTCAGTGCAGCCTCCCGCAGACCTGCTGTACAGCAATGAGAACTTTGCTCGTTATCGTCAGCCATTTCTCCACAAGATTCTGAAGACAAAGTGTAATGGAAGGATGACTCAGTCTGGAAATCACTTTCCCTCAGGGGGTTATTTGATATTGTATTTTGATCTTCCATGGCATTTTCAAGTTTTGTTGGAAAATCCTCATTATCAACATGTGAAGACAGATCCTCTGTCCCGTTGTGCTCATTCTCTGTTGTGACATCTTCTGTAGTCCTGACTTGTTCACTGTTGAGTGCCAAAACAAATGAACATTTAAAACCCAAAATAAATTTGTTGCAAACAGATGCTCTTGAAAATTCATACACTTGCTATCAGCTTGCTATTTATCAAACTAGATTTACTTACAACACAACAAAATAAATCATACCAATTACAAAATAGCTGAGGTTGGAAGGGACCTCTGGAGGTCATCTGGGATATATTCCCTGGTCAAGCAGGACGACCCAGGATCAGGAGCTCAGGACCACGTCTAAATGGACTCTGACTGTCTCCAAGGATGAAGACTCCATAATCTCCATAGGCAACCAGTGCCAGTGCTCGCTCACCCTCACAGGTGAAAAAAATGTTTCCTGATGTTCAGATGGAATCTCCTGTGTTTCAGGTTGTGCCCATTGCCTCTGGTTCCATCACTGGGCACCACAGAAAAAAGCCTGATTCCGTCCTCTTTGCACCCTCCCTTCAGGTATTTGTACACATTGGCAAGATTTCCCTGAGCCTTCTCTTCTCCAGACTCAGCAGTCCCAGCTCTTTCAGCCACTTCTCATAGGAGAGATGCTCCAGTTTCTTCATCATCTTAGTGGCCCTACACTGGCCTCTCTCCAGCATGTTAAAGTGTCTCTCATGAGAAGCCCAACACTGGACCCAGCACTCCAGCTGTGGCCTCACCAGCACTGAGCAGAGAAGGATCACCTCCCTCAGCCTACTGGCAACACTCCTCCTAATGCACCACTGGCCTTTACTACAAAGGCACTTCGC
The DNA here is from genome assembly GCA_033556795.1 of Tapera naevia. NCBI lineage: Eukaryota > Metazoa > Chordata > Aves > Cuculiformes > Neomorphidae > Tapera > Tapera naevia. The sequence continues at coordinate 9,605,571 of JAUMJJ010000022.1, read as the reverse complement.
TGGCTCATGGACAATGTTGTTCACTAGGAACCCAGGGCCTTTTCTGCAAAGCCACTCTCCATCCAGTCAGACCCCAGCCTGTACTCCTGGTTGAGGTCATTCCTCCCCAGGTGCAGGACTCTGCACTTACTCTTGCTGAACTTCAAGAGGTTCCTGCCACACCATTCCTCCAGCCTACTGAGGCCTCTCTGGATGGGGGTATGCCCCTCTGCCACATCAGCAGACTTGCTGAGGGTATACCCTACTCCCACCACCCAGATCAATAACAAAGATGTTCAACAGGACTGGACCCAGTACTGACCCCTGAAGTACATGACCAGCTATGAGCCTCCAACTATGTTGTCAATCAGCACCCTCTAGGCTCAGCCATTCAGCCAGTTTTTAATGCACCTCACTGTCTGCTTGTTCAAATCACTATGAGGGTCCTACGGGAGATCATGTAAAAAGACTTACTGAAACCGATACATACTATACCCATTGCTCTCCCTCATCTATCAAGTCAGTCATTCCATCACATAAGGTATATCCTAAGCTATCCTAAGTTACTGAACAGTCATGTATTTTCAGTTAACAATAAACTACCAGAATTTTCAATTCAGTAAGATGAGAAGTTCTAGATCTTTCCATTTACCAAGATAAATGAACTTTCATGTATGAGGATTTCTTCCTTAATTTGTAGTTCATACAGAAGAAAAGCAAGGAAAAAAATAATTTGTAGATTTAGAAAATTCTTTACCTGTTTTCCTGTGCAGAACCACAATCCTCTGGGTTTTTACCATCTTCTTCTTTAAAGTACTGGCCACTACTGGATGGATTAGCAAAAGTTGATATGAAAGGCCCCAGAGACTGAAAAGCAGCTTGACGAACCTAGCGGAAAGGATGCGTGGAGAAGAAAAAAATACTTAAGTATCTATAAAGTTGTCATCCTATAAAATATGAATGCCTGCCCCTACAGATCAGAAGGGTTGTAAGCCGAATGCGGAAAGCAAAAGCGGAGGCTCTTGGCTGGAAAGAGTCAGCTGGCTGTATACATTAAGTACCAAGTTAAAAAAAAATAAGAAAAAGCAGGGTAAAATCAGTTAAATATTGGCTAACTAAGGTGACAGGCCTATTTCCCACAACCAAAGAAATCACAATTACTTAGATAGTAGAAGCAGATAAATTTGAGAGCTCATTTGGTAATTCTAACAATCTGAAAGGAAAAAAATTATGTGCAGTGAATAGAAATTTCACTACCATAAATTTGATAAGCTCTGCATTTCTTTACCTATTTGGTTATGCTGTTCCCTTGCTCCTCCCTTCCTCCTATTTAGTCTCCCCTTCTCAACAATTATCTTATCTAGCTCAATTTTTATTATGTGATTAATTCTGCTGGGCTACAACTTGTCCGAGGTCTATTTTGGGCTCTTGGAATTAGTCTGCTCAATAACAAACTTAACAAGGTTTGAAGAGTAGATCTTCCCAACAAAACCAACTCCAAAACAAATCACAAAAAGCCCCAAACCACCCTACAACAGAAAAACCCACCCAAACAAACCCAAAACCAACAACACTCTCCCCCTTCAGTGTACCACCAGCCCACAGAAATGAAGTGGTGGTAGGGTACTTGAAGCAATACAAATCACATCTAATTTTCCAGTTTTGTTAATGATTTTCAGCAACGTTAAGTCACAGCAGTTCTGTAGCTAAGAAAAGCTATTTCACTGTCACAGTTTTTCTTACATGCTGCAGTGAAAACATGAGGGACTCTGACAAACTAAGCAGTCTAAGAATAATTTTGCTTGAGATGCATGAAATAAGTTGTTACCCATCCCTATGGGAGAGGTTCCACATGAAGTATCACAGTAAAAATCCTTTAAATATGACAGCTATTCAAGAAATAAAAAGCAATTCTTACCCATCGTGAAGGATCACTAATTAAATTAATAAAAAGGGTTGACAATTTTGTCCTCCGGACTTCCTGTGACGTTGCACAAGAAACTGCCATGAAGCATTCAGCACAGGCTTTCCTAACTCCCCACACATTATCAGAGCAGAGCTGGAAAAACCTTGGCAGCTGTTAGAAACACAGTGAGTAAGTTTGCAAGTCTTAACAGGCATTATTTGTTTCAAAGCAAGTTCTTTATTCACATTCATTTCCTTGTCCTTGATCTGGTTCTCTGTCCTCATAGTCAGATGCACTAGTTCAACATCTTCAAGACAAAGAACACGCATTCAGTAGCACCGCCCTTGTCATTAGAACAACTGATAACTTATGGATACAAATAATGAAAATTCACTTGTCTGAAGAACAGAAGCAAATTACTGTCTAACACAATCTACAAAACCAAAAACCAAGCAACCCAACACCAAAAATATCCTCAAGCCCAGAAATCCTATCATAAGAGAAAACCTCATCTTTATGCCATTCTTTTAAAGCAGAAACCATTAAAAGGAACAAAGCCAAAGAATATTGGTACATTAATATGTTTTACCTATGAAATAACTTCATATTTTTGTAAGATTTTTACTGAAATGCAAAGGAAGAGCAACTCCAAAAAGAAGGAAAACCTTTGTTTTCCACCTAAACTTCTCATTGTTAGATTTACCCATTTGTCACAATGTACCCTATGAAGCAGGACTCTGAACAGCACAGAGGAATAAGGGGATGAGAGAAACACCGCATTTAGGGAAAGAGAAAACAAGTTGGAACAGATCAATGGGTTTACTAATAAAAACTGAAGCATTTTGAAGTTGCTTGGGTGCTTTTTGGAGAGAGCAAGGATGAACAGTGGATGTAGTGTAGGTGAGGCAGTCAAAGACATGCAGGTCACCAGGTCACCACAGGGCTGCTCTCACTTACAACAGACAGTGTTAGGATGCAAATAAAGTAATGACGACAGCTCTGTTCTCAATCACTGATGTTCAGCTGTTCCTACTTTCTGTACCAAAGTTTTCTGGACTTTGCTTCTGATTAAAAAAAAAAAAAATCATTTGTTACAAAATGAAGTTTTATCTGAAGCCATTCAGCTTCCTACCTTTTTTTTTTGTTTTGGTTTGGTTTTTTTTAAATAATCCAAAAAGAATAAAAAATGGTATTATCTGTTATGGAAATGGATGCCCAGCTGTCCAGCCCCATGTCATTGTTCTCACATAAAATAACCACTAACTTTTTATTTCATAGTCTAATCAGAACGTCTACAAAGATTTAATCCAGATTCATGACGTGTCACTAGGAGGGTATTTGTGTGAAAGAAACCAATTTACATCTCCAATCAAGAAGCACAGAAGATGTAAATCAGCATGATACTTCATTATCAAGTGGCTTGAATCACACAGTGCCTACAGAAAAACGCAGAAAATCCTATAAGAATATAAGAAAATTCCTGTATGTCACACCAGGCACACCTGTTCCAATAACACATCTGCAAAATGCAGCAGAGCCTCTTGTTGAAGTCATGCCTGCTTTTACACTCTCTCCATATTGGGTTCCCCACTAATTCACGGCACTGACTCATCAACCTCCTCTGGCCCTCAACAAGCTCTCTGTTCACGTCCTCCAAAAGGAGAAAGATTGAGGAAGGATCCCAGTGACTGTCAAGCTGATTTCTGCTCCCTAACCCCGTCATGTCTCCAAGTCTAGCAAGATCCACCAATGCCTTGGAGAGTGGAATGCATTGTTAATGATCCTCTGCTCACTGCTCCATACACTTCCCTGTTTTTCCATTTTGAATTCCAATCCCTTCCCTTTACTTCTGTACTGGTTTTGGTTGGGACAGAGTTAATTTTCTCCATAGTATGTAGTATAGGGCTATGTTTTGGATTTGGGCCGCTAACAGCATTGACAACACCAGGGATGTTTTAATTATTGCTGAGCAGGGCTTACCCAGCATTAAGGCCTTTTCTGCTTCTCACATCGCCCAGCCAGCAAGCAGGCTGGAGATGTACAAAGAATTGGAAGGGGACACAGCCCATCCCAACTGCCTAAAGGGATATTCCACACCATATGACACCACGCTCAGCATATAAAGCTGAGGGAAGGAGGAAGAGAGAGGATGTTCGGAGCAATGGCTTTTGTCTTCCCAAATAACCATTATGCATGATGGAACCCTGATTTCCTGGAGATGGCTGAACACCTGCCTGCCCATGGAAAGCACTGAATTAATTTCTTGGTTTGCTCTGCTTGCATGCATGGCTTTTGCTTTACTTATTGAACTGTCTTTATCTCACCCCATGAGTTTTCTCATTTTTACTCTTCCAATTCCCTCTGACATCCCACCAGGGAATAGTGAGCAAGCAGCTGTGTGGTGCTCAGCTGTCCACTGAGGTTAAACATACTCCTTGCCTACTTCTTGCCTAACATACTTTTGAACTTGCAAATAGTCTCTGCCCCCACAGCCCAAGGTAATTCCTTCAGTCTGGCATAAACTCTTCTCCCAGCTCTAGTACTGAGTACCCCTTAGCTCTAGACTGTGTGACTCGGCAAGTAGTAGTTCTGTATTCATAGTAACCATCTTCAAGACTTTGTAATGTCAAACTCCCATCAGCAAAACTGAAGAGTCACAGCTTTTTTAGTCTCTTCTTACTAAGGGAATGTAACAGTCGCCTATAATCATTTCAGCTGAGCTTCCCTGTACCTCGTCTAACTCCACTACTGACTTGTACTAAAAAGAAAAAAATCCTTTAAAAAATGGCTTACCAGCATTTCTTCAGTGGCTTGCTGACCAACCACACTGCAGATATCTCCAAAATTGGCTGCACACACCTTGCAAACAAAATGCAAGAAGCAACCACTAAGATCATAGTTTTAATACAGCAAACAAAATCAAAGGAAAAATTTAAACAGCTTTTAAAGCCACAAACCCCAGGTTTTTATCAGCCACTTCCTCATTCCATCAGATCCTGTGATTTAAAAAAGTTTTCTTCATTTCAAGCTTAATCAGCCATTTTTAATCATGAAAGAACCATATTAGAACTTAAATGAAAGGGAAGGAGTAGAAAAAATGTTCAAAGTGCTGTCAAATGAAATAATACAAGTAGTTATCCAGGAAAATAAGCTATGCAATGGCAGGATAAAACCAGAACACAGCCTGAGCATCTAAATACCATCCATGATGGAGTACTAGTTTATTTCAGCTTAATGAGCATCTTTAATTCCATCTACACAGAGATACGAGCTCAGGTGCTGATGCTGTATCAGTTACAGCTGCCTCACATTTTTGTGGCATAAGGACAAGCAGATTCTTTCTTTGTTTCTGACAATAAATGCAGGGACTCCAGAAAAAATCACAGTATAAAATACAAAACTTGTGGAAATGCAAAGTATAAGGAAACCCTTCAACTTTCACTTATATATGTCACAAATGACATCTAGTAGGGAAAAAGTCATTCAGACAAATGCAAGTTCCAAGTTCATCACACAGCTTTCACAGATAATCCAGTACAGATGCTGATAATTCATACCTTGCGAACATGAAACATTCTGCAGTCACAGCACATCTCGCAAAACCTAGGAAGAACAAGTCTTTCTGTGATGTCCTTTCCCACCATGGAGGCCATTTTGCACATTATCTAATGACAAAAGAGACAGTGATCAGGGATGCTTGCACAACACACAATTCCATGTAAGTCAAGCAGAGGGGTTTGACATTTACTTTTCAATCTGATGCACATACTTTTACTGAGACTTGTGGAAAATGTTGAAAAAAAAAATCCATACTTTGAGAAGGTCTGGTCGCTTTTGCAAAAAGCGTTCTTTTTCCTTGTAACATCTCCCTGTCATGATGCAACACAGCTGAAGAAGGTATTGGCCTTAAGCCAAACTAAATCAAATTCCTAACTAATGGCGATAACTAAACTTTCAGAAATTACTCTTATATCTTACCAGATTAAAAAAAAAAGCACACTCTTTCACTATCCCAATACTTAACAAATACATACTTTTACAATTAGCAGAAAATTATTGGCAACTAATATGCTTAAGTGACTTCAACTTCTGTATGATTTAAAAACTAATTACAATACTCCATATTGTACATATCTTGGCGGGAAGTGTCCCTTCCCATGGCAGGGGGGTTGGAACTGGATGGGCTTTAAGGCCCCTTCCAACTCAAACCGTTCCATGATTCTATATTTAACTCCCTAACAAAATTACTTAAAGAATGTATCATACCAAAGAAAGTGGCAATTTAAAAGTGACAGCTTTTCCCTCTAATATTTCACTCTGATTTTTACTAAAACTTTTTAAAATATAAGATAATGTAAAAGAACTTTAACTTTCCTAAACACAGTAGCAAAACCATTTAAATTAATTTTCCTAAAACACATCACTATTTTTCTAACCTTTAAGCAGTCGGTAAGCTACTCTCAAACCTTCGTAAAGTTTTATTATCTTTAAAACCATGAAGGTGGGTAAAACAATTCTGCTTTGTTTATTATTCTCTTATGTGCTTGTAAGCTTCTCATAGAAAGTACTAGAATTTTGGCACTAAATGCAATAATACCCAGCCTGCTTATTGTTTATGAATTCAGCTACACTATGAAAGTAAAATACTAAAGGACATCTCTGTCAAGCAAAAAGAAAATCACCCAGCAAAAAAGCACAAGCATAAATTGCAAAAACTCAGAAGAAATATAAAGGCATATGGTTTCTGCTATTTCTCCTTTATAAGTTAATTTATTAATTTGCTTAGTTTTAATTTGACATAATTTTTAATTAAGGTTGTGTCTAATGCAAAAACGAAAACCAACGAACCATAAGTTAATCAACTCATTCTTATTTTACCCAATAAAATTAAATCAATAAAGTGAACAGATATACAGCTAAGTCCATCAGAATGCACGCTTAAATATTTTCAACTGCTGAAAATATTACACATATGCAATTCAAACTTCCATAAAATAATCAATCCTGAAAAAGAAAAAGCCAACAATAGCAGATGCTTTAGGAGTCAATAAAATTAATTCCCTGCACTGTCTCGTCCAGCTGTGGTTTTCTTTAGAGCATACACAACCTATTTGATTTAAATCTAACCTTGGCTTGAATGTAACAGAATAGGGAAAAAGCTGTGAATTAGCTATGGATAGCAATATAATTTTTTCTCTTAATACCATAGGGATGTGCATCTTGGAAACACACTATCACTCCAATATCAAGAATCCAAGCACACTTTATAACGTGCGATTTGGTGTTGCTGTTACTTACAGCCACAGCTTCTGTCTTCACATCGTCATTGCTGTCTGGAGCTGTCAGGTCTATCAGAACAGGGCACACTTTGGTCTCCACATCGTATCTCTCTATAAGTTCTTGCTCCAATAGAACTAACAATGCTGCCTGGCTTGTTTTTCTTACCTATCACAGAAAGAAAAATTGAACCAAGGAATTCCAAGACAGTTTTGTTTAAACACATCCTGTATTTTGAAAGTTGTACTTACATACTGCCATACAATCATACCAATTGCACTTGGCTAGAGGACAAGTGCTCCAAAACCACTTTTGCAAACATTTAATGTTTGAAATAAAACTATGTTTGAACCCAAGAACACCTACATATTGTAAACTAAGGCAATGCTATTATAAAACCATCCACATACATACTTCCCAAAACACAGAACAGTAATGTAAAAAAAAAAAAAAAGTAGTCATGACAAAGATCATGCAAGAAAACCAGCACATAGGGAGTAACAAAGTTCTAAGCAAAGTCAATTTTATTAACCAAATCCTCCTCTTCTGAGATTAACAAGTTTGGTTGACAATGAATAACTGCATTTATTTTGAATGTATTTTAAATTAAGGGACAGTTTTGCTTAGTCCCACCTAACAAAAAAGACTGTGCAGAAATAAGGTCACTATTAATCGACTTCATATGTGGCTAACCCCTGTCTCTCAAAAAGTAAGTTCATCAAAAGAGAAAACATTACATAAAACAAGAGACTGTGCAATGCAATTCAGCAATCTTGAAAACACTTTCGAGATCTTTGTTTGAGAGCACATCAGCCAAACAAACTAGGGAGTATCAGTTTAAAATGATAAACAGAATCACGGATCTTCATGAGATTATCAAACAGAAGTATAGTTTTTGTATTATATTTGTATTATATAGCAATCCACCTATTAAAAAATAGGTTTGAGTATCTATTTTTAATTATGGAAAATATGGAAAGGGCAAGGAAAAAAAACAGTGACAAGCTTGGAGGACTAGAATGTTTAAAATAACATATCACTTTGGATTAGTCTAGTATGAAATGACATGGAGAAGCCCAGAGAAAGCTTCAGAAAAGCTAAGTCATATATGCAGAGAAAGAAAACACCCACGTTCAATCCAAAAGCTTTAATTGAATCAATATACAAATAACTGGCTATAAAGGTACATAAAGGTGATCAAAAATTGAATTATACCAAGGAGTCAGTTTTTGATAGCTACCGTTCTTTTTTTGCCAGAATTTAAATTACATCAGCTTATTAAAATGACTGTTTGATTTTGTCTGTAAGAATACAATACCACGTAAAAGGCTCCAAATCAGAACAGATCATGTTAGATGAAAAGATATTAGAAACTTTCTTTAATTAAAAAGTTCAGAGTACCATGTATTCTATGTCATTCCAAACCTTTTTACCCCAAAGTACTAAGCACTTGTATGAATGTAAATTATTTAAACTGAAAACCTCACACCAGGTATATCCAACTAGCTAATAAGCTATGCATGAAAGACACTTACCTGGTTATTCTGGTCTGCGAGGTATCGTACCACAATAGGCAGTAAGTATTTGGAAAAAGCATATGGGATTGACGGTCTGTTTTCTTGACAGAACATGGCAATATGAGGTACCTGTTCCATCAGCTCTGCCCGCACAGTTGGTTCTGTCAGAGTCAAAATAAAACCAAACAAGGCACAACAAACATTTACAAGCGTACTGCCAGAACAAGCTTTTTGCAGTCCTGTACTTACAAGCTTTGTTCTCAAGAGTTCATGTCAGCATGTTTATGTCAACCTTCATTTTGAGAAGCATCCTCTTTTTGCAAAACCAGGTACAACTACACTCCGTACTGCTAAACTACAAAAAAAAGACATGTCCCACATTCTCAAAGACCAAGAGGAGGTATAAGAGAGCAAGCCACCAAACACTAAGTATCAGACTCTGAACTCCCTAACAGCATCACCTACTTCCAAGCCCACTCCTGGCCACCGTCTCAGGAAAGATCACACTGAACAGGATAACCAGTCACAATCACCAATGCTCTTTTTCATCCTTTGCTTTTTAAGGCTACTGACATTTTTGTCAGATGGAAAAGGTCCTGCATCTTTGCAGTTGCTTCTGTTAAACCTTTCAGATACGTTTTCCATTAAAGTTGGTGACTATTTAAGAAAACATTTAACTCACTTTTTAAATTCAGAAAACAGTGCATTGAATCCTAATTCCCTCAAAACATGCACATCTACTTGGGGGATGAGAGGAGAAACAAGAAAAGAAATTCAAACATAGATCAAATCAAGCTTTTTTTAAGAGTTGGAATTTAAGAAGTAGGTTGTTAACATATGCTTTGTAGTCCACTTGCCCACAGAAAAAAAAAAAATAATTTCAAACCCAATACTAAGTATTTCTGTCCTTTCAGAATTCATTATAAATTTTATTTATAATACTTAAAATAATGAGATGTATACTGTTCACAAGATAGACACGCCTTATTAAAATTTAACATAATAGATATGACCAAAACCATCTTCCCTGGAATATGTGGAATTAACATGACACATTAAAAATATAACCTTCTCCTAAACAGAAACATGAATTATATTTGTATTTAATATGGCCAATTCATCCAGCACTTTGCTTTCTTGCACACTAGTTACAAGTGACAACTTCTGCTTGAATAAAACAAAGCAAAGATAAAGCAAGTACCATGCTCCATGCAGTCTATTTGTCACTAAGGACAATAGAAAAGAACAGAACATACCACACAGGCATTCGATTGCTTTATGGGGTCCATTTATTTGGCCACAGACTTAGATTACTTTTTCTACAAAAAAACATACCAAAATCCTTTGTAAAGTTTGAGCTGCTGACAAAGTTTCCAAATACAAAATGAAATCAGCTGTTTTCAAGACTAAAGATGGCCATCTGTTTTATTCCTATGTTGAATTCTGGTCCTCTTATCTGACAAGACGTAGCTTATTGATTTCTGAAAGAAGGGCCTGAAACATGCCAGAAAACAGACTCCTTTTACATCTCAACACATTTTTTTCCATCTGTGTAAAAAGTTGCCCAAAGGTGGCTGAGCTAGGAGGCCTTGAACACATGCTCCATTTGCCCCTGCCCAGTAGCCAACAGAGAGCACAGCAATGACAAACTGAAGTTTTTCCTTTCTAAGCACATTTTGAGGTTGAAAAAAGCCATCATCATTGCAGAGAGATTGTACAGCCCCCCTCCCAAGAGCAACTCTTTAGAAAAGGCTACAGACGGGGAAAAGAGCAGAATGAAGAATCATCAGGCAAGGAAGGATGGAAGGCTGAGAGGTGAGTGACAAGGAGATAAGGCTAGCATCTAAAGGGACAGGACACTAGAACATGCTGGACAAGAAGCTGGAACCAGGGCCCAGTGCCAGGGCTGGAGGGACTCACTCCCACCTTTCTCGTAAGGCTGTTATTCCAAGACATGCCCAGGACATGATCTAAGGGTACAATAGGCTTGTGTCACAACACTTATCACTAGGATCTTGTTCTCACTTCTGATGACTCCCGCCTCACTGCTTGCAGCAGACAGAAGATGGCTTGAGGCGGGGAGCAGAACAAGGAAGATAAATTGGCTGAGACTGCATGTTTGGCAGCAGTGCATCTTAAATTGTTTCTGAATTTGCTTTAGGCAGTTCCCACTCTCCCAAACCAAAAACCTGTGGCTTCCTTTATGCCAATGCAATTGTTCGTGCAGCTGACAAACCATATCAAAGAACTGATTTGGCTGACACAGCTTTTGCCCCACCACAGCAGCAGGATTAAATAGCAAGAACTGGCACTTAGATTGGTTTTTCCTGTGCAATCACACACTTCCCTCAAGTAGCAGAACTTGATGGGTGGAAGCAAGCAAGTGATGGCAAGAGAGAGCACTAGGACTGCTTGCTGTCATATTACCATGAAAGAAACAAAATGCTGAGAATCAATTCCTTTGCCTAGTGTGAAGCTGTGCAAAACACTCAAGCCAGAATCACCAGAGGAATCACACACTACTCATCTGATTGCAGTCTGAACTCTTGTGTCTTCACCGATGAAGAAATACCACCACTGCAATCAAAACCAACAAGAGCTCTGTATTAAGCACATCGAGAGCTGTGTATAAAGCTCCAACAACCAGGCACTCAAAATAAGCAGCCTGTTTTGACTTTTATACCTCTGCAGTTTGCCCACCCACTGATAAAGTAATAGCCACGTTGCCTTTTTTCAAATTGACTGCGTTTGCTGTTCTTTATGAAGCACTCCAGTAAGACAGAAGTGAGTACCAAAAACATCCTTTTTTCTTCAGAGCAGGGTTCATCTATTATGCAGCACTTTAGAGTGGCCACACTACCTACAATATCGAAAAGCTGCTGACATAAAGCACACCCCCTTCTTCCTGAGCTACTAAGAAAGGTCTGGCTTTGTGGGGAACACAGACAGATGAGATGATGCAATTTAAGATTTGAAAAATTCATGCCTAGGAATGAACTGGAACTGCAAAGTCACCTTAGTTCTTATATTCCCTGACTTCTAAGTACGTGGCTCTGCAATCTTAGTAAGGTCAATTAAAACCAACAAAACAAACCAGCACTGTGCATGTAACTGGCTGTGTAATGCAACACCCTAATTCACTATCAAAAAGGCATTTGTGCTGTTCTGGGGAATTACTGTTGCTATGCAAGAACCTGAACCTTAAGCTTTCCAATTTAGATAAGAGCTCAGTTCTTCAGAACGCTGAAGCATATGTTCCAGTGTACACTGAATAGAGCCTAATCTTACAGTCTGATGGAGTTACAGTAGAGGCTTTTCTTTTGCATTGTGTTTCCTAAAGACCCAAGCAACAATGCCAAAAATTTCCTCTAAAGATGCAGTGGTTTCTAATTCTTTCACCCATTCCTCAGCTTTGTCTTTAGCTCAGAGGAGTGGCAGCTCCAAATACACATTTCAGCAGGCTTCAATAGATGACAGTCTGCCATTTCACTTTAAACCTTTCTGTTCTATGGTTTGATCATCACCACAGTGAATGGAGCATGGCAGTATCAGTTAAAATTACACATAGCTTCTTAAAGCACAAGCTCATCCAGTTGGAGAACACATCTGTATTTTCACACCGTATAATACAGCAAGGAGCAGACTTCAACAGAGTAGAAAAAAAGCGTGGAGATTTTTACTTCACATCAAGACTGAAACTTTCTATTTTATGCATTCTGGAAAAATCACTGCGTACAATTAGGTTCTCCATAACACCTACTTGGAATCGTATTTTTCTGCTTAGCAGAAGTGATTTCAAATCCTGCTCTTTTCAAACTATCTCCTGAAGGCACATATCTGGCCCTTAAATTAGAGGACTACTAGAAAAAAACCTGCACTTGTCAAAACCAAAAAATCTGAAAACATCAGTATAAAAAAAATAGATCTCAGAAGCAAACTCATACTTGTTTCTTATAATTCATTAGCCCTTTATTTCATTCTATCAGGCCTTGTGTATTCTCCAGACACAGAATTATACTGAATTGAGTAAGAACTCAAGCAAAACTAAATGAATGACTGAAAAGTGTGAAAATAGATTTCCATTTCTTGTTTAAGAAATAATTTGTTGTTGTTGTTGTCAGAATAAAAATCACACAGTTCTACCTCTCTCCAGACCACACGAAACTAGCAATATATTCCTTCCAATATTTCCAGAACCTGGGCAGACTTTGATCTGCACATACCAGCCTCCAGTTTTAGCTATTTCACCAATCACCTTTTAAATCAACATCCCAAACTGACTCAAAAATCATAGGAGTAATTAACTGTTCCTTCCCCACCTGTGAAAAAACATTCACATTTCCCTTAGAAATTGACATCACTTCTCTTGTAAGCAAAGTGCCACATACTGATCTAGCTACTTTAGCTTTCTTTTATAAATGTGTAATGTTTGTTTCATCCCTGCTGAGGCTTCAGTTCACTATCACCTTCTTTCCTGTACCACTTTTCTTCCTGCTTTTTTTTTTCCTTTAAGTGTCATCCTATATTTCCTTTTCAATTTCTCTCATTTCCTGTTTCATCCATCCCTCCAACTTTCCTACCTTTTTTGAAGGCAAATTAAAATCTAGACAAGTGAAAACACACTGTAACTAGAGTTCATCATTTATAGTTTAGAAGTCCCTCAAAAGGACTCATGTGTCGGGACGTGTGCTTTGGTAGTTAGGCTCTTTTCTCTTACTAACCAGAAACTGTCTTCATTAGTGACCAGCAAAGTAAGCACTGACAGACACACTCATGACAGAGAGTAAAGTCACCATTCGTCATTAATCAGAAGCACAGAGAAACAAAGAAGGATGATATCAAGCAAATGAAAAACTTTTTAGTGCAGCAGGAGATGGAAGAAGAGGTATGGAAAATCCAGAAACATGAAGATGCAGGAGAGGGGGAGCTATTGACAGCTGGAAAAGGCAAATATTAACATTCTCATTAATATTATTTGCACATGAAGACTGTAAGTGAAATGTTGTAATATGTGTAATTCAACAGGTATTGCTGGCACCTCTCACTATACTAACACCAGTAATTGAAATAGTCTTACTAACATAAGTACTGTATTAAGCAATTAAGGTTGTAAGGCCATCCACATTAAGCCCGATTATACAGCTTCAAAACTTAATGTCCAATTAGTATAATAGTTTTTTTAAATCAGTTTGTTTTGCAAACTGCATTGGCAAAAGATTCTATGCTGTAAAGAGACTACTTTTTCATTCCAGTTAGTTATATTCTAGCAAATAAGCACTAGTCCTCCAGGAACTCACTTCCCCCACCCCCCCATCATTTCTTTAGAAAGATAACCTATACGCGTATATTTCACAGTACACTAAAATACCATATGTATTTCAGAAATTAAGATACAGACTCTCCCTCTAAAAGAACCCTCAGAAAATAAGATTTAAAGCTTCTAGTGACCAGTTTTGCAAGCACACTGAGCCAAGTGGCAATAACTAACTTTCAAAGCCAGTTAATTGTACTTGTGTGCACAGTGATTAAGCCTCACATCGGATAAGCCAGTCACAAGCTGGTACCAAAAAAAAAATATATATAATACTGATTTACTCAAATAAAACAGACATAAGGGCCTTGTTCAAGTTCACTTAAGCCTGCAGATAGTCTACATTTGAGAATGAAGAAGGCCCAGCTGTTTTAACACAAAGATAAGCACTTTATCACTAACAAGGGTTTATGGGGGATAAATTCACATTTGCCAAGAACTGAGCTTCCAAGTGGAAAGCCATTCACAATATCCCTAAAAAAACAGAAATTAAAAGTGATTTAACAGCAGATTCAAAAGCAATACAAGGTAACACCTTTCTTACCACAGTTATAACTTTTTGGGGGAACTCACTACCAAAGGCAATAGGGAAGTCCAGAGTTCCAAAGGACTAGCAGTAACACTCAACTACAATGAAGACAAACACTGAAGAAAATAAGCCTTCCAAACAACTGAGATTTGGAGAAAAAGTTTCTTCGGCAAGTAAGGAGGCTGGAGACAGCAGATCATTCTACAACTGCCACTGATGAGTTTCTTCTGCTGGAACAGCTATTATATGCTGCCATTTACACACAGCCAGACAGGACACCAGGATACAGTAATTCTGTGTTCCATCAGCACTGGTAGCAGCCCATATCCAGTATCACTTTAAGTGGATATTTTTTTCCAGTAGATATTAGTGATCTAAGCTTGCAAAACCACATTCAACCTGGAACTGATTCACTAGAAACAGACCAAACTGCCCTGTCAGAATAAGACCCACTTTATATCATTTATATGTGCAGTTACACAACAGTAGTCAGAACTCTCTGCAACTGTCTGCTCACCTGCAACCCACACACTGGCTGTTGACAAATGTTAAATCATCACTTAAAATTCTTTAAATGTAGGCAATACTTATTTACTTCCTTCCCCCAAAGCAGTTTTCATAAATTATTGATACAAAGAAGACACTAAGAGTCCAAATGAGTTCCAACCAAAAGTTATTTCTTGGAGAATTTTTTGTTAATAGCTTTTTAAAAAATAATTTTAGAACTGTAATTTGCCCTTGCAACGATGCCTCAAAAATTTAGGTCATGGCTAGCCAGCTGCTATGTCAAGATCTGTGTCAATCATACTAAAACATACTCTCATGACATTTTGTGCCTTCCACCCTACAATCATATTTGGACCTGGATCCTCTAGTAAAGATTAATTTTATTTCACATTAATACAGTGTCTAGCACAGCAAAGTATTAAAGTGTTATCATAGTACATCAAGGACAAAAATCATTGTTTTGAAATTCTCTTGCCCTCAAACACAGGAATGGCTGTCCAGCTTATTAAAAAAGACAAAAAAAAACCCAAACACCACACAAACCCCAAAAAAAGCTACAAATAAACACACCCAAACCCCAAAAAAAGCTACAAATAAACACACCCAAACCCCAAAAAAAGCTACAAATAAACACACCCAAACCAAAACACCTCCCCTCCCCAAAACCTGAAAAAGCAAAGCCCGTATCTGAAAAACACCAACCCAACTACAGGACTCCTGAAGTCACACCGTATTAACAGGACAGAGGACTGCTTAGGCAGTTTTAGGGCAGTGGGTATTACTAGTGTTGTTGATAACTGCATCAGTAGCACAAAGAGCACGGATATTGTGTACTCTGGGCACATTCCTTAATTCAAACAAAATTACACCAACTACTGCCAATAAAAAAGTACACGTACCCTGATTCCTGTGACTTGATTTGACAAGATAAATACCTCCAAGTGTTAAGACATAGGAATAAGTCTAACAAGTATTAACTATTAGAAATGAGAAGCCCTGTGCATAGTTTAGTTGGACTTCACAACAGTGTGTTTTAATTTTATTTATTTATGCATTTAAACACAAAGGCTTGACTCCAGGACAGCTCTAACCATACAGACATCTGCCTGTAACCAAGCAAGTCGAAACTCACAGATACTTTTACAATGTTTTCTTATTCCAAACTCACATTGTTGTTTTTTTTGTTTTACAGAAAAAGTTGGGAAAAAATATTGTAAATGGGAGAAAGCATCAGAGAAGATAAAAACTAAAACCTTAAACAACAAAAAAAATAAAAAACCAAAATCCCAAAACAAAAAAAAACCAGCAAAACACACTGTGCTGCAGTTTGAATAATAGTCAAGCACATATATTAAGAAGATACAAAGCAGATCTAGTTCCCTAATGAATTTTCACAGTTTAAGACACAAGGATATTCTCATTACCACTCTTACAGAAACAAGTCAAGTCCAACACTGCAACTGCTCGAGGCACAAAACTCACAGTTAAGTTGGCAGAAATTTGATTTGTGGGGCAGCTGCAGAATCCAGTGCTACTAGTTTGGCAGATCTGAGACAACTTCCACATTGCAGGAAAAGCCTGAAATGCTGCTTTTACTGACGCTGAGAAAATATCAACTCTGACTAAAAAATGTACTCCACCCTTGCTAAAGGAAGTAAATTAATTTGAGCTCAACTCGACTTCCATTACATTTCTACCTAAATAAACTTCAATTTGACACATTTAGTTGGTGGGCAATGAAAAGCCTGAGGCTACAAAGTTGCTTCAAAAGGCCATTTTCCTGTGGACACACATCTGTCCTATTTTCCAAACCTGAAGCTTCAGAAAGTTTCTGATGTTCAAAACTGTTAACTTGGTCACAGAAGCAAGCACTATATCTACAGATTCCAGAAGCAGAGCTTTGTTAGGAAAGCACTCTAGAAGCAGTAGCACACCACTGTTCTCAAAGAAAGACACGTTTAATCTTAAATGAAGTGACTTCTTTTCCCATCTTAAAAATCCCTGGAGAGGTAATGAATAGAATTATGTAATACTTAGAACAGGCTATTTTCCCTGGCTAAACAACGACACTTCCTCAGAAAACAAAAATGTCCATTTTAAATGAAGACAATAACAGAATAACAAAAATGAGAAAACAACCTTTCTACCCTTGGAAAGAACTATGCTCTTCAATTCCTGAAGAAGGGAGAAAAATTACCAGATATTAAATGGAATAAACACTTTCTTCCCACACAAGATTTAACACATATTTCTCTGCATAGCACTCCCTACACCGACAAAAGAATGAACTTCAGATCTTCTCTGATGTTTTGCCTCTAAAGCCTTCTTTCTTCCTTCTGGTGTTTCAACTGTATCAGCTATGTTGAAATCAAGCCCTTAATTCTTTCTAAAAGCATCTTCAACCTGAAATTTTGTTGCAGCTCTGTCCATGTGATTGTTCCCTTTATCCACTACTCTACTGCTTTTTCATAGAATCCTAGAACGGTCTGAGTTGATAAGGACCTTAAAGATCACCCAGTTCCAACTGCCCCTCACAAGAAAAAGTTTCTTCCCAATACCAAATCTAAATCTCCCTTCTTTCAGCTGAAAAACACTACCCCTCATCCTATCACTGCACTCCCTGATAAAGGTCCACCGAGCTTTCCTGTAGACCCCTCCTTTAAGTACTGGAAGTCTGCTCTAAGGTCTTCTCCAAGCTGAACAGCCTCTCTCAACCTGCTGGTCACGCTTCCTTTCACGCAGCCCAGGATATGGCTGGCTTTCTGGGCTGCAAGTGTACCTTGCTGGCTCACGTCCACCTTCTCATACACCAGCACCCCAAGCCCCTTCAGGCTACTCCAAATCCACTCTCCACCCAGCCTGTAACTGTGCTTGGGATTGCCCCAACCCAGGTGCAGGACCTTGCAGCTGGTCTTGTTGAACTTCACTAGGTTTGCACAGGCACATTACTCCTTTTCTTTCACATCTGTTTTTCGTTATTCTCCTGATTTTGCCTTTCATTCCAAACACCCAGTAGTTTTAATATAATCATGATCAAAATTCCTTTATGTCTACAGACCTGTCCTACTTGTATCGGCACCTTGCTTACCAATCCTTGCTGTTTCTTATCTTCACAACCCATTGCCCAAAAAAGGACCAAGGAAACAACTTCAGCATTTAAATTCTATCAAAACTAATGGGGAGTTTTGCACTGATGTTTTGCAAGATTCTTTTCAAGGCAAGATATTTACCTTCTTCTACACATCTAAAACAACCATGCAAATCTGCTGAGTAGCTGAAGTACATAAAAGTTATTAAAAAATGTACTGATGGAAAGTGGTAATCCTGCATTTTGAGGGGGCTTAATTCTATGGAGGAAAATAATAAGGAGATCTTGGTGGGGACGATTTAGCAAAATGAAATTTTACTATATTTTATTGCATTTGTAGAAGCCTAGTTTGAGTATTGAAGACTAGAAAGAATATATTGGTCCTGTGCTGAATGCAGGTTCAGCAATTCTGACTTTCCCTCATTAACCCAGTAAAATGTTGAATGCTACCTACCTGAATCATCAGCTAATCTGCTGATTCTCTCCAACACAGCAATACAATCTCTCTCATCATCACTGACTTCCTTCAAAGTGTCCAGCAAACTTCGAGCCACCATTTGCCTAGTTTACAAGAAAGATTAAAAATTAGCATTATTTGTGTCCAGATATACAGCCAAACCCAGAAGCTGTGCAATCATACAAGTTTCTTAAACCAAACAGTAAAATCTTATATAGATTCACTTTGAACTCAATTTATTTAGTCCTGCTTTGGAAAGTCTTAATTATGATACCTGTCAGAATCCTGAAGAACTGCTTATTTTAGACATAGCATTAAAAGTATCCCTTTGGCTTACAAGAATAAGAGAAAGTAGCCCCAAAGATAAAA
Organism: Tapera naevia; assembly: GCA_033556795.1. NCBI lineage: Eukaryota > Metazoa > Chordata > Aves > Cuculiformes > Neomorphidae > Tapera > Tapera naevia. Next base: position 9,586,631 of record JAUMJJ010000022.1, on the reverse strand, counting down.
AATAGTAATCATCTGCCAAGGGAGCAAACAGGAGCTCAATGTTACGAAGTCAGAATCAGCCTTGCATCCTCACCTCCGAATTCTCTAACTTGTTCTATACAAAGCAAGACAGTAGCACTATTGTCAGGACAGTTTTAAACAGAATTATGAACTTTGTTCACAAACAAAAGCACGAACACTCAAGCTGAAGATTTCCATACCAACAGTGACATTCTGAAGCTAAATTTAATTCAAATGCTATAGAGCAATGGTTATATACTGCAAAAATAAAATGCACTAGCCCACATGTGCCTGGAACATACATTAAGCAAAGTAGAAAATGAGACATTAAGAAAATACGAAACAATTCAGAATTAACTTAGTTACTACTTCTAATGCATGAAAAATTTTTCTAAGGATTAATTTCCAGTGACAAGATGCAGCCAAATTTGAGAGTTTGTCCTCTAAATTTTGTTACAGCCTGTTACAAATTCATATCCTCTAGTTACACAGAGAGCCCTAAACTTTTAAGTTTTTAAACACTATGTGGCAATGTGGGAAAAATCAACCTTTCTCCTCAACAACAGCCTGCAATGGCATAACTTTTTTTTTCCTCCCTTTTGGACCATGTGGGTTGAACATCAATTTAGAGAGCTAGCAGAATCATCCCAACCGTGGAACAGGCCAAGGAACCATACCTAACACATTGCTAGCTCTTGAATTGCCTTGGAGCAATTTATCAAAGTGCTAAAGCAGCAAGGGTCAAGCACCAGATAAATATCTGAACTATGTCAGAACTGGCTAACAGAAGCACTGTTAGGAGGTAGCCTGGTTATATGCAACGTTGACAAACTGCAGTGCTGTAGACAAGATCAGAAGCACAGCTAAAGTTGATCATGTTCACTACAAACTGTGAACATTAGCGATGGTCACATACTGGTAAGAAACAGATGGTTACATTCCTAATGCTTGAGAATTTTATAATTCCATGCAATCAAAGAAGCGCAGTACATTTTCATGAATTTCAAATCTAAGCAGACAATTCCATTTTCTCAAACGGAGAATTAATAATGTAAATGTTTCATGTTTGCCACTTGCAAAATAATTTTAAACTAAACTGTTTTGACATACAGATGAACAAAATCCTTAGAAAAAACAAACTGTGAAAAGCTGTTTGTCTTCAACAAATTTCCTCTCCCTCACTCATTTCAACTTGCTAAATGCACAGCATCTCTCAACAGGCATCCTGATAGGCAGCTGGAAATTCAGCTATCAAAATCCTAATGAAGTGAAACAGACTATGTGACACACTAACCTAGAAGCAGAGTTGACTTGGTCTTTTTAAAGAGCTGGAAACCTCTGAAAAGAGAAGAGGAACAGATAAAGCATATTCATAAACCAGCCTGCCTGAATGCGTGTGGCCTCTACCTATTAAACATATTCTTGGAAAATGACAGACTAACTAATTGACCCACAGAGTTGGTCTCAGGAAGTAAGGAACCACAATAAACAGTGCTACATTCCCTCTGGCTCTTGGGGATCACAGAATTGTCCCTACTATGCTGGGAGTTTTAAAGAGTCTTGTCTTCTCATAGAACTTTGTTAGCAGTATTCTGAACTGTGGTGGCTGGATCCCACAGTAAGTCTTTGGTAGCTCCTGTGAGTTGGAAAGATGACTACGCAGAAGTAGTCACCCTGTACGCTGAAGGCTACAAACCTTCTGCTCAAGAGGAGGAGATGAAAACACAAATCTTAACCTGAAGTAGATGGGACTTACTTATTAAATCCATTCAAACCTAAGAAGGGACATCCAGCTTTTTCCTTCAACTAAACATAGAAGCTGGCGCCCACTTGCATCCAGGTGGTATTTTCCTCCTTAGCTTGTAAAGGAATCAATGGGTGTACTTTTACATGTAGCAGATTTTGGTATAATAAAAAGCATTACAACAAAAGGCAACATGGCAAGCTAAGTTCATCTCAAAAAACTTAACCATGTAGCCAGCTAGTAATGACAGGGCAGTCCCTTAACTTCTTGCATCCCGTTCAGGGAGATGACATTCACCCATGCCGTCCAAACATTATGGGCTCTGACCTAGTTCTGCCTCTATTCCCAACAACCTGCCAAATTTCTTGTTTCTCCAAGGTGCAAACATAGGACAGAGAGCTAAATCTGCCTCACATTTGCCACAGGCTGAGAGCTAGGATGCAGGCAGCTAATGTGGAATGACTTGAGCCCCACAAGCTCACACTTTTAACATGCTCCGCTTTCCAGAGAGTAGACAGTAAGCAAAGGGTCCCTGGTGCCCTGTCTAGCAGTCTCATCTTCCTTCTCATGCAAGTATTAGCAGTTGAGCCACAAAAAGCCTACAGAGGACTGCAATGAACTATCAATGCATAGCAGCATAGTTGGGACTAAGAGCTGCCAAGTTTTAGCGGCTGACCTGGCCAAGGCTAAACCAGGACAGCATGTAGTAAAACGGCTTCAGCTCGTATGGGCAGAAGTAGAGGATAATTAGCAAAGTTCAAGATTTCATGAGCATGCATGGAAAGAGCTTGTCCCATGTATAAAAACTGATAGTTAAGATATCCTGTAGGCTTCACTGCAATAAGCAGGGGGATAAAATGGGGATAGATTACAAACACCCTGCTTTTATATCCACATGCAGAGGCCAGACATTTTGAAGACTCTGTATACACAGACATAATTAGGATTTGTGACAATATATCCCAAGAAGAGCTATAAACCTCTTCGCATGGCTCATCCAAACTCCTTTTTAGACACTGTTTTGACCTTCTCTGGAATCAATACTGGGGGTTCTAAGAGGTATAATTACTGTGAACTGATCACCATCATTAGCCCTTTATTAAATTCTACTAAAGAATTTAAATGAGTTCATCTGCACAAGGAGGACATTTAGCTAGAAAGGATACTTCAAAAGAAAAAAAAAAGGAAAGAAGATATTTTTTTCTTCATACATTTTTTTAGAACTTCTAAATCAAGTTTTGATGGTATTTCAAATTTAAGTGAACACCAGAAGCAGTAACTTAGCTTAGCACTGTTCTCCCCAAACAGCCTCCGAAGATATTCTGAATTAACTCCCAACTTTGAAATCAACATCTTTGTACCCTCCCTAAGAAGAAAGTCTAAATACGCAGAGCTACATTCAGTATTGTTGAAGTAATTAAGACTTAGTGCTTTGGGAAAATTCTGTCCTTTGATAGTTCAGCTTATATCATTTTAATATACATTCACAAGGTAAACTTTCTCAATCTCTATTGTCCAAGTTAAAATTAAGTCATTTATTTAAGTGTACCTGCAAATTTGTGTGCAAAAAAAAGTGTTTTGAGGTTTATTTAATCTTTTACTAATTTTTATGGTTTAATATATAGCAGGCTAAGAAAGACCGAAGCATGAAACCAGAGAACAGTAGAGTTAGACATTAGGAGAAAACCTAATCTATCCTCAAATGATAAGTGTCCTAGTCAGAACGAATGCTGCTGGAGTTTCACCTGCATGGCTCTAGTATGAGTTCGGCATGTCCTTATTGTCAATACTGAACAAATACCCCAAAAAGAAGGTTTTACTGAGCTAGGCTGCGCAGGCAGGAGGAAAGTGAGTGAGGAGAAAGCAAGCTGCTGCTCGGGATAATCAAATTAGCAATTAACTTGTTGATTACAATCTGATCATACCTAACTGAAAATAAGACAAGGTGATTTCTTACACTTCAGTCTTGATAAGATTCCCAGCATCCCACCAAACATACTGAGAGATTTTTTGATATGCATTACAGCACAGAGGGATGAAAAAAGTATTTTTCGGTTTTAGTGGGGGTACTATCTGCGTGCAAATCTTAGTTTTTAAATAGACAGTAAAATGATGTTGTTGACTCTGCAAAACAGGTGAAGAGGAAAGGCCCTGATACATGTATTGTAGTATAGCCCTGATACAACCAGACATTTGTAATTACCCTTAATTCCTTGGAAAGGAATTGATTTCTTAGTTCCTGAAACAGCATATATTAAAAAAAATTCTATTTTCCAGAATCACAGACAAGTAAAACCAAGGTTTATATTGTGACTGTTTTGAGTCAGAAATTGGATAACCACACAAAAATAACTCACTGCCACATGTGGTACAGTATCCTTTCTGACAACAATCTCTCTTCCCTCTAGAAAACCAAGAGTCTAGAAAGCGAGGCTACCTTCTACTGACCATCTCGAAAACGACATGCCTGTGCCATGAAGTCATAGGAATATACTTTTTAGCCAAAAACGACAAGCCACCCAGAATGCTTTAGGCCAAATTTGTAGAGAGCACAAGTGCTATTGATAAGCTGTATGCGAGTACACACACTTACGCTTAATCCCCCTTGGAGATGCAATAAATCCTCAGTTACTGCTGACTGCTGCTCCAGGAGTATTTAAATTACATTGTTTCAAAAAGTCTTCTTCAAAAGATATCAGGCATTCTCCCAAGGGAAAAGCCAAGAAGTACTTCAGAATACAAAGAAGCACAGCAAGAGGAAAGATTAAAAATATCTAAACTGATATGCAGATATAGTCTCAATAAGCAAGAATGATCATACTGATATACGAGAGTCAGTTGCCAAGATCTGCGTTGAAGAGAAAGGGCAGCAGCAATTCCTCAAAAAGTTGGCTGATCAACAAGAAGGGTCTGTTGTTCAGGAACGGCTTCACTTTCTGAGCCTTCTTAATAGGGAACATAATAAGCATGCTAATAGCGATAAAGCTTAGGAAAACCCACAAAGGATTTGTACAATGAGAAGAGACAAAAGCCATGCTCCAGTATACAACAGGAACTGTTTTTTAAAGCAAATCGTAAAAGGGAATCCTCATCTATGCATGCATGTGCGCGCGCGCACGCACACACACCCCCCCAGTGCTATCAGACACAAGGAGACCTTGTGTTTCAGGGTAACAGTCTTGGCTTTCTGCTAAGCATCTAATCTTTCTGCAATGTGATACTGGATTATTGAGACATACGCTAGAGATGCTTCTCAAACGCGGTCTGGAGGCTGCCTCTTCATTAATAAAACCATAACTGGAGTCCCATTTGCCTTGGTTTTCAGATACAAGGGGTCATTTATTATATTTGTCAGGTTCCCATCTGTTTTCACAGACTATCTGTGCTGCCGATCAGCAACCCTTAAAACAGTGAGGATGTAGACCATAACAAGCTAAAAATTGTCACACAGCAACTCCTTCCACCATTTGGGAAACTGTTAAAGGATTCACTGCCTCACATTCTCCTTTCCAATTCATCTTCTCAAAAATTATATATATTCAAATGAAGAAGAAATTCCTATTTGCAAGTTCCAAATCCAAGCTGCTGAAATTTCTCAGGATGCAAACAGAGTTTGCTCTGAGAATTTCCATCTCAGAGTAACTGGCTTTGGCCTTCAGACATCAACTCAGAAATTATGAGTGTTCAAGGAATCCCTTGAAAGGGGACTAGGCTTTTGTAGTAATTGTTAAAAATCATTTCACTTTAATAATTTAAAATAATCATACACTACAAATATGTATATAGTTGACTGACCAGACTGAAAATTATAATAAAAATAAATGTAAAGAGAAATAACACTTAAAACGAAATTTAAAGATTTTTTTTCCAAAGAAAAAGATACTAAAACCAAGTTCATCCATTTAATGGAAAAAAAAATCTTAAACTAATTTACCCAATTATTGCGTTTCAAGGGTTTGGGCATCTATAATTTGAAGCTTCAAATGCAGGTTCAAGGTCACAGAAACAACCAACGTATTATTAACTCAATCATGATAGAAAATGTTAAACTGCACATAAGTAATTGGATGTGATTATACCATACTAAAAGAAATAAATTAAATTACATTCAAATTGTTTATTCTTATCTTTCCTCTATGAAAAGTTCCAGCTCATCTGTGTTGCAAAAATATCTGCAATTATTCCTGAGACTGACCAATGCTGAATCATCATAAACTGCCTGCAAGAGGTATTACCACAGCGATATAATTGCTACTCACAGTGACATCACTAAATGGCTATTAAATGCTATTTCCTACATTTTCTTATGCTACATAACACAGGAGGCCTACAGAGAGAGCTAGGATGAAAGAACATGTTTATATCAGCAAAAAAGTTCCAAACCAGCAAATACAAAAAAACCCCATAGAAAACTCCACCAATCTTCCCCTGCAGGAAAGCACAGGCAAGCACAAGATACATAAAGCTGGACAGCGTCATCAAAAAGACTTCAAGCTTTTGCATGCCCCACATCCCATGCAACCCACACCAAGAGACTGAGACAGTTTTTTCTTGAAGGGGCAAGTAAAATATTAGGACCGCTGTTCTTGTTTAAAAACTAAGTCACACAACTTAATTTTCTGAGTTTGTTCTCCTCCCTCTACTGGCTTTTATTACATAACTGTTAGCTATAGCCCTAACAGCTCCTCTTCCCTACCTCCCTCCTGACGAAATGTCAAACTCTCTCCTGGTTTGCAAATTGCTGGTTTCATCTCAAATTGTAAAATACCCAAAACTTTGGATTTCAGGAAAGAAAACTTTAAAATCAGGCATTCTGCAACTAATTCATATATACCGATTTATGCAGCTTGTAGTAAGAGAGGCCATTCTGTAATTGTTAGCCTCAGTTGAATTTGAATGAAAACCTGCCAAACAGGGGATGTTCATATGTGTCATATGGAGTTTTAAGTATACTTCACATGACCAAAGTCAAGCATAGGGCTAAATACTTACAGAACCTGGCCCACAAACAACAAGAGGCTAACCTATAGCGTGGTCGATCATAGACTTACCTTTCACATACTACTGAATGAAGAACTTAACATAAAAGCAAATATTCTTTAATGTTTACTTGGAGCCCAAACTAAACTATTTTAAAAAAAAACACCAGAAAACCTCAACCTTAACATACTTGATACTTTTCTGTGATCTTGTAACTGTTTGCAGTTACAATTAAACACTTTTTTTAAAAAAACTTCTCCATCCCATTGCCAAGTGTCTCTGTGGGGGGTGGAGGGGAACAGAGAGTGCACAGTGTGTGTCTGAAGTATGCTACACTACCTACGCTTGTAAATGAAACAATGAGCTTAGTGGCATTACAGAAATAAAAAGGGGAAAATGTAGATCACAGTGTTAACTGGGTAACACAAGACTCTTTGCAGCAGTTTTTCACTTTCAATGAGAAGCAGCAACACTCAAACTGTAAACTATGGATAAGGATGATGCTGCAGAATGCTTCTTGGGTTCCTCTGACAATCTACAGTTCTGTGCATTATCCTTTCCTGACCTTTCATGAAGTATTTTCTTAAAGTCACTTTCCACACAGTTATGGGTACAGTTTACTATTAGCTTCTAGTTCTGTGGTAACAGGAATGCTAGCATCCACTAAAAAAAAAAAACTAAAACAATGTGGTTGAACTAATTAAAAAGTTCAAGAAGTCCTGAACTACAACTGATTAAAAGGCAAGAAAATATCTTTTTTTGTTAGCTTTAATAATTGTCTCTCTGCAAGCAGGATTATCAGTAAACAGAAGGAGGAAGGGAAACTGAAGAATTCCATAAAGTCATTGTTCTTTTTTAAAATTATTTGTATTTCATGCAAATTAACTTCAGCCAGATTCAAATCAAATGAATAGTTTGCAAACCATTAGCCAGACAGGACATTTAAAAAGCATACCTGTTAAATATGTTCTCACTTGCAGCGTACTTGTCCAGTCTTCCCAAAGGCGTCAACATTTCATCTTGTGAGACAAAGTCCAGGGCTGAAGGTATAATAATCACATCAGACTCTGAGCTGTAGTCATCCACACCAACTATCAGAGACATCAGAAATATTCCTTATAATCACAGTAGTTTCACGCTAAAATGATGTCTGTTGTTGGTCTGAAATACAGAAGTACCACTGACCATATATTTCCTAACTGCACTACATCATTCTGCCCCAGCCTGCATGAAGTCTCTTTTATGCAAGTGATTGATAACAAATAAATCATATTAAGTGGATTTTGAGTAATTTTCTCTGAATTCCCCAATACGATGTTTCATTAAACACCCGTCACATTTTTAGCCAATGAACAGTCCTACATTTTTATTAAGCAAATTACTTTTAGCTAATTCAAAAGTCAGATTTTTGAAGACGCATAGACTAAAATCATAGTAGCAATTAGCCCAGAGACAAAGAGTTAATGCAACATCATCTAACAGGACAAAACAGAAGTTTTTCTAAAAAATTTAAGCGTGTTAAGAACTTCAGATGTGTGTTGCTACAATTCAACTACTACTGCAATTATTAACTAGCACATCTATAGGGAACTTTGTATAAAGAGACACCGTTTTCAACATGGAACCACAATAAAATAAAAAAAAAGGGTCCAACCACGCTCTGCAGAGCCACTTGAAGAATTAGGAGTTGAACTACCACCTTTTCTGGCTTCCATGTGCCTTATAAAACTGCTTGAAAACTCAGTCCTCTAATAAACACCTTAGCCTACAAATGCAACCACCTACTTCCAAGAACTATTCCAGGTCACCTGCTTTACTCCTAAAAACACAACGCTACAGTGCACTACAATTATTCTTCTGTCTAGCCAGGTTTCTCTGAAAAGCCTTTTGAGAACTGCCAAATGGAGATGGATAAAAGACAAAGACAAATCTAGAAGTTCAACAATAATTTTCTTAAAAGTGAATACTACAGAGGAAAGAAAGATAAATCACTGTCCTCTTAACTTCCATATAATTCTACTATGTAGTAGAATTGATTATCAGACATCGTATCATCTTCAACATTCACAATACACAAGCAAAGCAACTACCATTCCCTGAATGTCTTTCTTAAGATACCTCAAATGCCAAAAGATTTAACACCAAACTCTCCGTAATAATAATACTTTTAGACCTAACCAGAGTTAATAGCATCCTGTTACCAACAAGTTACTTCTTTCATTTTCTAGATAGGTAATCAATTAACTTTGTTTAGTTAGTTATAAATAAACCTCGTCCCAACATCAGCACACCAATCCAAACAAAAAGAAGCACCAGCCCAGTAAAATTCCCATTCTAACAAAACCTGTCAAGCAGATGTTTGTCTTTAACTTGTCCCAAACATAATCAGTCAACAAGCTATCCAAAAGCCTGTTAAAAGAATATTGTCTCTTCAGCCCTCCTCTACTTTGCACCTAACTTTAAGCACTTCCTGAAGTACCATGGGACCTCTTGTAATTGCTACAAAAGCAAAAAACACCCTTTAACAGTAGTGTACTGGTTTTGCCTGGGACAGAGTTAAATTCTTCACAGTAGCTTCTATGGGGCTATTTTGTGCACCTCCAACCTACTCTCTGGCAGGGCAGTGTGAGGAGTAGAAAAGACCTTGACATTGTGTAAGCACTGTTCAGCAGCAACTAAAATATCAGTGTTATCAACACTAGTTTCAGCACAAATACAAAACATAGCCAAAACCAAGCTACTATGAAGTAATTTAACTTTATCCCAGCCAAAACCAGTACAAGTCTTAGCTAGTTAAAATGCAGAAGGTCCAGATTCACTCCCGCTTCAGAAAAGACCAGGAAACAGGGCCACATGTTACTTTCCTCTCCTGCTGCAGAAAAACTGTAAGTCACTTTTCTTATTTCCTCCACTTTTTCAAACCAGTACAAATAAGTCCAGATCAAATCCTAAGAAGGCATCTAAGCTACAAGACACAACTGAAAACTAATGCAAGTTCAGAGCCTAAGTACCTTTTAATCTGTTCTTACAGGTTCACACCAACATGCTCCTGAAGAAGCAAAGCTAAAAAATTACAAGTTACTATAAAAACGCCCTATCAGAGCAGTTTGAAGTCACTAATGGTGATGGGAGGGATGAGCAATAATTGGACAAGAGCGTGAAAAGCAGTAACAGTGCCCCTATTCTCTGTTCACTCAAGCACCAAATCAGAGCAAAATGAATAAATGCATTAATTTAACTGAACTATATTATATAGTCTTTAAACTCTTCTTCCAAACTCCACACTACTGTCACCAAACACAAGGCAGTATTGCGTAAGAAGAAAAGCAATGGATTTTGTTTCAATACCTGATAATCAGTGACCTATTCTACGACATAAGCCAAGCAACTCCTCCTCTCTGTATCTTTATTTTTCTGTCCAATCATATGACTGTTTTTTGTAGAAGTTGTTCAGTCTTGCCTATCTATCTTGCATCTGGTCTGTACTGTAGCAAGAACATATTAACACCTCCTGCTTTAAATTCTCCTGTTTCCCCTCAAGATGTCCTCTTACAGCATGGATACAACAATTACCATCACACGATTATTAACTAACATGGACCATACAGCAATCTTGCTGAGGCAGATCATGTTTAGATGTGCTTAGGAAACCATTGACAAGTTTGGTTGAGTATGTAATAACAAAACAGAGCTCCACTTAAAACTCAGTCCTCTATAAAACTAATCTGTAGGCCATTTTCAAGTAAGACTATTTTTCTACTATATCTCTCATCTTCATCATATTGTGTCTTTTACAGACAGCTGCAGAAGATCGTGTTTGAAAAAATTAATTACTACCAGTAAAACAACCAGCAGTTTATATTTTGTCTGCCAGTTTCCTACTGAGCATGTGTCATGCCAATCACCAAGGTACTCAAGTCCCTTGCTAGTTAAGTCCCCATCTTTTACACTTTCCAAACAACTGCATACAATTAAGAATGGGGGAAACAACAAGATAGGAGTGAAGCAAGTCAGCTAGCGCAAGCAGTAAGTTCCTCTAAGGTACTTTTTGCCCCTCTACAAGTTCCTTACACCAAATTTCTCTGCCTAGCACTGCTGCCTGTGGAGTTTTTTATTGCCTCCATGACTGACTGTGAACTTTCAAGAACCGCAAAGAGAATTCCACTACCATTTACAACCAGCATGTTCTCCCTGGTCCTAGGACACATGCACTCACTGCACTTGGGGTTCTGCCCCTAACTGGGTATTCCAGTAAACACAAAAACATCAAGTTCAAACTAAATGTGCTTTTAACTTGGACTAACTGGAAAGGAGAGCATTATGAACCAAGCAGTTGAAGCTCAAATGCTCCAAAGGCTTTGTAGTGCTGAAGTGACATCAGGAGTGGTAACACATCAGCTACTAACGCAACTGCTCCACTTGAATCCTATGCTGCTCCACTACGCAGTTACTTCAACTAGTTCAGTCTCACTAACCAAAATAATCTTACTTGGGCTAAATGCTGCAGAGAAGGTAAGTTCTGTGACTCATACATCCATAATCTGTATAACATGGCTTAGCGACATAAATCGCTTTGAACTTCCTAACTATACTTTTCTCTCCACTAAAATCGCAGACAACACTCTTGAGATGATGTTTGACAGCATTCAGAACTCTTGGTGGCATATACCTTCCTGTTTCCTGAGCATTCAGAGGCGGATATTCTTTCTCCACACTTCCCCTGTATTGGCTCAGTATAAAGTATAAACCTGGTCCATGGGAGAATATTGAGCAGTTCAGAACACAGTGGATTCACTCTTAAAAAAAGTAAGAGCAGTCATGGGTGTTAATTTCAGTGTTATTTAAAATACAATTTCCTCTAATAAAACATACATACAAGAAAACTTGCAAGCAAATACTCCTACAGACTAATCAAGCCATTTGTCCTGCAGGCTAGAGAGGAAGGAAAAGGTTGTCTCTTTTCCATTCAAATAGATGGTAATTGTTCAGGCACTATGGCAACAAGACAAAAAAATACCTAAGCAGACATGTTTATCAGAGAAAACCACTCCAACAGTCTGCATTAGCACTTACAGGGAATGTTACTTCTACACATTAATACATTTGCTTTCACAGAAATTGTATCTCAGAATAACGCTTTTTTTTTTTTTTTTACACTATTTGCCATACGGTTTTCTTTACCTTAATAGTGAAAAAAAAAATCCACAAAACCAGTACTCTCAAATCTCAGTGTAGCTTTCTGCTGCTGAAAATGAACACTGTTCATAAACATTTTTTGACAATTCATTCAACCTATACACTGGACAGGAATTTAATGCCCTATTTTTAAGAATAGCAACAGCACCCCACTCAAAGCAAGAAAAAGCCACATTAGTTTTTCTTATGCCATACCTTCTAAAGCAGACAGAGGAGCACTGATGTTCCTTTATCAGCAGCTGTTCCTGCCTCCCTCTTCCAAAGACAGTATTATTACTCTGGCTCTCAAAGAAGAGGTTACCCTTTCTATCCAGTTCTGCTACTGTTACAAGTCATCTCTTGCAGCTACTACGCCTGCAATAAAAGCTTCCTGCCCACACAGAGGTAAAGTCTCAGCACCAGAAGACACGCACAGGAAAGAGAGGCATTTTATCTTCAGCACACTGCACTCTGCCACCTCCACAACAGGTCAGCAGCCAGAAACAACTGCATGAACACCAAGGTTTCACTCTCTCTTAAGCTTAACGTTTTGAAAATTTCCAGCTCTTTCCTGACTCATTCACGCCTTCTCCTTTCTGATTTTTTCTCCAAGTGACAGAGAAATGGAGAAGGAAAATACTTGAAGCCCTAGGAGATAAACCAGAAGACAAAGATTAAAAAAAAAAAAACAGAAAAAAAAAGAGGAACTGGCAACCTTAATTAGGGATTCCTGCCAGAGACAGCAACACAAAAGGTGAAAAGCACATTTCCACATCAGAAGCAATGCTACTGGCCTTCAGAAGCTGAAAGCCTATAAAATTATCTCTTCTTCAGTTCTCTGCTGAGTGTAAAGTAGAAAACGTGTGCAGCTGCATGAAGAAGACTCATTAACCTATACCAAATTAAGCACAACCGTTTTCTCACATCACCTCCTCTCTAGGATTCTAAGAGGTTGCTCAAGAAACAGACACTAACCATTACCCACCTGAGACTGCCAAACCCAGAATTCCTCGGGGATATAGCCATCCACCTGAGTCTCTCAGTTTCTATGAGGGTCAATCACCACATTAACAGACGAATGAAGAGTCAGGAGAATTAAAACCTGATCTCAGGGGAAACAATAGACTTAACAAGTATGCTTCATTAGCACTAAAAAACAGTTATTAGGTTCCCAAATGAACACAATCTCAGTCACACCAGAGAACTGAAACAGAAAGTCTGCCATTAATTGCTGTTATTATTTTTTGCAACACAGACATTAAAGACTGCAGACTACTGAAACGCCAACTCAGTACCTCAAACTGTCTCAGCAGCTTTTGCTAGTGCTAAGTCTTTAACGGGACTAAAAGGTCAGTACCACAACATGGCATCTGAACATTATGCTAGAAACTTAGCTATACTCAAAGCTGGAATTGAGTCTAAGAAGCGACCCAATGTGCAGTTTATACAACACAACAAAACATACAGCATAATTAATAGAGAAACAATTTGTTAATTCTTGTTCCACGAAAAAGGAATAAGGAATCACAATACAAAAAACTTCTGATATTACTATGTACAGCTGCTGGAAAGAAAAGGCGAATTTTAACATACTGAATGCATGTTATCCCAGCATAATTCACTGCCAGGGAATAAGAAGTACAACAGAGCATCAAGCTGTGATTGTGATTTGACACCACAGGGAAATACAGACCAATAAACACAACAACAAAAAAGCAAACACTAACAAAACCCTTTTGACTTTAAGCTCTATAAAAAAAAGAAGAAAAAATAAATTGAAATTAGTTTCTATTTGAGAAAAGACTTCTGCACTATCCAAATTCCAACAGAATAATTCAATTAAAAACATTAAACTGGCACAAGCTCACTCCTAATGCCAGCTGATTTGCTGATCACCTAGAACAAGGACACATCATCCATACACATAAACCAGCAGATGCACAAACAATATTTCCTTCTGCTCAGCTAAATAACTGGTTCACTCACATCTGAGAAGCCCACTGGGAGGAAAGGCTAGGAAGACCCATCCTTCCTTTCCAATCAACGGAAAAGAACTCAGTATAAAATCAGAGGTAATATTAGATTACAGCTACTGTATTTTTTTTAATCTTTAGAACTGTTTAATCCACTAGTAAAATCCAGCCAGTAAGATAGATTTGCTAGTTACAAAAACTACCTTATTGTTAGATTTTAAATATATCATTATTGAACATTTAAGCTAAGCAAAACAAGTTCACACACACAGGTGCATACATAAATGAACTCATTTTAACAGTTCTGAACTAGAACTGTCTAAACTAAGCTTAGATATTAATATACCATTTTCTGCATTTAAATAAAACACCAGAACTCTAAGTGTACAGAAAAAGGTAACCATCGCCCACCATTTTTCAACACAAAAGGAAAGGCTTCAGAATATGAATGTTAAGCTTTTTAAGCACCAAAGCACTTGCAGCTACCAAAAGTCCAAAATTTGCAGCTGCTTGTTATCAATAATATTTAAAAAAAAAAACAAAAAGGCAAAACAGTATTAAAACTAGTCATTAGATAAAAAAATATTTTCTCTCCCTACTTAAATGACAATTGAAATTCCAAGTTAAAGCCATCCTCTCTAACAATCTGACTTCTAATTACAGGTGGCTCAATTTTTCAGAATATACAACCCGCATACATCAATGGACAGGCTGAAAGAAGCCAATATCAGTGTGTTTCGTTGCATCTATTCATACTGATCTGTTCAATCTTCAGAAACATCCAGAGTAGAAAGGAACACAGAACACAAACCATCCAGGAAGAGTCATAAAGAGCCTTCTCATTTATCATCTGAAATATATAATTCTACCACCCCCAACGTATGCTTTTCAGCCATTTTTGTTGCTTATTTTATTTTCTGTTCTATACTTAGCTTACAGACTTAGGTTATTCTATCTTGATTTCATATGCACCAAACAATGATTTGAACAAAAGCCAGTTTCCCTGATATCTTTTTGTGTATTGTGCAAGGCTTTAGACAGAAGACCAAGGAAGTCAATAGTCCAAGCAGTGTTATGTGTAACTGTCCAGCTGACATTGAAACGCTATCTTAATTTTGCCACCTTAGATGGGAAGGGGAATATTCTACTGGCTTCCACTTTGAATTTCACTCTACTGCCTTTAGAGTCGGGGGGGTGGGTTTGCCTTAATGGATATCATGAAAGGATTCAAGAATTCTTGTTAGATTTCCTTTCACACAGATGTAATGATATGTTACTTATTTAGAGGGTTAGGAAGTTGCCTTTCACAGTAAGAACTTATATTTAGGAATTCAATTTCTTTCATAACCTTCTCTATATTCAGCCAGGATACATTCGCTGGTTTGGGTTTGTTTGGATTTTTTTTTTAATTGATTTTTCACTTTAAACTACCAAAGAAGGAAAAGCTATCAGTGGAACATGGGAGACTCAGTTTCTTTAATCATTATCATAGCCTCTGACATCAGGATCAACCTCTACTGAAGCAAAGTATTAGCTAAAACTAAAGTGCTGAAATACCACATGTCAAGCTATGTAAATACTTAAGGCAATAATATGCATAATGTACCATCAGGTGTAAACTATGCATTCACCTGAAGGAATAAAAAAAAAAATCTGAGGTCTCCAGTGGTTACCAAGCAACCAAGAGCAGAAAATAGTATGAAGCTTTCAAAACAGAAATGCAAACCAAAGCTGAAATTAATTATTTAAAAGTCAATCCAGCCAGTTTATCCACCACCCTCTAAAAGCCTTTCTTATAAGAGATCCTTTTTAATCTCTGACCTCTTCAACAAATAAACAAAAGGCATTTTTTAGACAGATGCCTTCCACAGCATGTATTCTGAAGGTCTCCCACAATTCCAAAACCAGATTTACTACTCCTTGTTGAAATCCAGGAATGTTTCATTTAACCTAAATATTTACCAAGTTCTCTCTGGGAAAAGATAAACTTTCTTTTACAAGTGACTATTAAAGCACTACTTCAAAGATATAATAATTTACTGGTGTAGATGTTAGGACAATTAACATCCAACGAGTTGGCACAATAAATGACGGCAGGCACAAATCGTACAGTTGTACAACAAGTTGTTGATTCAACTCCAACTTTCCAGTAAAATACTTAATTCCAGACACCTTAAAGACAATCTTAAAACAATTGTTCTTAACTCTGTATATCTAAAAAGACATACAGATGCTCAGTTCCTTACATCTAGCAGAAACCGTGCACTGTCTCGACTCCAGCAATTTCTCCTACTGCTTTAGAACATTACCAATAAAATTTGTCTATTAGTCACTTTAATGATGCTTTCATTTTCTTTTGTACTTTTATTGAACTAGAAAATGGTGAATCACATTGTAAATTATCATTACAGAAAAATCAAAACATAATTTCGTGACTCAGAATCAAACCTAAACCACTGATGAGCTGCAATGGAATACCTCATCTAGTAACGTCCTAAACCATATGCCTACTCAGAGACCAAGCTTCAGATGTCCAATCTAGATCTGTACACAGGCATCTAATCACTCCTTGTTTCTACAGCGTACCTCATAGATGTTTTGCTATTGCTCGATACCAGATCAACTAAACCCCAAAACAACACATTGAAAACTACATAGTTCACTTTCCAAAACAGCCAAACGGATCCTATCTCAACCTTCTCTTATAATTCACGATTCTACACCTACCCATTTTCTCCTCCAAAATTACACCACCAGGGCTACAGGTATGCTCATGCGCCTTTTTTCTTGTTTGACCTTAACTATAGCTCAGTACATTTAATATCAAGATGACAACTGGCAGAATTGCACATGCATAAAAGCTGCTAGCACTTCCAGTTTCCTCACAATTGTACTACTGCTTCAGGAACACACCTCTAAAGCAGCATCTAACTCTAACATTATAAATATTTGAAATACTTACAACAGAGAAGTATTACAGGGTGGGGTTCAGGCTTGGTACAGCCAGGCAAATTGCAGCTTTTTGCCTGTTTTGAAATTGTCTTTTTTCATATGTGCAGCCATGAAATCCAATCCCGAACAATACATCAATTAGGAACGCTTTCATAAATCACTTAAGACTTGTAAGTACATTAAAAAATACAGTTATTCCAAAGAAATACCACTTCACAAGAAACAGTGCTTTTGACTAGATACGTACAGTCTCCCTGGTTGGTATTATTTTTCTTTAGCTCAAACCCACCTCACAAGAACAAAACCACATAGACTTTAGAACCATAAAAGACATCCTGTGACTGAACTGTGTCCAGACTGCACACATTGATTCTCACAGATTCCTGTTTTTTCTCTTAAAATAATATGCATTAAGTATGGAGCTATTCACTTTTATCTACTTCCATCAAAACCTCAGTAATTTTTAATGAGGTTTCAAATTTTCACATTTCCATGCATCCTGCCTTTAGCATGCTCTCATCTGGATTGAGTCATATCTCCATGCACATATTATGTTTCTAAGGACAAAACCATAGCATTCAAACCATTACCAGAAAACCACAGGTTCAGAAATCTCTACAATGACTACACTCATATTTCGCTTCAACTCTTGTCAAGAAAAATCATAATCTAAGCAGAAATTCAAGACTACACCTTTCCCCCACCCCCCAAAACAGCAACACTTCTGAGAAAGCCATCTTGCAATCACAGGAAGTTTATGAACAGCTATGCTATCAACCTGAATTTCAAGCAAATAGAATTGACAAAAAAAAAAAAGCCTTAGAGAAAAGCTCCCTCTTTGTGCAAGGCAGCACACAATAAAAGCTTTCTAAATGTCACATGACAAAACTGAAAAAAAAGTAAAATGTTTACAGTTAAAATCTTAAGAGTTAAAAAAAAAAATCACTCCATGAAGACATAAAATGAAAGCTTTTTTCTCCTGCAATCTAGTCCTGGTGAGCGGATTGCCATGCAGACTGCATGTCAGGCAAAATCCCTTTCAACAGCGACAAGGGTCCACACACCCATGGCAGACTGTGAGGTAGACGCCTGCCTGTGCTACCTGCCGCCTCCGCCTCCATTTTCACTTTTCTACCCAAAATTTATCCTCCTCTGCTTCCTAGAAGCTCCCTCAGTATTGACATCAAACCAACAGATGCCTTCTCATCTGAGTTAACTTTTTTTTTCACAATCTGACCCAGTCAGGCTTCATCTGAGTTAGTAATTTTGCACCAGAGCTGCATTCTGCAACTCACACCCTGACACTAAAACTCTTTTCCACACATCTTTCCAGTAGGCAGGGCCAGGAGAAAAGAGGGGAGAAGAAAGGAGGAAGAAAGAAGGAGGAGGGGACCCAGAAAAAAAATTATATATAAAAACATACATATGCGAATATATTGATATATTGATAATAATATCTCTCTAGATAAAAGGCAGACATAGGAATATAGAGGTTGAATAATATAATATAGAGGTAGAATAATATATAGAGGTATAAAAATATTGAGATAGTAAACGAACCGGCAACCCCGCACCCTGCAGCTTCGGTCCCAGCGGGTTTCTCCTCCCCGGAGCCGTCCCGCTCCACCCCCAACCCCACCCCCATGTCCGCCGCTCCAGGAGGCAAGGGCTCCCCCACCTTTGGGGCTGCCAAACCTCCCGGACGGGGCAGGCGCGCGCGCCTGGGCGGCCGTTAACGGAAACCCTGCTCGCGCGCGCCCCGCCCCGGCCCGCTCCTCCTCCTCACCCCACCCCCCCACCCCCCCCCCCGCACCGGTCAACGCACCCCGCCGCGCGCCGCCACTGCTCCCCCTCCCGCGCGGGAAAGCCCGGCGGAGGCCGGCCTGCCCCACGCGCGCCCGCGTGCGCGTCATGAATGGGGCGGGGGAAGAAGCGCGGAGCCTGGCCTCCGCCACCGCCGCCTCCCACAATGCACCGCGGGCGCTGCTTCCCCCCGCCCTGAAACCACTTCCCTTCCTCGCCCGGCTCAGCCCACCCCCCCGACCCCACTCACATCCGTCGATCTCCTCCTGCAGGTCCTCCTGGAGCAGCGACAGATCTGCGGGGGGAGACGCACCATGTGCCAACGCGCACGCTGATACCCCTCCCCGTACCTCTCTGTCACGCATGACCGTGTCCCCCCGCCGCAGCAAGGCATCCCAGTTCCATGCTCTCCAGCCTCGCACCTCGATTCCCTGCCCTTCTGCCTCCTTGCAGCCTCGCACCCCGTTTCCGTGCCCCCTTTTCCCCTGAAACCTTTCACCCCGCTTCCCTCCAACCTCACACCCCAGTTCCATGCCCCCCTTACCCCCGCCTCAGCCTCGCACCCCAGTTTCGTGCCCCCCCCCCCAACCCCGCCTCAGCCTCGCACCCCAGCTCCGTGTCCCACTTTCCCCCCTAGCCTCGCACCCCGGGGACTGCCCCTCTCGCCCGCTACAGCCTTGCACCCCGGTCCCGTGCTCTCCCTTCTCCCGCAAAACTGCACCCCGGTTCCCTCCAGCCTCGCACAGCGGTTCCGTGCCCTCCCAACCCCTTGCAACCTTGCACCCCGGGGCTTCCCCCCTACCCCGGTTCCCTCCAGTCCTGCATCCCAGTTCCGTGCCCCGCATCCGCCGCCTCAGCCTCGCACGCCGCTTCCGTGCTCTCGATGCTTGCACCCCAGCTCTGTTCCTTCCAACACCACTACAGCCTCGCACCCCGGTTCCTTGCCCCCGTCTTCCCCCGCAGCCTCGCACTCCATGGCCTGTGTCCCCCGTCCCCCCCAATACAGCCTCGCACCCCGGTTCCCTCGGAGCCTGGCATCGCGGTTCCGTGGCCTGCCTTCCCAGCCACAACCTTACACGCCAGTTCCGTGCCCTCCCGCCCTGCTGCAGCCTCGCAACCCGGTTCCGTGCCCTCGCGCAGCCTTGCATCCCTGTACCCCCGCTCCGTGCTCCCCCTTCCCCCGTCCCGCACCCCACTTCCCTCCAACCGTGCACCCCGGTTCCATGCCCCTCTTCCCCCGCCTCAGCCCCGCACCCCAGTTCCGTTACCCCCTTCCGTCCAGCCTTACACCCCAGTTCAACGCACTCCAGCCCGCACCCCGCTCCGCACCCTCCAGCCCCGCCGCTTCGTCGCCCCTTGGCTCCGCGCCCCTCCTTTCTCCCACCGCAGCCTCGCACCCCTGTACCCCGGCTTCGCGCCCTCCAGCCTCGCCCTGCGCCCTCCTGCCCCGCAACCCCCCGAGCCGGGCGGGAAGCGCTTCCGAAGCCGGGGCGGGGGAGGCGGGGGGGAGAGGGAGGAAGGGGGGAGGAAGAGGAGGGAGGCGGCGTGTGCGGGCAGGGGGAGGGGGGCGCTACCTACCCGCCATTTTGCTGCAGCCCCCGCGGGGCGCCGCGCTGCTCCCAACCCGCGCCCGGGCGGCGAATGGCGGGGCGGGGGCGCCAGGGGGGGACGGGGGCGGGGGGGGCAGGCCCCGCGCGGTGCTGGCCCGACAGCGCCTCCGGAGAGCCGCGCAGGGAGGGAGGGAGCGGAGGAAGGGCGGGAGGAGGGGTCTGGGCCGGA
Organism: Tapera naevia; assembly: GCA_033556795.1. Lineage (NCBI taxonomy): Eukaryota > Metazoa > Chordata > Aves > Cuculiformes > Neomorphidae > Tapera > Tapera naevia. Next base: position 9,566,225 of record JAUMJJ010000022.1, on the reverse strand, counting down.
CACGCTGCCCCCGCCTCCGCCCGGCGGAGCCGCGCTCCCCGCCCCTCGCTCTGACTCACGCCCGCATCCCGGCGAGCGGGGCCGGCGGCTGCTGTGTTGCGGCCCGGGCCCTTAGGATCCCCACTCTTCCCCCTTCCCCGTTCCCGCTCTGCTCGGTGCTGCGCGCTGTTTGGATCCCCGCTACAGAATCAAGGAATCACAGAATCATAGAATGGTTTGGGTTGGAAGAGACCTTTAAGAGTCATCTAGTTCCAACCCCCTGCAGTGAATCATAGAACGACAGAATCATTAAATCCAAACCACAGAATGGTTTGGGTTGGAAAGGACCTTAAAACCCATCCAGTTTCAAGCCCCCTGCCGTGGACAGGAAAATCTCCCACTAGGATCAGGCTGCTCAAGGCCCCGTCCAGCCTGGCTTTGAACACATGCAGGCATGAGAAATCCACGACTTCTCTGGGCAACTTGTGCCAGCGCCTCACCACCTTCATCATGAAGAATTTCTTCCTAATGTCTAAGCTAAATCTTCCCCCTTTCAATTTAAAGCCCTTCCTCCTTGTCCTATCACTACTTGCCCTTGGAAAAAGTCCCTCCCCAGCTTTCCTGTAGTCCCTTCAGATACTGGAAGGCCGCTATGAGGTCTCTCCAGAGCCTTCTCTTCTCCAGGCTGAGCAAGCTCAACTCTCTCAGCCCGTCCTCATAGCAGAGGTGCTTCAGCATCTTCGTAGCCCTCCTCTGGACCCGTTCCAACAGTTCCATATCCTTCTTATTTTGGGGATTCCAGACCTGAATGTAAGACTCCACATGGGGTTTCAGGAGAGCAGAGCAGAGAGGTAGAATCACCTCCCTTAATCTGCTGGCCACGCTTCTTGGTCACTTGATCTGTTCAGCCTAGAGAAGAGGAGACTGAGGGAGTACCTCATTGCAGTTTACCGCTGCCTGCAAGGGAAGGAGGAGGAGCAGGTGCTGATCTCTTTTCTCTGGTGACTAATGATAGGGACCTGAGGGAATGGCAGGAAGCTGTGCCAGGGGAGGTCTAAGTTGGATATTAGGAAAAGGTTCTTCACCCAGCGAGTGGTGGAGCACTGGAACAGCTCCCCAAGGCAGTAGTCATGGTGCCAAGCCTAACAATATTCAAGAAGCATTTGGACAATGGACTCAGTCACATGGTATAAGTTTTGGGGTTGTCCTATGCAAAGATAGGAGTTGAACTTGATGATCCTTGTGGGCCCCTTCCAACTCAGGTCATTCAAAAAAAAAAAAGGATGCAGATAGGTTGGAAAGGGTCCAGAGAAGGGCCACTAAGAGGATCAGAGGACTAGGATACCTACCATGCAAAGTATGGGAGAACTGGGTTTGTTCAGCCTTGAGAGGAGAAGGCTTAGGGTAGACGTTATCACCATGATCCAGTACAAAAAGTGTGTCTACCAAGAGAATCACAGACTCATAGACTCGTAAGGTTGGAAGAGACCTCTGAGATCATCGAGTCCAACTGTGCCTGTCTCCCTATTAAACCATATCCCTAAGAAACTCATCAACCCATCTTTTTAAACACCTCCAGGTATGGAGACTCCACCACCTCTCTGGGCAACCTGTTCCAATCCCTGACCACTCTCTCAGTGAAGAAATTCTTCCTAATGTCCAGTCTAAACCTGGCGCAACTTGCGGCCATTCCCTCTCATCCTGTTGCTCGTCACTTGCGAGAAGAGAGCAGCACCCACCCCGTCACAACCTCCTTTCAGGTAGTTGTAAACAGTGATAAGGTCTCCCCTCAGCCTCCTCTTCTCCAAGCTAAACAACCCCAATTACCTCAGTCTCTCCTTGTACGGCTTATTCTCCAGCCCCCTCACCAGCCTCGTTGCCCTTCTTTGCACACGCTCCAGCACCTCAATGTCTTTGTTGTACTGAGGGGCCCAAAACTGAACACAGTACTCGAGGTGTGGCCTCACCAGTGCCGAGTACAGGGGCACAATCACCTTCCTGGTCCTGCTGGCCATGCTGTTTCTGATACAGGCCAAGATGCCATTGGCTCTGTTGGAGGATGGAGACTCCCTCTTTACAAGAAATCACATTGAAAAGACAAGGAGTAATGGGCTTAAGTTGCTCCTGGGGAGATTCCAAAAGAAAATTTTCACCATGAGAATAGTTAAACTATAGAATCAGCTTCCCAGGGAAGTGGTGGGTTCCTCTACAATGAAGGTTTTTAAGGCTTACCTTAACAGGGTGCTGGGCCATCTCATTTAAACTACGTATTACCTAAAAATGTTGGCCCAGGTAACCCTAGAGGTTCCTTCCAACCTGGCATTCTATGACTCTATGATTCCCTGCCCCTTGCCACCATCTTGGAGCTTGAGCTCCTCCTGCTGCCATCAGTCCACTGGTGCTCCCAGTCCTGTCCCGGAAGGCCCCTTTGTGGGATCATCCAGAGAGAAGGGTGCTCTTACCTAGGGCTATGTGTAGTGGCCACCAGAGGAGAGGTGTCTTGGTAGAGCTGCTGGACCACAGGAGTTCACTCGGAAGTTGTAGGGTCACCTGGGGAAAGTGGTGGCTGTGGCACTGGCGCACTGTCTGCCAGCATCCACCTCCCATGCACCGCTGAGTCCATAGAATCACAGAATATTTTGGCTTGGAAAGGACCATGAAGGTCATGCAGTCCACTCCCCCTGCGACAAGGGGGAACATCTTCAATTGGATCAGGTTGCTCAGAGACCCATCCAACCTAATCTTGAATGTTTCCAGGGATGGAGCTTGTACTGCCTCTCTGGGCAACCTGTTCTAGTGTTTTATCACCCTAAGCATAAAAAAATTCCTCCTATTATCTAGTCTAAACTCATCTTCTTTTAGTTAAACCATTACCCTTTTATCCTATTGCTAAAGGCCCTGCTAAAAAGTTTTTCCCCATGTTTCTTACAAGCTGCCTTTAAGTACTCAAAGGGTCTCCTCCAAGTCTTCTCTTTGCAGCTAGGAATCTATGGCTTAAAAAAGTGGGATGTTCTCCCCATTGCTACTCTGTGGCTTGGATTTGCTTGTAAAATTAAATGGTTTAGTTGTACATTTAAGCAAAGGTATACATTGTTTTCCACTATTCTTGGCTGAACTTTAGGATTAGTGCCTGGGGGTTGTTGTCATTTTAACTATTCTGATGTATCTGCCATTGTAAAATGGAAGATAAAAAATCTTGGATGAAACATATACTGCAATTGGTTGATACCCAGAGCATTTGGTAAAGGAAAGTACCATTACTGATGCTACCTGAGAGTCTTGTCTGAGTCTTCTACAGTCTTGTTTTTGTCTCAGTAATAACTGGTGAAATTGTTGATACACAGAAAGCAAAATAAGTTACTTTTGCTTAGTTTTTTTTAAAAAAGATGCAATTTCAGTAGCTGTTTTTAGATGCATGTTTGACAGCATGTCTTGTCAGCTGCTTTTTAACATAGAATCATAAATTGGGTTGGGTTGGAAGGGACTTTAAAGATCATCTCGTTCCACCTCCCCTGCCATGGGCATGGACACCTCCCACCAGACCAGGCTGCTCAAGGCCCCATCCAACCTGGCCTTGAACACTTCCAGGGAGGGGGCATTCACAGCTTCCCTGGGCAACCTGTGCCAGTGTCTCACCACCCTCAGCGTGAAGAACTTCTTCCTAATGTCTAATCTAAGTCTTCCCCCTTCCAATTTAAAGCCTTTCCCCCTGGTCCTGTCACTACGTGCCCTTGTAAAAAGTCCCTCCCCAGCTTTCCTGTGGCCTTTTCAGGTACTGGAAGGCCGCTTATGAAGTCTCTCCAGACCCTTCTCTTCTGTAAATTGGACAAGGGTTAAGACTCTGTAGTCGTTCATTCTGTTTGCCATGGTGGCTGAAAATGTGTAATCTGCTTTTAAAATGCAAGCTTACTTTTCCTTACAATCCTACAGAAAGAAGCTCTGCCCTGTTTCTTACCCGTTCAGTCTTTAGATGGGCCTCCTGGATACTGATTATCCAACACTTGCTTTTATTCAGCTATATAACCTCAAAATCTGAGTAAATCAAGTAAATTCACCATGACTAAGTGATATGAACCATACTTTTCTCTGCCAGTGTAATTTAAAAGGAGATTCAGAGGAAACACTTGACATCACAAGTAGCTGGCAATGCTCGGTGTAGCAGCAATAAACCTAGAGCAGAAAAATAAAGTGTGCTTGAAGATCACATTTTTATCAAGTTTTCTCTCCTCTCTGCTCTGCATCCTTTACCACAATCAAGGCCTAGTTTGGCTTCCTCTGAATTCAGTAGCAACAGCCTAATATGTTATATTCTTCATTATACTGAAAGAATTGAGGGGTTCATTTCCTTGTTTCCAATTCTTTATGGAGAGGCACTAATGACCACTAACCATAGATTACTGTGGTCTGAGGGCATCAAAGCTAACTAGACCATTATTGTTATCATTAGAGTGAGGAACCAAACTTAATGAGATACATCTACGAAACTGGATCTATATTTTGGAATGCACCAGAATTACTGCTCTTAGAAGTGTATTAATAGTTCTAATTATCAATTAATTATTGTCCTATGTGTAATGGTCTCTGGAGTATTTACAATTTTTTATTTCTATGTGCATTTTTTTTGAACAGAAGAAGTATAATTTATGTGATAAATCAAGGCAAAATGGTGGTGGTTACAAAAGATCATACTTAACATAAATTCATACAAATTAATTTTGGATCTTCTCATGTTCATGTTCTTTCTCTGTAGGCAGGATTATTTAAATAGCACACATAACAAGGATCAGTATGATTTAGCCTTGCAATGCAAATTATAATTGTTTAGGGGTTGTAATTTTTTTTGCTATTTGTTACCTGTAGACCAGGAGTGTCACACTCACAGCTCCTGCCATTCTCCTGCTCCTGCAGAGTAACATGTGTCACACGCTGCACACATGACCAGCTGGATAAAACCAGGTGGAGGGCCAGATTCGGCCCACGGGCTGTGAGTTTGACACCCCTGCCGTAGACAATCAGACTGTGTTCCTCAGGTGCAGTTGGTCCCAGCACCATCGCTAGCAGCAATCAGGAAAGGTCTGTTCCTCTGTGAATAGAAACTCTGTGACAAAACCTTCAGCTCCTACAGTGACACACACAGGGAGGGAAAAAAATAATTAAAAATAAAATTATTTGGCTATATGCCAACACTCAATGCAAAATCCCACTTAATGAATAAGAAAACAGGTATTTCTAAACTTCTCGGCCTCAGTAAATCCCCAGGCACTCCTTAAGGGCTTGTTCCAGAGCTGAAATTGATGGTAAGATACCCTGTCACAGGCAAGACAGACAGAGACCCTGTAAGTGTAGGATGGAAGCTGACTATTTCAGACAGTGTGATGAACTGCCATTCTAAAATAATACACCTAGTTATGAAAGAATATTTTCATAGCAGACTAACAGACTTGTTTTATTAGATGAGATCTGCTAAAGAGCAAGCAATATAGCATCTGCCAAAACATTCTAGCAGATTTTGTGCTGGAATACTCATAATCACTTTGAGTTACCTTTACAGGCACTGAGAATTAGAAAACTTAAAAAATAGATAAATTCACATTCCCACACTCTATCTCATGGCAAAATACACTACAAAGGGAGGCAGCCAAGGCTATGGATGGAAGGATACAAATAGAAAACTCCTTGGCAAGATCCTTTGGATGTGATAAGAGACACCTGTATTGCTATCTACACGATGTATCTCAAAAAAGTCTGTAGTTATCAGCAAGAAATGACACAAAATACTACATAAATCCTTTCAAACCTACACAAGTGACCAAGTTAGACACAAGATACCCAACATCCATCTAAGCATATTTGCAGTATGTTATTCTGCATTTGGATTAGTGACATTTCCTGAGTCAAAATAACTTCTGCTAGAAGGACCTCAGGCTCAAAACACCTGCAGACCCAAGAACTCACCAAATATTATCTTATTATATTATTATCCAGCATACTATTACCTGTTTTCTCTCACTCGCTGTGAAGAAGCAAGTCTGATCAGACAACGATGCTAACTTTTGATCTCCACACATTAACTGCCTTTGCATTTCTCCTGGGCTTCCCTGCATGTGTGGGAAGAGCTTCCCATAAATATCTACACAGCCATCTTGCTATCTTCTTTCTGATTCCTCCGCAAACTTTCTTTTCCCCTAAAGCCTACAAAAAAAATTCTTGGGGTTAGACTGCTGGTGCATCAAGGCACCTGCTTATCCTCTTCAGTAATACTGACTCATAGTGTTCTTGTCCACCCCCAGGATTCTGTCTGCACGTATATGCTGTGCTTTATGGTTGAACTATACATTCTTTACTTTATAGACCATATTTTTGTCCTCTATAGAATGCTTAAGCAATACTAGCCCATGGTTAAATGCATAGATTAAGATAGATATACACATGTAAGCACATATAGTATGAATAGATACACGTGAAAAGCTGATGGCTGAAGCCTGGGACCTGGGACACAGTCAATTTACATTGGAAAACGCATCTCACATTGAAACATTCCTGATAAAAAAGAGATGAAGCCTTTCCTTTCTTCTCCTTCCCCTTTTTCTCCTTCCCTATTCCTGTTCTTCTTATCTCCCTCCAATAGAAGGGTGTTTTTTTTCATACATTCCTTATTGTTGTGAAAGTTTTTGACTGTGTACTGCAGTTTTATTCAATTTTGCTCACTCCCTGAGCAAGAGCTTGAACTGGTGAGCGTTAACACCGGAGTCCAGCTGCCACTGTCCCCAGTGAAGGCCTCACAGAAGGATTATAAACACATTAGTATGCCAACCATGAATAAATTAACACTAAATTTGCTGACAAAGAGCTTTGGTAATACAGCAAAGTTAAGTTTGCCCTGTAGGATCCTCCTGTCATTCCAGGACAGCAACAAATTCAGCTGCAAGTTCAAGTGACGCTCAAGCCCCTGAAAACTAGGAAATACCCAACTGAGCTACATTTGGTGCAACATTAAGGCTGCACCTGGAGCTTGCAATAGCTCTTGGTATTAGTTTGCAAGCAAACCTATGGCACCAATGGCATGGATTTAGTATGTGCAGGCAAAAGGAAGAGAGATCTGTAAATCAGGAGACAAGTCTTGATGCGTTGTTCTGTGTGACCACTACCAACAGTGAGTGATATCCCCAACTCCTTTGGCTGTAGCTACTGCACAAATGTGATCTTGCAAGCAGATAAGTGAAAGTCTGTGTCTCTGATCCTGCCAGTGCTCAAGCTCACTGTGAAAGAGGATAAAGAAGTAAATGTATCAGAGGCTGTTTCAGGGAACTGGGTCTCAGTGTTTGAGTGCAGTGTACATACAGAATTCGTTGTTCAGTAGCACTCACCTAGACAGGTTTTCCTTTAAGAGAGCTGTGCTACAGCTTTGAGATGCTCTGCTTTGGAAATCATGCATCATGCATATGTATGCTATGGGAAGACTGAATCACTGATTAAACAAGGCAGAGTTCAAGTTGTACCCACGTACCTTAGCTCTGGATTTCCTGGTTCTCAGAGATTTGTGTCTCACCAACTTACTGGAAGGAAACAAGACTGAGTAGCCAGACGCTGAATTTATTCCTCACTGAATTGCCTGATATTTTTGATTTTTTTCTTTTTTTGAGCAGAAAAAAAATCGAAAATGTGGCTATTTCAAGAAATTACAGCAACCACATATATATGCAGCTGGGAGACTATTATAGTAGATACCGATATACCCCAACCCTTCATCCTAGATCTCCAAATCATTTTGAAAGGAAATAAATGACATTATTCTCATCTTACAGGTAAAGAAACAGAGAACAAAAGAAGCCAAGTAATGTGTCTGATACTGCTTGAGGCCCAAGATGAAAAGTAGTCAATAAAATAAAACACACCTGAAAAAATCTTCTGTGCTATTTTTTCACTCTCTGATCCCATTATTTGCATCACAGGTAGCAACCTAATGCCTGTTCCCTAATGTACCAGATTTGAGTTGGATGCCAGGCCAGACCTTACATCCCTGTTAGACTTGCCCTTGAGCCAGACAGGCTTTCCAGTCTTTCCTCAGCCCACGCAGTCTCCCTTCCCCACCCATCCAGTGCCTGCCTGGCAATACCTAACCTGATTTTCAGATTAATATATTTGCATTTATTCACTCCTTCACTTCCTGGTCTACTGAGTTTAAATTTGCATTACACTAGGTCTGCTTAGATATTGGCACATACAATCAGCTCACACTCTTCTTCTTCTGAATCAGACATGAGTTATTCAGATCCCAGTAAGCATCTCAGTGGTAGAAACAACACTGAATTACTACTATCACCAAGACTGGTTTTCCTTTTGGCAGTTTCGCTGCAACATCATTTTCACACCCTTCCAACTGATCCTTTCCTATTACCCTTTCTCTCCTTACCACAGCATCAGTTCTCCCTACCACCTTGCTCCCCCATCCCGAGCTCCTCTCAGCAATCTGCTGTTTACAGCACTTTTAATTCTGTTTTTGTCAACAGTTTTTGAACTTTTTTACTTTTCTTATATTCATGTTGCATGTCTCCAAAGTAACATGGAAGCAAACTCCAAACCCTGGCAAATGTGGAAACTGGCAACCTGTCTGCAGAGCTTTTCAGATGTCAGGTGGGCTTAGGTCAGAGGCTGTTTCACAACCCATGTGAATGCTAGCTGGTGGTAAGTCTTCTTGGCCACTCTATTCAACTGGCAACAGAGTAATCCGTTTTGCCAGGGAGAACTGGGTACATGCCTATACAAGTTAGTAAGTGCCAGTGGATTGCACGTCAGGAGAATGATTGCTTTGGGACATGGCTCATTACCCTGGTGTGTGCAATTGCTCAGATCTGTCAGTCTTAAAAAATGTGAGGGGTGGAGAAGTCAAGTGGTTGCATCCTAAGAACTTTTTGTTTAGATAACCCTGGCTCTCATGAGAAGCACACTGAATTTCAGGGTCAGTTACACACCTGTATTTTAGACCTCAGGAGCAGTCAGTCTTCAGATGTGTGTGTTTGTAGGGTCTTTTGAGGGCAGATGTGGACACATTGTACTTGTGCTCCAGTTCAATCAGCAATTGTATCATTACAGTTCACATAGCACTGAGCCCAGACAGACATTTGGACAAACAGTGGTACACCATTTGGAAACTAATACAATATATACAAAATACAGCAGAGGTCAATTCAGTGAAGAAAGAATTGAAATCAAAATTGTTGTTCCCTTAGAAGTGGAGGCTGAGAATATCCTAAAAGATTAATTGTGTGTGATATTTTCAGTGTTAGAAAAAGTGTAGAATATACACACTATGAGGAAGGATTATGTAACAGAGAAAACAATCCCCCAAAGCTACCCAAAATAAGAACAACTGAATGATGATTCTTGACATGTGCCAGTTTCTACACAGAACTTTTCAGCTATTGAGCTGTGAGGGCATCCAAAGAACAAAGTGTTTTATCTGAAATAATTGTACACAAAACTAGAGGGAACATAAATAAACATAAAACCCCATGTATAATCTCTGAGGAAGAAGGTGGTACAGTGTGAGTTATAAAAGCTGACAGTATACAGGGCCAGATGGTTAGTAATAGCAAGTACCAAAAGTTTAAGGAGCTGTCTGGTCCAAAAATAGTTCCTTTGATTAATTAATTCACCTAAGATGTGAAAGGGCTATTACAGTCCCAAAGTGGCTCCTGGCTAGGCTCTTTGTCTCAATAATTTCCAAATTACCTTTGCTCACTTGATATATATTATATATGCTCCCTTTTCTATCTAGATGATGATAAAAAAACCCTGTGGGCTTGAACCACGGTGTGTCTGCTTGGGGTAGTAATTTAAGTTGTAATATATTTTATCTGTGGGAACAATTCAAGGGTGTCAGAGATATTAAGAAGCTTTACATTACTACATTTTGATGGCTTCTTGGATTTGAGCACTGGCAACATTTCAGGTTCAAAGGCTTTTGTTTAAAATGAGATTTAATGTACATAGACCACAGCATTGCCAACAATATCTTGAACCGGGTGTGTTTTACTGGGTGATTCATAAAGTCAGACAAAGTATGCACAGCGGTATTGGAATGTGGGTGGGATCAAAGTAATGATCTAGTGGAATATGCTTGTCAAACACAGCATACAGGAAATCTTTCTGAATAAAGATGGATTTAGCCCATGGGAAGTACAGTATACTTCCAAGTGTCATTTATTTCAGAGAATCCCAGTGAAAATATCAAAGCAAAATGAGAAATCTGTGTTGTTCACCCTCAGATATTCCATTGGCAATGAGACTAGAGTCAGACTTGTTGGGAGTAAAGGGCAGGAAAATTAATAAAATTAATAAAAATAACATTGATTTAAAGGGACACTGTCTGAAACTCCAACACAGAGGAAAATTCTACCTGTTCTCTACAGACCAGATGCAACATTTTTATTTAAATACAATTTTGCTATTAATTGAGTATCCATAAGCTTGCTGAGCTGGGCTTCTTGTGATTGCACATTAGCATGCACATAGTTCACTCTCTCTGTGATCTTCCTGTTCGCATCTCTTTCCAAGCAGCATTTTCAAAACCACAGTGTTGATATTGTTTCTCAGACTAAAAAGCCACTCGTACTGAGAACAAGGAGCCCTAACACTGGGAAACTGAGTCCTACTTTAAAGGTTTTCATACTGGCAGAAGTGATAAATATTCCTAAGTTCAGTTATTAAAAAGCAAGTTGTTTTGTTTATAAAACATCTACTTAAATATGTTTAATTTCTCTTTGGTTCCCAGTCATTTATTATGTCTCTCTTTTTTTTTTTTATACTGCTTGTAGGAACAGAGTAGTCTGCCCTTATCCCTGCTTTCTCCACTTTGATGCACTTGGAGGGCATAACTACCCTGGAAGATTGGACATGCTTTCCCACAGCCCCACAGGGCTTTGGAGTGTCGAGGATCTGCAGAACACATCTACTCTTATGCATACCCAGCAGATGGCACAGTATATGGCATCCCACACAATATACATGCTCTCTGTATCAGGGAGCCAAAGGAGACAGGCTTTCTTGTTGTTTTAATGGTACCAGTACCATTTTTAAACTTTACACAACTTTTTCTTTTCACAACTTCTTTTTTTCACAACTTTTTTTCCCCAGTCTTCACTGGCAACCACTCTCCTCACCCCTCCTGGATCAACAGACAACAAGATGGGGGCCACAGGGGTAAAGTCCCTCCTGCTGTAGGGGAAGATCAGGTTTGTGATCACCTGAGGAAACTGACCATATACAAGTCTATGGGATCCAATGAGACGCACCCCAGGGTCCTGAGGGAATCAGTTGATGTGGTTGCCAAGCCACTCTCTGTGATATTTAAAAACTCACGGCAGTCAGGTGACTGGAAGAAGGGCAACATTGTGCCCATTTTGAAAAAGGGTTGAAAGGATGACCTCGGGAACCATAGACCTGTCAGCCTCACCTCTGTGCCTGGGAAGATCGTGGAACAGATCCTCCTTGAAGCTATGTTAAAGCACATGGAGGACAGGGAGGTGATTCAAGACAGCCAACATAGCGTCACCAAGGGCAAGTCCCACCTGACCAACCTAGTGGTTTTCTATGATGGTGTGACCACATCAGTGGACAAGGGAAAGCAATGGATTTAATCTATCAGGACTTCTGAAAAGCCTTTGACACAGTCCCCCACAACATCCTTCTCTCTAAACTGGAGAGATATGGATTTGATGGGTGGACTGTTCAGTGGACTTGTTGAACGGTCACGTCCAGATAGTAGTGGTCAACGGCTTGATGTCCAGATGATCTTTAAGGTCCTGCCCAACGCAAACCATTCTATGATTCTATGATTTTTAATTGCCTCAGTACAGTTCAGTTGCCAAACGATGTTTTTACAGTGGTCCTAACTGCCTCTTTGTAAAACACATGCATTTGGGAGGCAGGACAGTTTACTGGAATAAATAAAACCAAAAGGAAGGCTGTGGATACCCTGTTTCATGAGGAAGAGTTTTATGGAACAGAGGTAGCTTGCAAGACTCATGTTTTCACAAAACAGGGGCAGATGGGACAAGGCGAACTATCCTGCTAACAGGAGCCAAAAGAAAGGCTCCAAGTATGACCCCCATTCTGGAAAGGAGTCAGTACAGGAAACAGTGCAGACATAATGTTTTCAGAGGCCTTTCTACTTTTGACGTTGAAATTTCAAGACCTGTGTACAGAAAATAAATATTCCACAGATGCTATTTAGCTCTCAAAATTTCCTATCATCAGCTGTGGGTTTTTTAATAGTATGAATGCCATTAACCCATAGGTTAATGGATCAGCTTTAAATAATATATTACATCCTTTCACTCAAATGTACTTTAAGATTTAAATTAGATTAAATATACAGGAAAGATTTTAGTTTGTAATTTTCCTCAGCAAGGAAGGGATGAAACAGAAAGTTGTTCTTGCTGTGGAGTCCCTCACCCATTACAAGTTAATCTGTACCATTCTCAGCATTGTCAGGGAACAAAATTTCAGGATATTAGGAGCTTGAGAATAAAGGAAAAGTTCTTTCTCTTCGAAAGCTCTACAAGTAGTTTAGATGCATTACTTATGATAACTTCTGGGAAGCAAACAGAAAAGCATGCAGAGTAGAGCATGTCACCTCAAAGTAGAGGAGAGGCAGTGAATGATTGGCTTATCTTGAAGAAATAAGCTGTTAGACTGATTTTGTTTCTTTGATCAGAGGCAGAGCTTTCATAAAGACAGAGCTGAGAGCAGCATGTCTTGCTTTAAGATAGGCTTTACATGTTCTCATCCTCAAAAATCTCTGCATTCTTTTTTCTTCCACACTTAGTTCCTTAGATGCCACTAAAACAGCATATGTACATTGAGCATGGTTACTTGCCTATCCTATTTTTTAACTTGCGCTGGATAAAGAAATAAACCAGCCCTCAGTTTGAGCTTATTTTTTGGGTTCCCATCCAAGAATATATATACATGCCTCAGAGGGATGCTTATATTCTCTCTTCTACGTTGGAATAAATAAAAATTATAAACTTGCTGTCTATCTATGGGATAACACACCTACACAGCTCTGCATTTGGATAAAGTCTTTGAACTCACACAGTGTCCTTTGACTCTCCTTCCTGCAGGACAAAGTCAGCCAGGAGTTCAATTTTTCTCCATCCTCTATGCAAATCATTTGGGATTCAGCTCCGCAAATCCTCTGTTATTTCCAGAGGTCTGATTTCCTGACTTTCCAGGTTGCTGTTCGTTCTGCAGCCACAAGCAAGCGCTGCGACCCAAGTGCCCAAGTGTTCCTATTCTCTGCGTAGGAGCCATAGGGGATATTCCCATCGAGGTGCAGTTCATCTGGCTATTTTGGAAGGGGGATTACAATCGAGACCCACTACCCAGAAGTTAGTGAATGACAGTAGCTTGAATAAAGACTGAATTGTTCACGGGCTAAGCTTCTCCTTCGCTGGCAGCTGCACAAACACCTGGATCAGGGAGCTGGGAACACATCTCCGTTCCAGCCACCTGTCTTGGTGAAAGGATCTGGCTTCAGTAGGACTCTCTCAAACTTCAAGCAAGAATTGAAGATTTCAACCAAGAGATTTCTTTTTTTAATATGCCCTAACACCAAAATGATACTTTCGACTCCTCCCGGGTTTTGACTGTATGACATTTTCTTTGTCAGAGTGTGACAATTAATTATTCCTAATCCAGTTTATCATTCTCCTGATATCATTAGAAAGATTATGACTATGGTAGGTTCTCCCTAAAGTTGTCATGCAGATAGATCTTCACACTGATGACCCTGTTACTGTGGATAACTAGTTCTAGTTCTCTTTATACTGCGCCTTAGCAACTGACCTTTCCAATTATTGCTCCATTATTTTTATTCTCATCAGTTCTTAAAGATTTTCTAACTGCGAGTGTGAGAGAGATGATTTCATGATCTACCTGCTACTTGGTGAAGGTCAGTCTGTGTACTCTTAGAATGTGGGCTTGGAATAAACCTTCACTTGGCATTTAACTGCTCTAAAAAACAACATTTACATCCTCCTAGTGTACTGCAGAATCTTTGGACCTGATGCTCCCATCACCATTCAATCACTTTAAAGAAACTACAAAAAAATGATTGAAGAAGACGGTAAAAAAACTGGACTGATAAAATACGCTACATTGTGCATATTTCCAATTTCTACTCTTCAAGATGGTCTCATAGGTATTAGTGATGTCAGGGTAATCAGCATCTGTTAGTGCACTCAAAGGTCTGACAAGTCACTGCTTATTTGAAAAGATTACTATATTATTACTCCTCATTAGAAAAATAAAGCTGTTGATCAAGTAGTAAATCCTTTCCCCCCCTTGTAAAATATTTTATTACTAACTATTCAAAACCCTGCAAAACAAAATATGCAGACTTCTCATTTAATTTTAAGTTTGAACAAACTCAGATTACCTGTCTTGGAGGCAAATTCTAAAGTCCACAAACAGGCAATACTACCACTGATGTGGGTGGAAATTGGAATGAACGTTAAACAAGTACTTGCCCTGAGAAGAACACTGACATCATAACAGCAGTAATTATAATTTGTGTGGTGAAAACTTGGCAAAACTGCAGGTTTCTTTAAAGTTTAATTTGTCCTCATAAAGGGCATAGACCCAAAAAGGAATTTGGAGTTTACATCAAACATCCTCTGCATTTCAGGGCTATTTAGGCCAAGGGTTGGAAGAGGGGAGGTCACACTCCCAAACTCAGAGTTAAACTCATTCAAATACACAACATTTTTTTTCATAGCAGAAAGAGGGGGAAAAAAGTTAGGAACTCTGTCTTCCATGCTAGTGGAGAATTTTTTGATTCATGAGAATTTTTTGATCACATTTTTTGTCCCTGAGATTTCCTTCTCAGATTGTTTACTGTTTGTACTGCAAAGAACGCTCTCACTGTTAATTCTAAACAAACACATCAACTTTACTCCATAAGATGTGTCTCCTCAGACACCACCTGTCTTACAACTGAATTCTAATTCTTCTTTTCCAGCTGCTTTGTGAATGTTTACAATGAACACCCTGTTACACAGATGCAGACAAAAAGATAGAAGTAACATCACAGGCTGGCTACAAACACCCTACTCATCACCTGAGCTACTATAAGGCCAGGATGGATGCACATAATTTCATTTGAAAATATTCATTTGAGGCTTGTTTGGAAGATTGTTGTTTGGGTCTTCTGTAAACAGGTGAAGCACCTATCAACGTGCATTCAGTGAGGATTTAATAAGAAAAATCAATGCGAAGTTCAAACCTTCTCTGGCTGGCAGTACACACACACTGGGCGTATTTTAGACAAACCTGATGCCCACTTGGCAGGACAAATTCCTGACAGTATAAGAGTCCTGTTATCTCTCCTTGGCAATATACACAGTAGGAGCCTACTTCCTTGACAATAAAACATTGGCCTTCATATAATACCCTTTTCATAGTTTACAAGGCTAAGCTTAATCAAAAGGAGAATTATGGATGCCCTCCTTTCATTTGGTAGTAAACACAGGATCCTTCACCCCATATAAAAGCTAATGGTGGTAAACTGGACAAAATTAACCGTCAGATACTGTGCTATTCTGTATAAGAATAGTGCACTGTGGAATGTACTGCTAGAAGGAAACAGCATTACTGTTCAGTGAATCTCCTTGCAATTTATAATGAGATCCTCACTGGGATGATCCTTCAGTGAGGTGGAAGGCAAGAAGGCAATAGCTATCTTCCTGCAAAGTCTCCCTGATTTTAGAAGTAGAGATGTCTCCAAACAAGATCATCTAGTTGGGTGAAGCTGATCTTTACATTCCCTTTTCAAGCAGCAGCTAACAGGTACGAGCTACACCAGAAGCGTGAAAAGGCTGAAGCAAACCAATGTTAGCACCACCAAACGTAAACTGAGACAGTTCATGTCACTTCCATAGACTCGCTCAAAATAATCATCATGCTGTCTTTTCAAACTGCACTCAAAATTGGCAGCCTGAGGAGAGGCCTTGCAAAACAAAACATGTTACAATGGCTACGGCACTACCAAATTGCAACCCTGAATGTCCACAGTCCGTCAGCCACTTGCTTTGAACTGTGCCTTGGTACATGAAATCACAACAACCTTTTGTTTAGATTGCTGTTTACATTGCTTGCAAGTGTGTGCATGCTGAGGCATATTTTGTACAGAATGTATCTTGAGAAAAGACTCATCCAGCATTGTGGGCTCACATAGGTGTTTTCATAAGGTTCAGATAGAAAAGGAGATTGATAATAAGATAATAACTTTCATCAGGAACTGATTGTACGAATTCATCCCATATAAATAATACACAGGCTGAACCAGATGGATGTCTTTTGATGGACTAAATGAAATACATTGGCAATTTCAATCTCAAGAAGAGCTCTAGCTTGATTCTTTTGTCATATATCTGGTTTAATGTCCAATCCAAACAGCTGATATTGACTGGCAAATTTAATTAACAATATAGACAAATTGTCAATTGGATCATCAAATCTTGACTTGTCTTATTTCAGGTAATCTCAGAAATTTATTATTACATATATCAGGGGTGTCAAACTCATGGCCCACGGGATGAACCCAGCCCTCCACCTTGTTTTATCCAGCCTGGCACCTTGTTTCTCCCCAGTGGCAGTGCTGAGCTCCTTGCCCCTGCGCTCCTGCCAGCGCTGGTCACGTGTGCAGAGTGTAACGCGCGTTATGCTGCAGGAGCAGGAGAACAGCGAGAGCCGTGAGTTTGACACCCCTGACGTATATCAAGCTCTACCTTTAAAATAGTTCGCTTTTCATTTGCTGATCTGACAGCTACTATTACAAAAATTTTCCAAATCCTTGGAAAGCTCTACTCCTGACTTACTGTCCAAATCCATTTAAGGCAAATTTATGTTTATTTTAATTGAGCTGATATTTTGCTTCAGCTAGTTCTTGTCCTTTCTTGGTGCATAATTGTCTGTAGTATTTGTAGCATTTTCAAGTTGTATCTTGGCTTCTGTTTTCAATTATAAGAAAAAAGAATTTTTGATTCTTTTCCCATTGACCAGTATTGGTGGAGAAATGTAGTGCTGTCACCAGCTTGAGGCTATGGCACAACACTTGCAAAGGACAAGAAAACTTGCACTATTTTTCACTAGCATTCTCATGTGATAGGAGGTTGCCCTGGGAAGTAACCATGAATCAGTAGAGTAAATTTGACCCTTTTGATAAGTATAATCACTTTCTACTGTCAAAAATCTTTCCAAGTACTTTAGGAATAGTGCATCTGGCTTTAAACTGAAGTTGCCAGGGAGCGGAACCTCAATTACCCCCTCTCCTACCTCAGCTCCTACCTCTCCTACTGGTTTGATGTCAGTGCCAGCAATAGATTCGCAGAGTCTGAAGAAGGAACACAAATCAGCAGGAGAGCACCTCTGGCCACTCCAGCCAGTGAGTCACCTTCATGGGTGATCCAACTTAAATGCCTCTGCACAAAAGCAGGTATTGTGGTGAACAGACAAAAGAAATTAGAGAGGTGCACACACCTGCAAGGTTATGATCTCATTGTCATCATGGAGATGTGGTGGGATGGCTGCTATGACTGCAGTGATGAAATGGAGGGATGCAGGCTCTTTAGGAAGGACAGGCAGGGTGGTGAGGAGGAGGTGTTGCCCTTTATGTCAATGACCAGCTGGAGTCCATGGAACTCCGCCTAGGTATGGATGAGAAGCTGACCAAGATCTCATGGGTCAGGACTAAAGAGAGGGCAAGGACATGTGACATTACCGTGGGGGTCTGCTACAGGCCACACGACTAGGAAAAATGAGCAGATGAGGCCCTCTATAGACAGATAGGAACAGCCCCACGTTCACAAGCCCTGGTTCTCATGGGGGACTTCAACCTCCCTGTTGTCTGTTGGGGAGAGAATGGATTGAGAACAGCCCTGAGGAGAAGAACTTGAGAGTGTTGGTTGATGAGAAGCAAAACATGACCCAGCAAGATGCTTTTGCAGCCCAGAAAGCCAGCTGTACCCTGGGCTGCACCAAAAGAAATGTGACCAGCAAACTGAGGGATGTGATTCTCCCGCTCTGCTCTGCTCTCACGAGACCTCACCTGGAGTCCTACATCCAGCTCTGGGGCCTCCAGTACAAGAAAGTCATGGACCTGTTAGAGCAAGTTCAGAAGAGGGCCACAAAGATGATCAGATGGCTGGAGCACTTCTCCTGTGAAGACAGGCTGAGAGAGTTGGGGTTGTTCAACCTGGAGAAGAGAAGGCTCTGGGGAGACCTTAGGCCTCCCAGTACCTAAAGAGGGCCTACAGGAAACCTGGAGAGGGACTTTTTACAAGGACTTGTAGTGATAGAACAAGGGGTAATGGCTTTAAGCTGAAAGAGAGGATATTTAGATTAGATATAAGGAAGGAATTCTACACCATGAGAGTGGTAAAGCACTGGAACGGGTTGCCCAGAGAAGCTGTGAAAGCCCCATCCTTGGAGGTGTTCAAGGCCAGGTTGGATGGGGATTTGACAACTTGATCTGGTGGAAGGTATCCCATGGCAAGGAGGATGGAATTAGATGATTTTAAGTCCCGTTCAACCCATAGCATTCTATGATTCTGTCTGTTTTAGGGTCTATCAAGAAGCATGCCAGTAAGGTTTGTACAAACAACCACTAGGTTTTTTTCAACAGCCATAATACTGGTTTTCAGAGTACTTTGGCAATGAAGCTGCAAGTAGGCTCTTGCAGAGTTTTACACCCCTCTAACCTTTTCCAGTGGATTTGCTCTTCAAGAAGGAATGACTGGACCATATAAATGCCGCAAAAAAGAGATGTTATAAAATGAAGCAAAACTACAATAAAATGAAGTAAGGGACAGCTGCAGATTCTTCTGGAATTAATGCTGGAATCAGTGGGCTATGAAGGGCCTAATTCGCTTTTTGTATGCCAAATGTAGTTGAGTAATCCTAGTGAAGTTTAGAAATTGCAGTGGTTTAAGACCTGTGTGACTGAAATCAGAATCAGGCCCTCAATCTCTACCAGGTCATTCCTGTACTTCTCTACTTTTCATGTCATGAGAGTCTCACGATGCCTTCCCAGAGCAGCCCTTTTCTAATCTTCATGATAGTTAATCATAGACTCAATCATAGAATCACAAAATGGTTTGTGTTGGAATGGACCTTAAACATCATTTAGTTCCAACCCCCCTGCCACGGGCAGGGACACCTCCCACCAGACCAGGCTGCTCAAAGCCTCATCCAGCCTGGCCTTGAAGACTTCCAGGGAGGCATCCACAACTTCTCTGGACAACCTGTGCCAGTGCCCCACCATCCTACCAGTAAAGAATTTCTTCCTAATATCTAATCTGAATCTACTCTCTTTCAGTTTAAAGCCATCACCCCTCATACTACCACTAAACTTCCTGGTTAAAACCCACTCCCCAGCTTTCCTGTAGGCCCTCTTTAAGTACTTTAAGGCTGCTATAAGGTCTCCCTGGAGCTGCCTAAGTAAACAAATGAACAAAAAAAAGCATCTCCCAGCTTTCAGCTATTTCATAACCACCAGATTTTGCATGGGATCTAGGGTCTAGCTTCCAGCTGCTCTTTCTGCTCCACGAACTGCTTGCTCAGCAGCGGTTGCTTTCCTTTTAAGAGATTTTGGCAGTTCCTTGGGCAGGCACTGGCTAAATTTCTGTGCTGGCAGTCAGTACTGCACTGCACATTTGTGTCATCCATGGGACAGGGAGGCATTTCTCCCCAGGCAGAGTGGAGTTAACTTGCCTCCTGCTCTGTGCTTTGGGAATAGGAGCTGGGATGGCAGCCCATAGTAGGAGGCCCTGGATTGAATTCACCCGTGAAGACGAAGATGCTTGCCAAGAAATTGAGAAGGAAAGCAACAGTGGGAGAAAGGATGTAACTCATCGGGTGCTCGAAACAGACAACAGTGGTTTAGGGAGCTGGGTACACACTAGGGTCTTGTAGGAATCTTTCTCTGCACAGGTCACTCACTGAAGACAGAAAGCAGGAGGAGGAAGGCAGATGCCTTCACAAGCCTGGGAACATTGCCGGCAATTCACAAGCATCCAGTTTCCAACCAGTACAGTCTAGATAAATACCACTATACCACTTACAGAAGAGCAGACTGAGGTCGTTGAGACCTTTTAAACATAGGGCTAGTTTTCTATTGGCATGAACCACAGAGGGGCAGGAACATGTGGGTAGCAGCAGCCCCAGCTACCATTGTCCCAGGCTGGAGGAACCCAAGGCGGGACAGAGAACTCACTGTTAGGTACCCATCTCCAGGTCTCATAGCAAGGACATGCTGCAGGCAGGAGAATAACCCAGTCTTCCCAACTCCTGGTATTGTGCCTCTAAGCAGGAGGCTGCCTTTCTTCCTCTCCTTGATGGGTCTATTCACATAACATCAGTTGTGCTACACTGAAAAAAACAGGGTGAGTGACAGGATAGTCCTGCTTTAGCTGTGTAAGCAAAAACAAACCGAAGGATGAATCAATCCTACCCTCCCAAGGCAACTAGCACTACCTTCAATTTCCAGACAGAGAGACAAGCCTGAACAACTTTCCAACTTGGAGCCAGATTGCGTGTTACTGGCTTAAGCCAAGCTCTGAGGACCTAAACCTCACCCTAAGGAGGAATTAATTGGAGAGCAATGCAATTGTCCTGTTATAAAATCAGAATAAACTAAACGATGGTCTGGCTCCTCCAGCTTTTGAACACCGAGGCAAATGACTTCTGAGGAGAGAATGGATTATTTGAAACTCTAAAGGAAGGCTGCTGAAAAACAAAGACACTTGGCTTTTTCATTCCCAAACACAAAATACAGTTGGGTAGAAAGTAGTGCGGTAAACCACTGCTTCAAATCTTATAATTATTCACTGAATATGATGCTACAAAAGGGAAAAAAGAAAACTTTTAGGATGCAAAGACTTGTTTTCCTTTGCTTTTAACCAGTCATTTGAAAACACTGCAACATGACCAATTCCTCAAAAATGTTTTCCTGACCACAGTGTCTTGCATGCAGACAAACACAAGGATTATGCCAGTTCCTGGAAGAATGAACGTCATTAGCTTTTTTTAATACTGGAGCACATGTCTGTTTGTATTGTTTTTCTCTTTTTTTGGGGGAATTTTTTTCTTCTTTTTTTTTTTTTTTTGTTCCTAGACTCCCTGTTTAAACAATTACAATGAATTATTTTTTCCTCTGGCTGTTCATTTTTTTTTTGTTTAGCTCTTCAGACTTTTTGCTTGTGCAAGTAAAATTGCCCTCCCTTAACACTCTCTCTTGTGCTGTTTCAGTCTGAATAGCTTCCACTGGGTCATCTTCCTGTTACCATTGTAAACAATTTGCTTGTTTGTAAGTAGCTAATTAGTTATTTGCTCTCTTCAGAAGTAAGCTTTTGAGGTCATGGCTCTAACCTTCTTTTACTGAGGGCGCCTGTTTCATCACTGTGTATTTGAGAAGAAGTTTCTCTAGATAAGGAGAAATATGGGAGTCTGACTTGCTTTCACGGGCAGTTTTTTCGGGCACTGTTTTTTATTATCATGGTACTGATTCGGGGCAGCAATTAGACATGTGTTTACCCATTTTTTAAGTCAGTGGGTTGTATTACTATCTCAAAAATGAATGGGCTTCAGCAAATGCTCTCCAAAACTGTAACTTTATTTATTGTACTCTAGTGCACGCCTGCAGTGAGAGGCTTTGGAAAATTAAGGTGGTGTGGTTAAAGCTGCAGAGTCAATGGCTGTATAGAAAAGTGCATTAATTTGCTCTATGGATGCTCTCATTACATCATTGTAGCTTAATCCTAGAGAACATATAGACAAGCCTTCAAGCTGTGCTTGTGATACTGAACAGCTTTGAAAATAGTGCTCCACTTCGCTAGTCTCTTTCTGTAAGCCACAATATAATGTAGTAGCACTCAAATGCTTCTTGCTGAAATTAGTTCAGCTGGTATAACATTTCACTTGTACAAAAAGCAAAAATCCCCAGTCTTCAAGCATTACACAATCTGGACCAAAGAAAAGAGATAGGTAACAAATATATGGGATATGTGAAAGACACAAGAATATTTAAAGACGCGACAGAAACACAAATCTATGCAAAAGATGACCCTGAACCATAACATGGTCTGTGAATCTCAGTCCCTCAATAGTGTAAAAGTCTGAATCTACATTACAGGAGGAACATTTAAATTAGACTTAAAATTCAAAGAAAGTATGGAGCTGAGAGATATAAATTCTCAAGACTTCATATTTCCTGATGACTTGTAGATTAATTACTGGATGAAATGCTGAGCTTCTTTGAATTAGTTGTGCTATGAGTGCAAACTGTAATTGATCTATATTAGTAAGTGTATCCAATTTGCTTATTGAAAAACTGCACTGTATAATGCGTTCTTGTGGAAAGACAATGAGCAGAGAGAATCCTAGAAATACTCCATATTGGTTGTCTGAAAACCTGCTGTGCTGTCTTTCTTTTTGCTAAATCCTCCTAAAAAAGAAAAGCCTAATTAAACAAGAAGTGTCTCTCTGATGAGCCTCTCTTTTGATATCTCTCTTTTGATGCTGTCTCTCTTGACAGGCTGTGATTCTCTACTACAAATGTTTTGTGTTTTCCTCCTTGGGGATAACAACCGCTCTTTTCCAAGCATTTCCTTGGCTTAGGATTTGGGAGCTCTGGAAGAGTGCAAGCATCATTTTCCAGCCTATTAGTGTGAATGTAGGACCCCATGTGGAACTAATTAGTGATATAATGAATGCCGCAACAGTTTATTGCCAGGAAGCTCCTAATGACGTGGCAAGTATTCTCACAATGACTAATCAAGATTTTCTTCATTTGCTTTTAGCAATTCTACCTCATAAATTAGTGAAATGAGAAACAGCGGCTATGACTTAAAATACCTGACAGATGATGCTATTCTGTTTTCTCAGAGTTATAGCTTGCAATTCTTCCCCATAAATTCTAGGACTTTGCCTACTGAAAGCAGAGCAGAGCGCTTGCGAACCTCCCTCATTGATTTTAGTGAACTAGTCCTAGCATTAGCTGCAATGTTGTATTTAACATGACTTTTTGATGTGTAGGTTGCTGCCTTACTATCAATCCAAGGCTGACTGTTTTAATAAAAAACGGGAACGTATTACTTAGGACTGGGTAAAAATGAAGTTACTCTTTCAAACGTTCTCTGCACGTAGTATGTCAAACTAAAAAAGAAGTAGATGGATGCAGATTGTTCACAACCGAAGTAGTCCAAGTCCTGTATCTAGACCAGCAGTACATGGTGTGTAGGACTCAGCACATGTGTGGTCTCATGCACCTTGAATACTGGGTTCAGTTTTGGGTCCCTCAGTACAAGAAGGATTTTGAGGTGCTGGAGAGTGTCCAGTGGAGGGCAATGAAGCCAGTGAAGGGACTGGAGAACAGCGATTGTTTAGTCTGGAGAAGAGGTGGCTGAGGGGAGACTTTATCACTCTCTACAGCTACCTGAAAGAAGGTTGTAGGGACGTGGGTGTTGCTCTCTTCTCCCAAGTAACAAGTGATAGGACAAGAGGAAACGACCTTAAGTTTTGGCAGGGGAGGTTTACATTGGGTATTAGGAGAAATTTCTTTACTGAGTGGTGAAGCACTGGAATAGGCTGCCCAGGAAATTGTCGGGAGACACCATCCCTGGAGGTGTTAAGAAACCATGAATATATGGCACTTCAGGACATGGTTTAGTAGGCATGGTGGTCTTGGGCTGACAGTTGGACTGGATGATCTTGGAGCTCTTTTCCAACTTTTGCCCAGGGAAGCTATGGATCCCCCCTCCCCTGGAAGTGTTCAAGGCCAGGTTGGCTGGGGCGTTGAACAGTCTGGGCTGGTGGGAGGTGTCCCTGCCCATGGCAGGGGGGTTGGAACTGGATGGGCTTTAAGGTCCCTTCCAACCCAAACCATTCTATGACCGACCACTGTCCTCCGAACACCAAATATTCATACAAATCCTCCCCACTCCGGACTCTACCGAGGTCGCCACCCCTCCAAGCTTAGGCACCACCCCCGCCCGCCCCAGGTGGCGCCCAGACGGGTCCCACCGCGCTGGGCAGGCGGGAGCGGGCGGGGCGGGGAGGCGCCCACGTGACCGGCGGCGGGGGCGGGGGTGGTGGCAGCGGGGGCTGTGCGTGTGCCGAGCGTCGGCGCCGGGGGATGCGGAGCGGCCGGGCCCGGGCAGATGATGGCGATACGCGAGCTGAAAGTGTGTCTGCTTGGAGTGAGTAAAGGGGACGGGGGAGGAGGGGTCGCTTCCCCTCATTTTCCTTTTTCCCCCCTCTTTTTCCTTTTCCCCCCCCCTCTTTTTCCTTTTTCCCCCCCTCTTTTTCCTTTTTCCCCCCCCTCATTTTCCTTTTTCCCCCCCTCTTTTTCCTTTTTCTCCCCCTCTTTTTCCTTTTTCTCCCCCTCTTTTTCCTTTTTCTCCCCCTCTTTTTCCTTTTTCTCCCCCTCTTTTTCCTTTTTCTCCCCCTCTTTTTCCTTTTTCTCCCCCTCTTTTTCCTTTTCCCCCCCCTCTTTTTCCCCCCCTCTTTTTCCTTTTTCTCCCCCTCTTTTTCCTTTTTCTCCCCCTCTTTTTCCTTTTTCTCCCCCTCTTTTTCCTTTTTCTCCCCCTCTTTTTCCTTTTTCTCCCCCTCTTTTTCCTTTTTCTCCCCCTCTTTTTCCTTTTTCTCCCCCTCTTTTTCCTTTTTCTCCCCCTCTTTTTCCTTTTTCTCCCCCTCTTTTTCCTTTTTCTCCCCCTCTTTTTCCTTTTTCTCCCCCTCTTTTTCCTTTTTCTCCCCCTCTTTTTCCTTTCCCCCCCCTATCTCCTGCCTTCTTCTTTCCCCCATCCCCTCCTTTTCTTTGCCCCCATCCCGCTGGAGGAGATGAGATGCTTGCTAGAAAGTGGAATACTTCTTTCCTCCTTCCCGGAGGGTCTCCCCGTCCCGGGCAGGGGTTGCTTGGCCGCTGTGGAATTCCCCCACGCCGAGATTGGGCAGCCTACACGGGACGGAGGGAGGCTTTAGGGGGTTTGTTTTGGTTTTGTCTTGTTTTTGAACTTTTTGAAACTAAGCAAGACGTAACGGCTTGGAGGGGAAGTGAGGAGCTCTCTTTGGGATTCGCTTCCGAAGCTGGAAAGCCGGCTCCCGCCGGGTGCGGGGAGGAGGGAAGGTTGATGGCCCGAAAGCGGGTTTTCCAACCGGTACTGGCGCTCGGAAAGGAATCCGTGAGGGTTTCGGTGCGCATCATAAGCTTTAAGGTCTTGCTATTTGCAGCGCCGGCTTCACCGAGCCCTTGCAACAATGGTGGGAAGCGAAACAGAGGGAAGCAGCAGGGAGCTAGGACGGGATTTCGGGCGGCGCTTTCACCCGGGCCCGGGTGCTCTGTTGAATCACTTGCCTGGGTTTATTCAAGAGCTTCTTTCGCTCTTGCTCCTTGCAGGAGTGACCTTTCTGCCACTGTTGTTTTTTCCCTTCTGTTGCGTTTTGGCGAGCCCGTGTGTGCGTTTCACATCTGGAGCTGCAATGTGCTGAGCTTTGCAGTTCGCCTCCGCCTGCCCCTTTGCTGCCCTGAGCTTCCCAGCAAAACCGAGCTGTTTCAAACACTGCTGGGAGAATAGAGCCACCTCTTCCCATCGCTATTTACTATTTTTATGACAGTAGGAAGAAATTCTTCCCGTTTAGGGTGGTGAGGCAGTGGCACAGGTTGCCCAGGGAAGCTGTGGATGCCCCCTTCTGGAAGTGTTCAAGGCCAGGTTGGATGGGGCCTTGTGCCACCTGGTCTGGTGGAAAGTGTTCCTGTCCATTGCAGGGAGGTTGGAACTGGAAGGGCTTTAAGGTCCCTTACTAGCCAAACCATTATATGATTCTAAGAATTAAATCAAACATCTCAAATTATCAGGTATGGGTTAGGCTGCTTTTTAGGTTTGTGTCTCCATAAATATTCTGAAGACCTGCATGAATGAAGATTTTTAGTGTGCATTCCCTTTCATGCAGTAGAAGTGAGTTGAACATTTAAAAAATGTGTACAGATGCTCCAGTTCTTTCTGGTTTGTGTTGACACTTGGCCCAGCAGGAGTGGGTACCTTGCCCTGGAGCATGTGCCAGGGCAGTGGGGAGTTCATCCCAAAGTTCTTGGCAGTGACCAACCCTCCTTTCGTGGTAAGAATTCCTGCCTTCAACTTTTCAAATGGCATAGAGACAAAATAAATGTGGTTTATACAAACTTGAGGAGTCTGTGGTGAAATATGCGGATGTGTCTTTATTTTTACTTCCCCAGCAGAAAATCCTGTAGTTTTATAGAGATGAAGTGTCTTGCAGAATGACATTCCTCTTGCCCATTATTAATTGCTGTGTTGTAATGTTACAATGTACTGGGGGGTTTGCATGCCAATTGTTTACTTCTTTTAAGATAGGAAAAGAAACCTATGAAGTAGTTCTGTGTTACTAGAAGTGTGCAGTTACTCTGTAGATTCTATTAAAAGGATAGAGTGGTAGTGGGAACACTTGGGAAGATGTGTCTGCAGTTATAGTCACTTAGTGAAGTGTTCCTTCCTGAGTTTTAATAGGGTATTATCCTAGAAAGAAACATCTAGTTCTGATCATAATAATCTCGTTTACCATGGAGGTTGACGCTCTGTTTGCCCAAATGTGAGGAATCCTTCATATAAAAAATCCTCTTGGGAAGCTAAGGCAGATTTCCAGAAGAATGGAACTCTGTACCTGTCAATGTTAACAAATGCAGGAGTTTATCTTCTGATCCAATTGAAAGGTAGATGGCAACTCAAAAATACATTTTCATACCAAAAGCAATTTTAACAGTTGCTTTTTCAGTAGTTCCTGGACCCAGTAGGTTCATCTATATTGTATCTAATGGATCCCATGATAGACCAATCTGGCATGTGCAACTTCCAGGATGAGTTCTTATCCTTGTTAGAAATCAGAACTCAAATTGGTTTGGAAACCTGTATCTGTCTCCACATCTGAACAAAGCCCTAGGCTGCACCTCTAAATCAGAGAGGAGGATCACTGATGGTCTGTAGCCCTCAGCTGGACAAAGGGCATGGACTTAGGCTGTTCTTGCCAGCTCAAAATTCCCCTGTGAGGAAAAATTTGCAGTTGGCATAACCTTGGCAAAGACAGCTTCTCCACAAGCCCTGAAGCCCTCTCAGCTGTAGAGGTTGTAGACGGGAGGGTGAGGAGAGAGGAAGAGAGAAACCAGAGCTGTGCTGCGCAGCCAGTCCCTATAAGCTAGCACAGTACTCCAGGGCCAGTGTTTGGCCTTGAATTATTGCAGTAGAGATGGGAAGTCAGTGATCGGCTTCTGGATGTAACCCCACATTGCCAGGAGGGAACTTGGCCTGTGATTTTCAGCAGAAATCTAACAAAACGGGCATTTGGGGATCTGTATTTCACTTCCTCCTCCACTGGAGGAGTGTCTTGGGGTTTTTAAAACTGACTGTGGGTGTGATGTGAGAGATTTGAAGCAGCCTCCAGCGGTGCACAACAAAGGGCTGGTCGTGAGGTTTGTGGATTTGAAGGATGCACTAGCAAGAAAATGACAGAGAGGAGATTTGGGGCAACTCAAGGCTAGGTGGAGCCAGTTCGGAAGGGAGGCGCTGTTAATGGCAGAACTTTGTTATTCATGAATCTGGGAAGGCAGTGCTCTTTGAGGAGAGGTAGTTCCAGCTTGCTGGTGGGCCGGCAGGAGCAGGATGCCTGCCTAATTGTGCAGTGCCTTAGAGCCTTAGGCGTAATAGCTATGGAACTACAATTTTAATAGCTCTTTTGAGTATGTTGCCGTACAAGTGGTCTCAAGCCTGCTCTTAAACTACTTCACCCAGTAATGATCGCCACTGGCAGCAAGATGCCTGTATGTGAAACATGTTTGTTGTTTTAAATGCCAACAGTTAAGCATCTGCTCCAAGTGCTGTCTTGTCACTCCGAACTCTTCCTGGTCTCTGGGTCTGGTCTGTTCTTTAATCACAGCAGTTGTCCCTGTGTTAGACCTGCTTCTGGTACCAAGCGAGTTTTAGCTGCAGTTCAGTTTATGCGGTGAAATGGAGTGCAGTTCCCAGTTGGCTTGTATGACGTTTCTGTCCTGAGTGGGCCCCACCTTGAGGGGATGAAGGAGAGAGGGGCAGAGGGAGGCTGGTGTGTTTCTGAGCCACCCTTCAGTGCTGGGTGTGCAGCTCTGAAGAACTGCCAGGTTTCCTAATCCGGCTGTGGCTGCTGAGTGCCATGTACCCTGGCTCCCAACATTTTCTTTATGCAGGCTGGAGGAGTGATTTACAGCCCTCTGCCAAGTTCTGACATAATTGTGTCTGGCAACCGCAGAAGAGATTGCCAGTTTTAGGACTAAGGCAGAATTTCTTGTCTTTGTCACTTCCTGAGGAAACTTTTGATGGCCCTTCAGAGAGACTTTGGGAGGTGGCTTGCTAACTGACATCTGAAGTGACCTCCACTACTGCTTTCCTCTTGTATGTGTTTATCACATTTTTATACTGTGGCTGTTCATCATAGGACCTAAAGGAGTCAGTATTGGAAGAGACCCAGAGGTGATCCTTTGGCCCTAAAGCTCCTTATAACTTTCCTGACATATTTGTCTCACCTGTTACTAAAAAATCTCCCCAGCATTATGTCCCAGAGATTAACTGCTCTTACTGTAGAGAGTTTTTCCCAAATGTAGTCCCTACATCTTCCTTGCCTGAGACTTCATTTCTTCACCTTCCTGTTTGTGTTTCCATTTTCTTGCTCACAAGAAGTCACTTGCTGGCATGTGTTCTGCTAGCATGTAGTCTGAAAATACTGTCTGAAGCCGGTGAACCTAGCCTTGTAGAAGGAGTGACACTTCCTCTATGGAAGAGAAGGAGGTTTCTTCAGGAGTTTCTCCACAGCTGAATTTCAGTTGCTTGGTATGGAGAACAGTTTATTGGCTTTGACGATGTTATGCACCTCTGTGTGCAGTGTTTGCACATGTGGGCTGTGGAATTGAGCTCAGAATTTGTTTGATATTTAAAGTAATTTGGAATATGATAATTCTCTTGAGAAAATCTCTCGGGTTTTCCTATCTTCATACCATGATAATGTAAAGATCTGGATACTGTTGGATGGAGAACAAATTCCTGTAGCTGAGTGTCAGACCTTTCAGTGCAAAGTGTAAGTACCCACTCTTCCTCTTTAAATAACGATTATACTGAACGCTATCTGTCTAAGAGAAGAACAGAGACTGACAAGTGATTTTTTTCGTGTTAATTGTTCATCATCATCTACTTATTCATTCATGTTTTGCTATGTAAACAACTAGCTCTATCATTAGATAAATGTTTGAATCATGACTTTGCATGGCTGTCTGTCTTGTGGAGTCATTGCTGTGAAATGTCCATTGTCGCAGCCTTTCCATCGGGCGAGCCCTCATCTGCTTGTGTCTCCTAACCACTTAGTTCTTTGCTTTGTAGTGAAACATCAAATCACGTGTAAAACTGGACAGTGATTTTAAGTCCACAAGGAACTGAAAGGCTGACAGCCAGCCACACGGTTAGTGTGGCTACATATGCCTCATTGCCTTGGGAAATAGTATTCTCAGTATTCTTCCTTGCTGTGAAGGACTTAGGTGTGCATGTAATGCTTCCATACTCCATTGCCCTGTTTTGCCGTTCAAAAGAACATCTGCCAGCATACTGAAGAAGGCTGGGGCCGAGGTTATTTTAGGATTTTTTTGAAAAAACTATTGCATAAAAATCTAGTTACATAACAAGTGAAAAATGCCTTTTCTCTTGTATTAATAAACAAGTACATTCAGAAGATTAAACTAGCCTTTTCCCATTAGTCTATAATATATTTAAATGGCTACAATCAGATTTTTGCAATGTGTATCTTTAATGTCTAGGTAAACAATTTATCAGAATTTATCAGAATTCAGAATTTAATATCGACATTCGCCGTAATGGCTTTCCTGATGTAGCTACAAAACTTTTTTATTTATTTATATCTTCCAAAAGTTTTGGGTGGGTTTGCTTAGAAAAGTGAGTAGACTGGGTTATGACCCAAACATCCTTTTAGGAAAAGGTGAGTGCAGAGGCCACATTCTGCTTTCGTTTCCAGCAGTACACCCAAATTGGATTTCTGGAGCAGCAGAAGGCAGGACTTGAAACAGGTTTTACTTTCAGTAGCTACAAAGCCTCTGAAGGGTAAGCTCATTATTACTAATCAGCTGGGCAGCAAAAGAATAACCGAGTTGCTGCACGTGATCAGCTCCCATCCACTGATGTTAAGCTCTCAGCTGCCATCCGCTGCTTATAACTTTGCTGTTGAATGAGACCCTGCTCTGGCTGTCATCCAAAAATCATACGCAGATTGTAGTTTTACTGTCTCTCAAATTGTATTTATTCATTTATAGTGTTACCAATTTTTTTAGATTTTTTTAGATTTCCTCAGCCCCTCGCTTCAGTCCTTTGTGTTTTATTTCTCAGTACTGGCTGGAAATTTGCGAAACATCTTGTTTTAGAGTAATCTTGAGAAAAAAAGTAAATTCTTTCTTTTGTACGAAAATAAGGAAGTTCAATTGGTAATAAACTTTTTTTTTTTAACACAGATGAATGCAGTTATGGCTCTACTCAGTGCTGAGGCAGGCTGTATGAAGCAACCAGAAACTCTGAATACGAGAAATGTCAGAGGGGAAGAAAAACCCTGTCATTCTCATCAGGCGATTCCTTTTAACCGGCTTAAGTCACGCCATGTTCAAAGGATGCTTTTATATTACATTTAAAGTATGTTTTTTGAGCCTGTGGCTGATGGCACAACTTGTTTCTAAGGTGATAATTTGCCTTATTGATAGGGTGTGTTGCAGTTAGAGCGCAGTTTAAGGAAGTGGCAAAATAGGCATTAGCTGAGATGGTTGTGGGCAAAGGCCTCTGAACCTGCAGGGCTTTTGTGTACGGTAGTGTTTATAAATTACAGTGCTGGTAAATTTTGCTAGTGATGGGTTGGGTCTGTGCTGAGTATGTGGATGCTGTGGACTTTGCAAGTGGGTAGGCTGAATAGACCTTTCTAAAATTTCTCAACTCCTTGTTGAGAGAAGCTCTTCCAGGGAAGCTGGAGCCGTAGCTCTGCTCTGGTTGCGGTCAAACACCTACCTTTTCTTTTGCCTCCCTTCTGCTCCTTCCATATGCCATTTGTCAAGTCATCAGGACTGTTAGACCCTCCAGGGACTGTGTTGATGATGTATTTCCTGTCTGTGTCCCTGTTCAGGTTAGATCAAGGCAGGCACCGTTTTCTTCCTTTCCTACCCCTTGGTTTTGAGGGGCAAGATCGAGGGTGCATCAAAAGTGAACACATCTGGCTTTAGCAGGTTTGCAATGTTGACCCCACTTTTCCTATGGTTCAGGTGCTGCATCAGAAACCAAGCTGTTGAGTGCAGGGCAACTTGTTTCTCCTCAGCTTCAGTGGTTTATTGGGAGGCATTTATTGATGGGAGGCTGTGGTTCGGAGTTGTGGTTTGATCATCTTGCCATCATCTCCACCTCTTCATGAAGATTTGTGTCTTCCTCTGCTCTTGTTATTCTGGAGCCCCTTCTGGGGCCAGCTGCATGCCCAACATTTGGATACCAAGAGTTACCCTCCAAAAGGTTTGGGAAAGATAGCTGGGAAACTCGGAGGGTTCAGCTGGTGTGGTCTATTAAGATCCTGACATCAAAGGGAACAAATGCTTTTGTTCTGGCTAAATTATAGTGTGCCTGTCAGGAGTTTCAGTCCTTCTCAGGATTGGTCTCATTCTTTGATGAGCTTATCCTGGGAAATCCATGGATCTTGTTTTTAGTGTATTGATCATTTACTATCCCCAGAGCTGGCAGCACTTGTTCAGTTCAGTAACTATCTATTCCCTCTTCTGCTCCTTAGTTTCCTCACTCTGCTGTACACGCTGGCATGCAGGCTAATAGCCAAGAGCTCCCTACTGTCGTGGCTTCAGATGCTCCCCACCAGCTCTGCAGCCCTGTGGGAGAGCCAGACCCACAGCAACTGGCACAAAGGACTGTGGTGCAAAGCCCTCCAGGCACAACCAAAGATCTCGCTTGTGGGGAGCTCTGACATCCCTGGAGCTTTCTGTAGGGAAAAGCATGAGGGCATGGGTGGGGATAGCTTGTCTTTGGGGAGCGTGGGTAGTGACCCTGCCTGCTGGGGTAGGAAGAATCATAGAATCTTCTGGTTGGAAAAGACCTTTGAAATTATTGAGTCCAACTGCACCCATCATCTGCTAAACCATGTCACTCAAAAACTCATCTACTCATTTTTTAAGCACCTCCAGGGATGGTGACTCAACCACCTCCCTGGGCAGCTGTGCCAGTGCCTGACTACCCTTTCGGTAAAGAAATTCTTCCTAATATCCAGTCTGAACCTCCCCTGGCGCAACTTATGGCCATTTCCCCTTGTCCTGTCAGCTGTCACTTGAGAGAAGAGATCAACACTCACTCTGCCACAGCCCCCTTTCAGGCAGCAATAGACAGTGATGAGGTCTCCCCTCAGCCTCCTCTTCTCCAAGCTAAACAACCCCAGTTCCTTCAGCTGCTCCTCGTAGGACTTGCTCTACAGCCCCTTCACCAGCCTTGTCGCCCTTCTCTGGACGCGCTCCAACACCTCAATGTCCTTCTTGTAGTGAAGGGCCCAGAACAGAACACAATACTCGAGGTGTGGCCTCACCGGTGCCGAGTACAGGGGCGCAGTCACTTCCCTTGTCCTGCTGGTCACACTGTTTTTGATACAGGCCAAGATGCCACTGGCCTTCTTGGCCACGCTGGTGGCTCATATTCAGTCGGTTGTCAATCAACACCCCCAGAAAAGGAGTGCTTGCCACTTCCTATCTTCCCTGGTCTTGCTCTGATGGGCTTTCCGTTTGTAAGCCACTATGAGCTAGTGCGCAGCCTGGTCTTTTCTTTCTAGCTTTCATGGCCTGGTATTCCTCAATGCTTAGCTTACTAATCTTTACAGTAGATTTAAGGTGGTTTGTTTTTTCCCCTCCACTTCTTTGGATGATTTGCTACATTATAAAATATATATATATAAAAAAATCCTACCTCTATCCAGCACTAACCACACCCATGGGTTAGATCATCCCACGCTTTTTAGACAGGGCAGGGCAAGCCTTCAGTGCTCTGGTCCTTGTTGGGGCTTATCATGCCCCCCTCTATCTTGCCTTTGCAGCCTTGAGGCGGATTGTGTGAATATAACTGCAGCACCTTGCCAGAAAGTGGGTGAAAGCTGCTGTGGGGCATGCACTTCCAAAGTAAATGAGGATAAAATGTGCTCTTATTCTCATGAAGATGTTTTTCTTCTCACTACCTAGCATGTAGAGACTGGGTAATGGTGTAAGGGTCAAGGTAAAAGGAAATGTTTAAATTCCATCTCAGCTTAACATGTGATATGCCAGGAAAGAGACATGTTTCAATTTTCTTCTGAGACATCTTATACACCCTTCCTGTGAACGCTTGCAGCTTTGAGCACCACCACAAGAAGGCAAATCCAAGCTTTAGAAAGCCGCCAGCAGAGGTGGATGGGAGGCCAGCTTGGAGCACAGCCTTGTGTAAGCAAATGCCAGCGGTTTAATTTACAGTCTCCAGCCTCACAAGGCTGATCATGAAAGCTGAACAACAGGCAGTGGAACAAACGCTTTTTATTTTCGCCAAGCTATTTTTAAACATAAATGCTGGTTAGTGCATGGTCTTTATATTTCTTGGAGGAGAGGGTAGAGCAGTTGTGGTTTTGCTATTTGTTTTGGACAGACTATGTTCGTATTTGGGCAACATGTGGAAGTAACATGTGCCTGAAATCCAGCTACTAAATACTTTGTGTCCCCAAGTTATTGTTTCCTCCTTTGTCAGCAGAGCGACAGGATGCTGTAGACGTCATCGGGTGTCCTGGTTGGACTAGTCAGCCTCTGCCAGGCACACTGGGAGGAGACTATAAATAACTGTAAGGGCAATCTTTTAAAATTATAAATATTAGCCTCTTGCAGGAATTCACCTACAGTTAGGACTCTCCGAGGCAGATCTTCCTTTACTTTACAGCCTGTCTACAGAGCCAGAGCGAGCTAGAAGAGGTTCCTAAAGTGGGTTTAATTTTGAAAAATTAATTTTTTGGCCCATTTAATTCTGCAGCAAACAAAATGTAATAAGTGTCAATAGGATCTCATGTTTCATCAGCAAAGCTGTGCATTTGAGCAATGGGATGTTTGGAGTCGTTTGTACATCCTCCCATGCTCACTGGTGACCCGGGCGATACTGTGGGCATTGGAGTAGCTTTAACCTTCTCTGTCTTAGGCTTGCAGTTAGTAGCCGGTGCCTCGTCTACAGGATTGCCGTTGCTTATGTTGTCTAGATGTGCCTATTTCTTACTTATGAGGTTGATGCTGGGGATGTAGCAGCAGAAATCATTAAGTATTCGGTCAACATCTGGCATGTGCCAATGCAGAGAAGCTGTAGTAGAGATCACCGAGCTTCCCAAAGACTGATGTGAAAAGCATCCCTGAGAGGACTCACTTGCATGTGGTGTGGAGTCACAGCAAGGCTCAGGTTGGCACCTGGGACTTTAATTCTTTTTTTAACTACC
Source organism: Tapera naevia (assembly GCA_033556795.1). Classification (NCBI taxonomy): domain Eukaryota; kingdom Metazoa; phylum Chordata; class Aves; order Cuculiformes; family Neomorphidae; genus Tapera; species Tapera naevia. The sequence continues at coordinate 9,531,632 of JAUMJJ010000022.1, read as the reverse complement.
TGATTTAAGGGGGACAAAGTGCATTATCACTATGATTAGTAGTTTAGGAGTTAGAAGCATATTACAACTGCAAAATCTGAGGTTTTTGTCCATGCGCAGCCTCAGTTTTAATCTCAAGCAGCTTCCGCTGTCTGTGGAAGCAAATACTGTTGTGTGTTTGCTTAAGGCAGTCTTTATTAATTAAAAAAAAAACAACACTGACTGACACATACCACTACCAGCCTGTAAGGGCACACTTCCGCTCTGTGGTTGGATGTCTGGTAGTTGGTTAATTCCTGGAGGGATTTGGGAAATGAGAAAGAACAGTTTCCCTTTATTGGATAGGAAGCCTGTTATCTTCTTTTTTTTCTTTATCTCTTTTTTTTCTTTATCATACTAAATATAAGCAGGTCCATATTGAGAGTCATAAAATCAACACTTGCATTATATCTTGTTAATGGTGATATGAATAGGAAGCTTCCAACCACTTAGAGGTCAGAAGTCCTTCATAGTGCATAATCCATGCTGACTTCAACCTTCATAATATTATGGGAAAATCTTATTTTTAGGATATTCAGTTCTTGAGTTTGCTACAAACATGTTTTTTTTTTCTTATGTTACCCTTAAGTCAGCATTTTTCTTCTTAATTTTTGGATGATACTGCTCTTGTGGAAAATTCAAGGAAAGTTGGACTTCTGTTTCTGTCAGCTTGCTTGGATGTCAGTGAAGGTATTAGACATTTAATGTCTTCAGTGGTTATGACTGCAGCAGCAGAGTGTAGTTTGTGTAAATAGTCTTCAGAGTCAACTGTTCTGTCCTTTGATATTTATTTTTTCCCTCCTTGGATATTTTTCTTTATTTTCTTTTTCTGCAGAGTGTGCTTGAAAAGAATAAATAATGAAGCAGACAAATGGAGCATATTTTATGTGACAAAAATGACAGTTGCATAAAAGCAGATAACAGGAATTGCTGATTTAATGTGATGTTGCTGAAGCCCTAATTTGAGTAGCATCCTTAAGTATGTGTTTGATTACAAGCGTTGGAGTAATTCTTCAGCAGCAGTGTGTCAGGGTACATGGTTCAATCTTCGCTCAATGGGCTAAATTGAATTCCAAGCTTAAAGCTCAGTGTACACTGTGTACAGTGCCGTGTGGAGGAGGAAGATAAAAAGTTTATGTAAATTAAGCCTGTGAGATAACAGCTGTTGAGTGACTCCTGTCATTTAACATTAAGAGCAGTTAAAATAGCTTAGTTTTACTTCTGCTTGTTTTTCAGCGTTTGGTGGGCTTTTTGGAGATGGTCCCAAACAGGAAAACACAGAAAGCATCTGTCCTGAGAGGGACTTCTCAGTACCTTCTGTGTGGCTCAGTCTTTTCCTGCTTTGCGGGGGGAATAACAAATCCACTCTTCTTCTGCTCTGGTTATTCTTGTCACTTGAGGAGATGACATACTAAACTTGATGCTTTAGCATTACAATTTAAATGCTTCCAGCAGCTTTTCAGTTGAGATTTGTGAAGTTCATAGGCTTTTGACCATTTCTGGTTTCCAGTTTCTGAATGAAGATAAGAAAAATTGACCAAATGAACAAAAACTTTCTTCTATGAGTCAGTTCTAAGTTAGATACTTATTTCCTGGTTATTTCTGTGGTGGAGAGAGGAAGGGATTTTAACAGTAACAGCAACAGAACTAATTTCTGCTCATTTTAAACGCTTTTTCCTGAAAGTTGAGTTTTGTGGCACTAGTGGTATCAGCTTTAGGAGTTGCTAGGTTTCATTCTCACTGAAATCAACAGGAGGTGAATACATTCAAGAAGTCAGCTGCTTAAGAGATACAGCTTTGCTCTGATAATGTCTTCCATTATGTGAGACTGCTTGGTGCAGATATTTTTACTCTCAGTAAGTTCACAACAGCACACTGTAAATCCACAGATAAAAAACCTCAGCCCTGCCTTTTATTGTGGTGTGTTTGCTCTTATCTCTTCAGTTTACTTGCATGGATGACAGGGGAAAGCACCAGATTGGTCCTTATGACACTGTTTAAAATAAGTGGCGATGTTTACTGTATTAAGGAAAGCTTTAGATCCAGACAGTAGGCGAAATGAACACAAAATTACTACTAATCAAAGCTAATTAAACATAATACTTTGTTAAAAAATTTCTTAACACAGTTTATGCAAACCTCTGATTTTACATTCTCAGTCCTGCCCATCAAGTCAGGAAATTAAAACCTCCTTGGTTTCAAGGGTTTTAGACCTCTCCTTGGTGCCATTTAACACCCTTGTAGATGTACATTATCTACATGATATCTACATTGAATTGTACATAACAAATAACGGTAAATTCCAGTAAATCTCAACCCTGGGGGAAGGCAGATGTTCTATTGTTTGGAAGGCTAATGAAGGCAGGTTTCCAAAGGTTTTGGGTGGTCTGGCAAATTCTGAAGGCAGCCTGGTTAAAGAAGGTGCCATTAGCAGCTGACTTTGGCTGTTGGGAAGGAATAGTTGTTTGCGTCTGATTGTTGGTAGGGGATATAGCCTTTACTAGCGCACCACTAATTTGGAGCAAAGATCTGGGGCAGTGAGGCTAGTTCCCATTTGTCTTTATATAGCTGCTCTGTGAAACTCTGCCTCCTTCCTCTCTGTCGCCTGTTGTTGCAAGAGAGAAGAGATCAGGCTTTTTCTTTTCTCCAAGACTGTAGTTTTCAACTCATGTTTCAGTTGGCAGTCAAAATTTGTGGTTTTTTTCTTCCTATTTGGTATGAAATGCAATAATATGTTGCAGGTGAAGTAGTTAAAGATTGGGAAGGGAATATCTGAACATTGAATTAAGTTGCTTACTGAGCTTGGATGGACAAATTTGAAGGTAATTCAGTCCTTTTACAAATTTTCCAGGCAACCACTGGACAATTTTTACATTACTGAAGTAGTAAACTGAACGCCAGGAGCTATTTCCTCAAGTGCTGTACCTAGTTGATGTGCATATAATTGATTGCATAAGAGCCACTGCCTTCATTTAGTAAAAGAAAATCACTTTGTTGGGACTTGGACGCAATCTGTCATATAAAGCTATAACATTTGTATTGAATTATCAATTCTAGACTATCTGGAAGATTTTTAATATCTTCTGCGTGGGAACAGGTATATCTGATCTTCACCCCCACTCTCCATTTTGTAAGTGACACTAACAAACCTATAATTTGAAATTATGGCCCCTAATGATAGGATTGATAAGAGAAGAGACAGGGTATTGGAGTATGAGCAGAAACTTGTGTCAAGCAGCAATTCAGGTCAAAGATTATTTCTTTGTCATGCCGTTATTTTGAAAGTCTCAGCTGCTCCAAATAAATGTGGGGAAGGTTCACTTAGAAAAAGAATTTGGTTTGGAAAGAATAGCACAGAATTTTTTATCCTATTTTTGCTGCCAAACTGGATTCAAACCCAACATTTGTCAGGATGCTATTGCCTGAAATGTTTACTGAACTATGAAAGCATCAGGTTATTTTTGTATTTAGTCTGAAAATTAAACTCAGTTTCTGTGATCACTGCATTACACAATGATGATGAATGATATTTAACCAGATCATTATGCTGGTATGTGTACATATGGCCAATAGAGATAACAGCCCCTGCAGTCAATACTCATTATTATTGACAATGTGATGTCCAGTGACTTGTCAGTTACTTCCTTACACTTATCCCTTACTTAATTCAGGGTCAGTTATCGTTATCGGGATTACTAAACAGATATTCACACAGGTTTTTCCTGCATTTTAATAGAAATTTATCTGTGGGAAGAACAGTACATCGAGTCTATTCCTGTGACTGCTAGTATGTTTTGAGATGGAGTGAGTAGGAAAAGAATGGCAGCGTGCCATGCATTCTCTGAGGTTTGTTGAGAGCATAAGCTCTGACCATTTGAGTTGCCAAAATCAGTTATAATTGCATAGGCATAAAAGCAAGACTTATTTTTTTTCCTTGTTTTACTTTGGCTTTATTTAGCTCCTCCCTGATCATGTTTCACAGGTTGGAGAGATCTGCTAAGTTTTCTCTTAGTTTCTACTTCATTGGCCCAGGGAGATGATGAGTGGTGACCACCACCCATTTCAGGCACCACAGTAGGAATTTTCCTGTGGTAACCCAGGGCTCTCATTTCTTCTCCTCACCTGAAAAATGAAGTGATCAGCATAGAAGTGATCATACCTAAGTGTCTGTAGTGGTCCTGAGATGGGAAATCAGCAAAGCAGTAGCAGAGAGGGGTGGTTAAGGTGAATTAGGGTGGTAGGAATGAAAGGTGGGAGAGAATACCATGGAGTGTGGGATAATATGCTTTCTTATCGCTTACAGGGCATCTGGCAGGGTAGGTTTACCTGCTAGTTTGTGTTATGCCTTGGTCAGGAGGGTCCTATGATTCAGTGATCAGTAGAAGGCAATTAGCGATATGATTCTTGTTTGGATGGTAGTAACTCTAAAATGTTCCACAGCTATAGGTCTCCTAAAAATGAAGAAAAAAAAAATCCATCTGTGGTGAACAACATTGTTGGTACTGCGCATATGAGTGTTGCAGATTTTTTTTTTCTTTCTTGGTTCATTAATTCAGTGATGTTTGTGTGGGTTATGGGCATCCCTTTGCAGCTGCCTTTCCTATGTTCATACCACTCATTGTCATACAGGGCTCCCAAGGCAGTAACAGCAGTGGGAGATGCTCGTGTTTCCAAGGGAAGGCACTCAGGCACTCTTCTTTCTATCTCTGTCTGTCCCACCTGCCTAGTTCTTGTAACTCCATCGTGCAATCCTCTTTCCCTCCTTGAACCTCGTGGTTCCCAACTCACTTGAGCAATTTGGTCAGTGGTCTTTCTGCTTTCCTCTGGTCCCACTATGGCCAGGTTGACTGTTACGTTCTCCCTTAGTACCAGGAGTCACCAGGTGGTGCTGTTTCCCAATTAAATGCCCTCCCTTGCATTGCAGCACAGTCCAGCCCTTGTAGAAGGGTTTTGTGATGGGTTTGTGATGGCGCTTTCTTTGGTGGGCAGCTGTGTCAGGTAGTGGGTGGTCCTGCTTCTTGCAATGCGTTCAGTCTTGAGTCAGATTTTTTGAAGCAAAGCTCTTCTCTGTGACTTCATCAGCCAGTGCCTTGTTCAACACTGAGGTCCTGCTAGAAGGCTGCACTGCTTCTGCACAGCTTGTGACCATAGCTGTTGTATTCAAAAGCCACATTACTGTAGAGTACAAGTAAGTCTCACTAAGGATGCCCTTGTATTTTGCACTGTTTGGTCCCTCCATCCAATGGAGGGTTTTTGCACCTTCCTTGGCATCTACTGCTACTCCAAAAGAGGTTTGCATGTGTGTGACACTGCTCCCTGTAAGGTGCTTCTCTTGTTTCTCCTCTCATCCTCTCATCTAATTAGTCGACTAGACTGATATAACCTTATTTGCAGCTGCTTTTTATAGAGATCATGCTCTTGCTTGAAACTGTAGAGGCAGTTAAAATCAAGGAGTTCAGCATCTCAAGCAAATAGCTAATGTACCCCCAAAAGCCACAATTTGAGATGAAGGAATGCAAATAAACACCAAGTTCCTGTCTTCCTTTTCATGAAGCTAAGCACTTCTTCCTCCGCAGCAATCTATACCACATGCTGTCAAGGGCATAAGAAATTGATTGATTGAGATTCTGCTCTTTGATTTCAGTTTAAAATCCTCGATTTCTCTTGGCAGCTCAACTGCTCCTGTGAATTTGATAACTTGTGTGGAAAGCGGAAGGAAATATGTCAGAAAAGACAAGAATTAGCTGGAAATCTGATGTGGGGAAGCAGTTTCTGAATAATATTAATAATGATTGAAGACTCTTATCTTTGCCATCCACACTCCTGCTGGTGTGGCAGCATAGTTACCTTGCACTTTGTATGATAAGATGCAGTGATAAAGTATATATATTTGAATTAGAGTACAGGTGTGGCATTTTTTTGGATGAAGTAGATGAGCTTTAAAAATTGCTAAGTTGGGCATTCTGGGCTAGGTTGGCTGTAGTGTTGATTTGTTCTTATTTTTTAGTATATCCTACAGCTTGGCTGTTCTCGGGTCGTGTTGAAGAGGAAGCAACTGAGGTAGCTGGAGTACTGACCTACAGGCTGTGTTTTCTTCATCAGTTACACTTCTGTTTTGCCTTATAGTTTTATTTATTTATTTTTACTGCATTGGAGTTACTTTAAAGAATGGCTTTGAAGGAAATTCTTTATTCTCCCTTTCCCTCTGCAGCCCTCTATCTCATAAATAAAGATCACTTTATATACCCGTGCCAATTTTACAAGGGAAAAAGAGTTGGCTGGTCATAAGTTAGTACAGTTTGTAAGCTCTGGGTAAGAAAATGTGCAGCAGCCTCATGGGTGACTTTGTGATGTCTTGAATAGCAGATAGTTTAACTGACTTCTAACCCTGCCGCCCATTGCTAGTGCAGTGTAAAACAAGGATTTGTTCCTTAGCTCCTTTTCTGACTAGGTCATCTTTCCAGCACGGTCTTGCTTTCTTTCAAGGTGATAATGTTCCTTCTCTCAAGTACCCACAGTTGGAGGAACCTTGCCACACCTGCAGTCAGATCTTCAACTGCAATTAGTCGAGTGCCTACTGGCTGCCAGATGAGAGAGCAGGCTTTGGATGAATCCTTTTGAAAAACAAGTGTCTGGGGAAGAGAAAGGAGGGAAAATACAGCTGTTCCACTCATCTTGGAAATTCTTCAGGCTACAGCTGTGAGTTTTCATGCCTTCAACTCAGCATGAAGAGCTTGAGATTGGAGCTCTAGTTATGATAGCAGTATATTGCCAAGTATCTTGGAAAAAACTCTAGGAGAGACTTCAGTTTCATATAATATTACATATGTGAAGATATGAATGTCTCTAGGAAAGTGAATTTATTGTTAACTTTAGCTACTGTACAGACATTAGCTGCTCTTCTCATCTCTGACCAAGCATATCACTTTGATAGGATACTGAAGTGCTTTTGACCATCTATGCTTGCTTTTGTACTTCGTATTTGGTGAGGCCACATTGTTAATTGGGGTCTCTGGACTTACTCTGACAAAAGTAGACAGATGGAGAGATTGTAATTAATATTGCAATTCAGGGTAGGGGAGGGCTGGAGATAATTACATTTGTCTATGAGAGTAAAAAGAATGCAGCAATGTCTTAAAGAAGATGTATTTGAAACTTGGGCGTTAGGGGGTTTTATCTGTAAAAGATTGCTGGGCTGGAATCTGGTGGAGAGCAATGGACCTGTCACAGTGAATATGGACAACCTTATTGACTCCAGAGAAGTCTGCAAAATGGCAGGACAAGTAGGACTGCATTCCCTGGCTCCAAGTATGGCAAATATCAGAGCAGCTATGCATGCCTGAGTGTAATTCCACAGGAAGATGTGTGCAGGATGCGTGTGAGAGGAAACCACACGCTGAATAATTGCACTGGTAAGGGAGCCAAAACCTGGCAGCAGGCGTTTGACTTTGGTAGCTTATTTGGAGTGGGAGAAGTTGACAGAGCTACAGACACGTCCAGCCCTGAGGCAGAGCAGATGGGCAGTCACTGTACGTGTTTTACTAGCCTATGTGGACAAAAGGAAAACAAATTGGGAGAAAGGATGAGGTGATACATTATGCATTCAGAGGGCAGATAGCATTAAGCACTGGCCAGCACATTTTTTTTTTTTAATTTAAAAATAGCTGTTTAAAAATATGCAGGTGGTATTGAAGACACACATAAATATCAAACATGTGGACTTGGCACTTGACTGCCTCTCCAGGCACTTAAATGGTTCTTTGTCACTTTATTTTCTGAACACTTCACAGGTATCACTGGTTTGAATACTCATAATGCTGTTACAAGGTAAAATCAAGTAATGATTATTTTTATTTAACAACTAGTGAAACGAGAATGATAGTCAGGAATTCCTGTGCAACACTAGGAGGAAGGATTGTATTCTGATATAACGGGACTGACCTAGTTGGGGCTAGAAAAATGTCTGAGAACAAGGGGTGTGCTTACTATGTGTGGAGGGAATTAGAATTAATATAATTCCAGTGCATACGGGAAGAAAAACCCTTATTCTGTAGCTGATTCATGCTTCACAACAGCAGTGTTGGCCTGAAATTACGCTCGCAATTAGAAATGATGTGTAGGGTGTTTTACTGTGGGAGAATTGACACAGACCTTTCTAACTTTATGGGAGCAGTGTACCGACTGACTTAAAAGATACCAATTTTACCCCATGTTATGAGTTTGAAGAAGGGTGTACAACAAACAAATGCAGAGAGGGATATTTTTTTAAGGTTCACACATGGAAGTTCACACAAAAGAACTGTGGTGGTTGCTACTGAAGAAGTGGGACACTGCAGAATAATCTAAAACACAGTTACATCAAGATTTGTGTGTTCGTGCTGGGATCTTGGGGAAATCGGTTCCTGTATTCAGTGGGAGTGTTGCTGTTCATTTGCCAGGAACCCTTCACTCAGGAAAATACAGGGTAGCACATTGACACTCCTGGAGGTCAGCTCTGGTTCCAGTTCTTCACTTTCATATCCCTGTATGTCCCTCAGGCCTTTGCAGAACTGGTGGCGTGAGGCTGTGTATGATGTCTTTTGAAGCTCTTGTTGCAGAAGTACGTTGTCAGGCCTGGTCATGAAGAAGGTTGGACAATTAAAGGTTATGGTAATGGAGTAGGGAGGAAAAACACAATGGACCTCTTAATTGGTAGAAGTTATGTATTCTTTTGATCATACAAGCAAGGCTTCAGAGGACTTCAGCCTGCATCGTTCTGGTTCAGGCTGAAGCCTCGGACAGCTTTGTGTGGTGAAGTGGCTGAGAGCCAATGTGTCAGTCTAAGGGCTGCTCTTGTATTTTCATCTGTGCGCTGGTGCAGTGGTGGGATTTGCTCATTTGATACATCTTGCAGATGGAAAAACTGAATACAGCGATAAGCTATTTGCACTTATTCCTAGACATCACTCCGCAGTGCGTGGCTGCGTGTTCACTGGGACAAGCCTGATGCTTGGCAAATTCAATTCAGTCCCGGGGTGTCTCTGAACCCAGGTCTGCTGAAAGGTATTTCTCCTTGAAACAGTGCCTTCAGACAAGTAAGTGATACCCAGATACAGGGAAGGATGAGGGATGTGTTTTAAGACTAGCAAAAGTTTATTGGGTAGAGTGATTCTTGAGTTAAAATACTGCCCTTGGAAACTGTCATCAGGAGTCTGTTGTGCATAACTCTTCCTTGTATGTTCATACACAGTTGTGAAACTTCCAAAGCCAGTTTCAGATGCTTTTCAAGCTGCCTGTCACAGCCTTCCAGAGCAGCTGTAACTGGATTAGTAAGATATGGAAAGTATTGCAATGCTGCCTGCATCTGATCATCTGAGTAATGATTAAAATGTTAATGACAGGCGTAGAGAACTAAAGCAGGCTGGAAATTGGAAAGCTTTATTTCGTTGTCCAGTTCATTGCTTTTTTACCTTCTGTTGGAGTTTAAAAGACAGCTGTAATCCTGTACCTTACCCCGTCATGTGCCTTTGGGTTGAGGACTGGCATCTCCAAAGCATTGAAGATGCAGGTTGGATATCTCAGTGCTGCATACTGGACCTTGTCCAAAGAGTGACATTTCTCCTAGATACCAGTCTGGACCAGACCTGAGCGTACATTTATGCCAAAGCCCAGTTTTACTTTACAGTGCAGGCCTAGTGATTTATTTTATGGTAGCTAATAAAATGCTAACCATCTAGCAGCGCTGCCATGCGATTACGTGAATGCTTGTGAATTTTCAAATTCCATTAAAGTCCTGCTGAGGATAATAGGAATAGGCCAAGGGGATTCAACTGTAAATCAAAAACTAAAGCGTGGCCAATTCTGACGGTGGAAAGAACAGCTATTTTAATGTGCAGAAGCTGAACTGCCAAGCCAAAACCAGCTGTGCTTTACAGAGCTACTGGAATGAAAGGTCTCTGTGCGTTTGCATTTTTTCTGAGACTCATTGATTATTTTTCTTCCCCTAAAACTTAAACCATGCCTTTCTATCTCAGATTTGCCTGGCCAGTTGCAGAGTTTTTGAGTGCCTTTTTGGATATTTAAAATATCAACTGCATTGATCATAAAGGACAATTTTATTCTTTTTGGCAACTTCATAGTAGTTCAAAACCTTTCATCTTTATATATTAACTACTACAACAATGAAAGTTCTGCACTGAGCAAGGCAAGGAGTTTTCCGATCTGCCATAGCATTAGCAGAAGTCAAATCTGTGTGACAAAGAGGAGAATTTAGCTTGGGAAGTCTTGAGCATAAACTGGCTCCTCTCTTATTTTTCAGTTAGTAATGAACCAGCCAAGAAGTCTGTCCAGTGGCATAAATGTGTGACAGGGAACCAGGAATTGTTGCTCCTCTCAGTAGTCAGGAACAGCCAGCTTCCTCTCTGAACAGATCCTCTTCCGGGAGACTGAGGCAGCTTTTTGACTATACCTTTGTTTTCTGTGTTTAATCAAGCCCTCCCTTGGCCCCTGTGCCTGAAAGAAGGCAGCATTATCTCACTGAAAGGTGCACTGAGCCAAATTTGACCACAGTTGGTTTTGGGTGCGTGCACTTATTGCACCTCTTGGTGCTACCTGTCTTGAGAAAGCTTCAGAACAGGTTGCTGGTAAGCTCCAGTATTGTGTTATGCCTCAACCTAGGGTTTTATTTGTGTGAGCAGATACGAATGATGAAGAAGCTATGCCCATGAGAGGCTACCTGGGGGTTACACTAGATCAGCCCTCACTGCATCAGTCCTGCACTTTTATCTCTTGATCAGAGGTTCTCAGAGAAAGGGCTGAGCTGTCAAATGATCATGGTGCCTTTGCAGTTGCTGTAGTTAACAGGTAAACTTTTGGGGACCCTGAGCACAAAGTAGCTCTGAGAGGCTGATGTGTTCCTGCTGTAATGTGCAGTGGGAGTCCTGCAGAGTTCCATGGAAGCCGCATGAGCCATGGGATTGATTTCCCATAACCAAGAGGTTATGGGAAAGGATAAAGACTTTATTTTCAAGTGTTTCTTTTATTATTGTTGAAATAATATTGGCTTTACCCGCTTTTCTGGAGCGCTTGGTATTAATATACTCAAGGTTGTTAGGGTGTGATCGTTCTTCAGATATGTAAGACAAATGCCTGTTAAACAGTCAGTTTTAATGAGACTGCTCTCTGTAGGTTATGTCTCAGTGAGTCTTGGTTATTATGAGAAATGCTTTGGAGGAACAGACATTTTTAATGGTAAAATTTTGTACAAATTGAAACATCATAGATTGAATCTTGGCTTTGTCTAAACTGATGGGAAAACTTTCATCTTTCTGCAGGAGCTGTGTGTTGGATCCCTGTGTTCTAGAGATCAGTTCTCCTTTACTTCTCAGTGTAGATTTTTGTGGCACCCATCTCCAGGATATCTCAGCCCTCTTTTAAAGCTGAAATGGGAAGTTAGTCATGAGATCTATGGTGCTTACAAGGCAGATGTTCTTTTTATTTTCCTTACTTTGTCAGTAGGAGGACAGAAAGCAGTTTCTTCAGTGTGTTTGTTCTTAGCATGCCATTTTCTTCTGTGCAATGCCATCTAGTATTCTTCTTTTATTTGTGTTTCCAGAATCCTAGAGTCATAAAAGGATTTTTGCATGGTTTGTCTAATTTTTACTTATATTAAGAACTCTGTGTTAACATAGCACAGAATGATTCTGTGTAGTCAAGAATAAAATAGCTGTTGCAGCAGTGTACGTAATTATAGGCCTGCTGTTTAGTCATCAGTCACAATATGAGTGGATTATTTTTGTGGATTCAACATCTATTCAATTTCAGATGTAAAAAGAATTTGTGAGGAACTTCTTTTGCTCAACACACTAGGGCTTGACGCATCTGAATCTATTAAAAGCTATTATGATATCTAGACTAAAGACTAATAACTTAGGGGTGTGTTATGGGGTAGTATAGTTCCCTTTAAATTGGAAAAGTGCTTGGAGGGCTGAGCCCTATGGTTGTGCAGAGGTATAAATGAGACATCCAGATTTAAATAAAAGAACTAATTTTTTGTCTACACTAGTTTTTTTCCTCAGGATGCACGCATTTGGAAGGGTGGATGGTGGAATATACCAACTGCCTATTTGTGGTGGAAGAAGGTTTTTCTTTTTAATATATTGCTCGTATTGAACTTCTGCTTTTTCTTTTTTTTTTTTAATCTTCCTCTATGCTGCTGCAAATCAACCAGAAGAAATCAGCGGCTTAGTTGTTGTTTGTCTGTGAAATAGTTGCCAGCATCCAGTCATTCTGTTGGCTTGAAATACAGCCTCACCTCCTTTACAGAAATGTAAGCCGAGAAGAGCAAAGTGGGGTGGTTCTCTGAGCAGGAGTGTGGGTGGAAGCACTGTTTTTTGTGGCATGCTGCTCGCTGTTCTGGCGCTCTTAAAATCCTCATGCCTAAATGGGTAGAGTATTTTAGAGGAGCGGAGAGTATCTGTTCAGGGTTAAATCAGGAACTGATGGTGCTTGCATTGGTTCCTTGTATTTATCAGAAACATGTGATACAGCTTCAGATTTCCATATCCATTTTGCTGACCAAAGGGAGATTCTGAAGCTACTTCTTCACTTCTTCTGGTGAACTAATAGTGGTTCCCTTACTCTGGATTAAGTTTCCACTCCTTTCCTTCCTCCCTCCTCCACCTCTTCTGCTTATCTCAGTACAATGCATTTTATAACTGACGTTTTGTATATGTTCTACAAAGCTCATGAAGAAGAAAGGGGAAACAAAATGAGCAGTTGGTCCCATGAATGATTCATCAAATGCATCATGAACATCTTGATTCAGAATAATTATTTTATATTTATTCCGTTCTTGTCACTCCTTTCATGGAGTGGTAGACTCTTGATCATGATGAGTCAAGTAGTGTGGTTCTGAAACCCTTGGATTTCCTATGGATAAGGCTTATTCTGAGGAATTGCAGGTTCTGTTCCTTGAAGTGTGACAGTACCACTATGACATAGATCGAAGATTTATTCCTTGGTGTATGTTATGTGTACACCAACATGGAGTAAAACAACAACAAAAATGGGTTAGAGGGTTTAAAAAGCTGATAAAAAGAACACTGAGAACTGAAAAAAAGAAGTCATCTACATGCGTGAATGTTACCCAAGCACGTGGCTTGGCAAGTCTATTTCTTATAAACCTTTAAACAAAAAGGAACAAAACAAGGATGATGATCCCCATCAGACCTTACATGGATATATGTAGATGGATATATGTAGAGGAAGACCATATAGCAAAGGACAGAGCAGATGGCAGCAGGAAAGCTTTGTTCAGTCTTAGCAAGGAGGTTTAATTAAATCCATTGCTGGGAAGTGATTGCCTTTTCTACTTCTTTGACAATGCTTTCCTTGCCTTCTATGAGATTAACCTGAAAGATAGTTCCGTGTTATCAATAAAAGATAAGGTCTGATTAGTGGTAAGAGATTTCAAGTTGTGTAGTGTTAATACATCATGATTTGCTTTCCTTTCAGTCAGGTAAGTGTCTTAATTTGGTGGGTGTGGGTATGGTAACATGGACTGAAAATTGTCTAAGTAGTTTTAAATTCAGCAATGGAATTACAATCCCTGTCTTAAGAAGGAAGCTTTTTCTTTTCTACTTGCTTCCCTTTTGTGCTCTAATTATACTCAGGTAGCCGGCTGCTTATATCCTCCAGGTGACAAAACAGAAGCTGGGAGTACTTGTTTCTGCTGAACCCCCTAGTGCAATAAATTGCCTGGCTCCTGGAAAGCACTGGCCACTGGCAGCAACAGTGGTCATTCTGAAGGCAGGCTTATTGTGGTCCAAGTCCGTTGGTTTCACTGGAGTTACACCAGGGGTAAATTTAGCCCTCTTGGTGTAGTTCAAGCTGCCCCAAGAACAAAGCATAAGAATGCCTTTAAGCTATTTGAGAACTCTTGGTGTGCCTGACACATGCCTAAGTTTAGCCGTGCTTGTTGTGGGAGATGAGAGGGCAACAGAAACTTTTTAAAGTTCATTTAACATTAGCGTGAAACATTGGTAAGAGTAAGAGCCATGAACTGAAAGATAAAGAGGGAGGAGCTTCCAAGAAAATGAGCTAAGCTTTAGTACATGCCTGTCAATGTCATGTCCCTGCCAGGGACTGAGTGCCTTTGGCTTAGGAGCTGTAATTGCAGCTGCCCTTCTGAGTGACCTGTCAGGAGGGCTGAAGGAAGTAGATGAAGCCATAAAGCATTTGTTGGGTCACAGGAGTCAGTGTCTCGTTTCAAACACAGTGGCAGAAACTCTGTCCCCAGAAGAGGGAAATGTAATTCCTCACACCCAGTGGGTGGTGGTTCTTGTTTCTTCACAACATTTAAAATCTGGAGTAATAATTAGATCCTCAGTTTTAGCACAGGGGACCTTTTTTTTTCTTATTAGTAGACCAGGCTGGCAGAACACATTAAAATTATACAGAGATGTCAGCTGGAATCAATAGGGAAGGCAGAATTTGGGAAGAGCAACAGGATGTGTTGCTGCTATTGATCAAAGGTTACAAGACTTGTTTTAAACACTGCTCCTCTCTTTGATCTTTTTTCCTATTGATTGAACACGGTAGATAAACAACCGTCTGTGTAGCAAGAGCATTTATTACAACTTTTAAGCTGACTAAGGACAGCTTTGAATTAAATATGAGAGTTTAAATGATGGTTTTCTAATAAGTACTATCCTTAAAGACTTCACTTGCAGTGGCAATACAGTTTCATTTAAGCATGGTGAAAGGAAATCTAAATACAGCCATTCTTTTTCTTCCATATTTAAAAGAAGATAAAATATTGCAAAAGTGATTACAGGAAAGGCAAAGGCAGCTTTTTATTTTAATATGTAGTTATGTGTCTTGCCACTTTTAGAGAAGTATGCGTAAATTTGTCAAGTGTCTTAAAATATGAATACAAATGGAACTACCAGGTGCAGTCTGGTAGTTCTGCCAGGACTTCCAGTGAAATTAACAGAAAGCTTTCCATTGACTTCTTAATGAGTTAGATTGGACCCTGAGCTGTCATTGTTAACGTCTTGTAAAGGTCAGGATCGATTTCCTGGCATCCTTTTTGTCTCTAAAGTTGCTCTTTGCAATTCTGTGGGAGACACGGTGATACTGCTACTCTTTTTCCTTGATAATTCTCAGTATAGGTTGTATTCTTCTGCATAACATCCAAGGCTTCAGGGAATTACAGAGGCAAACTGAAAAGTGCAGCTTTTTGGGGAAGTTGTTCATACCTTAAATGCCTGAAATAGTATTTCTGAATAACGTCAAAGCTTCCCCCACACGAGAGTTTATTGTAGATTTTATTCTAGTGCTGTACTGCTGGGTTTTTTTCCTTACTGATTTGAGGGAGGCGTGTGTAAAAAAAAAAAAAAAAAAAAAAAAGCACTGTTCCTGCAAATGGAAGTAACACTATTTCACCACAGTCCAGTAACACAACTTGCACAGGGATAGTTGTGCTTCTCTGAAGATCCAGCTCTTTGGATTCCTACCTTTTCAAAACCACCTGAAGCCTCTGCGAGGTTTCAAAAAGTAGGCTTGTTTGTCTTGGGGTGGAAAGGTTGGTTCTACTAAGGTAGTGTTGTCAGGGAACTAAAAGGTTGGTGTTAGTAATCTGTTTTGGAAGCATGCTTGGTCTGCTCTTGCAATGAAATTCTTTCTCTGTCTTTGCTGGGCAACGTGTTTGAAAGCCCAGAATTTTCTTGTACGAGTAAATGGCTATGCTTGAGGTACTGTGTCCCTTACAACAGGGATATAAAATGTACCCAAAAAATACAAAGCTTGGAGAGAAATGGGAGTGTTGGGAAAGGACCAGGGAGCTCTATTCACAATGTGGGCGTTTATAAAGGATAATCCATGTGCTCTGTTTTATTTTGAAATGTTTAATCTGCCTCACTCACAACTAGAGAATATTTTATACAATGGTTTGGGTTGGAAGGGACCTTAAAGGCCATCCAGTTCCAACCCCCCCTGCCATGGGCAGGGACACCTCCCACAACACCAAGTTGCGCAGAGCCTCATCCAACCTGACCTTGAACAATTCCAGGGGTGGGACCTCCACAGCTTTTCTGGGCAACTTGTTCCAGTGTCTCACCACTTCCATAGTGAAGAATTTCTTCCTTATCTAATATAAATCTACTGTCAGTTTAAAGCCATTCCCCCTTGTCCTATTGCTACACACCCTTGTTAAAAGTCTCTCTCTGGCTTTCTCATAGGCCCCATTAGGTACTGGAAGGGTGCTGTAATGTCTCCCTGGAGCCTTCTCTTCTCCAGGCTGAATGACCTCTCAGCCTGTTCTCACAGAAGTGCTCCATCCCTTTGGTCTTCTTTGTGGCCCTCCTTTGGACTCGCTCAAACAGGTCTGTGTCTGTCCCAAAGCCGGATGCAGGACTCCAGGTGGGGTCTCAGGGGAGCGGAACAGAGAGGGAGAATCACCTCCCTAAACCTACTGGTTGTCCTTCTTTTGATGCAGCTCAGGATTTGATTGGCTTTCTGGCCTGCATGCACACCTTGCTGGGTCATGTTGAACTTCTCATCAGCCAACAGGCCCAAATCCTTCTCTTCAGGGTTGCTCTCAATCTGTTCTCCAACTGGCCTGTATTTGTGCTTGGAGTGCCCCGACCCAGGTGTAGGACTTTTCACTTGGCCTTGTGAACTTCATGAGGTTTGCACAGGCCTACTTCTCAAGCCTGTCAATGTCCTTCTTGATGGTGTCGCACTCCTCCAGCGTGTAAAACCTGTCAGGGTCCCTCTGGATGGCATCCCTTCTCTGCACACCACACAGCTTGGTGTCACCAGCAAACTTCCTGAGGGTGCACTTAGTTTAAAAAATTAATATTTGAGTATTTCTTCACGTAAAATACTGGTATTTAGGATATCTTGAACTCAATGCCATGCTTTCCTTTATTTTCAGGATACTGGGGTTGGGAAATCTAGCATTGTTTGTCGATTTGTCCAGGACCACTTTGATCACAATATTAGTCCTACTATTGGGTAAGTACTGTGCATAATGATTTTTTTTTATATATATTTTTTTAACTACCTGCCCTCCACTGAGCTGCTTTCTTTTCCATGTTTTGAAGGCTCTGAATACTGTGTATCTTTTCCTCCTGCTTATCAACTCACTTTTTACTCTTCTTCGGTGGCTTTCAGATCATGTTACCTATTTAAAGAGTACTGCCCCAAAACCAAGTCTGCTCTGCCCTCCCTTATTCTAGGAATACAGAGGGGTCCTAAACTTGCTATATTGCAGCATACTTTATAATAGGGAGGCTAACAGAGCTCTGCCATTCTCACACTGTGAATGGTGTCTCTTGAAATAGCCTCTTTTCTGGAGCTGTCCAGAACCACACTGTATTGTATTTGGCACAGCCATGACTTCCAGTTATTGTGTTTTGTTTTTCTTAAAGAGCTTACACTAAGAGGTTCTTCGATGTCTTACTCATCTGGTGTCCATTTCTTTTTGTCTTGTCAAGAGCTTCCCACTTTACATTGTGTTTTGGTCATAAGACCTCAGGATTAAAATCACTTTAGTTCCCACTGGTCAATGAGGTATCAGATCTTATCTTGGAATTTAAAGAACCAAAACCCCACAACCCAAGGAGGCTGTGATCTATGGAATGCCAGGAGATCCCATGGCTGAGTAACATGGGGAACCCTTGGCTTACCTACATTGTATGTCCTGCCAGGCCAGGCTGGAACATGGACAGTGTCTGTTCCCAGATGTGGACATGCTTTCATCTAGATTTAGGGTATGTTACATTATCCCGTCTTTCTTAAGATAGGTATAATGCAGTTCAAACTAGTAAAATTAAACTAATTAATTCACACCTGTGCTTTGAAAACTGCGAAACCTTCTGTGTTTGACTATCAGAAGCTACTAGTCCTGTTGTTGATTTTAATTCCAAAATTTTTTCTTTTAACAAAGGGGACAAATCTGCCAAATCCAAGCTTATGAGGAAAAAAGATAATATGTAATGTTCATAAAGGAGAAATTTGGATGGAAAGGGCTGATCTTGCCTGTGTGTTATAGCTGTTTTAAATCATCTGTGAAGGATTGGTATTGATTGCTGTGTGCTCTTCAGAGGGCAGGATGGTATCTTCAAGAACTCTGCCTTTCAATGCATGAAAGTGTCTCAGCTGGAAGTTGCACATTGAAGTTCCAGGACAATTTTGGACTCATGAATGTAATGAACAGAGAAAACTGGACAGAGAGAAAGGAAGCATATAATGAATAACACTACTGACTGAAGGACACTTGTTTGCAGTGAAGCAGTGGGTGCGAACTGGCATGGTTGTGGTTCTTTACTTCTGAATCATCAGCAACCTTTTTCCCCAGGTAGTTGCTGTTGCTGAGTAAATGTCTTCTGGTCAAATGAAACAAAACAAAACTTCTAATTTTTATAATTATGGTAACAGAGGGAAAATATTTTCCTATTTGAGGATTACAATCTGAAGGTTAGCCTGCGTGGAGGTGATGTTACTTGTCTATGTAGATAAGGTTTTTATTTGTTTTTTTCCAAATTAATCAAATGTTTTAGTTATACAGTCCTTGAAATCTGTTGTAGCTGCTGAAGCTTGGAAGTTCTTGGTTTTGAAGCTGTGAAGTGTTGCTTAATGCTTTGAGAAGAGTGACAACTGAAAGCAGACACTCTGCAAATAACCAAAGAAAATGCTGCTTTTTTTTGACCTTACTTAATATTTTTATAAGCAGTGCAGCATTGTTAAATTCAAGCAATTTGCAGATGGCTGTAGAGGAGAATTCTGATACATCGTTCTCAGGAAGTGTTTGTATCAGTCATATGTCATTTGGTGCTTTTGTAATGACAGTGCATTTTACCAAATGCATTTTTACGAGTCAAGAAAATGTTATCAAAGCAGAAATTATTCAGCAATGTCTAAATAGGATGGGGGAAAAACCCAAATTTACCAGTGTTTGGCAATGTCTCCTAGCTAGCTTTGGATTCAAGTGCTATAATGTGAAATAATCTCTATATTTGTAACCCTCTTTTGAAGAAAATCACATTATGAAAACATAGACAAATTACACTTCCTACAAAAATACGAGAAGCCATGAAGGTTTCTTCATTCGAGTTGAGAGAGGGAAGAACGTTTTTCCATTTGTTCCCCATGTGCATTCCAGTAAATAACTTGTCTGTTCCCTGGTGATCCAGTCTCCTAGCTTTAACTGAAAAATTGTGCATTCCTTGCCTGGTGTGATGCTGGCCGATGCCTTTTTCTCAGGTGTGTATGACCGAGAAGACGGAGCTAGCTAACAGCAGAGGCTAAGCGTGAATGGTAGGAACACTGCCTTCCTGGACACAGTAGCACTCTGAACCTACTTTTGAAACACATGCATAGGTGTCATATATTTTGTCTGAGAAAAGGGGGACTTTTGCTTCTGTAGGCATTTTTTTGAGGTTTTGGAGTTTCCCCCTGTGCAGTCAAACCCAGCGGAACGGCGAAGGTCTGTGGGTTGCATATTCGGAGTATCAGTTGGGTTATGCGCTTCTGCTGCTTCCTTCTTTTCAGGGCGTCCTTCATGACAAAAACTGTGCCTTGTGGGAATGAGCTTCATAAATTTCTGATATGGGACACAGCTGGTCAAGAACGGGTGAGTATTACTTTACAGTATGTCACAATCTCTTTTAATGTGTTGGTGTACTTCTAAACCTCATATCTTCACAAGACTTTGTAAGTATAAACATACCGAATCATTGTAAGGGTCTGTGAAGCAGATGGTCAGCAGTCATCAAGCATATAGGTTCCCATTTCACAGGTGAGGAAAATGCAGAGGCATTTGACCATACCAAAAAAAAAAAAAGCCAGGTACGAATTGTCAGCCATTTTCCTCAAGACAATTTGGGCAATGCCCAAGCAGTCTCCAGCTCCGCTCTGGTTTCATCAGGTTTATGTGTGGCAGCCCTCGTTGATGCTGGAAAGCACTTGACATGCAGCACATGGGGTGGCGGAGGGTCTGAGCTTAGATGGTAACTCAGGGGTTGACCTGAGTTGGTACATTGAATAAGGGCACAGTTTGTGTCTACTGTTATTATTTTGGAAATTAACAGCGACAAAATGAACGACGTAAGGTTTTTGTCTTGATTTTTTCAACAGTGTCAAGTGAATTACTCAAATTAAGTAGCTTTTCCTTTAGCTTTTCGAAAAAAGCCATAATGGAGTTTGTGGGCATTAGTTTATATTGACTGTGTGTAACCCTGGTTGGTCATTTGTATTTCTTTTAATAGCCTCAATGGCAGTAGTATGCAGTAATAGGCTGTAAAACTGCAGAGTTCTCTTAATATATGCCCACATTTATCTTGAAGTTTGAAAGAAAGGCAGAACCCCTTGCACACATTTAAAAAGACTTTCTTGTGAAAGTGCACTGTTCCTGTAGGAAGGTAGCTGTGGTGGTGTTAGCTTGGGGTAAAATGAGGTGCTTATATGGGCTTTAATGACAGTTCTGGTTCGTCCCACTGTGTTCTCCATACCTTCTACGTGAATTGCAGTCAGTGAAGATTTTTGCTGTTAAGTGCAGAAGTGCTTATGGTTTTATTTACAATGCACAGCATGATGTAAAAGTGGCCCTGATGAAATCTGTTGACTCTTTGTAATTCATTATGTTATTTGTGATGGGAAAATGGATCTTGAAAAAATGTGTTTTAGGTACGGCATCATTCCTTCCCTTGAATCTTGTTTGTTCCGTTTCTGTGTGGTCTGGAGCTGATAACTGACTAATTATTGCAAGAGGTGGCAAAGGTTCAGTTTTATTTTCCATGGTTTGAGTTTTTGCTTTTTCTCTCTCTCCCTTCTACTGCCCTGCTCTACTTTCTTTTCTTTTTTTCCTTTTAGCTCTTTAGCACTCAGTTCTTGTCATTTAGATATAAGTACTAATCTGTTTTCTCACATAGTCTTAAAACTCTCAAAGCTTTTTTTAAAAGTAGGTGAATAAGGAAAAAGTCATATTTGCTGAACTAAATAGTGCCTCATTGGAGGCAGGAAATCTGTGACTGAGCTTTGACTCTTGGACACAAAATCCATCCTTCCCATCTAGTCCCTTGTATTTCCTCTCAAATTTTTTTTTAAGTTCATCATTTTTCAGACATCTGCTTTCTTTTTTGTGTGTGTGTGTCTAGCGGTGATGAGCAGTGACCACCACAAACCTTGTTAAATTGCTCAGAATCTATTATAGATGCCTTGAGTCACAGGTTTCCATGTGTAATTGTGAATTATAACCTCTTTAGGCCAGGGACCATCCTTTTCTTCTGTGCTTGCATACTGGGAAACTGGGGTGATACAGTAATCAAAGTTGATGGGGGTTGAGTGGGCACAGATAGGTTTCTCAAGGTGATGTCCACATCCCCATTTTACAGCTAAACACATGATGCTTCTGAATAGCTTATTCACTTTAATATGTATCTGCTTACTTTGTCACCTTCAAGAACAAATGTCTGCCTCTGTTAATTTCTTTCTCTATTCTCTGAACAATAGTAATGACCCAAAACTCCCAGCCTACCCCAGCCTCTGGGATTACTGCTATTTTCCATAGTGTACTAATAAATGTCTGCCAAGTTTGTTTCTGCTTTAAGAGCTGTTGTCCTTCTCTAGTTATTTGCAGTTTTTGTTGAAGCTTTATGTTCCATTGACAAAGTCTGGAGGTTTTGTCAATGCCCCTATTGTTTCTATTGCTGATAATGGTGTTTAGGACTTCCTGCTCTCTCAACATTGCCTTCTTTTGGCTTTGTTCTTCTAAATTCAAGGCCAGGCATAGGACTTGCATGTGCTTGTTCTGGAGTCAGGGCATTCTGTGCTCCTCCAGCTGTGCCAGCAGTTGCTGTGTCTGTGCCGATGTGGAGTGGAGCCTGCCCTGTGGTTCACAGCAGGAAAGTCTGGAGTGAGATTTAACTGAAGCCTTACTTGTTTGTGCCTTGGAATTTAAGCTCAGACTTTAACCATGGTAGAGCAGGCAGGCAGTAACAATAGCAGCAACACATCGGTGCTCCTTGTTTGTGAGCTTCTCCTTTTTCATAGGTTTTCTTCTCCTTTTTCTTGAGTTTTTCTGGGCACTAGAGTGGAAAACTGCCATCTTGAAGAGTACAGAGAAACCACTCTTAGGTATTGTGGTTGCAAGCCCTTATTTAAGCAACGCCCTGCGAGAACCAGTGTGCCTCCTGGATGCCTTCAGTCAGCAGGGAGAAACTGGAAATTCATGTTGCTTCTTAAAGGAGATGTGTCCTGGGTGCTTGGAGAACCCAACTGGAAGCGCTCAGCACCCCCTTGAGGCATTAAGTCAACTTTCATTCAACTTGGGGTGTCACAAGCCTTCAGAAATGCCGGTCATTACCGGGTTTAAAAGCTTGTGGGAATACCTGAGTTTGTTAAAGCAGTTTAATATGGAGGCGAGCCAGTCAGAGGTTGGTCATGGAGAACAGATAACTTCTGATTTATATAGATATTAGATAGAATATTGTATTGCCTTTGTGTCAGGGAAGCTGGGAATCGTAGGCAGAGTAGAGAAGGAACCACAGTTGCCATTTTGTGGGGAAAAAATGAGCAAATGTCACTTCTGCAGTATGACAATAATGCAGCAGAAAATGGAGATGAAAAGTGTTTCTGTCATAGCCTTGGTAGGAGTGAATGCTCAGTGTGCATCCCAGAGGAGACTCTGGAAAAGGGTATGTGGCTCTCCAGCAGCTTTTGCTGTGGCAAATGCACATTATACTTGATATCAAAAGGAGGGAGCCTGTTAGTCCTTTTATCGTGGTTTTTTTTGTTTTCCTTTTTGTTTGATAGGGAGAACCTGCAACTGGCAGCACACTTAACAAAATCCCCCTGCTTTTCTGTGCTGAAGTCCTGGTCTCTGCAGACCCAGTTGTGTTGTGTTGGTGTGCAACCACATACACATAAGCTTGCTTTATTCTGTTTTTCAGAGTCACTTTCCCTCCACCCTGCTACTTTCCAAATGTCACTTTTTTCCATATCTCATTTTTTCCTCATCAGCTTTAAGCTGTTGCTGTGGTCTCCAGGACTTAAATGCACAACAATTATGTTATTGTTAGCAAAGATTCCCTCCCCTAAGAACAGGCTCTTCACAAGTTAGTTAATGATGTTTTTATTAGCATATATTTTCGTTTGTGATGCCGTAAGTAGCTTATAATTACAATACTTTGTCTGAATACCTTGGGTCACTGCCAGCTTTCTGTTTTGGCAGCTGAGGAATATTGTAGCAAATAGTTAGGGAGCCAGAGGGCTGCGTTTCTAGGGCAGGAAAATTTATCTTGGTCCTTTTTAAATTTACTTTATTGAACTCCAGGATTTTTATTTTTGTTTAATAGAAGGAACCTCAATTACTTGAGCCCAATTTAAACCTCTATAGAAATTACCCTAAGTTTTGTTGCCTTTTCTTTTCAAACTGCTCATTTCCAGGAAAAAGTTGACTGATGAAATATCTAAAGATCTTTATAGCCCCTTCTCCTCTGAGTTCTGATGATCCAGAGACAGTGTCACAAGGTAGAAGGTGAAAATGCTCCTTCAGAGAAGGACTTGTCCTTGTTACAATGTCGAGTGGAACATTTCCTCTAAGCTGAGCAACCTAATCATTGAGCTTATGGGTGGTTCTTCTGAAACCAGACTATCCTGAGAGGAATTAGTTATCGATGACTTGAATTACTTCTGCAGTCAAGGCCTGAGCTTTGTTCTGCAGTTTTATAGAGGTGACTGATGATAGCCCATGGCTCGTGGGTGTGGTTTCTTGTATGTAGTGAAAGGACCTCACCACGGGGAGCTACTGCCAGCAGGTTGTAAAGGTCAGCAGGTGTTTTGGTGGTATGTGTGTTTGTGAGAGCACAAATTGCAATAGGGCTCATAAGTAAATGTTATCTTTACTTTTTAGGGTGAGCATAAAGCAAGGTAAATCGCTTGAGATGCGTGTGGTTGTGTTTTGTCTAAAGCTTTAACAAACTTGTAGTGCACATAGCTTGACAAGCAAGCCATGGTTTAGGTGTGCTATCTTTTGCATCTTTTGTTTAATGACTGTAGACTTCAGAAGGGCTAAGCACAGGTCATTTCTGTGATGTTGGAAAGATTTGTTTTCTGCTTATTTAAAATGTCTTCAAAAGATTATTCTACAATGTTGGAATTTCCCCTCCTTCGCTTTAAGAATTCTTACGTCTTTGAGAAAAATGCTTGTTCTTTTATATGTATCTTCTTCAATTTAATTAGCAAAAAATATCTGTAGGTCATAGAGAGCTGTTGCCTGATTTATTCAGCTTGTGAATCCTGACAACTGGAATCTCAGCCTTCAATCATGTAGGGAAAACTACTCACAGTTATAAAATGCTAAATGGTGTCTGATAGTGGCATTCATGCATAACATTTTTCCGTTCACTCTTTGCCAGCTGAGAATGTCAGGAATTTTATATCCCTCCCTGTGCTGCTTCTTGTGCGAGAAGCTTATGTGTCGGGATAATCTGTTCGATGCTTCTGGTTTTTGCCTTTGCTTCTCTCCACGACCAAAATTTTCTGTTTATTGGCAGCCGCTGCCTCGAAGATGACAGGAACGGGACATTTAACTGCCCAGACTTGGGCAAGAAGAGGAATGGGTACTCTTCATGGCACACAGACTGCTTCAATGAGCTCAGACAACACATATGCAGTGGTGGCAATCTCGGACTCTTCCCATGTGGGTGATTGCCTGGGTCACAGAAGCGGTCAAGGCAGCTCTCCCAAACAGACTGGCAGTAATGTATTTCTGGCACTGGTCTACCATGCTCTTCACCACGAGAACCTCAGTGGTTTGAGCTGGAGAAATCTGGGGGGCAAAGCATGAGGAGGAATCTGCCTCAGGTGGGTTTGGGGACAGGACTGAAGGGATTTATAAGCGTGATGTGGCAGAAAGGGCTGAGGACAGAAGAAATAAGACACCCATAATTCCATGAGCTGGAATGGACTGCTGAGCGAGGGGACCAAGGTATATGAAGGCCCTAGTCTAGAAGGGTGAGTGTGTGTAATAGGAAGGGGAAGGAAGTTGCAGAGTTACGTCACTGCCTGCACACATATGCAGCTAGCGGAGTGCCAGAAGTTGTGGTTGTCCTTACAATTAATTGCACCCAGACAAAGAAAGCGTAAGAATCTCTGACCTTGAGAGGAGCCAAGAGGTTTGGTCTTCACCACTCAGGTGCAACGTATGCAGTCAGAGAGCAGCTTCTAAATAATGGGATTGAAATCTATTCAAATGATTACAGCTGTCAGGAAGCAAATCTTGTGCTGCTATGTGCCTGCAGGTGCTTGAAAAGACACTATCTGGAAAAACCTTAGCTGAATTCAGCCCTTGACGTGAGAAGGTGGTCTGGTTCTGCTTAATCTGTGTGTCCTTACTCTTTCCAGCCATGCTTGTAAGCAGAGTTATAATCCTTTTGCAGCAAGAACAAGTGATGTTGTTTACACTCTAGGATGGTAAAAGCAACCCAATAGGGTTGTGGGGTTTTTTGTTGTTGCTGATTGGGGTTTTGGTTTTTTTCTTATTTCTTCTTGGCTGTGGAGTTTGGAAGAGAGAGCCCTGCTGTGGCGGTGAGCCAGCGCTGGGGTGTAGCACTACAGGATGGTGCAAAGAGCTGCAGACATGAGTTAGTGTTCCCTGGTGTGCCTGGCAGATTGAATGAATCCAGACTGTCTTCAGCAGCATTTGTCAGCCTCTATATAAATAGGCAGGAGTGGTATTTCTGTATTTATTTGGTGTCTGTTTTGCTTTCTAAACCAGCATTACGTAAGACATAGCTAAGAGACTTTCACTACCACAGCTTGGGTGTGATTTACGTTGTGTTCCCTTGAATTTGTTTTTCTCTTCTAAGTATCGCAGTACGGCTACTCTGTGGGTTTTTCTTCTTCCCCATTCTGCACCATTAGTACAGAGGTAATGTGAAAAGCATTACCTGCCATGAAATACACCCCTCCACGATGAGGTGCACAGGAAACACAGACCAAAATACTCTAGAGCTTTTAAATAGGTGGTAAATTCCTTAGTGACTGGTTCCATTTTTCTGCCCTTTGCAAGGGCAAAGCTTCTGTTGACTTCAGTGAGATGGCCAGATCAGGGGTTTCAGAGTCCTAAAATACTCCTGAAATCGATGAGAGTGACACTGGTTTTGCTGAACTTGGATTTGTACCACCTAAGACCGAATTTGTCCTCTGTGCTGCAGGACTGTGCAGCTGTAAAGGTTGGGCAGCTTCTGGTCAGATCCTGAGAGAAAAAGGGGACCTTTTTCAGAAGAAATTTCATCATACACACGTGGCTTCACTTCTTCCTTAGCAGCAGAGATGATGAACTACAAGTGCAAAGTGGATGAGTTGGTAGAGGAGCACAAGTGTGAGGGTGGTTTTAACTCAGTTAGCGTTGCACCAGTGCTTAATGCAACTGTGTAGGTACGTAGCATGCTGTGTGGCCAGCTCGAAGGAACAGTCTTAAAAGTCTGCATGAAGCTATACGAGTCATGGATTTTGGGTTTTGGCATTGTTTATATTTTGAATGGCCCTTTCAACCTTGCTGTAGCAGTTGAATTGAAAAGTGTACACCTGCAACTTCGGCTATGGCATTGTATGGTTTAATGACCTCAGCCTCACAAGTTATCAACCCCTACAAAAGCAGAACAGGCTTATTGAGTGATGAAGTCGGTCAGTATTTGCAAATAGACAGACTTTTTGTGGATACTGAAGGAGAGGCACAGGACTTCTGAATTTCCACAATAGGTGAGCTGCTAACGATAGTTTACCCATTATACAAAGATGTGAGGTATTCCCAGTGCCTAGAAGGACAAGGTAGGGATGAAATTCAGTAGTGTTAAGTAGAAAGGCCCTGTACCTTTTGACTCCCAACAAAAATGTATACTGTAAAGTTGTAGGTGATTTTTTTTGGGAACAGAGGAGGAAAGCCACCTGTGAATATATTTACTAGCTAAAGGGTGATCATGAGTGCCTGATGCAGTCATGAGAAATGTGTTACAAGTTTGGGGAGGTGCAGTTAAGGCTATTTTATGTTTGCATGCAAATCTGGTCAGCAGCAGTCAGGAAAGATGAACTGAAGCTGGACCTGGTGCAGAGAAAGGTGAGTAGACTGCTTTCTCCCCATTACCTTGTCTTCAGATTGGAAGAACTTGGTTTAGCAGATTGGCAAAGTTAAGACTGCTTTATATTTGTATTTTAGTTAAAGGCAAGCATTGATACTTGAATTTTAGTAAGTCAGGGTGCAAGTAAATTGCAGGTAATTGAGTAGTTAGGAATTCAGAATTGTATTAATTGCTAAAATATGATCCTTGTAGAAGTATCAATCTTGAACGATTTTAGGCTGGACCTTGATCAGCCTTTGCAACAGGTCAGGAGTGTGGTGATTTGTGATGGTGGGAGCTGATAAGCTACTGGTTTGGGACTGTGTTTCTTGGTTTGCCCAAGGTGATGTGAGCTGCTGCTGGCTGCAGGTGGGGATGACATCTGCCAGAGCGCTGCTCTTGGCTGCAGGCTGTGGAGGGGCTGAGTCCCTGGCAAGCTGAGGTTGCAGCCTGGATGTCAGTGTTCACAGCTGGAGGTGGCTGTCTTTTAGGTGGCTCTTCTTGAGGAGCAGAGCAGATCTCCCATTTCTCCTAATGTTTTTGAGAATTACTGGATACAGAAATACTGAGCTATAAAATCAAGATCATAGACATTGTCATTTTTAACCTGATTCCAGTTAATTAGGCCAGAAAAAGGTTCAGGAGGACTTTGCTTTTGTGCACTGGTTTAAAAGAGAAAAAAAAGACACAAAAGAAGCTCATCAAATAAACATAACTATTTGCATTATATTTTTACTAGTATGTTTGTGATATTCATAAAGTACATTTGTTTAGTGTCTGTTATTAGATCATGAAACTTACTCAGAGTTACAGTATTTCAACCCCTCTTGATTCATTCAGGGTTGAAAAAGAGCCTTTTCCTGTTTTCTTGTGAACAGCAGCGATTTCTTATGACTGGGGCATAGTGTATCATTGTGTTTGTTTATTAGACTCTACAAAAGAATGACAAGGGAGATTTAATTTTGCTTTTATTTGATATTCTGTACTGTGATAAATGATAATAGTTGTTACAGGTGTACTTTCAGTTGTTATTAAACAATATCAAAGTACTTCTTTTCGTCACAGACGATAGGAAATTTCATTAAGATGCATTGTAATCCCATTTTGGTCACTTTGTCCAATGTAGAAATATGAAATCTTGAGTGTCAAGCTTATCCAAATAGGTGTATAAACTGAAATAACAGATGAAATCTATCACTTGATATTTAAAAAAAAACAAATGCTGAAGCTGCATGCCCAAATATGGATGAAATGTTTTGTTCTTTTAAAATTCCCCATAGATAAAATATTACTACAGAATCACAAAAGAGGAACTACTTGATCAGATGACAGGACAGTTAAATAGTTTTTCAGTAGAGTAGGGAGGTCATATTCTATGTGTTACCTACAATTCTTGAACCTGAGTGTCTTTCAAAGGCAGTTGCCTTTCCAGGCCTGGCTTGCTGTGGTCTTGGCCTCCCTCCTTCCAGTCTTGTGAGGAATTGGGATAATTGAGTAGGTTATTTTGTCTTAAATAGCAGAGGAACTGCATTCCTCCTGCATGCTGTGCCTCTGCTTGCTACTTTTTGTGTTTCTTGACACAGGGAGCAGGTCAAACATAGTTTGACATCATTTGTCATTTCTGTTACTGAAATGCAATGCGCTGTCAAATTGAATAATTAATCTCAGAAAATGTTTTAAATTTTAATCGTCTTTGTGTATTACCTGCTCTGGTTTTAAAAGTACTGTTCCATTCATTGGAGGAAAAAAAGAGTAGAGCTGCCAGTGGCACTAGACTGTACCAGAAGATATGTGCACAGAGTGGTTCTGCAAGTACAGAGGTATTTGAGCATGGTCTAAATTGATGTGAATCTGGCTTCTAGTGGTCCTGTCCTTCCTCTTTTTTGTCAGCCATGCATTCCTACCCCTTCGTTTTGACTGAGCCTGGACCATATCTGATACACAACAAGCTGGATTAGGAATCCAGCTAAAAATTAATCTTGCCCCCAAAAAGGTAGTTTGCATCCTGATTCCAGTGTGCATCCAGTTCTTTTTGTCTGCTATGCAGTGAAAAAGGTTGTCGTCTATGTTTCCTTTTTAAAATTCTTATTTTTTTTTTATTTTTACTTTCTGGCTGTAACACAACATTGAAACTACTATTATGGAAAGTGTTCTTGTCAAAAGAAGAAGTAATAAGAAGTGTCTATTAAACAAACATAATGATAAGCTATGTCCCAGTGGTAAGAAATCACTGCTGTCCACAAAAAAACAGGAAAAGTCTCTTTGCAACACAGGATGAATTGAGAGGGGTTGAAAAATTGTAATTCTGAAGAAGTTTCATGATCTAATAGTAGACTTAACAAATGTGTTTTATGTGTGTCACTAACATGCTAGTAATAATATTATGCAAATAATTATTTGACACTTTTTCTGGTGCCTGTTTTTAAATTGTGGTCAAAAGAGAAGGGAGGGAAATTCTGAAGATACTGTACAGGTTCTCAGTGTGCTTTCTGGGCCAGCACTGAAGGAATTTGAAGCATGTGAATTTAACTGCATGGCTCCTATTAAGTGTGATTAGTGTTATCTGAGAGCTCTTTGTAAATTCATAAATACCTCGTAATCTAGATTAAAACCAAATCAGCATGTGTGTAGGGTATGTTTTTTTTGTTTTTCCAGTTTACAGACTGGGAGGGGTATGAATACAACATGAAAGGTCTGACCTACGCTCCACAATTAAGATCCATTATTTCCAGGGTACTCTAATGCAATACATGGGAAATTTCTGTTGCGATTTGGAAGCCTTAAAAATTCTGCAAAGCATTTATGGCATTAAACGTGGAAGTAGGAAAGCCACACGCTAAAAGCCTGGAAGGCAAGTGTCTACCCAACTCCCTCAGGATTTTGGCTGGTGCCTTTTCTTCAGACCTAGCTTCTTGACTGACTCCTCTTTCTGTTCTCATTCCCCTTCCTGCTGTTTTCTCCTATTAATGAGCTCTCCCACCTGCCTCGCTCCCTAAAACACTTCAGCACTTGACCATCTGTCATTGCTGCTGTGCATCCTTTTTGTTAGAAGAGAAAGTATCGACCTTGAGCTGGAGTGTGTGTTCTGTGATGAATAGCTTACAAACTGACAAATGAACCAGTACTACAAATAACTCGCTTTGTAGATTGCAGGTGAAACAGCACAACATATGGAAGCTGCTAAGACTAAATGCTCACTCTCTAAGTAAGTTCTGAAGCAAAGATGTGTCCTGTAAATCTGCAGAGGTTTGCAGTGTAACACGTGGATCTGTGCCTGTGCACTGGGTGATGAGATTCATACCCTGCCCTAATGATGCTTTTGTTTTAGCACCTGACTTCACTTAGGTGCAGCTTTATATGAAGCTTCTGCAGTTGCTTTTACAAATGAAAATTTGTAAAATGGCTGCATGAGCACAGTGAGGCTAAATGTATTTTCCAAGAAAAAATATTTCTGGTTTGCTTGAAACTAGGTTTGGTTGAATCTGCAGAAGGGTCTTTTGACTTTTCTGTTCGTAATTATAAGATGAAATTCTAAATTAGCTGCTTAGTCATGGTAAATTATGAAAATTATGCTGTTCATTGGCAAGCTGTTGTTATAATAAACATATTTATTCCTTTTTTCCCTAAAAGGATGTTTCTTTTGAAAGAAAAGACTAAAGAGTAGCTTAAACAGCAAGAACTCATGTTTTTTGAAATGTCACGTTGTAGAATAAGTAAACATGAAAGTTGTTCAGAGTTTTTGGATAAGTTAATTTTATCTAAGTGATTTTGCATTGAAACTTGAACCCAATCTGAATCCAGTCTGTTGCAACTACAAAGCAAAGTGTTGCTGTTTGTGAGGGCAGGGGGTGTATTGCTGTCAGGTTAGGCCTGCAGGTGATTTTCATGTCAAAAGTTGTCCTCAGGGTCTGTGCCCTGTAGTGGAAAAGCTTTATTGAACTAGTAAGTGCTGATGTTGTAAATCCAGCAGGATGTAGAACAGCAGGAGATAAAGAACCTCTGTTTCCTTGGCACTTAAAAGAAAATTAGAGGTGAGCAACTACCAAAGAGGCCTGTTTTCTATGGGATGAGAAAGTCGGTAGTGCTGCCATGCAAGTATTCATGACCTCACAAAGTGTGATAATTCTGATTTATTAATTATATTTTTTGTTGGGATGTGTGTTATGTTTTAACAGTTTCATTCCTTGGCTCCAATGTACTACCGAGGGTCAGCAGCAGCTGTGATAGTTTATGATATCACCAAACAGGTAAGACCACCTGTATACTTTTTGCCTGTGTCAACTCCTCTGCTGTAGACAAGGTAAAAGCCATGACTGCAAGAGTATTTTTATGTTAATTTGTGTCCACATCAGTAGAGTTTATATGCTTCCGTAGTTTGGGTTGAATGGAGGCATCCAACTGCCTTAAAAACCTAAATATAAAGTCCAGCTTGTGTGTTTACACTTTGTTCTGACAAAAGGTTGAAGATGGCATTTGTAGAAGTTTCATTTGGATTTCCTCTGGTTAAATTGACAGGTTGATATCCTTAAATACTGTCTACGTTCTCTGTACAAACTGAATTTTTAATACAAAAAGCAGCTAGGTGCTTTAGCAACCAAACAGACATTCCTTTGTTGGCCTATTGCTGATTGTAAAACAAATTATTTTTAACTAAACGTATCATCTCATGTTTGCATTAGGGGACTCTAGTCTTAACTTTGAAACAGCAATGCAGTAATAAGTCTCTGACCTCTGGCTTAACGTAATTCATTTGGAATGAAGATTATGTTTTCAGATCCTAAACTGTTTTTGCTCGTTTCTCAGGCAGGGGAGGCTGGGAGGTTCTCACTGAGTGCCTTTTCCACTGCTTTTGAGAGAAACTCCCGCTGATAAAGCTGAGTTAGAGGAGGCATTAATGGATGGATGGTCATGACAGTTCACTTGCGTTTTATTCCTTTCATGCCAATTGAATTATTTACTACTAGGTTGAGAGGGCTGGGTTTGTTCTCCAGTGCATTAGTGTAATGATCTGTGGCTGATGATGGTGGTCACTGTTGCACAGCAGTACTGTTTTCCTTTGCTAATTTGCCAAGAAAAGATGAGGAAGAGTGAGTCATGCTGGGTTGATACTTATTTTCAATTTAAATGTCTTACAATTGATCTTGTAATGCATTGTAAGAATAGAATTGTGTTTTGCTAACCTTTTTCCAAGCTTATGTGGAACAGCTTACAGACTAAAGATGGAAAAATAGGTGAGGAAGATCAACGTGTATTTTACTTTCTGGTGCTTAATATGCAGCATTGGCCATTAAAGCAGGGTGGATATTTTTCCCCAAAAGACTGATAGTGCTCTCCCTTCAGTGATACCGCTACAGCCACTGCTGATTTTAAACACAATTCTTATGTGCATTTCTGAAGAGGAAAAAATTATTTATATATATATTTGGGAGGTCACTTTGTGTTTCCATAATGATTTCAAGTATGAATTATAATTAGAATCTTTAGGAACAACAGTAATTTTGATGCTGTTAGTTCATTAGTGTAAAGAAATAGAAAATTTCCTATTAAAAGGTAGGTAGCATCAAATCAAAAAGTGTTTCAATTTTGTACTTGGAGGGAAAAAGCCAAGTGAATTGTCATGTCTCTTTGGTTCCATAATGAGTCAATTGAAGTTTACCAGGTCACAGATCCAGAAGTGCGAGGGGGGTCACTGAAGGGTCTCTCCCATGTTACTGAGCATATGGCAGTGGTTCAGATGGTAATCCACAGGGCAGGAGCTGAAATCAGACGAATAAAGCTCACATAAAAAGTGAAGGAAGTCAGCTAAACCTAGAAAACCTGTGGTAATTTCTCCATCACTGAAAACCTAAGAAAAACATTTAATGCTGCTTTAGGGGGGACAAAGGAGGAAGTGTCCAAGTTCAGGCAAGAATTAATTTGAGGAAGTCTTATGTTTGAAAAACATAGTTACAGCATTCTTTTTCTGGTCCTGTGATCTATACAATTGTTATACTGTCAAAGCTGTGTTCCTCTAACTTCAGAAAAATAAGCAAATACATCAGTGGAGACTAGGCCATTAACTTTTTTGTTATTTCTCTGTCTTAGGATTCATTTCATACTTTGAAGAAATGGGTGAAAGAACTAAAAGAACATGGTCCTGAAAACATTGTAATGGCCATCGCTGGAAACAAGTGTGATCTTTCGGATATCAGGTAATGCATCTATTTTTGTTGTTGCTTTGATTACAGTTACTGTATTGTTTCCTTCCTTTGAGTAGCCAATTTGTTTTTTGTTAGAATTGTATATCATTTTGGTCAGCTGTCTTGAGTCTTTCCTAACACCGGTGGTCCTGCCAATGAACAACCTCACCAGCAGCACAACTTGAGTTATGTACTTTAACCTCTCTTTTGCAGCCCTTTATGTGTGATTGTACAGTCTACACCTTTTAGCTGCTTGACTCAGTGGGGATGTAAAAGTATTTTTTTTTCCTTCCATTCATGTTAAAAGGTGCAGAATTCGTTAAGTGATGAGTAAGACCAGCAATGTAAAGCTAAAAGGATGGGCCTGGGGTAGAATAATGTTATTCACACTGCAGCTTTAGAACTTGCACTTTGCAGTGACTGGAACTGTCCCAAAATACTGGATGTAGAAAGTATGTTTTTTAGGAGGGTAGCCTCAAGTAACACTTCGTCACCTGGGTGAAGCAAAGAACCTCCTGGGTAAATGAGGGGAGGGTTGAATCCACCCACCTGCAGAAGGGCTAAGATGATGCTCTTTGGGATGAGAATGAAGCTAGAGTCAATCATCTGCTTCTTAGCTCTAGTTTGGATTCACATTTTTCCTTTCTGAAACTGAAAGCACGTTCTGCTATACAGTAGCAATCTTTGTGTCAGGCCATGACTCTGTTATTTTTTACTTCAGCTGTGAGTACAGATACAATAACTGTTTGATTCTTTCCTTTTAGGACCTCATAGTCTCTTGTGGTTGTTTGAATATATCTCCCTGTTGTTTTATAATGATTACTTCAACCCAGATTCACCAGAGCCCTGAAACACTTGTATAATTTCAGTGATGCGTTGCTTCCAAAACCAAACTGTGTTGGGTTTGTTTTTCTTTTTGTTTGGGGTTTTTTGTTCCCTCCCAGCCCCAGTCAGCCATGAACCAACACAAAACTGCGAGTCACTGATTTCTGTAAGTCTTGAACAAGTGCTGATGCTAGGAGGACTCCTGGTTTCTCATGGGCTAAGAATCAGGGACAGAGATAGTATGTTGGCATTTCCTGCTTGCTGTTGTGATGTCCTCGTCAACATGGTGAAGCTGAGTCCTATAATACAAAACCAGAAGTTTCCAAATGTAAGGAAGAAAAACGCAGGAAAGGACAAATTATAGAAGATAAACCAGTTAGCACAAACCGGAGTTTTCAGTTGCCCTGAGAATCACTTTAAATTTAAACTTAAGTGTTCCCAGCAGTACAATTGCTTGATTAAATCCAGGGTAATAAATTTGGAGATTGTGACAGATGAATCCATAACCAGCCTTCCTCCTGCCTTTTGTAGCACTTGCCATGGCAGCAAGATTTTAAATGCTGTTCCACCAGAGGCGGGTTAACCTGGGGACACGAAGGAAAATCTGCACTGGAGAAATGTTGGAGCAATACTAGGTTTCCTCACAGAGTGCCTCTGATCTCCCAACATGTTCTTCTCAAATGCTACCTGTTGTTTACTGATTACTGATGATCTGTTTCTTGCTGCTGTTCAGCATCTCTTTCATGCATAGAATGTCCCAGCATTTGCATAGTGCTCATTGTCCTCCCTGAGCTAATGTCTCATTTTTTTTTTCCCTTTTTTTTTGTATAATTATGAACAGTTTTGAGATTCTTTTTATGCTATTATTCTTTCTGCATCCCCCCCCCCCCCCCCCCCCCGAGCCTTTTCTCTTTCTAAAGTCATCCAGCAATGTCCATTTAAAGAGATTTTAGTCAACAAATAGAGAGCAGACTGTATAGTACGTGATATGTTTTCACAGTTCTTCCAGCAATCTGATTGTTTATGCAACACATGCAGCTGCCTGTATTCTCTGGCTTCTTTGTGCTCTCAGATTGACTTCTCTAAAAATGATTTTTAGGTGAAATGTGTCACCAATTTATCAGATTGTTTCCAGTGAGTAGAAAATACATATGCCTTTCTGCAGAGAATTTCAAAGTAAGATGATGTGAGCACACAGGAGAAAGCTGCTGTTTTTATGCATTTTTGGCATCTCTCTTTGGTTTTGTAGAACTCCTGGCAGATGTTTTGCGGGATATTAGAGAGACAGCTGCTTTTAAGGCTGATGTGAATAGAAGCAAAAGAAGACAAGCTGCCCATATCCAAATTGATTTGATTCTACAGTCTCTGTGACTGTAGGAGACAATGTAAGGAGGAACGAATGGAAGCAATAAGAACTGATTATTTTCCTCTGGGAAACTGGCAGTATTTCTTATAATCATTGACCATGTTACCCTCCTCATTTAGCATCTAAAATTTGGTTTTGAGCTGCCAAGATGGATTTGGGACTCTCGGGGTCCTTTTATTAACGTTGTTAATAGGCTATCAGCATTTTTTTGGCTTTTGAAGTAAATTTCTTCTCCACTTCGAAAGAGTTTGTACTGGTAGTAGTTTTGTTTTATATAAACCCTGTTTTTTTTATAGTACTGTCAACTCTAGTCCTGTTAAATGTTTGGCGTACTTTTAAGGAATAGTAGTAGACTTTTCTTTCTGATACATGTCCTGTCCTTCTGGCAGGTGATTAAAAAGTAGTTTCAAAACAGGAGCTGAGGCTTCAGTATTAAAATATTGCAAGTGTTGAAAATATTTTTTGAACATTATAGAAGTCAGTTGTCATAACAACAATTAAGAATTGTTTACTTCCATAAAAAATGTGGTGTATCACCTTACCAATTGTGTTCACTGGAAATTGCCAGGTCCTTAGTTAATAGAAATCAGCAGAATTTCATGCTCAAATCTTCCCTCTATGCATCCAGAATATTTCTTTAGTAATTATTCAGAAAATTCCGAGAGAATTGAATCAAAGGTTAAAATTGAATAATTGACATCTTTCAGAATAGACATTTCTCTGACTTTGCCCGTAGTTCTGGATAACACTTATTTAGCACCCCATTGATGGTTCTTGCCTTCTTCCCTCTTCACCCCATCTTGCATGTATTCATCTTTTGGCTTAGAGTTCAAGCATTTGTGCTTTTCCTTTTTGACAAGGTAGCATTTTAGCAATGTTGACACCCAGATTATGATAACTCCACCTCTTCTATGCAGCCTTCTGGGTGCTGACAGCACTGGATGGCATGTTGCTTATTGCCCACGTGCTGTAGACGTTTATCGGATTCCTGAAGTGTGCTTTCTCATCTCTGTTACAGCAAGTTGAAAGTCGAGGTGCCATTTCAGAAATAGTAAGGGGAATGCTGCCTTCCCTGTGTGTTCCACAATAAAAAGACATGCAACAAAGAGGCAAGTAATTGAAACAAACTGAATCCAGCTGCTGGAATTGCAGACTAATTTTTCAAAAACCATTTCCAATAAATCAGGCCATTATTCTGCCTCTCTGCATGTTTCCCACGAGCAGCAGACCTGATTTATTTAACATATATACTTCCATAAACTAACTGTGAAATTGCATTGCTGTGCTCCCACCTAAGTACCTTCTGTTTAAGTCCAGGGCACTCATAGTAGGAGGAAATTGTTCTAGGAATTTCTAGATTGGTATGTTGGAGCTGTGGGGTGATGGTGCAAATTCTGCACGTGCAACAGACAGCTGTAAAGCCACCCCAAACCAGCTGATGTATTGAAAAACTGGAAGAAAAATAGTGCTGGCAGCCTAGTGTTTCAACATGTGCTTCCCTGATCGGGTGTACCTTGGTCCCTGTTAGTGTCTTCAGTCTCTGATTCTGAGATGCTGCTCAAAAATCAGCTGCAGCCAGCAGCCGACATGGGCAGGTTGAGCCTTGTCACCTGGCTCAGGCAGATACCAGGTCAGCATGGGGATTGCTTTGTGTCTGAGGCAGAGGCGTTTTGCCTGTTGTGAACTGCATTTAGCAGCTTCTGGGATATGAAGCATTGGCTACAAAATGAGGATGTTCCGCCAATAAGATGGTGTCATTTTGGTGACAGCAGAGTTTTACGTCTTTTCTCTAGTGTTTTAATGCTGTTGTTATTGGGATCAGTTTTAAAAAACAAGTGGGATTGTCATTTAAATTACCTTCCTTTTTTCAAGGCATGGATTCAGCAGCAAGTCCAAGAAATCTCCAGATTGTTCATTGGTGAAACTTCGATATTTTGAATGTGATGATCTAAATGCAATAATAAGAAGAAAGATACTTTTGCAGGGAAGAAGACCATACTAATACTTTTCTGATTAGGCTGAATTTGAGGTCTTTCTCTTTTTTATTTTTTCTTCCCAAAATCAAGTTATTTTTTGAAAATTTGGTTTATTTTATAAGTATTTTTTTTATAGGGAGGTTCCGATGAAGGATGCTAAAGAATATGCAGAATCTATAGGTGCAATTGTTGTTGAAACCAGTGCAAAGAATGCTGTTAACATTGAAGAACTTTTTCAAGGAATAAGTAAGTAATGCTCCCTTTGTTAATTATTTAATTAATTCCTTTATTTTTAAGTTATTTAGAGGTCTTCTGAAAATAGCTGTCTGTTTCAGGTCTGAACTTCTTTCAGAAGGACATCAAGAAATCCACTGGGCCAGTAGCATGGCTACAGATATAAACTAAGAATTATTTTAAGTATGCCAGAGCAAAATATAGTAGATAGATAGATGCGGGGTAAGCCTGTTCTTTCTAAATCTCTCTGTAAATCCTGACCTGGGTCACATCTTCTGTTTCAGACCAAGCCTGCTGTAGAGGTGATACTGTTGATCTTATCATAATGTTGATAAAAACTTAAATGTTGAGAAATGCGCCTGGAGGGCAGTGATAAATAGAAAATAGTCATTGTAGTGGAATCTGTTTAAGGAAATATTTTCTCTCCAGGTCTTTTGAACAAGCTGAGACAGACATTCTGCATGAGGAGAAGAAAAAATGTCTTATTCAGTTTGCTTTCTACGGGTTCTGGTTTTGGTCTCTGGCTGCAAGTGGGAAGGACCTTGCAGGCTGGAAGGGACCTCAGGAGACTTTCGGTCCAACTTCCTGCTCAAAGCAGACTTTTCCTCGTCTCCCAGATTGCTTGGGCCATTATCTGCCTGGGCTTGAGAGCAGAGGCTCCGCAGCCTCCTTGGGCAGCCGTGTCCAGTGTTTAAATATCCTCAGAGTGGCTTCCCTCATCCAGTGTATCAAGTCAGAACCTTTCCTGATGCAATTCACAGCCACCATTTCTCCTTGTCCTGGATGCACTCGGCAAAGAGCCTGGCTCTGTCTTCTTAACAACCCGCTCCATCAGTGGAAGCCTTGCAGTCCTCCAAAGCCATCTCATCTCGAGGCTGAACAGGCCCCATTTGCTCTGCCTCTCCTCACAGGGCATGTTCTCCAGCTCCTGACTGTCTTGGTGGCCCTCCTCTGAATTTGCACCAGTTCATCAACATTTTTCTTGTATTTTGGGGCCCAAAAACGGGATCATTACTCGGCTTGTGTTAGACCGTATCTAGAAGGGAATAAGCACTTCACCTGGTCAACAAGAGCCAAATCAGTAGGAATTACTTGGGATGCTGTTGGCAGTCTTCGCTGCCAGGGCGCGCTGCTGGCTCGTGCTCAGCTTGCTGCCCTCAGGTCTTTTTTTTTGGCAGAGCTGCTTCCCAGACAGCCGGGGTTGACTCCTTCCCACAAGCAGGCCTTGGCATTTGTCCTTTCTGAACCCTGTAAGGCTCCTCTGGCCCATTCTGCCCTCCAACCTAAGGCCCTCTGAACAGCAAACCCTGCCGTCAAAGGTATTGAGTGCACCTCTGAGCTGGGTGTCATCTGAGGGTTGATGCATATTTTTTCCTCCTTCAGGCCGCTGATAAAAGGTATTAAGCAAAGTACTCTGCTTGTAACTGGCCTACCAGTAGATACATACTGCTGACCACTTAAGTCTGATGATCCAGCTTTTTTTTCACACAGCTAACAGTCTGTCTGTCTAGATAATAATATCCCAACTTGGATATACCAGGATGCTGTAGGAGAGAGTATTAAAAGCCTTGCTAAAGTCCAGGTGCACAAAATCCAGTGCTCTCCCTGAATCACAGATCCAATTGCATTGTCATTTAGGGTGATGGGGTTGGTTGGACATGGTTTACTCTTGGTAAATCCATGCTGACTGGTCCTGCTCACCTTCGTCACCTTCATATGTTCAGAAGCAGCTTCTGAAAAGATTTGCTCCATAGTTTTCCCAGGAAACAGTGATGCTCACCAGCCTGTAGATCCATGGCTCGTTATTGCCCTTTTTGAAGATGAATGAAATATTCACCTTTCTTCAGTCATAGAGGACCTCCCTCATTCTCCACAACCTTTCAGAAATGATGGGGGTGATAAAGAATAGCCTTAACGGTGACATTGGCTTGCTCCCTCTGCATCCTCAGGCTTGTATGGATTGAGATTTCTGAAGAGCTCCATGACTTGATCCTCTTCCACTACTGGTGTTTCCTTCTGTTTTGGATGGGAGGCCTAGGAGACAGCACATCTAGAAACTCAACTTTGTTTCCCTAGACTCTGTTTTATTTTATTTCACGTATTCATGATCAGCTCATGTTATCTGCCATGTTTGCCTGAGATGGGGCCTGTTCAAGTGTTTACTTTGCTTGCATGGGATGTATTTGAAGTGGTTAACGAGAACCAATATTCCTTGAATACGCTACATTTCTTTTACCTCCTTTAGAAAAGGAGTGTGTAACATGGCTGGCTGGAGAAACCAGTTCTTCCTTGTGATAGTTTACTGGGTTGTCTGCATCTGATGGTTGTGAATGTTCTCACGAAGGAACTCATCCTTGCCATGTAATTAGATAATTAGTTTCCGCCTTTGGTAGGCAATGCTGCAGCTGGCAGCGTACGCTGTCCCTAATAATGGGTGTAATAGATGATGAAAATCAGCTAAATTAAGTTTAGTATGAACTAGATACTCAGGCAAGTGCACTTAATTCCACAGGCAATTATTTCTATATATAGAAATATTTGGTCTCAGTGGATGTAGTCGTGACCTTATCAAGTACTCAGTGGAGAAAAAGGAGAGTGTATGTTTACAGAAATATAGTGGAAACCAAGTGAAAAACTATTAATTAGCAGGGTCATTAATTAGTATGATTATGACTGGGCAGGAAGGTGTGGATGACTTTCTGGTGGTTTACACCACTTGAGTCTTTGTGCAGTTTCCAACAAAGTCTGTTCATGCCTAAGTTGCGTGGCAGCATTTCTGCCTGTTCTCTATGTGAAGTCCCTCTGTGGCCACGTCTCCTACCCTGTTGACTGATTTTATTTGTGTGGTGCCCTAGAAGTCATGCTACAGTTTTAGTTTTGCTTTCATGCTGCCCCAGAGTTCATGCCCTTCTCTCTATGCTGTTGTAGAAGGGCATGGTCCAGGTCCCCAGCTTCTCAACAAGGCAACAGCAACTCAGTTTCCCTTGGATCTTGAAAGTAGACTGTATGTATTACCTGTTTTACAGCCTGGATTTGGAATGATATTCCATCACGTGTAGAGAATTTCTCCATTAAAAACCTTCCTGGAATTTATACCTCAAACAGAAAGGGTAGACTACGTTTTAATTTAGCTAAAAAATTTACCTCCTGCTACCTTATGCTTTTCATTTCCCAAGAGTATTTCACCATAATAATTTTTCCTTCCTAAGGTGTCTAACAACTATTTCTTTTCCAGAGAAAATGTAGTGAACAGAGTGAAATAGTATAATGGGAAAAAATTACTCAACATAATGATGTAAAGAGGGCAAAAAATAAAAGGGGAACTGGGATGTTTTGCTGACAACTAGATAAATCTTGGAAATATTAGAGAGATTATAGACAGATCATTTCTAAGGTTATTATCTTACACTAGTTTAAAAAGATTTTTCAGAATAAGTTTCTCTCAGGATTTGAGGATTTGGCTGCTTTGAGGGACGTCTTTATAACACAGTCTCAACACAAATCCATTGTCCTTAGTTCTTCTCAAGAAAATACCAAATGTGAAAAACTGGAATCAATAAAGAGTTTCTGATTTTTGGAAGATGGGGCAAAACTGACAGGAAAGGGATTCTGCAGCCAGTGTACTCAGGTGAATGAGGCTGAGGAGGCAGACTGAGCACAAGTGTCAGCAAAGTCGGTGTTCTCTGTGCCGGAGAGTTTTCACTGAGCTGCATCATGGGACGCAGCTCCAGGCTGTTTGTTGTACCCCGTGATCTGGGATGGTAGAGCCACTACGCTTACCTTGGTTTGATTTAGCAGTGCCTGACTGAAGGCTTTGCTGTGATTGTGAAACATCGTGTGGCTGATTTATTTCTCTGTAAACAGAAACGAATATTTTTAGCACAGTTGCGTGTTTTTCCACTTGAGCTATTTTTTTTCCCACTATCAGTCTTTTGGCATAGAAAGGGCTTAAGATTATAGCAGGTTTTCATGTGTTCTAGTGGTTCTTTTTT
Organism: Tapera naevia; assembly: GCA_033556795.1. NCBI lineage: Eukaryota > Metazoa > Chordata > Aves > Cuculiformes > Neomorphidae > Tapera > Tapera naevia. Next base: position 9,489,938 of record JAUMJJ010000022.1, on the reverse strand, counting down.
GATAACTGAGTTAGGATCAAATGTTATTGATTTTCTTATTTCCAACCTTAGAAGACCATATAGCAGGGCTGTCAAACTCACAACCTGTGGGCCAAATCCAGCCCTGCACCTTGTTTTATTCAGCCCAGCACCTTGTTTCTCCCCAGTGGCAGTGCTGAGCTCCTTGCCCCTGCGCTCCTGCCAGCGCTGGTCACGTGTGCAGCATGTGACGCGCGTTAACGCTGCAGGAGCAGGAGAATGGTGGGAGCTGTGAGTTTGACACCCCTGACTTACAGGCACAGTAGCTGCTTGTTGATGGTTTATATGTCAGCAGCAGCAAAAATGCCAGGAATTTATTATGTGATAGAAGTATAATACGGTATAAATTTGTGCCTGTGCAGGGGGTCAGAAGAACTCTGTGTCCCCACTTTTTGGTTGTGGGGCTTTAGTGCTGATGCCTGGCAAAGCAGCTTGTCCATTAAAACTGGCAGGTTTTCAATGACTAAACAAGGTGCCTCCAGTGAACTGTCATTTAGTAGCAATCACACTCTTGCAATTTTTGAGACACCTGTTCACTTAACAACTCCAATAAGCCATGGTTATCTTATTCAAATCCAGTACACGCCCAGCTGTTTCTGTTCAGTGTGTGTATCGCCTGTTCCCTTAGTGTGGAGGTACTCCAGATAGGAAAGAGAAGATTACATAAAAGCCATCCTCTGTAAATGATAGAGCTGAGACTGTACCTCCCAGGTTAATATCAGTCTGCATCAGTAGGTACACAAGTAAACAGGCAGTGGGATGACTAAGCCACTGAAGAATACCAAGTGAAATAGGAGATAAACCTGTGATAAACAAACAAAAAATAAAAAAGATGGGCATATGCTATTCTTTGATGTCTGACACGTTAAGGACTGGTGTGCTACCAAAGGGGGTATGATTGAAGCATTTCAGCATCTTCTGTCAAAGGTGAGAGGGAACTGAGGAATAAGATTACCAACATTGCTCTATGGAACATATCTGTGCAGAGTTGTTAGCACACTGAGTCTTACTGATGCTGTCACTATGAGGAGAGACAGGCTAATGATCATTACAAAAATCCAGATAGGATGTTCTTCCTAGATGAGGCTTCCTAATTAGAGCAGAGAGTTTCTGTCACAGGATACAACCTTTCATGTGGTAAATGCTCAGTTATAAATGTATGAAGCTATTAATTTTCTTACGCCTTGCCTGCAGCTCGTATATTGAATATTTAATGTAACCCAAATACTTGTTTCCTAGAAATACTGGTAAATGATAAAAAAAAAAATCCATGTCTCTAGAGTTTACAGTTTAACTAGTTGTGTACTGGGCAAACTAGAGAGGAATGTATGAAATGTTTGGAACAGGGAGGGATCCTGTCCAGGAGACATTCAGTGTTTTCACTGACTCAAATGGACTTGGATGGGTAGAATTGCAGATGGATAATTGTCAAGCTTTGAGTGATGAACATGGTCATTTTCATCCAGCTATCTGCCCATTTGTGGATATCTGTGAACTGCTTTGAAGAGGTCTATGAAAGACATTTTTTGAAAAGCAAGTACATTTATTTTACAGAGGAATTCACATACGCCCTTTTTAAGGCAGCCCAAGCTCATAACTGAGATTTTGTAGGGAGTGTTCACCTGTGAGCGCTCTGTGGGAGGATGGAGAAACATTGCCCTAATTTACGTTTGTGATTACATTCATTACAGTTCATGCTCCCTGTATTCTTGTATTAGTTCTCCTCTTGCTTTCAAATTTTAATGAATGATGCAAAACTTACTGACTTTGGACTACTCCTAAACTTGTGGGGCCTTGGATTTTTCTCCATCTGTAGGAGAGCTCTTCAGCATAAACTAGGAAATAAACTAAAACAGCCCAAAGTTTTACAAAGGACCTCAAATCAAGGTTGGATTTCTTAGTAATTAAAATCACGAGGAATTCTTTTGTTTACTTTGATGCATGTAAGATTTAAATCTTGATGTTTTTCCTGCAGATTTTAGATAATGGGCAAAATTTAGTTGTATTGCTGTGTCCCCTAGCAAGAATTTTGGTGTCAGCAATCCATGTTTTTGCTTTAAATAAAAAAAAAAAGTTTTTTCTTCCATGGAGATGCTATTAGACACATTAAAATAATTGCAACTTAACTGTGTTTAGTTATGCAATATCCTTTATTATAAATATGTGCTATCTTGCATGAAAACTTGCAATATGAAGTAAACAGCAGTCATGCCTGTCATGTGGGGGAATCCTGCTTCACTGCAGGGGAGGGAGAAAAAGCAACTAGAGACTGGCTAGTGGGCCAGGCTTTATAGACCACATGAGAGACATGGGGACATGCTGAAATACCAGTAAAACTGGTTTCAAAAGATGAAAGGGTTTGGGGAGATAAGAAGCGTGACTGTCATAAGTCCTACAGTTGCAGAAAGAGTCTTAAATGCAAATGCTAAAATTATTGGTTAAGACTTTCCCGCTTTGTTCTGCCGTGCCTTCACAGACAGCTGTGGTTTATTAATGATGTTATGGAGAGCAATGTTTAGCAGGCCCTCACCTTGCTGTGCTGGTCAGCAATTTTAGGAGGAGATTCTAGCCACTGTATGGCTGTTGTACCACTATTTGAAGAAATCTGCCTTTTCTCAGGTTAACCACAGCAGTCACACCCTCTGGATGCTGCAGCAGGCTGCTGCTCTGGAGCCAAGTGAAATGGATTTCACTTCCTGCACTAACAAAAAAAAATCTCCCCTTCCTAGTCCGCCCAAAAAACTGAGTTGTACACGATTTTCAGAGAGAGAATAGATAGGACAAATGTGCAGACAGCCACTGTGCAGCACTGTGATGTCTTACATCTTACCCTCAGCAGAAATTTTGTAGTTGTGTTAGATATTATGATTGTGCTTCTTTTGAATGGGAACATCATTATCTGGATGTGCCAGGCTCAAGTTGATCACATCACATCTGTTTTCCTTTCCACTGCATGCTGAATGAGTATCTGTTCAATGGGCTGTTGTGTTTGTCCCTTTGTCAGCATGGTAACCAGCTGGGCTTTTTCCTTACGCTCGACTTTTAACGCCGTTTCCAACCTTTCGTGCAGTCTTGTACAGGTCAATAATGAAACCAGTTTAATGGTTAAAAAAAAATAAACCAAAAAGCCCAGCTCCAAGCTTGATTTTTATGAGCTAATGGATGTCACAGCTTATAAATGGAGCATTGCATTTAAAAAGGAGCAAAGAGAGCAGATTTTGTGGCTGTGATGATGCATTCTGCTCCCAGCTGCAGCAGAGCAATCCCCATCTGCCTGCCTTTAAGTTCTGCTCACAGAACTGTCACACAGTCCCTGTTGTCTCTCTTGATTCCCTGCTCCTGTTTTAATTTTTCTCCCTTCCCATTTCATTTACCTCTTGTCCCACCCTCCCATTTCCCAATCTCTTTGCCTCTGGCTCTCTCAGAAGTGCAATTCCCAGAGAGCTAATTAATCTCTTTACATTCTCAGATTCAATAGCAGGAGTTGGAACACTACCAGGCATTGGAGAAGACTCTGACCTTCATCCTAGACTGCCTCAGCCCAGCTCAAACATGCCAGAAAGGAGGAGATAAATTGATTTAGTGCTTACCACCTGTTAAACTGCAGAACAATGACAATTTCTGTTAACTCACATTTGAGCAGGCTCTTGTGATGATTATTGTTTTACACATCATGGTGTGTTTAGTGGAGTGAGCTAGTAGAGGACACAGAGACCTCTGCACAAATGTGAAGATGTGCATGTTTACAAATGGTTTTGTTGCACAAAATCTGTGAAACATGGTCTGAACATTGATGAAATTAACCCAAAATATATAATCAGGTATTTCATTAAGTGCAGAATCTAATTTTTAAATTGCAGTCAGTAGACTTAGCTCCATAGAAATATCGGCTATGGGAGCCATGCTGAACTTTTATACTGGCTGAGTAAAAAGATATCCCCATTTCACCAGTTCTGAGGTAAATGTATGGACATTTTCTTTGTGCAGTTGACCATTTCATCTGGATCCTAGGATGTGCTGTTGGCGGTCTTTGGCAAGCTGGCCAGTTGTGTCTTGCTCTCTAAAATGGCAAAAATACTCTATTTGTAGTCTAGTTTGTTGTCTTTAAGTTGAGCAACAGGAGAGTTCAATCTCTTATAGGCTTTTTGAGCTTACTATCTTAGAGCAGTCTTTGGTCTGAAGAGGAATTGTCTTAATATATTTCTTCAGCAGGATAATTGCTGGACTGGCTGTCAGGGGATTACTGATCCTTTCTGATATGAACTGCATGGAAGAAAATCATGAATTAACAGTGCTGTAGGTTATCTAATACGTGCCTATCTTTTGTTTTTTCTGGATCAGAGGCTATGTATGCCATACCCATTTAGAATTAGTATATACTTTCTAAAATTAATTCAGTTTATGACCTCTGTTGATCCTGACTCAGTGCCAGCTATATTTCTGTTGCTGTCAGCATATTGATGCCATATTTATCAAGAACTGAATGACGAGATGCAAAGATCATGGTGCTTTTAGGTAGCAGTAATGATTGAACTACTTTAGAAGCTGGATGTGTAGATGCAGGCTCAGCATTTCACAGTTGCTTGGCGTTCTACCACTGCTTAAACCTTTCTCTGTTACAGCATCTGCTGTGAGCCTAGCTGTCAGGGAGGCCCAGGGAGAGGCAATCGGTCAAACAGATTTCTGACTGATTATTTCCTCCGACCCCCTCGGTGGAAAAATCACTGTATCATTTGCTGTGGAGTTAGTTCTCAGGTGTTAATGCTCCAGCTTGTCAGCTGCGCATAAGATGGTGAAGCTGCTTGGGCAGGGATAAGCCTTGTAACTAAGACTAAAATTATTTAAGAACTACAGGAAGGACATTGAGGTGCTGGAGCGTGTCCATGTCCAGAGAAGGGCAATGAAGTTCATGAAGGGGCTGGAAAACAAGTCTTATGAGGAGCAGCTGAGGGAAGCAGCTGTTGTTCAGCCTAGAGAAGAGGAGGCTGAGAGGAGACCTGCTTCCTCCCTGCAACTGCCTGGAAGGAGGTTGTAGCGAGGTGGGTTTTGGCCTCTTCTCCCAAGTGATAGTGATAGGACGAGAGGTAATGACCTCAGATTACGCCAGGGGAGGTTCGGATTAGACATTAGGAAAAATTTTTTCACCGGAAGTGTTATCAGGCAGTGGCACAGCTGCCCAGGGAGGTGGTTGAGTCACCATCCCTGGAGGTGTTTAAAAGACAGGTAGACTAAGTACTCAGGGATATGGTGTGGTTGGACTCAATGATCTCAAAGGTCTTTTCCAACCAAGCGATTCGACGATTCCAACTTGATGGTAATCTGGTAATAATAGAAATCATAAGTGAGAGCAAACTCACCTACTAAAAAAAAATACTCTCAACCCTGAAAAACTTTTAGACTGTTTAAAGTTTTATTTCCTTGTATTGAATTTGGTGAGGGGTGTCCTCAACAGCAGAAGACATGGCTAGTTAATGACAAACAGTGCTTAAGTTCAAAGGCTAGAATAACTAATCAGCAAATATTATGTCTGGGTTTTTTTTTTCTTTATTATTTGTAAATGTTATCTGTGTGGGTTTTACCATTTTCAGAAATGAAATAAATCTCAGTGATTATTAATGACATGTATTTTGTCTTGGTCTGAACAAGACAAAGTGCTCACTGACCTTGAAGCCTGCAATGGTTTTGCTCCAAAGATAAGTTTCCTGCTTCTTTTCATGCACATCAAGAGTACTATGGAAAAGATTTGAAACTCCTAAGAAATGTGAAACGCTGAATGAAAAACAAATAGAGGTAACAGTTGTTCAATGCAGATTTATAAAGCGAAAGCTGGGCTTTAACATGCGAAGTAGCTTTCCTCTGCTGAACTTGCTGTTAGAAGAGCTAAACGTTCAGAAATTTTTTGCCTCGTGCTATGTTATGGAAACAGTGTCTATAGATATCAACATCTTTAGCTACATTTACAGATTGACAGGGTTTTATTTTAGCTGGGACTGAGTTGAAAATACTTTGGAAACAGTAGGTACCTCATGCAGAAGTTCTCTCCAGGTCTCCACAACAGCAGTGCAACCTTCTTAGAAAGCTTCTCACAGGTATTAAGCTCTTCCTATTCTCTAGAGTTCCAAGAATTAGAGGATTCTCTGTCTCCAGGAACAAAGCCAACAGAACTAATGCATCTAACAGCTATGTCTATAACCACCCGTTCTGCTTTTTGTTTTACTTTGAAATGGCACTTGCAAACATGAAGTCCAAACATAACATAAGCAAGACGTGAAGCTGATATTTTAGTGACCTGAATAGAGTGGAGCATTGTAATGTCAGTGCTTATGCATGCTTCAGCCCTGAAGATACGTTTCTCACTCTATTGGACCAAATACAGTATCTTTAGCTTAGTAACGTGAAGAATTTTTTCCCTCCCCTTCAGTTGTACAAGCACCCAAGTTTATCTGCTTCAGAAGTCACGCTGTTGTGTAACATCCCTGTTCAGAACTGACTGAACAAGAGAGGTGAAATTGTGGTGGGCTTGACAAAAGGTAATTTAGGGACAAGTTTTACAGAGGAAATTTTGTTGTTTTGATTTCATTAGGATTGGATTTTACCTGAATGCTTTTAACTCACGCTCCCACAACCAACCCCCTCAAGTAATTTGTAGGACTCGGGCTTCATAATAGCTGCATAATTCATAGAACATTTGGCAAGAAGGTGCTGTGAATTAATGCAGCAAAGGATGGGGAAATTTAAACCGTAAAATCCACCTGGATTATGATGGGCTGTTCACAGGAAATTTATGCTCTCTGGAAGTGCCATATAACAAACAAATGTTAAGTATTTTAACTCTTGTTATTTAACATGGGTAAGAGTAAAACCAGGAGTAATTTGTAGAAAGTAGATTCAACTTCAGAAAAAAATTCCAGCAAATCCACAGGGTAATGCGAAAGTACATTACCATGACTGTAAGGTCTCCAAGATGCTGATGAAGAGATCACTCAATGGGTTTAATGGAAAAGCCAGGCCCACACCAGAGACAGAGAATAGACTGGACCTGGGAGGATCTTGTTTTTCCGTTTGTAGTTCTAATTATTAAGCACATTGTATATTGTTCATGAGTAGAAGATGCGGCAGTACTAAAAGGGCACACAGGGGAGGGAGTTTGGAGCAGTGCCTTCTGCCCCTGGGAGAAATCTGTGGCTCTCCTGTTGTGGCTGAAATTCTTTAAAACACTTAAAATAATCACCCCATAAGATGATTAAAAGTCTGCAGAGTTTTTTGAGGGGTTAAGTAATCAAAGCTGTCAATTGGAAAGGCATGTGTATCCCTCAAAAGAGGCAGGGATTCAATGGAAAGGTGTTTTGTTCTTTCTTTTTCAAGAATAGGCCGCATGTGTTTAGTTACAGTGCTGTGTAAAACTCCAGTGTGCAAGGACTAAATGGATTTAAGACAGGCACAATATTGTTAAACTAACACCATTCACATTTAAGTGGAATCAAAAGAAAGCTGAGAATTTTCTTTCTTAGTTGTAAGGTGCTCAGTGAGAGAAATATTTTTTTTAAATACACAGATAACATAATTTTAATGTACTTCATACATGCTCAGTAGCCATATTTCATTTTCTTAATGCAAAAATCTTTTGGTATAAGCAAAATGCAAGGAAAAATATTCAAGGTACATAGGAGACAGTTGTTTTCTGGTGAAGTTTCACAGATTTAATTCTTACGCAAACTAAATCGTCCTGTTATCTGTGTGTGTTGTTAACTGCATTAGGAAAATTGATTTAATTGTCTCCTCATGTGTTTATTAGGAAAATTGATTTAATTGTCTCCTCATGTGTTTCAGGTCGGCAAATTCCACCCTTAGATCCTCATGAAAATGGTAACAATGGAGCAATCAAACTTGGAAAGCAGACTTCACAGACGGGTAGGCGGTGCTGCTGACCCAACTTGATCTTTTTAGATTTACTTGAAAAACACCACCGTTCGCTTTTTTCACTGAGAAGGGACTTCGTGATCTCGGTGACGTGGCTCCTTATCTTGAAAGCAGCAATTTCAATACTTCCCATGAGCAATAATGCAAGGACCAGAAGGAGAAAGCTTAACTTCAAAGGGATTTTGCAAAACCTAGTGCGAAAATCCTCTCTAATATCCTGTCAAAATTACAATGTCAAAGTACTCTTGAGTCTCTGTTTAAGCCAATGACTGGTTTGGGTTTTTTTTATTAAAAAGATCCTTTTATATATAAAGTTCATATTTGCTGCAAAAACTTCTCTTCTTACATTGCAAAGTGGACTTGCCATGTTTTTATAGTTTTCTCTGTAATAATAGGGTGAAAAAAAACCCCATAAATACTGAATTTTGGCTTACATTTTCTTTGCCGTCTTTCTAGCTGGACTTTGCTCATGTGTTTTTTCTAAATCTGTAGCTTCATCTTGTACTTTCAGTAAACATCAGCAAGAAATGGACTGAATTTGCTAACTGAAAAAAAAAAATGGATCCAAAGGATGAGTGAGTGCCATTTTTACAGGCTAGAAATCAAAATCTGTGTCAGGAGGTGCTGTGTGTGAAAGATGGAGTCGTGAAGGAGGCTGCTGTACCCCATGCAGTTCCAGTCTGCTCTGGAAAGAAGGGAAGATGCATCCACTGCGCTCTGCCCTTTTCAGTCTTCATTAATTACTGAAACTGTAAAAAGGACAAAAACGCCAGCGTAATTTCTCTGCTCAAAGGTGCCACTTCTAAGAGTGCCACACTACCCTACTTCATGGTCTCACTGCAGTGCTCCAATAAGTCTTCAACTCAGAAGAAGGGTATTTCTGTACAAAACCAGCTTAAGAGAGCACAATATACTTTGAGGCTAAAGGCCAGAATCTAATAAAACAAGCCAGAGTGTTTCTTTACAGTTGCAATTGTGTGAATTTGTGGCATAGTCTCCTAACCCATGTGGGGATGCAGTACGGAACACCCACTGCGGGATATCTTTGAAGCTTGATGCACTTGAAAACACAGTGTAGGAAAATAATATCCCACAGGTGGTTATCAACTAGAAATAATATAAAACCCTTATGTATTCTCCACTTCCATCTTTCATGAATGTGTGTGACTGAGATATAAATTATGAATTTATCTTCTTCTTCAGTTTCATTGGAAATCAGAACTAGGGTAAGAAATGCAGGCTTCAAAACCAAAACCCAGCCTGCATTCCACAACATTAATTCATTCTCTTATGAGGAAAATTAACCTCACTGCACGCTTGTTGAGGGATTTATCAAAAGCAAACAAAAGCAAAAAAAGAGCTTTCTGTGCTAAACCACGAACAGGCAGACTAGAGCTGAGTTTCTGTGCATTAAAAAAAACCCAGACCTTATCGCTTGGTTTTGAGATTGCTTTGATTAAATGGCACTAATTCCTAGGACTTGAAACAGAGCCAGATGAAATCAACAGGAACGTTTCTTTGTCTTCAGAGGACTTGAAGGCAGTTATAGGTGGGAAACATCCCACCAGATTTTATCTAAGAATCTAAACTGCATTGGTTTTAACTTATAATCAATTTCTCAGATGTTTTGGGCTCCTTTGAAAGCATTCCTACCTGAAACTTTGCCCTTGGATAATATGCAAACTCGGATAGCTACCACGAGGAAGGATGTTTTGGGTAAACCTTCAGTTTTCCCCTGTACTTATAAATGATCCAAGTTGCTACTTCATTGCAGCAACTATTTTACACATAATCCAAGGTTATTGTAAGTGAAAATTCAACAGTCAAAATTGTTGATAGTTGGGGAGTGAGACAGATTCCTTTAGGGCACGTTCCAGCCCATCCTATTACAAACAAGTTTGGGGTGCCTGGCTCTTTCACGTGGTTGTGGAGGGAGAGGTTAACCTGGCCTGCAGCGCTAAAGAAATATCAAGCATATTGATACCACAGATTCAAATAATTTATTAGATCTGTGACCCAATGCCACAGAGATCTGGTTCTTTCTGAATAAAACCCAGTAAAAGGCTAGACCTGTTACCAAGAAAACAAGGCGAGATTGAAACTGTGTTTCTAAAGGTGGCATAAATTTTAGTTTAACATACAGTAGTTACGCATAACTGAATTTTAAGCCTTCATAAATCTTTGTGGCCCATTTTTTTTCATGTGACATCTCAAAACTCATCAAACCCTACATGAGATATCTGAGAGTTTTGTAAGACAATTCTGTGAGTACCTTATATACTCGTAATTTATGCTGGAACTGGCAATTGATGCTTATCGATATGGAATAGGTGGCTTTGAACAATCAGCTGTCACAGCTGCCATTGAGCTGTATGTGAGTCAGAACAGGTTTATGGGTTATATGTTAAATTAATTTAAAATTGTAAGTTGTTACAATGGATCTCAGAATGAGAGGATGAATGGCAGATTTTAAAATTCAAATACTGGCTAAGTAGGCTCAGAGGTATTTTTGCATTTGGTGGGCCAAATCTAAATCACCTTGTTCTGCTTTTAGTCAAGAAAAAGATTTAAATAAATAAGGATTCTGATTGTATAAGTTCTTAAGATTTGGGTCATGGTGAGCTTCAGTAGGAAACTCTGAAGTCACAGGTGAAAAAATAACAGGCCACTGCTGTGCAGAACAGCTCATATTTTTTTTTGAAGACAGGGCTCGCCTTCAGTGGTGATGTTGCCTCTCTGCTCATCATCTTGCCTCTTTGTTCATCAAAGCTAAAGTGCAGCTTTAACCTGCCTCTTCAAATGGGGAAACAGTTTGTTTTTGAAATTGTGATTTTCAAATATAAAATTTATGATTTCTGCTTCCTTTTGTTGCCTTTGTTGCTTGGAAAGTACCGCCACCTTTCATAAACAGCAAGAAAAATGACATACAAAAATACCCCTGAACTCGGATTCAAAAGTTTCAGCAGCAACCAAAATTCCTCTTAGTAGTTAATGGCTGGTAAAAAGCTAAATTACTGTACAGGAGTACCTGACTCTAGCTGATCTGCTCTAAAGTAATGTAACACTGCAGTTCTAGTTGGCCAGCTACTGCTGGATTTGTCCAAGACTGGTTTTCTCAAGAGAGCTGGCAGCAGGACTGAAGCACAGCCTGCAGTGCCAAGGATGTTTGGTGGAGCTTGTTTGCACCATAACTCAAGACTGGGATTGTCCAGTTGTGGGTGATTTGCTTTTCTGGCTTGTCATGAACTTGTTTAAAACAAGATTATGAAGGAATTAGTTTTCATATATGCTCTGCATATGTGTGTGTATATAAGTACAGTTTTATATTTTTGGCTGACATGTAGTGTTTTGTCACTATGTCTGGTTCTCACATACTGCACGTTGTATTCTGTAAGTACCTTTTTTTTTTTGTTAATGATCATTTCACCTTTGTGAACTTAAAGCCACAGACTGAAGGTAGTGAGAAGATGGAGATACTTTTAGGTACAACTGTTGACTTGCCATTCTCATGCATGAAAATGGCATATTGTAGAAAAAGTTTGTTTTGCAGACAGAGCAATTTTAAAAAGGCCGTCATTATCCAAGGATTGGGACTCAGAGGTAATAAAGTTACACCTAAAAATAATAATTAAAAAAATATTTTTTTTTTGTTCATGGTACAGCAGGTCTATCTGAAGTGTAACAGAATAACAGGGGTCTGTATCTATCTAGAAAATTACCTCTCATCCCTTGTCTTCACTGATCCTTCGTGACACGTGCCATAAGCGTGACTAGATAGATTTACATGCAAGCTCTCTGCCTAGAATCGGACCTTTTCAGTACAATGATGATATACTTTACTGCCTTATTCTTAGTTATTTAAACTAGAGTCAGTGATAAATCACCTGCTAAGTACTCTTCCTCTGTTTTGTTTATATAAGGGCTTTGACTGGGCTGGACCCACTTGCTTCATGTATGGGATGCTGCAATCTGTTAATACCTTATCTTCAGTTTTACATATTAATTGTATCATACCTAATAATGTTTTTTTGACCTAAAATGTAGGGTTTATGTTTTATTTAACCTATAATGATTAATGCTAATAAATGTTTTAAATACCTCTGATTTGGGGATGTCTCTGGTTTCAATAAAGCAGAAGGTCCCAATTTCTGCATCATATGCTTTTCAAATGAGTCTGTCTGCAGCCTGTGGATTGCTTACCTGGGATTAAAATGCTGCTTGAAATGTGTGTGGCGGGCCTTTTAGCAGAAGCTGAGTGCACTCCTTGGGGATCCTGCAGTGCAAGTGAACTTTCAAAAACTGCAAAAAGATTATCTGAAAATCCCTTTGCTAAGTTATTTGATTTACCCATTAAAAGAGAGGTACCTGAGTGGCCAGTATGGGCATAGAAACTTAGAATAAAAATTAGCTTATGATTACTACTTGCTTGGAATAGCAACCATGACTAGTAGAGCCCATAAGGCCCTTCCTCTTTTGTATGTTTTTATTGTCACGGTACATTTAATTTTATTAATTTATGTCCCTCAGAGTTGTCTCTAAGAGCTAAGAATTAACACTCCCTTAAGAAGTATGCAGTGTTTTTTACCCCTTAGTGCTATTGTTTCAAGAGGTCTTCAGACTCACCAGTTGTTTTTTTTTTCACTGTCTGGTTCATATTTTCAAAGTTGTTACCACATCTTTGAGGTCTGTGGGGTTATTTAAGGAAAAACAGGTTTTTGGACTAACTTTTGTAGCTACCATGATAAATTCAACACACACCAGTACACAAGAAACACAGCAACTCGAGTAACAGCACAGAATGCCATGTCTCTACGTTAGGAGAAACCAGTATTTCAAAGGAGATTACATAGGTTGTGAGCTTAGTTACTGCTTGAAGACACCCGACAGGATCTGTTCTCTACTTTAAAGGATTTACAGTCACACTGAAAAAAATTATGTATCTTATTTCCGACTCTGCATAAATAAAAATAAACACAGGTGCATAAATGTAAACTGTAAAAGGTAATGTACTTAATTCAAGGAAAGCCTAAATAAGTCCCTTTAACAATTATTAGTGTGTTGGAAAAGCAGAAAAGAACACTGATTTTCCTTTCAGTGTGGGAAGAAAGTTGTGCCCCTTGACATATGAATCCTTGCATAGTCAATGGGATGATTTACATGGCTCGGAAGCGTGTTCTTGTAGGGCTTTAGGTTAGTTTAGGGTTGTATTTAGCAATGGGGGGGAGCTGCACAACTGGCTGGAAAATAAAGCTCTGCTTTGCCTTTCAAGACTGAAGGTTGTGTCTCAGGGTACTTAAAGAAAAGGGGTTGACATTTCAGCCTTCAAAATCTTCATGACTTTAGCTTGCGTCCTTCTGTGAAGACCATCACAGGACACCCTACTGTGATCTCCTGAGTGCTGTTCTGAAATCAGGACAGCCAGGCTGATGAAATACTCTGTGTATTTGCTTGGTACTCCCACCCCCTCACCTAATCTGTAACAGTGTTTAAGCTACTACCAGGTTTGTGAAATGCCTCCCTTCCCTAAAAAGAAAACAGTGAGTTGTGGGATTATTTTTTTCTCCTTCTCAAAGTTGTTTCACACAGGGCTACAGAATAATTTTCTTAGAAGTGTTAAAACACTCATGGGAGGATGGAGTGGCTAAAAGTATTAGTACAAATGTCTTTGTTATTTGGTGGAAGGTACTCCCTCAGGACTTGGTGTCAATGATAGGATGCATTCATGTGTGATGGGGTTCTTGACCATTAATAAGATCCACTTTTGATGACCTCTATTTTTTAACACATGAACCGGGGTAAATTTATTGCTTGATATAAATGCTCGCACACTGTCCAAAATTAGGACTTCTCACTAGAAACTATAGAATCAATGTTTGACTGCATTAGCAGGTTAAGATGAGAAGGAATAAGTAATAGCATTATGTAGCATAATACAGCTGTTTTCATGTCTGGAAAATCTATTTAAGATTGGTTTCTCTTCAATTAAGAAGAGTGCTTATTGCAAAATGTCTGTATTTCTGATACTACCAAGTGGGTCTTGATGCAGATTAGTTTGCATTATCACTTATCACTGTTGTGTATTTTGTAGGAATATGAGGGCAGCCTCAGGTTTTGCACCTGGGACACGGCAGTCCTGGGTGTGCATACAGATTGGGGAGTGAGAGGTTGGAGAGCAGCCCTGCAGAAAGGGACCTGGGGGTTCCGGTCGACGGCAAATTGAACATGAGCCAACAGTGTGTCCTGGTAGTCAGAGGGCCAACCGTGTCCTGGGGTGTATCCCATGTTCTGGGGTGCATCAAGCACAGCATTGCTGGCCGATCAAGGGAAATGATTGTCCTGCTCTGCTCCACATTGGTGTGGCCCTACCTTGTGTACTGGGTGCAGTTTGGGGCACCACAATGTAAAAGGACATCAAACTACTGGAGAGTGTCCAGAGGAGGCCACAGGCTGGTGAAGGGTCTAGAGGAGAAATCATACAAGGAACAGCTGAAGTCACTTGGTCTGTTCAGTCTGGAGGAGACTGGGGGGGACCTCACAGCCAATTACTGTTCCTCACAAGGGAAGGAGGAGGAGCAGATGCTGATCTCTTCTCTGGTGACCAATGACAGGACCTGAGGGAATGGCAGGAAGATGTACCAGGGTAGGTTTAGATTGCATATTAGGAAAAGGTTCTTCACCCAGCAGGTGGTGGAGCACTGGAACAGCTCCCCAGGGAAGCAGTCATGGCACCGAGTCTGCCAGCATTCAAGAAGCATTTGGACAATGCCCTCAGTCACGTGGTGTGAATGTTAGGATTGTCCTATGCAGGGACAGGATTTGGACTCAGTGATCCTTGTGGGTTCCTTCCAGCTCAGGTCAGTCTATGATTCTATGATACTAGCATTCATCATCACTGTGTTTTCAATTGATACGATGTAGAAGTGTTGCTAAAATTGTTTTGTAACACAGTTGAGAAAACTTGTAAATAGTACACTGGCAGAATTCGAAGTGTAAGGGACCTGTAATAACTTCCATTTAGTGTAACACCAATTAACAAGTTTTGAATAAGATGTTATTCATCTAGCACTAGGGTGGAAAGGGATTTTGAGGTTTCTGGTTAGGTAATAAACATTGGTTGCCTTGGGAAGGATTTCTTTTTCCTGGCTGTTAAATTACTGCAGCCAGAAATCATTTTTATCCCCAAAATTCCCTGAAGTATTTTTTAAAACCCCTACTCTTTCTTTGAAAAGCACTGATCTTGTTTTCTCAAAACCTCCCTGAGAACCCAAACTTTATCTTTCCCATCACCTGTCAAAAGTTAAGATACACCTTATTTATGATGAAACACTCAACCTTTCTGATTACCACTCTCAGAATTTTCGAAAAAAAAATGCATTTCCCCCGAAGTCCATTTAATTCAGCTTTATTTTCCCTAGTCTGTGCCATTCCTGCTCCCTCCATGACAGTAAAATACATATTTAAATAAGATAAATACCTAACAACTAAATCCCCATTCCCCTACAGCAAGCAGAGTACTCTGGGGAAATGATCTCTTACGGACTAAAAGAGAGACGATCTCTAGGTTTCTGATTACATATTGACAAGTAGCAATCAATAAGGAAGTCAGCTTACATGTATAAGAGATGCCCTTGAGGAAAATGAACATTACTTTCCTTCCCCTTTGTCAATATAACATGACTTGGGGCGCACGCAGTAGCATCGCTGTTACTGACTTAAAATAAACAGAATACCAATAAGAAGACAGTTTAATAGGGTTGAAATGTTGGTTAAGCACATTGTAAAAGAAATCCATGCTTCTTGTCATCTTCAGAGAATCTGGCTGCATTACTGACAAATAATATCAGGGGTTTTCACAGAGGTTTAGCAAGAAAGAGCAACGGATGTAACCTGGATGACACAGTGCATTTCAAATCCCCTTTCCAATATTCTAACTCTGCAAAATATCAAGTCATCAGCAAACCTGGAATCACAGCCAAATATCAAAGTTCTTGTCTGTGTTCATCACGCATCACGTGGGACAATTTTGTACTGTAGATATTTACCAAAAAAAAAAGGCATAAACTGTGTAGGAATCTTAATAAGAACTTTCAGAAAGAAGGACATTCAAAATAAAGATTAAATTTTCTGTACTGTTCCTTGAGACAGACAGGAACCCAAATGAGAATGAAATAGCTTTCCTGGCACCATTCCCTATAGAGATACCATTTGTCCTCTACGTTTTACCACACTCTGTAGGCCATTCCAGGTTCTCAGGGATAATTTGCTTTCAAGGTGGCAACCTGAACTGCCTGCTGGCACCTACCCAACGCTCCTCCTACAGCACAGCCTGTAACACCGGAATGGTTCTCCTCACAGCCTCAGTAAGGAGGGACAGAAGTACAAGATTAAGAGTGCATCAGGTGCCCGACTCCACCTGTATAAAATGATACCATATCTTTACCTGTGGGTATGCCTGAATTTACATAGTACAAAGTCCACTGAATAAAAGATGATACAGATTCTTGTAGTTCATGACACAGCGGTTACTGAGTTGGAACCCTGGCCAAAGGGCTCTGGCTAGTACATTCCGGTGCACTTGCGTAGCCACCCTGCCTGCATGCTTCAGTTTTTCATGAAGCTTGAGCCTGGCTAAACGATGCCTTGGACTGATGGGTAGTTTTGCATGAAAAGGGCAAATTGTTCTGGAGAAGGCTAAGGAAGAAAGGATGAGGAAGGATGAGGTGGTGATAAACATACCTAAGTAGATTTGCATTGGCTGATTTGACCACAGCACGAAGTACGTACTTTAGTACTTGCTGCTGGGAGTAAAAGGCTTTACAATAACACCACATCCATCACTGAAAGATAAAGTGGAGGGATTTTGATTTTTTTTTTTTTTCACCAGGAGGAAATTGATGCCTTAGAAGAAAATACACAAGGCTTGAGTCATCAAGTCATCACTGTCAGCCAGCATGTGTTTCAGACACCTCTCCTCATCTCACTGCGAATCACACAGCAGTGAAAGATGCATACCATGGCAGAAAATTGCACCCTTCCTTGTGTGATACACACAGTTTAAAAAATGACAGGGCCTGAAGCAACTACCAGATGAGAAGGACAGCCTCCATCTGAGAAGCCTGTTTCACATCAGTGACAGCAGGGTGAGGATGTCTGGGAGCTATGGATTTCAAAGCTCTGGGAAAGTTGTTACTTAGCTATTTGGCAAGATGACTCAGCCCATGTCTCTGGCAGTGCAGGAGAGCCTCAAGTTATCGAGGCTGCCTTCTGACAGGTCTGCTTTCAAAGAAAGCTAGCCTTTTTTAGTGAAATGGTGCCAGAATTCCCATCAGAGGTCCCTGTTCTCCAAGATGCTTGAGGAAAGATGTGCTCCCTGCCATTTTCCACCAGTACTGGAAATATTCTTTGAACTCAGCAGGAAGCATAACTAAATCCTAGATGTTAGATAACTCCAATGTATATTTTAAGCCAGTCATCAACAGGCAGAGAATTAGAGTTTGGAAACCTGTGATTTTATTTTGTTATCTCCAGGTCACGTTGGAAATGTAAGCAAGCTGCGTTTCAAGCTAGGTGGCCTACCCGATTTCACACACAACCATGTCATAGAAGGTGTGTGAGGGGGCAATGAAAACATTATTTCTCAAATTTTGCAGTCATCTGCAATTTTAAACAAAAATGTTACTCTAATGTCACAGTTGTCATTTACCTACGTCTTTCGTACTGAGAGAAAGTCTACGGACAGTGAGATTTTGACTTATTATGACAAACTGTTACCCCTCTCCCACCAGGTATTTATGTATCTCTCTTGTCTTCAACTGCCTCCTATGGGGCCATTGAATAGGAGCAATTTTGAGCCAGGCCTTTGAGGCCCTCAGGTCTGAAGTTGCCTCACTGTGCACTGAATTAGCACGCTGTGAAACCTCCATGGCAACGCCATCACTTCCACCAGAACTGGCCACCACATTGCCCCATACAAAAGTAGGCTTCATGGGTGGTTCTGTGAATTTCTAAGTTTTCCTATGTGGCAACTGCAAATATTTCATTTCCTTATGATGTCATCTCTTGACTGCTCATGACACAAGGAAGGAAATTGTTGCATTTTATTAGCAACTCAACTCACATCGAGGCAACAAGGACAGAAAAAACTGAAAACGTGCAAAAGTCTGTTTAAGCTCATCTCGGGTAAATTCTATCGTTCTAGTTTCTAGAAAAGTAGGCAGATAATTGATAGATATTGCTATGGTCAACCCATCTAATAAATTACTTCTGCTTGTGTTTAAGAATTAATCCATATAAGTCATCCAGGCTGAAATGATCTGAAGTTGGTCATAAGCAGGCCAGAATCCCTCCCATCCTGTCCAGTCTTTTATAATAATTTGTTACTGAAATTTGTTAAAATTGAGTCAGTGGCCCAAATGAGTCATTCAGAAACCTCTATCCAGCTCACTCTCTAAGAGAAAAAACATAGGACTTAAAACCTCATTTCACTTTTCAATAGCTATCAAGGAAAAGAAAGTGAAGAAATGTCATGCATGGTGTCACTGGAATACACAGGCTTTCCCAAATGCATGACAGTTTTTAAGGAAGAACCTAATTCTCAGGTTTAATTGTGAATTTGTAAAAATGTAATGATGCAGTTCCTTGCTTTGCTGTGTGTCAAAACTATCCACATCAAGCTTCTTATGATTTGCTGAAGATTATGTGTCAGACTTGGAAGCTCAGCTTGGAATGTGAGAATTGCCTAAAGACTTATCATTTTGGCTCAGCCATCCCTAGGATTGAACATCTAATATTTTAACTTGGTTAAAAGTTTTGTTACAGATGCATAAAGCCAAAATCCAGCTCAGCTGTTTCTGTCACAGTTGTGTTGTCTCTGAATAGCTAACAAGGTCAAAATGCAATGATTTCTTTTTTGCCTTTGATGTGAGTGAAACTGAATTCACCTGGGGACTAGTTTCTGGATAAGAAAGCATATTTCTTATAAGCTACTTTGAAAAGCTGGTTTTTTTTCTGTTGTAATAATGAAGTGATAGGAAATATTTTCCCTTTCACTGCATGTGTGAGAGAATGCTCATCAGTGAAAGCAAAACACATTTAAATCTTCAGCACTGAACTCTCCCAGGAGTATGACTAAACTTGGTGGAGATACTCTTGGAGCCATTCATATTAATTCTGAACAAATATTGTTGCACAGGGGATATTTCAGATGGCTGGTAAAAAGTGAACATGGCACACTGTAAAGAATAGATGTGATGGGTTTGGATAATTACAAGCATTACATAGCCCCTAGGTAAAATACTAATAAAGATAGATATGGGAAAACAAATAGAAATTAATTCATAGGTAGTACCTTTTGTAATGTTAATAAATATATGTTTTATAGAAAATAGGTGCATTCAAGCAAAAAGATGAGACTAAAACGCAGTTACTTAAAGTAGATATATTGATTTACTACACATGGATCATTTAAAGTCATTTGATGTAGCCCTGCATGACAATCTGATAAAAAACACCAGTACTATACAAAATCGATTTACTTATATCAAATGCTCTGTGAACCAATTAGCACCTACATCAGCATGTTTCTACTCTGTTCTAATAGGTTATTTAATGGCTTCAAAAGAGCTAACACAGCTTAATATCTTTATCAATGATCTGGAAGAAAACATAAACTCTTTGCTGATAACTTTGCAAATGACACCGAAATTGCTGGAAAGAACAAAGAGAACAAAATGACATAAGGGTATTTAACATTGTTCTTCAGATCTCAAGCCAGTATTTAAAAATAGGATGATTCTCAATGTGGAAGAGATACTATCTGCTATCTGTCTGTGGTGGGACTTTCTGAAGCCTCTGGTGCTGGCCCATAGAGAGAGGGTGGTGAATGAAGAGAACCTACTCTCTGATCCACTATAGATTCCCATTTTCCTCATTTCTATTATTTCCCTTACTCGGGGAAGGAAAAAATGCAAGGAATGGCCAGGCACATTAAAAAAAAACCCACCACACTCCAGGTTTGCAGTGACTGGCTCTGGTTTTCTATTAAAATCGCTATTAATTTCTATTAAATTGCTTTTTCTCATGCTAGGGACAAAGAAGGAAAAAAAACAGCTGTGTCATTTGAAGGTGAAAGGAGGTGAAGCTTGGTGGCCTGTCTGTCTTTCTATCCTGTGGAAGAGAGGGGCAGGAGCAATGTGGGTTAGGAGAGAGGAAAAGGAAAAAAAAAAAAACCTAGCAAAATAGGACAGAAGTGGTTCTCGGGAGATGGATTGGAAGCAGAAGGGTCTCAATACACTGCAATGTGTTTCCCTCTGGAAAGCAGAATTGAAGACAGGAAACCTGTGCAATTAAAATGGTGATGGCACAGTTAAAGTCTGTATTAAAAGGCATGCTCACAAAATATTTACAAGCATTTAACTTCATGAATTTAAGAGTGAAACATCTATTTATGTTTTTATCTGCAACAGATACGGAGGCACAGGACCAAAGTAGCAGGTGAGCAGGCACACTTTCTTAACCTTGCCTCTTAGTACTTGGTGTTAGGGGAGGAATATGGTGAATATTCATGATTGTAGGTGGAGAGCTGTGCACAGGGTTGCAGTGCCCGTAGTGTAGATAGGACCTGCTGAAGGGCAGAAGAGTTGCTCACAGGGAAGGGGAGCATCAGGGAACTGTGCACAGTGTGAGAGATGGCTGGCTAATGGGTGCACCTGGGTTGGGAGCGGAAAGGTCCCACATGGGGTTATACAGGTCAGAGCATCTTTTGCTACATGACGCTTTCTGCAGGCCTTTTTACCCCTCACAAATTCAAAAATGCTGTTGGGTGTTCCAGTTTGGCCTCTACAAAATGTTCATACCTGTTTTAAGGTGATCCACCAACGCCTGAAAGACATGTCCCTGGTTTTGCAAAGAGTACTAATTGCAAATTGCAATCTGACAGGTCTTTACGGGTATCATTTGTGCAATTAAGCTATAAATAATTCAGTATCTGGCAGTCGAAGATTCCGTCAATAATATTATGCAGATATTTTTCCTTTTTTTCCCCTGAATACAAAGTAAATATTTCATAAATGATCTCTCAGGTAGAGTGTTCGAGCTTGTGTGCAGATACAGGATACATTTGCAACAAACTGGAGTGGGGAGATGATTCTAGAAACCTTGTTTCCTTACTCCAAGAGATAATTAATTAATCATGAGCAAAGATCTTCCGTCCGTGTATTAGCCACATATTAGTAACCTTATCTTCCTGCACCTGTTAGAGGAGCATTTTTGAGCACTTGCCCATTTTCTGCTACAAGACGAGAGTAACAGATAAAGAATTTCCAGGGGATGCGCACAAACCACGAAAGCAGAGTGGCTGTGGATGCCCACAGGAGCTGTGATTTTGCAGATCTGCAAACTCCTAACTTTATGCACATTAGTATTCCTCCGGATCACACAAACATATGCAATTGCAGAGGCAGAGCTTTAGCTGGCATAAGTGCTTCTGATTTAATTGATTATTCAGAGGTGGAGGAAAATCTGTATGTTATTTGGTAACAGACTCCGGGGGAATGGATCTTTCTTTATCAGTCACCATGCAACTGACTGAATTCACTGACAGTTCAAATTTCTCCATGTCTCGCCTTCTTTTGCTCTGCCCATTTTCAGGCTCTCAGCTAATTTGATCTTTCAGCAGAGACAAATATTTCATTCTTGTCTTCATGATACCTATTTATTTTTGAAGTGTTGCTAACGTGTTTTTTTGCTCTCTCTTTCTGTCTGGCCCAGCTTAATTGATGTGAAAAATAGTTGTTTAGATTGTTCTTCCTTAAGAATAGTTGTTAATTTTTCCCCAGAGGTCTTCTCCTTGAGTCTGTCTTCAGTCAATTCTACTTAATTTTGTAAGAAAAAAATATAGCTCTGCTTCTTCAGTGTGTTGTTTATTTTCTCTTGTAACCATTGCAAATTAATGTGCCCTGGGAAAATGAGTTGGATTCTTCTCATTTGCAAATACCATTACAGAATTGCAGACCAAATCCCATATACAGCTCCAAATTATACACTCAATTAGGGCTTTATCCAATGCTATTTAAAGTCACTGGAAAATTTCCCCCTGATTTTAATGGACTGTAGCTCAGACCTTAGGGAATGGACATTTCCACTGCGGATGATCGGTTTAATCTTTGAGCACACTGGAATTTACACAATGATGGACTCATAGGGCTGGGAAAGACTTCAGAGGTCACATCTCAAGGCAAAATCAGCTAAATTTATATCTCTGCACAGATGTCTAACCTGTTCTTAAAGGTCAGTGACTGGGACTCCATGGATTGCATTTCCAGATAATCTTTTTTGTTGATTATCCTTGATCATAAAAAGTTCTCCATATCTGCTCTAAACCTGTTCTTGCTCCAATTTACACCCATTACTTCCTGTCCTATTCAAAGTAAATGAGAACAGACTGTTGTCTTTCATCTTTGCGATAGTTTTTAATGACATATTTGGAGATTATTACCAAACTTGTGAGTTCAGTCTTGTCTTCCTTAAGCTAAACAGCTTCAGTTTTCCAGCTCTT
This sequence comes from Tapera naevia, assembly GCA_033556795.1. NCBI lineage: Eukaryota > Metazoa > Chordata > Aves > Cuculiformes > Neomorphidae > Tapera > Tapera naevia. The sequence continues at coordinate 9,467,446 of JAUMJJ010000022.1, read as the reverse complement.
ATGTGTCAATCTGTCTGTTTTCTGGACCTTTAGTCATTACAGGCCCTCACTTCTGGGCTCCCTTCAAGTATCCCACATCTTTCCTGAAGGAATGTGCCCAAAACTGGACACAGTAGCTCAGCGCACGTCTTGTCAACGCTTAATGGCACTTCAAGGTCATGCTTAGTTTCAGTACAAAGTTTGTCTTTCACACGTTGATGGAATATTACTCGCTCCTATTTACCTTGTGATCTATGAGAACTGAATCTAGGCATAATATGAAAATATAATCTGATGGCTTCCTGGGACCACTTGGAAGATGACAAGGGCAGAATCAGCATTGTAGAGCTGCTGTGCGTATTTCCAGAGAAATTGAAAGGTGAAATTTGGATCCCAGTTGCCAGATGAGTTCTCCAAACTATAACTGTGAAAGACGATGATGTTTTTTGCAAGAATATCAGGTTGGAAAAGAGACGCAATGACCATAGGCCATCATCATTCTATTTCTTCAGAACTGCTTCTCAGATTAAGACTGTTGTTTAAGACAGTTTTTCTCTTCTGGAGGTGTATTTCAACTATGTATTTATTGTCTGTATACTTAGCTATGCATACTTGGTTTTTGACAATTTTTAGCAAAGCTTTTGTGCATTTTTAAAAATGCAGCACCAGCAAACAACAACCAATACACCCCCATATTTTGTATATTGAATTGTCTCATTACATCCCTCATGAATGTATATGAACCAGTTCTTGAAAACAGTATTCAAACCCCCATTTCCTCAGTAACTTTGTCCTTTATCAAAGGACTAATGACTTTTAGCACATTTGAAGTTGTCTCAGGAATCATTCAGTTCTTTAAATGCTACTTTAAACCACAAACACAAGATTTTTTTTTATTGTTCCTACCTAAACTAATGGTGTAGTGCATTTTTGTGTTCAGCAGAATAGAATTAGGTCCAAAATAAGAAAACTATAAAAAAAACCCTACGTGTTATTAGCTTCTCTCTATATGAATATTCAATAGCAGTAAGAAATACACTGTAGTTGACCAAACTTGAAGACATTAAACTAACATCTACTTTCCAGACTGTGGCAACACCTGAATAATGCCATAAATCTTCAATAATAAGCATGGTCTGCGATTTTACCTTTGATTTATAAAATAAGAGGGCCTAAAATTATATATGGAACTCCTAAGCAGTCAGGTAAATGATGACTAGAACCTGCTGTACGAGCAGTTTTGTATTTCAGAAGATAAACTGCAGCATCAAAAGGCCATATATTTACTTAAAGAGAAACTAAAACATACTCTTACCTTTATACCTCTGCATTTTGGGATATTCACTCACTTAGCAGTGTGGATTGCATGAGATACTGAGTGAGATCTGGAATTTTTCCATAAGCACAACAAGTAATGTGGCACTCAGTTACTTTTTCTGACAGTCTGATTAACACCAAGAAATTGCAAAGAAGGTCATTCTATTGTTTTATTGCAAAGACATTTTCGAGTTCAGAGTTGGTGGGACTAAATAAACTACCTGCCTAATAAACAGTGGGAAACGGTGTTGCGAAACTGAATCTACTTTGCTACTTCTCATGTATAGAGACAGTTAATTTAATATTTAATAGCAAACAGTTTTGAAAAATGTCTAACCATCTCCAAAATGAGCTATTATAACAACGATACTGAATTCACAGCGTGAACAACATTAATATCTACAAACACACAGGAAAAATGTTGATCTCAGATTAAGCAAATGCTATTCTTTTGCAAGCAGTGATGAATACACTAAAGACACCCCTCAAATAACATCATGGTCTCACCAAACTCAGTGAAAGGAGTTCTATTGACAGTGATAGACCCAATATTTCATTCCTGGACTGTGCTATAAGGCATTAAAATGAAACGAATCAGATGCTGGAGAAGGTTGCCAGAGATTGCTGATGAACAGCACAGGTTTTTTTCAACATAAAAAAATGACATTAGTCTGGATTAAATAAAAGCATTTGATCAGAAATTATACTAAATGCAACAAAACAGATGAATCCATTATTAAGGTTCTCAATGTGTTCAAACAATAACATTAAAAAAACATGTTCATACATAATTACCATTAATCCACCCAATCAGTATTTATGTCCTAACTTTGCCATTGCTATAACACAAAACAAGCAGATTGAAGCTGGACAGGCAAGCACTGAGCCAGGCTGCCGTGAGGAGGCTGTGAAATCTCTGTCCTCAGAGGTTTTAATGACCTCACAGGACAAAGCCCTGAGTGACCTAGCCTGAATTCAGCTTTGACTCTGCTTTGAGTTGGAAATTGAACTACAGTCTTCCTGGGGTCCCCTCTAGCCTCAGAGATGCTTCGATGATTCCTCTGTGAGCCACAAAATACTCCAGGCTGTGCCCTGTCCCTCATACACTGCCTCTCAATATGCTGGTGACAAGGATTAACCCAGTCCTGCCCAACCCATGCACATGCCCTGACATCTGTCTCACAACCATGTCTAACAAGGCTTTTGCGCTGAAAACCACACATTGGAAAACCTGTAAGACCTATTGTCATATTAAGAAGAGGTCTTCTGGTTCTCCTCAGATTTTCTTACAGAAGAGATAGATAAAATAATTAGAAAATAGAGGTATTTCTGCCTTCTAGATATGAATAGAGGAAGCTTCTTTTGAATTTGTACTGTTTACTGTTAATTTTTAACCCCATCAAAAGAAGAAAAGACAGAATTTTTTTGTGACATTTAGTACTTTTCAGTAGTTACCTATGTCTTGATTCTTCACAAGCCAAGACCCAGAAGTTCTTCTGATACATAATCAAGAGATAATTCTGGAGCTGATTTATTGTTTCTGCCAAGTGTACACCATGGCTTAATCCTTAGTGGATTAATGAGCAGAAACAAAGAAAGAGTGGAGGTAACACTAAGTGCCCATGTTGACAGAAGAAGAAAAAAATATATCAGGACAGAAAAATGCTTTTGTCTTCCTGTTTATCTTCTGGATCTCAAGTGTAAGAATGCATAAACAAGGTGGAACATTGGTTTTGCTAACAAAGCTCAGCAGGCCATCAGACAATAACTTTAAATATTGCACTGTAAATAAAGGATGTAATTTAAGATGCTCTTTTATGAACATCATAAAATAGGTCTGTAGCAGGAAAACTGCAGTCAGAGTAGTTACAGACCTCTAGCAACATTTTCACATATATGTCATGTAACTTCACCTACTGAAGCCAATTCCAATCAGGTAAAACTGCTCTGAAGTACTTCTCTTCAGCACTTCTCACTTATTTCTTCTTCAGTCAGTGACAGTATTAAAAGTTACATGGGTATTTGCTGTCAGCAAGAGAGGCATGGAGAAAAGTGCTGAAAGTAGGCAGGCATGATGGTGGCAGGTCTAGGGGAGAGACAGGCAGAGGAAACGGAGGGTTAAGGCTCTGCTGGAACCGAGAAAAAGACTGAACCTAAATTACTCAGAGGGTCTCCCACACTGAATGGCCTCACAACCCTTCCTTCCTAGTTGGGGCTCAGGTTGATATAATCACAAGAGAAATTAAATGATTCACAAGTCTTACTATGGTGAGCCATTACATATGGTGTACATTTAAATTAATTTCAAGGTATTTATTATCAGGACATATTTTTCAAATGGGTTAGTATGTCCTTGTGCATGTTCTTATCATACCTACACCAGATTTCAAGAGAGGAAAAATAAATGTGTTAACACTTCCGACTTCATTCCCCTCGCCTGTACTCCAACCTTGTATGAATACAAACTTAAATATCTTACACTCAGGTTCTTCAGAAGTAGATTTTAGGACGTAGGGATCATCAACGTTCAGATGAATTTGGCTGTCTATCTGTTTTTTTTCTTGTCTGTTTGTCACTCCCGTATTCAAATATCCCAGGATGCATCACCTGCTTCAAAGTATGGTAGTAATGAAAAGGCCTAATGTGAAAACACTTGTCTGTCATAAACTGCAAGTGAGAAGAATGGCGAAGGCCCTGTGTTCCTGCCTATTAATAAATAATGGCTCTTATTTCTCATTCAGATTTTGCAAGACCTCAATCTCTCTCAGCATCAACTCCCAGTTAATCCTCCTGAGCCTTCACCTAAGAACAATTTTCCAAATCAAGTAGGAGAGCTCCTGGCTGTTCCCCAGGCCTGTTTGTGAGCTAGGCCCACCCACCTAGGTGCCTGGATGCTGCCTGGCAGGGTGGCAGAGTTGTCTTAGAATCATAGAATCATCTGTTTGGAAAAGACCTTTGAGATAATTGAGTCCAACTGTAACTGTCCACTACTAAACCATGTCCCTGAAAAACTCATCTACCCATCTTTTGAATGCCTCCAGGGATGGTGACTCAACCACCTCCCTGGGAAGCTGTGCCAGTGCTTGATCATCCTTTCAGTGAAGAAATTTTTCCTAATGTCTAGTCTGAACCTCCTCTGGTGCAACTTGAGGCCATTTCCTCTCATCCTATCCCCTGTCACTTGGGAGAAGAGACCAACACCCACTTCACTACAACCTCCTTTCAGGCAGTTGTTGACAGCAATGATGTCTCCCCTCCTCTTCTCTAGGCTAAACAACCCCAGTTCCCTCAGACTCTCCTCGTAGGATTTGCTCTCTGGCCCCTTCACCAGCCTCGTCACCCTTCTCTGGACGCGCTCAAACACCTCAATGTCCTTCTGGTACTGAGGGGCCCAAAACTGAACTGGCTTTCTTAGCTACCTGGGCACACTGCTGAGGCCAGGTCACCTGGTGGCAGCCAGGAACTGGCTCCCGTGCCTCATGCCTCACCCATGAGCAGTCCAGACCCAAGCCAGAGCCGCCAGCTGCCATGGGATGTCTGACACTATTTGATCATTTTGCCCTTATCTGTCCTTCTCCCTGTCCCAACTGCCCCTTGGCACCCAGCCTTTCTCCCTCCTCCAGCTGCAGGGGAAGGGCTGGCCATTCCACTACCCCAGTGTGGGAGAGTTGGCACTATCTTGGTCTTAAGCCTTTCAGTCCTTTGAATACAGTGTCCTAGTGACATATTTTAAATGGTTATAAAACTAAATGTGGGTTGCTGCTGAATTAACCATCACCCAAACATTAATATTCTCAAATGCTCGCCATGTATGGGTAGCTGACTCCTTAAATTCTGAATTGCAGCATAATGTAATTCCTTTTGTTCTTTCTATAGTCTTTTAGGTTGATCACCACACCAAACACAAGACAGGCTCTGTAAAGTGCTTTTTGACAACATAAAACGGTGCTTTTGGCACTGTGTTGCAGCTAATATTGATGGTTAGTGGCAGCGATGGCTGAATATTAATTACAAATTATTATTAAATTTTAAATGTTAAATTTTAAATGTTACAAATTATTTCTACTTGGACCCAGTCTAGTTTGTCTGTGCAGGCTCAAGGCTGGAAACATCTAACGTTGGACTGGAGGGTCTTAAAGGTTGTTTCCAGCCAAATGTCCTACGGTTTGAATACTGAAATGAACAAAGGGGTCAGTGATTCTAGGGGGAAAATTGGTGTTTGGGAAAAGGAAGGTGAGGGGAGACCTTATCGCTCTCTATAAATACCTAAAAGGAGGTTGTAGTGAGTTGGAGTTGGTCTCTTTTCCCTGGTAGGGACAGGGGGAAGCGATCTCAAGATGCACCAGGGGAGCTTTAGGTTGGGTATTAGGAGGAAATTCTTTACTGAAGGAGGTCAAGCACTGGCAGAGGCTGCCCGGGGAGGGGGTCGAGTCCTTGGTGGGGTTTAAAGGACGAGTAGGCGTCGTGCCTGGGGACATGATCTGGTGGCAGACTTAGCAGGGTTGCACTCGATGATCTTGAACGTCTTTCCAACCGAAACCGTTCCGTGATCCTGCGTGATTCTCTGAAACGGTGCCCGCCGGGACTGCCCGCAAGGACTACGACTCCCGGCACGCCCCGCAGCGGGCGGCCGTGCACGCTCCCGGCGTGGGGTGTGCCGGGAGTTTTAGTTCCCCAACCGGCCACTGCCGCTCTTCCGACCCTTCTGCCCGAGCCCCGAGTGCCGCTGTGTGCGCGCGCGGCAGCGGCAGCGGGCGGCAGCTCCCGCCCTCGGCTCGCGCTCGCAGCAGCCGCGCGCGCGCCCGCCCGCCGCGAGGAAGGGCGGGAGCGGCGCCGCCCGGCCTCCCCCTGCTGCTCCTCCCTCCCCTCGCTGACTCCTCCCGCCGCCGCCGGAGCGAGCGAGCGAGCGAGCGAGATGGCGGCCGCCGGGGCTCTGGCGAAGCACGAGCAGATCTTGGTGCTCGATCCACCCACCGACCTCAAATTCAAAGGTGAGGGAGGACTCGGGGGGGCAGCTGGGACGGTGCCAGCCCGCCGGGGTGTCCCGTGTCGCCGCCGCGCTCGGCCGCCTCCAGCCGCCTCGCTGTGTCGTGTGTTCTCCCGTGCCTCTCCCGGGCCGCGGTGCCGGGCGCTGCTCGCCCGGCTCTGTCGGGGGAAAGGGGGCAGAGGGGGGATGAGGGGGGCGCCTCCGCTGCGCCGGTGAACGGGCTGGGCCGCCGCCATCTTGGGATCCCGCGGGGACTCGAGAGCGTGTCCGCCGCCCCGGCAGCGCTGCGGCCCGGCCTCCGCAGGGCGTCCGGGAACGGCCGCACCCCCGCGCCCCCGCCGCCAGTGGGCCGAACCGCCCCGCCCCTCTCCCCCCCGCGCCCCCCCACTGGTGGGCTCGTCCGCTCCCCCCCCCCATCCTCGCTCCCGTTAGTGCCCCCCCACTTGCCCTCGCCGGTGGGCTTGTTCCACCCCCCCTCCGCCGCCGGTGGGCCAGGTCCGTCCCCCCTCCGCTCTTCCGCTAGGGGGCTAGATCCGTCGTCCCCGCTCTCGCCTGTGAGCCAGGTCCGCCCCCCGCTGATGGGCCGGACCTCCCCCCCGCCCCCGCCGGTGGGCCGGTCCGCCCCGTGCCCGGGCGAGTCGTGTCTCCCCCCCCCCGTTTGATATCCCGTCCCGTCACCGCTCCGCTTGGGAGGCCCGGCCTGGCGAGGGGAGTGGGGAGTCTCTCTCCTGTCATTCTGTGGCCGCCGGTGCCCACCACCCCCCGCACCATGAGGTCTCCCCCTGCCTGCAGCGGGTGGGAGAGGCCCCGAGGGAGTGGAATAAGTCGCTTAAGGAGGCCGCCTTCGCCTCTGGGCTTCCCCCCTCCTGCACGGCGGCTGCTGCCAGAGTGCAGCCCTGGTCCCCGCGGGGGCTGGTGCGTTTTGGGGTGTGCACGCACTCGCACCCTCTCATCGGTGTTGGCAAAAGGACTCCCCGCCCTTTCCCTCCCTCGAGTTGTCATGTTTCAGGCAGGTTCTCAATCCGTAAACAGGCAGCTCAATCCTTTCTTGGAATGAAGGCGCGGAATGTGTGCGTTTTACTTTGTATGGGGTATTGCGTGCCGATTGTGTGACTGTGACCGGCATGACATGGTCCTGTCAAAATAAGCCCCAGTTAGTGCTGTTACTGTGGGGTTTATTTTTCTCCTAGTAAGTTAGATAGCTGTGAAAAGGAACGCTGTTCAGGGATGAGTGATCCTTGAAAGGTAGGGGCATAAGGAAAAGCATGATCATAGAATGATAGAATGGTTTGGGTCAGAAGGGACCTTTAAAGATCATCTAGTTCCAAACCCTCCTGTCACGGGCAGGGACACCTTCCACATGATAGAATAAGTAGTTTTTAGTAGTACTCTGTGGTTATATTTAATACCTATCAGGGGCTTTGAGAAAGGTCTCAGAACATTTCAGATTTAGAATCAGCAATATTAGTTTTTTTTTAAAAGCTGTTAATGTTATCTGAACTTATGTTTTAAATTTTATGACTCATGTCAGCACATATAATTGCTTAGTCCTATATATGTTTCTTAGTAGACTCATTTTTCATTGTTTTAGAGTGACAGAGGAATTTATGATGTTGTAAAAATCTGTAAATGGACAACTAGAGCAAATCAATGTTTATATTTCAGAAGAACGCTGTATTTCCCCAAAATACCTTTGGCCGGCCTGGCTTTTAGAAATAAAGCTTAAGTCCGGTTTATCAAAGAGATTTTTAACTAACTGTTTTTGTTTTATTGATCTGTCAAATCAATTAAAAATGAAAATCTGTCTGATCACACATACTAATTTCTTGATAGCTTCAGTTTTTAAATTGCACATTCATAGATGCATTCAAGACCATAGTGGAAACTTATCCTTTTCACTTCTGTTTTGTGTTATTAAAATGCTACCAGGTCTGGCTGCACTCAGGTTTCAGTACACTGTATTCTCATTGCCAGAACAGGTTGGAGGAAAATGCATGATTTTTTTTTTTTATTATTACTTTTCTGGTTTTTAAATTAAAAAGCTACTGTGTCTAATAAGAAGCTTTTGAATGTTGGGCTGTTTTCAAGCTGAAAGTAAGCTGTATTCATGTGATATGAAACAAAGTGTTGATAAAGGAAATATAAATACTGGGTTAGAAATTCTATACAAAGCCATTGCCAGTCAGTAATCTTTATTGTGCTATGTATTTATGTACTTAGAGCATGAAATATGTATTCTTTAGGCATAAATTTTGGTTTCAGCTAATGCATATACTATTAGAGGAGACTAGGCAAAAAAAAAAAAAAGATCTGAAGCATAGTGAGACTGCATTCTTAATACTCCATAGGAAGCACCATCCATTACTATATGTTACAGTAATATATTATAGAAAGAGCTATCTATTGCGAGAGCATTGAGTGCACTCTCAATAAAATTTTTCCAACTGCTTATTATTCTAAGGTCTTAAAAAGATTTGTGGGCTACAGAGTAACTCAGTTCTTCTGCATTGAATAACATGGTATTGGCAAAAGGGACTTCTGAGTTATCTTTTAAAAATAATTGGTTTGTAAGAGAGTGTGTGACTCACTGTAGCAGTGTAGGAAGATCATACAACTTTGTTAAAAAAACCCATATTTTTTCAGTGCAGCTGATTATTCAAAGTTAGTTTATTGGGGCAACTATCCGTTATTATTATAGAACTAATGTAGTTGATTTGTATGTAACAAATATTTAGTTTAAACATCAGAACTGGACGAATAGTTTTATTGGTTTTCTTGCCTCAGGAACTTGTAATGGATTTGTCGACCTTTAGGAGAGCAGTGAAATGTGTTAGTATGCCCCTATGCAGACAGTGATTTAAACTAATCTTAAGGAGTTGTTCACAAGGCTTCAAATTCATCATTGCCTGATGAAACTTTTTTTTTTAATCTTCTTTACTCAATCAGCAAAAATGAAGCCTGTAATACATCTATCCTGAGTTTTTTATTCCACACAATTCAGAAGGAGTTCTAAAGAATGTGTCCCATGGTGGCTAACACATGACATGTTTGCCTTGGTGACCAAATGATTAGAGTTTTGTTTTTATATTCCTAGAAATTTTAGTCATTAATAGTGTTTTGAGTCATGGTTAATTCCCTCTGCTTCTATGATAGCCAGGTTTCTTTGGGTTCTGCAACTATCAGTAATACCTAAGGAAAACCTCAAAACATGTAAGTACTTTTAAGTGTAGTGCAAATGAGACAAGGGGAAATTGTACTTAAAAATGATGGAACTATGAGGCAGTTGATACACTATATCAGAATGCTTTCAGAGACTTAATATGGAGCATTGAAAATTTGCCTCGTGATTTTTATATCCAGCTCTTCGACCATATTACTCCTGTAGGTTAGCTTTCTTCTGTATTTTAGTATAATGTATTTTGTTTAGCTTCTCAAATTTGGATGTTTGTGTAGGATTAGATGAGGAGAATTGAAACATGAGACACTTAAAAGCAGCTAATTTGAAAGGTGGAACATGGTCGGCTTCTTATTGGGTCTTTTTCATGTGACTCATGCATATAATCGTCTATAGCTCTAGTTTAGTGAAGTTTATGGTAATATGGAATTTGTTCCTTCAGAATAAATACATCTAAAAAAAATTAAACTATTGTATAGTTAAATAGCAGCACTTAAAGTTTTCAGTTGAAAGATTTCTAGTATTTTTCTGGAAACTCGGTCTTCATTAAGTTAAAGAAGACAGTTTTGCAATTGTAAGTAACATATATTTAAGTTGGTGTTGGATCATGGTCCTTTAAAAGCTCTCACCAAAACTTTACATCTGTCATAAGACATGCTTCTGCAACACCTAATTGAAAATCAACACTAGTTGATTTGATGAGCCTTGGAAGAGTAGTAGACACTGTTTGGAATTTGAATTTCATGTGATTCGGAGGTGTTTGACTAACAATAGTCAGACATTATAATTTATATCACCCTGAGGCTAGAAATAAATCAGCAAGTAAGCAAACTGAATTCAACTTTTGAGTATGTCTGTGTGCAATAAATTTTCCCTTTGATGGTTTGAGTTACTGGGAGAGACAAGTGTAACAGATCGTGTTTAGTTTCTGATTATTAATCTGATTAATAATCTAGGATTGTTAGTGTATAAAATCAGATGTCATCTGGTATATGTTCAGCTGACTCTTTCCAGGTAAGGTGGGAAGCACAAGTGCTACAGCTAAATCTGAAATGCAGATTTTGATGACCTTTTAAATAATACAAAAATATTGCTGCAGATTGTTTTGTAATAGTAACACTGCTATGGGTAACATTGAAAGCCACAGGCTATGTGTGGCTGCAAAGCGAGAAGGTGAAATTTAAAGGTAAAAATAGCTCAATGTTAAATCTATCCTCTGCTCTCAAGGCCTGATGCCAGAATTGGCCCAGGTTGTCTTTTAATGTAGGCAGAGTTTGCAGTCCTCAAATGTAATCTTGCTGCCTTATTTGCTTGTGTCTTGATTATATCAAATTTTACACCTCTTTTCGCTCTATTCAAAATACCACCCAATTTGTGATGTCCAGCTTTCTGAGATAGGTTAAAAGGAGGTGATTGGGATGTCAATTTTCTGGTATCTTCATTCAAGAACATTTTTGAAACTAAACTGGGAGCGCTGAGGGGAAAAACTGATTGTAAGTGACTGCTAACACACTTCTGGCTTTTTGATACTTGGAAATTATCCAGTTTAAGTTAATGTTTTTGCTGGCTGAGTATTGTGTAATGACAAAGATTGAACATCCCATCACTATGCAACAAGTAGTCTTTGACTTTCTTCTTTTTTTTTTTTTTTTAATCCAAGAAGGATTCCTGGAATTGTTTACTCTTCTATATGTCTGTACTTCTGTCTGTTGTTTCCTAGCTCAAATGTAATATTAGCTAGTATGCACTTTTTTTTTGATGTACATGTTAATGAAAATTAAGACAAAAAATGATTGGTGGGAATGTGAGGAATTGAGGAATAGAAAGGAAGATATATTTTACCAGGTGTTACTTATGAAGTGATATCATGTTAATACATATGTCTCTATCACCGTATTATACAGTGTTTAAAACTGACTGATAAAGAGGAGTTGTGTTGTTCTGTGAAATCAGGCATATTATAGGTGTTATATTATATTTTTGCATATCTGGTTTGCCATTTGTTTTAAGATTTGATAACAGAGGGTTTTTCTGCGATGATGGAGGGATACAACGCTGAAGATATGGAAGTTTTGTCCTTTACCTGCAATTTGTAGGACTCTGTTTTGTTTAAAATTGCATCTTCACTAAATAAACACTATCCAAACCTCACCATATTGTACTTCTAGCATAGTTATTGGTATAAAAGCTTCACTCTTACATTGTGATTACTGTAACATGCCTACTCATTCTGCTTGTTGATAGCCTAGGCAAGTGTTGTTAACCACTGTAATGCATCATATTGCAAAAAATACTATATTCTACATGAGCACTGTACCATTTTTTCAATGTCAAGTTGAAAAATAGAAACATACCATGAACAAGAGAAGGTGTTTTATGCATCAGTTAGTAGGTCTGAATTTTTAGTGCACCGACTGTCCATTTAGGTATTTGTTCCTGTTTTGATGTGACTGTGGTTTGTGGATATATTTTACTTTCTGGCCAACTTTGTCTTTGGGAGATGTTTGTTAGCCAGATCTTTGTGACCATCAGTCATTAAAGGGTTATTACATGCTCAGCTTACAAGCCATAAATTCAAATTGGAAAAGGCTACTGGAGAGAACTTGGTCTGTGAAAAGTGGAAAAAAAATCAACGACTAATTAGATAAGTGTTACATTTTCCAATTTGAAAATTCTCAAATTACAAGGCTTTTATTGTCAGATGAGCCAGATAAGTGTGTATAAGCTAATTTCTTAAAAAAAAATCAGCAAAATGACTCTACTAAGATAATTTCTGATTTCGTATTGTTGAAAACAAGAATGCAGCAACACAGTTAGAATTTTAGTCACTTTGTTTTTCTTAAGGTAGAATTTATCTAGTGCATAGTGATCTTGGCCTTTTTAGGTTCTCTTGCCTCATATACAGTTATTTTACTGCATTGTAACTTATTGGCCATGTGGATCACAGAATCACAGAATGGTCTGTATTGGAAGGGACCTCTGGAGATCATCTGGTCCAGCACCCCCTTGCTGAAGCAGGTTCACCTAGAGCAGGTTGCACAAAAATGCATCCAGGCAGGTTTTTAATACCTCCAGAATATCAGATTTCACTACGTCTCTGGGCAGCCTCTTCAAGTGTTCTGTCACCCTCACAGCAAAGAAGTTTTTGCTCATGTTGAGGTGAAACTTCCTGTGTTCCAGTTTGTTTCCCTTGCCCCTTGTCCTGTTGCTGGATACCCTTGAAAAGAGTCTGGCCCCATTCTCGGGGCACCTGCCCTTTAAATATTTATAAGCCCTGATAAGATCCCCTCTTAGTCCTCTCCACTCCAGGCTAAACAGACCCAGGTCTTTCAGCCTTTACTCATGAAAGGGATGCTTCAGTCCCCGATCATCTTTGTGGTCCTCCACTGGACTCTCTTCTGTAGTTCCTTGTTTTATTTAAGCTGGGGAGCCCAGAACTGAACACAGTTGTCATATTTCATTGTATGGTTTGAAAATATTTAGATATACATGGTTATGTAAATTAAAATAAATATTTTCAATTTATTTCTGTATGAACAAGGTCTTGAGAGTTAAGGTAGTTTACTAAATATGCTGGTGTAGGACTTCAGGTGTTTGTTTTTTAATAACAAGGATAAGGGAGAAAAGAAAAAAAATTGTTTACCTGAATTTTAAAAAGATGGTCACATCAGAATTTTCCCCTTCTGTGTTATTCAAAATGTGGATATCATTTGGAGTAATTCTCAGTTTGGCACTTCGATGCTTGAATAGATCTGACCTCGATAGTATGCAAAGCCTTAGAGGAAGAAAGAATAATTAAAGACATGGGGGTAAATGTGGAATGTGGAATAAAATGCAGCATGGATGTCCCAGGTAGAATGCATCAGTCTAATCTGAGACCTCCTCCTCTCTCATTGTCTCTTTTTTTTTCTCATCTCTTCTGTGTTCATCCCCCAAACAAAATCTGATGTTACCACTGGATTTACTGGATGTTATTGCATTATTTAATTGGAGCATTGCAGAGAGCATTATTTAATTGGAGCATTCAGAGATCACCTAGTCCAACTCCTCTCCTACGGACAGGGATGTCTGTCACTAGATCAACTTGCTCAAAGTCCCATCCAACCTGACCTTGGATGCTTCCAGGGATGGGCCATCCACAACTTCTCTGGGAAACCTGTTCCAGGGCCTTGCCACCCTCAACATAAACAATTTCTTCCACATAAACAATTTCTTCCATATGTCCATTCTAAATCTACCTCTTTCAGTTTTACTCCATTGCTGCTTGTCCTGTCACTGCAGGCCCTGGTTAAGACTATTTCTCTGTCTTGTTTTAAGCCCCCTTTATGTATTGATAGGCCGCAATAAGGTTTCCCTGGAGCCTTCTCTTCTCCTACCTGAACAACCCCAGCTCTATCAGCCTGACTTCACAAGAGAAGCACCCTGAGCATTTTTGTGGCCCTCCTCTGGACCCTACACTAATAGTTCTGTGTCTGTCTTGTACTGGGTTCCCAGAGCTGGACACAGTACTCCAGCTGGGGTCCCTCGTGAGAGTAGGGTAAAGGCGAACAGTCACCTCCTTCAACCTGCTGCCCATGGTTCTACTTGTGCAGCCCAGGACACAGTTGGCTTTCTGGGCTGCAAGTGTATGTTACCAGCTCGTACTCAGTTTTTCATCCACCAAGTCCTATTCCACAGGGCTGCTCTCTGTCGATTCATCCCTTGGTCTGTATTGATATTGAGGACTGCCCTGACCCACATGTGGTACCTTGCACTTGGTGTTGTTGAACTTCATGAGGTTCATGTGGGCCCACCTCTGAAGTCTGTCAGGGTCCCTCTGGATGGCATCCCTTCCCTCAAGCGGATCAACATAACCACTCAGCTTGCTGTCATCTGCAAACTTGCTGAAGGTGCACTCAGTCGCAGTGTGTCATTGATGAAGCCATTGAATATTATTGATACCAGTGTGGATCCTTGAGGGACACCACTTGATACTGGTTTCCAGTTAGACATTGAGGCATTGACTGCAACTCTGTGGACGTGACCACTCAGCCTCCATCAAACCCATATCCATCCAATTTAGAGGTAAGAATGTTGGGCAGCACCATATCAAAGGTCTTTCAGAGGTCCAAGTAGATGACATCTGTTGCTTTTCCCTTGTCCACTGATGCAGTCCCTTCATTATAAAAGTCAACTACATTAGTTAGGCATGATTTGCCTGTGGTGAAGCCATATTGGCTGTTTCTGATTACTTCCCTGACTTCCCTGTGTTTCAGTGTATCTTCCAGGAGGGTCTGTTTTGTTGTGTTTGGTACACTGATTATCTGATACAGAGGTATCTGCAAAACTAATAATTAAGTTGCAGGTAAAAGAGCTTAGTGGAAGAAACCTGAGATAGAGAAGGGACGAGCTATAAAATAAACTGCAGAACAGGTTTTGAGCTATTGGATTCTTAAATAAGGACGTTTCTAATGGACGGGCAAGTGTTGAGTTTGAGCTTGATTTAGTATCTTCATTAATGACTTTGGTATGGGTAGGACTGTGCTGATAAAGCTAATTGGTAATACAAAGTTCAGACATGTGATGAATACACACAAAAAAATCATGGATTCGATGTGTACTAATAATAGAACTGCTGTTTTCTCATTTTAGTTGGAAGTAATGAAAGAGGAGTAAAACTAGAGACTAGTACTTAATCACAGGTTTATTGTGTGATGAGTCATGAAATGAAGCAAATATGAGACTAGTTTTGTAGTGAGGGAAGTATTGATGTCAAGGTTTATGGCATTGATGAAGCTTTATCTGAATGCATCCTTGGCAACACCTAGTTAGAGAAGATGGACCCAAATGGGAATAGTGCAAAGAAAAACTTGTTAACATAAGTGGAGTAGAATAGTTTGGTTTGTTTATCTTGGCAAAATGAAGACTGAATGGAGATCTGATTGCTGTCTCTACATGTTTCACAAGCAAGTAAGCACTGGGGAAAAGCAAAGCTATGTAGGCTAAAGGCTAGGATTGGTACAAAAACGCGTTGGCATCAAGTGACTATGAATGTATTTAGATTCTTAGAAACTAGTTGAATTTACAGTCTAAATCATGTCCATCTGAACCACCTTCTAAAAATGATGTGGTCAAAAATAATTGTAAATTCATTGGATACCAATGTAAAAAATGTTTTGTTTCATGTGAACTCGACAGGGGTTCACCTAGGTCATGAGGTTACAAAATTCGTGAAAGTTTGATAGGACAGTGGTATCTCATTATGTACTTCAGTTAGAAGCTGGTATGTCATGTTACATTCCAAGATGTCAGAACAGTCTGACTGCAACATGTTCAGTGTTTTTTTTCTCTGTAAGGGGGGATGTTCATAAATTTAAAAATCATTTACATAGGAGTAACTGCGCCATAGGTGAAATGAACTTAGTAATTATAATTCATAGCAGTATGATGTTGATTTAACATGTTTAATGTGTTAAAAGTATAATTTTAATATGGCTACCAAGTGTAGTAGACTCAATGAAAATAAAAACTGTTTGTTTTTAATTTGGATGTCTACTAGTCATGACCCATACACCCACCCATGTTACAGCTCAAGTTATAACTCCTGGGTGCTTCTGTAGAAAAGAGTGGAGACTTTTAATCTGTGCTTCCAGAGAATGACAGTTCACCCTGAAACTCAAGCGAGCTGTTCTTGTCTTCTGGAGGTAGACAAGATATTAGCTAGACCTGTCTATAGGAAATTTTAATGTCTGATATGGAAGCCTGTTCAGACTGGGCTATGTGTCAGGTGCTGGGGTTGGACACCATGTAGCAGTCAAACACCTGAAACTGTTTGGCTTTAAAAAAAAAAAAAAAAAAAATCTGGGCTTCTGTTCACAGTGGGAGGTGTGAAATTGATTTATTTTTAAAGTTACTTTGTTATACTGTTAGGATGCTAGCTGTAAGGAAATCCATGAAAGCCTCAAGAGCTCTGGTGTTCCTTTTAATGTTTGAGGCTGACCTCTGATACTCAGTTCTTGGAGCACACTGGGAAAAGTGGTAGGTTACAGCTTTTGGTCAGGTCTTCTGTGAAAAGACCTATTTTCTATGTGCCACTACAGCTGTCATCTGAGATGATTACAAGTATTCTGATTACTGCTTTAGAGTTTGAAGAGCATCTTGTATGTTGCAATTCAGATCAGAAAGGTGTATCAAATTGGAAATTTCATATTTGAGGATGCATACATATTTTAAGTTGCTGAATATTTGAATATTTTAAGCAGCAGATCTGAGCACTTCAGCAGCAGATCTGAGCACTTCAGCAGCAGATCTGAGCACTTCAGCATCACTGAAACCTTTTGTAAGCTGTTGCAGGTTAAAATACAAAGCAAGTTTAAGAGGAAAAAGAAAGGGAAAATACTTGTTTTAGCTCTGTTGTTCAAATCTGCCTAGTGTTCTTTGAAATATAAGAGTCATATCTTAGATGGGTGTAATTATCACATTCATTAATTATCCTAACTTATGCAAGTACAGAGTTGCTCCAGCAGGAAGGGTTTATAATAGCCCTTACTAAACTGAATTGTAAATATTGTATCTGTACTGAGCGATTGCTTGTATGTATTACTTTGGGCATAATTTGGAACAGATTGCCCAGAGAGGCTGTAGACTCCCCATCCATGGAACCATTCAAGACCAGATTGGATGAGACTTGGAGCAACCTGATCTAGTGGAAGATGTCCCTTCTCACTGCAAGGCGGTGGAACTAGATGACACTTAAAGGTCCCTTCCAATCCAAAGCATTCTTTAATGCTGTGATAATTTCCTGGTTTAAATATTCATCTTTATCATCAGAAAATATTTCTACTGCTCTTGTTATTTCACTTGCAAATAATGAATTCCCAATAATGTGGAGGTTAACATTAAGTACATACCTTTGATGTTAGTAATATGAGAGTTCTTTAGTAATGGTGCTTTTTCAGTAGGAAAAATGTCAATAATAGACATATGACTGAATTGGACTCAGCTAAATATAGGCATTAATATCTTTGAATGAAATTATTCCATGTTATACCATGTTATTAATAGTGTTTTTTGTTGTTGAGGCTAAAGAAACCTTTATCCGTATTTAACATTAAATACAGGGCTAACTCCGTCTAGTCTTTATATTTTTCTAAAGTAGAATTCATGGTAATGAGCTGTACTTTACCCTTAAGATAGGTGCTTAATGCATTTTACTGTGATTTTTGGTCACTAACAACATGTCGGTAAAAAGCTGGGGTAAGGATGAAATTTTGATCTGGAAAGAAAATGCAAGGAAAAAAAAACCTTGTTTTCTTTGCTTTGAAATGCCAGTGTGTTGTATTTGTGAATTTTCTCTGTCAGAATGGCAGGCAGAAAGGTACAATTCCAATTTCTTTTTACACCAGCCTGCAGTAAAGCATGCCAGCATCTGCACAAGCATATCTAGTAAGCTATACAGCCCTATATAGACTCTATGTGCCCCTTTGACAGAGGAAGATAAGCTCTTTAGGATTAATAAATGGGCATTGTCTCAGCATTCTTTAGAAGGAAAAATATTTGACAGATACATCATCAGCATGGATGCTGACAGCATGTTATTGTGTGAGGGGCTCAGATAAAATCTCCTGTTACCCATGATAAACAGCTCCAGCCTAGAATCAGCCTTCAGTAATTGAGGGCCTTGAGGTGTGTCAGCTTTTTTATAGAGCCTTTTTTGTATTCTGACGTTTACATGCAGGTTGATGATAAACCTAGTAACTATTTCTTAAGTGCTAGGGTAAAGTAAGAAGTGAGAGATTCTGTATAATTGCTGTAATACATGGATATATACCTGAGAACCATGGTTATTTGTAGGTATTACTAGTCTTGTGCCTTCACCCACTGATTATTCCTGATCATTCAGATCTATAACGTTGAAGTGTTAATACGTAAAACCTAAGATGCCTCATAGACTGTGAATAATTTTAATATAAGTGATTTTTTAGAGTGGGAATTTTTCTTCCAGTTGAAGACTGTATTTGAGTGGTCATAGTTTTAGTCTTTCAAGAAGGAATTATGTTCATTGGCTATGCACGTGATGGATTCTCTTCAGATTGTTACCACAGAGGCCTGAATATTTCTTAAAACTAAATTATGCAAATAAACAGCATTTCTCTCACTTCCTTTTGTGTCAGCTGTCACCTATGCTTTTTTTCAGGAAGTGCCTTACAATTCTGTTTGGAGTAATTAAGTGCTTTGTGTATATTTTAAGATTAGTTTTCTTATCTGACAGTCAGGGTAGTTTTGACTTGCTGTAGAATGCTGGTCTTTTATTTTTATAAGTCTTTCCTTCAGTTGCTTTGTTGGAATGATCACGTCAGGGAATACTGAAGTAAACTGGACGTATATAAGTCCATGGACCCTGATGGGATACACCCAGGCTGAGGGAGCTGGCAGACAGGTGCAGTTTGACAAGGAGACGTACAAAGTTCTGCACCTGGAGAGGAACAACCCCTGAAGCATCAGTACAGGCTCGGGTCTGACCCAGCTGGAGAGCAGCTTTGTGGAAAAGGCCCTGGGGTCCTGGTGAACACCAGGTTGAGTGAGCACTGGCACTGGTTGCCTTTGGAGATTATGGAACCTTCATCCTTGGAGATATTCAAAATCCGTTTAGACATTGTCCTGGGCAGCTGGCCCTGGGTGGCCCTGCTTGAGCAGATGAGATTGGCCCAGATGACCTCCAGAGGTCCCTTCCAACCTCAGCCATTCTGTAATTGGTATGTCAAATGACAGGAAAGGAAAACAATTAAATTTTGGCCTAATTAAAACATTTTTTATCACATCATATGAATGTAGATTACATAGGGCTAGGTTAAATTAACCTATTCCTTCATTGTTAGTTCTAATTCTGGCAGAATGAGTTGATGGATATCTTACTCTGTGCTTGTCAGGTGCATCATAAAAGTTAGTTAATTTATACTCAAAATTTGTCTTTGTGGCTTTGTAATGTTATTGCTAGATTTTATCCTCCTGATTTAACTCCTTTCTTATTCATTAGGGCTCAAATTATTGAATATGCCTGTCCAACCTGTCTTTATTGTGTGCTGAAAGAAAACTACCTTGCCTGACTTTGTTTTTGGTAAAGATGCCATGTGGTGTTCTGTGTTTTTCAAGTGTTCTTTGAATTTCAAAGGTGATGAAACAGTTGTGAAAAAAACAGTATCCCACTTAAAGCATATAATCCTGATTGTTTTTGAAGTTAACACTGTAATTTAAACTTTTTAAGGAGTTTGGATTCCTTTTGCCAGTCTGTGTACTTTTGAATGTGTGCTTAAATTGAGTTTAGGTGTAGCTGAATCTGTAGCTGACACTTTACTGTGACAGTTTACGGCTTAAATAAACTTCAAGTCTATACATGAAATAGTGTGCTTTCTGGCAGTCAGCTTAGGTATTAGCTTTTATAAGAGCTGCAGTTCAATGTCTTAAATTGAAGAGGACAATATATACCTAACTTTTCAGCTGTTTCATATAAAGTGCTGTTAATTTTTTTTATTAACGCATGCACATTTTTGTATAACTCTACAAGGTTATCTGCCTTCTAATTATCAAAAATTTTATGTAATTTAATAAAATTATAATTTCTTATCCAATTTTAGGTAGAGGTGATGTTTTATGACAGGTTCTGTGTGTACATTATGACAGCTCTACTAATTTTGAATGGTGCTTCTTGATAAACAAATCTGTCTGCTTCTGATAAGTTCTTTATGTTAACTCTCTGCTACCAACACCTAGAGATACTGACAGTGATCTCTCACCTTTCCCATAGGTACCACAGGCTGAGGAGGTTTGTCTAAGCTCTTCCTTCCCACTCAAGAAAAGCATATTCATGTCACTTTTTCCGTTATGTTTGACCATCCCAGGCAGTAGAAGTATGACTTTTGGAGCTGAGGAACTGAAAGGGCCCTGAATTTGAAGAGAAGGTGATGCCGTTGATCAAAAAGAACTCTGTACAGATCCCAGCTGTCCGGTGGCATGTAGTATTTTGGTTTTACTGCAGGGTAACTGGCAGGCTTTTGGCAAACTGATAAACTTGGCACTGTGTTTCAGCAGTGGAAACTGGCTTTGCAGAATCTGTGTCATTTCTTCCTGCCCGCTATTTGCTGTAGTCTGAGATGTGTAGTTGCCACAGGCAACCCTGGCATTAATGTTGCGGTGGCTGCACTGTAAGGTTGTTGGAATAGAAATTGGGTGTGTAATGGTATTGGAGATCTCTAGCATTTCTGTTTGTGATTAGGTAGGTGTCTGTCATTCCTTTCTAAAGCCCTTGTAAGTCAAGAAGGCAGGAAAAATCTCAGCATGGATTGTCACTGTTCCATTCAAAACGGTTGGAATAACCTGGCACTCTAATGAATTTTATTCTAGGAAGGTGCTGTAATTGGTGTCTTGAATTTACACTACTAAGTGGGTTGTTGAACTCTTTGTCCCCATTAAAGTAGCTCCAACTCCCAGAGGTTGTTAGATTGAAATCACAAGTTTACAAAGCAATGATCTCGTGTCATTTTACATCATAGTTACACTAGTATAGCTTGAGGATCTTATTAGTTAAATTGCCACAGCTTCTGAAAACCCTTGTCACAGATTCAGAAGTCCATTGTCTTCAAGTTGTACAAATAGAAGATAGTCTTAAACAGTTTACAATGGAAGAAGTACTGGGCAAACAACAGTAGATGAGTACTCGCGAAGCATTTTGTATCATTGGTACAGGTAGACATGACCTGCCGGAGGTCTAAGTGCTCTATTAAAAGACATGTTTGGCCTGGATGTCATACAAGCAGCAAGTGAGATGCTCTGAGAGTGTAATGCTGGCCTAGTGTGGCTGTATGTTTTCTGAGGTGAAGTTGGCATGCATTTGTCCACCTTGCTGCATGTGCAGGATGTCCATATCCATCCTTGCCTGTTCTTTTCCTTGGTTGGATGCATGCTGTCTGTGCAGTGTGTCCTAAAATGTTTCTCCTTCCTTGTTCTCCTTCTTCCCTGTCTTCTCTTGTTTTTCTCAAGGAACAGTCATTAATTTAGACTTCTACACTCAGGCTGTTAGTGTCACCTTGCGTATTTCCGCACTTCAGCAAGGGTAGTGGTATTTTGATTTTTTGTAATTGGGAACTTCAGGATCCTCTTGCGCTGTTGCATGGTTTCCTTTCTGGAGGCTATGTCATGCTAATTTAGGTTGTGTGGCTGCTCCGAATGGCTATAGGTATTTTTTTCCTGGTTTACTATCCTTGTGTCTGCTCCTGCCTGTCCATGCTCAGATCAGTGCTGTCTGTCAGTATGCTGCTAAACTACAAAAATAAGTTGGTTCTGCATGAACAGGGAAATGTAGTCATCTTTTCCTTTTGTGCACTAGTTTGTAACCAGCTATTTAGTCAGTCTGATGGTTGCGGGTCTTGAGAGACTTTATACAGCTTTTTTTTTTTTATAGCTTTTAGAAAGCAGGTGAAAGGTGATGCTGCCAAAAGGGTGTTCTAGACTTTAAAAAAGATTTCAGTCCACTCTGAAACAAATGTCTGATGCTAATAAAATTGCCTGAGCTAAAGGCTCTTTGTGGGAAGTAACCCAGGCAGTGCAAAAGAGGTCACTGCATTCATGTACCTGGGGAACAAAAGCAGATTTTTTTTTTTTTTTAAATTATCTGTGGTGTAAAAATTGGCAGTAAATATCAGAATAATTTGAAGAGTATTTAGAATCTTACTCAGTATTATGCACTCTGAGAAAGCAGACATGCAGCGACCTTTCATGTCTCAGAAAGAACTTAAAGTTTAAAAAACAATTTATCATCAGTTTATAAATTAACTGCTTCTTTGTCTTGAAGTAAACTGTTTTTGAATAGTATAGCTCCTTTTCTTGATGACCGTGCCTTTCAAAATGAGCCTCTGAATTTAGCAATTTTTTCCTTTGAGCAGATTTTTCTTAGCAATGAAAAGAGAAAAGAGAGAGGATGGAGAAGCATAGCTCCTCAGGTTGTCCAGAGTTGCAGTTAAAAAAACCCAAACAAACCACAACCAAACAACCCACGCCTTTTGAAAGCCAGAGTCAAGGCGCTATATGCCATGGGCAGTACAAAGGCAATACCTCGGTGTCTATTAGTAAAACTCCTAGAATAATTTCCTTCAAAATGTTTGCATAGCTCAAAAAATAAACATTTGGTCTTTTCTAAGTGTATCACCAGTCTTGGATTTAGAGGAGTATAGAGCTGCCTGATTTTAGTTCAGCTTGTGGTATGGGTGATGGGAGTTATTTTTGGATCACACTCTGTAAGTAAATGCAACTATATCCTGCAAGAGCCATCAGGAGGCAAGTGGCAGGAAACTTTGAAGTAGTTTTGTAAATTTTCCTCTTGGGGGCTGTGTTAAATTTGCTTGGTTTGTGATGGTGACTGTCTCGTCCACCATATAAAGGCAAATTAGAATTAAAGTTTCAGACAAGTTAATACTAGTTCCTATTTTCTGACAGGACTCTAGTTGAATGTAAACATAGCTCTGGTTCTCAGTAATTCCTGTTTTAGTCCTTAATTGATTTCTTTCTTGGTGTTTTGTGTCAGGGCTCTGTTCAGCACTCCCTGAAAATCAAGGATTTGGACTGAGTTACAGAAACAAAGACATAGGTCAGATAGTGAGCCCTCTAGTGTGGTAACGTTTTATAGAGGCCAGTACCATTTCCTTCAGAGTAGTCCAGACACCTCCGTGATATAAAGTGTCCAGAAAAAATTGACTTCCTTTGTCTCATGCAATTAGTGGTTTTATTATAGCCTACTGCTTGTTCATATAATGTATTTTTCATATTTATATATTAACCTATTTAATCTAAAAAAAAGTTTGCTTTTTTTTTTAATGGAAAAGTAGTTGTGCTTTCAATACTGGTGAGAACTATTTTGTAGTAATTTGATGTGTAATTTTAAGGAACGTAAGATTCTTAAAGGTTAATGTACACATGAAATATTATTGAATACATTTCATGTTCATATGAAATCCCATTTTCTAAGTTATATTCTTTTAGGGCTTGTGGAGTCTTGCTTTCAGATGACCCAAGAATAAGTGAGATCTAACACAGCTCAGAACACTGTGAATCTTACTTGCTTTTTGTACTGTTGCTGTATGGCATCACATAGAGGTGATCTCTGTTGGAAGATGTGTTTTGCAGCTTGACATTGAAATTAAGCCTCTTGTCCCATCCACTCTTAGAAGCAATTCCTATCCTGATGGTTTAAAATAAACACAGTTTAGAGAATACACTGCATTAAATACATGAATCTGGCAACTACAGCTCCTTTTCTTTGGATCAGTTAGAGTATATGCGTAAAGAGAGTATCATCTCTCTTGCCTGTTTTGGGTTTAAAAAAGATGAGGTTCATGTCTGTTTCTGTCTAGTTTATGCAACAGAAGCTGAAATCTCAAGAGTGATTAGTGCATTTCAACATCACAGTGCTTTCTTTCTTCAAACATTTGAAAGAGTTCCAATGTACGTGTTGCTTCTGTTCCTGAAGAAAAATGCGGCAAAATTTACTTTTGCCTACAACTGTTACCTTCTAGGTATTTAAAATGTTAAGAAAGGTTTGATAAAATTAGCATATGTATATATGAACTTCTTGCCCCAGCAGCTTTGGACTATCTTACTATTTAAGAGTTATTTGTTCATTTCTGTAAGGTATTTTATTATAACTAAGGTGACTAAGTATGCATTGCGTGTAATAATGTATGTGCTTAACAGATGTATGATTTAACCTGCTTTTAGAAGTTTTTTGCCATCAAGTTATGTTTTAAGAGTAATTTGTAGTGTATAAGCAGATTTCTTTTCCAGAGGTACATGCATATTTAAAAAACCGACCCTTTTTGCAGGTCCCTTTACAGATGTAGTAACTACAAATCTGAAACTACGAAATCCATCAGATAGAAGAGTATGCTTCAAAGTGAAGACCACAGCACCTCGTCGATACTGTGTGAGGCCAAACAGTGGAATTATTGACCCAGGATCATCTGTAATTGTTTCAGGTAAGAACAAATATATACAGTTGCAGGTTAGGTGGTACATGAGGTCGTCTAATGCTTGATGTTGGTGGCTCTTTGAAGTATGTAAGCTTTTAAAAAAAAAATAAGTGTTCTCCTTCATTAGTGCAATGTCAACTTCACACAGAGCTGCAATGATACCTGAAAAATCCTGCACAGAAGTAGTTTTCATTTGTCACCTTTATCTGCACCTCTCTGTGCAGATATATTCATGCTATATTCATGCTTATATCTGGAAGTAGGGCATCGTTTGGCTGCTCTGATGTGTTTGAAGTTTAACATTTGACAGTTCATTGTGTTTGAAAAAAAAATTCAATCACAATTGTAGACTGGTTGTTTTGACCATAGTATCAGTCCTTCAACTCTGTTTTTTTGTAATTCTTCCATTTATGACAATAGTATGCATTAAGTGGCAATCATTAAATTGCTTTTAGTAAAGGGTATTTTCTATTATTTTAGGTAGGCAGAACAGTTTCATAGCCCTTGAATTTGGAAAGTCTAGTATGTTTCACTATAGAGATATTCATTCCTTATTCTGTTTTTGTTTTTATTTTTTCTGGGGTGAGGGCATTAAAAAAAGAATCCTTACTTTTTAGCACAGTGTGAGCCCTGAAGCCAGACAAATATTTTCTTTTTTTTCCATAAAACTCCATGTAGGTTTTGCTTACATACCTATTTCTGATAGTACACAGAATATATTTTATAATAGCCTGACCCTATACTGGACTGTACGATGTAAAACAACCCCAGGTGTTAGTAATTGTGGGGTTAAATTTTCTGAAGACAATGGGAAAAGACTAGTTATCAGTCTTCTGATTCGGTAAGTGATTTTCATAGGTCATTTTCCTGATCAATTTGAGGTAGGAATCTCCAGAATAAAGGGGATTCTTAAATCTGTGACTGTAAGGGCTAAGGAACTCTATTTCTCTGGACCTACCGTATTTCTGAACTTGGAGAGAGGGGAGCTTTAGCAAAGCAGAAGAAAAACATGGAGCCATCCTCAGAGCTTTTCAAATTAATATAATTTATACCCTTTGAGAAGTTTAAAAGAAGCTGGAGAGCTAGCTTCAGGTGATATATTCAAATGTTGCACAGAATAACTGAGGAAAACTTCATTTATGACTGATTAAGACCATTGCATAGCTTTCCTTGTAGGAGAGAGACCAGTTTTCTAGTCTAAATATGATCTGTAGAATGTGACCTTTTAATGCGTATTGCGTACTGTGGACATTACAGCATCTTGTGGATGAAGTATTGTTTTACTGAGAATTGGTTCAAGATTCACATAGTCAAAAGCCTGTTTTATTTATGTCTCCGACTTCCACCCTTTTTGTCTTAGTTATGTGTTTGATCTGGTATCAAGGATCTTTCCCATGGGTAGTCATACATCATGATCAAGGTATTGCTGGGCTTACTCTTCAAGGTATTGAATAGATTGAAGTATTCCATTTGCCTCTTGTAAAGTGTGTTTTTATAGTTAGAAATCATCATTTTAATGCTTTAAATATCTTCATTTTTTAAATAAGGCAATCCTGGAGCTGTAAGCAATATTTCAGCTTCAGGTTCCCCAATAAAGGGAAACAGTATCATACTGCTCAACTCTGCACTTTGTATAGCAGAGAATCTTCATTATCCCTTCTTCTGTGTTACTGGGTTCTCATGCAGTTATTCAACTACCATGACCCCAAGATGCTTTCATGTGCAGTTGTTTAATTACAGTGACTCCATGATGCTTTTCAGAATTAAGTTCTTTTCCCTGAAATGTCAGTTGTTTTTAAGCACATAGTTTCTTTTGGTCACTTGGTAAGCCAAGTGTGCAGGTAATTTTTCTAGTGACCCACTTTACCTCACCAGCCTCTCAGCTGGGTGTTTCCACTGCTGACTCATCTTTCATTTAATTAAAAATAGATTTCTCTCACATTGTAGTGCAGAGATCAGTAACTTCAGTATACCAGGGGCTGAAACTCTGTGTTCAACACTAAATGTTGAGATAGTGTTAGCTGTCTTCAGCCTATGTAATGCGTTGTGCTGATTCAAAGTCAAACCATTTCTTAAATTAATTTTTGAATTTTGATTTAACACTAATTTTAAAGAAGTCCATGGGTGTCTTGTTTATCGTTTAACTGTGAATCACTAGGTGACCTTCTTGAGCCACATTTATACATTTTTTCTAGAAATACTGATTTGGTAAGACCTGGTTATGTTTAACTTGATGTACTAAATTAACTGCTTATTATCACATCATATATGCTTTGTTAATTTGTTAATGATTCCTTGTGGATGATTTTTCAGAGTATAGTGTGTTACTCTTCCTTCTTCACAGCTTGTTGCTGTTACTTGTTACTGTTCTTCCTTCTGGTTTTCAGACCCCTTTAAGATTTAGTTTGTGGAGATAAAGCCCTCCTGTGTTAGAAACCTAGGCCTGTAACAAGAGGTTTGCTTTGATAACTGCAATTTGCAATGCCCCTAGAAGTGATCTCTGGATTACTCAGGGATTCCAAGAACATGTTGAAAACTGTGGCTTTGTATGTTCATATGGTTGTCCATGATTACTTATAACTGTGAAGAGCTTCAAAAACTCTCTGAATTTCTGGATTGTCTTTTTCTTTTCAATTCCATCAGGTGTTCAGCTGTTACTGAATGGTCAAAGAACATATAACTAGTTATCCAGGGATTCTGCCGGCATGTGATGAAATTCTCTGATGATGGAGAGCTGGCTTTACCATCTTTCAAGTTACTCCATCTATTCCCTTGGCTCTAGGAAATTGAAGTATTGCATGCTATTTAGTAGTCTGTTAATGGAACAATTCTTAAGAGATAAATTGCTGTAGTATCCATATTTAGAAGAAGCATTTAGTTTGACTGGCTATGTTTTGGACCACAGTGATACCAATGATTAAGGAAACATGACTTTAAAGTTTCTCCAAAAAAGATTGTTTGAAAGCATGTAAAATACTGCAGTTCCTTTACGTGCTGTAGTTATGAAATATATATGATTCAGATTATTCACTTACCCTTCGGTTTTTTAAGAAAAAAAAAATATGATAACCACCCTGTAGGAAACACCTGCAACTTGTTGCAGATATTTAAGGTCTGAAGTTAGTGCCAGCGTAATTAAAGTTAAAGTAACTTTTTTGTGGTAGGTACTAGTGAATTTGGAAAAGCCAAGTTAGTAATTTTGATACCATACTTAGTATTTCATAAACTAAACCAGTTCAGTCCTACCATAAAGAATTTATTCTGTGTGAAGGGAAGCACGTGGAACTATTATACATCCAGTGAAGATGGAGAGTTGTGGAAAATGTAGTTGAACTCTAGGAAACTGTAGTGGTATTGAAGCCGATACTGTTTTATCGAAGCCTGAATTGTTTTAGAATATATAGGGAAGATTTTCAGCACGTACAATGTGTTTTTTCTGCTATAGCTTTTTAATTGTTGTAAAATAGGTACATGCACAGATACCTGTTGATAGGACTTCATAAATGTAATTCTTGGGGTTTTTTTTTAATCTTTACCTGAAACTACTTAAGCTTCTCTTTTAATTTTGTATATAGATAGACTGAACTGGAATTTCCATTTTGTGGAAGACAAATGTATGTACGCTGTCAAATAATTTATCTCTACTGTGTACTCTTGAGTCCTTATCCTGTGCTAGACCAAGTTGCAAGTGTATCCACATATGCATATTTAAATATCATCTGTGGGGTCCTGTACTCCTGAGGCTACCAGTTGTTTCTGAAAGGAGACAAAGGAGCTAACCGTGATAGTTTGTTTCAGGATCTGATTAAGGCATGCAGTGTAGTTGGATATAGACTCTGCTGGTTTTGTTTTCATCTTTCGGCTTCAGTAGTCCCCCAACACTACCATAACAAACCTTGTGTGTTCAGGTATTCCTGCAAAGCCCTATATTACGCCTCTGGAGATACAGCTATATCCTGTAAAAAAGTTCTAATTTCCTGGTCTGTATTATAGACATGTTATTTCAGTCCCTTTGAACTAAAGAAACCATACACAAAATAGTGATGCCAGCATGACTTGGACAACCGCTGTGTGGTGTAAAAACGTAAAGTCTGCTCTTGGATGGCCTTGTACAACTTGGATGGATGAAGTACTGTGCTTCTGTAATAAAAGCTTTTGTTTAAAAATATTGTAGTGCTGTAGAAATAATGGAGGCTATAAATACTGTCAGTTTTGTGTTTTTCTTCACTGAGCTTGTGCACACTTCAAAATTAT
The DNA here is from genome assembly GCA_033556795.1 of Tapera naevia. Taxonomy (NCBI): domain Eukaryota; kingdom Metazoa; phylum Chordata; class Aves; order Cuculiformes; family Neomorphidae; genus Tapera; species Tapera naevia. Next base: position 9,438,738 of record JAUMJJ010000022.1, on the reverse strand, counting down.
TTTAGAAACATAAGTTTCCATTCTTGACCACTGGAGTTTTAAACTTTGGAAAGCTAAAAGTGCAATTAAAAGGCTGTAATTCAGAAAGTTTGAACTGCTTGTATATTCTATCTCTGGTACTTATAGCACAAACTATATTGTGTCAAAAATGTCTGGTTTAATTCAGAAAGGTTTGTTTTTTTTGTTTTTTTTTTTTTTTAAATGTGCATTGATACTGAAAGATGAAAATGCAGAGAGAAAATACATAAGATAAAATGTCAGGAGTGGATATTTCAGGAGTGGATATTACGAGTTTTTGGTTTAGTGTTTCACTTAAAGCTACCTTTCCAGGGAAGTTGATTTTGAATTCTATCCCTCTTTCTTTGCTGGTAAAATGCGGTAGAGGCCCAAAACTTGCCATAGAATTAAAGTCTGCACCTGATTTTTGGAGTGGTTTTGGACAAATGCTAACTGTTAGACTGGACTTACTGTTAAGAATGTTAAAACTTGAATAAAATGAGTTGTGCAGTTATTACATGACTTATCACTATAATTTTTTTAAGGAGCTCAATTTGAAAGTGTTTTAAATATGTATTATTAAAGCCTCAGGCAGATTTACCTCCTCTAATAACTGTAGTTTGCATGATGTAATGCAATAGTTTTGCTCCCAGCTTAGATGAACATGCCTTTAAAAGTCATTTCAGCTTTGCCCACTGTTTGGTTGTCCACCTAATGCTCCATTCCCCCCACCCCTGGGTATCCATCATAATGTGTGCTACAGTTATTTTATCATTGCTTTCACTTCATCATAAAATATGTTTGTTCTGAAAAAAAGTCCTGTGGCGTTTGCTTGTTTTTGTTGTTATTGTCTTTTTTTTGTCTGTCTTACAGGATTTGTTTCTTCATACTTGTATATGACATGTCTTTTAACTGTACTAATTACAGGAATAATAGTGTCAGCTTCACCAGACTCTGAAAAACTTTAAGATCTTTCCTCTCATTACCTGTTACTACAGCGTGTATGTGCTCTTATTTTCAACATTGGCTTTGGACTTTCACTCTCTTCTGTTCAGTGAGAAGCAACTGAAATGGATAGCATGCTTGTTACAGTAATTGGCTGAAGAATCACAGTTTTTTGCTTTATTTTTCATTTTGAACAGTAATGCTGCAGCCTTTTGACTATGACCCAAATGAGAAGAGCAAACACAAGTTTATGGTACAAACAACTTATGCACCACCAAATATTACAGATATGGAGGCAGTGGTAAGTAAAAATGGGATAAAAGATATGTTGTGTGTCTATAATTTTTGTTCTTGTTAAGTGTAAATGAGTCATGGTTTTGGAATTTATTTTTGGAGAATAATTGATTTTTTTCTCCGAACGAGCATGATTTCTGTTTGTGATTCAGGGTTTTTAATATTAAATACAAGCTCAGTTTTTAGAACTTGCGTAGTGATCTGGTTGAATGGAAATAGTAAATCTAAGGTAAGATCAGTTCAGTGTCAAAATATGCACGTATTGTCCCTTATACAGCTGTCTGAAGGAGGTAGATTGTATTTGAGGGACACGAGTATATTTGAACAATGAGCCTGAAGCTGTAAGAAGTGGGTACATTTGGTCTGAAAAGTGTTTAAGTGAAATGTTTAATGGGATTATAATGAATAAAAACTTTTGAAAGACTAAGATATAGCTTTCTAAAGTAGCTGAACGTGGTATGAATGATAAGATTTATTTTCTGTTGTAATAGAGCATGTTGTAGAACCAGTTCTTAGGCAGCATCAGTGTGATGAAAGATCAGAAAGAAGAAATTTAGGTTTGTGTTTGCTAGTTCAGAATTAAGGGCACCTATTTCTGACCTTACAAGCTGGCAACAAGGGGAAGAAAGCCTTCGTTTGTCAGAACATATCTTTAGGGGATGCTCCCATAAGCATGTATATTAAGGTGGAGGGCAATGATAGACAGGTTTCTGTCTCTAGAGGCTGTTCTAAGGAATGTCTGAGTTTACATAGCTATGTTCAATGTTCACTCAAGGCAGAAGAGGGGAAATGGAGGATAAAGATGAGGTTTTACAAATTGCTGAAATCTACTAGACTTCCGCAGGTTTAGGCTCTGTCCACTAAAGACAAAGACAACTGTGGCATCACTCTTCACTGGAAACAGTGGAAGATCTTTCATATTAGATTAGATTTGGACGTGGAGCTAAAAAGTTAACATCTCTCTTCCTTGTTGGTCTGATTTACTTTTTCTTAATAGGCTCTGATAGCTCCTGGTTTTGTGTGGTAAGTGAAGCGTGACTATTTGGTGAGAATACAAAAATCCACTTCAGAAATACCTTTCACATAACTACTTTCTCAGTGTGTCCAAGTATAGAATACCAAGGAACGAATCCTGCAGAAAATTGGTAATTGTAGTTATAAGTTACTGTACAACAATGCTACTGAAAAAAAAAGCAAAAAGAAAAAGGAAGGATGTTATGAAAAGCCTGGATATTCTAGTCTGTAAAACCTGCAATTCTAAGGTAATTGCAAAGGACCTATTGTTGGAAAAATTGCTGTAGACTTCAGATCAGGCTCTGAGCCTAAAGATTTAAGGCAACTATATGAATTGTATGCTTTGAAAGTTGATTGTCAGTTGAGCAGAGATATTTCAGTGTACTTCATGATTATTTAAATACATTGATAAACATTAGAATTTAAAATGTTTTTATAAACGGCTTTGAAAAATTTTCTAGGCTCAAGTTGTAATGTATTATGCAGTAAAAGGAGGCAGTGTTTAAAAATCTGAAATAGGAGGAACTGAAGAAATCTACTCTGGAACTAAATATTTAGTCACTGAAAGGTGTTTTCCAATCTTCTGTTTAAAATTGGTGCTTCCAAGATCAGATATAAGGAGTACATTTACCAAGGAGTGGTAGGGCTGGAACTTTGTTTTTAAACCAACTCAGATAACGGTTGTTTCTCACTGTGTGTGAAAGGAACTGCTGTGTTGTCCCCTCCCTATCCCCGTCAAACCTATGGACCCAGTATTGCATTCAATTTACTAATTTCCATTTCCAGAGTTAACTTCGAATATTTCTAGTTTTCATTACCTTGCAGTAGTCAAAGTAAACAAAAACACATGGTTCAGAAGCAAGTGTTAAAAATTGCAGCTAGGGTAAGGACATTATCTGATTATATAGGAGGCAAAGTACTTAGAGCAAGCTTATGAACTTTCCAGATGTTTGTGAGTCTGGGGTGTTAAATAATTATATTAATTGTTGTCTTAGTGGAAAGAAGCAAAACCTGAAGACTTAATGGACTCCAAATTGAGATGTGTGTTTGAAATGCCCAACGAAAACGATAAACTGGTAAGTAAGAAAAGAGTAAGAAACTGTTATACACTGGTTGAATCTCACAGAAATGTTTTGATTTCTTTTAAACGTTTGATTTGTTGATTGAATGGATTGTAGGAATTTGTACTAAATTGAACAGTCAGGAGAGGTGTTCGGTGTATAACTTGGAATCCTAGAACAGCCCAGGTTCTAGAAAGAAAAGGACCTTGAACTACCATCTGGTCCAACCTTTTGTTGAAAAGGGAGCACCCTGGCTAATTGCATTTTAAAAACATCCAGCAATGGAGACTAGTGCCAAAAATTATTATCCTTCCATTATGTTTATTATTGATTTGCTTTAGTATTTTATTGCTGTCAGATTAAAAAAGAATGTTCAATATTGCATACAGTGAAAAGAGAATTGCATAATTTGCTTTTTAAAGTATCAAATGCTTTTCAATTTCAAAAATTCTGTTGCTAATTCAGCTGAATTAGGAAAAAAAGTACTGATTAGAAATTAATACATACTTTAGGAATTCTAAATGCATAGCAGTGGCAACGCTAGATAATCAGACAAAAGAAAAATCCCATTACTTCTTTCATGCTCTTGCCTTCAGACAAAATCTGTTTCTATGAAGATAACAGTTTCATTTTGTACAGACTGAAGATGTCTATTTTGTGTTGCCAGGTATTTAGAATAATAGTTAAATGTCACTTACCTAGAAGTTTTGCAGAATACAGCTAAATTCTTATGCAGTAATATTTTTTTTACCCTCATACTTGGAATTCTGATTTATGGAAAATTAATACTGTACATACTGGGTTGTTTGGTGTTTTTGATGTGAGGTTTTTTTGGTGCTGCTTTTAGCATAGCGAATTAGAGTTCTAAAGTAGGATTTCTGTGAACAATATTATTCACTTTATGGCACTCACTTTTCTTTTTAGTGCTGTCCGGTATTTACAGTAGTCTGTAAGGCACGTTGGTGAAAGTAGCATGAATCTGTCCATGTAAAAAAAATCTTAATATTTACATGCATAAATGGTTTCACTGAAGGCTGCTAGCTGACCAGTAGCTGTCTTTGCAACCATTTAATACATTTAATACATTTTTTTTGAGTGTAATGTAAAGATACTTTTCATATACTATGTCACTATAATGTTTTTGGTGAGGTTTGGCTTTTTTTTGGTTGGTTTTGCTTTGGGTTTTTTTTTTGTAAATGATAATTAGGAGACACAGCATTTTATTCAGGTGTAAGCTGCCTGAGAGTGTGTTAAATGCTAAAACTGTAAAGGTTAAGCATTTATTATCAAGGCACTTAGCTGGCTACTTTCTGTGGGTTTTGCCCTCTTATTGAATTATGTCATGGAAGCTAGAAAAATTATGCTTGTTTTTAATTTTATGAAATGTATTATGTAATGAGGGAAAGTGGATTATACAAATTATCTCCTTTTGTAGTTTCTTTAATGTGGTATCTACATAGTATTGACTGTACATAGTACTTGTATTTTTCTGATCAGCAGTGTAGGATTACAAAACCCTGCTTTAGCAGTTGATTTAGTCAGTCTTTTAAACCTGGCAATGAGAAATCTGCTGGGTCCTGAGGGTAGCTTCACCTGCCACCTCAGGATATACCTACACCAGGACACAAGTATTTCACTTCACTCAGCAACAACTTTCTTCTGATGCCTGCCAGTCATAGCCAGAAGGTTGACATGAAAAAAAAGTCAGTTACTCAAACAAGCAGAAAGAGATTTGTCCCAGGGAGATAAGTCTTAGGTCTCTAGTGAAGTTTCAGTGCTACTAAAGGAATTCAGTTCAGCTGGCAAACCAGTTAAAAACGTGACGGATCCCAGTCTGCTTACTCATGCTATAAATATGTTGGTCTTTTAAAGTCCATTTAATAGTACCTGCAGGATTTGGAGTAGTAGGATTTGGCTCTTAGACTGAACAGCTACTACTTATATAGGAACTAAAGAAATTCTTGGCATGTTTTTTTAATTGCTTTGTTATTACACGGGTGTGTTTATCTTTTAATAGGTTTTCTATTACATTTAGTATTTACCTTAGACTTACTTTGGTTGTGAAAGATGCAATATGGTGATGATCTAAATAGCATAGCTATGTATTCAAGCATATAGGCATACAGAAGCCTCAATCTGAATAGGAGCTATTTCTGAGTGTATTGCCATATGAATACTCTGATTTTACAAATGGTAACCTGGGCTGTAGTTGAATACTTTATATTATTATTGTCTACTGAAGGTCATTGCATATTTTGATCAGAGCAGTGGGAACTAGCTTTTTAGTTTTCTTTTTTGCTTTTTCACAGCTTTTTACGCAACTTTTCACTTGTATTCAAAATGAGTTATGTGTATTTCAGAGATACTGTGAGACTTAAATTCCATGTTTGTGCAATAGTTCATTTTCCTTCAGTAAAGAGGTGCTATAAATACAAGATGTTTTTACCATTCATATTTCCTACTGGTGACATGAGCAGTTTATTTTGGTTTGTTTCTTGCTATTGCAGGATTACTTTCTTCCTTTCACTTTTTCCCCTTAAGCGCAAATGCTGTTGGGCGTATTTTATGCCATCTTTTGGATACCTACTGGGTCAGTGTCAGACAGCTAAAGTATTAATTTTTGTCTCAGTAGCATGTAGTATCGAATGTAAACAGTGTAATCTTCTGTTGCTTTTTAATATTTGAGCTAAACAGAATTGAACTGGTAACAGAAGTCTTTAAGATTACTGTAAATATAAGCTTCATTGGGCTATATTAGTGGCTGAATTGTTTCAGTTTTAGGCTGTGGATAATGTAGGTAAAATTCTCAGGTAATTTTTAATATTTGTAGAACGATATAGATGCAAGCAAACCCGCTCCAGTACTGAATACATCTAAGCAGGATGGACCGATGCCAAAACCACATAGTGTTTCACTTAATGATACTGAAACAAGGAAGCTAGTGGAGGAGTGCAAAAGACTTCAAGCAGAGATAATGAAGCTGACGGATGAAAATCGGCACCTGAGAGTAAGTTTTGCTTTCATGGTCATATTGAAGTGGCTTCACTCTGCTTGATTGAAAGGTCTGGTTTATAATTAGGCCAATAGATGTGTATTCCAGAACTAGGTACAACTATTAGAATGTCAAGATTGATTTGTAGTAAGATTTGACTGTCCTTTATATACTGTGTATTTTAAACTCCTCAGTGATTGAGACTTTGTGATTGTTATGGGTGAGATACTGAACCTATGTTATTTCTTCTTAAATAAAATGGTGCTATTTACAAGGGTCTTAGTTACTTTAAGACTAAACTGGAGATACTGAACTACTAGGTTTTAATAAAAGTGCAGTTACTCATTATTAAATAAATGAGGTCCAAAGTGGTAGCATTCTGTATCACAAATTGTTAGTGAATAACAGTAGTTTGCCTAGAGGAGGTAAGCAAATGTTACTTTCCAGTGCCTTTATATAAATGTGCCATTTCAGTAACCTGTAAGTAGTCAATATGTGACATTATATGATTTTCCTATGTATTTGCTTTTGGGTATCTGACAATTTCATTGGCCATGGTAGCCTTTTAAAGAACTATGAAATAATGTCTCCACACCTGTAATTCTGGTGACATTGAAACATTTGGAGAAACATTACACAAAGCAGATACTTCACTTGAACAATAAGAAATTACTGGTATTTAATTCTGACACATAAGTAAAAGCTGGATTGTTTTGTTGTGCCTAGCAAGAATTTCAGAATCTTTCTTAACGAGGTATGGAGAGAGACTAGTGAATTACTTGCCCTTGTGTGAAATGTTGTGGCTTGCTATGTTCATGTTTTGGATTTTGGTGTGGTGTAATGTTACTTTTAGTTTTTTAACTGTATTTAAATGTTCAGCAGTAAGTTTGGTGTTTGGGTTCAGTTTTTGTGATTGAGAAGATGAGTTCATAAATTTTTCTTCCATCTGTGTTTTCTCCCCCTCAGGATGAAGGCTTGAGGCTCAGAAAGGTAGCGCACTCGGATAAATCTGGATCACCCACAACTTTGGCCCTCAGAGATAATGGCTCTAATTCTCTTCCTTCACTTCTTGTTGTGATCGCAGCCATTTTCATTGGATTCTTTCTAGGGAAATTCATCTTGTAGAAAGAATGAGTGAGAGAAGCATGCAAAAATGCAGCTTCCTTTTTTTTTTTCTTGGCCAGAAAAAGATTTGTTTACCTACCACTTCATTGGTAGTATGGCCCGAGTGGCCATTTTTGTGTACAGCATCATAACAGGCTTTGCCTTTAATGATCTCGCACGGTTAGAAAACACAATCTAAAAAGACAAACTGTTCGGCTACTGGACAAAATTGTACATTAAGTCATCAATAGCAGGTGTCAGTTGCACAGTCAGTCCTTTATGAAAATTCATAAATAAAAAATTGTTCTTTCTTTCTGTGGTTTTAATAAGAGTTAATTGTTCAGAGTCTTGTAAATGTTATTTTAATAATCCTTTAAAATTTTATCTGTTGCTGTTACCTCTTGAAAAATGATTTATTCGGTTGCTAATCCCACTCATTCAGGAATATGACGAGGTATTCTGGGGGAAATGGTGCCTCTTAGCGTGTAAATTTTCTCCTTACCTTACTTTGCTAACACCATGGCAGAATTTCTTTCTTATCCCTTGTGAGGCATTGTTGAGAGTTCTTCATCCTTACAATCTTGTCCCATAATATTTAACAATACAAAAGAAATAAAATTGTTAACAGATTTTCTCTGCTGGGTAGCCTGTTTGTGTGTGTGTCGTACTTTTAGAAGGGATTCCTAACAAGTTCATTGTTTGTGGTAATTTGCTACTTGTAACAAACGGCTGTTTTGAAGTTTATTTGCATAAGTCTCTGGCTTAGACTGTTGTAATTGAAGCTTGGGGAAGGAAAAAAAAAAATAGATTTCCATTCCATTTGTTTAAGAAAATGAACTGTTTTCTGGCTGCTTTCAGCTACAGGGGGGGATGGTTATCGTATTTGTTTTAGGACAGAATAATTTGGATATCCAGCAGGTACCAATGCCAGATGTGAATGTTTGCAATATATTATCACATTGTTTGGATTGTGCAGGAGTGTAATCAACCTTCTGTTCCATCTTTGGATCTTCTGGGTGTCTTCCAGGAGTCAACATTATTCTTTGATTTCATAGGAGTACTTAAGTCACATATTCTAACTTACTCCGTTTGTGATTCTGTTTTAGCAGATACTCACAGATGCAATTTGAATGATTCAGACACCCATAATGAATTCCATAATGCAGAAGAGTTGATATTTGCTGAGTGAGCCTCAGTTGCTCACCTTTTGAAAATGGAAATAATTCTTTATGCAACTCTTAGCAGATCTACCTGTGTTAGCCATGTATAGCTAAGTTTAAAGAATGCATTTTTGGGGGTCTGAAATGCTTCTCTGCACTTAATCTTACGTCTTGCCTCATCTCTGAGTAATGTCATAAAAACAACTAGTAGTATTGGAACAAAATATTAACTGTACTTCTGACTAAGCATAATCTAATAGAAGGGATTACTTGCAAACTGAAAAATTGCAGAAGGGTTTTACTCCTGTAAGCAAAATTGTGTATACTCTTGGACAGCGTGACTTGATGTGGTGCAGCTAAGTATGTTAGACCTTGGGATATGCACACTTTACGTAGCTGAGAAGAATGTTCTAGAGACAATGTGCATTATCTTGGTTGCCTTTTATTTCCAGTGCTTTTTTTTTAAAAAAAGGAAAACTGTAATTACATCATGTTCTGTCATTGCTCTCTGTGATAAACTTTTTTATAAAATCTTGCATATGTGCAAGGAAGATTTAAGAAAATGCAAATACTGCTTATCTTTTCACTTAAGCATGCAAGCACAGATGTTTCCAATTACTTGTTTCAGTGTCTGCATTCAAGTCTCTTTCCATCCCAGTGACTGGTAAAACTATGTTAAGGTTGTGATTATTTTGATTCCGCTGGTTCAGAATGGTGTAATTCTCCCAGTTTTTTTCTCTAACACAACATTGATGCATCAAAATTTCATAGCCTGTTCCAAGTTGATTATGTGGAAAATAACAAAAGCAATAGTGTGCAGGGCATAGTTTGCTTCAGACAGAGCTGTCATTCCTGTGCTGAAGGGAAAAAAAAATAAAAATAATCCCCTGGAAGGTCTTAAAGTGTTTCTGGCGTAGTATATGGAGCTAGCAATTTCAGGGTTTGTGAGCAGAAAAAGGAGTCACTGCTCAACCCAGCTGACTTATGTTTGATGTCTGGCAGCAGAATAAGGTAAAAATAATGATAAAATCGGATTGAAATAATTTTTGGCATAGTTAACAAACAGGTGATAGCAAAACTTGGTTATGGTTTGAGTAATGTCTTCAAAGTAAAAGCGTGCAGCGGTCTCGTAACCAGTGTACTTACTAATGGTATAAGAAGACTCTTGGTTTCCAGTAATCCCTTCATAGCTGTATATAAAATGTAATGCTAAAACTATTTTGCTCTCAGGAGTCACTTTGGATGAGATTAACTGTATTCAGTGAATTATGTAATATGGATTAAATTGTTTGTCATTGTTCCTGAAATGGTTAGAACTTCTTGCTTTGTCTACCTGCTTACTTGTGTATGTAAGCACAGGGAAATAACAGTCTCTCCATTGCTCTACTGATATGGTCAGACAACAGTGCCCATAAAGTCGTGTAAGGCTAAATGTGCAACTTCATTTAAATATGCATTGCAGGTTGCTCTTCTGATTTCTCAAAAGGGCAAGATGGAACAAGTATACAGTATCAAAGTAGTATTTTGAAATTTTTATGAATACAGCACTTTAAAAAAGGGTAGTATGATGGGTGGTTCAGGAGGAAAAAGGCCTAGTTAATAGAAGATGTAGCTTCTGTAGTAATTCTGGGCACCAAATTTAACTCACTTAAAATATATATATTACGTTCATTTAAGAAAAAAATATTTGTATTGATGCGCAAGTTATTTGTGCATTTACACTCATTTTCTAAAAGCTGATGACAAACACTGTTGCCCAGGCTTGCATGTCTCTGCTGCTATGATTGAAGCCAAATGTAAGAAGCAACCAAACACTAGCTTGAAACTTCATTATCTTCTTGGGAGGAAAGAGGGTGGAGGGAGGAGGTGGAAGGTGACATTTTGCCAAAGGGGAAAAGACAAAGTCAATAAGCAAAATTTATCTTTCAGGCCTTCTTCAAAGATGTTAAAAGTTGAAGTGTTAATAAACCATTAAAAATGTAGTAGTGTCCTTTTTATTTTGGAATTTCTCCCTGACTATGTACATTTTGCAGACTACTGATACTGAATAGGTGTATCTTCATAGGCGGTGTAACTGCCCTGCTTTAGGTACTGATGGTAAATAGTGTGAAGCTACCTTCGGTGAAGATTCACTGCTGGAGTGAAGAGCAAGTACCTGAATCCAGGCAACACCAGGCAACCCTGAGGGTGCTGACTATTCATAGGAGTTGTTACAAAGAGTATTCTTTTTCGTGTTTGGAGTCCCTCGGTATTTGTGCTTCAAGTGACTTGCCAGGGGAAACATTCCAGTCTGGCAAACGATGGAATGAGACCTATACAGCTACGGAGCAACCCTAATAAACATTTCATATAATTTTGAAATGCCCTGCTCCTCATGTTTGGAGGTAGGATTGAAATTCTGTAGTTTGTCTCTTTACATGTTGCTGTGGACGTAACAGTTTACCCCTTTGTTCTTTGCACTGGTTCCTATTGAATGGCTTTGCAGGTGTGTCTTGGAAGACACATCCATGTATAGCAGTGGTTATTTTTGCTAGGGACACTGTCTCTGCTGATCTTTAGCTTATATGGGAGTTTTAGCATGGTGGCATGCTTAAATGTTGAAGAAGAGGGGAGGCTGAATACAGGAGTCAGGTTTCACAAAGCTTTGAAAGTTCTGAAACTATTGACAGTTAAATGAGACAGATTTCTTTATTTCCCATCTGACAAGTTCTTTTAGAAGAACACTCAAATAATATATCCAAGTATATGATCGAAGTTGGTCTGTTGCGTTTTTCTTTTGAATGCAGGTTGCTTATGTTTAAGAAGAATTGCTGATCCTGATAGGGCTGCATAAACGGAGGTAGTGATGGTGTCATCACCTTTATTTATTTGCAATTTAAGTGACAAATGGCTATGTAGAAAATAGGTCTTGTGCAAAAGCAAAATTAATTCTTATCTTTTATCTGGCTTTCCCGTTGCCGCTAGATGGTAAGGTCAGTGCCTCTTCCTCATTTTCAGGGACAAGGGTTGGTTTGTTTGCTGGTGAACTGGCTCTGAAACAGCTTTGGATGAGATACATTTTCATCAAATTGTGTTTTTACTAAATTGTGGTAAAAGCATCTCCCACCATAGTACAGAGCTATTTTACTTAAAGCGTGGGACCAGTTATGTAGTGTTGATAACACTGCCAGCAGGTATTGAATCACTGTTTATACAGTAGCTAGTTCTGTAGCTGGCAGTTGTGGAGTGCTGCTCCTTCCATCTTCAGAAAAGATTTGAAGGATCTTACAGTATCCAGACACAGAGGTGCGAGACAACTGTTGTTATATCTAAGCAGTATGAGCTCAGGCTCTTTAAATAAATGAAAATTAATTGAATGGTGAATTAGTTATTAATTCTTGCCTTTTAAACTTTTGTATAAGAAAAAAAGATTTGTGAGTTTTGTTTCGTTTTTGTTTTCTTTTTTTAAGTTAGTTGGTTTGTCATCCAAGTTCTGTCAAACAAAAAAAATAAATGCCATAGTCTAGGAATATTTATTTCAGGATGTTCTTGAAAGTTTATCTTTTTACTAATGCTGGTGCAGGTTCACATGCATAGGTGAATTCAGAGAGGTTGTCACTGGTGATCAATATCTGGGCTGTTCTCAAAGTGGGTAGTAATCTTTGTCTCAGCCTGCCTTGTAACGATGGCTTATCCTGGCTTAAGAGGTGGGGAAAGTGAGGCAGAAGTGTTGGGATGTATGATTGGGAAGGATGGTTTAGGCACAGTCCTTGTTCTCTCGCACACACTCCATCCCATTCCTCATCAAGCCTTCCTTGAGCCTTGTCCAAGGCTCTTTTTGTTGGATTTCCAAAATGCTGCTTCATATTGCTTTCATAGGCTGTTAAAGCATCTTCCAAGAGACATAGCTGTTGCCTTGTCTGTTCCTGAATCTGAGTATTAAATAGGCAGAAGATGTGGTTGTTGGAGATGTTTCAGTCGATTGTGCTCACTGGATGGTATTAAAAAAACCTAACCATTTGGGCTTGTTGACTTTGTAGTCTTTGAGCATAAAAGTGTGTCTGAAACATAAAAAAACCCTGTGGAGTCAGTACTGTTCGTACTTTTCAGATGAAAGAAAACAGTCTTGAATCTGTATAACTATGCTGTTAGTGGTGGTATATATTGTTCTACCTATAGGAGTGGCAAAATGTTTTTCCGTTGTTTTGATAGTCCAACTACAGATGATACAGGTAGCTATGCTCTGATTTTTGGAGGCACTTTTTCAGAAGAGCAAAGCACTTCTTAAACACTAAGCATATTTGACTCCTGGAAGCAAAGGTGCTCCAGCAATAGTCGACTCTTACAGAGATTAAATCCACTAAAGTGTTTTCACATTATTACTATTATTACTATTTCAGTAATTATTATTACTGCTTTTCAGGCTGCAGGACACTTCTGCACTGATAGGAGGACTGGTTTGAGGAACATTAGTAATGGGAATCTAGTAATTACCTTAGTTTTAAAGATAGCGTGTGTACTGTTTTGTAATGGTTGACAGGCATTGCTTTAAATCATTATGTAGGACAGTCTAGTTTATAGAACCATGTTTTGGAAAGGCTTAGGATGAAAGTCTACAGAGAACAAAACTTGAACCCTGGGTCAAACAGCCACAGCACCCTACAGCTGTAATCAGAGGTACTAAAGAGTGCAGCTTTGATAAGGAAGTGAGTGGTTCATAGAAGGTGGGAGCTCATGTAGTGGATAGTTTTCCTTGATTGCCTTAATCATCTCAAATTAGTTTAGCATTCTGGAATTATAAATGTGAGACCCCTGCCCCACATGTCAGGAGGGGCTGGTATCGAGTGAAGAAAAAGGGAGTGTGGTAGGAAGAGATAATTGTGAAAAGTGTGAGATGGGCTGCTTCAGAAGTGGATTTGTTGATGGCTCGCTCTTCCTAGGAGAGGTGGGCTGTTAGAAAGGTCTGTACATGCTGCCTTCTTCCAGACATATGATGGAAGCTGCTTTGACTGCCTCCAGGAATGTGGATTTCTCTCCAGCTTGGAGTGTAATGTCTCAAACATGGCGACAGGTCTTGTAAACAGAAGAATGCCAGGAGAAGGATTGTCATTCTAAATGCCCAGGACTGTCTAACCTCAGACTTCCAACACAGCCTTCGACTTCATTGCACTGCTTTCAGACGTCATGTTCTTGCATAATACCTTGAAATACTTCAGCCCATGGACCTCTCATTCCACATCTCAGCTTCAAGAAAATCAGAACAGATTGCTCTCCTGATTAGGTGAAATTATCTCTTCATCTTACCTCCCCAGGAACCAGATTGCAATGGCAAAGGAAGGTCAGCATATTTGTGGAAAAACTTCTTAAAGAAACGAGGTTTATGCGATTGCAGCATCTTTTTGCTGCTTCTCCCTGTGTGAATTTGAAATCTAATTCAAGCCACAGTTGATAGAGAGGTTGATGTTTCACAGATACTGACTACCTCCAATTACAGGGAAATTAGAGCTTAGATGAAAGACATTTAAATTGGTGCTCCCATGGAGGGCAAGCCTGCACAGTGAGCTGCAAATATACCTGTCCCGCTCGCTGCTGTTTGACCAGTTAGTGCTGGCCTGCTTGCCAAGCACGGGCATAGATCAAATACCCTGGAAGCTGCAGGTTGTAGCCCAGCACTTGTCAGCAATGTGGGAGAGACAAGCCTATTGCAAGGGAGCAGGTTAGCAGGCATTGGAAGGAAAAAACGAGCTGTCACCTGGAGTGAGCTTGTGGAGGGTGTGCGAGGTGGGACAGGAAGGAGGTGGTGCAAGAAGATGCTAAATAACGGGGAGAGAAATGTGAAAAGTTGGAAGAAAGTATAACCCTGCATGCATTCATTCTCCTCCAACCTGCTCTGCTCGGGTGGTTTAGAAATACAGATGGGTGGGAGAAAAGGAATCTGATCTTCAGAGGAGCTGTAACTGACCTGTAAGCTTCTCTTCGACCAATAATTTAAAAAAAAAAAACTGATTGTGATTTTATGAGTCTACTTCCAGAGCTACGTACAAGTTGCATTTGTGGAATTAGAGGTGTAGCAATGAGCAGCTAATCAAAAGTGAGTATATTCAGCAATGTAACCAGCAGCATATGCATATATATATATTTGCACATATCCTCAGCTCCTTGACTACTTCTCTGAGAATGCAGCAGGGAAAGAGCAACACATGACCTGAGTCCTCTGGCGCTTTGTGCATGCAGTGTGGCTCGTTAGGTGAGCCGCACAAACGTTAATTCCCCTGTGGGCAGGCATAATAATAGGGTTATGCAAAATGTGTGTGAGTCTGTGTACGTTCATGTTTATGTCTGATCTGTGAACAGAAATTGTCTGGGGTGCTGTATGCAAACTAGTGGTTACACTGGACAGGGTTTCTTTAGGCCTTTATGTTGTCATATGTTTGTAAGTGCTTCAGTTGCCCCTACTAAATCCATTTTGCTCATTGAACTGTTCCTACTTTTCCAGCTTCTTTAAAATTGTTAATTTTCAGGGCGACTGGGTGCAGAAACACTTGTTTCATTCTTGCCAAATGGGAGCTGTCTTATTCAGAGCTCCCTCCCAAATGCATGCTGAAACCCCTGCAAGTACTGGAGACCTTCAAAGAGAAACAGGAGGCTTAAGCAGGAAGATGCTGACACAAGGTGAATTTCCAACATGCGGAAGCATTTTCTTCTGCTTTGATGAAGTGTCAATCTCAGCTGTCAATGCAAAAGGATTTTTAGATTTAAAGAATTTAAGCTATTTTTATAGGAAAATCCTTCCCAATCTCATGCCTGATTGTCATGGAGTCCTGTTATGCTCCCTTTCACATAGCTGTACATTGATAGTTGCCTCTCAGTCCTGGATCGAATCACGGATGCTGAAGCACTTGCTCTTATAATAAGGTGAGCCAATAGTAGTCTAAAACTTAGAATTAGACTGACAAAATGTAGTAATATTCTTTAGCAAATACAGTGTGTTTGAGAGTTTATGTAGCTTTTGGAACAGTTTTAGTGAATATATGATGCTACTCATTAAAGATTTTGGTAATCCTATGAAGAAAGTACATACATATGAGCTATATATATATATAGTTTTCCAGTTGCCATTCCTGTATACATTTTTGGACAGATGGGAATGTGTTGAAGCAATGCAAATTTTACAGTTTAGTAATAGTGTTAATTTTAATAAAAAACTGTGGAAATGGTTGGTACAACTTAGACCGTGCAGTTATTTCCTCAATATTCCTTATGGAATGTGGAGAAGAGATTCCTATCATGCATAGGTTCATAAAGTTTTGATCATACGGCGCTGGGCAAACACAAGGGGGCTACAGCCAAGGCTGTGGGGGCAAAGACTCATTTTGGCATTTCATAACACTTGTAACTCCACATTTCTTCTGAGTGTGGTTCCTGTGATTTCTTTTACCGCTCACGCAGATGGGGTAGTCCCTCGGTAAGGAGAGAGCATCAGGTGGAATGAAATTACTGCTTTAGTCTGATTCTGACTTTTACATCTTTAAAAGCAGTGTGTGTATTTTTATTTTCTGTATGATAGAGTGGTTTACAGGAAAATAGTGGTTTATAGGCTCAATAGAGAAAATGGTTTAAAGGCCAATATGTTTCCTGTTCATTTGCCCGGTTGCCCAGGCTCTGATGGCCCTTTCCATTAAGGGATGATGGTGCCACCGTCTTCCCTTGCCGACCCTCCTCTGCTCCATAGTTCCTACCCTACCCTTTCAAGTGGTCTAGATTAATTGTTTTTATCAGACCAAGGGGAAGCATACCTAGCCTTTTTTTAACTTGACTGCTGCTGCCGCTCATTCTACTTCATAAAGGGGACTACGAACCTTAAAGCGTGCCTGGTTTTGCTCCCCTCGCCGCCTTCCCGTTGTTTTTTGGGGGGAAGCTGGCAGGCACGGTGAGGCTCGGCAGGGCTGAGCCGCCAGATGGCGATGTCTGCTCAGCCCTGGAAATCCGCCCGGGAAAACCACCAGGCACACGGGACTGCTGAGGGGTGCAGGGTCAGCTCCTCTGTGGAGCACGTGGAGCGGCTGAGGGAGTTGGGGCTGTGCAGTCTGGAGAAAAGGAAGCTGAGGGGAGACCTTATTGCTCGCTAAAACCACATGAAAGGAGGTTGTATTGATGTGGGTGCTGGTCTCTTCTCCCAAGCAATAGGACGAGAGGAAATGCCCGAAGTTGCGCCAGGGGAGGTTTAGATTGGATATTGGGAAGTATTACTTCATCAAAAGGGTAGTCGGCCATTGGAAAAGGTGTGCAAATGGTGTTTAGGGACATGATTTAGTTGTAGACATGGCAGTGTTAGGTTTACAGATGGACTTGATGGCCCTAAAGGTCTTTTCCAACCTAAATGATTCTGTGATTTGGGGTTTTATCTGTCTCTTGTTTATAGCTGTGAAACTATTACTTGTGTTTACTGGAAGATATATGGTTGTTTCCAGCAATGCCTTTATAGAGCAGTTAGTAAAGCAGATGTTTATATAGTGTTTTGCTCATCTTTGGGGGTCTTCAGACTACTGTTCGCTAAGAGAAAATAACAGAATCACAGAATGACCTGAGCTGGAAGGGACCCACAACGGTCATTGAGTCTAGCTCCTGTCCCTGCACAGGGCAACCCAACACTCACACTGTGTGTCTGAGGGCATTGTCCATCTGCTTCAGGCTTGGCACTGTGACTCCTTCCCTGGAGAGATGTTCCAGTGCTCCACCACCCTCTGGGTGAAGAACCTTTCACTAATATCCAACCAAAAAATGATCCAGCAGTCGGACATTCATTTAAATAAATTCATAATGCATGTGTCTGTCTAGCAAGTGTCTGTCCTTCGGATGAAGGTACGTAGTAGGTGAGACCATGGGCTTTTTCTGTTGGTGGAATTGCAAATTCAGCAGAGTTAATTTATGAATTCTAATTCCTAACAATTCCAAGTGTATTCTTTTTTTCCTCAAGCTTTTTTCATGCCTTTATTTGAAGACAGCGCTATCCTGCAAAGCTTCCTTTCTCATTTTCCAGTAGACTGTCTTGGAAATGGCAGCGGACAAGGACTGATGTGGTTCCCGTGGGAAAAGGATTTAGGGAATCATGTCTGCCTGCTTTGAAGCAGTGATCATGAGCGGTTCCCATTACTGGAAGGCATATAGGAATAAATTACTGTCCTTGGGGCTTGGTAGCACCATAGCTAGAATCCATCCAATAGAATGGTCTTATACCCTGGAGCAGACTTGTGAAGGAGTGGGGAGAAGATGCCTGAGAAATAACTGCTCAGGCCAACAGCACTGCTTCCTTACTGTTGAAGGTATTTGTGGTTTGATTCCTCATAGCCATTTTACTTTCTGTCTGATTCAGCAGTGGAGTGGAAATTTAGTTTCTTCATTTCCTTACTATTATTTATTGCTGGAAGCAAATAGCAATTAAAAAAAAATCAACTGTGATTGCACTAGAGGAGAACATTAGAAGGAAAAAATGCTTGGCAAATACTTGTAGTATGAGGGAAATTTATGGAAAATTAATGAAACCGTAACACTCATAATAAGTGCTGCTGGTTTTCATTACTTAGTGTTCCCTGTTGTGTCAGGAGTGAGTAAATTATGCCATGCAGGATCTATTTATGCCTGAATTCATCCATATCCACTGCTTTGCGTGGAAGGGAGGCCACTTTTTCACAGGTTGTGGCTACTGCATTTGGAGTGCCTAGTAATTTAGGGCGTGCTTCCTGAAAATCAAGCTCATCTTTCAGGGATCTCCTGCGTCATTTCTGAAAACTTAGCAATTGGTCAACTCCGAAGCTTTTGATGGTGGTGGTGGTCTCACTGACTGCATTTCACCTCTTCTTTCTGTGTGCAAGTGAGGCAGGAGTGAAACTGTACAGCACTGAGGACAAATGCTTTTGTTATCCTGTGGCTTGCTTTCCCTTCTCAATTCATTTCAGGATTTTCTTTCTTTTTAGGAAAAGCATCCTTTTTAATCCTTCCCTGGTCCCTCCCCCTGGCTGAAGCCCTTAAAGCAAGTGAGATGGAATAGTAGAGTAGTAATGCTGGTTGGTTTGCTTACATCTCATATTTATGAAAAATATTTTGTTTCTGTTGAACCACACCCTTTGTCCTGACACAGCTGCTCTGACCATACTCTCTTTGCAAGCCAATGCTGTCGTTACTTGCTGGGCACTTCCAGCCTGCAGTTTATTCACAGAACTGGAAGATGTCCTGTGAAACCCAAATCACCTCAGCTCTAACCATCAGAGCTGTTTCTAGCAACGTATTCCCAAGCAAAAATGTTTTCTTGTGCACATAGTAAGAAATCAGCTTTTCTGTGCACAAGTTACTCAACAGTGGGATTTTTGGTTACTGCTTTCTGACATCAAGGCAAATTGGGGTTATCCATTATTTTTTTACAGGTAGAAAGTCAACAGAACAGAAAAGTAACACATACAGGAGGCAAAGAAATCCTTAGTGTTTCAGTTAGGCTTTTTTTTATTTCAATCAATAGTTTAACAAGTGCTTAAACTTCCCCAGCAGTTTAATCTGGAACATAGTTGAGAAGAAAAATACCTTCTATAAATTTACAAAAATAAATTTTTTTTTTTTTTTTTTTAAAAATCCTGCACTTTAAGTAAGCACACTCCAACTTAAGCAAGATAGACATTATATCTTAAAATACGGACTTCTGTTCATAAAAACTACTTTCTTCCCCAGGGCAGCAGGCACAATATGTAAACGGTAAGAACAGAGCAAGAATACCTGTTTTGAGTTTTCTGATCCCTTTTGTCCTTTTTTTCTTAAACAAAACCGGTTAAAAAAATTCGCCCATGATCTTCTTCAGGTTACCATTTCTTCTGTCAGGTGGCTCCTTGAGTAGGATATTACAGTGGTGCCGAGGGAAAAACTTTCACCTTTCAACACTGGCAGCGTCTGAAGATACCAATGTCAATTGCTTCAATTTTTAAAACTACTGCATTTCTGTATGGGACAAATCACTGAGTTTGTAGGCCTTCCACTGCTAAACCACTTGTGTTTTAACTTTTTTTGCAGCCAGGGCTGCCAGCACATGAGGTCGGGTTGGAGAAATAAAATGAATGGAATATATTGCATCATAAATGTATATGGTGCTGTGCAGCAGTTAATTTAGTGCGTGACGAAACCAAAAGATCAAGGAAGCTTAGCTCCTAGTTCTGTGCCTGTAGCCTAAGAGAAGCCTTGGAGAGAACGTGAATTGGAAATAAACTGTGGACTCTGAAGACTTACATGTTTGTCCAACTTGGCTTCTATTGGCTAATAGAAAAATTAAAGATAAAATATGTAGGCACAAGAAGGTAAGCTGGTGCAGCATACACGAAGAACACAGATAGTAACATCAAGTTTCTGTTCAACACTACAAATAAACTAGAGGAGACCCAAATCAGATTTCTGGCAATGCATTATGAAGGTCTCTAAATGGAGTCCTTGTACCATTTGCATGTTGTGTCACAGTTGCATTTAGTGTAATGTTAAGCCTTGGAAAACCTAGATCAGAGGTGTCAAACTCACAGCCTGCAGGCTGAATCCAGCCCTCCACCTTGTTCTGTCTGGCCTGGCACCTCGTTTCTCCCTGGCAGCAGCGCTGAGCTCCTTGCCCCTGCGCTCCTGCCAGGGCTGGTCACATGTGCAGCTTGACGCGCGTTACGCTGCGGGAGCAGGAACAGCGGGAGCCGTGAGTCTGGCACCCCTGACCTAGATCTTTGTGAGGCTGTGATTCAAAACACAGTTGAGATATGAATGTGCTTTTTAGAGGTAAGAACTAGACAGGTCTTTATCTTGAAACCGTTGTAATATTTCTGACATTAAGCAACTTACAGAGGAACCACAAAGCACTAAGAAATTGAAGATGAGTGCCCTGATGAGTATAGAACATTGTGCTGCAGAGCAGTTCCTTTACACTTGACTTCATTTCTGCCCCACAAACATGCAGGCTTCAGCTGGGAATGAGTTGTGTGTGATACTTGCATAGAGAAGGCACAGGCTCTGATAACTCCTAGTCATTGGTATTTTTTCCAGAGACCACCTAAATGTGGAAACGGTTGATAGCGGTGGAAGAAGCTTGTCTCTTGCTTTAAGGAACACCACACCATACCAGTCCTCATAAAGACTGACATGAGTTCACTTATGCCACTGTGTCTCAAACAGAAGTCAGAATCTAAGCTAGCATTTGAAAGGATTTGGCTTAACTCTCTTGTAATAGCTCAGTAACTCTATTGGAGTTAACACTGGTGTCAGTCTGCTGAATACAAAACTCAAGTTTAGCTAGAGGAAACCAAACTCTGTCCTGGTTTCTAGCTTGTCTTTCAGAGGCATCATGTCCTGTTCTTCACCTTCTAGTTGAAATTGTACTCCTGATGCCTCTCTACCAGCAACTGATCCAGAACTGACTCTTCAAGTAAATCTGACTGTGTGCGGCAGAAAACCATCAAGAAAAGCTGATCACTGCAGCTATTGTTCATAGGCTCAATTCATTATGGTGAGTTGTCTTCTGCTCATTCCAGGATGGTGAAGGAGGATCCAATATCAGATGGATGAATGAGCGCTTCCTTTGGAGCCACCCTGAGCTCCATTCCTGACTCATAGTGAGTTTTCTGTGACTTTCCATCTGTCTGATGAAAAAAGGTGAAAGATGTGATCTGACCTGGCTGTCTCAAACCCAGGTGAACAAGTTTTGTTCCCACTCTAAGGAAATTTGCATCCAAAGCTGATACCAGCTTAGACAAATGTCAAGGATGCATGGACTTTGCGGAGGAAGGGAGAGTGAGCATAGCCATTTGCTACTCGAATGGCTTTTTCCTGCTCTTTTTGCTAGCAAGGCCCATGCTGTCACTATGTTTTCAAATAATGCTTTTGCTATATATAGCAGACAGTATGGAGGCTCAGTAAAGCTGAAAGACTCATTCAAGACATACTTTTCCTGTGATGCTGAAAATAACACATTAAAGGCTTTTTTTTTTCCCCAATAGTACTAGACTGGGCACCTAGAAGCTGCTGAACTGATGAACAAATGCTATGACCCTACTCCTTATGTTTCTTACACAGGTTCCTACTCACTCTGTGAGCCAAAATGGATGTGTATATCAGTAAAAGCCACAGCCCACATGCCACAAGGTTAAGCGATGCCCTCAACTTGCTCTCCATTAAAGCAGGGGAGCATGGTTCATCTGTGAACTTGTATCTCCTTGATGGCCTTAAAGATCTCCCCTACTGCTTCTACAGAGTCAGTTCTGATTCACATTGGTGTGCATACAGGACTTATTTCCCACTGGAGGAAACCCAAGGGTTTCCAGGGCAGGCTGGAATGAATGCTTTCTGAGAGCTGTGCCTATTCACCTTTCCAGCAGTGTCTTCCCCAAACCAATACTAATTTAAACTTGGTGAAACCACGGTATCTGTTGGGACAGTCCAGCAAAGAGAAATGGGAGGATGTGGCTGCAGTTGTGCAACTCTTACTCCTCCCTCTGGTAAGACTGGGCTAGTATCCCTCCATCAGATGGATGTGGGTCTGTTGCCATCTCCTTTCTCCTCTACTAAGGGCCAGAGAGTGGTTGCTGCAGAAACCCTTTACTTGTTCCTATATGAGGTCACATCACTAAAAATCTGCTGCTAATCAGAGCTGCGGAACGTGTTAGAACCCACTTGCTTCTTTTGTCCACCTAGCTGACAAAAAATTCAAGGCACAAATACTGCACGTGGAGTGTGTAAGGCCTCAGGAATATGAAAATGGAAGAACTCCCTGCAGCCTTGAATTGGCAACTTACCTGTACTGTGTGTATCCGACAGAAAAATGCCGCTTCTGTCTAGCTTTAAGGGGGCTTGGTTGTAACTACTTGCTAGATAAAAAGGGAGGTTCGAAGTAATTACATAGCTAAAAAAATGGAACAAGAAAATACTAAACCACTGGTTATTTTTACAACTTAATGATTGTAAAACCAGCTCAAATTACTTGGACAATTTTTGTAATTAGAGTTATCAACAATTTAGCACTATCTGAAGAGAGGGCTGTTAATTTGCTGCTTCTTTTTGTGTTGGGAGTTGTGAGATAAAGACTAGATAAATCTTTGTGGGTTTCCTCCTTATTTACATATCTACTTCAGAGCTGTGAAGTCAGAGGGGAAAGCCACTCTTCCAGTACTGGCACGAGACCGAGCCCTTCCCCAGAGCTAAATTCTGATGAGAAACCAAATACTGGGGAGAAGAGTACCACAATGGTAAGATGGCAGAGACGACTGAAGCAGGATCACAATGTTCACCTCAGCAGTTAAAAAAACTAAAAATAAAAGGAGACCCCCTCCCTCCCCCCAAAAGTCTGCAGTCCTAAAGTGCAATTACTTTTGTGCAGTCATGTCAGGCCAGGGATCAGACTGGATGAAGTTCAAAGCACAAACATCAAACGAGTGCCATTTGGGATTCGAGGAGGAGGGGGGAAGTAAGGAAAAGAACAACATATCTCAGGCATTCAAGTGCATCAAGAAAATAAATGTCTCTTTCTTTTGGAAGAAAAACAACCCCCAGTCTGGTGGAATCCTGGCTTTGTAGTCATGAAAAATAAGTTTTTTTTCACTTCTAGCTGAGAATGTCCCAATATGACACAGTACAAATAAACAGCACCAAAGTAAGAACTGGAATGCTGGCATATTTCTGCGGTGCCCTGCTGTTGTACAGTCTTATTTTGTTCTCCTCTGGTGACTCTTCAGATCTGGGTACTGAGGAAGCACACTGAACTAAAGGCATCTGGTAGGAAGTGGCTCTCTTCTCTGGTCGGTCGGGGCTGGACCCGTCACTTGGTCTCTGGCCGTTGTACAGCAAATACCTGCCCCGGGCGTCCTGCTCCATTTTGAAGATCTCGTACTCGGTGTGAGGGAGGCGGATGCCAAGCGCGATGCAGCCGTTTGTGTGGGTGACATCTTGCTGAACCCCAACTTGCCAGGACCCCTGCGCTCCGCACTCATTCCCGTTGAAGACGTTGAGGAGAGAGGCTGTGGATATATCCATGGGAGTGACCTTCATGTGATTCACTGTGAGAGAGGAAGAGAGGAGCTATCAGCAGAGCAACGAACACAAAAGCAAAGATAACGTGCAGATTCAGGTCTACCTCTGAAATTGGAATTATCTCTCCTTGTTCATTCTGAAATCTTTTTTTTATATTGCAGGTGTGGCCACTGGATCTATTTGCATCATTTTATATCATTTACATAATTGCTTCTTGCACAGAACACACACAAACTCAGCTGACGAAAACCTGATGGCTACATTTCTAAGTCAGAGATTAAACAGAGCTTTTCATAAATTCCAGACAATCCTTTACAGATAAAGCCTGGTTGGGTATATTAGGAGATAGCTAAAAGAGGAAACACTAAAACTTTACTCATGGTTTATTATCATCCATATAAATCCATAAGTAGGGCTGTTCATAATGTATTTTTCATCATTATTTTAGCATGTTACCTTGTAAAGCTAATGACCTAATTAGTTCCAATTGGAAATTTTGCAAAGTACCACAGCTGCATTATCTTCACATATTACCTTTTTTGCATGAATTATAACATATTGCTGAACTAGAGAGAGATGGTTTTCCTCATATCTAAACAGTGGCTGCAGCTTGCAGTATCAAATGCAGAAGTGGTCCAGATTCTGCAGTTCCAAGTTGCCTATTTCAAAGGAGTTTAAGGCACGTACAGTTTTATTTTTTGGCCAAGTCTAAAGTTCAGAAAAGCCAAATTGAATGAGCCTGTGGAAGCTGCATAGAGGTTAGTCAGGGTGTGTGTTTGACACTGTATATCAAGAAAAGGGGGGCTGAATACATCAATGCTGACCAAAACAGAAGCAAACACCCAGCCCTCCTGCCTCCCAACAGAGCAAAATCCCAAATTCTCTTTCAGGTCATTATCAGTGTATATGTCTTCTTTTAGTAAGATGTTTTGGGAATTTTATTCTGGGGTTTTATAGACAGATATCCAATTCAATGGCTCTACAGTTCACATTATTCAGCCTAGCTGGTGTAAAAGGTATAAAAAGCAAACCTGAAAGTTTTACCAAAATCGTTAGTGACCTCGTAGTGAGCTGGCATACCATAAAGCAGAAATTCAAACAAAAACTGGATTTTACCACAGGAATTGAGCTGGAACATGCTACATGCAGTTGTAAAGAGCAAAAACTCAGACAGGCAAGGCTATTTCCCACCTCCTATGAAAATCACACAATTAGTCAATTATTTCTTGCAGTCAGATCCTTTCCTAAATGGGAGCCATATAGGAAACTATATTTCTCACATGGTAACTGAAATAAAGAAGAACCCACAGAGTGCCTGGGGCTTGCAGAGGCTTCCCTGAGTCTGCCACCATCGTGGGATTTCATGTTTTGGAGATGTTTGTTTGTGTGAGTAGTTAAAGCCACTCAGCTCTTTCTAAGCAGAGTGCTATGGGGCTGTTTGCATAGCAAGGCTTCTCAGCCACAGGGACCCAGGTGGCTTCACCAATGAGTGTTCCTTCCCAAAGTACTTGAGGGGTTTCGGTTAGATACACGTAGTTATCGCTGTGGTGGGATTAATCAAAGCTGTCATTAGGGACATCTTTATTTGCTCTAGGCTCCCTTGGAAGCTGATGAAAAGATACATGATACTGCTGGATCTGTCTTCAACAGAAGATGTTTTATAGCACATATGCCTTCTGAAGGTGCTTTCTCCTCTCTACAGAAGGAGCCCGAGGACACAGATCTAATCTCAGGCTCTTTGTTTACATGCTTGACATCTGGCCACTGGACTCCAAGACTTAGTAATGTGAAAACATATTTTCTTGTGCTGTACTTAAAGATCTCTGCCTCAAATGAGTATTTGCTTCAGTGGTGCGAAATACGG
Organism: Tapera naevia; assembly: GCA_033556795.1. Taxonomy (NCBI): domain Eukaryota; kingdom Metazoa; phylum Chordata; class Aves; order Cuculiformes; family Neomorphidae; genus Tapera; species Tapera naevia. Next base: position 9,413,295 of record JAUMJJ010000022.1, on the reverse strand, counting down.
CGCAGCTGTATGGTTTGGCTGGGCATCCACACAGTGCCTGAGAACTTCCCAAGAAATGACTAACTCCTGAAAATGACAGAATGAAATAATCAGCAACCAAATCGTTATAAGCAAACTCTGCTATGGTCTGTAACTACGTGACCCCCTCTGCCCACAGTGTAGCGAGCCACTCTACCTTTGAACACGAATTCTGTGCCGCCCATCACTTTGGATGAGTGCACTCCGCGGCTGTAGCGTCCCTTGGCATAGATGGTGAAGGTGGGGTGCTTGCAGATGGGGTCAGAGTAGTGGTAGTAGTGACCTTCCCAGGTATTGTTGTTGTCGTGGAAGATGAAGTGCCGAGTGAGGAAGAGGACCTCTGGTCGTACCTCGCAGCGCTGGCTCACCCACTCTCCGTGTAGCCCTATAGTCAAATCTGCCTTTGGAGGCAAGATGGGAGGGTGGTGCTCGTCTGACCGGTAGATGATTCTGCACGCGATGCATGTGCGGTCGTGGTTCTGAAATAAAGCAGAGAGAAATGCTCATTAGACATTGTGATACTTGTGATACTTGTGATAGAGAGCAATGAATCAGGCTGTCTGTTCCATGTTAAAGAAATACACCAGCTCAACATTTTAAGGAACACTTTGTTATTTGTTATCTTTTTAATGTTATCCTGCAGATTCTCACCCTTCAAAGCACCTGAAACGTGGCACCATTTGGTTTTGTATATGTAAGACTGCACAGCAGGAGTGGAGTTAGATTAATTTCCTCATGTGCATTTCTCTGAAATGAACATTTTACTTGAGCTTTTAATTGGATCCTTCAAATCATACAAGAAGCTGACAGATGATAATTTACTATGGTAGGTACTTCACAACTCTTGTGTTAGAAATGAGCACATTTGCTGAGCTCTCATTTGCATTTGTCTTTCTTTTAGTTGTTAACTTTGGGTACCACAGATGAACATGGGTGTCCTAAGTACATTTTTCAGTTGGTGACAGCCTGGGAGAACAGTAACCAATTATTTTAAACATTTTCAACTTTTCTGAGCCTTAATGTGAGCTTGTGAAATGTACAACATGGCCAACTGCCACCAGACACGTTGAAAGCTGTATGGCCCTCTCCAGCAGGAATGAGGTCCGTGGTGCCTGCTGGGCTCCATGGCAACTCACTGCTGTGAGTTAAGCACCAGCCTCAAGCAGCCAGGTACCCCCCAGCCCAGGAGCACCAGGGGTGTCTTATGAGGGATGTGCAGGTTCCGAGTCCATGGCAGGAGGGGAGGGAATTTCACACTGAGGCTTCTACCTCCTGACATCAGAAACAGAAACCACAGAGACCTATATGTTGTTCCTAAGGCTGTTTGTGCCTATGCAAGTTACCTCCTATTGGCAAAACAGTTTGGCCTATCTATTTTTTTTTTTTAAACTTTTTTTCATTTTTTTTTCCATGGCAATAGAGATGGCAGCAATGCCATTTGTCTCTGCCTGCTAAACCTTAAAATAAATTTTATGGATCAAGAAAGGATTACAAAACTAATTTTTTAGCTCACTTCATTTATGAAAATAAATTACATCAAGAAGAATAAATGCTGCCGCCAGATAAAAGCAGTGTTTCCTGTTTTGCTAGTGCCTGATTTGGGTTGCCCATGTGCTGTTTGTTTACATCTTGGGATGTCTGGTCAGATGGTGTTATGTGGTGGGCTGGGATCTGAGCTGTAAGCAGGCCTGTACTCAGAGTGAAAGGCAAGGACAATACAGATGGCTCGTCCCTTCATCTTTCAAAGACACTTGATCCTTCCTGGAGAGGGGAGGATGTACTGGGTGTCTTACTCACATCCAGCTTGTTCAAGCTGTGAGGTGTTTTCTTGAGGTGTAATTCATAGTGCACTGTGTTAACAGCTGAAGCTCCCCATGCAGCCATCGGGGAAGACATTCGTACAAATACCTTTTCTTTGCTCCCCTTTCCAGCCCTCTTTCCTGAGAACTCTCTGAACTGCCTCCATAATGCGAATGCTTTTCATTGCTCGTACATGTGAGCTGTTACGGAGTCAGCATTTCTCACTCACTCACTCACTCACTCACTCACTCACTCACTCACTCACTCACTCACTCACTCACTCACTCACTCACTCACTCACTCTCCTTCAGCTCATAGCACACTTTAGGGGTGACATTTACACAGTCTTCCTTATAACCCCGAGTTTCTCCAACAATATGACTGCATGTGGCTTCAGAGAACCAACATACAAATCCCACAATATACCTCTTTCATGTATATTAATCAGGGTTTATATTTGCCCGCACCTCAGACCAGATAGACACTGAAAGTTGGTGAAATCAATGAAAAGTCTTCTGTTAAGCATCCCTGGGATGTAGAATAATGTGCAAAATATTATTGGTGTAGCTCAGGTTGATTTGAACCAGTGCTGGCCAGCAGTCTCACTTTGAAGAGCAAGGAGGTTGAATGTGGTGACTTCCAGAGGGCCTTTCCACCCCAAAACACATGGTCTTCTGGGAACCACATGTCAGCATGCTATTAAGTAAATGCAGCTGTTTCCCACTGTGAAGTTTGTTACCTAATATTAAGACAGAGAAATTTTCCAGCTAAATTCTGCAAGCAGGTGCAAGGGCCATTAGTATCTTAAGGAAAATACAAAGAACACTTAATTGAGTAATTTAACTGCAACTGGTGAAATTAGCACAGATTTGTGCCATTGTAACTGACAGCAGAGGCTGGCTCTCCTGAACACTGAAAGCACAGAAAAATTGTAAGAACTGTGTAACAGTCATTTTTTGAAATTGCAAGTTTCAGTTTGGATCTTCTGATGGTCAAGAGAGGAACCAACATCCTGTCATGTTTCCTACTTTGCTCTAGATTTCTTGTGTGACCTTCCTGTGTGACTTGACCTCATTTCATAGAAACACAGACAATTACAGCTCTTCTGTTTGAGGCAGGACTAGTAGAAGGCTAAATAAAGACACTGAGGTGTCAGAAAGCAGACAGAAATTTTGGAGACCTAGATGTGATTAAAAATAAAATAATTATTATAAAAAAAATGTGTGTAGGTATATTCCTGAAACCTTCAAATACAATTGAAATATATTCAAATACAACCAGGCAGAAGTCCACCTTCATCTTGCCTGCAATAAAATCTCACCAGATTTCATCTGCAAGCTCGTTTGTGACTTACAAAACTGGTTTTTTGAATCCTTAGCTCTCTTAAAAGGACATCAAGCATTTTCACTGGAAAGTGGTCTGGTTCACTGAGTAGTTTGTGGCTCAGGATTGCTGGGAGACAGACAACTTGTAAATAGCCAGGAAACCAATTGATGCTGGGGAAAGGTGGACACTGCCTTGGCAGGTCTTGGGCAACTGTAAAGCTGTCCCATTTTCCTTTTGCTCCACCCATAAATGGGGATGCCAGAGCTGAGCATCCACCCTATCCCAGGCAGCGCTGCTGGTGAGCAAGAGAACTGTTGGATGAGGTGTGCAATTCCGTTCACACTGTTCAATGCACTGAAGAGAGACACATTTTTGAAGCGTAATAGAAATCAAATTTTATCTTGTTGGATGCTGACATCCAAAAGATGCTGCCACCACTGCCTTGCAGACACCTGCAGTGATGCAGGCTGAGGGGTTACTTTATGGAAGATCATTTCTCCAGTGTGACTGTCCCACCATGGGGCAGGCTGGTGTCACTAACAAAGTAAGGGCTAATAAACTGCATTGATGACAATAACTTTATTGCTGTGATTGCCCCACTCACGTAAAGTGAAGCAAGAAAGTGAGGAAAAGACTGTGTTATAGAACTAAACATAGCTCATTAAGCTGAATTGGTCAAAAGCTGGAGACACTTTCTGTTGTAGTCCCTTTTCTATTGAAGTGAAGTTGAAAGCTCCTATGATGTCCCAGAGGAGACCCTGGCAAACCATCATGGGCCAGCCAGGTGGTTTGTTTTATATTCATGTTTCCCTCTCAGGAGCCTGTCCTCCACAATCACTTTGTAAGCCAAGGCAATTCAACCCGGGAACCTGTGGTTTCTTTGTCCTTGTTCAAAATCTGAAGAAAACCCAGCCTGTTTTCTTCTTGGTCACCCTCAGCTGTTTGTGGGATTCCTCTGTTGTTTCTCAGGTCTAGTGAATGGACAAGAAGGAAATCTGGAATCAGTCCTACTTGTTTTGACCAGGAAGGGCTATCAAACATAAATGATCTTTTTGCCATTTTTCTAGCAGTAATTTTAGGTTTGATCTCTCCTCTACAACATTAAAACCCTTGGGTATTACGAGTCAAGGCTCTCATTGTGGACAAGGAGGATTATCATTGTCTGATATCTTCTCCATCACACTGGGAGTGTAGAAGGTGCAGACAGATGACACCTGCAGCTGTTTAGTCCCTTGGCTATGGCCAGCAGTGGAGTGGGCAGAAGAAGGTCCGTGGAGCTCCATGGTGGAAAAAAATTCATAGCTACAAGCAAGCCTTTTCTCCTTATCAGGGGTGGGTTCATATCTTGAGGTACAAGGAGGAGTTACTTCCCAGAACTTAAAAAACTCATGCAGTGTGACTACGCTGCATTTACACTGTGAGTGGAGGTGACCCCTTATCCAAACTCCATGAAGGTCTAAGTCAACTCACAGAAATGGAAGTGAAGTTTAGCAGTAAAAAACACTTGTCTGTAGCTCATCTGGCTCTTTGACCCCTGTGGTCCATATCTTGAACTGCTGTAATTCTGTGCAGCCCTTCTAATGCCAAAGGCTTTGCACCAGGTCTGAAAACCTGCTACGAAATGTCCAGCATGTCTTTCTTCTAATTGCTAACAGTGTGCTTGGATGAAGGGGCTGAGGTGAATGGGCAGTTTCTGCAACAAACAGGGAGGGGGACAGGGAGAGGTTGGGGCGGTGACGAGGGAGGCAGAAGCATCCCTTTCACATGCTGGCTCAGGTACCTCATACAGATGTACCCCAAACACATCACCTCCTTGAGATCAGCGCTTGAATCTAAGCCTACTTAAACATTTTTTGCTGTGATACTGTTGTTCACAGAGCTATGAACTTCTCAGTGGAAGAACATGCCACACGTAAACTCCTTATGCATGATTTTTGTCCAAGTAATGGACGACAGAAAGATCTAGTTTTGTTATGAGGCAATTTGTCTTAATTATAGACTAATTTATGTTTAACAATTGACTGTATTTTTCATTGTTGCTTTTTCAGGTTGGCTGCTCTTGGCTCTTAAGGCCTTGCAAATCACGTGTCTCAGGGAAAGACCATTTTCGAAAACAGATGTTCAAAGAAAATAGGCAACAGAGGCAGAGGACATTTGAGTCCAAACATGATTAAGTCTTCTTTAATAAATGGTCATTTGGGCATGACGTAAACTAAAAAGCAATAAAACGAGCAGTGGACAGGATGAACATCTGCTCTATGTTTTGATTATCTTAGGTGTACAACAAAATATTTTTAATAGTGGGGTCTTGCTAGAAGGACCAGACCCTGAAATGGCTGCTGCCCAATGACTGGAAGATCCCTTCCCATGAAAGGTAGCTCCTTGCAGCTCTGCAATGCCAAACTGATGGTGCCCCAACTCCTCTCCCTCCTGGGTGTTTCCTTAAAATCAATTTCTGAATTAATCCATGAGGCCATGTGGGCTGAAATAAGCCTGAATCTCTGGCTGTAAACTCAGTTCTTGTACTTGGGGAGAAAATAGTTTGTGATCTGAAAATTTCCACCAACATTTTTCCCTATCCCTCCCTACTGCTGCCTCAGCTGAAGTGGTAACAGGGCCAGAGAGCTCTGGAAGCCAAGCAGGGAGGTTTGTAATAAAAAAAGCAAACAAGGGTGAACTTTCTTGGTCTTTTTCCCAATTGCAGTAAATAGTCAGAAACATTAACCCTGTCAGAATAGTTTAATTTTCTCCTAAGTTCTACACAATTCTGTGGCTACCTAGGACTAATTGTTTTTCATGGCTCAGGTCAACAAACTATCACACAACTGGGATGCTCACTGAGCAATGGTGAAATGAGCTTCAAATAACACCTAGAAAGACCTTTTGGGAAGTTTTTCCAGTTTTGTATTTCAATGCTGTTATTACAGAATAAGACATCCATGGACCAAACACTTTTCAAAATGTAGAGAAAGTCCACCTTTTCCTTATGGTTCAAGCAGAAGCTGAAATCAATGCTTAGTATCAAGGAGAGGACTGGCAGGATATACTGCAAACTTTATTTAGGGACAAACCAAACAGACAGTAAAGTAGTTAAGAGGAGGCTGAAAATGTAGTTATTTTCAACTAAACACCTTGTTCAAACATATTTGCTCTCTCCTGTATCTATTTATTCTTTATATCCTGAAAAATGTGTCTGTATCCCAAACAGTTCAAACCACTATTTGTCTGAAACAGCTCAAATTGTAACTCAGGTCTTCTCTTGTAGAATTAAAATAGGTGAATATTCTGATGTTTGGCTATTTACATAACGGAAAATGGACATTAGCTCAACTATAACTTATTGTTTTCTAAGCGAAGATTCATTGCTCAGCCTACTTCGAGTCTGAGAGATGCATTGCATTCTTAGCAGAACAAACTGAAAAATTAACGTGATCCTTCTCATGAGATTATTATTTTAAAAAGGACACAGGAAAATATTTCATTGAGTATACATAGTCTGCAGCAAGAGAGATACAAAGTAGAGTTCTGTTTTCTAGTATTCAATTTTTCTCTGAAAGGCAAAGGTTTCTCTTAAAAAAAATGAGAAAAAAGCATTTGTAGGGGATTTTTTTTTTGTATTTTTAATGGAGAACTTTTAGACTATTGTCTGACAAGCTCTCTCTGTCATCTTTTATAGTTGCAAATAGTTGGTGTTTTACTAGACCAGACACATTAGGAAGACAAAAGAATAGAAGGTAGCAATGTGTAGTGAGGTCCTAAACCGTGCAAAAATACTGCAACTCCTGTTATAAGAGGCTGGATGTTGGGGCAGATGTGGGACTGCTGCTGTTCATAGCTGGCCTCTGCTAAGGAAAAGAAGAAAACAATTCAGAGAAGTGGTAAACCCAATTAATTTTCTCAGTAGCAGTTTGTTTTACTCCTGCAAAGTCTTTAAAATTGCATGAAATTACACAGCAGTTTCCGAAAGTAATTTGCGAAACCATCTCTCCTCTTTTTATCTGAAGCCACTACCGAGCAGACATCCTTCCCAAAACATAACCTGAGTAAGAGATTCAGGTATATCAGCTCCGCCTCAGCAAGATGGAAAAGCACACACTCTTTGCAACTCGCTGGACTGCCTTTAGACTTCTCCTCACTCTTCTCCCCCAGCAATGCCAGTGTCAAATCAAAACCCAACATGAAACCCTTGCGGAGTGGTGGCAGTTTCTCTGTGTAATGCCTCCCCTGAGGCTCAGGCCTTTCAACTTCTATCAACCATCAACCATTGGAGGGGGCTGAGTCAGCACCCCTGGAGGTATTTAAAATTTGGGTAGATAAAGTGCTCAAGGATATGGTTTAGTAGTGGACAGGTACGATTGAGCTCAATGATCTCAAAGGTCTTTCCAACCTAGAGATTCTATGATTCTTTGATCTTTTACTCAAACCCAGATATTCAATGTAGCTACTTTAAATACACCCTTCCCTCTGTGTCACCCACACCACTGCCAGATGGGTCTGGTCTCTCCTCAAGGGTTGCTGCCACCACCCTCCCTCTCAGTTACAATAACACCAAGCTGAAGTAATTTATTTCAAATTTCTGTAGCAATATCTTGCCTTACCAAGTCATGTACTGACAATATTATTTCTACAACACTCTTCTACTGTCTGAGCCCTCACGTCTGTGCTGGTGGCTGTAGCATAGGAAGCTTAACTGGAAAAGCCAGGTTCTCAGTTGAAATAAAACTGCGCTGATTTGCACTGGTTACCAGTGTGTAACAAGAAGTAGGTCTCGTTCATGGTCAGAAAAGCAGGACAGGTTGCATCTGTATTTATGCAAGAAGCAAGGCCTAGCAAAAGCTCCAGTGCTTATCCTGGCTCCCTTCTGCACCGTTCCATCAGTGGGAAAGATGCTCCTAACCAAGCTGTGAAGCTCACACAAGACAGCCCAGGTGCTGGTTGTTTACAAGGTTGTGTTGCTTTTGCACCAAGGGCTTCCCTTTTAGGGTATATCCCATGGCCAGCTTGTCCAACATAGGCTACTCAATGTCACCAGATGAACCATGTAGCAGAGGCTGGGTCCAGCCTGTTGCATCCAGCATATCTTCCCTGCAGGGAGATGAGTGGTGAGGGATCAGGTGTTGGGTTTCCTCAAGTCCAGGCTCAGGCTTGAACTGCATGTGCAGTACAGACCTAACCAGTGGCCTGGGATCTTGTAGGGCCCAACAGTCACAAAAAAACTGGGGTAGGAAACCCCTGCTACATGAATGCATGTGTTACCATGAGGGAAAGCACTGAAGAAGGGGGGAAAGAAACGCCATGCTTAGCAGTCATCTCTCACACCCACTCAAATACCATGTGCTATGATGGGACTGGGAACAAGGCACTTCTGGTCAGAATGCTTTAAACTTCACCACCTGAGATAACCAGGTGCCAGGTTTTAGTGGTAGTAACTGAGTGCTCCCAGGACAAGTGCAAAGAGAAGCCCTTGGGAGAATGTCCATTCAATTCAATGAAATGCTTTCAACTCAACAAAAGAAGGTGGATGGCTTTGCCTCACATTGCCAAGGAGTCGAGTCCAGACAAAGGACACTTTTATGAATTGCTCAGTATAATAACACACTATGCTCTAGATAACTGCAGAAAATGCTCTAACAAACAGCTACAATCTCTCTCCACCACAAAAGTGATAATTTGCAGGCTTTCCATGACCTCATATGAAGCTCAGTTGGCTAATGTGCATTAGACTGGCTCTGGGGAGTTGACAAGCACGGCTCACACAGTTATAATTCAGCCTGCCAAACGGAATGAAGAATGACAAAGATTTAAAACTTTAATTAAAAAATCTGAAGCAAGTGAAATGCTGGAAAGAGTAGTAACTCCTTAGCAGGGTTGTCAGTTTGGGATTTCTTTTGGTGGGGAACAGAGGAGCTACAAGCAGGAAGAAGGGTGGAGATACATTCAGATTTATCTGCAAATGTGTACCATAGATACTAAGGAATGGTTTTTATTAATTGCTCCCATGAAGGGAAAGATAGCAAAGGAATCTGAAGGCACTACCATTACACAACCGTCTGATCTACAATGTTGATTCTGTTGCACAACGCTGCATAAAACTGAAATATACACAACTGACTTGAAATGCAAAAGTCTTCTGGTTGTTCTTTTCTGATATAAACTACTTCAGCCTGGGCAAAAGACAAGAACAAAGAGAAAACGGGCCTTTTTCTCAGATTAATGTGCCTGCACGTCATCTGTCCCATTAAAATGATACTAATTTACAGTGACATGAATATTCTGGGAAGTCTCAAGAAAAAAAATTCCTGGAAAACACAAAGGGGCAGTTTGAATGTCCATCTTCAGGAAGAGAGTATTCCAAAACGAAGCTGCCTTATATGTTTACTATACCTTTAAAAAACAACCTATACAGCCCTCTGAATCATGTAGCAATATTTCCAGTTCTGCAGTTGCAGAACAGACAGTGAAGTTAAGTCAAAAAAGATGAAGAGGGTTTTAAAAGCGATGTGTCGCTTCTGAAGGTTCACCCAGAGAATGAAAAGCAACCTTTAGCTTTAGCCCTTGTCTAGCACTAATGTGGTGTAGGCAGTAACTGCACAGTGGCACCTTCAAAGGAGCACTCTTCTGTGCAAGGCCACAGCCAACAGCACTACTGAGTGTGGCAAGGACGAGCCTCAGCTAGAAGCTGTTTGCTTTTTCTTATCTCTGCAGTGCATCACACACACTGTTATTGTTCATAAGCCTGGAATTAACCTATTTGAACATTCTCCTGAATATTGTTTTTTTGCTCCCCTCATAGTTTCCATAACCATGAGTCTTTTGCAAGTAATAATGAACAAAAGAAACTCTTCAAGTGTGGGCTTAATCTAGAAGTTTAGTGGCACTACTCTGGCAACGAAGAAGTTTCGTCCTCCAAAATTACACTTTCTGGTTGAGATAATGTTTTGCATATTTCTCAGAGGCTCTTCACATGTTTAACATCTATTTATTAACTTACGCTCACGTTTCCCTGGGAGTTCCTCAAGTGCATAGCATTCCCCTACAAATGAAGTCACTGAGTTTCAAGGAGATGAAGACCCAAATTTTCAAAAGCACAAAAAAAATGGCACGCTTTGTTCCTTCACTGCCTGCCTAAAGCAAAGCCCAACTACCAGTCTCACACACTGAATTTGTATTAGCTGCAAATGCCAGGTGCTGCTGGAAGTCAGATCCCAGCAGCAAATAAACATGTAATAGAGAATTGGTCCATTGGAATTGTGTTTTCAAGGGATAATGTCTTACTGACAGTGTGTGGCTAGCCAAAATTTGATCACAGCAAAGGCAGAAGGAAGGTTATCCTAGCACATTTAAGCTTCTTGTGATGTTCGAGACCACTCCAGCCTTATCCCTGAATAACGATCTAACTATAATGACCGGTCATCACAGCTCTGCTCTCATCTTTTCCATTATTCTGTCAGATGATAAAAATAGCCCAAGGAGTTCTTTGTTTACAAAACACTATTGCTGAGGCAATTACATGTGAAATAAATGTCCCAGTATTTCTGTGGTACATATTTCCTGTAGTTTTAGAGCAGATATCTCTGCAAACATCTTCTGTCCTTCCGCATAGCAAATGAATACTGTATTCAAGCCTTAGTTCACGCTACAGTTTGCTTCATGCAATCTTAAATAAGGTGTGAGTTTGTGACCAATCAGCCAGACTCCTTGGCTTTGTCCTAATCAGGAATATTTTGTATAATAAGTGTGATCCCTGTCCTGCTCTTTCCAACCATGTGTTCTCTCTTGCTGGCTAAAGAAGCTGCATGTGCAATAGCTTGAACCCGTTGATGAAGTCATAACATCAAGAGACATCAAAGATGTTCAGCCCTGTTCATCAGCAAGTCTTAACTGACATCTTGAGCAAGGCTAGAGGACTGCTAAGATAAATCTATATGGTGACATATTCATCACCTGCACTCAAGAACTTCCACATATTTTACAGGAGGGATTTGTTTAAGGTATGCTCTCATCTAATAGAATTCGTAAAGCCTTAAGAGATGACACATACATTTTTAAGAGCTCCCTCATTTTATAGGAACACTTAAGATATGGTAATCTGTGAATTTATTCAGATTTGTAGCTCAGCATAAAGCTGTCTGGTTTTTGGACAGCCGTTATGATTTACCATCCTGTGGTGAAATCGCTGCAGGAATCTGGAGAAGGTCCAATTCTATTTGTTTAAAGTCCTGATCATGTGGCTTTGGCATTCCTAACATATCCAGCAATCATTTGCTTTTAATTACCATTCATTTCAACCACATAAGTAATAAATGTGGCTACCACATCCAACTTACAGGCTGTGTAAACTCTTGAGCTGGGTGGAACTTTCTTCTATATAGAGGCTTAACTATAAATTTAACTCAAAATGTGAATCCTCTTAACTTATTTTAGGCGAGCCTTTATAAGTTTAAAATAAAAATAAATAGAAAGGAAATGAAAAAAGCCTTAAATGAAAGATTCTACACAATACACCTGATTCATTTCAGAAGCAATTTCCTGGCCTCCTCAACCTCTTGGTATGACTGTAGAAACCTTAAAAAAACAAGTTGATTTAATGTTTCTATTTATTCATGGTGTCCAGTTTCCAGAGGAGTCTGTGACTTGTAGTTTTAAACTCAATTTAGCATTTAAACTCATTTTCAGCTGGGTCCCAGTGGAGCAACAATTAGAAAAGGAAAAGAGTTCAAAGAGGAAGGGTTATAACCTTTCAGCGCTATGTTTGCCTGGACTTCTTTTTTTAAAAAAAAGCTTCTCTGTTACTATTCTTCCTATGTTCAGCTAACACTAGGACAGATTGCTGGGTTGCAAACCTGTTGGTATAGAGAACTTCGCAGTTAGGTAGAAACCAACACCCAGAAGTCTTTCATGGCAGCTGAGGCAAAAGTTCGTTTTTCAGGGGTACTGTTACTTGTATCATGCTGAAAGCCTAATATCAGCAGGTCCAGCCTCTTTCGAGAAAAAAGAAATCTCACATCAAATTTGAGCAAGAGGAACCTTTCAAAAAAACACAAAGAGAAGCTGTGCTGTTGCACATGTAAAACTTGTGCTAAATCTACATCGAAGGCTCCAGCTGAGACCGGTGTCCCTATATAGACATTGTGGGAGCCAAGCAGGCTCTGCAGTCAATGGCTGGAGGAGAAACAAATCTCCAGAAGCCATAACTGGCCAAACCGGGAGCTGAGTGCTTGCCTGTATGTCAGGACCTGGGGCCCCTATTTATCTAACTACAGCAGTTTCATCATGGAGAGTTGGAATCTGTACATATTCTGAAGTACTCAGAGTTGACCTGGGCTTTCTATACTAAAAGCACTTTCTGTAGTCAATAGCACTTTTATGAATGGGCTTCCTATGTCATAAATTCAGCCTTGTGGTTCAGCCTTTGCCAAGATCTGGCTACCAAAAATCTTATTTGGAAGCACTGGATTTCATGAATACCAACAGACAACTAGTTGGCTTGTTTGCTTTTCACCTCCTCGAGTTGTTTTAAAAATACGATATGGAAGCCTCCCCTTGGAACTACAGCACAGGCTCTCCCCAGTTGGAGAGCACGGGTGCCCCCCGGCAGGACCTGTCCATCCGGACAAGTGGGACTATGGGATAATGATATGCAGGGTGACCCTGGTAGGCAGTCTGAAGCTGCTCTTACCTTCCACACAGAGAGGTCATCCACTTAGTTCAGAATAGATCAGATTGTGCCTGAAATAATGGACTTGAGGAATGTAAATGAGAGTCTTCAGTGCTCTCATGGTTTATTTAGCTAACCTGGCTCAGAAAAAAAAGAGGATGCTTATGCAAGATTTGATCCTTTAAATTTGAGTATTTTAGAGGCATTATAATTTAGAGCAAAAACATGATGGTACAGTAGCAGAAGAGACCAGCAGGAAAATCGTTACCAGTGTGTCCTAAAATTTACAGCAGACCTGGACAGAAATCCTACTTTTATAAAGCTGGTTGACAGTACGGCTGATCATTCTGACTCTAATGAAATTACAAGGCAGAAATCTTAGCATTTACTATGTTATCTATCAGCCCACAATATGACAACTAGATTTGATCAGAAAACTAATCAGCTACAGTGAATTAAATCAAGATTTTGCCTCTGTTTCATGTGGTCAGAAAAAGAACATATTTTCTAGAACAGATACAACAGACAGCTGGTGTCAAATAATCTGTACCCACAGATACCTACAGGAAGAGACTTAAGAAAGAACCCTCACTCCCAAATAAGCAAAGAAAAAGTCAATGTACTTGTTTGAATTAAAGAAAGAAAAGTAAAATTCGGATGAGCAACGTACTGTTGTTCATCTGCTGCTGCTGAAACTCTCTGTTTGGGAAAACATGCTTAAAAAGAAAACGCAGATTTGTCCCTGATCACTTGAAAAGAGCATAAGAATGACAGAAATGACAGCAGCTTTCATAGAGACACGGTTGACTGGATTAAAATTATCCCTAGGCCAGGCTATTAAAACAAATAAAGGCAGATCATGTAAAGTCCTGAACCACTGAGATCTGATGTTCAGAGGTGGCAGACGCAAAACAAGGCAGATGGTTTTGCGTGGAATGGAAAGCCAAGGCTTTCTCATCAAAGTCTCCCTTCCCCTCTTATTGTTTCCTCCTATTGCTGATAAGCTGTAGCTGATTTTTCAATCGGTTGTGACAAGATGATTAAAAATGGTGATAACCCATTAGCTGGAAGTGATGCAGCAGCAGCCCCAGATGGAGCACAGCAGCAGCAGCCGGCAATGTGGTTCCAATCGTTGCCTGCCTTTGAAACGTCACCGGGAAAGATCTATAGACAGACCTCCTGCTACAGGCCATCAGTGTCTACTCTTCCTGTTTGACTTTTATTTAACTTACTACAGGTTGATCAGTTCCCAGCAAAGCTGAAGGCACTTTAAGGCCCCTTTGAAAACTGAATTATCAAATGGAATTAAGACACCCATTCAAAATTCACCTGTTTTTCATTTCATTCATGTGTGTGCCTGTGTCTGGATCCATGACCAGCACAGCTCATCAGTTTTTTTTCTCATCACGCTGCCCCTTTCATGTGTCTACCTTCCAATTTCCTCTTTTTCTCTTCAGGTTATAGATCACTCAGCTTCCATATGCTGATAGAATTTGATTTCCTCTCTCCTGGGCACTCCTGCACCTACACAAACATCCACTGATGCCTGTTTCTCTTGTCCTTTTTCAGTCCTCTATCAAACTTTCTCTCTTCTCAGCTGCTAGCCTATAGGCATGGTCCCAGGCAACCTCTGCATACAAGTCTTGAAGTCCATCTTCAGAGCGGCTTTTCTTCACCTTAGTTCATGAGACTACTTGCACATTTGATGCAGTGTCATAAACAACAGAAGAGTTACTGTTCTCAAGAAGCATGCTCTACAACCTTTTTTAAATAGGCTGCATCATCTCTAAGTGTGCAACCTGCTATGTATTTTAGAACCACACCTACATTTTAGGTTCCACTAGTGTGCTAACTCAAACTGAATTATGTGGGCTTTGTCACTAGTATCTTAAAAAGAGGGCATATATACACATACCTTGGCATTTTGAAGAGGAGGTTGGTAACTAGAGGGCCGATAGTACCTCCTCTGAGTAGCATCAGTATGAATATCTCCGAGAAACAGCTCCTCCACAAGGTGGTCTAAATTGTGGTGCAGGTACTGCTTCTCCACACGGATCAGCTGGAGTTCATGCATGGCAAAATTCAGAGCTTTGGTGCATTCACAGCCATTCTCTTCTCTCAGCAAATCGTAGCTCACATCCTGCTCCCAGGGACTATCTGCTGGTATAAATCCAGGACACGTATCGTTCACCAACTCACTTAACTTTTTGGCTATTGCTTCATTGTGGCATATGATCTGTATGTTGCGTAGTTGATAATCAGCTTCAGTGCCCCCTCGGATGATCCAGGATGCTTGGCGGAGACGTATTTTGCCACGTATAACTAATGTGTAGATAGGGTTTGTGCAGCGATTGCCACCATAATAAAACTGATAGGCCTTAAATGTATTATTGTGGTAGAACCTGTAAGATCTTGTGATGAACTCTGGGCCTGCTCTAACTTCACAGCTGTGGGGAAAACAGAAAGTGATGGAAAAAAGATTTAGCAAGTTGTCACATCATATACACTACAGTTAACAAGACTGAACAAACCTGCATGGGTCCACAGAGACACTTGGGTAGTAACGTCCCTCTGGCATAAATGGGGGTAAACAGAAACTCGGCATATGTGGCTTGTCAATTAACCAATAATTTATCTGAAAAAATTAACAGCTTATTAAACATCCATTCTTCTCTTTTGCATGATAGAGTTAGCAAAAGGACTGATAACTTCAGAAAGAGAAATGTCGAACGTCCACATAACAGTACTAAGAACTGGGTTCTGTGCTACTGTACAAGCTTCTCAGTGGAGCTCCACCAGCTCTGGTCTGCAGAGGACGTGCAGGATCATGTCCTCAGCTTTTTCACTCAGACTCTCAAGAGGGCAGTTAATGCAAACTTCTGACCGTTAATGCAAATCTTCTATTTGGCTTGAATGTGGACCGTGCAATATTCAAGGTTCTTTTTTCCTTTAGCTGTGGGGTTTTTTTTCCTGAAGATCAATATGGCAGTTAAATCCCACTTCCTGTAGAAAGTCCTTTTGTGTCTTCAAACTTGTCCCCGCTGTTACATCCACAATGCTTAATGTAAATACAATCCTTTCTATTAAAAAACCTCAGTCTTTGCTACTTTAAATAAGCATGTGAATGTTGCCTGCTGAGCCAGAGAAAGAAAAACAACTCTCTGAATTAAAAGTCATCATGTACAGAGAGTAACAGAACCAGTATAACACAACTTCTTAATTTTTTTTGCTAATAAAAACCTGTGCTAGACACATGCTCTGAAAATAAGGACCCATTCAATGGATCTGATGCAAGTAGTCAAAGATAGTGTAATGTTACGTTTGAATAAGCATCCATTTTGGCAACTTGCTGAGTTCCTTCCCATTCAAAGAGAGATTTAAAGATACTTCACAGCATGTTGTTTAAAATGCAGACTATAAATTGATTCATCGAGACAGCTTTATATCATGCTATTCTAATGTAGGTAACGCTGCTCCTTCTCCTTTTATACAGAAACATGTAGCGTGCACCTGGAATTTAGTACATCGCTATTTTAAAGGAAATATTTCCCCTGCTGCTTAAATTGGGAATATTCCTCCTTCTCTCTCTGCTTCCTTCCCCTGTACTCTTCCACAAATCACACTCAAGCATGTTTTTTTATCTTTCCTTACCCAGTAGAAACCCAGTGTCCCTCAATACTAGGAGGCATCTGCACAGTGATTCGGGCTCCATTGTGAAGGTGTTTCAGCATATGATGACACTGTGACTCCTTGAAAACCCTCCATGCACTCTTCTCCAAGGACCGAGGGTGGGACCTGCTGTCCGGGTGAAGAAGAGCAGAACCTTCTCCCAGCCCTGTGACAGAAAAGAGTAAATAATCAAGAGACCCCGGTGAGAAGGGATTCAACATGATAAAGGAGGTTGAGAATATCTTGTATTGAATGACTCCTGTTTGCAGTGTTAAGTGTCTAGGGAAGTACTCTCTACATTTCTTATCTTGTCTGAAAAAAAACCAAATCTAGAATCAAAGAATCATTAAGGTTGGAAAAGACCTCTAAGATCATCAAGTCCAACCATCAACACAACACTACCATGCCTACTAAACCATTTCCTGAAGGGCCACATCTACATTTCTTTTGAGCACGTCCAGAGCCCGTTCCAATGCCTGACCACCCTTTTAGTGAAGAAATTTTTCCTAATATCCAATCTAAACCTCCCCTGCTGCAACTTGAGACTATTTGCTCTTGTCCTATCACCCATTACTTGGTTGAAGAGATGAACACCCACCTTGCTACAACCTCTTTTTAGGTAGTTGGAAAGAGCAATAAGGTCTCCCTTCAGCCTCCTCTTCTCGAGGCTAAACAATCCCAGTTCCCTCGACCGCTCCTCTTAAGACTTGTGCTCCAGACCCTTCACCAGCCTCATTGCCCTCCTCTGGACACGTTCCAGAAGCTCAATCTCCTTCTGGTACTGAGAGGTTCCATACAAGAAGCTCATCCTCTCTGTTAGCCCACTAATAATTCACTAAATAGATTTGCTTTACAAAAGATACTGAAGAAAGGACTTTAACCAAAGTGTGGTGTCTCCACACCCAGGTGATGTGGCTTCAAACCTCTTTAATCTCTGGTCAGGACAATCAAAAACCTGGATACGGACATAAACCTTGTGGTTTCAGTCCACCTCTAGTTTGAACACTTCTATAACAAACTTGAAAATAAAGACTACTCTTTAAAGCCAAGGGAAAACAGATATTAAAAGCAAAGCCTCTGCACACAGGAAGCCTCTGTGATGACTGGCGTGGTCAGTTAAAGGCAGATTCTGCTATTTTTATTTTAAAAGGGAAAAAAGAATTGCTGAAGATAATTTTATGTCCAGTGCACAGTAATTTTGGTTTCTAGTAATGTATACATACAAAACCCACCAGTGCCGTCTCTACACAATATTAATTGAACAAAATGAATACGTAGCTTCAGAAGGAATGTGTCTTTACTCTTTTAGGCACAGCCTGCTCTTAGATATGTTAGAAAACATGGATCAAAAGAAAAACACACATCTAGAGGTTAAGAGGTGAAAATCATGAACCTTACATAATGGTTTAGAAACTGTATTACTTTGCCAGAAGGAATTTAAGAACCAGCAGGCTAGAAAACAAATATGGGGTGAGGTGGAGGGATTTGTTGCAAGTCCAGGAAGGCAGAGAGTCCATCTCACGAATGGGATGTCTTTCTAACTCATGTTCCCAGGGGCAGGGTCTGGGATTCACTCCCATCTTTTCTGGTGCCCTCTTGGCTGACCTGGATCAGTTACTGGGCTGTTCGGGATCAACAGTCCATGGTGCAACCCTACAATGTGCCAAACTGCCTAATGCAGAATCCTACACTTTACTCCTGAGGCACTATCTAGCAGTTAGGCACATGCTTGGGCAGCACACAGCATCGCTACAGAAATTACAAAAAAAAAATATCAGCATTATTTGTTTCTAGGTAGACACCATTTCAAATTTTTATCATTTCCTATTGCAAAAAAGAAAACAGTGTTAGTGATTAATTTTGCTAGGTCTTAGATCTTCCAGAATAAACTTAGGTAACACCCGGGAAAACAGCATTTCTACAATGTAAGTACATGTCACCCATTTAAAAATAGCAATTCCTAAGCTGAACGAAGGCAAGGACTTATCCAGTAGGCAGAAAGAATGATCAGAAAGAATACAATAAATACTTGAATATAAATAGTGTTCACTACTGAATGATCTCAAGATTCCATGAGATTAATGAGTACAACCTCACAAAGCTTTTACTGGAAAATCTAGTAGCTTTGTTGCAGGTTACAAATACTTCTTCCGTCTGAATGAGAATTTATGACCTTACTTTCTAAAGGGTAATAAATACAGAGGATGCTTTGATATTTGAGCACGCCATCTGAGATGCCGCCCTCAAAGGCGCCTGATTTTCAGAGGGTCCACATTTACTCCTTTCTGAAAATCAAGGCTTGCCAGGTATTTCTACATTGGCAAGCAGAGTCACTCACGTTAGCACCAGACAACTCCCCTTCTGCAGCCACAAATGGTATGGCTGCTTCAGAAATGGTACGGTCATGGCAGGGTGAAACTCTGCTTGAGACAGATGCATCTTTGGAGAGGCATAGACAGGGTCAGTGCTTCACGCACGTGATGGTACAGCCACCTGGGTTGAAGCCAACATCTCTGGACAGCATCTCAGTTCTGTGCCATGTCTGCAGCCCACTGCATGTGGAACAGCACTTCACACTCTCAAAATCTTGGGTTTATTTGAAACCTTGTGCATATGGGGTGGATAGCACAGGCCTACACACTTTCAGGAAAACAAGTTCAGCTAGGTACAGGTAAACTTACCAGTATGGTTTTTTTTGTCATTATGAATCACAGCTAGTGACTGAGAGTTTGCCTTCTAATGGCCTTCCCCACCTCTAAGTTCCTACACATTCAAAAAGCCCACATTACTTCAGCACCTCCTTCTGAAAGGGAGTGAGCTCAGTCCATGGGCTCAGAGCATCTTTTGAGTCAGAACTGACACCTCCTGCAAGTCACCTGGTAGAGGCAGCAGCCATCAGTACTAACTCTTTGAACAGAAACACAGATGTCTCCGGCAAACAAGTTATCTCACAATGATTCGGTCTTTGAAAATTTACGTTTCCACTTGAAATTGTTAAGCATTTGAAATCTGCCATCAAGAGGAGGTTTTGAAATGGTTCAAGTGACTATTTCCAAGGCATATTTATTATACCACTTGCTTTTAAGCAGTTCTATTTTGCCTAGCTCATGTCATATGATTCTTGAATACAGACACACTTAAAAATGAATGATTTATTTATTTAAACATACTTTGGTATTTAATTTCTGCAAGCAAAAATCCTCCTGCGAGAGGATACCATCTTGTATGTGCAAATATCAAAGGAGAAAATGCTGTAACCACATCATTATACATTCCCAATTATTCCCTGGAGGAACGACTAAAAAGAAGGGGGTTTTGAGAAGAATCCAAACTTTATCTGGTATTATACAGTGTCTCCTCTTTGATATAGCTCAAAAACAATGTGGTCCCAGCGCTCACTATCACATGTCTGTAGTTCTGCCTGCAACTTGCAAATGATAAGCTGTAACCAGCAGACAGAAAGGAGGTTTGCATGGATAGCCCCAAAGACCTCTACCTGTGAAGAGGATATTTGTTTGGGACCCCAACCATCGAACTGTGACAAATGAGGGCAGGAACAAGTTTAGGTAATCAAGACAGGCATGAGAACATAACAAAGGCTGCAGAGACAGAGGAAGGGATGTAGAAAACGCACACATGCTAGGCAACATCACATAAACAGGACATGAGTATCAGAATAGGAATTACAGTATAAAACCAAAAGTCAGTGATGGGGCCTTTACCTATATTTGTCTTGCTGGGGCAAGAAAATAGTTTAGCACAGGCTCTTTTCTTACCAAGTAATTGTCAATGCTTTGATATTCACTGACATACGCCTGCACATGTGACTGTCATACACAGGTGCCATAACTTCCTCTAGTTCCTTCTTAAGATCAAACATAAGACCGGTGATGTGCTTCCCACGCAGAGTATTAAACCGGACACTGTCTTCCTGTGTTTTTCCTTGCAGCAGGTGCTCAGTGGCAGCACAGTGTCCCTTGCTCCACCCTTGGCAGTGTTCGATGATGTGTTCTACAAAACTGAGGTCCTGCAGGGATAACGTCACTCATGTTAAAAGATCCATTTGGCCTTGTTAAATGGGACATCGCTGGAAGATTCAAGGTTAAAACATGCTTTCATGGGACTGGGAAAAGGCTTTCATGGCTCTTTAAAAGCCCACTTGGAAGCCCAGACACAGTTGCACCATAGTTGGAGCCACTACTTTCATTCAAAGAGATCCAAGTATGCTGCTCTCTACAGCACATACAGATGGTAGGCTCCATGACAATCCATGTAAGAATCTCAAGACTCAACAAAGAGTATGAAATCCACCACAGTATCACTCAAAAGTGTGTCAGACTTCAAAGAAAAAAAAAATCTTTGCATGAGACTAATAGCAGTAATTCTGTGAAATCTCTGGCTAGTTTTCACTTTAGCTACAACACAACCACAGCTGATAATACTGTATCACCCACCCCATGGTGGCTCTTTATTCAAAGGAGCAAGTCCAGAAGGAAAAGGAAAATTCCAGAATCCATCAGAAATGCCAGCTAGAAAAACAAAGCAAACTAAATGCATGTTCTGATGAGTTGATAACCAACTTCTCTTTCATAATCAAGCCCTAGCAGTGTAGATTACAGTTTCAACATCAAACTAATTGAAAATAGTATACGAGATGCTACAGCTAGTTGGGGATCTCTGCCCAGGCCGTCACCTGAGTGGTAAAGCAGAGATCTCCACAGGCACCACTCCAGGAAGACATGGATAGGAGCATGCACTACACCAGACAGGGGACTTCAGGCTCTCATTTTATAAGCCTTTATCTAATGTGGGAATAACTATTCAGGATAAAAATAATTGTTAAATGAAGATAGGTTACTTTCAAGTTCTTCAAAGATTCCTGCACATAGCTGCGAGTTAAATACAAATGTTAAAAAGGCAATCTGTTGGTAGGCTGTTACCCAAATATGTTTCAAAAATGACTATCACAAAGCTCTCAATCAACATTTCTATAAAAAAACCCTGTGAACTGCTAGAAAAAATGTTTCAACTTACTGGAAAATAGCATGCAAATAACGTACAATTGCAACACAGGTAATGATAAGCAGAATTGTGCTTGAACACAAATCCTCACAGTTTAATTCCAGCCAAAACACCCTGGCTAAATTCTGTTCTCAGCTATGCCAGACTGCAAAAGTATAATGCAGATAATCTTAAATCTTAAACTGCTTAGATTTAATCAGTTTAATGAACACCTTTACCACAATTTAAACCATGGCTTCTAACCAGACTCAAAGCTATTACATGTTCAGCAGGTTCACCCTTTGCTAAACAGGATGAAAAATGTTACCTGAGAGTAGGATTCAAACCTGGATTTAGATTAGGATTGCTCATCAGGATTCACTTCACTTTTTCTTTCATTCATAGCAATGTAAATCCAGAAGACTATTATTTTATTATGAATTAAAATAAGCTCCAGTGATACTACAAGTTCAAAATATGGCTTAATCTCCAACAGAAACATTTTTGCATTTGTGCTTTATTTCTGCAATAAACTGCTTTCAAGTTAAAACTTGTTTGAAACTTGAAGAACCTTCCAACAGATAAAGAGTAATTGGTCAGATTAAGTTTATAGCTCTCCTTATCTGGGCAGTTGCCCTGCACAATTAGATAAATAGACATTTGGATTACACTCTTACTTGATGTGGAATTGTGTTAGATAACACCCATGACAGGCTTTTAGCTACAGTGCAAACTTACGTAATTGCCATGGAGAATATAACGTCCTGTTACTAAGCCACAGTCTGTGTTTACCAGTGTTTTCCCTGCACTTGAAACTTCAAAGAGTTCTTGCAGGATTGGGACCTAAATTAGCTACTACAAACAAAAGGGTTGGAAAAGGAAAATTGGGTTTATGGTCATGGAAGCAGACAAGACAATGATTTCCTTTCACATCTATCTGCTGCCTTCCTTGTGCATACAGAGTTTCCAGGTACAGCTTTCAAAGAGATGCGAAATCAATGCTTCAGAGCGTGGAAGATCTGAACAGAGATATGCATTATGTTTAGAGGGAACAGCTAAAAAGAAACTCCTCAAAGGCTGACTGGCCCAGCATTGAGGTCCACCGTTATTCTACAGCTTGCTCCTTACTCTATGTCCCACCTTGGAAGAGGTCAGAGAACCAAGCGCCAAGCAGTTACACGACCGATAACCTCTGCTAAGTTTAAGCTTGGCTCTTAATTGGGGTGCTTCCATAGGTTGCTGCCTATGGAAGGTTAAAAGCCACTGCCCAGAGCATGGGCTTCTTTATGAAGCCCTGAAGGGTTAAAGCCTCTCCTTTCAGGACAGCAGAAACTCTGCCACTGGCATGAGTAGGTGCAGCACTGGGCTGTTAAGTGCAATTCAATATCGACAGTAGTTTGGTCTTGCCCTCTTCAAAGGAAACATCTGCTCTCTGTCAGAGACATCCGCTGTGAGGCCGGCAGACCTTGAATAGCTGAAGGTATTTGCCTTCAGCATGGTCGAGGCTAGTTTTGGGCTTCATTGCCTAGCAGCCCTCCTCCTGTGGATGCCCTACAGGGCATAAAAATTGCCCTTACTGTTCATGAAACCTACATCGTACCGCTGGTAGCCCACAGCCAAGCTGCTGAGATGAGTGAAACTGAATTTACGCTGACAACATTGTTAATAAAATAGAATCCATCTTCTAACTCTCCCTTCAAACTTCACAAGTCTTAGACTAAGCAGCTTGTCTTCCCCTCTTTCTCTTTCTTGTCTTCCAGATTTTCAAATTTTACTGAGGGAACAGATCACACACATCCCTAGTATGGAGCACAATATTTGTCCATTTTATGGATATGGGTACTTACACCTTCCAATATATCCACTTCTTATTCTCCTGAACAGGTTTTGAAATAAAACACTTCTGTGTAACTAATTGAATCAATATTGCCACAGAACTTTTCAAAGCATAAACAGTTTTACTCTGAAAAGCCTAGCAGTCCTGTCTTCATCATCTTTATTAGTACTATTTCCATGAAGTTATCAACAAATTATTTTACTGATCTTTTCTAATACATTACTCTAACAGTAACATAACCAGAAATACATTAAAGTTTCTTTTTTGCCTCTGTATTTGTAAAAAAGTTTACATCTACAAGAGAAATTAGCCAAATTCATTTTGAATCCACTTGAGTATAGCTCTTATTAGTCAGGTTTTCTAGAGCTGAATGATCTTAGCGTTTGACATCTGAAACTTCTGTGGCTTTTTGTCTAAGCAAAGAAAACAGTGATAATGGACAACTTCCAGCTGCAAACCTTTCATTTTTTGACATTGTGCAGGTTTTACGAATACAAGTTTTTTCAATTTTTTGTTCGCTGATGTTAAAGTAGGCATTTCTTATTGTAATGAAAGCAGGAGCTTTAGCCTTACAGGATATTTTAACTTGTGCTATAAAGCTTTAAGCCCTAAAAATCCTCAGCCACCCACCCACACTCACTCACTTTTAACCCTTAAATTGCCACGTGCAACAGAAATGCAAAAGAAAACATACTGTGCTGTAAAGAGGCTTAACAATGCAGTCCCCCAGGATTGCTGGTTATTCTTACGTATGACCAGTTTGGGTTAGCTGCTGATCAAATGATGTTCCTACTGACCCTATGGCACAGAGGGAAAAGCTCTAGGCCAAGTTAAAGCTAACAGAGTAAATATACTTAGACAGGCTACATTTCAGTGCATCATAAGCCACCAATGTCATTTTCAAGTTTGTAAGAGGGCAGTAGTTTTCCAGCGCTTGAAGCTCAGATCCAAATCATGCACTTCCTACATTACCAAGACGTATACCTTTATATACAAGCTGCTGAGTTATATCTTTCTATAAGAACTTAGGTTTATTTGGTGAAATATAACTACAGATGGAAGAAATAGATGATTTTACTCCTTCATTCTCTTTTGGCAGCTGCTGGTTTGATCTGATCACTGGCCCTGATTTGTTTCCTGCTCTAGCCAGGGTTCAGCTCTGCTCTGTAATTCCAAGCAGATGAGCTGGGGAGTCCAACCCTGTAATTACACCTCCCTTATTTACCCTCTAACTTCAAACCTCCCATTTTGACTTTTACATCTCAGATCACAGAGTTTTAAAGAACACCTCTGGCGTTCCGGCAGGTCTGGCTCAGCTAAACAAGTTTCTACGCTTTCCAGATTTCATAGCTGAGCTGTGAGAAGAGGATAAAACCCCCTCCTGGGTAACAGGGTCTCCTGCTCTTTCTTTCTCAAAACAAAACATACAATCAGAAGTCCACGCTCTTTATTATTTATTGAATACCATCTGTGTGCTTAACACTTGTACAAACAGAGAGAGAGAGACACACAAAATCAACCCCAGAAACAGCTTTGAAATCCTTACCCCACTCACAGATCTCACACAGAATCCATGTAGGTCACTCGCATTTTAACAGTTAAAAAAACCCACCCTCTTTTCACAAGTAAGCTTAGAGTCCAAAGAAATTTAACTGAAGAAGGCTGGATGCTACAAAGTACCTCAGAATTAGTAACACTTTTCAAAATGATGCTGTAGCCTAGAGTAAGTTGAGTCACTTTTTCAGAACAATATCACGACCATTTTTTTCAAATCTGGCTGCCAAATGTTAGAAATACCTAAGCAGCCCATTAAACCGCCTCCTTTTCAGAAGCTGCTCTTGAAGAACATTGGCTTTCTGGAAATATGGTTTATCTGTTTAAATGCCTAAATACGAATTTACAAGCTGAACTTGTAAGTTTAATTTAAAATACACTGGCTTTTCTCAATAAAATTTTGCCTACAGTGCAATTTCAGAGAAATGTCAGTCCAGGGCTCAGCTAAAAGAGTATTTAAGCAGGACTGTGCACAATGGCACCCAGAATCTCTTTGCTCCGCAGCAAAACATTTTTTTTGTTGGATACATGACCCAGTGCTGGCAAACTTGGCTGCCCAAGGCTTCCCAGAGAGTAACTCCACATCAAAAACCTCTTCTTTGCCTTCAGGTGAAAATTGGGTTCCATGGGACATCTCGGCCAAGATCCCTGGAGTCTGGTAGAACCAGCCCTTTGCCCAAAGGTGCGTCTTTCTGTGAAGCGCCCGGAACTGCTGCTCCATCCAAGCAGTTACAGGCATGCAACGATAACACCACCGATACAAACTTCGGAGCGGGGCACTTCCTGCGTGATTTTGCCTACACCGGCTGGCTGCCGCTCTCCGCCACACGTTTTGGAAAGGGGTGCTGCTAACAACAGGGTTCGGGCACAGCAAATAAGGTCTCTGCCCGATTTGGCATTCATACGGACCATTCCTCTGCCAGACCTCCCGGCCAGAGCAGCCGGTATTCAACACCCGCGCCCGGGACGGGCAGGTGAGTGCACACACCCGTGACCCTCTCCGTTCACCAGGGAGGTTATGCGGTCCCTTTGCAACCCAGCTCCACCCACGCAGTTACGGGAATGCGATGGTAACATCACCGGCACAAACTTTGGAGCGGGGCGCTTCCTACGTGATTTTGCCTACACCGGCTGGCGGCTGCTCTCCGCCACGTTTTGGAAAGGGGTGCTGCCAACAACGGGGTTTAGGCACAATTAATAAGGTCTTTGCCCGCTTCAGCATCCATATGGAACTTTCCTCTGCCAGATCTCTCGTCCCTAGCAGCCGGGACCGAAGACCTGCGCCCAGGACGGGAGGGCGGGTGCACACACCGGCGACCTTCTTCCCCCAGCAGCGAGGTTATGGGGCCCCTCTGCAACTCATCTGGCTTTTTGGGTGCACCACAAGTTCGAGCATATATATATATACACACACATACATATAAACATATACATACATACATCACATACGTATCTACATATGCACACATACATATATACACATACATGCATATATACATACACGCACATACCACCACCCCAGCGTGCGGGGACCCCCAGGCTGCTGCCCCTGCCCCGCACTCACCGTGCAGTAACAGGACTGGGAACAGGTATCGCATGAGGCAGCCGTACGGGGCTGACATCTCCCCACCTCGCAGCGCTCCTGCCTTCCTCGCTCCCGTCGCCTCCTCCCGCCGCGCCGCCCGCGCCTCCGCGCCGCCGCGGGCAGCCCACGGGCCGGCTCCGGGGGGCAGGCGGCAGGCGGGGACCGGGACCACCAGGCACCCTCCGGGGCTGGAGCCGCTCCTGTTGCTCAGGGCTGCGGCCCCGCTCGCTGCCGTCCCAGCGCGCCTCCGGGTCCTCCGCCGCTCGGTGCCCGGAGATGCCCGCCTCGCCGCCGCGTCCCTCGCCGTCTCCGCGAAGCGCAGCGACGGCTCCGCTTCATATTTCCCCTTCCAGCAGGAGGAGGAGGAGGAGGGGGCGGGAGCTGGGGACTCCTCCCGGGGCGGGGATGGGGGCGGCCCCACGGCCAGGCGAGGGGCGCGCGGGAGCCGCCGGGCGCGGTTTGCGGAGACGGGATGTAGGAAGCACGGGACCTCTCGGGGGCTGTGCGATCGGGCAGCGCGTGGATGTGCCCGCGGAGGGGGTGGAGGACGCGTGGGAGGGCGTGTAGGGATGGTGGGTCCTTCCTCAGCTGCGGGGAGCGTGGCCTGAGCAGGGACGGGAGCTGCCGGCAGGGCTGTGACCGCCGGAGCCTGGATCCCGCTTCCCAAGGGGTGTTGGGTCCTTCCTCAGCTGCGGGGAACGCGAGGTGCCGGGTGGCGGGGCTGGGACACGGAGCACCGGTGCCGGCAGGGATGTGACTCCCGGAGCCTGGATCCCACTCCCCAAGGGGTGAGAAGCGCGTCTCGCCCGTACGCTGGAGTGAAAGAAAGTTTGGTGTGTGCCCTTGCCTCGAGAGGAAACTTTGGTGTGTTTGCACCTTTCCACGTAAATGGGGCATTTTAAAAGCTAAAAATAGGTGCTTAGATTGCTTTCTTTGGTGCCACAATCTCCTATACATTTTCTCTTGTATCTATTGTTATTACAGAAACACAAAATGGTTTGTGTTGGAAGGGACCTTAAAGTCCATCCAGTTCCCATCCCCCTGCCATGGGCAGGGACACCTCCCACCAGACCAGGCTGCTCAAGGCTCCATTCAATATGACCTTGAACACTTCCAGGGAGGGGGCATCCACAGCTTCCCTGGGCAACCTGTGCCAGTACCTCGCCACCCTCAGTGTGAACAATTTCTTCGTAATGTCTAATGTAATCTTCTCCCTTCCAATTTACAACCGTTTCTCCTCGTCCTGTCACTACTTGCTTTTTAAAAAAGTCCCTCTCCAACTTTCTTGTAGGACCTCTTAGAGGTACTAGAAGGCTGCTATAAGGTCTCTTCAGAGTCTTGTCTTCTCCAGGCTGAACGACCCCAACTCTCTCAGCTTGTCCTCATAGCAAAGGTGCTCCAGCCCTTGGATCACCTTTCTATCCTTCCTCTGGACCTGTTCCATCAGTTCCATATCCTTCTTATTCTGGGGATTCCAGAACTGAACACAGTACTCCAGGAGGGAGTACTGTGATTAGTTTATTATTGATCAGTTCTGCTTTTTATTCTAGTCTTAGGCTCTGGTCATACAAATCCCTTATGCGTGCACTTAATGTTGTGCATGTCAGTGGCTTGTGTGCCTGATTTTAAGTGTGAGGCTTTCATTTGTTATGTCCTCTGGACATGGACATTATGTTTTCTAGTTTCTGTTTGGCATGAGTACAGATAATATGGATGTAGGAAGGCTTTTAATGTACGTCACCCACAGTTTACCGGAATGTAAAAGGCAGACCAGCATCACCATGAGCAGTAATGAAAGACTAGTAATTTTGTATAAACTGTATAAAACTAGCAACATCCAAAGGGAGACGCTTTTTCTATAGGCACAACCTGCTTTATTGTCCCCAGATCAAGCAACATAATTATCTGTAAAAAGATGAGACTGAGAAGCACCTGCAAAAAGTCATTTATCTCAAAAGTCAGCTATCCCAGAAGCTCGCAGTTTCTCCCTGGGAAGCGACAGCTACCCACAGTAGAATCACTAACAGCTTTTCATAAGAGGAAAGGACAGTGACTTTATTGCTCCATTGGCTATAGAGTCCGCGTGTGATTTTCTTATCAGTGCAGCTTCAGATGTGGTAATGAAAATTAAATCAATACCCAAGGGACTCAGACACAGGAGAACATTTCAAAACCAACACAGGCTATACTTTGTCTTTTACTTGTCTTTTTTATTTTGTGTTATTTTAAGGATATGGGGTTTGTTTTTTTTTTCAGCCTGGTGCACAATTTTTTTTTAAATATGCCCAGTCCTGCTTGTTTCATTACTGTGCCCCTGTTCAAACTGTGCTGTAATGGGAAGCAGTGACATCTAACAGCTCTTTGCCCTTTGCTCTAAGCTGTGTATCACATCAGTGCTCATTGAAAATTGTATTAACCAATCCAACCATCACTTTCTGAACTTGAGCTCCTGGGGCAGGGTATATACCTAATGAAATACTATTTACGAAAGCATCTTTTGGCCATATTCTCAAGAATATCATAAAGGTCAAAACATTTCAAAATGGAAATTGTCAGCAGAAGTTTGCACAGAAAGGAGTTGTTTTGGAAAAAAAATGATGGGAAAGGTACTTTTGGTTGGGGCCCTCTGCAAAAAAGTATGAAAATAGGAAGAAAACTAACTTGTTGGACTTGTTGTGTGACACATCAAAGGTCTAGGCATATCAGCATAGCACTTGTCTGGCTAAAATGCCGGCTGGTTGGCTGGTTGCCAATGCCAATCTGGTGGTGAAAGATATTTAAAAAAGAGAGAGGATGGGAAAGAATGGAGGCAACGAGCCTGTGAGACACTTTATGCTATGAAGAAGGAAGGGATGGGGCAGCACTCTTTGATTTGGTAATGCTTTGGCAGTGCCACAGCTATGATTTGTTAATGGCTATATTATGTTCTTAAAAAGACAGTATATTCTCTTGAATAAGTCAAAGGAGCGACTAATTCTCAAAGAATCATTAGAAGATTTATTAGAAAGGAGTGGAGCGACTAATTCACAAAGAATCAAACATCTGTCAGATTTCTATTTGTGAATTGCCCATGGCAAGTTCGTCAAAATAAGTGAAGGCTTGGAGAGAAATTCTCCTGCATGTCCATTTTGAGTTACGATCTGCAAGACCAGCCTGGAGCTTGTCTGATGCGCAGAAATACGCACTATGTGACTTCTGATTTTGGCTTCAGCTGTTTGAAGGAGAAGTTAAACTGTTTTATGATGTAAACAAATGGTAATTGGTTTGTTTCAACTTTCAATTTAGACTGAAAATACTATAGCTTGTGAAGTATAGCAGGGTTACTGCATCTGTAAGTTTTATATTTTTAGAATAAAGTGTTTAAACTGCTGGGTCTTATTCTTTGTTAGCAAAAGTGACTGAGAGAGCCTTTAGCAATATTTTTCTAGATGTTCAGCTAACAAAAGTGTGCAGAATACTTCACCCTCAGCCACTGGAGGCTTGATCCTCAATGCAGCCTCTGAAGCAAGTTGAATTTTATCACTATTTCAAGGGGTGCTGAATCTGGGTTTAATTTTCTCAAGCATGTACCATTGGTAATGCTCACCTGTGAACTGTGGGTCTGAGCTGGTACAGGTGACCACAGAGATTTATCCTTCATTGGGCTTCCTTGTTTAGGTGGATAACTAGTCTGAGAAGTGTATTTTGAGGCTCTGCTACCTAGTAGCAGGCACAGAAAATATAGACAAAACATAGTGAAATTGAAGATCATGTGGCCATTGCCAAGATGATAGGCTCCTTTTCCTCTATTTTTTCAGATACATGCAAGAACATGCACACACCACTCATATACACACAGAGCTCATCTGCTGGAGGAGACTTACTGGATCCATAAAAATGTAGTTATCTGAACCAAGTTCTTTAGTTTTCCTAGAGCAATTTGAAAAGTAGGTGGGAATATGGGTATAAAACAATATGAAGAGTAGACTCCGAGGAACTCAGGCCATACCAAAGAAATCAAAGACAGGCATAAAGAACTCAAACAAAGTAAAAGGATTTCCACAAAATAAGCTCTCTCATTTCTTTCTTCATGTGTTTCTGGCATTTAAAATGTGTTTGTGATTTTGATTGCTCCAAGCCAAAGAGAAACTTCTCTGTGTAGAATTGCTTTACTGTGAGCACAGAAAATTTCATGGTGCTGTTGTTGCAACCAGAGCTTTAGGGCCTGCCCCAGTGAACTAGCTGGGGGTCTTGCCATTGAATATAGCAAGGGCTGGATTGGAGGCTGGATGAGACTGATGGAAAGACCAGCTGGAACAGTTTGTTGTATGCTGACAGCACTCACCTGGAAGCACAGCGAACAAGAGCTGAAGGTATTTCTTCATCCACCGTATGTACGAACAGCCATCCTAACCCTCTCCCGTGCTGCTGGTTTCATTCATTCGTGGCACTCAAATACCGTGAAAATGAGTGCGCTAAAAATGCCTTCATAAATGTTGTTTATACCTTCCATTGTTTGCACAGTGGCTTTCTGACGTTGTGACTTAAAAAAACCCAAACCACCCCACACAGCCAAACCAGCAGATTGAAAATCTGTTGCAGTCTGGGTGAAAATGCCCTCCATATAACTTCTTGCTCTGCAGCACTGTGCAACCAGTTTTGAGTAATGCCATTTTTCATCATGGATGACAAAAGAAAACGTCTGGAAAAATTTAAACACATATACGATGTTCATTACTGCTGCTTATATTTTTTCAGAGTGAAACTAAACTTTGATTTTGATTAATTTCTCAGAGAAAATGGAAGTTCTGGCAATTTTTGTAACATATCCAAAGAAGTAAATTTCATTTCCAAACCGAAAAATGGATTAATGTGACTTGGCAAGCTTGTATGAGAGTTTCAAGTAGCAGCTAATGCACCTGGTAGCTACTTTCTTTGTTTATATTCTTTTCCTAGTCCCTTTGGGGCCAATGCTCCTGCAGGTTGATAACATCCTTGGGGAATTCGGATTTTTCATCTCTTATAGAGCACTGTCCATGGTCTTCCTTCCACCTGGCAAACTTCTGCAGCAGACAAATAGCGGGGAATGAAACCTATTCCAGGCAACCCTATTAAAGATAGAGCCATTCTTCAGTGAGGAGAGGAGGAAGTTATCATACCTTTCTGCCCAGAGCTAACCCAAGTGGCCAGCTGGACTGGGGGGACACTGAGTATTGCCTTGGTGAAGCAGACGGGATATTTTCTTTCATGGTTTTGTTCAGTGTTTGTATTCAGTGATGGGTTTCTTGTAATGTTCCTTAGATACACAAAGGACCAAGCATGAGTTGAAAGTATGACCTTGTCTCACAGTGCCTCTGGGTTTTTGTAGAGACCTTTTGACTGGCTGGTATCCAGTCTCATTCTTGTACTAAACTGTTTACTTCTCTGCAGCCACTTTCGATCTTGGTCTTGAATTGCAGGTATCACAGTGATCTGCAGATATCTCAGATATACCCAAGTGTAGGCATTTTTGTTTCATGCATTACAAAGCAGACTCTTTCTCAAAACATTTACTGAATCTTAAACTCAGGGTCCAGGCTCTCAAAACCGCTTGTATATTCAACCACAAGTGCGTTTTATCAAAGCTTGTCCCCGAAGGGTGCTAACCAGCATCTTTCCGTAGAGGGATACCTCTTCCACACACTTTCAAGTAGTGACATAATCAAGGTGTAATCATGGCCACTACTAGCACAGTTGGCTACAAAAAAAAACGTAGAAGCATATGTTTTCCCAAGCAGTTTGGAAATGAGGAGGAGGAAAAAAAAGCAACAAGAAGTATTGGAGAGTTACAATTTTTTGTCTTGGCAGCCAGGGTGGAGCAGAGGCCTGGGGCAAGCCTTTGCTCTGGCTTGTTGTGCAAAGCTAGTGCAAGTCACCTGGTTTCTCAGGGCCTTATTTTCCCCAGCTGCGGAAGGAATACAGTTCTATAGATAACTTCATGTGCAGTATTAATTGTAACTTAGGAGTTCACCCACAGATAGCATGGTGTTAATATGGCTTTAAGTAAGATAGAGCACAGAATCTCAGCATTGTTGAGGTTGGAAGATAGATCACAGAATCTCAGCATTGTTGAAGTTGGAAGAGGACTCTGGAAGTCATCCTGTTCAACCCTCCTGCTCAAGCAGGGTCACCTAGAGCCATAATACCCAGGACTGTGTCTAGATGGCTTTTGAATATCTCCAGGGTGGGACATTCCACAACCTATACAGTGCAACCTGTACTTACATCATCTCAGGGTATCCCAAATCAACTGCAGTAAGTTTTGAATTCCTTCCATCATTTCCACCTATTTACCAATGTAAAAAGTATATTATATACATAGATTTGTATAGGTAGTGTATGCACATATATAATACATATATATGCATAAAATGTCTATTTTATGTATGCATGAAATCTCTGAAACATCTGGATAATACATTAAACAAGCATATGCTTTTCAAGTCTATACACAGCCAGCCAGCTTGCTGATTGCATGAATTAAACTGCAATCTTCCCAGACAATTCCGTCTGCAGCTCTAAGGTGTTCTCTAGGCTACTAAAAAGCTGCCAGGTTCTGTAGGAAAACTGCTTATCTGCTGAGAAAATATTACCAGCAATTTCTTGGAGAGAAGCTCCAACTTTTTTGGAGCAGTGGCTAAATTACAGTTGTAGACAATAAAAAGAGAAGAAGTAAAGAAAATACACCAACCAGCTGAATTCTGGCTTGTTTCTTCCCTCTCTTGTTTCTGTGCTTGTTACAAAAAACAGAAGAATAACAACCAGGGTGGTGTAAGATATCTCTGTGTTTTCTGGAGCTGATGCTATTTAGGCTCTAGAAAATAGACAGTAAGTAACAGCCATGAGCACCAGAGAGCTGCTGTGTCCCTTTTGGCATCTTCGTCTATTGTAGACAACTGCACTGAGCAGTCACATGGTCTCTGTATCCAGATACCTCATATCTCCCCTCCTGCCTTTTATTTTTTTTTGGTCTGGACAAAGTTACAATAAACTTGTATCAAACAGCACATAGAGGTGCCTTCTCTTCCAGATGTGGGAGGAATTAACAGCAGCGCAGAAGACCCTTATCCCTGTCCCATCCACTGGCTTCTGTCCTGGGAGCTCTGGCAGCCCCTTCTCCAGCCCTCCTCTCAGCCCCTTCCCTTTGCAGCACTGCCTGACCTTGCACCAGCAAGGAACACATACCTGTGGAGGACTGTGAAAACCATCTGGGAAAAGGGGCATACTTGCATCTCCATTGCCTGGCGTGGTAATGAGCTGTGCGTGTGGGATGCTCAAGGAGGAAAACAGAGAGCAGAAATGTGGACCATGGAGAAAGCACCAAAGGCGTGCTGACCCTTGCACCGTTCTTCCTCTGTTGGACACACGCACATGGATAAACACTGCGTGCACAGATGATCTGTTTTCCCGTCGGAATAATGTCAGCTACTTCAATTATAACCACACGTGTGCACAACTTACTCAAGCTATCAAGTTACTAAAAATATCCCCTTCAGCCCACTCTTTAATTGCTGAACTGTTCCCCATCATGTTGCAGAAAGAAAAAGTACATTTGGTAGTAATTGTCTGATGTGAAGGAGTCTAAACACAGAGCTCTCTGCTCATTTTGCAAGGGTGGTAAACTCCCTGAGATATTTCTAATGGAGTGTTTTGCAGAGCTTGCCTCCATTGTGAGTTAAGAGACAGACAGCTGCTGCAGCTTCGTTTTGGTCTCTACTCTCTCTGATCTGAAGGGAGCTGATGTGGTCAGAAAGCGCAGCCCTCGGTGACTCTGCATCAATGCACGTGTGGGGAGCAGGCTTTTCTTCTGAGCACCATTGTGTGTGAAGTGGAAGCAAGCTGCCTGCATTGAAGGCAGGTGTTTGGAAGGAAAAGGAACGGGTGAAGTTCAGTCAGATTCCTCATGTCGTACCAGATATGCCCTGTGTATTTTCATTTGTCCATGGGGCGGGGGGCACAGAGAGATCCAAGTAGTGGACAGGAACTAGCATTTCGCTCACAGAATCTAAACCAGAGTGCCTTTCTGCTTGCTGTCTATTTCTAGAATTGTTATGAATATAGACAGTAGCATGGCTACTGTTTTCTAATGGTGTCACCACAACAGGGTCCACATTCCTGTGGACCAACACCTCTGAGGAATACAAGGAAGGGGAGTAGGGGTAGCTGAGGATAAATTGCCCTTTGCAACATGCTCCATGGCTCACAGACTCTCTCCTTCCTTGAACATCAATATTGGGAAATCAAGAACGCGAGGGAAGTGCAATTTAATTGCTTACATACTTTCATGGTCAGCCATTACCAAACTGTTATTACTCATGTCATTCCTGTCTGATACGAGTCTATAGCTATTTATGAGGTCCCCAGACTTACTTTTACTTGCTTGCATTTGGTTTTGGGCACTTCAAGTTTGCTCTGTAGAGATATGTGTTCTTTATTCACTTGTGAAAGGTCCTAGATGTAAGCCCCGAGAATGCTTTATGGCATGATAGGCAGGATAACTGGTAAACCAGGAACAGAGAGATGCACTGCAGTACTTAAAGGATGGCAATTAGTCTGCTTTTGCCAACCCTGATGATTATGATGAAAATATTTATCCCTTTACTTGCTTTTTCAATTTTCAAGCACACCTCTATCACTAAGTACATTGTTCCATTTTTGTCCAAGTTTATATGGTTCAGTAGTTTCGTATTGAAGTCAATGGCAGTTTCACACTTGGTTTCAACAGAATTGGGGTAGGTTGCAGGGCTAATGACAAATCCTTCACTGTTCAGTTTGAAAGCAAGTGCAAACAACTAAAAGAAATATCTTAATAAAGATAATTTGCATGACGAAACTTACATTGCATAAATGTGCCATTAATATCATTAATATCTTCCTTGAGATAGAAGCAATAAACTTCTTTGAAGATGAATTGCTCAACTCACCCCTGGCGTGACTTCAGTGGAATCTCACCCGCTTCTGACAGTGATTTATTTTGTCTGGAACACTTTCCTCTGGGAGTCCAAGATATCTATCTTTTCAAATCCACACTGTCGAACATCATAGAACTCAGAAGCAGGACTCTCAAGTTCCAGTACTAGCTCAGCCATGAACTGATATTAGGCTGGTTTATCTCATTTTATTTCTATGGGCCTTGGCTTAATCATAAATCTCACAGGCGTACTTATATCTGGCAAAACTTTTCAGAGTCTCACTTTGAAAGGTGTGCTCATGAAAAAATTAAATTACCACAAATTAAATGCTTCTAAAATAATTTGCAAATAGAGAAGGAAATTCATTCCCACTAAAAGGAAAGAAGGACATGTTCCCTGGGGCTGTTGTAGAAATTTTTGTTCATGCCTTATATGATGGAATAGCAAAGAAATGCTCCTAGTGTGATAGAGTCTCTATCCTCAGCTTTCTCTGTTGTTGCATAGGTGTTTGTGTATTTAAAAGCTGAAAGTGTTCACTTCTATTGTAGAAGAAGTGGCAATGGTTCAGGCTTGAGCATGAGTTGTTATGGGCTGCATTTAAAATTTGTCACTTTCGGCATGGGACAAAAAATTGCCTGTACAAATGTTAGTTGAAGAAAAAAAACCCCAATATTTTAATCCTTTACATTAAGTGAACAATTGGGTTTCTTTAAGCCACTGATATGCTTCGTTGATGTTTACTAAGAGCTGTTTTGGGTCTGAAATGGTTTTAAGTATTCATTTTCAAAGTCCTACATTTTAATGCATTCTTTACATCTCGCCTCCAAGAAGCTGTGAATAATAAGAGTGGGAATGGAGGCACATTCCCACACTCTAAATTTCAAGGAAATTTGCGTATATTGCAGCAGTGCAGCAAGGATTTTTAAAAGTAGATGGAGCCCATATTGGTCCTCTGCTTTTGTACCTGAAAGAGAGTAGATTTAGATTAGATATTAGGAAGAAACTTTTTCCTGTGAGGGTGGTGAGGCACTGGGAAAGGTTGCCCAGAGAAGTTGTGGATGCCCCCTCCCTGGAGGTGTTCGAGGCCAGGCTATGAGCAACCTGACCTGGTGGAAGGTGTCTCTGCCCATGGCAGGGGGGTTGGAACTGGATGATCTTTAAGTTCCCTTATGTCTCAAACCGTTCTATGATTCTTTGATACCTTGACTTCATGTTGTGAGAGCTCGGGGTTCTTTTTCTCTCTGTGATGATAACACTGAGGGACTGCTGAACAGGTCTGAGCTTTTGCTGAAGAGAAAGCTTTTAATTAATAGTGCACTCACTTGTTACTGAGTTTGAAGAAAATATGATTTAGCTAAACAGTTTGAGATCCGTGGACACTGCAGAGACAATTCAAAGCATTCATACAGACCATATGAAACATTCATAGGCAAAAAAATATTTTGTTATAGTGATATGGAGAAGTAACAGCCTCAGAGATATGATGACAGTTAACACTTAAAGAGATGTGCTAACAAAAGTTTTATAAGATTTTTGTAAAGAAATACTTATCTACTGCTGAAGTACACTTGGTAAATAGTTGCAACAGAAGAAACACTAAGCAGAATGGGGTACAGTTTATTATACCAACTGCATTATATTCTCCTGTTACTATTTCTCTTCGACATATAAATATTAGTGTTAAAATACTTAAACATATCTTTGTTTACTATGTTTCTGTTCATATATGTCTTCATATATACATATATATGTACACATATACATTTAAATGTATCTATGCCAAATCCTTTTATGTCTAAACTGTAGACTATGCATCTGTTGGGAGAGGCCCTGGCATCATAAGAAATTTTTGCAGGCCATATCTGCATTCAATGAACATTAACCCACATAAGTTTTTATAATTGTTTCATCTCAAATAATCTCATCACATACATTCAGAAATTGAGGCTGAAGGACCTGCTGAACTTAGGCAAATGCTTCTCCTTAATTGCAGTCATTAAGTTAGTGTAATTTTCTCTATGGCAATCTATTGTTTTCACTGGCTGGTAGTTTATCACCACCTCTGTAAAAAGCAAGAGAAAAAGTTCTACTCACCTGTCAGAAAATGCCCACAGTTAACCTAGTGAAGAAGCCTGGTCTTGAGAATCTGGGGATCAGAGTCCTTGTAAAAGAGAATAATTTGTCTTAAAAAAACATTTATTAAGCATACAGAAAAAGATAACTTCATCTGAGGTGTCCAAAATTAGTGAGCATTTAAAAAATAATCTACTTAATTTATCCCAGGTTTTACAGTTTTGTCTTAGTACCCAGTTTTCTGAGATGCACAGCACCACTTTGTCTATAAGACATCCTTTCTTCTCAGATGGAAACAATTCCAGGTTCTGTTCAGTTCTGTTTCTTGGTGAGCAGAGTATGTCTTTACCCATCCAGGACAATCACGTTATAGTCTACCAGGGAAAAAGACTTTGTAATTGACATATTTTCTTAGTGCTTATGATAAAGATTGGCTTCCTGATGTAATCGAATAGCGCAGTGGGTGGAGGTCTGCTTCTCCTCTGGAAATCAGATCACTTCATGTTACACCATAATTTCTCAATCCTTTCTGGATTCCCCTCAGATAAAATAGTTTAGATTTGAATGCTTGTTCTGAGAGCAAAGCAAGGACAGAGAAAACTGCTGTCTTTTGAACAACAGACCAAAATCTGTGTAGAGCAAAGAAATGTTGGCCCTGAAAAAAAAACCCTTTTTTACTCTGTCTGCCTAAGTAGAAGTAAAAGCAGGAAAACAGCAAATTACCATTGTGAAGAATTTCACATTTTCCCAGCTTTAATTATCCTTTAGTAAAATGTACAAATTGGGAAGCGTGACTGATCCATTTCTATGGTTATTTCAACGTGGAACTCAGCAGGGAGCAGGCTAGGTGGCAATGTAGTGTGCCTTTTGGCTTTTGCTCAGTCAGGCTGAGAGACTCCTGCAGGTATTTCCACTCTGTGCAAGTCATCATGCGTGATGTTCATTGCACTCCACCTTTGGGCCTTGGAAAGATGGTGATTTCTGAGCAGCTCCAAGCTGTTAGTGAAGCTTTTAGGACTAAGGCTATTCACCACACAAGGCACTGGACTCAGTACCAGTGGACCAGGTTCTAGTCCTTATGGTTGTAAAAATACAGAGAAAGTAAAAAAGAATAGAAGCTTTCAGGGGAGTAGAGACCTAAATGTACACCATATCGATCTACATGTACAGATGGGGTCCTATAACATCACTACACATATAAATAATTGCATTAGGCTTCCATTTCTTGCACTCCTGTCCCTGTACTCTGATCCTCTCAACTACGCAGACTGAACAGACTAAGTAGAGAATTACTGTTTGTTAATTTTAGGCCCCCTTCTTTCCTGTATGCTTCATGTTTTAGTTAGGCAACTGGCTAAGACTTTAGACACTGCTTATTAGTGTCCATGTGGATGTAATTTAACTGTCTTTTAATCCAGTCACGCTTTTATTTGAAATGTTAAAAGATAGGGGTACCATACTAGAAAGAAACAAAGAAAAAAAATAAAGTGATTCCTTTCTGAAAAGACACATTTTTCCATGAAATCTTGAACCATTGTGGAAAAAGAAAGCAGGCTATTAAGGAATAAGAATTAAAAAGGGCAACCAATAAATAATAACAAGTATCGATGTCCAGCAAATACTAATGCACTGGCCAGACATCCCAAAGTTTAGGCTCCAATCTTGCATGTGCTTATGTTCTTGAATAATCTTATATATGGGGAGTATCTATATGTGTGTCTGGAGGGCATGGCTTTATGTGAACAACCGTGCTACGTAAACTGATGCATCCATTTCACGGTTAGAGCTATAGGTAACTGGTATGAAAGCATTGAATTTAATTAAATCAGATTAAAATGTTCTTGCAATAGCTTTAAGGAGAAGGCAAAGATGAGGTACACCATATATTTTCATGCATGCACTCTGTAGGTCAGATAGACAGCGATTTAATTTTGACTGAGGTCCATTTCCTGTCTTCGTTAAATGTCTTCGATCCAACAGTGTAATATAGATGATTTTTATGTGGAATGCAGCAAGATCCCATATCCACATAGTTTATTTCTGATGAAATGTCATCTTATGTATTTATAAACATTGCTGTTTCCCTTCTGGAAGGTCCTAACATTATGCATAATTTCATAATTTCTAGCATAATTATTTCTGACATGATGCATACTTGTACATGTATCACATGCACACAGAGGATTTACAGAGGCCAGTATCAGCTGCACTCTCACGGAAGGATGGATTTGCCTTTATTTACAGGGCTTTTGGGCTGCCAGGAGGCCAGAACACTATGCAACGGTAGAAGAGGCAGAGTTGTTCCTGTCTGCAGGGGTCAAGCAATTTCTGCAGGACACCCTCCTAGTGAGCGCTGGTGGAGACTGCCTGCCCTCTGCACAGCCATAGGTTGGTCCCTGGGGCCAGGACCAATCTGTCCTCACAATAGGAGCTGGGAAGTTCAACCCAACTTTTCCAAAGATGGGCTCTGTATTCTAAAAAATAGACTTTGAAAGAACCGACCTGATTCTCTGCTTTTGGATGCTTATCCCATTTGTGAGAGGAACTGCTTCTTCTGGCCACCGTGAGCTGCTCTCTGTTCACCCGGTGTCCCTGAGCGGGGAACTGGTCTGCTTCCAGAAAAACACTGCTCAACTCAGCCACTTTTTAGCATGAGGAGATCATGCCGATACCAGCACCAGGAGTGTTAGGAAGCACTGGCCAAGGGTTAGGTGGTATCTCAAGGGGCACCCTTCTTGGAAGCCGATATAAGGGATACAGAGCACCATATGTCCATGACTGTGGGGAGGTCCAGGGGAAACAGATGTACAACTGTGGCCAGCACTGTCATTTGACTGTTTCTGCTGTAGGATATTGTATGTACAATGGGTGAAGCGAGACAGATTTAGTTTCAGTATTTTGCCTACTGAAATGGAAAAAAACTTGCATGATTTAAGTTGCATTTTAAACAATTTATATTTGGCATCTTTGTTCTCTCATCAGTTTTCTAGAGTCGAGTATAAAGATAAAAATATTGATTGTATTTTTCTGTGTTTTATGAAATATTTCTCGCCAGAGCAAAGAAAACTTAACCAAAGATAACAGAGAGAGGGTCGGAAATTTTCTTGTGCATTTAAAGTAGCAAATGTTGAAGCTTTTAAAAAAATAATAAACAATAATCAGATGGGATTGTTTAAAAACCACAATCATCAAAACTCTATGTTTACAAAAATCACATTTTTGATAGAAGGAAAACCTTCTTTAATTGAAGAAGTGCCTGCCATCCCGCTGACTGAATTGTGCAATGGTTTGATGACAGTTCCAGAAATGAAACTCAGAAAATTTAGTTCTTCATGTCAAGCATGACCCATTCTTTTCCAGGCAGAGTCAATTCTTAGTGCAGGATGTCTCACTAGCATGGAAGGTGTATTTTAAGAGTCTTCTAAAAATTTGAAGTTTGGGATGAGTTCAGGCTAAGTGTTAGTGACCCTTTTTATACTGAATATTTATCAAGAAAGTTCACAGGATTTTTAGCTTGACCCTGTCAAATTTAGCAACCAAGATTGTTGTTGGATGTTCTGTTGTTGCTGCATGAGTGTTTATGCTTTCACTGTGTGTAAATAAACTAAAATGTATCTATTTTGAACTAATGGGGGAATGTTTGCATGTAAGTAAATGAGACAAAATCTTTCAAGCCCTGAATTTTCAATTACAGTCAGATGAGCTTGAAAATATCATAGTTCATCAATCAAATATATTAACCCATTTCCTCTAACCTTCAAAACTATCTCTGTGAGGAGATAGTTTTTAAAATTGCTTTTCTTTACCCTGGAGGATAAGATATCCAATATAGCTCTTGAAATATCATACAGGTATTTATACAGGACATCAGTAAAGAATGATTATTTGCTGATTTTGTATTTTTTAATTTAAACATTTGTCTTTAGCTTGAAACATGTAGTTTGGGTTCAGCCTAACCATCTTTTGGTCATTCTGTTCCAAATTAAGTGCCCAAAGCATGGGGAATCAGGTATTCTTACACATCTTCTGTACTTTGCAGTGTAAATTTACTGTCATCAAGCATGTACATTTCCCCTTGACTTCAGTATGGATGCAGTTCCTTATCAATGGTTTGGGCGTTCCTCAGATGACTCCGCAAAAGACTTATCTCCAGAAAAGTCCTCCTCTGTGGCAAAAATGAAGAACAGAAACATTGGAAGAAAGGTGTCTAAATCACACTGTTTTTCTCACAAGAAGAGAATTGGCAGGTAACTTGCATATGAGGTGGTTCAAATACTAGCAAAAATATGTCACTAACAGTAGTTTTGAGCATCAGAGATAGAAAAGAAATATGGGAATGGCAGTGCTGGTCAAAGCAGGCACCTGTCTGACCTAGAGTCCTCTCTCTAATGTTGGTGAGAAGTGGATCATATAATCATCAAATCATCAAATCATCGGATCGTCAGATCATGGAATCATAGAAT
Organism: Tapera naevia; assembly: GCA_033556795.1. Taxonomy (NCBI): domain Eukaryota; kingdom Metazoa; phylum Chordata; class Aves; order Cuculiformes; family Neomorphidae; genus Tapera; species Tapera naevia. The sequence goes on along the minus strand of JAUMJJ010000022.1, from coordinate 9,371,381 downwards.
CATTTGGGTTGGAAGGGACTTTAAAGATCATCCAGTTCCACCCCCTATGCCATGGGCAGGGACACCTCCCACCAGACCAAGGCTGCTCAAGGCCCCATCCAACCTGGGCTTGAACAATTCCAGGGAGGGGGCACCCACAGCTTCCCTGGGCAACCTGTGCCAGTGCCTCAGTACCTTCATCGTGAATAATTTCTTCCTAATATCTAATCTAAGTCTTCCACCTTCCAGTTTAAAGCCGTGCCCCCTTGTCCTGTCACTGCTTGCCCTTGTACAAAGTCCCTCCCCAGCTTTCCTGTAGACTCTTCAGGTACTGGAAAGCTGCTATGAGGTCTCCCCTAAGCCTTATCTTCTTCAGGCTGAACAAGTCCAACTCTCTCAACCTGTCCTCAGAGCAGAGGTGCTCCAGCCCTCGGATCGTCTTCATAGCCCTACAAGATATCTATATAAGAGTAGAACAGGGGTTATTGCTTAGTGTTACTTGCCTGATATGCTCTTCCGCCAGCCAGGAATTTGGGGCCCAATCCCCCAAGCTGGAAGCTTGATCTGTAAAACGCAGCAGTCCCTTGTGAACCTTTGTTTCTTGGATTTGTCTGGTTGCTTTTTGAAACCGCTGGTATCCACAACATCCCGAGGCAAAGTACTTAAGAGCTTAATGATACGTTGTGTGAAGAGCTGATGCTTTTCCCTTGTGTTCAATCTGCCACCTTCTCGCTTCATGCTATGCCCCTAGTTCTAGCCATGGAAGGGACAGTGTTCCCTTTGTGCCCAGCTTTCTCCCGGCAAGACACACGTGTGTGATTTATGGACCTCTGTTGTATCACCGCTCTGTCATTTTGTTTCCAGCCTATTCTGTTTAGTGATTGGCTAATTCCCTGGCTTGGAAACCGTTCTACACCTTTGATCATCTGTGTGACCTTTCCCTGAACCTTCTGAGTTCAAATATATCCTTTCTGAGCTCAGAGGAAAAAAACTGTGCAGGGTATTCAAGGTGCAGACACACGAGAAACCCATGCAGTGGTGTAATAATAACAATTAGCTTTGGCCTTTTCTTTAAATGCCCACACTATTTGAATTTCCTTACTGATGGCTTCTTGATACCAAACCCGTATTTATGTGAAAATATCCACATAAACAACTGTACTCTAGAGGGGTAGGCAGCTTAGAGGCCATCATTTTTTATTTGGCTGGAGAGCTAGACTAGACCAGTCTAGTAATATCAAAAACCCCCCAATAGTTTGTTTTAAGAAAAAACATAATAAGATGGTTTTTTAAAAATCCAAATGAAAATAAACATTTTTAGGGCAATTCACCCAATTTTTCTTTTCACACTTTTGTTTGAATAAGTTTTGTATGAAAGTTCTCTTTATTTTTCTTTCTGTAGTTTTAAATAAATATTGGGTTTAGAGATGATTCAGGAAGTTTTAGACCATGAGCCTTACATTCAGGCCTCGCAAAAGGCTTTGAACTACTTAAATAAAACGATTCTGGAAGATCATAATGTGTGTTTGCACTGGGGGTGTTCTGCTGGGTGAATTCTTGAACTTCTTTGAGTATGTCAATTAAGTGGTCAGTGGATAAAGAGCTGGTAAAATTTATTTAGACTTTGAAAGGCATTTGACAGCACCTATTAAAAAATGAATTAGTCACTGGCTTAATTTTCAAAAAGTTGTAATTACTGCAAAAATAGGAAGGATTCAATTTCCTTCAATGATCAGTTTTCATTATCACAATGTCCTAAGAGCTGAATCTAACAAGTCTCCATATTAGGGCCATTGTTTAGTTTATGCAGTAATAACTGGGAAATGAGGATGAACCCAGATGCAATAAGTCAGTAGATGGTCCTCAAATAGTTTAGGTTAGTCAAGGTGAAAGAAGTAAGTAGGAAGACAAAGACCGGGCAATATTTGGTGAATCTTAAATCTAGATAAATGAGCTCCTAGTAGCAAATGAAGTTCGGTATTGCTAAATGCAATTTATAGATGCAGTAATAAAAACAATGCATAAATATAGTGTAAATAAATAGAAGTTCTCTGCACACTGTAGTCCTATGTTACAGAAATTCAAGAAAAAAAGGGAAAAGTCTGTGCTCGGCATACAACTACTAAGCTGCTACAAATTGCATATGCAGTAGAGAATTCTTACTCACACAAGAAATAGAAACTGTTCAGGTAGTCAAATCACTCCTTCTTAATTTAAGAAGTCCCTGAACTACACAGGTTTGAAAGACAAAACTTTTATAAAGAACATAATTTCGAAGATGTTACTGCCATTTGCAAAATTATAGTCTTGGTAACTGCTGCAAAATTGTTCTGACTGGCAAAATCCCCCACTTTGACTAAATAAGGTTAATTATCATTATAAGTTTTAAGATTATAAAGATAACTATCTTTCAGTGTACCGACACTAGCAGTAAGTTGGAGAAAGTTCTCACATCACAGGCTTAGTTTACTTAAGACTCACGGAATTGTTTGTATTATGTGACCAACGACGAGTGTAGTAATAAAATCCTACTGCTTGCAGAGTTAAGGGATAAAGCACATTGAAAATTTGTTTTTTTCTCAATATGAAACCTTGTGTATTTCTGCATTCTACAAACATTTGAGCTAGTAAAACCCAATATCATAAATATTCAGGGAAAAAACCTTAAAAGAGCAAAAAACAGATGGGAAACATTAGTTTAGAAAGTGGATTAAATATTTGCATTTTTGTTTTCATTTTTTTTTCTCCAGTATTCACTCTCCCGTGTAGGCATAGAGGTAGCTTTAATTCTTTATGTAGGCAATTCTTTTCACCTGGAGAATTCCAATCTCTTTTACAAACAACGAGTTGATATATAAACTTCAATTCAAGGTTGCATTGATGTCATCTGAACTGTTCTTGCCTGTATTATGGGGTAGGCAGGGCATATCAATTTGAAGCAATCTCCCTTAGTTTTTTGATAGGGTGCCAAAATTTTATCAAAGGGGCAAAATAAATGGCAAAAAATGAATTTGACCAGCAGACTTCAATCAACACTTTCTCAACATCCTGGGTCTTTTCGCGACTGCAAATGGCAAGGGGCTGCATTTCAGCCAGACCCTCTGAGTCAGGGAGGGGATCAAGAGAAGGTGCAGAGAACTGCAGCATTTGGATCACGAGTTCATCAGAAGTCTTGCAGTAACATTCAGACCCCTTCCAGCTGTTTTGAATGTTGAAGGAGGCAGAGAGCAGGCACTGTGGATTGTACATGGGGCACTCAGTAGGCACTCAGGCTGTTGTCTGTCTCTCTTTCCTTTCTTTTTTTTTTTTCCTTTCTTCTGCTCAGGTAGATTTGCACAGCTTGAGTCAAATGGATTCCATTTGTAAGTTTTCAGGGCTGATGCATTATCTTACCTTACATCTTGATTGACTTTTCACTCTGTGCGTTTCGCTCTGCAGCTGCTCACAATTCTTTACTGTAAGTTGTCGCAGATGTAGACTTTGACTCACATGCTTGCGAAGTGAATCAGTGGCAACATCTGTTCCCCTAGAGGGATGGGTGCACCATCCTCAAACCACCCACAGTGGCAGTGCCGATGGAAGTTGGTATTTCCTGGCATGCATTCTGGCAAGCATGTTCATTAAAGTGGAGAAAAAATATCAATCTATGCTTCTGTGCTTTTGTGCATACGTGTGAAAATCTCCCCTGTGTACAAAAAGACAAGCTCAGAGAAAAGGAGTCATGTGAAATCAATACTACCACATATCTGAAAGTTCCAGTTCAATACAAGTTACTATATATGGGTATTGCAGTCAGAGATGGCATTTTTTTGTGTGTGGCAGATGGTCCAGCACCCTGTAGGTAACTATTTGTTATTAAAACAAAAAGCATTTTGTAGGATACGTTTTCCCCTCTTGCTTTAGTGGTCATGAGTATGTGTACCTGAAGCTGACCTCTATGGATGTTCCCTGCAGAACTGAACGTGGATTCTTGGGGGTTCTGCCAATCTGCAGTGGCATCTGCAGTCTGACAAATGGAACATAGCAGGGTTTTGGACAATTCAGAAGAGGAGATTCCAAGAAGAGGAGAGCATGTGTGAGGCTGATTAGACATCAGTTTTGGTCCTATATCTTGAGCCAAGTCTATAGTTCTTGTGTGATTAGCTGTGTATTCTCCTTTAAAGAATGCCTCTGAGAAAAATCATAGGATTGAAAACTCTCCAACTTCAATGGTATAATGGAGGAAATCCAGAGATGAATGACCACAGAGTCAGAAGTAGAAGAACTGATTTATGAAGAAGGATCAAAAAGGAAGGGAAGTTTAGCAGGGTGCCTTAGTCTCCCCTTCCCTCTATTAATGGCATAAGGAACATTGTGAATTGTGGGCGAAAAGATTGCGAAAGAGTTTGTCAACGTGGTTTCTCAAGGTCTTCGTCATTGCACTCAGCTCTGCACTCCTCTACATGGAGGTCCTGGTGGTCAGTGGAATTGTTCCTTTGATCTTGAGGAATCGCAGGCCAGGGTGCAGGCTGACCAGGGGTAGACCGTGTGGGATTCTTGACCTACATGCATTTTGAGGGTTTAAACACCTTGCTTCTACCATTTTAGGATCATTTAGGACCATTGTTCTCCAAGACAAAATCTTAAGTGGAAATAACTTCATCTCTGTTGTGAGGAAATACATTATATGGGCAGGCAGCCAGAGATATCTCCAGTTTGCTGGCAGTAGCTGTACTGGGAGAATCACAAGGGAGTTACCTCTTTACCAGACCCTTAGAACATGGGTTTACAAACAAGAGGTCATGATACTTTAGAGGTGGCTTGATGGGAACTTGATTGCAGGAGTAGTGCTTGCAATCAGAGGTGGGGTCATGAGCCTGGAAGTGCACTGGGAAGTGAGGTCATGAGTGGAAAAATTTGAGAACCTACTCCTAAGAACTGCATTTAGTGCACAGTCCCCGTTGGCTTCTCTTCACATGCTGCCATCGCTGTGTCCTTAATGCTTCTACAGAGGCTTAAAAACTCCTTTCTGGTCCATGAGATTATTCAGTTGAATCCCACTTCTTTGGTACAGTTCAAAACATTTGCCAGCAGGCTAACAACAGTCTTCTTCGTCAATGTGAGGAAAAATCTGGGAACTTTGTGATCAAGGACTTTTTCTCATTTTCATGAAAGCAACAGGAAAGGGTTGAGCCACAGGGGAGACATTTAGAGTCAAATAATAGAACTTGCCTCAGCAAGGCTATAATGCATATACACACACCAAACAGTGGAGCTTAAATCACAAAGTCTTGTAGTACCAGCCTAGCTTCTCTGAAAACGATTGTGTTTAAGAAAAGAGACTTAACAGCTATTTGTAATTAAAAAAGGGTATTTGTTTATTTGTGCCATTCTCATGAATCCAGAAGGTGGCTAGTTTTTCTCAGTCTAAATAAAGAGGAAGTCAAATAATTTCTCATAGTTTCCTTTGGAACTGTGTTAATAGAGAAACTAATGTAAAACGTGTAAAAAAGGTGGTAAGGTGTTTAATTATTATTAAGGTATTAGAAAGGGAGATGGGGCATTGTTCTATGCAAGCAATAGGATAATTTTATATGATAGTTCTTTTACTGCACAATATTTATGGCCAAATAGTTTAAGTTTTATTAGGAATATTTTTGTAAATGTGCAGTAAGATCCTTATCTGTATGTATTAACAATGTCCCCTTATAAGGAGGCCTTAGAGAGCATTTCGTGATCTTCAGGAGAGGCGAGATGCAGGATTTCCTTAGAAGTGTGTTTGATCGCCAAAGTTCCTCTCTGTATCTTTGAAAGTTTTAATGCCATCTTTTAAGCAAGAAAGGAAAAGAATATCTCAGAGTTTTCCAGTTTTGAATAATTACTTTAGTTGAAAGTGTTGGATTGTGTTCCCATTCCTACACTGAAGTATCTTGCAGGCATAGAGAAGAAGAATTATTTGTGGAATGCGGCATCAGCCAAGTCTCAACACACAAGCTGGGAGGAATTGGCGAAGACTCACCTGGTTTTGCATGCAGGGGAGTGTTGAAGTGTAGGAGTTTGGACTGGTTTTGAATTCTTTTTATTAATGTTAAAGAACAACAGGTCCAAATTTCCCATTACTTACTTGTTTTTCACTTTTCTCTAAGTCAGACTGACTGTGGCTGTCAATGGGACTAGCCTTGTTGCAGACAGCACTGGACAATCCTCTCCTCTCCTCTCCTCTCCTCTCCTCTCCTCTCCTCTCCTCTCCTCTCCTCTCCTCTCCTCTCCTCTCCTCTCCTCTCCTCTCCTCTCCTCTCCTCTCCTCTCCTCTCCTCTCCTCTCCTCTCCTCTCCTCTCCTCTCCTCTCCTCTCCTCTCCTCTCCTCTCCTCTCCTCTCCTCTCCTCTCCTCTCCTCTCCTCTCCTCTCCTCTCCTCTCCTCTCCTCTCCTCTCCTCTCCTCTCCTCTCCTCTCCTCTCCTCTCCTCTCCTCTCCTCTCCTCTCCCTCTCCTACAATAATCATATTGTCTCCTACTTAGATGTGCTTGGCACACCTTTTCCTGTTGCAGCAATTTGTTTTCATAGCCTGGAGTGCTTACAACAGCTGAGCAAGTGAGATCTAGCAATGGCAAATGATTGAATGTATCATTAAGATTATGTCAAGAATTGATTTTTTTTCACTGTAGTAACTGAATAAAATAAAATCAAGACTTTGGTTTGTTTTAAAATTAATCTAGACTTGTCTCCATTTTTTTATCCTCAAGAAAGAATGAAAGATTCCGGAATTACATTTAATGTTGAATGAAACATTCTGCTCAACCCAAAGTGAACCATTTTGTTTTCTAAATATTTGCAATAAAAGCAAAGGAAATGAAGGGATAGATTCACAAAACTGGAAAGTAAAAAGGAGGAGTTGGATACTGCTTTTAACTTATTGCCAGACAACTCCCCTGTGTTGTCACTTTTCAACTTTGTATAAATATTTATTGGAACAGAGAAATGAGCCCAGAGGATTGTTCCAACTTGCAGACTACCTATTTAAAAAAATATTTAACAAAAAGTAGACCAGAAGGCAGCACTTTCACTCCAGTCTCTATTCTGGTAAATAAGAAGGGTGAATTTGTGCACGCTTTCTTTGCACGACATAGCCGCTAACCACTACTGACACGTACAGCTCAATTTTCATGTGCTATTAAGCCCCTGAATCAGAAAGCAGTGAATTTTAAGTTAGATCTCTATAGTAAACATTCAAACTGTCAGATTTTAGACATGGTTTCTCAGTCACTTCTGTGGAAACTCTTCTACCCTGTATAGGATTTTTAGAAACTGAGACAACTAGAGCAAACGAATGGGACTCCCTACCCCAATTGGTAGGATGCTCAGCTGAAAAGTGGGAAACCTGCAGTTTAGTAGTTTCTTAAATTCTTTAATTACTAACAGACCTATCAGAGAGATACCCTCCCCTGAACACACAAAAATGGTTGATATTTTGGGTGAACTTCTGGGAGGTAAGAGCTATTGATTACATTTCCTCTGGAAAAGGAAGGAAACGGATGTTTTCTCACATACATCCAAGTTCTTCAACTGCTATAATATTAGTTAAAGAACACCACAACTAATGCTTTCATGAGTCTGGCTTTTAAAATTTTTCTCCAAGTCAAAACAATTTGGTGAATTTGACCAGTCTGCCCTTTGCTGCATGTATTACATGGCAGATATTCCACCAAATAAAAAATGTCCTTGTACATGTTTTACTTTACAGTATGAGTCCAGAGTAAACAGTGGGTTAATGAAGCCTCTAAGGTGAAATTCGTCTTTTCTTTCAGAAAGGTCTGGAAATCAGGACTACAAATGACGTTTTTCTCAACACAAATAGAGCTGTATCAAAGTAGTCTATAGGCAAAGAGGGGCTTTGAATTGTAGATTTATAGGGTTGATATCATATCCTCGAGGTATAGTTTTATACTTGGTCTAAGACCTTGACTGAATAAGCTATGTTGAAGTTACTTTTGGTGTTTAGGTGTCCATGGAGAGAGTATCAAAGAAGAATAATAGGAAACAGTCAGTCTAAACTACTCTACCAAAGAGAATGAGCCGAGAGGGACTTGGTTTAGGATTTAATGCATTTTCCAGAATTGGTAGCATCTTCATGAACATGGAAACTTCTTGTATTTTCTTGATGTAGACAAGGAAAAAGCCTGAGACCAAGCCAGCTGCTCTGCATGGAAATAAGCTACTCATCCTTTGAAGTGTGGTGGCTTGCAAGCTATTTCCAATGCAATTTTAAGAGTTCACCCTTGACAAGGACAAGTGTTGTGGTTTTTGTAGAAAATCATAATTGTATAGGTGTTTTTGTATATGCAGATGGAGAATTTCTGTTGGCAACCTCAATTTATGCTTAGGAAGTCTAATGCAAGTTGAGCAAGCTGCACTAAGAACAGTCAAGTACTGCTCTTCATAACTGGAAAGTAAGTGAGAGGAGAGAGTGAGAAATGGGGTTTTTTTTTTGCACTACAGTTTTTTGCTAGTGGTAGATGGTGAAAATTTTGGAAAAGTGAAAAAAAATCTGTCCATAAAAATGTGGAAAACTTATACAACAATGAAGAGGGAGAAGCAAGCTCTGACCCAAGTATTCCATAAAAGATCTTCACTGAATTTTTGGTTTGGTGGCTGAATTGAGGACACTGGAATAGACTCTTGCTATAGTGGTGATCCTAAGTGAACATTTTTTTCGTATTTTGCAAGTACTGAACATCAGGACATTCTTGTGGCATTAAAATCCAAAGTTTCAGTGTATTTCAGAATAAATAAAGAAGAAAAGCTCTTCTCCATACTTACTACTCTAGCTGAGTAAGTAAATACACATAATTTACTTTATGTTTTATATAACTGCATATGTTTGAAAAACATTAATATTCATGCTAAAAGGCACATGCCATTATATAATTATACTGTAAAACAAAAAATAATTTAAGATTGTTCAAAACCTTTCTTTTAACTCAAAGTCAAATATTCAATTTCCTTTGTGGGATTTTAAGCCCTTTTAAAAATTCTTCAAAGTGATTGGACAATTTTCATGTAAAAAATACCATTTTGAAACAAGAAAGGAAAAGAATACTGAAAATACCAAAAGAAACACTTTGCCACGTCATTCATCTTTCTGAGATTTCACTGCCAAGACTTTTAATTAAATTTAGCCTTTCCTTCCTCTGCCCCCTTGCAAAAAATGTTTTTCAGCAAATTAAATGCTCACTGTTCATAAATAACCTAATCTATCCTAGAGTCCCTATGCTTTACTCTGTTCTCCAGTTCACATGTTTTATTTGATATTATTTGCATGCTCATATAACTACCCTGACAGTCACCCACTGAGTTGTGCGCAGAATGGTACGAGGCATACTCTTCGGAAATTGAAACAGGAAAATCTAAGATAAAAATATGCTATGACTGCTGCAGGATCAGAACATCTATCCTAAGAAATTTCCATAAGTGTAGTGATGTTAAATGATGTGTGTAAGCAATGTTAATTTAACTGCTGATAATGCCACTCTATCCTGCCTTCAGTAACCTCCCTCTGATGGGTCGCTCTTTTCTGCCTCCTCATGAATGACCACTCTGGTTCTGCTGAACTTCAAGTTTAGGTCTGCATGCTTGCAGAGCGAATTGGAATATTTTTTGTGTATTTGTATAATTCTTTTCTTCTGTCAAAAACATTTCTTACCTGAGAAAGAAGGAGTTAATAGAAACAGGCTTTTTGCTCTTCAAATGTCAGCCACCTTTCTCATCATCTGTGAAAAGCCCTCTTGTTTCCATGCTCAGCTCCTCCTGAACTTCAAATAGTCCTATAATCCCTTTGACCTTAGAAGGTCAAAGATATATAAAAAGTATCATTCTTTGTGTAAAAGCACATTAATCATTCTTACCTAGCTCTTTGTTCTCTTTTGACCGCCCTATGGTATTTTAATTCAAGAACCACCTTCTAGAATTAACATATATACTTTCAACTCTTTTCTTAAGCAGGTGATAGAGGAGAAATCCTTTCTCTCCCTGCATCTGCTGACTCCCTGAGTACAGGCATCTGATTTACTTTCATGATTCATTTAATTACAGAATTTAAAATATTAATATTCACTCAAAATGCGCATACGTATGTCCAATTGTACTATAAATATTGTTTAATTAAAATACTTTAATGAGTGGAGGTAGATTTTTAAACAAGCTGCTCTCCATTTCTATTAATTTGGCAGGACTTGAAAGTCATAGGACTAAATTCTGATGTCAATGCAAATCTGGAGTTTAATTTAGGTCAATGAAAACAAACCGCTGGACTTTTACCTGAAGACAGAATTTGTCTCCTTTGAAGAGCTGTGTGCTCTTGGAAGGGGGAAGGGAACAGGCAAAATGAAAATGCCGCTAGATATGAAGCATTTTACAGCCAAACTTAATTAACTGTGTGGAGCCTGCCAAAGGTCAGGGAGAGATCACCACAGGAAATGCAAGTGCAAGACTGAAACAACACTGGCAGCGAGAGAGCGAGGGCAAAGGGAGAAACGAGCTGAAATTTTCAGGCAAGCACGACTTCATTCTGGAAAGCCAAGCCAGCCCACCAGAGAGGTTAGTGTGCCTGCAAGGGAAGAGCTCCTACCTCCTTAGGTCCAGCCTGTGACAAGCAGCTCAAGGTGTATTGATGCCAATGGGCAGTAACAGTGCTTCTCGTTAAGCATGTGCCTGGTTCACTGCTGCATCAGACCCTAAATTCAGAGTAGGACTTGGAATGAGCTGCATCAAGGAGGCTGGTGAGAACTGGGCAGGATCTAAAATCGTTTTGATCCTGACTTGTGTTTTCCCAGCTACCCATACTTGTTGCTTTTGGAGAAAGAGCTTTTTTGAACTGAAATACTTGTACACTGGTTCTCTATTTTTGTTTGTTGTTTTTTTTTTTTTAAGGAGGATTATTTGCAAGTGGATTGGCAAGACAGTTTTTAACTCCAGTTTCATGAACAATGTTGAGACTAGTATGTTTGATTGCATGTTTGAAGGATGTCTGCAATGAGATGCTTGGAAAGAGATTGTGCAGAAGTCTTTCTGAACAGTATAGTTCAAAGAAAAGCCACAGGCCACAGAACTGCATCAAAGAGTTGCAGCTGGGGAAAAAAACTAAGGTGATTTATTATACCTTTTGTATTGATTACATTTTTCCTGTGTAAACAGCCTTGTACCAAAAGAGTGTAAGTAACAACCGTTTGCTGTATTGATATGCCAGGGAAGTTATACTGATGTATCAAGATTTGTCCACCTTTTTCTATCCCTGATATTTTATAAAACCAGTTCTGGGGACACATGGGGCAACAACACTGCCCTGAAATTTGGGTATCTGACATGGCTGCTCTCAGCTTTCTTCAGCATTCCTGGCATTATTCCAAACCTGTCATAAAGCCTTTGGAGCAGGACAGTGAGATGATGAGAGAAAGATCACATAGAATACATGAAAAATCCGTGGGAAAAGTGTCAATTTTTAACATGTTTTCTTTCCCTAGTGGAGGAAGCAAAATGCCTTTTGCTGATTGTTGTCTCCTGTTTTCTTCAAAAAGGGTGTTTCTGACAGTTGTGTGGTTCCTTGGTATTTTTATCTTCCTTTCTCTATTCCCCCTACTTCCTGGGGAAGAGCAGCAACTCTGACTTTTCACCAGTAGATTTTCTATACTGAAAATGAACCAAAATCATAGATTGATGCCAGGATGGCAAGAATGCACTACAGACAAATTATTATCTCAGCTGATAGCATGAACTGACAAGCCACCGGGCTGTTAATGCTGGCCGAGAGCCCATTGTGAGCCAGAGGACTGGACAGAGAATAGAAGGAAATATTCTCCTATCTGTGAGAGAGATACATGACTCTGAAACTCTCCTGCTCCCTAATATGGAATCCTACCTTCAAATCTATCTCAGCCCATCAGTCCCTGACCCCGTTACACACTTATCAGTCCTTTGGCACTACCACCCTTGCAGCATGGCAGCTTTCTTGAGCTGTGAGTGATTGGTGTCCTAAACCCAGACCCACGGCTCCCTTTCCTCCCGAGCTTTTCTGTTAGCATTTTCTTCCTTCTAGCGTGGTGAGGACCAGCCTCCTTCCTGCAGAAACTGCCTCCTCTCTTATCCCAATATCAAAACTCGAAATTCTCTTCCGCCCCACTGGGGAAAATACCAGAAAGGGCTTTTTCCCTGGGTTCTCACAAGGGTACAGTGCTGCCTCCCTGGGCCATCTCTATGGGTATTTTAATCTTCTTTCTTCTGAAGCTTCAGCTACTTCTGTCCTGAAACAGTTCAGGCATCTGTTTTGCTCCCCCATATATATGATCTTTTTTAACCTCTTACCTTCCTCATTAAACTTGGCTTTTATCTACCTCTTTCACATGATTTTGGCCACTGAGCCAGACTGTATAGGAGGGACTTTTCCTGATCTTTTTCAAAGTCACATCACAGGAACTGTGTATTTACTGTTCTTGGTCAACAACTATTCCTATGTCCAAGTCATGAGTGTCTTGGTGTCCTAATCCTGCTAAAGGCACCATCTGAGCTGGCTCAGCCATTACGAATCTCAGCCAGGCTCAAATATCTGATTTTGGGCATGAATTTGTCTAACTTACCTCCCAGAATTTGAAAGAGGTGGGTCAATAGTTCAAGCCTGGTTTGTTATCCCAGCCCAGCTTGGAAAATCATTGAAATTAAACCCTCCCTTAAGGTAGGGAGGACTGAAATCTTCTCCAGAGGCTTGTTGAGAAAAGCATGTAACTACCTGCAGGTTATTGAAGGGAAAATAAAAGCGTGAAAATAAACCTATGAACTGTCAGGCCAGGTGCTTTACCTGGTGTCATGGATTTCAAGGTATTGGCAAGCTCCAATGTTGTTAATGGATGTCCCATGTTTCCTGTAGGAACATAGAGAATTGGAGCTTTTATATTTTAGCAAAGAGCATTTCCAGATACATGTGTGAAGGGAAGAATTGAAATTTCCAGGGCTTGTGTGAAGGTTAAAGAATCTCTTGTTTATATCTTTGGGAACAATGCACAGTTTATTCTCGGCACCTTGATGTGTGATATGTCTCCAGTTTAGGTGGAGAACCTTGCTTCATTGGAAGCTCAGACACGCTGCCTGCCTTCTCCTTGCTCAAATCCTTCCCAAATCCAGAAAGTGTGAACATAGCCAGAGACATGTGCCACATACTGAGCTCCTACCTGTTTCTGGTGAATATGAGGAGTTCAAGGGAAGGATTTGAGGCATGCTTCTCATCCAACCCCTTTGCTTTCTTTTTACTCCCATTTTATAACTGGAACAAAGCTAATACGCCTGCCTATGAGAAAGGCTTTTCATGTGTTACAAAGAAGCTGGCTAGAGGAAGTTGACAGTTCATTGGTGTCCAGGAAGAGGTCAATTTCCTTCTTTATAAACATCTCAGAATAAGGCTATAGCAGCAATAAAATATTAAGCCTCCACGTATTTAGTTTCTTGTGCAGTCTGTCAGGAGAGAAGTAGGGAGAACGTCTAAGAATCATCAGTATGCCCGTGCATACACATAGGATTATTTCCCCAGAAAGTGAATATCTTTTGTGGGTAAAGAAAAAAAACACACCACTTCTTGTTGTTAGATTCATGAACATCCACACAACACTACATCCTTTACTGGAAAGGTCAACAACTTTATCGATCACACTGCTTCATGGATATTAGATGATCAAAAGAAGGATCTAGTACAGTGTGTAAAACTTTTTAAAAATTGCCTGTGACTTTAGGAAGGTATATCTTTGTGCAGCCTGATGAACAATTTGTTCATAGTATCTGCCTTGTTCTTGCTGAGTTTCTTATTCCTAGCTAGAATCATTTCACACCTACTTTTGAGTATCCTGTGTATGGCAAACTTATTCTGTGTAGTCAGGACTTTATCAAGAGCAGCTAAATATAACTTTGCTTTAGTAGCTTTAAGATGACTCTGAGTTTGGTGGTATGGAATAGGACAATGCTTTTCCACCAGTTCTACCACCACTTTACAGAATTATCTAATTTGAGCTATTTGGGTGTAGCACCCAGACTTGCAAAGAGTTTGGGCATGCAGACAGGAAGCATCCCACTTCTCCACCCATTGCCACTGGAAAAAGCCAACAAATCCAGCCATGGTGTAGATAGGGGAATGGCATTTGTCAGTGTGGTTTGGCTTCTCTTGCTCAAGAAGGAATAGTTCAGGTGGAGAACAGGCACCTTCAGTTCAGGAGAGGCAGTCAAAAGGAAGAGCAATTCTCTCATGACTACTTGGTGTCCAGTCGCTCTGTGATATTTCCAAATATTCAGTGGTGTGACAGGGACCAACTGCTGTGCAAGATGACACCAATAATGCCCTAAGAATCCTCTCTTGGTCAACACACTTGTTGGACTGTGAAGACCAGGATCAAAGTGAGAAGGAGAGGTAGGATAACACAGGACAGTTCCACAAAATATATGACGAGACTGGAAGGGTTACATGAGAGCTGGATATTTGAATGGTTAGCACTGCCTTGGGCTGATGCTGTCCATTGCCAGAGTGTGAACTGCTTTCTCTAACAAAACATAGAAAAAGACATCTTTTACTTGGAGAGTGCAAGGTGGGTCTGTGATATAGACTGATAGTTCAAGGCCTTTGTTGGATTCAAATGCTTAAGTATAGGAATGTAAAAAGAAATGCAAACAATTTCAGCCCAGAAATTCTCTCCTAAAAGGGAAAGAGTTTTTGATGTGGAATAGATGGGATAGCTTGCCAATGAATGTAGGATGGATATTGGTATGATTCAGGAGGTTCCTCTGTCCTTGTATGTGAAATGCGCACAGTAGGGTGTGGGTAATCAGGCCCCCTGACAAGAGGTAAACTGGAACCAGATTTGAAGATGGGATAAAGGTATTGCAGTCAATTAGAATCGGGGAAATAGGCTGCGTTTAGCCAGAAGATCTGGTCAAGAAGGTCCTCAGAGGCTTAACCACAAGATTAGGGAATATAAACTGCAGACCAAATTCTGGGATAGTAGATGAGGTAAGATTTAAGCAATGTAAGACAAGCAGGTCAAGATTAGGAGGAAGAAAATTTGCAAAGGTCAAATCAGAAGCCTCTGAAAAAGGGTCAAGAGCTAAACTGAGAGTTGAAAGTGAGATTCAAGGCCAAGGCAAAGACTGAACAGACAAGGAGCACTGTATGATTAAAACATACATATCCCCTATGGTAGAGTCAATTTGCACTAGTCAATTAACTAGGACCAGAAACTCTGATTTTGTCTCAGCTCTTAAATTCTTAACTAAACTTGGAGGCTGCACTTTTCTGTCTTTAAAGAAAGGAGATCTATTTATCACAGGCAAGGATTTGAGATCCTTCTTTTTGTAGACTCTGTGAAAATAACTAGCGTTAAACAGAAGAACGTTTGAGGCACATGATGGTAGTTCTTTCTGCTTGCTTGAAGCAAACATTCAAATAATTTCTAATGTCCAAACCCTTCTAATCTAGACCTTCCAAGTCACACAACGTTTGTGGTCTGACTGCAGGAATTGCTGAATGAGTTCTGTGGCCTGTATACTACAGGTTATGATCACAATTTCTCTTGTCACAAGTTTCAGGATGCTTTGGAGAATGTTGCATTCTTACCCATTGCTGTTGCTTATTCTAGCTAGTCTTCTCTTTCATCTGGCTTTAAAACTGTCAAGAGTAAAAAGTCATTACCATTTTTCTTGGCCTTAATAGGCTACAGAACCATATTATCAACTGCAATAAAATGATGCTGGAAAGGAATTGAATATTTTGGTGCAGAGTACTTGAATGAGCTTCAAAATCTTGTGTGTTCCAGCAGGAAGATCACCACTGTTTAGGTTGAAAATGCTGATGCTGCTCTGGAGGGCTGCTGCCATTATGACTTCGTTAGTGTGGTGCAAGTTCTTGTCTCCCTTGCCTTGGCTTTATGCTGAAGTAGCTCTGTTGGCTCACTGGAGGTACGTTTGACTTAACACAGTATAACTGAGAGGAGAATGAGGCCATAAAATGTCCTGAGCCTAATTCTTTCAGGCAGGAAGGAACTTCTGGTTTGGATCCGTTTGGGTTAAGAGAAAAAAAAAAGACAAGAAATGCTTTTAAAACCTCAAAAACAAACATAACCTTTCTTTTCCCTCAGCAGCAAGTTTTGCTTATGAAGCGGTAGTATATGATTCTATTTAGTGTGCTGGAGCTGCCCCACAATGATACAGTACATTTTCTATTTTCCTTCTGGGAAAGAGCTGACTCCCCAGCAATGATGTGTGGACACAGTTCAGTTAGCTATTGAACCAGGAAACAGCAGGTTTGCAGAGCTGATGCACTTTGGCTACCTCTGTCATCTTCCATCCTCTGATTGCATAGACAAAGTTCATCAAGGCAAACATGACATAGAAGGGCGCTTATGCAATGAAACAATGAAGTGTTTGTTTCAGACAGCTCTGATGACACTGAAATGATATCACTGGAAAAGTATCTTTTCTGGGGGTAATTGCAGCCTACTGCTAGATCAAGATCGTGACAGAATTTTATTAGTCTTACTGCCTACATGACCTGATGTGGGTGTAGCGCAAAACATCAAGATACAACCCAGACAATGAGCATGGCAGAGCAGTGACATGGCATGGGTAAGATCCCACCCAGCAATGGCAGAGCTGGGAGTATGTTCTGGGTTTCCCAATTCAGAGCACCTCTCTTTTGTGCATGAAACCATGATTGCTGTGTACAGGTCCAGTGGATTGCCAGAGGAAGACAGAATATGTCAGTTCTTCCCCAGTGTGAACTCTCTGCTTGTGGACACAGATGAAAATGATACAGATTTTGGTGTGATGACCTGACACCAAGGCTATTAGAATCAAGGATTTTTGATTCTTTGTGCAGATTGGAGGTGGACCTTTTGAACTGCTGGTTATATTGCCAAGACATGTGGGACGAATGGATTGTTAGTATAATCAGTGGGTTATTAGTGTTAATTGATTACAATCAGCTAGTGGTAGATCTACTAATTGTAGATCCCAACCAATTATTTTTAAGGAAAACTACCCTCTGTGACATTTCATCCTCACTGATCTAGGAGAATCTGAGGCTACTGGTTTTCATGAGATGGTATAAGGCTCAAGTTACCTCCAGACCTCTGTTTGATGAATGGGACTTGTTGCCTGGGTGTTGGTTTTATTCAGCAGTTTGATTTATACCAGTCTATGACATTGTCTATACACACTCGGAGGCAGAGGTTGTAGAGGCATCTACAAACCAGTCTGTATACTACTTGGCAGCCTGTGTTATAGCTCGTGCAAACCAGCAATTTACTATACAGCACAATAGGTTGTAGGCATCAAAGTGATAGTGGGGTCAAAAGGGTAAAGTTGCCAAGGCATAACTTAGTGTAGTTTAGAGGTAATTTTAGTTTTATTTCCTTTTTGATTAATGTTTAAACTTTGATTAAGAGTTTCCAGGGGAGAACAATAGAGCTGTGGAATAGATGTTTTTCAAACTGATAATGCAAAACAATTAGAAGAAAAAGTCTTCCATAACCTCTCAGCGGAATTTTTTTCCAAGAAAAGTCCTTCATGTCAAAACTAAACAGGCTGTTCCCCTTCCACTTCTGTTGTTGTGTGAATAAGGACTGCCTGCAAATAAGACTAATGTATTGCCCATCTGCCACGCACAGCTAAAGGAAATTTAAAGACAATACTACTAGAACTCTCAAAGATACCATCTATGCCTGTAAATAATTTATTTTCACAGCTCAGATAAAAGAACTTATGGATATTGGACTCAGTCCATTGGTGGCATGTCCTTTGGAAGAAACTCCCACAGTCATGTGATTGTTTTGCCACTGCTATCTGAAGAAGTCCTCAGCTCAGAAGTTCCCTTTGCTTCATTTCCCTCTCCTGTCCCCTGAGTTATATTTCACACCACTCATGCTGTGGCCATTCACGCCATTTTGCTTTTCCTGGGTGGTGCTGAGATCCCCTGTTGCTCTGAGGAGAGTGTTGGGTCACAATGTGAGCAGTAAACTCTCAGAAACACCTCAAACTCGAAGAAGGAGTTTTTTACTCCAAAGTGAAGCTGTGTTTCTTGCCTTTGGTCTTATGGAACTGGATGCTTATCTGTGCTTAATGCTGCTGAGATGGCTCAGCAGAATCCAGGTCTAACAGCTTTGGAAGGCTTTATGGAAATGCTGGTGCTGTTCATACTTCTAGGTAAAACAGGAAGGGCTTAGGATTTCTCTTTGGATCATGTCCCAGGTGATCAGCTCTGTGTAGTGGATTAGATGTCATGGCATGATGACTTGCACCTGTTGCAATATTTGTAAATCTGGCCAGAGCATACAGCTCATGTTGTGTCATGTTGTCATGTTGGGTTATGTGTCAGATGTGTCAAGGTACAAAAATATAGAAAGCAGGTTGCATGGAGGACAGGCAAGTGTCAGCTCACACATACTCATGGCGGTCAAAGGCCAGTGCAGCACAAGCAACCAAGAAATTGGCTTCCAGTGGTAAATGGGAGCTCTCTGGCTGTTCTGGTTAATTTGGAGTTCACAACCAGATGCAGATTAGTGAAGAGGAGCCCCACAAAATAAGTATTATCTTTTCTGGTTAAACGGTCATTACTTAATTTTTCATGAAATGAGAAGCATTTCCTCGTCTATGTGGCAACCATATAAAACAGCTGTCACGCAGCGCCCAGGGAGCACTTTTTGGAAACTGGTCCTTTAAATCTGGCAGAGCAAAACATCTGTGGTTCTAATACAGGCATTTTGTGACTTGATCTTCCTTTCAGTTGATAAGCTTTCTTAAGTCTTTTTTCCACCTTCTTTCTCTTTAAAACCTTGCTGAGAAAACTTAGTGATTTTAGCACACTGCCTGGAATAATTTTGATGAAATAATCTCTGTAGAAATCTCAGGTTCTCTGAGAAGCAGGCTGCACACACATCACAGAGAGCTCGCAGAGTTCTGACAGTACAGAAGTGTGGCCATGGCCTGAGATGCATTGTACAACAAGCCAAGTTGTGTGTAGTCTTGTTAAAGCAGGAGAGGTTGAAGAGAATGGCCACACTCCAGTGTATATTGGCAGCTACTTAAGTTTCCCTGTTCTTAGCCACTTTTAGTCTTCTGGGGATTGAGGACTTGATTTGGTGGATTGGGAAAATCTGTTTTAAATTGCCACACAAGGTACGTATGTCTAAGCAGTGAGATGAACGGTAGGGCTGTTTGTAATGGAGATCAGCATATATTATGTTAGGTCTCAAAATGCCAGGAATGGGACTACTTATTTTTGAAAAACCTCTGCTGTACCCTCATCTACACCCTAATTATTTACACACGTACAGGAAGAGAGGATTTTTGTAAAGTTATATGCTTCAGGCAGTAGCTAAGTATCTAAAGATCTCATTACTTCAAAATTCTTAGTGTTTTAATTTACCTGCTTTAGTTTATTCACTGTGTGGATCTGTATCTTTTAAAATGACAAAAGGCAATAGAGTAGTTACAGAACAGCAACATCTGCATCAAGTGATTCTTCTTACTTAAAAAAGAACATTGAAGGTGAAATAAAAGATGTACTTGATTGTAATGGGCACAGCTTTTGCAGTCTGTCAATAAACTTAAATTCTGTCATAATAAAATAACAGATAAAGGAAAGTCAATTGGCACTTTTAATTTAATTGTTTGTCTTGGTAAAAAGCCTCCACAAAGGTTTAGATAGTAATGATGTGAGAAACAACATGTTTTGACAAAACAGGAATTTCAACACTCCTACCACCCAACCAAACTGCAAGAATATTACAGCAATATCTACAAAAAAAGGACCTGAATTCATATCCTGGGATAGAAGTTACTTTATTTGCTAATGAGATGCAAAAAGAGATGAAAAAATCATGTAATAGCATAAAATTATTTCAATGAATGTGACTGGGGAGAATGTAAGATGGACTTAACTGACTTGAGTGAATGACATAAAATTCAAGAAAAGCTATAAAGTAGTGTGCTTTTGGAAGAAATATTTGGAATGCTGAATAAATCCCACCACCACAGAAAAAGATCTTAAACTAATTCCAACCAGAAGTGATGAGGAAGATTTCCATCATGAGGGGTGGGAATATATCCCAGTTACTTGCTGTAGGTCTCGTGTGTCTTCCACTTAATCACCAAGACATTATTGGAAACAGGGCTGTGGACTGAGACTTTGACTCTTACCCAGTATGGCAGTTTTTATACCCTAAAAATCAGCATTTGTGTGTTATTGTGAAAGGTTTCTGTTTAGCATATGAAAAAAAGAACTCCAAATCAAATTTATTGGTCAAATGTTTAAGAGAAAGAATGTCAAACAATTAAATGCTCTCACGTCTTCACAGTAATAGAGTGAAGAAACACTGTGTCCAGTTCAGTCATCCAATCTTAAGACCTATTTTAGAGTGTATTCTAGAAGGGAGATAAATGCCTATGGACAGCTCTTGCAGATAGGGCTGTGGAGTAACTGGGGCGATTCCTCTGAGTTGGTTGAACAGTGGTGTGTTTCCTTTGTCTATAGCCTGTTAAGAATCTAGGCAATGACTGTTTCATTTCCTGAACTTGCGTTCATCTTGTTTAAAGATGCACTTAACTGATGTTTAATAAAATATCATGGACAGTCTTCAATTTAATGAGTTGCCGTGTCAGATTTAATTTAAATCCTTTGATTTTTTTTGTCTTAAGTTTATAGCCAAAAGCTCTGTGTTTCATTTTGGCCAGAATTATTGCTCTAACTATTGGCACTGGATTGCCTGTATTTACATACCTACAAAATAAAGATTGAGCCAAACTAAATTAAAACTTAATAATAATAAAAACAACAACTGAGCTCCATACTTCACCTCCTCAGAAATCCTAAACCACAACACATCAGGAAAAAGTACCTCTTTTGCTTTATGACTCAAGGCATGTTTATGTATTTTGGGCCTGAAATGAATGGGCCCTTCTTAAATACAACATCTGTGTATTTTAAAGCAAGCTAAACCTTTCTTTGGGGATTATGCTAAATTGACACCCACAGAGATTACAGACTCATCTTTTCATGTGGAGAGGATGTCAACCCACATGTTTGTTTTTGTATGCCTGTGTAACCCGTGCTCCTGCAGTGCCTAAAATAGCTGGTTTGCTGGGGTGGATGGAGGGATAATGCAGTCAGTGTTGCTAGAGTGCCAGGTCTGGTGGTATTTGCATGCATGCCTTCACACATAAGCAGTCATGGCCATATGTGGATGTTCCATACCATATGTGTATATGTCCCTGTTGTCATGATGTATGGCTGAAAGTATCCTGTAGCTACATCCACATGTGAATTGGAGTGCCATACTCAAGCATATAAAAAGCAAGCACAGGGCTATATTACTCCGCTAGAATCCACGAGGCCTTTTGATAAGACAGAGCAAACCAGAAGGAGATACATGGTGCCCTTGCTTCTGAAGTCAGTTCTCCACTAACTTCTCCAATGTCAGTCCTTCCGACGGGCTGCAGTTCTTAATGAATTGCTCCAGTATGGGTCCCTTCGCAAGGTGCAGTCCTTCAGGAATAGAATTCTCTAGCCTAGGTCCCCCACAGGGTCACAAGTCCTGCCAGCAAACCTGCTCCATCATGGTCTCCTCTCTCCATGGGGCTGCAGGTCCTGCCAGGAGCCTGCTTCAGCACCGGCTTTCTGCAGGGTCACAGCCTCCTTCAGGCGCATCTGCCTGCTCTGCCATGGGATCTTCCATGGGCTGTAGATGCATATCTGCTCCATGGCCTGCAGGGGGACAACCTTCTTCACCATGGTCCTCACCACGAGCTGCAGGGGAATCTCTGCTACGGCACCTGGAGCCCCTCCACCCTCTCCTTCTTCACTGATATTGGTGTCTGCAGAGTTATGTCTCTTACACATTTTCTCTCCTGTCTCCGGCTGTAGTTGTGCAGGGTTTTCTCCCCTTAACTGCATTACCCCAGTGGAGTGACCAGTGACACTGATGAGCTTGGCATTGGTTAGCAGCAGATCCATTTGGAGCCAGCTGGCATTGGCTCTATAGGACATAGGGGAAGCTTCCAGCAGCTTATCACCAAAGCCACTCCTGTAGACCTACCTACCAGAAACTTGCCACACAAATCCAATACAGTAGTCTTTCTAGCACTGCATCCCTCTCTAAACTGAAAACATTAAGTATTATATAAAATATTTTCCTTATTGCCCTTCAGTAAATCAAGAAGTTATTCCCCCAGTTTTCCTTTACCTCGGCATTTTACTTTCAAAGTACAAAATATACTTCATATACTTCTGGATTTCTCCCCACCCCCTGCCTTGGCCCTTTCTTTTAAAAGTTTGCAAAATAAGCAAACCCTACAAAAGTTGTTTGAGAAAGTATCACAGTATCACAGTATTACAAGGTTGGAAAGGACCTCTGAGATCATCAAGTCCAACCTATAACCCTACACTAACACCAACCCATCATCTAAACCATGGCACTCAGTGCCTCATCCAGTCTCCCCTTAAACACCTCCAGGGTCGGCGACTCCACCACCTCCCTGGGCAGCGCATTCCAATGGCCAATCACCCTTTCAGTGAAGAACTTTTTCCTCACATCAAGCCTAAACTTTCCCTGACGAAGCTTAAGTCCATGCCCTCTAGTTCTGTCACTGGTCACCCAAGAGAAGAGACCAAGCCCTGCCCAAATTTCACCTTGTTAATGAAGGAGAGGTGATTGAAATGAAACTTAGATGTGTCTGGGGCTTACTCTTTCAGGGCTGACAATGAGACTCGAAAAAAAAGATAATTAAATTCTCCTTAATTAGACACCTTTTATGTTCCATCGTGATAAGGGCTGTATAAGACAAAAATGCCAAATGACAGTGACTTTTTGTACAGTTTTGAAGAGGTCATTTCTCCTCACTCTTTGCTTAAGAAACACAACAAGGCTGGCTTTGGTTTGCTAATAGATATTTTTAAATCAGTTTAGAAAAAAGTTATTTCATGAGGTAAAGATCCTGTTTGAAGTTGAAGCTGTTCATCTGAAGAAACATCTGTCACAAGGCATGAAAAGAATGATTTCTTTGTGACTGGGAAATCAATGAGACATCTGTTTTAATGTAGAGCCCAGAAATAATGTAGCTTGTTCAAAAGGGAATCATAAAGAAGGCTGCTTTTTGTCCCTTCTCTTCAGAATGTTTAGGATGGAATTCAACAAGGTATTTTGCATGAGCAGGACTTCTTACGTTTGTATGCTTAACTATCCGGATAGGGCAGATCTTTCAAGGACTTTGACTTTTAGAACTAGGTGAGCTAAGGGAATTCATGTTTACTGGTCTCATTAGGAAAAAACCTCCCAACAAAATATTTGGGGCTGGATTTTTCCCCTATTTTCCTGGCACAGATCGCTCAAATGGCTGATCCTACCTTTTAATTGGTGAGGAGCAGGAGCAGGAGGATGTGCAGCTGGGGGGATGCCCAGCAAGAAGTTGATGCACCAGTTCACCACAGGCTTGCTATTCGTGGAAATACTGTGCCTGAGCTGCAGGCTCCCCGTATCGAGAGGCAGTGGAGCATGTGCGGATATCTCTGCATGTGGTATGATTGCATCTCTTTGTCCTGTTCACTTCCTTTGTCTGCTCTGGAGCCCTGGAAACCTTGCTGGGTCCCTGTCTCTTGTCTTTCAAGTACATATGCAATGAATTTAGGGTTTCCCTTGCCGGCTATTCTTTGCAGTCTCTTTAGCTTTCCTGGACAGTAATGGTGTGGGAAGTAGTTGAAAGAGGTTTAATAACAGTATACATTTCCTTATACTGGAGGGACTTTCCCCAAAAACCTAGACACCCAGATTGAGACATAAAACCTTACTTGTAGGGTTTTTTGAGGACAAGAAGAACTGAGGATTCAGTTACCTCAAGACACGTCACATTGGTAGTGTTTTGTAGCTCCCCGGTGCATATGTACTGTGTAGGATACAAGACCAAGAGGAATCCCCAGACATTAAGTAATAGGTTGGTTAGAGTCTCAGTAGTGTGTGTAGTGTGGAGTCTCCTTATGGCAAAACTGGGCTTGCAGACATTTTTTCCAAAAGGAAGAGAGAGACTAGCAAGAGGATATGCAGCTCTCACAATATTTGAAATCTGAGATCAATGGTCACCCTGGAAACAGCACGTTGAAAATCTGGAAAATCCTCCCAGCAGCGTGTGGGTGGAGTAAAAACAATCCTTGGGGTTGTGTGTGTAATTCTAACAACTTGTGCTCTGCAGGAGCAAAGACAGCTACTGAGTGGACATTCATACGCATTCTTTTGGGAGCCATCTTATCGCCTGTTCACACACAAAACTGCTGAAAATTATTTTGTTTAGGGCATGCTTTCCCTTGGGAAGTGCCAGCGAAATTAATGCATTTTTGTTCCTGTCAGCACAGTCCTTTACAAAAATGTCTACGGAGAGCTATACAGAACAATCAAAAAGTAGTCAGTTAGGAGAGTTTTTCCCTACCACAGGCAGCTAAAATCGCTTGCTGTTCTCACCAAATAAGGTGTTGGCATTTCAAATTCCAGCATTTCTGGTTACAGAACATGGTTCCAAACCTCCCTGTGCCACAGTGGCTTGTTTCGCTCTATAGGAGAATGTTGCAATCTGACATTTATGCATTGACTGTTGAAGCAAACCTATGGAAACCTATGGAGGAGGAGCCAAATAGCTGTTCCTCATGTGCACCTTGCTCAGTGGTCTGACTTCAGTACTAAGTGCTACCTGCTGGACAGCTTGTAATGATACTTCCCTGGTACGCTCTTCAGTGAAATGTAGTTCAGGGGTTTTCTGAGTCGGAGATTAATGTCTTGACACTGATGGCTCATGAAAGATTTTTCTTCATGATCTAATTGCATCATTTAAAAATGCAGACTTTGGCACGCAAAATACTGTATGATGTTGATTCCCCAGTTTAAGCATATGATACTTCAAAAAGTAACCTCTCTTCCTCTACTTCAAAACTACCACCTGACAACTTCTTTTGATGCCTTCGTTTCCTGTGTTATTGTAAATAACAAAATATTTGCTCACATCCTCCTTGCCACTTGTAATTTCATCATTTGTCTCTTCTCTGAGATGAGCAGTCATAGTAGTTTTAAATAATTTTTGTACAGATACTGCTTCATGCTTTTTGTCATACTTGTTGGCTTTTGTGGACCTTTTCTAGCTTTTTTACATGCATTTTGTGATGATAAGATGAAGACTACGTTCAGTATTCAACACATAGGTGCACATTGATTCATGCAATTGGGTAACAAGGTGTTTTGCTCTGATGTCTGCTCCTTACTTAACAATTCATGGTATTTATTTGATTTGCTTTTTTCCTGGATATGGAGCAGTCATGTGAATGGAATTATGTAGTATGACCCTAAAATGTCATCCCTAAGTGGTGATAGTAAAGGTTAAGTAAAGATTTGTTTTGCCCATATGCATTTGTTTATACTTAATTTCATTTGACATTCTGTCACTCAGCCAGTTTTATGAAACCTTTCTGCAGCTCCTGTCAGTCTCAGCTTTGCTCTGCGTATCTTTGGGACTGTGGTAGTCTCATCCCTTTTACAGGGGCATAAATATACTGGAGGATATGCTGAACAGCATAGACGGAGCCTCTGGAAGGGCACTGAGAAACCGGTAAGTTATTCCTACCTTTTGCTTCTGTCATGGGGGCATCCACAAAACAGACAATCAGTAAACCAAAATGAAGATTAATTCCAACTAAAATTGACTTAGCACCCCAAGAAACAAAGTGAACCACAAGTTTGATGTAAGTTGGGAATATTACTACCCAACAACCTCAAGAATTCTTAAATTTCCCAAGCCATCCTTTTGAAGGTTGACTCAAAATGTGCACCATCATTCACTCACAAAAGGAAAGCTCTCTCTCAAGGGTACAATACCCAGAAGGTAAAATTACTCACCCAAAGAAGCGAGGGCTCACTCAAGGATTTATCCAGATTAAATAATCACTTACTGAAAGGACGGTGAGGGCACTCCATCCCAGAGAACTCACTTGAGCTGGTGTCTTAATTCAAGGGGAGAATATTCACTGGAGGCCCACAGCTATCAGGAGAAATGGCCTCAAACGGGTCTTCAGTGAGACTCCATTTATCCCCACTTGAGTCTGATCTGCAGTCATCCTAATTGGCTGGGTACACACATCTTCTAGGACTGTGAGTCTGGCAACAGTTCTCGACCTTCTCCCCTCCTTGAGGGATGCTGGGGACAGGGAATGGAGGTTTCAATAGCCAGAAAGCCTCGGCCTTTTATGTCTTTGGCAAGACCAGGATTTTACAGGTCCTGATCTTTGTCAGGTCCTTAGCAGGTTCTAATCTTTGTTGGGTCTTATCTGGGTGGTCGCACCTGTGACAGCTTCCTGACTTTGAATCAGTCACTTCTCCATGGGAGTATGCCTTTTCTTACCTTGCTTATCCAGTCTAGATATTCAAGTTTTTCATGAGCTTTTGATGAGAGACTTTTTTGAAATCCAAAATGGCCAGAACCATTTGATCTTCCCTGTTCCACATACTTGCTGAGTTCTTCCAGGAGACACATTGGCATAGTGATGTGACTACCTTCTACAAAACCTGCATGGGCTCTTTCCACCATATTGCCCTTATTTATGTGTCCCCCTAATTCTATTATTCAGAATAATTTTTACCAATTTGAATGTACAGCTCTGCACAGGAAGTCCCACATCATTAAAATTCAGTGACCTTCATTTAAAGTACTGATGACAGGAAACTCTGTGGATGATGGAGGGGAAATCACATTACTATGCAAAGGAAGATGGTGTATTTCCATGTGTGTAAAGCAAATCATGCTTTGCCACTTTTCAGCTCGATTCACCGCTGCTGTTAGATAGGATGTGGGAGGATGATACTGTGATATTACTGTTTTTGTTGTATAGGTTGTTCAGCAGCCTTGGTAGAGTTAAGATCTAAAGAGCTGAAGACTGGAGTCCTGTGTTACTTGTGAATACATCCCATCAAGTCTTCTCTTTTTTTTCTTGAAACATGTAAACATTCTTGAGGCTTTCAGGGAAGTAAAGACTGGTAATAAGGCCAGTGCTGAAATATTAGCTGAGAAATGTAAGACTTGAGGGGAGATTTAAGTCTTTCAGAACGAACTTGCAATATCTAATATTTGCTGGGTTATTTCCTGCAGAGATTGCCTAAAGAAATAGAAAAAACTGTACAAATTAAAAATTTCTTGCTTCATTATTTCCATACCCTGTGATGATTAAAAAGAAACATCTTACCTTGGTTTATCATCTTTTTCAGGGGGAAAAAATGTTTAACCAAAGTAAACAAAGTTTCCAAGACTTATGGGTTCCCTTAAAATATATTCTGTATTTGACTTCATTTTTTTTGTGTAGACCTGGGTAAAATATAGACTACACTAAGAAGAGTCTGTGTATTTGATACCTCAGAGACTTCCTTGACGTGTGTGAAAATGGTCTCTGTGCCAAGGATGCACAAATCTATATGCAGATGGAATAGGCAAAAAAAATAAAATAAAAGTAAGCTTAGTACTTTAAAATTGTGAGAAAGAATGATGAGCACTGTATTTGATATATTAACATTATAGATAGATATGATATTTATTTTTCTGTCAGCTAAGATATATAGAATAAATCTGATAGTAAGTTTACAATGCATGGAAAACTCCTTGCTTTCACGCTTTATGGAAATACACGTATCAAGACTTTATTTTTTACTTATGCATACAGGTGATATCACTGAGTTCAAAATACCATATGTGAGTAAAGCCATAGATATGCTTTTGTGCACATTTACAGTATCCATACTTAAGTGCTACCTTTGTTCTATGGAACCTAATATTTTTGTATGTGTCCTGTTTGCATTGTTTCTTTTTTTTTTAACAAAACATAATCTATATTTTATATTCTGTGAGAGACTATTTGCGTTTCCCCCAGCACATTTTATTGACTGCAGTGATTGCTTTGAGGAAAGTGTATGTTCCCTTATTTTTCAGCAGCTTAGACAGATCATCTGGTTTTCTGTGAAGCAGTTTTTCTACCTAATTTTCCAGCTGAGCTGGCTGAGGTGTAAGAAAGTTAAAATTTGGGCCCAAAAATCATACAATGGGTCAGAGGCTCAAAGAGAATTAAAGATGTGGGTCTTTTGACCTCAGAGCCCTTTGTTTAAGTCTTAGTTGGCAAAACGAATCTGAAACCCTGCAAACTGAGCGGAATCTGAAATACAGATTTGAGCATAAGTCTGACTGACTTTGATTAGATCTCTGGAACAGTCTTTAAGGCAGCAGATTTTGCTCCCTGATCAGAGTGAAGGTGGCTTATCTGTATCTAGTTCAAACATGCTCTTCTGCAAGCACTGGGTTTTACTTTGCAATGAAGCACCTATGGGAAAATGTAAAGATAAACTTTAGCTTGTCTTTTTTCAGGGCTTTTTGGCAGAGATCTTAGAGATCAGCTCTTTCTAGAGAATTGTTCTCACCTGTCTTCCTAATTTATAGGGTTAATAGATTGTATTAATTGTCTGTGGAGAGTATGATATCTTCATATTGGCTGATGGGATGTTTAACTGAGATAATGTTGATATCCTTTTACATGGCAAAATTAGTAGTCTTCATTCTATAGAAAAGATGAATAACAATGAAATAACCATTATACTAATAACGGGATCCTGTTGAAATTTATTTTGCTATTTAAACTTGGAAAAAAGTAAAAAAATCCTCAACTTCAGAAGACAAAGAAAGACGTGAAAACAAATTACTGTAAGATTCGCTGTCTGTATTGATCTTCATAGGCTTTTAGAGTTGAGCATCCTTTTTATTAGTAGAAATGAAATTTTCTGATATAAACTGTGGAAGTATTTGCAGTTTTGAAAGCTGAATGTTTCAGTTGAATACTTACAGAATCATAAAAATCGTAGGATGGTTTGAGTAAGAAGGGACCTTTAAATAACACCTAGTCCAACCTACCTGCTGCGGGCAGGAACATCTTTCACTAGACCAGGTTGCTCAAATGCCCCATCCAACCTGTCCTTGAACAATTCCAGGGATGGCACATCTTCAGCTTCTCTGGGCAATCTGTTTCAAGGTCTCATCTCCCTCATAGTAAAGAACTTCTTCCTAATATCTAATCTAAAACTGCCCTCCTTTGGTTTAAAAATATTATCTCTTGTCCTATCATTACAGGCCGTGGTAAAAAGTTCTTCTCCATCTTTCTTTTAAATCCTTTTAAGTGTTGAAAGGCTGCAACAGTTGGTTTCCCTATAGTCATATTTGAACTTCCCACAGGCATTTACAATCTTTGCCTCTGTGGTAGTAGCTGTTTTCCCTGCTGCAGACTTTGCTGTCACAAATGCTGTATAAGAAGTCAGGTCTGGTGCCATGTGTACTGTAAACACTACAAAAGCAGCAAGGTACATTGCACTCCACTATTTCTCATCTTTTGTTGGGTGCCAGAGTGTGCACATAACATGACAGCACTTTCCAAGTTCTTGAATGAACCCTTGTATACACATTCATTTTCAACCCATGTGTTTATTTGTAGGACTGGGGACTCCTAAGGAGCTTGTGAGTAATTCCTTTTGGCCTTTGTTGAGTAGGAAACAATTTGCAACAAAAGAATTTTTATTCTTGGAAAACGTAATTTACCATCTTCAGTCTGTCCTCTTCTTGCATTGTACACCTCTCTGACTCTACAGAGAAGTTGTCTTTTGGGTTAGTGGAATAGAATATTAATAAATGAAAGATCTATAAATAAACAAATAGAGACTTCTCAAAGAGTAGTGAAGTTGTTTAAATGAATAGGACACCAAAGTAGGCTAATTGTTTCCGAGAATATTACAAAACACTTAACTTTTTCCACATTTCGACTTTTAGATACAATTGCCCTTTAACACGAATTTTAGTGTTTAGCCGCATGAACTCATGTGGCTTCATCTAAACTGCTGTGGAATTCCATTGCCTCATGATTTTTCTTTTTGCAAATTGTTATTTATTACCATGTGGACACTATAGAAATGCATTTTAAATTTATGTATTCAAACTGAAATTAAAAAGTGGAAAATTCCTCCTAGCACAGCCTAGCACTGGGGCTTCACAGAGAGTCTTGATGATGTTAAACAAATGTCTGGTGGGTTCTTTCAAAAATGAATTCAAGTCACTGACCTAGTATGCATCTAATTCTGACTGAAGTTAATCACTTTGAAAGATCAGTGATTAAATAATCGAGCCTTAAATGAAGAAAAATTCTTGGCAAGTAACACAGAACCCAGCTTTATAGATTACATATCTCCCTTACACATACTATACCCAAAAAGAAAAAATCAATTCTGTCTATATTAATTTGGCCTGAGGTGGACCTCAGTTTGGCAGCTTACTTGTTCTAATTTGCCAACTTTATAACATAGTGGGTGAAGCTATCTTTTTCTCAGCATGTAGGAGGCTAGGATGCTTTCTTACTAGGCAGAATATAAAAGTACTGGACGAGAATGGGCTTTCTATATCACTGAGTGGCTCTTGCGATGAATTATTATGGTTTTGAGCTTAGGGTCATAATACCGTTCCTCTCTTTTTGAGAAAAATACTTTGAACCTACAGCATTCATAATTGTTTTATACCTTTTGCTCTTATGCTGATCTTGCTTGCAGCTTAAGTAACTTTTATCAATATCTGCATTTGATGTACACTGCTGTTTTTTACAAACAGTCTTTACATCTGCTTTCAACCTCCTTATTGTAGGGTGTATATGTCAAATTGTCTTAGTCTTATCCAGCCTAGCCATCCACACCTGTGTTTTCGTGCATGTCTGAGACTGTATGGTATTACAGAGGTGGTATCACGAAAGTGTTGTATAATAAAATCTATATTCCTTACTGGATAGAGAAAAAAATCGCCACCATATATGTCAGGACTAGGTTTTTCTTTCACAGTGACATCGTATGTGTGGTTCTTGCTCCTCCTCTTGCTGGTTGACTCATTCTTTTTTCTACTCATCATCAAACTAGCGTAATCCCATGACTCATTCTTTTTTCTGCTCCTTGTCAAACTAATGAAATCCCAGCCTATGACAAAAAATCTTAGGGATTTCTATCTGTCTGGTCTTATGCTTCGCACTGCTGAATTCTAACTGCTTTCCAGAGCTCCATGCCTCAAGGTCATCTGGTTCTTCTCAATGTCCAGACAGAGAAACTAGTAATTGCCCTCCCCCTGTCCTCTGTCACCAAAAATTGCCAGCAGCTTCAGTAGTAGTGGTTGGTATCCAGTAGACCTACCGTTGAATTAATTGTCAGATTCTAGTGGAAAAGCTACACATTTTCTTCTGAAATATGTTTATCAAAGGTGGTGCACAACACATTTTTTAGATACTCCACTCTTTGACATTCTGGCTGTCCTCTTGATTAATAGGATCATCCTTCTGACATTGCTTTTTAAGCCAGAGGCTTGAACAAAAGTATAATTTATTGAAGAACTCCAAAACAACCTCCCTCCCACACCAATTGTTTTGCTGTCAGCACATCCTTCCTTGTACCGTTTCTTACCATCTTACAATTGTTGAATTCAATTCCCATATTCTACAGCATAGCGTTTTCACATATGACACCGTAGCAAGAACTTTAATGAAATCCAGATATACAAGAAATGGTTCATTTCTTTCATTTGAAAATCTATTGTTCTGAAAATTTCAACCTTTGTTAAACCTATCTTACTTTATAACCTCATTTTTCCACTTTCTTCCATGTCTTTTATTTATTTCCTTCCAAATGTGTGCTAAAACCATAAATGAGGTTTTGAAGTTCAAAGGCCTTCAGTTGTTCAAATAATTTTCCCTGTTTTCTTATAGACACAGTTTTCTATCTGGTGTTCCCTAAAAAAAGTAGACTGAATGTGTCTTATTTTGAATTAGATGACAAATCACAGAACCACAAAGCAGAATAATGTCCCAGTCAAGGAAGCAGGAATAGATAAGCCGATTCTGGTCTTAAGAGGGGACTTAGAGATGCTCACATCATCAAATATTCCTACAGTAATCAATATGCTCTCATATATTTATGAAATTAAATACTAAAAACTCTCTAATTCTGTACAAATCTCATATGATAAAGGAAACAAATATTGAGTAGGAAGACATTGATTAGGGAGCCTGGGAGATGCTTCTTGCATCTTGAAGAGAAACTTCTTGCTTATATCAATGCAGTTGAGGATGTTGCAGCTCAGAAGACACCAATCAAATCCAAGTAATTGTTATCTGCGTAGTTTGGAGATCCTCTTGTGTGTTCCCTTGACATTCCCACCCCCTTACATCCATTGGCCAGTTTCAATCAAACTCAAAAAACAGTAATAATTGGAAAGTTTTTACTTTCCAGAAGTTTGGACAGATGGAGGAGAGAGAAATGCTAACGTAGGTAGTTAGAAGATGTCTTAAAATCTCCAATGATGAGAACATGTATATTGAACAATGAGAACTCAAAAGATGAGATCATGCATTGATAGTCTTTCTGCCTGTGAAACAAATAATTTAAAACGCTGGTGGTGCCTGACTTTGCCTTTTAGCTTCAGGCATTCCCTATACTACTCAGATACCTCTTGTCAAGTGACCATGCTTGAGAAAGGCCCTATTCAGAGTCACGGGACTACAGGCTTTTGCGCAGTAATAGTCTCAAGGTTTTCTGCAACGGCCAATAGTACCACAAGATTTTCCACATGGTAGCTGAGCTGTGATAAAAAAAAGGTCCTCTTATGGCTTTCAGATCTTAGGTTTCTCTGTCTTTGTTTGACGTTGTTCGGAACATTCATCTGGAGAATTTAATTTTTCACACTTATGCGGTAGAGCTGTTGTCTCAGGAAGAAACAAAATCATACAGGTCTTTGGCTTTATCATCTGCCAGGTTATTCCTCCATCCTTGTGTTGTTATGGGGTTATATTTTCTGATTTCTATTGCTTCACAGTTAGAATAGGCAAGGCATTTTTAAAAAAAACTTTTTCCTCATTGCAATCCTGAGATGGGATTTTTCTTTTCTTTTTCTTCCTGGAGAGGGATAGGATTCCCACCTCTGTTGGCATTTATTCTTGAGCGTTTAATATCTTATGTTCTGTGTTATCAGACATTTGGAGGAAGTGTTAGTCTGTGAAAAAGACCAGCTACCCATAAGTTTCTTATCTTCCTTCTCATTAATTTTTCTTTGTATGTGTTTGTCTTAAATTTTTCCTTATTGTAATAAAAACTCTGTAATAACTGTGATTTGCATCTGGGAAACCTCTGCCATTATATTGAATGAAGAAGCCTGTAAAACAGTTTTTCTGATTGGAGGTAGGAAAGTAATAGAGTGTTTGGATTAATCAAGGGGATGCTTGGAGAAAGGGGTTAGAGAAATGGCCTGAGGAAATAGGATTGAATTAATTAACTTCAAATTCAGTAGAATAGTAGTAGTTGTTATTATAAATCTGGGTAGTATAGTTCAGCAAGAGCTACGCAAACAGGACAAGAATAACTGGTTTGGTAGCATTTCTTGCAGAACAGTGTGTAAGGATTGTTTTGTGTCACAATGTGAATAGAAAGTTGTCACAGCCATGTTTTTTTCAAAAAAGATGGCTTCATACTTTGATTTGTAAGCTAGTTTTTGCCTGCAAGATATGTGAAGAATGTTCCTGTTCTATTTCCAAATGGTTAGGGTTCAGCTGGAGTGCTATGTCTGGGTTTGAACATTTACCTAAACGAAAATGTTAGGGGTTCAGAAAAAAAAGGGAAAAAGATAGAATTGAAAAAATTTACTACAATATAGGAACTACAAAAAATGTTCAAAATGTTCAAATGGAGACTGAGAGGAGATACGATTACGGTTTTGAAGTGTTTAAGTGACTAGTGCAAAAGAGAAAGCAATAACTTTTTCTCCAGGTCTCTAGTGAACGGGGTGAGATACTGAGCTAGTTTGAGCTAACTTCCCCAAGCTCTCTAACACTCAGTTTAAGCCCCTTTCCCAATGCTTCCCCCTTTTTAAGAAAAAAACTATAGAAGAACCAAAATCACAATAAATATATATATATGCATTTTCTAAATATAAACAACTACATACAACAAGGATATCACGCAAAACTCCCAAGAAAGGGACGAGGGGAAGGGAAAAATGGGAAAAAGGACAAAAGGAACTAACCCAAAACAGGTATGCACAATTGTAAAACCTGGTAACTAACAAAGTAAAGAACTAGTAAAATCTCACCACTTCCCTTGAGGAAACCAGAACAGCTAAATCCGACCAAGGACTCTTCCTCCACACGTGGGCAGACAACAGCAGCCACTGCAGGCCTCAGTTCCAGACAGGACCAGCAGCAAGGAGCCTCCTGCTCACCAGCTTGCCGGAAGAAGAAGGGAGCGTACCCCCTTATCTACACCTTATTTATATGTTGTGTTACGTTAAAGGAAGATATGGAATACTTCCGTGGATCCTGACCTCCATTGTTAAGGAAGACCTGTAAAGGCCATTTTTAAGGTAAATATGAAAAAAATCAAAAAGCCAACCCACTACAGATACGAAGAGTTTAAAACTGCAGCAACAAAGGTGCAGGCTAGGTATAAAAAAAAACCCTTTCTAAGAGACAGTACAGTGAAATACTAGAATTAATTGCCTGGGGAGCACTAGAATAAAGTTTGGAGCAAATGTCAATCAGGAATGATACTGAGACTGTTTCAGGAACAGAACGTGAAGCCAATTATCTCCTGAGGTACCATTTGGGACTGTTTTCTCATTATGGCCCTGATGAGATACCTATTCCTGGAATTAAATAAGTATTTTAAAACCAGAGCTGGTTTAGTTAAATATGTGTCAATACTAGCTTAAAAGTTGTTGGAGTTCAGTGAAAGAATGTAATCTTTAAAAGCATGATAAAAGCCCAGTACAATATGCATTTCAATATTGAAGCACACATAAGAGTTGTGTGGCATCTTCTAACTGATCTACATATGATATACAGTATTTACAATTTGGTTACAGGTGAAGGCTTTGTTTTTGGCTTTTTCAGTGGTTGAGAAAAGCCCTGGTCAACCGGTTCCCTCACAGCTGAAAGCAGGGTTTGGGGCCTTACTAGGCAATACTTTGATTGCTGATTGATGTGTTAAACAATACAGTTGATAGAAGAATCCCCCAATATTTACCTTTTATTTAGGGACTTTTTACTATCTCAAGATTTAATGTCAACACTCAGGAAAATATTTTTTTTTTCTTCTCTAGATGTGGGGATATTGCAGAAGGAAAAAGCAGCAGCCTCTAGCTATGATCTTGAGATTCAGATAAAGTTTCTCTCTGTGATGTATTTTTGTTCTCTCCCAATTAGATTTACATTTAAAGAAACACTGCTATATTCATTTTCTTTATTTTAAGACTCATCTTGACATAATTGCTCGTGTGGCTTCTGTCTGATGAGGATGTGGCTCCACATCTACATGTGTTAACAGAATCAATGAATACTGTAGAACAGCTGCCTGAATATATTACTATTCCTACATGGCAGAAAGATCAGCTTTTAGTAGCTTAAAAAGCGCTGCTTTTCCTGTGGTGGATTTCGTGTGGCTATAGTTATTTTCTCCCTGTTGTGAGAATGGCATTGTCCTGTGTGCAAACAAAAGTCTCTGGGCTTGAGTCAGCTCTAAGTTGCCCTGAGGTAGGTGAAACTGATTTTGGTTCACAAAATGAAGTTGAAAAGAGATAGATAAAGCAACTGGTTGCTTCTGAACAATTGTACAATTGTTGGAAGCGAGAGTGTGTTAGCAGATGGTTTGTTTATATGGGTTTTAGTGGAAAAGTTTTTGTTTACAGCAGCCTCGCTATAAACTCTGGAGGAACTTTGGCTGTAGCAATCAGCCAGACCCAACAGTGGGTTGCCAGGTTGTGACAGAACCCTTTCAAAAAGCTGCCTAGTAGGCGAATGGTCCTTTCCATCTTCCTCTTCCCTAGCCATGCACTGACACACTGTATGTCTTCTCCAGCCCATTATAGATTTGTTTCACTCTTTCTGGGTTATTTCTGTGCCAAGGGGCATTGCAGGCACTTCAGCACCTCTGTGAGTTATTTGCTTCCTGTTCTGCTCTCTTCTTAACATCTTACGACACATTCATTAAGCAAATCCTTTGATCCCCTTTCACCCTCCCTTTATAGTGATGTATCTATTAGGATTTCCTAAGGCTCTTTTTCCCTAGTAAAAAACACCATAACCCCTTTTCTAATAGAGTCAGCAGTTTTTTTTCTGTAAGGCTGAAACAGCCTGCTGATGGTGCAGGCGCATCTGGAGGGACACACCATGAACTGCCTAAATCAATCAGGTGAGACTCCAGAGCAACACTGGTGACTTGGGGTGGAGGGCTCTGTAGTGGGAGAAAAGTCAGACACACATTTAGCATAACCCATCAATTTATGTTATGTTTGGCAAGGACTCACCTCAACTTGGATGAGGATGCTCTCTCTTCTCTGTATCCATGGGCTACAGAAGTCTTAAACTCACTGTAGATTAACTGAGTTACTTAGAGACTGGTGGTGATTGTGGGGTGGATTAGTTTACTTGCAAAGTCCTAAGAAGAGGGTACCAGTAGGAAAGGATGTTCTGAGCTGGGGGTTACGGAAGCAGGTAGAAGCAATGCAGAGATTTAGGGTTGGAGGAGAGCAAGAAGAGTAGTTTCTGCATAAAATGGTATAAAACAAACAGCAAAGTTACGAGCAAAACAAACCCTCAAGTTCATGGCTTTAGAGAAATGCAGGCACCCTAGTATGGGTATTTTCAATAGTACTTATGGCTTTACCAAATCTGTTGACTTTTGTAGAAAGTGACAGCTGAAATGCTTTATAATCAGATGTTTGCAATTAGAGAGGGAGTCCTTGGGCTAAAGGGTGGGGTAAGTTTGTGCATGCCACTAGGTTTTAGTAAGATGGAAAGTAGCTTTGGAGCCTTAGACAAACCATGATGGGTCACAGGGTGGGTGACTCCGTGTTGTGGGGCTTAATATATTTTCAGAGCAGGCAAATCTCAGTTTTCAGATGTGATGTGAAGAGAAGCCTAAAGCTGGCTTAGGTTTTAGACATATGTAAGGCTTGGAGACACATAGAAGGCAGCCTGACAGCCCTGTGCGAAGGGTACTTATCTGTTTATAAAAGGCATTGGTTGCTTGTTACTGCAACATCATTTTTAAGGGAGCAAAAACATTGCCTTCACCTTATTCTTTTGAAATTTGCTACTGCACCCTTGCCTTTCACTCTGATGTTCTTACCCATTGCAATTGCTGAGTGACCTTCTCTGCACAGTGCTCCTGGCCATTAGCTCAAGCCTCCTTGTGCTTAGCAGTGCTCTGCCTGTCACTGCCATGTGTTCGACTCTTCCACAGTCACCAAAAAATAATTAAAACCCCATCTTAGCTCTGCTAAAGGGTCAACCTCCATTTTCTATGCTTCCTTACACCTCAAGTGTACTTTGCCTATTATGCCTCACAAGAGGAGAAAATACAGTAGTTTGCAGTTCTTCCATTACCTTGAGCGAATGATCCTGAGCAAGGCTGAATGGTGCTTGAAGCAGACCTCCATCACTCCTTGGCTTTGAGTATACTTCATTGTTGACTTGTATGCTACCGGTCTCCTCTGTGAGGCTTGCTGTTCACCCGTGGCTGGTTCTCAGGAAGGCACTATGGAACCTGTGATATTTTTCTGTAGTTTGTCTTGGTCTAACGCATCAAGGAGCAGGGTTCAGGGAGCACACCTGCCCCACAAGTTAAGGCCAGTTTTGTATCCTAAGTGGCATCATCTAGAAGGGTTTAAGTAATTGGAAAATGAAAATCTGTCTGTCTTACTGTGATTTAAAAATCCTTCTGCCCTCCAACTCCCTTTATTCCATGTTTTGGTTGTCTTATAAGCCTGGATCACAAGCTCTTTAATCTAGGAGTTACACTCATCCTGTGGTTGGAGATGCATTTCCCTGCTGATTGCGTTCTTCAGGGAGGATATGCAGTTGTCATTTTTGTAGAAAAATGGTACTGAGACAGCACTGGTTGAAAGGAGAGGAAAATTTACTATCAATCGAGTAGGTGGCCAAGGACTGTTTATTTTAAGTCGGTTGTTGCGGTATTTGGATATCTACCTGTTCTTATTTCCTGACACAATTGCGAAGATGTTTGAAATTCCCCTCTCCCTGATAGGAACTAGACCACCAATATGCAAGGAACCAAGACTTTTATGTATTTTCCAGTGTCACAGTGGAGCAGATGAGTCATAAATGTTCTTGAAAACCTCATCCTGTTCAGGGACTGCACTGCAAAGCGTGGCAGACAAGTGAAATGGCATTTCCCATGTGATCGACGTTTTGTGGACTGAGACTCATTTAACCAACGCAATGTTCCTACCAGCTAGCAAACCTACCTTTTGTTATTCAATGCCACAAACATTTGTTTTTGTGATCCTAATTCTGTAGGTAGCATTTCCTCGGAAATGATCTAATAAAAGCACTTATGCAGAGAAAGAAGACCTTGTCTCTGTGACTGAGTAATCTACCCTTGCTCACTTCCTCGACAGATTTGTACTTGACTTGTGTTTTCAGTCCTCCATCATCATCAGTCCCTTTATACTCTGCCTCTGTGGTGAGGGTGTGCGTTCAGTGATCATTTTGAAGATGAATGTGTGGGATAGTTTTGATTACCAAACTTGTTATTTTAAGTTTTGATGGCTCTTACAGGATTTTTCTCTCACAGTAAGGGATAAAGATCCAAGGGGTGCCTGTTTAGTTTTTCTCATCCTGTAACAATACAAAATATCATCTTGGTCTAAGTAGAGACACATATCATCAACCTCATGGCACTGTACTGAGTAAAAACACCAACCTTCATACAAGTACTTGAATATTTAAGTGGACTTAAGGGAGAGGAACCAATAAATGAAAATTTCTAGAATACAAAAGTAGTCTGCAATTGCCTCATGCTCTGTTTAAAAGTGAAAACCTCTCAAAACACCTTCTTTTATTTTTCTAATGCTTATTTTTAAGATCAGAATAATTGAGATTCCAATTTGCAGGCTGGTATATTTGTCAGGTTTATTTTATTATATTTGTCAGGTAGAAGACCAATTACATGTCATATTAAATCCAAGTATTTTTAACACTAATCCAGTTAGTTTTTCTTTAGGTATCTTATTCTAAATATAATACCTAATTCTGAATTCAATTACTTTAACAGTTTCTGCCTCCCACTGTAAGGTATTCTTAGTTTTTACTTGCTCCTGCTCTTGTATTGACCATAAGCTAGCAGAGATGGGAACTAGTCTTTGTTCTGTATCTAAGTTACTACCATGCTATTAAACTCAATAACTTTTTGCTTGTTGCTTGTTAGAATGATCTCTATTAAAAACGATGATTTGTAATAATACTTCATATTTAGATGGAAACACTTCATTTGAATCCAGGTCCTATGATTCATAGGCAGTTGAGTAGTACTTCACTCTGCACAGTCTATGTACAACTACCTGTTCACTAAAAACCTTGTCTGGTATAAAAATTAAGTATGAAGTTTGCTTTAATGGAATCAAAACCATTTAAAGTCTTGAAGTTACGCAGGCACTTATAAGTTTGCTGAATAAGTATCAAGGATACTTACTTGGTAATCTTACTTTTTAGCTGTAAGAGTGTCAGTATCCAGTCCTAAACTGGGGTCTGATGCTGCAGTTGCCTCACGCATGTGGTCCATCTTACAGCTCTGAGTAGTTTAGCTGAAGTTAGCTCATTGCTCTAGGTTGTCAATACTTGGACGATGACTCTCTGATGGCCCCGATCCTTTCAACACTTCTGCATGTGCTTAATTTGTGATTATTGATGAGTTTACAATGAAGCGCATATGTAAAAGCTGGCAAGATTTGATGTTCCTAATTTGTTGCTGCTAAGAGAGATTTCTTAATATACCTATTGTATTTTAATTTCAGATGATTTTTTTTCAATAATCAAGACATGTTTACTACAATCAGCAAACGTTTGCTGGGACCAGGACTTTCCATATTAGCAGAAAACATGCCTGCAAAAGCTGGTGATGTTTATTTTCCTACAGCCAACGTATATTTCAAGAACCCCTGCCTACCTGAGGGTTTCAGCTCAAACTACTGCATCAGGTCCTCAGATGCGTAATTTAAGAGGCAGAGCAAATGTATAGGCCATGAGTTGTACTTTATTATCCCACTTTAACGTGAACCATTCCTGAAAACAGCTCATTGACCATCTTGATGCAATTTGATCAGCTTGGTGTTTGTCCTTCCTTTTTTACCTAATACTTGTTAGCTGCTGGCTTAAATAGAGAAATAATTTGGTATATTTTGGATTCTGACGAAGTTTAAATTCAGAGGCATTAATGCTTCAGGTTTTTAGGATTGACTGGGGAGTCTGTGCAATTGTTTTTGTGTGTTTCTTTTTATTAATAGGTATAGCCACGGACTATCATATACTATTTCCCCAATTGTCTGCCTTATAAAGCTATCACTTTTACCAGATGAAGGCCTGTACCTTCACATGGCACACACATGAAACAATGAGCTAATCAATAGCTAAGAAAATATAGCTGAGAAATCACTTGAATCCATGTTTTGTTTTAAAAGCAGCCCTGTAACTTTTACAGATGGTGATGTTGGGCAGAATTCTCCCCTATTGTGTTTCTTCTTTAGTTGCTGAAACGAAGACTGAGTAATTCAACCTCTTGTCATGGGCTATGTCCCACACTGCCACAATGAGTGGCGATGACATTATGATTGTGGTACATGATTAAATGGAGTGTGTGATAATCATCATGATTTATTAAAAAAAAAATTAAGAAAGGGGAAAAAACACAAGTAGTTTACTTGGAGGATGCTAATGTGTTATGTTCGGAGATCTGTAGAGCAGTACGATAGGTTTGGGTTTATTTGGTCTGAAAAATCTTTGGACTTAGTGAAAACCGCTGAATTGACTATGCTGTATAAAAAAAATCACAGGAAAAAAGTACCATAGGAAAAAAGGTACAATCTCTGTGGAGTATGGTTTGATCCTGCATCTGTGTTCCCTTATCTCCTTGTTTCCTTACACAGCCTCTTGTGTGGGCCATAAGGTCTGGTGCTTTGTGTCCATTAGTATATCTGGTCTCACAACAGGTGGGAAGAGAGGTAAGCATTACTGAGACTTTACAGGCTGGAAACAGACCTTGTGGAATGCTTGCTGAAGCTGTTAAGTCCAGCCTTACCTATGACAAGAGGAATGAACAAACTAACAAGAGTTATATGGCTCAGCCTTCTGGAGGTAGCTGCTGCAGCCATATGGGAAGAGTGGTGTGGAAACAAGGTGACAATTAGCAGAGATGCTGGTGTGAGGTGAGAGATATCCAAATGTCCCACTATGGCTCAGTTTCTGCCTTCCTCACACTGCTGAGCAGGAGCTGTGTGTGTGAGCATCACAGGGTGAAGGCAGAGGAGCTGCAGGTGAACAGGCTTAGTCTGGAGGCACTGTAGGTAGCCTTAAATATGGCTTTGGGCCTTTGTTGATTTGGGGATACATTTCACAGTGTAGACATGTCCTAAATATAATTTTGTCACTCTACAAATCTGAGACAGAGCAGATGATTTTTCAGACTGGAGTCTCCCAAGTTCTAGGCTGATGGTTTTGTTAGTTGATTATTCCTAAAATCACCAACACCTGCTAAATCAACGCATATTCCATTACAAAAGTGCTGATTTTGGCAATGAAGATATTTTTTTAAAAAAAAGGATGTTTTGAGAAGATGCCACTGCATGTCTCCTCATAAAAGACTTGAAAGTGTTGGGGGAAATTAGCTGCAGTATCTTCAAAGCAGATCCATATGTTCTTCCACATTGTACCACCCTTTTATACATCCTTAGATTTGCTCAATATTTGTGCTGGGAAGAGAGTTATTTCAAAGATTACTTGATATCTTCTGTTAATGAAATCTACCTCCTGAATCACTAAAACTGATTGTCAGCTTCAGGATGATCAAATCCAGGCATTGCTACCTTATAAATATGAAGAAGACATGTTTCAGCGTGACTGCTGGCCTCTGGATTTGATGCATGCTCATACTATCCCTTCTGGAAGAGCTAGAGACAACCTAGTTCTTGCTTTACAGTGTGCTTCTGTATTTTTTTAGAGGTGATGAAATGGGTAGAATTTCAAATCATAGGAAAAATAAGCCAAAGTAAAACTCTATGAAAGGAGAGGTTGAAAAACACATGCAAAAATAATTATTTGATTATTTCTTTCTGGTTAC
This sequence comes from Tapera naevia, assembly GCA_033556795.1. NCBI lineage: Eukaryota > Metazoa > Chordata > Aves > Cuculiformes > Neomorphidae > Tapera > Tapera naevia. The sequence continues at coordinate 9,329,147 of JAUMJJ010000022.1, read as the reverse complement.
TCTAAGGTAGGTGCTGGTGAACCATGTGTCCAGTTGTTAGCATGAATACCTTTTTTTTTATTGCTTGCCTACATATTAAAGGGTTTAAAAGTCTTGCATATATGGCTTAGCAATATCTTTAAAATTTAATGAAATCTCTATCTTCTGTTTCCAAAAAAGTAGATGTGACCCTGAAATAATAGCTCTGTGATCATCTGTGATCTGATGAGTTTTTCCAGACCAAACTTCTGCCTCCACAATAAAGACCTGTGAGGCCACCAAACTTTCACTGGAGTTATGGGGCACTTAACACTCTCTATCTGGATTTACTCTAGTTCCTTAAACAGTGCTACTATCTGCATTTCCTTCCAGAGAATGATGTGGTGTTGCCATAAAGTGTTTCTGCAGCTGTTGGAAGGAAATGGTAGGACGATGATGGGGAGAAAGCCTCTAACCTCAGCCTTCTCATCCAGCCTCCTGGTGCTGAGATGCTGAGCCACGAGTGTTCAGGGTAGACTGTGCACCATAGTGTGTGTGCTCTCTTCATTTTCTAAATATACAGAATTAAATATTTACTGTGATGTTCAACGTGTAAGACATGACTTCATGTGCTCTGTCCCTCTCTCCATCTCTGTGATATGTTATCATCTCTGGTAAACATTACATCCAAAATGAGGAGCACATCTTGTCACTTTACCATTAGTAGACAGATGCTTTTTAGAACAACAAAGGCATTTCTTTATTCTTCAGATTATTAATTATTTGTTTTCACTGTGCTCTTTCTGATATATGGATATATTTTTGTGGCCGTGTGGGGAAATTTATTTTAAAAATAATTAAGTTTTAAATGTGAAGCTTATTTTACGCATGTTCCTTTCTTCTGCCATGCTTAGCAGAGCAACAGCATGAAAGAGAGCAATTTTTCTCTACAGCACACAAATTAAACAGCTAATAAAGTCCTAGTTAATTTGTTTTTTTTTTGGCAATTAGGATGGCGATCTTGTTGCTCTCAGGTTTTGTCGAGATGCCCACTATGTTCAGCAATGGTAGGTACTGCATGAAATGCATACACCAAGAAACATGTAGTTCCTCTGTATTCTGGAGCAAACATCCAGCTGTCTCTTCTAAACTGCCTTAAAAACCAAAAAAAACTCATCCCCCCAGACAAAAGATATTTTCCTTCTCAGAAGAGAATCCGTTATTTGGCAACATCCAAATTTCCATAAATAATCCCAGATTTCCCCTGCACAAAGATATAAACAATTGTTTTGTGCTCAAATCTCCCCTCGTTTCGCTGGCTCCCTGCATGAGGAGAGTGAGAAGGGAGTTACCAGTAGCAGGCTCTATAACGGGACCCACACCAAGGCAGAGATAGGTGAAGGCAGAGGTGGCTGTTGGGCTCCCATGGAGTGATAAAAGTCTTTGGCTCAGTGGAAGACCTGCACCAAGGGGAATTTTTTAGGTTATTGGGTATTATGAGCAGCCAGTCTGCCATATGGACTGGTTATTCTGCTGGGCTTGGCCACTGGTTGGAAAGGAAAACACTGGGATGGAGATGGGGGGATGGTACCCTCCTCTGACCCAAGACCATCAAGGCTGAATTCTTCAGTGAGGGCGCACCACAAATCTACTCAGGACTTCCCGCCAGCCCCAGGTTTCTTTAACATAATGTTTTGGCAGGAGGAGGAAGAGAGGGAGATAACATCTTCTGGAATTTTTTCCCTTTATTCATACACTAGGAGGCTGGTTGTTTTTTTTTTTTAAAGTACTCTGTTGGTGGATAATTAAAAAGAGTAGCAATTGAGCAACAAAGGATAACGGCACAAAGAGAAACGAGCAGTTCCAGAGGCACCAACTGCTTCATAAACTCATTAAATTAATGAAATTTTGCATTCAGCTTCCTGCTGTAGTATATTCTTAACACATGAAAATACAACTTGAGAAACAACTTCCTTTAAGAGGTTTGTTTGTTCTCCTTGTAGGAATGTATTTCGTTTCTTTCTGCTGAAAGTTGCTGAGAAAAGAAATCATGCCTTCAGGTAATTTACTTTCCCCCCAAAAAATTATTATTTTTTTTTAATTGCTGAATGTCAGGATGCTTTAATTTGTTCAGTGATTCAATAAATGACATCACTGTTCCCATTAAAATCTTGGGATGGCTATTTAATGCATCTTTTATGTACACAAGAAAATCAATTTATCTGGGATAACTTGCCATTTCACAGTGAAGCTGATTTTTCCTTTACCTTGATTATTTATCTTCCATTCTGGCCTAGGTGATTGCTCTGGATATCTTAACTTTGCTTTGAAAATCTTTCAAAAATTAATGTAGTTATTAGTCTCAACATTATTCCTTGACTCTTTAGCAGATCCCTCACCTGCTAACAGCTCTGGTGGGTACTTTAGGGGCTGCAGTACTAATGTTCCCACTTACTTCCACTGGCAACGATTTTCTTTTCTGTGTAAGTTATTGTGCACTGAATACAGCCTCAACAAGCGCGCCTATTCAGAATCTGTAGTTGGTTTGCTTGAAGAACAGCGCGCAATTATTCTGAAGTTAATGGCTGGATGGAAGGTTTTGTGGAGGCTGTATGAAAATCTATTCATATGTATGAAAATCTTGCTGTTGAAGTCCAAACCCTGTAAGGAAAATGTGTACAGAGAATGGCATTCACTTTACGTCTTGACATGGTACAGCAATGTCATCCCACTGTCAGCTGCTGATGTTGATTTGATTTGAATTCTACAGAACCTTAGAAATGCTTTTATACTGCTGCTTTGACATTTTGATATCATCCTATAAAATTTCTTATACAGACTATCATTTGTTTCTTTTTCTTTACAATTTCATTACTGAGATAATTGGCTGTGATATGCTAAAAGAGAGCAAGAGTTTCTTAAACAGAGTAGCTTAACCCCTTTCAACACTCTTTAGCTGCTTTTAAAACTTATGTGTCTGTACCTAAATTAAATCAAAATTATAAATCCATATTAACTGAAGTAACTGAAGCTCAGGAAAGAAGTTTTGACTTTCTATGCTGCTCTTTGTTCTTGCCAATGTGTCTGACTGCTCAGAAGAACTAATTGTTTTGCACCGGTACCTGAAATGCATCGTTGAATAGGACCCTTAGCCTCATGTTAGCCAGACCAGCTTTTTATCTCTTGGATCCTGCTGTTTCTCTAAATATTTTTCTTTAATCTGAAGAACTTCTTTTTTTTTCTGGAGGAAGAGATTTCTGGGGAGGAATCGAAGAGTTGCTGGTGCTCAGCTGGATGCGGAGTGTTTGCAGCGCGCAGGATCAGCAGGAGGATCAGCTCTCTGATGCTGTGAGTTAAGATGGGAGGAAAAGATTATGGAGTCTTCCCTTTCCCCAGGCCTTGAACAACAATACTTTGCATTCTGCACCATCCCAGAGTGTGGTGGGATATGGATCAGTGGCTGTCCTTCCATTTCAGTTTTAAAAGCTCACCAAGAAACAGTTTGCTAGGAAACATAGTTTCTCTAAAGAACTTGACGTATTGTTAGAAATAATATCATTTTAAAGCATTGACTACATTCACTGTTGCTTAGTTTTTTCCTTCTCCCGTAACCTAGCCCCGCAAAATGAATATGATCTTAAAGATGAACACTTTTTTTTCTTCAGCAGCACCTGTGGCTTCAGTCTGCTTATTTGGGTTTTTGCATGATATCAGTTGCTGAGGTTTTGGTGTGCCTTATCAGGGTATGAAATGAAATTCAAGGTTTTGGCTTGGATGTATGAATACCCTGAGATCTAATTTCTGGAAAGACTACTCTTTTTCCCTCCATAATGCTGCTGCTGTGGGAAGTGGCAGAGATGGCCAAGCAAGTGCCCATCTTAGGGCAGTTTGTCATCTTCCCATTGAATTTTATAACCTTCCTGGTGAGCTTCAAAGTCTTATGTTTTCCCAGGGCCATGCAGAGGGGGTTGACTGGCTGTTTACTTCACTGGGCTACAGGTCAGGAACTTCTTGAGGGTCCTGGTCTTCCATGGTGTTGAAAGCCACGATGCTTTGTTGTGATGCAAAAGGTGTATTGATGGAGTCTGCACCAAGTGTCTCATGTCAGATATGAAGCCTGAGATTCTCATGCAGTGTCTAAAGCAGTGAAGAAGCAGAGGTTGTTAATGTGTGGACCTGAAAATAGGAGGTGTGCACGTGCCTTTCTTAGGCACGAGGCTTGGGGTAGGAAAAGTGCCCATGAACCCTCACCACGCAGTAGTGCCATCAGCTGTCTCTCTCTGGGTACAGGAATATGAGTAAAATACCTAGTGAGCTGGATGGCAGTAAGGGTCTGCCGGCTGCTGTGTGGAGGATGGGACATTGTGCAGCTTAAAGGGAGGAAACTGTAATGCAGTGGGAAAGGATGGAGGTGGCACGGGACACAGAACTCAAATCGTCAAGTGCAGGCTCGGCTGTAGCAAAGACTTACCTTAATTTTTGTCCAATACTTGAGCCCACCCAGAAAAGACCCTTTCATGAGACTTGAAAGTGTTTCACTGCCTTATGATTAATTAAAAAAAAAGTGCTGTTCTGCTAAAACACACCCTCTTCTTACAGGACATATGTGATATTAATTTATGCTGATGAGAGAAAATATTTGTTTCTTGCTTTGAAAACAAATTCTGAGATTGTGTGATAGAGGTCCCTTTTTCTAGGTGTGTTTTCTCAACTGAAAACTGAAATTGTGATAAACTTTCTGGGAGAATATTTTCTGAAAAGCCTCCCAACTGTATTTTCTTTTCCATTCCTCCCCAAAACAAAGCCACAGAGACTTGGTTTGCTTGGCTGGGATTCAGCTCAGCCTTTGATTTTTTAGGCATTTACATGAAGCCAGCACTTATGAGTTTCATTCACACAGTTAAGTGCCCTAAGGAGTGGTGAAGGAGTATGTCCATCCACTGTTCATCTTCTGAATGCATGAACTGTCCCTTACTATTGGTTGTGTAGGTTGGAGAACACTAATATGCTCATGCAATCTACCATGCTTTGTATAGCCAAACCCTTCCATGCTTCTGCTCCTTGAATTTAGGACACAGCCTGTTCCTGAGAAGAAAATTGATGTCAGACGAAAAGGCAATGGTGTCTGCATCCTGCCAGAGCTTCTTGGTTTGCACAGCAAGAGGCCAGGAAACAGTGCTTATTGCAGATCTGAAGAGAGTTCTATGCAGCACAATCCTGTTAAAAGCCTGCCAGAGTTTGTGATGTGGCTGTTAAGGAGTATAAAGAGCAATCCTGAGGAGTAAACTCTGGGAACTGGTGATGTTAAATTATAAGACACAAAAGAGAGAAATATTTTGCCTATGATTTCCACAGGTGAGTCTTGCTGCTGTCTGTGGCTCTGCCCCTCATGGCTAACCCCATCCCTTCTCCCAACAGCATCCTTGCACTGTTTCCTACGTCCTGAGCTACATCAGGGAGGGAAACTGATGCAAAACTAACTGTCCCTCTTGCTGCGCCCCCTGCTGAAGTGCTGTAACTCCTGAAACCGAAGCCAGGGTGCTGCCAAAACCAGCCTGCGGCCAGAGGGGCCAAGTGCTCATGCAAGGGGCAGTGGGAACTCATGAAAGCTGATAAAAGAGTGGTTTTCTATGAGTCTCAAGCTCAGTTACTGGGGCAATATTTTAGATATTAATTTGTCTACCCAAGTCTGTCTTCTAGATTTTGCTGTCTTGGAAATGATTTGGTCTCTTGATTTCTTCTCTGTAACACTACCGGAGTATCTCTCCTTTTTTGTGCTGCCTTTCCAAGATACAAAGGTTTCAGGAAAAAGGACTGGCTTTTGGCAGTTTACACAGATTCTCTAAACACCATGTGCTGACTGCAGGACTTGGAAGATTGGATTTTTCTAAGAGTTAAGGTTATCTTTTCTCTTCTGACCGGGTATAGTTGGTGTGCAGGTGCAGAGTCTAACCCAGTGCTGTCTCTTGCAGTAGAGACAAAAATATGTAAAACATCTGTGTCAATAAAAAACCCTGACAGGAATGCTTCCATTGGTGCCTGTGACTGAAGTGGCACTGTCAAAAATCACAGCCAGAGCGGGAAATGTGCAGGACTGCTGAATCCACTTCTGCCCCATTCTCAGTGGATGCAAATACCAAAGCAGCTTCGCTGAGTCTGATAGAGCAAATATTTGGAAACAGAGTTGTTTTAAGTTCTCTGAGGTGCTGCTAAATCTTGTCTTGCACAAGTTTGTTGTTTACCAGAATCCTGAGTGACTTTAAGGCTCCCAGGAGCTCTCTCACCTCTTCTGCAGTGAAGAAATTTGCAGGCAGAGATGCGCACGGGATTTCTGCCAAGAACAACTTTCCTACCTCTAGTACGTGCATGGCAGTGAGGAGAGGGCACCTGGAACACCGGTCCTTGTGCCTCTGGCTGAGGTACTAGCAGGGTTGCACTCATTTTTCTCTGACTTAATGTGCATGAGACCAATGAAAGGGAATTTCTGAGGCTCTTGTATCTGGCCCTTGTTTGCTTTCTAGGCAAATACCAGTTTCATGGGAGGGTAAACCCTCCCTTTCTTCAAAGATAGTACCCCATTTCCCACATAGCCCACTTCCTACACGTACACTGTTGGAGATCATTGTTCCAAATCTTTACTCAGCAGGAAAATGAAGCGCAGAGATAATCACTTGCAGGTGCTCCGAGGTAGTGTTGCTGCAGAGGCCGGTTCCTGACAGCAGGTCGGGCAGGGCTCAGTCATTCCTGTTACTGAATATGGCTGAAGTCTCTGGTTAAGGCTGTGACTGTGACGTAGGGAGACTCCAATGTTTTCACTTTTGCTCTTTGATGAGGATGGGTAGACAGGTAGCATTCTGCACTCTGTAAAGCTTAAATGATCAGTTTTCTTCCTCTTGTTTCTTACATGTAGTTCAGTTTCCAGAAGGAGTTTCTGCTTCTCTCCCACAGTGATGGAGTAGTTACTAAGAGTGCATTGACTGTTCTGCTGCCATGGTCCCAAAAGCTTAGCAGTCTGCAGTAGGGTGAGTATCAGTGTTTGGTGGCAAACACAGAAGCTATGAGTGAAAGGGGATGAGCTCTCCTGGTCTAAGCTCTTTTGGCTACCACAAGCCTGGATGATTATTGAGCTGTGAACTAGCACTTAAGCTGCAATTTCAGGGATTCTCAAAGCTCAGAAGAACCTTTGGTGTATGTAATGCAAATTTTTTATGCAAATGTTGCAGCTTGTGTGCTTTCTGTGCCTAATGTGGCAGTGCCCAATTATTGCAGAACCATTTCTGAATGCTAGGGGTACTTAAATTTAGGCAAACGTGCAACTGACTGTAAGACTCCTTCAAAATGATGTGCAAGAACACAAAGAGCAAGACAATTTGCTATCTTTCGTGCAGAAGTGATATAAGAGCAGCTGAGTATGTTATCCTGCTTCTCCACATGATCTAGCTCAGAGCTGAGATGTGTTGTGAGAACTCACTTCTTCCATGAGAGAGAAAAATATCTGACTGGAGAGATTTCTGTTCCTGTACATGTGTCCCAGAACAGATGCCTTTTGTGACTGTGGCATTTGATCAAGAGCAGTGCAGGGGTCCCTGTCTCCACCAGCCAGGGCAGAGTCCACCCTCAGCATACACTAAATGCCATTGCAATTGTGTGTGACTACATCTTGGTTATGTGATGTGAGAGTGAACGGGCTGCTCTAGGGAGTGCTAATATGTGGGTTACAGCTACCCTACAACATTGACCTCTGTCTCCCAGGTAAACTGATGCTTGTTCCCTCATGTAGGAACATTGTGGTCAGTGTGATGTCTGCTTGTGTCCCAGGTTTTATTATAACATCACAATTCAACAGCCTATGATACTAGAAGGAGTTCACAACTGTTCTGTACCTTGTATTGTTTGGACCTGTGCATATTGGATTTAAAGGCCTGAGAGACACCCTGCACATGACATCTGTGCACCCTCTGTCCCTGTGAATGACTGCACAGTGTGAATAAACTTGGTAGAGATCTGGGTCTCATTTGGGTCTGATTCTGTTACCATAAATTCCATGAATTATTACAGCACAAGAGAAGAAATTATGCCTAGATTTGGCTATATTTAGCCACTGGATTTGGAAATGGAGTAGTACTTTTCAAAACACAACCAATCTATCCCAGCCACTCCTGCCTCCTGCTGTAAGTAAATGTGTTGATTCTGTATGTTGATAATGCTTCTTCAAATCTGGGATATCTTTCGACTGCACCTCTTCCTCCACTGGAAATAACACATCCCCCATCCCCACCATCCCCTCCGCCCCACTCAAATTCTTTAGCTATAGGGCAAGCAGCCAGCTCCTTTTCTGAGCATCTCTTGTCTGAGGCTCCATCCAGATGCTTCGGGAGAGAGGCCTGATCAAAGCAGACAGTGCTGCAATTGAGCCTGTTCACAGCGAGCTACAGCTCTATGCTTTGATGAGGCTGGGCTGAGCTGCCAGGACAACCTCAGCAGTGACCTGGTCATCCCCTGCATCTGGGGCAGCACAAAGGACAGAGATAAACACAAACATTTGGTTGGCAGTGTGAGTAGTGGCAAGGACTTCGTTTTCTCTGAGACAAGGTTGATTTTTAATTCCTTCCTGTGGTATTATTTACCCTTTCTGATTTTCTTATCTGTAACTGTAGCAACTTGATGACTTTACTCAGCATTTCCTTGGCTGAATACTTGTAATTTGACAGTGAATGTGGCAGCAACTGTAACTATGAACTCTATGAGAGAAGTTGCATTTACAATGTGGAGAGCTTTTCTAGCTTGTGTTTAGTAAAGGTTATATTTACCACAGAACACTACAGTGTATCTCACATCCTATACACTCTTGAGAATTTTGAACTGTTATGAGCATACAGTGTTGACAGTTTACTGAAAGGTTTACTACAAACCTGTTCAGCCAGCTGAAGTGAGATGCACTTGTCCACACTGTAACCCTTATATATGGCAGTTAGAGTCATACTTTTCTTTCTACTAAATTTCTCATAATCTACAATCACTGTTACACTCAATTTTATTTCAGACAGTTTTAACAGTGCACATGAATTGAGTCTGATGGGAGGCTTATAAGAAGCTCCTCATCCCCAAAACTGCATTACCACAAGTGACTTAAAATGGTTCACATTCTTGGCAAGGTGAGCAGAGATACCCCAGAGAGCTTGAAGCCCAGTGGCAGGACTGTTCAAGCTGATGGAGGCTGATGCTAGTGGCTGATGCTGTTTAGTATGGACACGGGCATTTTGCTGTTTTGACAGTCCCTGCATCACTAGGAGGCTATGGTTAGGCATTTCTACTGCCCCTGCTACCGTTTTGGATAGAGAGAAATCTTCATGCTCTGGGATTGCAAATCTGGCTATCTGCATAAATGTTGGATTAACACACAAGTGCCCAAGGCATTGACAGGGGCAGTTTTTATCCAAAATCATAGATGCTTTCTCAGAACATGCTTACCCATTTCTCCACCTCATGAACAGGCACTGATGTTTACAATTCAGCATGTTTGACATGTGACAGTGCAGGGGGCAAGCAGCTAAAATCATACCACAACCCGATGTGGGCTACGTGACTGTCCTGGGCCTACCAAGTGTGGTGGGAAATAGAGTGAGTGTGCTTCATCAGGAGAGCTCAACATAGACATAAAAAGAAACAAAATAATCACAAATGTGTAAATCCTCATTTTTCTGAGGTCCTTTTTTTGTTTCAGCGAACTTACTCATCCTAATTTAGGCCAGAGGTGTTCCAGATAAAGGTGTTTGTGTATTCTGCTTTCCCAGTTGTTATTTACCCCCGTGTCACATTTATTACCCAAAGTTGGAGCCATCATAATTTAGAAAAAAAGAATTGGAAAAATATTTCTGATTTTTTCTTAAAAAATGAAAAAGAAATTCAAGACTCAACTAAGATTGTTTTCCTTCCCTACCAGCTTTCTGTTATGAAACACATTTACTATTTGTAAACTGCTCTGGTAAAGGGCAAGTCATGTAATTCCCGGAGAATGATGATCTCAGGATATGAAGGACTCTAAAGTGAATCCAGATGAAAAATGAGGATTTGGGAGATCTGCTTTTATATTTCCCTCCAGTTGCCAGTGTGGAATATTCCTAGGTGCTGCTTGTGCCTGTGTGTTTACTGAACTGGAGCCATGGTAGTAGCAAACATGGAACAGGAACCTTGCCTATGCGTGTAGGTGATTATATGACAAAAATTTTTAGGCAGATTTTGAGCCTTATATCTGATGCTTTCTTTCTCTGTGTTTTTTTAAATATTACCACAAGTCTGATTAAAAATACCATGACTGCCAACGATGGCCTGCCTGTTACGCTTCCTACTCCTAGCACTTCTGCACACTTCACCTTCGGTTAAGCACTGGGAAATGCAACGTTGATTTTCTCACTGAGGAACTTCGTCAATATATTGGAATGTTTTATGCGTGTGTGAGATGGGTATTGCTGCATGCAGCCTATGAGATATATATACCATAACAGGTATCTTGGCTTAAAACTGGTCTCCAGTTAACTTTGAAGAACTGATGGGCTACATTGCTACCCCTTTTGTTGCTGGAAGTGCTATGTCTTTAGAAAGTTGAAATATTCATACATTCTAAATATTAACACAATTCTATTGAAGTCACCAGTTTAGAGATGACAAAGTTGTTACGAATTTTGATACAATTTCCTTCACATTATCTATGGTTCTCTGATGCTCTGTCAGCTGCAAAGTAAGTGCAGGTGTTACTGCTTTTTAGCCCAAGACCATCTCATAGCAACATATTCCTTGGTAGCTCCACAGATCAGTTTTGGTGTTTCTTTCGTAGTGGTGTTTCTGCACTTCTCCTCTGTTAGGCTCAGAGGGCAACAGGACTGTTTGCTCTCTAGCTTTAAGCTACCATGTTCAAATAACATTTGCTTTGTCGGGATGCAATACATTCTTTGTATTGCATCCCTATGAATTGGCAGTTTGATTTTAAGCTGGTGGTGTTAATTTAAGGTTTTGGCTGCACTGGCTATGTCCTTCTTTGGCTATTGCCTTCACAGACATCAGAAAATAGGGTTTTCATTATCTTGTATTGACTCAAGGGACGACAGGACCTTCATAGCTAGGTGAAACATTCTCTGTCTTGTAATTTCCATGATTTTTCTTTATATGTATTAAAGTTTTGGGTAATATTCCAGACTTGTTTAGTTTTCCAGGTGCTGGACTTTGTATTTTTTCTTACCTTTTCTTTCCGCTCACTTATTTTCTGTGGTCTTTTTTTTTTTTTTCTCTCCAATATTTGTATTCCCATGCAGGAGAGCATTGAAGTTCATTTGCGTATCACTTTCTACTCAGGAATTTTCTTAGATATAGCAGGCAGGTGTCTAGTTCCTGCTGAGGTCTCAGTCACCTACTGATATGTTTAAGCTTTTATTTGTGTGTGTTCCTAAACAGCAACTTCTATTTAATTTTTCTGAGAGGAATCCCCTTTCATTAACTTGCTTTATTTGGTAGATGAAACCACACACGCTTTGGTGGATGATGAAGTGGTATTATAAATGACCGATGAGACGTGAAACTTTTTGCTCTTTACTGCTTTTGTCAGCACGAAGTAAACACAACAGTCAGGCTTGGTCACCCAGACAGGAGCCTGGTGTGGAGGGGAAAGTCATAGTTCACATCTGTGTAGCTCATCTCTTCCCCCACCAAAGCAGGATGAGCCCTCCTGCTTATTGTGGTCATCCCTGTCTCACTGCAGTTTCCAGAACGATGCTGGAAAATTGCCTCTGGGAGGGTTGACGAATTTGGGTCCTGTTATTAAATCCACACTGGAGCAAGGGTTTTCAATGGTGGTGCATGGTCCTCTGGGTAGGAGTGTTTGGTATGCGTTTTGGAGGTAAGGTTGGATTCTGGATCCTGACGCAGGTTGTTCAACATTCTGTATAAGACATTAGTGGTTTTAAATGATTTTTTGAATCTTGCAGCTCTTGGTTAATTTTGTTAGACCATTATTATATGAGTAAAATACTGAACTCACACTCAGCAAAATCTAATTAAAAGTATTAGGAGATTTGTATGAGCATTATAAGAAATCACTGAGGATAAATTTACATTTAGCTTGTTTCCACGCTAGTTTCACAGTCCAATTCATCCTGATATTGCATTCTTAGGCAATATTTCAGCACAGCTAAAAGCCTCTACAGCTTGATTTGGCACGTCGTGTCTACGGCATGAGTATGGTAGTACAAAGGGTACAGACATGCTCCAGCACGCCTGCAGAGAGTTAAAGCTAGTGTTGTGCAAAAGGAAGCAAACAACAGCTTGCTTCTGAGTGTAAACTGGAGCAGCTGTGGAGTGCAGCAGCACCCTAGCCAGTTTATCTGGTTATGGGCAGTGGATCCATATGGTAGCATTCAGCATGAAATTCCAAGTCTGACATTCTTAGTAGGCTTTAAAAGGTAGTATTTGGGAGTTGGGGGCAAGATGAGATAGGATCCAGAGGGAAAGCTAGAACCACACCAGGCAAAACAGAAGTAAATGAGAACTACCCTTCACCATTGGAGCGTGATGTAAAATTAGAGTTCGAGAAAACTGTTCATGCTGTGTTTCAAGTAACTGGCCTGGCTGCTTCATAGTAGTTTGGTGAGGGTGTGATCCTGCACACCAAGACTTTTCAGGAGCAAGGTTTCTGGCAGCAGCAATATTTAACTGCCAGGGCTGCAAAGTGGAGTGGAGGCAGATCTGTGTGGGGAGTGGGAGAGAGGGGCTCAGCTGTGGAGTGCTGCAGGTATCCATTTGTCTCTGTGCTTCATCCAAAAATCTCATTTATCTGAAGATAGGGATGTTGTCCAAGTGGTATAAATGGTTAGATTTCAGTGCATGAATAATGTGGAAAGACTACTTACAAGCTGGCAAAATGCAGGGCTTGGATGTGGTTACGGAGGGTGTGGAGTGGCACAGTAACACTGGCCTTTCCCTGACATAGTCATTGGAGGTTGAACATGGAGGATTAGGGGTGCTTGCTTTTCTCTGCCTGACAGCTATGACCCCAGGATGCTGCTGAATGCTGACTCTTAACGGTCCTTCTCTTGGCACCTGGTGTCCATCAGTAAGAAACCAGGCTGCTCATCACTTGGTAAGTATACTGACCCTGGTGTAATTAGGGTGTTAATATTCTCACTCACCACTGCCTGACAGGGGAAAAAATGGAAATAAGTCCCATATATTTAATTTTAAAACTATGGACCGGTAAATGACATCTGATGTTCTGGCCTATTTGTCCAGTACGGTGCAAAAAGACCTGTCATCCCAGGCCTCTTTAAAATCACTGAGAGCATCTAGAGGGAGGTGAAGGGGCAGGGCAGGGTGAGAGGATGCCTGGAGGAAGGTTAGGAGGCTTGATAAGTACTCCTCTCCCACCACAGTGTAGCAACACCAGGTCTGTCTCCATTTCGAAGGGATGGTGTTTCTAAGCTTGCCAGCTACAGGCTTTGGCTTCTACTGGTGCTATCCATGCTATGGAAGTGGGTGAGGAGCGGGAAACACGTAAGGAGTTTTTACCATCTCCTTGAGAGATGGAGAACAGGGCAAAGTGTGAGCTGCTCTGGGCCACTGAGGGCCAGGAGCAGAGAGCTGGCATACATAGTCTGCAAGTCAGCAGTGTGAGAACTGAGGTGTCCTCTTACTGGAACTTCTGCTCAATGTCTCCCTCAGCAGAAGGACTCACTCTGATATATCTTCTTGTGGGAAGGCAGAACCTTGATGTAGATGCCTGCTGGTTGTTAACAAATGAGTGCTCCTTACAGAGAGATACTTTTGAAGGTTACTTCTCCCCTCCCACCCCATTGATCCAGATTTGCTGCACTGGCCAGTAAGGGGGATCAAGAGGAGAAGCAGCAGCAGCACAAGGAGGGAAATGCAGATAAATTTTCCTATAAGCAGTGATTTACTGCATGAAAAAAACAGCTGATTACCCTTTTCCTGGGGCACTGGTAAACGCTTCTTTTGTGACCCTCTTACCGATCCCTTCCATATAAAACGTTTCTTTTACCTGCACTGTATTAAATAACAGTATTTAATCGAGTCTTTCTAATGTCTGAGCTGGAACTAGGGCAGGGAGTTTTCCAGGAAAAATGGGAAACCCTTTCTAATGTGATTATTGCTTGTGTGAGCCATCTCAGGAAGGGGGGAGGAAGGAGAGCATGAACAGCAGTAATATGGTCTTTAGCAGGTGTCAGGGAGAGCAGAATCTAATGAGAATCATAGAAACACTTGAAAGATTTTTAACTCCATACAGGATTTGTAGGAGCTGATGATAGGAAACAGTAGTGACTCAACTGACAGTTAAAGAGCTGAAAGGAAGCCCTTCGGATTAAATAAGATTTAGGAAATAAAAGGATTAGGGCTGGACAAAAGCTAGATTTAGGGGTTTATTTAACCAGCGCAGTGTGGCATGATGGGATGTGGGGCATCAGAAGGGAGATGAAAGACAAAATGAAAAGACCAATGCAGGAGGTAGTAGGGAGGAGAGGAATCAGCACATCTCCAAAAACCCTTCACAAATCTTCTTATAATTGAAAATGGCACAAAAAAAAGAGAGTAGTTTTCATTAGCAAGCCTGGCTTCTTTACATAGTAACAAGAAGTGAAACAATGAGGAGAAATCTTCTGTGATGGTGTCACAGCTCAAATCCTGGCCACAGGAGAGAAGAGCTTGTTATCAGCCTACTTATGCTTTCAGATTAGAAATCTGATGAGGTAAAATAAGATTGATGTAAAACTATCAGCCTATTAGATTATAATTCATTGTTCTTTCAAGCAGCAACTGCTGAAGGACCATTCTCGTTTAAGTGGTTTCCATTTGGAGATCTAAAGGGAAGTTTATGGTAGTCATAAAAGTTAGGGATATGCACGTGTTGGTGGAGACACAAGTGTAGAACTACTCCAGGCAGCATCTGTCGCAGGAGTATTTAATCTTGTGGCTAAAAAACCAGGACGGTTGTGTTTCCAGAGCTCAATCAACTTAGCTGCTGGCTGAATCATCTGTAGGTGACAATTTGTACTAATACGGAAGTATAGAAAAAGGGGGTACAGTAAAGAATCTGACTTGAATAGATCAGTTGTTCATTTAGAGACTCCTCCAAAGTCTACTGAACATAGCAGACTGACTACCAGTGGGTTTGTGTCTGACCTTAAAACAGCGTAGTCAGGTAATTGCGGATGCTTTTGGCTTCTAGCAAGTGCTATATGGAGAAAACATCACCTCTTCTCTTCCAAAGATGCTGTTTCTCTAATCTCCAGGACAGTTACGAACACCTCTATTTTGACGGAGGCTATCAGAAGAACATATATACCTTCTTTCTCCTCTTCAGATCTCCAAAGTGAGGTATAGGTGCAAAAGGCAATGTATTTTGTGGTCTTATTTTACCAATAGGAAGATTTCTTACAATCATAGATGTTTGTACCCGGACTAGGAAGGTTTATTACACCTGGCGGATGTTCAAGTTAAAGTAATCCAGATTTCTCCTGCCCAGAAATCTTTCTGGAAAAATGTTAATGTAGAAATGCTCCTTCAGATGATATTTTCTTTTAATTTGTTCTGTTATTATACTGATACTAGAATGCCAATAGGGGTAGAAAATAGCTAATAGGGTTAACAACAACAACAACAAAATGTTAGGAGAGTACTTTATTAATGTTTCTTGGGAACTCTTTATATGGTATTTCATGGTTTGGTCCCTAGGATGGCCTAGAGTAGTTTTTTCCCTAAACATTGACCTGAATAAGAAATCTAGATTTAAATAATGGATTTAAATTTTATTTTTGATTGCTTTTTATCTTTCATACTGCTCTCTGTAGAGAGATGTGTGTTCCAGTTGTTTGTCTTTAGTTGCAAATGGCAGCTTGACTATAGAGGGCATGTAAGAGAGATGTTATTTGTTCAGCAAAATGACTTTCAATATACTGAATAAAGAAGAAAATATTTTTTTTAATTACCCTGTTCATTTATTTTATTATTGATTTTTTCCAGTTGAATGAAAACAATTAAAACTTGTTTCTGTTAATAAGCTGGTCACCACATTATTAATACAAAAGTAGTATGGTCCCTATGCAGATGTGATCGTCAAAGGTACTTAAATGTCTGCTTGGATTTTTCAAAACACCTTGTTGGATGAAGTGTCTAATAACTCATGATGTCAGGGAGCATAAGTCAGCATCTGTAAGTGTTTAGGTACCCTTGAAACTGGGGGTTTCAAAGTTTGCTTTAAATAACTCTCCTGCAGGCCTGGACTCCTTGTGTCTTCCCACTTTCAAGCAAATGCAGTCAAGGGGCAGAAGTGTCACTCTTCAGACCACCCTGCAGCATAAGTCCTTCCTAGCCTCTGAGCTCTGCAGTCTTGATTATACCACGTCCTTGCTTTTGAGGGCTTGATTTTATGGCCTGAATAAAGCCCACCCCATAACAGCAAGCTTTGTTCATATATACTTCAGGAAAAGGGTGGGTCTGTTGGTTTAATGGATTTGTTTTGCCCCATCTTTTTTAAAAAACATGATGTATACCCATCAAATCCAGTTTCAGGGCACCCACGTGACACCCATGAGATACTTGGTGATTTCTTGTCTAATGGAGACGACTGGAACTTCACAATGGCTAATTTTTCAGTGGATACATTGGTTGCCATTGAGGTTTCTGTTTGTTTTTTTCAATCTGAAATCCATTATCTGTCATGGGAAATGTTCTTTAGGATGAGCAACATTAGGAAAATGTGTTAGAAAAAAGAGAGCAAACGAGGGTATTAATACAGGGAAGTCTTGGGCATCATATTAAACAGTGCCACTATATGCCTATACATACTACATGAATGATTTCTTTAGTCGTTATTTCAGAACATCCTGGAACATAAATACATGTATATGATAATTTATTCCAAACTTCAAAAAGGTTCTATCATTACTTTCTTTTAAAATTACACTTAATTTGAGTGTGTTTCTGCACCACTGTCTTCCCTTGGTTTTGTTTCCCTTTCAACTAGAGTGGAAAAAATGTTGAAATATTGTTGTGGTGGACTTAAAATTCCTCAACCAGAACAGAAACCGCTTTTGTGCTAAGCCACAACAGAATACTTTTCTGTTGTCCAAATATCTCCTTGGGGACAGCCTTCACACATAAACATTCTTTCCTCACCAGCAACAGGGGCTTACCTGGCAGTTCCCACTCTCTGTGTTCCTATCAGCTCTCCTAACCCAATGGTTGTTGCTAACGTAAGATGAAAGGAGCTCATACCCCTCTCAGACACTATCCAGGAATCTTTCTTTCAGCCCCAAAATGAAACTGGCAGAGCAAGAAACTGACTGTTCCATGCCAGTCGCATATTATAAATAGCCACAAAATAAGAGGGCTAGGGAAAATTAATGTATTTTTTCTTATCTGTGGTTTATTCATTCTCCAAACACAGTTTTTCTCCAGGTGATACATGTGGTTTCAGCTCAGAAAACTTTTGATGTCAGCTTGGGAAACTATAGCGTATAAAGTATAAGACTTCAGACCTGATGATCTTTAAGGTCTTTCCAACCTAAATGATTCTACGATTCTATGATTCTTTTCCTGCCCAGTTTTGTTAGTAGACATTATACATAAAAACTATTTTTTCTTGTGTTCCACTGTGGTAAGCAGCAGAGAGGTGGAATGCTGAAATTCCAGCTCAGATGGGCTGGCTCTCTACATAAAGGCATCAGATGAAGCTTCTTGAACTCAGACCCTCTCTTACATGAGGTCATTGTGTTGATTGTCTCAGGCCTCTGATCAGCTTTGATGTGAGCTGCAATATTTCTATGATCTCAGCCTAAGGATAAGCTGGTGGCTCGGAACTCAGCAGTGGTTAAACATGAACATAAACAAAGTGGAGATTTGCTTTCTGCCAGACGAGGTCACTTTCAAGTGTACCCACAAACTCATAGAAAATTGATATCTTTGGTTTATTGCAAATATGTAATAGTACCAAAAGAAACAGTGATCCAGGCAAAAAAATATTTAATGCTTACCAGCTCACATACCTTGACTCTGTGATTTCAGTCTGCGGAAGAGATCAGACTAACTCTGCAAATACTGGTGGAGGGCTTTTAATGTATTGTCAGCTTCATTTCTTACAGATTAAAGGGTTTCTGCACTACCTATTTAAGCCCTTCATCTTGATTTTTTTTTCTTGAGTAAGTTACTAAAGTCAAATTTATGGGGAATTAGATCATGTATCAAATGTGCATATGTAACTCGATAGACACATTTCTCCTTTTTTTATGTCCTTGTGGGTATTTATTTTATGTAACTGAAGGAAGTTACGTCTAAACTCTCAGCAGTTCTTAAATGTCTGAAGCGTTCAGCTGCTGCATTTTGGAGAGCAGATGGTTTGTCTGCATCTATTGAAAGACAGTATCCTGTGTTTTGTACTTTCAAGACAAGGGAAGAAGGAAAATGTAAGCTTACATAAAATATGGTGGCATGGAAGGGACTGTTTAAATGTTCTTAAGTACCGTCATCAGTAATTATACCAAACTGGGCACACCAGAGGGAGATAGTGCAGAGGAAGTGTTTCTGTAAAGACAGAGAGTCTTATAAAATGTTTTAATAGTCAACTTGAAGAATCAGCCTTACTCCTTGGCCTAAGTCTAAGCTGAACATACAGCTGTAAACATTGGAGAGAGGTTTGGTTTACTTTTCTGTGTCTCTGTTTGCTGTGGGGAGCCGAGCAGCACATTCTAGCACTGCTTTGATGTTTAGCAATAGGGTTTATCTTTTAGCATTTTGATTAAGTCATGAAGATTCCCTTTGGGGCTGCAGTTATTGAAGAGTAAAGTTAAAAGGTGTGCTCAAGTTGAAACCTGCTGAAGCTGCTTTCCTTGTGTGTCCACTGTAGGAGGAAAGACCTTTTTGGGAGCAATTCTTCCAAATGATAATTAAAGCTATGAAGCTGCCAGTGCAACCTCTTAAAATCAAGACAGTTTTGAAATGGTAATGTGTTCGCTGTAACAGGTAATGGTAACATTACATCTGGGCTTCTTCAGGATGAGTCACACACTTTTCCTCTTTTCTAATTCTGCAGAGACTTGGCACTTCTGTGTGATGAAATCCATATACTGGCTGTGGTTACAGGGTGGAACAAAACACAGAGCAGATGAGGAGATACAGGTCAGTATGTTCATCCATAGCTGTTTGCCAAGATGACACGGATCCAGAGGAATGTTTGAATATCATCCAGACATTGTCATTCCTGAATATACATCCACTGAGATGACCCTAGAGAATACACACCTGGTTTTTACTTAACGAATTGTAAAAGAGGATACCAGCTCAAAAGTCCTGAGACAGGGGAAAATTTTCAGACAGGTCAATGCTATTGCTAAAATATCCTGAGATTTGTGGTACAATAGGTTGTATTTTTGATTTTGTTAAAAAAAAAAGAAAAAAGAATCTGCTCAAAGAAAGAAGGCAGAAAAATTACAAAATTACTCCACGTTTAACATTTTGATGAACAAAACCAAGACCTTTCTTGTTTCTTTCCCTACTTGTATGCTTTTTGTTTTAATCTTACACAACCAACAGCTAATTTTTGGAAGTGATTTCTGCAATGTATGATATTCCCTGCAACTATTAGGCCCTTTAACTGGAAGGTGATGCTTACTCTGATTGCACCACTGGTTTGCACTGCTTGGTTTGCACTGTTTGCATTGCTGGTTTGAACTGTTAATCTCAGGTTTCTGAGATTAACAGTTCAAGATTTTGTCCTCCATACGGAGTGACTTTGAAATAGGGGGATAAAAATACATGTACTAAGCAAAAGTATTTCTACTTAGGTGTCTGGGAATATTCCACTTCCTAGGGTTTGTTATGGTACAAACCCATTTGACATCTAGTCTAAATTTTGCCTTTCTTACTGTTGTCACTATTTCTAGCTGTTGCTTCTTTACTATCCTAACTTGTTATTCTTCTGCTAGCTGTTTATTTCTAACAGATAATTGTAGCTGGTTAACGTACATCCTCCCACTCATTGCTCAGCTAAGCTGTACACACAGCAGCTACTCCTTCCAGCTACTTAAGGTTTTCCTTGGTTTCTCATGGCTTCTAATATGTCTATGTTTCTGCAGAGCTGACTGAAGAATCCTGAGAGTGGCAATTTGTTTTAAAGAAAACCATACCAAATCAAAACCAAACCAAAAACCTCACAATCCTTTTTTGATTAAAGATATTTATTATTATCAGTGTTATAGCTCGTGGGGCCTCATTGTTCTGGAAGTCTGCAAAACAAAATGAAAGGCCATGCTCTATGGAGCTATTGCTCCTGTGAGGAAATTCTTCAAAAAGGGAAAGAACCAAAGCCCAACACTTTACTCAACAGATAGAACAGCCACTGCCAAAATTGTTGTGGTAACTGGTGGCATTCAACAGGTGCAATACCTCTCTCTCTGCTTGGTTGTTTTTTCCATCCCCTCCATAGTCTTTACTAAATGAGTTTTCCATGAATCAATTCGGTAATTGTAGGCATATTTGAATTTCACTTCACAGTTTGGCTGTGGCTTCCTTTTGTGCCAGGAGCTTCTGCTTAGTTTAAAGCTCACAGGAGCTGGCAGCTTTTTGTTAGAACCAGTTGACAATGGATGCCGAGGCAGACAGACCATTTCTAGACCAAGTCTGCATGCAGCAGTACAAAGCAAGATCTGGTCTCATGGCTGGATACTTCCTTGGAAAGTCCAAGGAAGACGTGGCATGATGCAATGGTAGGAAGAGCAGCCACCTTGTCCCAGTGAGACCTGGAGCACTGAGAGGGCTCCTCTTCCTGCAGATGGGGATGGGAATGGTGGCTGCCTTCTTGAGATGGCAACATAGCTAGCAAGAGCTGCTTCCCTAAGCAGCTGAGGTCCATCCTGTGGCACTGCAGCCAATGCTTCAGTGGCTTGGGAGTTCTACTGAGATGGAGATCAGGCTGTGGGGATGCAGTTCTTTGTGTGACCTTGGAAATGGTGCAAGGAGGCATGGCTGGGTGAGCCTAACTGAGAACTGCGAAGAGTGCCTGTTTCAAAGGGTATAGTCAAGCTGAAGCTACATGAGACTGACTTCTGTTTCTTCCTCTTATGGTTATGTTCATCTGTGGAAATGCTAACGTGGAGATTTGAGGAAGAATAAACCATGGGCAAAAGCAATAATCAGTCTTAAAGGGCTTTTAAAAGAAAGGATGAGTAAGCATCCAGTATAGTGGAAAACACTTACCTGGGTAAGACAGTGTCCAAGAAAAGATGAGGGATGATTTCTTCTGTCACTTACAGCAGTTAATGTGTGTATGGATAAGCACCACAGTTAGCAGCAGCCTGGCTGTAACACACAGGGTCCTGTAGGAAGAAAACTCTTGGGTTAAACTTCCAAGCAGTCAGTTAGGTTTTGTTCTCCAAACATACCTAGATGTAGGGTTTGTGATCTCCTGCAAAATTGTGCAGTCTTCATGTATAACATACTTCTCCAAAAGTTTGCTATTGAGAAGCTGTAATTATTTCTTCTGGTGGGAACATCAAGGTAGACATTCACACCGAAGTAGTGCTGCTGTTTCGGCGTTAAGTCGGTAAAGGTGCAGGACAATACTCAGAAGCAAAGCTGCAATTTTCTCCAGCATTTTGCTGCTTCCCTTCATTGCATGTCTGGGAGAAGTAAACAAGATCTGACGCATTTATATTGAAAACACTTTTGGCAAAGTTGGAAACTCTCAACTGCAGATGCTGGAGGTAAACACAATGCCTCACATTTCTAGCCTACTGCATATGCAGGGCTCTATCTGCCTTCAGTCTCAGCACTGTTTTGGCTCTCAGATCATTAGGTTCATTTTGTTCAGCCTTCAGCAATGTGGCTCCCAGATGTGTTTTCCGGTATTTCATTTATAACTGTGAGGAATCTACAGAATCAAGTCACTCTGTGTCTCTCTTTTTTTTTTTTCCTGGCATTGAAGTTCTTTGAACAGGACATTCCTATTAACATCAACAGTCAAAAACCTAAATAAAACAAAAAAACTCTGCCAGGTTTTCATTCTCATCAGGAAGACCTTTAAGTTAGAACTTCAACACACACTTTTGTAGAAATATTTGCTGATAAAGCTTTAGGTTTTTTGTTTGCCACTACGCTAAAATAGTTTTCAGCTGAAATCTTGTAATCATATGCAGCTTGCCTTGTCAATCTTCAGGTTTGTATTGGTATCAGTGGTGTAGCTATAATAGTTTTGGGATGCAAATGGTTTATTTTATTATACCAACTTATGAAGTTGAGAAAAAAAATGAGCTGGAGGAAGGCTTGCATGCCTGAAAACTTGTCTGCTTTCTCCCGCAATACGGACTTGAAAGATATTATTTCTCTTACAAATCTTGCCTTCCTTTGTAAGCATATGGTTGAATAATGGTTGAATAATTGTTTTCAACTATTGCTTGGATAAATGGTTTCTAAAGAATTGGGGCACACAAATGTTCCTTGCTAAATTATCTAAAGGTGATTTCTTAAAAGAAGTGATTTTCTCTCTAAGTTTATTTCACAGATAGACACAAATGCTTTTTGCCCTATGTATTTCTAGGCCACTTTTTGAACCATGGAATAGTTGTTCTTATAATTTTGCATAGCAAAAATGCATGAACTTGTTTTGTCTAAGTCATTTTGAAAACATGTCACTATGTCTGACTTCAAAGTGCCTGGTATATCTAGATCAGAAAGGCAGTGAATTTGAAATAGTAATTCATGCATCTCAGAGCACTGAGGAAAATTAAAAAAGGAGGCTGACTAAAAGATCAGAAAAACATAGCTCAGGCAGGATTGTGGGTGTTTGAGTCACTTTCTTTTTAAGATTGATTTCGTTTCACAGGGTCTTCCTATACCTTCTGCTGCCAAGAGAAAAAAACACAAGCACATTTTACTTTTGCATGCTTTGCATGTGCAGACCCACCAGTTAGATCCTAAAAGACATTCATGAACTTTGCAGCAGGCAGCTAGTCTGATCTTGCCTGCACATAGTTTTAATTGCAGTATCTAACAATTGGTTTGTACTCTAAAGCATGGGGTATACCTTCTTTTCCCAAAGTATTGCTGTTAATGGTGACAACTTTGTGTATCTTCCGTATCCGTATCCCAGTATTTGAATCTGGGTTATTGCCTCAGCATCTCCAGCTTTTGGGACAGTGTGCTCCTCATTTTAGTCCTGTGCATTATGGAGAAGAACTTTGTTTAGCTACCTTGGATATTTAGCTGTGTTTCATTCCACTGACTGCAGAGTCCGGGGCAGAACGAAGAAAAGCCTCATCCTGTCTTCTCAGAACATACTATATTTTATATACTTCCATTAAATCCCAAACTATGCACCACCTTTCTAAGGTTAGAGATTCCAGGCTTTACAAACCTGCTTGAAAGGAGAAGCTCTGCCTCTTGGCTAATCCTACCTCTACGCTGCAAGGCCCTTGCTGAGGTGGTTGTCCCTACCCTTCCATATGAAGTCCAACATTTCCTCAGCTCTTGGCTGCCATTGAATGAGAGGCTTTCTCCAAGCTCCCTAACATGTCTCACACTCTCTCAAACTGCAACAGTTGTCAGGACTCTGTTAGGTGTAAGACCAGGTTATATTTAATGTTTTGTATTTCAAAAGGGTTTTTTTTTCTGTTTTACATTTGGTTTTAGCATTGTGTTTCTGGTTTTCATTACCTCATAGTATGTTCTGGACTGGATCAACCCCTAAAAAAAACCAAATCACCTGTCAGTGCTGGCTGGTACCTTCCCCACCTTTTTACAGATATTACAAAGGTATTTATTAACCAGTGCACCATTTCAAGGCTCTGACTGATGACTGCTGCATAGAGAATTAATTACTTGATCCTATCCTTTGTTTTCTAGCCTGTTTCTGATCTAGCACCAATTCTCTGCCTTTCTCCCATAGATGCATAACTTTTCTATGGCTCCTTGAAAAGACATTTCAGTTTTTGCCTCCACTGCACACCAGAGCAGGGTCCCAATCACCTTCATAAAGACAACATTTTAGGCCAACTAGTGTGACCAACAATATGAAGTGTTGTTTTCAAAAAGGCTGGAAATCCAATAGATGTATTTTCAGACTTGCCAAGCAGTCAGCTGAAAAATATGTACAAAAATTTGCTAAAAAAAAAAAGTGAAAAAATCAGTATATGACTTAAAAAAAATGCTGAATGAAATATTGCATTTCCCAATTCTGAACATTTACTATTTTAAAAGATTGGGATATGCAACGGCAGAGCCTCATGAGGTTTCTAGTTATGTAGCCTCAAGTCATTATTCTGCCATATGAGTAGCTTTAACTAGGCTGACTTAATCTTCTTTGAGGCAATGTAAAACCCACTCTGGATCTAAGTATTTTCATTCTTATATAATTTTGTTTAATTTTTTCTATGTGTGAAAAGACTGAACTGTTTATAGTAGGGTAGGGAAAGGAGAAAGGGTTTTGTGTTTAGTTTTCTTTGACCAGCTTCTAGTTAAGCTTTCAAGTGCTGTTAAAATCTAATGTACTCCCCAAGGCCTTGTTCTGTGTATTATTATCTCTAATCATCTCTGCTACAGTTTTCACGGAAGTGCTAAACCCCTTTTACCACCACTTCCCTGGCAAGACTATTCAAAGCATGAAACTTTTCATGAACTACAAATCCAAGACACTTGTGAGGCTTTCACAAAAACTTGGCGTTTAAATGACTGTGTTAAGTCCAAAAGCAATTTTCAGATCTGCAGTATATAAAATCAGCCCTCTAGCTCCTTGTAAATATCAGCACAGAAAGAGGACTGTGAAAAGTCAATTGTCCGTGCCATAATTAGTAGAAGAAAGTAAATGGATATGAAGGGCCAGAAAGTAGGTTTACAGAGCAGAAAAGGTCTTCAAACTTGTTTTTTCTTCCCAAATTTTATACAAAATTAAAAATTACTGTAAATTTTGTATGTTTGTGAGTATCATTTTTGATAAAGATATTCACTCTACAATAACTAAAATGTGACTCTGTGTAGAACAAAGCATGTCATTTTACCCGTTTTCTATACCAAAATTTTCAAGTTCACAATTTGCAAAGGAGAAAAGTGTTCTTCCTCACAAGGAAGAACAGTACAATCAGATCCTAAAGAAAAAATGCAAAGCTATGGGATTTTTTTACCTTTTTAGAACTGATCTTAAATTTCAGGTTAGCAATGGATCTGGAGCTTTTGGTGTTTTTCAACGCAGTCTCTTTCTCTCACCCTTCTTCTAAACATGAAAAATAGACACAGAATCAATTTCTGATTACACTTGACTGTGACAAAAATCTCAAATAGTATAAGTCTATCTGGTGAAAGGGAGTACATATAAGACCACAGCTAAGACCTAACTGTTTTTATTGGATAGGTGGATGGCATGGGAAGAATGCATGCAAACAAAGTTCAGCATATAGCTGTCACTCCAGCTCTGGGTGGAGCAAACACACTTCTACCTTAGTGAACTTAGAAACATATCAACAGAACCTTTGCTTTTCAATATCCATAAACATCTCTCAATCTATGGAACTGTGTAAATGCCATAGAAATCTCATTCTTGACATTTGATTGATGCTAGATATGAGCTCCTTCTTTACTAAGGTTTTTGTGAGAATCAGATGGATTGATCTCAATCATACTTGTGCAGACAGAGAAATCAATGCTAAAATTATTTTAAGTCCCCAGGGAGAGAGGGAAGTTACCAAATGCTTATGAATTAGTTTTGGGGTCTGGACTTGGCAGGCGTGAAGAGTTTGCCAGTTAATGGCTTTAGGAATTCGTTCTGTGAGACTGTTCTTAAAACTTGTGCTGTATTCACACACCATGTCAATTAACCATTATATAAACATCCAACACCTCAAATGTGCATGTAATTATTTTTCTCTCTTAACACTTCCGGGTATGGGGAACATTTGTGTGGTTATTCTCTGTGCTTCACTGAGGGCAGAAATGAAGATCAGTGAGTTTGCCCTTGCACAGAAGTCTGTGGCAGGACAGGAGGCTGAGCCCAGTTCCTGCATCCCAATTTGGTGGTGATCACACGACCAGTGCACCTCTCTGCAGGTATTTTCCATACCTCACTCCTACAGTGGGAATGATCCTGTAAATTTGAATGTTGTGGTTATCCAAGGTAAGATCACTGAGAAAGAACTATAACTTTTTGCATGCACCTTATTTGTCAGAGATAGCTTCACAACTCTCAGGCTGCCATATAGATGTCAATAGACAGCTTGACATGCATCAATTCAGAGGCCAGCACACCTGCCTACTTGACAACCCCCTCAGAGAATCAGTGAGTCTTGGAAGTTTTACTTTGCTATTCTTCCATGGATAAGAGGTGTGAGAGATGCTACTGTACAAATCTGACAGTAAAGAAAAAAGTAGCTTCGTTCCTCAGCAGTGAAATTTGAGCGGTTGTGGTAATTTACAGGAATTGTAATCCCTTGCTATTATTTTTGCTTTGGAACAAAAGCATGAAAGATCTTCTGTTTCCTTGAGGTCATAAGCCAGATTGCAAAATAAGAAAGTTATCCATGGCAGATAATAATTCAGATATCAATACCAACTTTTATCTGTCATGTTCTTTGCAAGCTTCTATCTTAGCAATTTTATGAAAGTTAACTAGATTTCAGAAGAGCAGCAATAATTTAAATTGTGGTGTATTATCATGACATTTCTGGAGACAGCTCCTACTCCTATGAAAAACACAGCAGGATATTAATCATTCTTTCAAACTAGATTTGAGTACTTCAGACCAGTGGTATTAACCTCTGAAGGGTGAATGTTGACAGGTGTTTTCTCATTTCCTCTTCCTCATCTCCGCTGCAGTGGTCTCTCCCTTAAAACACCATGTTAGAGAAGTCAGTTGTGAAGATATCACGAGCATATTGTAACACAACATTACATGTAACATTTCAGACCATAAGTCAATGTACCATACAAGATCTTATGAGACAGCAGTAGTGGCCTTGCCACGCTAATTTTTCTTGTTTCTACAGACTTTTTCAGAAACCTGAAACAGTAGATCACTGATGTGACATATAAGTCTGAAATATTTTGGATTTTTTTTAACCCCACATCTTTGTTCAGTTGCATCATCTGTAGCTTTCTACCAAGATGGATTTCTATGAGGTGAAGCACCTGTTTGGTCCAGGGGGTGATTAGCACATTTTGTCTGCAAGGACGAAGACACTTCTAACTACAGTACGTCCATGAACCTGAAGACTTGGCGCTCACATTTTATGTTTTTGTATTTATTTAAAGTAACGTCTACGTGGTCTTTCACATGGAGATGTAAGCTTGCTCTGTCTTGGCTCTGAGCTGACTGAAAGCCATATAGCCAACAAGGATGGCACCAGGCCTAAACTAATATGCCCTGCTTCTCAGCTGAACCTTATTAGCTTGGGCTTGGTGCCCTCCTAACCACAGCTGTGGGTTTCTTGTCAGCCTGGGAGTACAAGCAGAACAAGCTCAAGTCTCTCTACAGGTAGTGCTGTAGGGTTCTAATGCTTATGAGCAGTGTCAGCATTAAAGATCTGAATGTTTCTTATTTCTGTCCTCAAAACAAACCACAAAATGAGTTGCATGGCCTTCCATCTACAGCCCCTCCATCAGCAAGCCCAGGGTTTTTTTCAGTCTTTGTAATCTTCGTTTTGCTATCAGAAAGTCATCCTTTGTGAGAGTAAGTAGTTGTTTCCTTTGCACTCCTTTTGTATTTGAGGAGAGTAATTTTTCTAGCTCCTTTGAAAAAAAAAAAAAGCAGGCAACCAAGCAAAACAAGTGTAGAAGATTAACAAAGATTAGCTGAGGAAAGACTTGAAAATTCATGTGGAAGAAACAGATGTTTCTTAGAAATGTCTTTAAATTATTTAATCTAGATCTGTGATCTGGAAATTGGCTTGCTTCTAAGAACAGCTTGTTGGGTGATTTTTCTTGTGAAAATATATTGCTGGAAAATGCCTATTTATTAAAACAAACCCCAGCATTTAGCGAAAGATAAAGTTCCTAGGGGATAATGGTACTTCTCTGTGTGCTTGTTCAACCCAATCTGAATGAAGCTGGGTGGTAAACTTCAGGAAAGGTGAGCATTGGCCTACTGAGAGGAGGCAATCACACCTTCAGGAGTGGGCCTACTTTGTTTAACAGCTTTGTGCTGTTCCATTTTGTAATTAGTGTCTGTAGTTCATAAATTCATGGCACTTGGGGGGCAGGGGTACACTGTATGCCGTACTATTAGCTTAAGTGAGTTCTCTTCTCCCCTTCTTCACTTTCTACCTCTCCTTTTCATACTCAAACACCTGCTACTGTTGAAATGGGTGCTTACTTCGTACTGATAAATTTGTTTGACAAAGTAGTTTTGTTCACAGCAAAATCTGGGATGAGTTCGTAGCAGTTCATTCTTCCTGTTCAGAATTTCTGAAGCATTTTCACTAAGTTTCCTAACTCTGAGATACTGAAAGAATAACTAGTTATACTGTTTTTCTTCTATTTCTTTTAGCTAAAATTAGATAGCAGATGAGCATGTGAGAATTGAAATCAGGTAACAAAAAATATTTCCATGTCAAAAGCTCTGTTTTCATTTGTTTTTTTTTCTGCCGAGATGTGATTAATGTACTATCAAGGTATGCAAATCTGTCATTTTGCATAAACTACTACCTGTTTACAGGTACCTCTGCAATTGCAAAAAACAGTCTCCAAAATGCATTGACCTTATCACTAAGGGGATATTTATAGACTTTTTTCTAGCTCACAAAAAAGTACACAAAAGTTCATGTTTTCTGTCTTTACACTTCTCTGCAAAGTCATGGAGTCCCATGGGTTTTTTGGGGTGGAATCTATTCCTGAATCTGGAAATATGGCATGAGTTGTATGGTATCTAGACATTATTAAGCACCAGATGAGTGAAAGAAGGAAACCAAGAATTTTGGATGGTTTTCAATGCTTTTATGTTGGTGCCCTCCACACCATTTTGGAGGAAATATTCCTGTGGTATACTGGAGGGTGCTGCAACAGCCTACCTTCTCCTTACATGTATAGTGGCAGCTATTTCCCAAGATGAGACAAGATTGCCTTTGAACAAATAGGTGTTGTTTGGTGTTAGGAGTGCCATTTTATTTGGCTTGACCTTTATTCATTTTTTGTGCTGGTAGCCAGGGTTTCATGCTGCTGGAATAGGATGGCATCTGGAAGATCATGTTTTCTACTTGTAGAGATGGCATAAGGATTTGCAATTAACACCTTGGAATTCCTAACACCTGTTTTTTATAATCCTACAGAAGAAATGATGGATGTGTTTTATTGTTCATCCTTCAAGGGAAGAGAGATAGGGAAATATCATACTACCACACCAGTGGGGAAAAATCTTATTGTGACAGATGAGAAAATATGTCTTGTAACAAAGCAAGGTTATACTTTCCAGGCAAATCAATGTTTGCGAAATAAGGTTTTTCCACTTTTCTTCTTGTTCAGGACAGATACTTTTAATTTTAATCATGCTTCATTCAAGTTGATGTAAAAGTGATGTTGAAATTTGAATGATTTTTATCTATAACATTTTCTATTGTCTCTGTTTTCTACATGTTTTTTACGTTACTCAGCCATGGGAAATAATTTGATGGGGTTGGGTGGAGGTGGAGAAAATGAGGTTTTTCCTCATTTTTCTTTTTGTGGGTTTTTTTTGTTGTTATTATTTGTTGCTGTAGTGGACCACATAAACAGGCCACCCATTTGTCTTCCCAAAAGGAGTTTACTGAACTTCTGCCATTTGCTAAATTCACATAACTCTCTGCTCCACTGTAGTTTCCTCCAAAGCCATGGAAGATAATATCAAAATTAATTTATTATTTCCAATGAAAAAGGCAGTAAATGGGCAGATAGAGCTGTTTTGTTGTTTTTTTTTTTTTCCTTCATCATCTGTTACTCCCTTCTGATTCAGTAAAATGTTAAGGAGAATATGACCTAGGTATTAAACAGAGGACTGAAGCAGTAACATGTACCAGAGATGAACTGATAACCAGGTTCTTCACAGTCTGCTCGGAAATGAATCCTCCTTCTACAATATTTTTTCCCTCATTTCCTAGTTTGAGCATGCTCCCTGGGCAAGATAGAGGACTGATTTCTTTTAAAAAAAAGAATTAATTTGTAAGATTAGTTGGACAATCCATGTACCTTAAGGGAAACAATCATTAAAATGTGATACCATCAGTCTTGTCCCTACTTGCCGCGCTGAGACAGTCACAGGACTGGGATTGTATCCCTCAGCTTTGTCTAGCAAAGCTTGCAATCCCATTCTGTGTCAATGCTCTCATGATGCAAGTGAAGCTAATTAAAACTGACTGAGTGAGAAAAGTTCCATTTTTGTGGAAAAAACTGCAACGTTCCAAGTTTGGTTTTCTTTGTGTCCACTGGAACAAAACAGACAATTAAAACTCCCTCTGGGGGAAATCCCTGAATTAGCCTAATCTGAGTCTTGAAAACCCTCAATGAGTTTAAACCAGGTCTTTAATTTGGGATTTCCTCAATCTAAAGAGGATCCTGATTACTCAGTTAGTTTGGATAGCATGGGGTGGTCTTGCTCTATCTTGAAGAATGATAATTTCTGGTTTTCACCTCAGTGAATATGCTTCTTTATACTGGAGGGATTTTTTTTTCTTTCTTTTTAATTAAGAGTTATTTGACCTCTCTAAAGTCATTACTTGGGACAGTTTAAATTAATAAAGAACAAAGTGCATACCAGACTTGTTCAATAGTTTCTTTGTTCTGAAAATAACCGTAAAATGTCTAATAATTGACCAAATCTATATGAATCACTGTGTTACAAGGTCAAGATAATGAATCTAGTATGTACATGAACTCGGGAGATGTTTTTTCCATTTACCTTCCCCTTTGATCACAGGTGCATTCTGTCATTTCACTTCAGTAACCAAACAGATTAGCTACTAAAATGAAAAATGGCTTGAAATTTGATATAAAAGACCTAGTGTCCAGGCCAAAATGAAAGAAGGAGGGAGAGGAGTTATAAATTACGCTGTCTTCGTATTGTGACACTAGCGGCGTAATTTTCTACAAAGGAGATAATCTTTCCTCATTATTCAGCTGGCCAATGAGGTGCACAGTTTTTGCCAGAAACAGGAAAAGTAACTGTAAAGAATGTGTCAAGTTACAGTTTGCCAAATTAAACATCAGCAAAAAGAAAATTATGTACTATCTTAATATCTGCATTATGGTGACAGCTGGGTCACCTCAGCAGACAAAGCATCTAGATTCACAAATATTGAATGTGTTGAATGGGTTGGCTAAATGACCTTGAGAAGATGTATTGTCCTGTTAAGAAGTTGTAGCTGATTGCAAGTTTGTGTTTTATTGCGTGCATAGAAATAAATATTATTCTTATCAAATGCGCAGGAGCAATGGGTATGGAAAATACTGACTGAACAGTTAATAACATGAGTTCTGATATTCTCCACTGGTTTTTCTTTTACTGGAGTTGAGATACCTATGTTTAGCCTGCATCTTTTGGGTTTCAGAAATCCTATGGAACTTTTGCTCACTGATGTGATTCTTTTAATTGTGACAGTATGTATTGACTCGTCTTAAAATAAGTAAACATTGCTGAAATCCTAAAAGGAAATTTCTTGAAGCCCAAGGGCTGTTTCAAGAGCTAAAAATGTACTCGTAGATTTTTGTTGTCAAACGAAGTCTGAAAGCATTTCTAGATGTCATTGGCAATACTTTTCAAAGTGGATTTTGTTAGATAGACCTGACATTGAAATAGTGGATAAATGAAAGAACTTCCAATGTTTGAAAAGATGACAAAACACTTTCCTATTTGGCTGTATTTGGTGAGTTGGTATTGAGGTCTAAATCATTGTGCACACCGTAAATCTCAAGGCAAACACTGGGATCGGTGTGATTTACTTAGCTGCTAACCGTCAGACTCTCCCACCTTTATGTACAGTAAAGGCTTTGCATGTGCAGAGAAAACAGCTAGCTGCAATTCACTGTTTGCAGAAAGCAATGGTAAATCAACTTTTCAGCAAGACTAGCGTATAAATCAATGAACAGTATATTCCTTTGAGACTCTCAAACCTGCACAGGAAAGCCACTCTAAAACCAGATTAACGGAGATCATAATTTACAGTTGAACCAAACAGCCAAAGTCTATTTTCAGAGTTCTGAAATACTAGATTTATATAACTTATCTAGGTGACAATCTTATGGCTTTCCACTGGGGCTGTTCATTCAGTTTTTGTAGATATATAGGAGCTCTAAGTATACATTGCTCTGTATATGCATACATATGTTCTACACTTGCAGGGGGCTACTGCTATTCAGCTGAAATGTGCAATGTTATACCTCCTACTGTACAGCTTCTGCATGGGTGCTCTTTTCCTTCCCCTCATCCTTTTGCTGGAGTTTGTATCTCTGTTATTTGCTCTAGTCCATGTTTGAACATTGAACATGGAACCATTACAAAGAGGAAGGTGACCTAGGTCTTTGATTGGACTAAGGAAACTACCACTGCAGTCAGCAAATTTTATTTCCCTTATAGACTGTTGTTTTATTTCCCTTTATAAACCCTTAGCTGGACTGCATTTGTGAGGTCCCATACTTTCTAGGGACTGATCACAGATAAGATAACCTTATTTTCATAAACACCACATGCTAGATATTCGTAGTTCCTACGTTAAATATTCCTGTTGATGATTTTTTCAACACTTAGCTTCTCTCTAAAACTACTGAATTTGAGCTTTGGAGTGGGGATTGAGCATGAGGTGTATGAACAGCTATGACTCAACAGTACCTATCTTTGCCCTCCAGTGGAAGTTGTGTGCAGTGGAAGTGCAATGCAGCACCTTAGTCCTAGGCATCTACTCTGCAGACTATTTATATAGCAATGGCTTTAGTGGTAACACTCATCAAGACAGGAGTATCAATAGATGTTGCTTATCCTGTCTTGGCAGAACAGGAACTGGCTATACGCAATGAAAAACATATATGTTAAAAAAACCCACCCTGAAACTCTAAAGCAAATATTTGTTCACGGTGCACAGTTATCAATAACTAATAGAAACACTGAAACAGAAGTACAGTGTAGTGGTTTGTCCTTGATACCAATAATTCAGCTGTTTGAATAGTATATTAAATGAACCAACAACGTAAGGAATTATTAGAAGCAGTGTAGCTCCAAAAGTTAACTTCTTGTCAAGATTGCAAAGCCAAGAAGAGCCATAAATTTTAAGTGCAAGCAGTTATTAACTTTTAATTTAAAAAACCTTTTCTTCGTCCACAGCGAGAAAATAAAAAACCTGCAAAAATTTTGAGAGCAGAAAAAAATACTTTTTTCCTACATAGTTGTAGCCAAATTTGGAGCTTGTCTTTTAATCCATTGCAGTACATTTTTGCTGCTATTTACTGAAAATGCTTGGTTATGTTTGACCTGAAACTGGTGTGGGGCTCTGCTTTACTAGCTAGAAATTCTAATTTGGAACTTGGCTACCTTATTATCTATTTAAATAGATTTGAGCTGCAGGTTGAATTCCCCTGTCTCTGCCCACAGTTTCCATTTGCCAGTGGCTGCTTTTTGAAGCAGCCTCTATGTCTGGCATTTCTATTTCTTTTTTGATCTTCAGAAACCTAAACTTATCTCATCTTTCTGTTTTATTGTAATTTTTCTTTCCCCCAGATTTTTATTTTTTTTTAGCTGCCAAAGTTTTACATTCCCTCAGGAAGGGAAGAGGGAGTATTTCTAAGCTTGCTTTTCAAAATATATAACCACTATTTTTTCTGAGAAGAAGGGTGCAAGCTAATAAACTCAACTTACTAAGGCACATCACTGCAAGATGTACAGCACAGGCTGACTTCTTTCATCAGGGCCACACCCTGACTCTATAGGTCGACAGCAGGAAGAAGGAGCTGCTGTGTCTGTGAAACACCTGCTATGAGTGGGTTGAGTCTTTTATTGGTATTTTCAACTCAAATGTTATCTAACAGCTGCCTAAATCCAGATGAGGTGTTTGCAAGGCAGTTTGAGTGTAAGGTTCTTTGCTGTCACATCTCAGTTTTGAGGGGATGATTTCTGTCCTGCTGATGTGATGCTCAATACAAGACCTAATCCTTTACAAAAAATCTCGCCGAGTTGGGTTGGACTGTACATTAAAGTAAGGACTGTGTGGCTGGAGTAAAGACTCTGAAGGATTTGACTCTTCCCTTTCCTTTCCTTTCCTACCTTCCCTCTGTTTCCTTGTCCTCTTAAAAAATGTCCCTCATTCCTGGCTCAAGGCCGGAGGGAAGAAAGTGATCAGAAGAGCCTGGCTAGGCAGAGGTTAAAAAAATAGATATGTCTTCTCAAGAGTGGCAACATTTTCAGAGAGTGCAAATAGCTTGTGAAAGTTAAGAGTGTGTTTTGAAGATGTCTTCCCCAAAATTCTACCTGATTTTCACCTGTACAATTTATTGTAAGCAGCCTTTCTTGTCTTCAGATTAATCTCTACAATTGCTTTTCTGTCTAGCTTTCTTCCTTTGTCATATTCTTTGTGACTTTCATCACCTTTACAATCCTTTCTGTTTTCATTTGGACTTTACACTGGGGTGGGCTATTGTGAAGCCAAAATGTAGATGTCTTACTACAAATTTTATTTCTTGGCTTGAAGTGCTGGACCAGGGTAGAAGAGGATGCAGTGCATATGTAACATTTATTTTGAACCATCTAATGATGTTTTAAAATACAAATCACTGCTATATGCCAAACATACTTGGGCAAGAGTGAGTAAAGAGGGTATAAACCAAGTTCTTGATTTTTGTTCTTGATGATATACAACTGCATCCAGTACCTACTTAGTGTCTGAAGTTGCACTATTCTGTGGCCTTGTTTTAATATGTGCAAAATCCTATACCTTGAATGCAAAATTCTTGTATTTTGCACATTGGTGTGTGAATTGGCTGCAATACAATTGCCTTATTGTTGTTATACATGAATGCACACCAGCAGTGCGTGCACAGGTCGGAGTCCCTGTTTGCTCAGACACGTTCTGGAAGAAATAAGCAAGCTTAGGCAATTTTGTTCTTTTCAAAGTGTTGAGTTGGCTGTTGTCTAACAGCATTAGGAAGCTCATTGAATAGCTTGTTATAGCCTTTGAAAATCTTGGTCAGCCTTGGATGCTGGCAAGTGCTATTTATGGCGCTCAAATTTTAACTTGATCTGATAGAAAAAGGAAGGAAGCATTCTGAATAAATATGACACTCCCATATTAATCTAACTTTGAAATTAATCCATAGTTCACTATAAAGTCTTTCATAGTCTCTGCTGTTAAATGCCAAAATATTCCAAGGACAGCCTAGTAAGGTCATATTGTTTTTAAGGAGCTTTTATTATACGACAACCAGTTAAACTCCTAGCAGGATTTCCAAGAAGCTTAGGTACAAATTTCCCACTGGAGTGGTTCTGTGATATTAGTAAGCAAAGAGCTTAGTAGCCTTAGAGTGCTGGCCTTCGTGCAAACATGAAAGGAAGGAGTCTTCCTTTGTCATTGCAGTGGTCAGGAGAGGCAAGGAATTGGTGAAGGAAGGCATACAAAAGGAAGCAAATTGCCTAGGTAGTGGTTGATGTTTAGTAGAGCCTGGTGCATTTCTCCACTGCCATTACACTGGTCACTGGTGGGTCTACAGGCTCTGCAGACCCTCTGCAACCTCAGCCC
Source organism: Tapera naevia (assembly GCA_033556795.1). Lineage (NCBI taxonomy): Eukaryota > Metazoa > Chordata > Aves > Cuculiformes > Neomorphidae > Tapera > Tapera naevia. Next base: position 9,293,469 of record JAUMJJ010000022.1, on the reverse strand, counting down.
AGCTCATGGGAGCCATGAAGAAATGATACCTTTTGGAATTTTTTGTTGTGGTATTGAAGGAAAAAGCTTGGGCTGTCAATTCCTTTTTTCCTCTTCAGTGCTTAGCAGTTCAGTCAGGCTGATAGGAGATCCAGGCTGCTCTGTTTCCTTGGTCTACACCAGGTAGACAGATTCTGGGGTAACCTGCAGCCACCGTGTTTGATTTCCTGCCTTCCATGACCATCACCCAGCAGAGGACCTACCTGTCGTGGGAGCCCTCTCTGAGCATAAAGGAACCATGTTTAACACATTGTCTTGGGCATGGCATGCCCGTGTCATGCAAATGACTACAGCTGTTGCCTCTCGGCTTCCAATATCAAAGCCTCCAACAGCCCTGGAAAGGGCAGTTGCTCTCTTGCTTTGGGAGGTTACAAATTCTACCATTGCCCAGGAGCTCTGGACATCAGGTTTTCATCTGAATGCCTTGATGGATCAGGCTACCTCCCCCACCTCTTTCTTTTGCCCTTCTTTTCCTGGGCATTGTAGAAGGTCATAAAATGCTTTGATAATTAAGCAGGGAAAATTTCCACAACCCATAAAACATAAAAGGTAATACTAAGCCCAATTTTGCTTTCAAATGCCTTTCAAATAACTTGTATTTAACACATGGTAAAGGTACTTCGTTGGTGCTCTTGAACAAACAGATCTCTGAGCTTGGATTTTAATGCTGTGTGTGCAGACTGGCTGTAGCTGTTCCAAGAGCATTCCTTGGTTCGGCTTTGTATCATAAACTGCCATGTGGAAGTAAAATAAAGAGCTGACCTGAAACTTGCCCAAACCATGGACTGGACATAAATTGTTCTTTTGAAATTTGAAGTAATTTTTTGCTTGTTTGTAAAATATTTCTCAGTCAAGACTCTGAGAAACTCGGTAAAGTTAGAGCAGATTTGGAGAGAAACCTGCATGTCTGGAAAACTTTGGAGAATAGCTTGAACTGTATTTGGAGATGATGAGCAGCTTTTGGTAGAAAATATGTCAGTTGTAGAAAATGTGTATGGGGCAAACAGTTCTGGATATTGAGAAGAGGGAAAGACCTTGATGTTGACAATCCGCAAGTATTTAGCAGCTGTTGTTTAATATAGTTGCAAGTCCCTCTATTTTTGTTTTTCTGGCCAAGTAAAATTAGATGATACAGGAAATTTTGCAACTATGCAAGTCAAATTAAAATTTTTCTTCCTTAATGATCTTAATGAGATATCTCTTACAGTAGCCCTCGTGAAAACTTGTTCCTGTATTGTCTAGTTAGGTGTTTTCAAGGCCAAATTAAGGTGCAAGCATTAATCTCAAGGTTCACATTGTTTGTGATCTGTTGCTGGAATATTTTTACAATAATTCTGATGCTAACTTGCTTCTGATTTCCTTGTTACAGAGCTGGTAGTAGATATTCTCAACAGAGGTCAAGGTTTTTGGCAAGGTAGATTTTCACTCCTTCTGCTTTAGGCTGACTAAAATACCTACAGTAATCATCCATACTATAACAGCCTGGCCTGAAAATTGAAAGGCAAAATGCAATTGCCTCTGACTTTAAAGTTCACTTTGTTATTTTAGGAAAGGTTATATCACTGTCAGGATCAGCCCTTGCAAGCTTACTTAGTTAGTGTTGTGTAAATTCCAGAAAGAGTGCACTTAATGGGAAGCCTAATTAACTCAGCTTTTAGTTAGACAATAATGACTGGACAAGATTGATTTGCCCGTGGGATGTTAATTTCCTGAAACACTTCTAAAATTCTTATTCTTAGTAACCAACTTATGCTATTTCCCTGAAATCAACCAAAACAGACTCTGACAAGTACTGAATAATTACTATGATAGCTGCACTGATTTCTTTCTTTTTTTTTTTTTTTTAAGAGGCAGGTACAATATTCCTGTGCATTAGCAACTGCCAACCAAATCTCTAGCTGTGATTCAATAAACAGTCAGACATTTTTAGCAGTGAGTTACAAATGAGAAGAAGGTCTGGAAAGGCTTCACACTATGGGAATTTTGTGTGTGAGACTCATCACTTCTTATTTTTATATTTTCTAAATGAAACGTTAATGGAAATAAAGATTGTGCTTCAGGAGCACAGCGAATGGCTGCAAACCAAGGGAAACCTAATGCCCCAAACAACTAGCAAAGCCAGCCAGCCAAGCTGGGTGATGCTTCTTACATGTATGATCATGCACAGCCACTTAGCCAGGGAGAATTTTAAAGACTGTTAAGTAACTTTGAGGAAAAAATGCACTGCAGATGTTTTTTTAATTAAAAAAAAAAAAGAGGAACATTTTGCTGTGGTATGTTGAGGCACTGGAGGTTAAGACCTTTCACATCCTCTAACATAAGTTATTACTTCATCTTCAAATGAACTTCACATGCTTCCAATGCTCCTAGGTAATTTCCTCTGGACAGAAATCAGCATGGTGTCTAATATTCTAAGTGTCGGTAATTAAATGGGGGCCAGGCATAACAGTGAAAATTCGGCCCTAGGTAATTTTAAGGAGCAAGATGGTAAAGAATTTAATTGAAAATAATGTATTTCAAAAGGTTTGGAAATGAGTGTTTGATAAAAAGGAAATTGCAGTAAAATTGCATAAATTTTCTTTAAAGTTTTGTTAATAGTGTCTTACAGGTATGGCAGCTTAAATATACCTTTGCATCTACATGATTAACTTTGGGGTTTTGACCCTCATCTGGGAAATAGCGAAAATTATATTGTCCCTGTCTGATACATATCCCTTTCTTCTTGCACTGAAGACACTGCCAAGAATTCCCTGAATTTGTATGATATTAAAATAAGACTGTCTTCTCTTACGCAGCTAGAAAATGTTGAGGTACTGTAGTGCTAATTCCAACAGAAATCTTGATCCCGAACTCAGCTCTATTGAGTTATCACCTATGTATGTAACTTGGTATTTATTTATGCAAGACATAGCTTCAGCCCAGGGAGGGTAGTATGTGGTTTCTCCCGTGCTTGCTGGAAAATGAGATTTCCCAAGAAGTTGACTCAAAATGTCTACTATAAGACTATGTTGTAAATCTTGCCTTTCGGAGAAGGATCTCTCTGTTAGGCTTAATTTCCATTCCGCCCCACCTCAGCTCCCACTCCAGATTTCTGTCCTCGAGAAATATAGAGAGCAGAGGTGGAGTTAAGCAACAAATCAGTTATAACTTAAGAAAGGCAGGTATAATTGCCAATGCATAGGTCTTCTAATGTTACGAATTTTCATGAAGTGACACAAATGTATTTAGAATGTTTATTGGTTAGAAACATTATATAGCTGCTTGACCGATAAGTGGACAAAAAATATATACAGCTCAGATGTCAGTTTACACTTTTTCTGAGTGTTTTCATCTGCTGAAAGCATAAACAGAGAGTGGCATTCAATAGAATTTCAGTATCACTCAGCTTTGATTAAAATCTTTGCTTACATTCTTTTTTTAAACACACTTTTTATCTATGGAAAATCTTATGGAACTATACAAATGATATGAAACAGTACCATATTACAAGGTACATTACAGCGACAGCAACATTTTAATTACTATGGAATCAGGTATCTTTCCCTAATTCTCTAATAGAACCATGAAAGTGAAGACATTCTTTAACATAAAATTTAAATTATAGGGGTGATTTGAAAAAAAAGGCTAGAGAAAGATGTTGTTAATTAAGCTGCCTTGCAATACTTACAAATGTATTCTTTAAAAGAGGGATCATTAATATCTGTGCTATAATAAACTTTTCATTTTGTAAGCTGTTGAGTTAGAGATTTACCAGAGTGAAAATGTTGAGTAGCTGATAACTGGAGCATAAGGAATTGGCTGCTGCCACGGCTCTGATCTCAGCTCAGCTCTGCTCCACGGTTTGAGAGAGATTCCAGGTTTATGGCATGCTCAAGACACAGTAATGGTACAAGCTGTGCTCCAAGCAAGAGAATCATTAAGAAATCATTCTTCTGCCTGAAAATGAAATATGTTTGATTTGTCAGGGAAACCAATGTCAAAATGCGTGTGCTAATGGAGATTAATTGACGAAATGATATGCCAATAAAGATAAAGAGTTACAGGTTTGAAGCCGGGCTGCTGTTGCTCCGAGAGCACTTTAAAGCTGAAAATTACTGCATTGCAGAAACATATTGCTGCAGCGGTGTAAAAAGAAAACATGTTGTTACCAGTTCAAATAAATCCTCTGGTTGAAGGAATAATTTTAGGTATTTTTCAAGTGATGTTATTTCCCAGGATCTCTCATCTCTTCTGGGAAAATGGACTGGATTGCTGAGATATGGAGCCTGGGATCTACCTATCTCAGATAACAGATCTGAAAAGTTATCAGCTGTCCTGTCTATCCATTCAAGAGCAGAGGGGCTGCTCAGTGAGCTGAATTTGCAGGTTCGTCTTTGGTCCCTGTTTGAACAGAGCTCCTTTTTAAGATAGCGTGTTTTGGACAAGGAAGAGCACTAAGAACTCTGGAGTCTGGTCCAGCAACATATAAGTGCTTCGGAAAGGCTATGTGATTTATAGGGTCTTTAGAGATCTTGGGAAAAGGCACTAATAGCTTTGTTAGGTGGAATCCATGGAGAACAAAATGTTTCGAGCTTTGGAGATACTTGGGAGAATGATTTTAAATTTGAAATCGAATTTTGAAAATCTGAGGATATTTTGGGGGCATTTAGGCCACCAGAAGGATGGTTTTCCTTTTTTTTTTTTTTTTTCTCCCTCCTTTTCTTTTAGATTGTAACATCCCAGATTTGGTGGTAGACAGCAAGAAATATTAATAATACATAATACAGGAGACAATAGCAGTATGGTAACATAGTCATAATAAACTCACAAACTGCTAAAATTGATGAATTTCATTTTACGAAGTGTTCCTTGAGACAGATTTCTGAGTGGCTTTTTTGCTTTTCTTTTGAATGGATAGAAATCGTTATAAATGCTTCAAACAGATTAGGCAGCATGAAACAGCTGTAAAGGCTCTCACGAGCAGTTCTGGTCACCCTGCAGGAGAAATGCCTGACTCATCACCTTAATTAAAATACCAGAAGATCTTCCGCTTCTTTCATGTGTTCTCTTTTGTTGGCTGAACTGAAGTGGTGAGATCTCGGAGTGCAGGTGCATACCCAACCCAAGTCCTTATTTTGTTTCAGTCAAAATCAAGACTCTTGTCACTATCACCCAGGCCAGTCATCTTTTTACCTGATCCCCACTGGAAAGGAACTTGACCACATATGAGTCTGGGAAGTAAGGCTGGTGATATGTTGTCTCTTCTCAATTGCTTCCATGCACAACAAAGTCCTGTACTGAGGCTTTATGCTGATTTTCAGGTATCCTCTTCATTAATGCCAATGCAGATTTTAGACTGCTGGGAAACTATGGTTAGCATCCTTCACCAGTTGTGTTCACCTCATTTGATAGCCCTACACAAGTGATGCTGAGGCATCTTTTATCCTGAAAGAAAAGTTACGTGCAACAGTATTCAATAGCAAGTGACCAATCAGTCTTATGCAGGTAGAACCTCCCAGTTTGTAAGAACCAGTGGTGTTTTATACCCCAAAAAGCAGAGGTTTTAGCTGAAATGCCCTGTCTAAAATATATTTTTAATTTACTCTTTCTGGTTGTTTAGAAGTTTGACTTAGTGTTTGTTCTTTTTTTTAAAAAAAAATATTTTAATATATTTCACTGTTTGTAGTGTCATGCAGCATCTACTGTAAAATTAACTGCTTATTGTTGTTAACTGTAGCTATATTCCTCTCAGGTCCATTTAAAGGCTTTGCAGTTATGTTTGACGGGAATTTGCAAAAGCACGTGGCTTGCTATCTATGCCACAAATTGGGTTTTCTGTATGACTATCCTTTTTGTTTCAGTTCCAGTAATCTCAGCCATTCTGATCTTTCCATGAACAAGGATCTCAAAGTTGGGTGTTCAATGACAGAGATCACACAAATAATAAACCAGATTTTAACCTTTCCTAACATTTTGGGACAAACAGGTTGCAAGTTTTGATTCAAACCCGTAAGTATCGAGTTGGGGAGTGTACATGGATAAGGAACAACGGGTTTTCTCACCAACTCTGTGCTGAAAGTATTCCAGGTGACTGTAGGCTTCATATATATCCAGCTTCATCCCAAAAGAATGAATTTTGAATTCTGAGATCTGAGCTGCAAACATCATAGAAAGTTTGTGAGAAGTTTGGTATGTAAAACAAGTTATTTTTCACTAATTTTTCTCTGCTGGGGGGTAGGGAAGAGGAAGAAGGAACTAAATTTTCATGCAACACTTCAGAAGACAATTGGAATCCTGGCTTCAATAAAATCCTTAAAAAAACCAAACCAACACTCTGGCTTCAGGGAATCTCTTCTCATATTTTTCTAAGAAACTGGAAACTTGATGTAGCCTTTAATTGGTCCTGGTAACATTCCCCTGAAGAAGCCTGGATAATGCTACAGAATTACTTCAAATTTCACATGTTAAGCTGCAACAGACAATGTGAAAAGAGGTGAATAATGCTGAATTGCCAGCCTCACTCTGCAGAAAATCTCCTTTAATAAAACAAACCTGAAGGCACCCTGGTGGAAGTTTTTTTAAGGCTTCTCTTAGTTTTCTTTTTGTAGAAGTCAGCAAAAATAATGATCGAAACTGCCTGCAGTTAACCCTCAAGTTGTATGTTAATTCAGGTTGGTCTCAACTCCAACCTCCTGCATGAAGCCAAGTCAGCTCTGAGATCGATCCAGGCTGCTGAGGAACATGGTCTTGAAGACCTCCAAGGATGGAGATTACATGTCACAGTGAGGTTTTTGGGGGATGGTTGTATTTTTACCTGTTTAGCAGGCATGTTTTCTTTGAGCACACCTGAGAGAACTGCCAAGTGTGATGCATAAACAAGTAGAAACGGTCCAGATTCCCAGGTCCTGAGGTGGAAGAAGGGAACTGACTGCAGCTTTTGGGTCTTGAAGGCTCTGTAGTTGCAGCCTTGGGGCCATCTACCAGCCTGGGCCAACCTCTTGAACGATACAGCTCCTTTAAATCAGCAGAGGGGTATGCAGTGGCAGTACAATTTTAGGATTATTCTTCTTTATTTTCCTCTGGTCAGGCCTGTATTGTAAAGCAATGCACTAGAGAAAACTACTCATGAAATGAAGTGTGGAAATGTCCTCTTCAAAGGCTGTGACAAGCATTGGGGGAGAAGGGTATTAATGAGTGCAGACATGTCTAAGCAACCCACTCCTGCTGCAGCCCAGGAGGGATGCTGTGGGTCAGGGTTAGGACGTGAGGAACCAGTCTCAAGAGCTGCGGTGTCTCAATATGACATCCTCTGTTTTTCACTTCAGTGTGAACTGAACACATCTTGTGCCATTCCTGTAAGTGTTTGGAGCTTCTCACTCTTTTCCTAAACACAAGAAATGTTACAAGTGATTTGTCAGGGACGTATAGTGAACTGTTGGAAATCTGTGGTGTGTTTGGTTTCCTCTTTAATCAAAGCTAGATTCACGTGTTGCTAATTGCTGTGAAGTCCAGATCATATGATGGTATCAGCACCAGCTTTTGCTTAAAAATAAAACTGTCTAACATATCCCCAGGGTGACTTAGTCTGTCCCTGCTTTATTCAGGACGAAAGATTAACACTTGCAGATTCAAATATCATCATGAATACATTGTCTGTTTCAATAAACCCCATTCTGCTTTTGCTTTTTTTTAAAAAATTGCCCAACTGAAGTTACTTCAAGCTGTTCAGTTTACTTCTGTTTATGCAGATTGGGGTATATGTGATCTATGGAACTCAGCAAATGTGATGGTGACAGCTGACTTTTTAGGCTAATATTTAAACAGGGCAATAAATAATCTGAAAAGCAAGGCAAATTTCTTAGACATTCTGCTTTTGGTGTAATTTGAATTTTTGTGGTCTCTTATTGCCAGCCTGAACTGAATCACTTGAGATTTGCCTGACATTTTTCTGGCAGATGTGCATCTGAAAATTTGTCATTGCTTTGATTTTTTGTCTTGGCATTTTGTTGTATTTTTTAATATTGGACTGTTACAGAGGAGGAACCTGCCCCATAACAAGGTACGGTACCCCTTAGTTTGAGGGTAGTGAGATGCTGCTCTTGGTTTATATCTACAGTAAGCATACACCACACTATACAGTTATGAGAATAGCCCAGATTGTGATAAGGTCCAGGCCAATTTGTTGCTGCTTTATACAAAATTCTCTCCAGGAAAGCCAAGGACAGTCCATCTGGTGTGTTCAGCCACTTATTGAGCCACCAAGGAGGGTATTAGCAAAATAATGTCTCTAGATGTCCTCTGGCACGTGGTCCCTTCACAGCTCCAGAAAAAAATCTTCTGATCAAGCATTTCATTTTGCTTCCACTTTTGTTGCCTGGGTAGAAAGTGTGTGTGTCCACGGATAGAGCCCTTGCAGATCACTCAAAAAAAAAAAAAAAAAAAAAAAGGGGTGTCCAGATAGTTATTAAAAAAACCCCAAACTTAAAGGGTATTCATTCATACACTGAATAAAAGCATCAAGAACATTGTAGTTTCTGCCCAATGACAGACACAGCTGTGGCTTTCATTCAGCAGTTGTTGGCAGATGCTGGAGTATACCAGAAGTCGTTATTCAATAGAGAAGAGTTTGGCACATGAATTAAGGTGAGCAATTTTATAGCATTATCCAGAATGGAATTCCTAGTGCATGACATACTCCCTTAGGAATGTTTCCAGAAAGACGGCTGCAAATTTTCCCTTAGTAAAATTTATCTGTGCTGTGGTCTGTTCATTTTCAGAGATATTTATCTTCACAAGAAACTTCAAAACCCAGATGTTTACATGGATAATACTCTGGAACAGTCCAAATTGTGCTATCAGATTAATTTGCATTTGTGCCTTAACACCTTTCAGAGCCATAGTAACAAGCACAAATTAGGTTTTGTAATAAGACTATGGATGCCTCTATTTTGGCCTTTTGGTTTTGGCAGAATTAGAGATGCCATAACCTGTGAGCCCTCGCTTCCAAGCAAAGATGCCCTGCAACTCAAGCAGTACAAATTCTTCCCCTTCTAAAACAAAAGTAGTGCTGATGATTGAATTGGTTCTTGCAGTATGTTGCCCTGGTGGACATTTTGTTGAAAAGTTGACATAATTTGTGTTTCCAGAAAATATAAATCTACTGTAAGTGACTATGAGCCTTTCCTGTGTTCATAATTTAACTTGAAGATATGATATTTAAGTGATAACTTATGGTTGTTTTCTTCCACATTGGTATTTACTTTATCACCAAGCCAGTGAAAGGGCATTTCCTGTAATAATAGTCCAATATTCTTTGCAGTGCCTTTTTTTATATAGTGCATGCAATGCCCTGCATTGCAATGAGAAACCATTACTACTGTGGTCTCTTTGAGATATAAAAAGAAGATGCAGAACAAGTTATCCAATAATGGAGCAGCTGATATTAGAGAAAAAAAAAAGGAAAAAAGCTATAGAAGCATGGAAGAAAACTGATTCAGTTATACTCCTGCCTTAACTAAAACACAAAGTATGCAATATTTGGAGAGTCTGTATAGAACTCATAAGAAGAATCTGTATAGAATTCATAAGAACATTTGAAATTTCATATGATTGTGGGGCCTAAATCAGGTGTGAAGTTTTCCCTGTGTCAGCTCAGCTTGGGTATGAGAATTGGAAAGATAGTGGATGAAAAATGTGCTTGGAAGGGCTTGGTAACTGTTTGATTACATCCTATTTTAATTTCTTCTCAGTCTTGCTCATCCCCCTGTTTCAGTAGCTTCTTTAGGGATACTTTTGTGTGGTCCTGTTCACTCCATGTGATTGTTTGGAAAAGAACATTTACTTGTAGCTGACCAGAATCACCAAGCAAAGAGCTGAAAACCTGTCATGTCTCTGCACTGACCAAATGTGCAAGTGGTCTGGGTCACCTGCAGGGACTACATCAGTGGAAAAACGCCCCCGTCATGCGAACGGTAATGAAAAGCAGTTCTTCAGCATAAATACTCTTACACTGGGTCAGTGGCAAGATTTAGTGAGACTAGTATCCTCTCCCTAGTGATGGCCAGTGTCAGGTGCCCAGAGAAGCATACACTGGTAGAAGAGTCAAACAGCAGTATTTTCCTATAATTAATTTTCATAGCCTCTGCCAATTTGTTGCGACCCTTTTGCGAGTTCCCCTGTTCTGTCATCTGCTGTGTGAACAGGGACTACAGCAGCTTGTGTTATATCTGTTGCTTGATGGCATCATGTGAAGTTTGATGTTTCTCTGTTCACATTCTTTGTGCCTTTCAGAAACTGCAGATCCTTCATCATGTGTCACTTCCTGTCTCTTTTCTAGGCCAAAGAGATCCGGCTTGCTTTATTTTTTCCCTCATGGAGAAATTATTCTATATTTCCTCCTATCATATTGCCTTTTTCTGTACCTCTTCTGTTCTAATATATATCTCCTGTCAGTTATCACCTCTGTCTGCATCAACCAAGCCACAAACTCAGCGAAGTTTACACAGTTATAAACATATTTATAGTGATATGCTGTATTTGTAATTTCTCTATTCTTTTCCTATAAGCTTGGTATCTTCTAATAAGTTCATATTCTTAAAATCCTACTTTTGTTACACGTTACCAATTTCTTCTCTAGTTCTTTCTTGATTGATAATTAGCATAGATTACGTCGCTCTGCCTGCATAGTTAAGGTTGTTATTATTGTTTTTCTGTTTATCTTATTGCTTTTCTGTTTATCTAACATCTTATTGTTCAGTCACACAGCTCTCTTTCTGTAACTGTGCAGTACATTTTGATTTCTATGACGCTGAGAAATTCTATGTTATGAATAACCTTTACTGATTATTCAGCCTATGCTCCAAATCTGTTATAAGTTGAGAAGTAGAGATCACAGAACAGATCCTTTGAGAATAGCTGTTCATTTCAGCTTTTCTTCCTTTTTTAAAGAAACCTACCAACTATATATTAACTCCCGAGTTAATAGTCTTTCTTGGTTTTGCATGCCAACTTATCGTCTTTATGTGTCTCTCAGTCTGTTAAAGGCTTTTGGGAATCCAAATATATAATATAAAATGAATCATCCTGTTCACAATTTTATTGGTGTCTTCAAAGAACTACAACGCATCTAGGCAGTATGAGAGCCTTCATAAAAACTACTCGATTCCTCTATGTTATGAGATATTGATGGCAATATCTTCTATTAAAGTTCCAGCTAATCTGCCTGACATAGAAACCTAACTAATATTCTGTAGTATTCTGTACTGCCTTGCTCCTGAAACATTGTCATCTGTGCAACCTTCCTTTTTTTTTTTTTTTTCTGAGCCAGAAAGACCTTCAAAGCCATTTGAAGTGATAAATCACATATTAGGGTTTTGTGTATTAGTTCCTCTAGGACTGCTGCGTGAATGGCATCTGGTCTTAGAGATTTGCCACTGTTTTATTGACCTACTCTAATCCCCTGCCACTGGAACTTCAGTTGGAAATTTCAAATTTGATTCTCACACAAAACCTCTCTGAACCTTCCTCTTATAAACATCTACTCAGATAATCAATTTAGCTTTTCTCATACAGCCTTGAACTATCTTTTTTCACTTCTGTCATGTATTAGTCACAAGAACTCTGACAAAGCTCTTACTACTTCTGTGTTTGCAAGACTTTTGTGATCAACTGGGATGCCTGAAGCAAGTTGTTCTTCAAAAATATTTTCTGATTTATTATGTTTTTGCCTTTAATATATAAATGTTTGTACCCTTGTTTCTTTTCTTCACTTGGACATGGCCTCACTTCTGAGTAATGCCTTTCTACTTGTAAGAGCTTCCTTTTAGCCCAACACTTAACAATACTTGGGGTTTTTTTTTTTTTTTTGTTTTTTTGGTCCTGCTTGGAACTTTTAAAGAGATTGTATACATTTACTCTAAACCCCTATGACTTCAGAAACCTACCTTGTTTTCCTTCTCCTAACCTTTCCTGCTTTTATGTAGCTTCTTAAGTGATACTGGAGTAGAGTTTTCCTCCCTTATTCCTACAAGGATCTTGAATTTGATTTGTTATGATCATTAGCAATCATGGAGGCCCTTTGCAATAAATTTTGAAGTGAGTCATGTGGATTGCTTGGAAGTAGGTCAAGAAATGCTTCTCCTTCTGTCAGATCTCTGACTGATTGCTCCATGAGGCAGTCATTTATACCATGTATAAAATAAATAAATCAATTAGCTTTTTGCCTCACAGCCCACTGTGTCTCCTTTCTGGTTTGCATGGCATTAAACAAAGTCTCCCATGATTACTGTCATGTGTTTGCCCTTACAGCTGTTGTAATCAGCCTTAAAATGTCCTGGGTACCTTTTAATCCAGGCAGATCCTGTGGCTGAGGCATCTGCTTTTTCATTTGTCTGTAGACTGATTCCAAATTTACTGTATTTCATTCTTCCGTCAGTATGACTGCATTGTCACATTCAGCTGATTTGTATTCCGATCCCACTGATTTTTCTTCCTTCTATCAGAATTTGGAGGTGATTTGGAAGTGATTTTAGTCCAGGTATGGTTCCCTAATTTAAGTTTAAATGAGTCTGCATTTAGAATTGCATAGAATCATAGAATTGCTTGGTTGAAAAAGACCTTGGGAGATCATCAAGTCCAACCATACCCATTCACTGCTAAACCACATCGCTGTAAAACTCCTCTACCTATCTTTCAAATACCTCCAGGGAAGGTGACTCAACAGCCTCCCTGAGCAGCCTGTTCCAGTGCCTGACTACCCTTTCTGTAAAGATATTTTTCCTAATGTCTAATCTGAACCTCCTGTGGTGCAACTCGAGGCCATTTCCTGTCATCCTATCACTTGTTACTTGGGAGAAGAGACCAACACCCACCTTGCAACAACCTCCTTTTAGGTAGTTGTAGATAGTTATAAGGTCTCCTCTCAGCCTGCTTTTCTCTAGGCCAAACAACCCCGGTTCCCTCAGCTGCACCTTGTAAGACTTGTTCTCCTTGCTTAGACTGTTTTCCATGGATTTCATTGCCTTTATCCCATACCTTCTTGCAGAATACTTTGACAGATGGATGTTAAAAGTCTTGAATTATTAAGGGAATTGCATACCTTAGGGAGACCTAGTTAAACAGATGAGGATCTGCAACTAGCTTGAGAAGGAAAGAAGAAGAGAGAGATACTGTTTGGAAGAAAGAAAAGGGAAAGAAATTTAGCAGCTCTTATCCCACCTTCTCCAGTCATTCATGAAGTGAATTCCCAGGACTTGGAAAGCTGAAGAGGTCTGCAAAAATTATAAGAGAAGAAGGGACTGGGAATGGTCTATCTTGAAAAGAATTGTTTACTTAATGGTTTCATGTGGTTTTAATCCTATACCCTAAAAGGATAAGAGGCTCCAGCGACTGGTCTGTCTACGTGTTTAAGGAGTGAGAAAATCTGAATGCCTCAGTGGGGCATTGCAGCCATGAAAGGCCACAGCAGCCTGAGAAAACCACTAATAACAACGTCTATTTAGTTTTTCTTTTTTTCTAGGATCAATTAGAGCTCTTGTTTCTGACTCAATAAAACCACTCAGATTTTTTTTTATGGCATATTTTATCCTTATGGAGTATTTATTCTCCAAAGTGAGCGAGCATGATCCATCAGAGTATGCTAAGTTCTGGTGGACTCCTGAGTTGCTTCTTGCCACCTTGACTTCCTGGCTTCTTAACCAGCCACCTGGCTGATGATAAAAAAACGAAAATGCCCCAGAGAAGCTAGAGATTTGGTTTCCAAGGGTGAGAAGCTTCAGCATTTTAGTGATTAACCTGCTCCCATGTAATTGCTTCCCCCTGGTCTACTGTGGATAATTTTGCATTTCCCAAGGTACATTGCTCCTAACCCAACCCTGGCAATTCATGAAAACTTGGATGGGTTCAGAAAACTGGCATGGAATTCCTCTTCCCTGAGGGACTTCAACATTTCCTTTTACTGTCCCATTGGCAAGCCAAAACACCAAGGACAATTTTTGATTTCCCATTGAATACTTCCCACTGTCGTTGCTAAAGATAATTCTGACAGGACACGCAGGGGTTCTGCGTTAGTACTGTTTGTTTCTCACTTTTAACCTGCATTGATGAACTGGGAATATATTATACATCACCAAAAAGAAAAAAAGGGAAAAAAAAGAAAGAGAGAGAAGTTTATTTTTCATGCAGATTAAAAGATAATAGAAAAGTATGACCATCGGCCTTGAGCAGACTCTGCTCTGCCCAAGTGTGTATACAAGGTGCAGTAGAGCAGTTGCAGCGAGAATGTTTTATTCCATGCTCCCACAAGGTTATCCCATGATTACAAAGCATATTAATTGTATTTGAAATATTGTTGTAAACTGGACTTGTAAAGAATAGCTTGCATTGTTATCGGAAATCACTGTTGATAGCTGTGCATCACAGTGGATGCAATAATAATCTTTCTTTTATCTGCTACTTCTTAATGGAAATGTGCTGATATGGGAAAAACATCGACACAAAGAAGCATGGAAAATTTTATTCTGTTTTCTGTGCATATTTTCCTTTTCTTTCGTACTCGGGAAAATGTGGCATGGGAATGGATATGGCTAAAGAGACATAATCAGTTTGAATCAATGCTTCAGTCAGTGACTGCTCAAAGATTTTTCTGTGTTAGAAATAACCCCTAAAGTTCATATGATTGGAAATGTTTGGGAAAGAAAACGATGGTTGTTCTTTAGTCAGTTTACAACATTTTCTTTATTTGATAACACTATGCAGTTGCTCTTTCTTCGGTTAAATCAGATGTCTTCTCCATCTGTTGCGAATGTGGGCCTTCCATACATGAAAAAAGTAACAAGAAAGAGTGTATGTATACATATACGTCTATAGTGCAAAAAAAGAAAAAAAAATCATCCCTGCATACTTCTATAGTTTTAGAAGGCAGAATTCTCGAGACCAGGCTTCAGCTTTGATTTATAACTAAGCTTGATTGAACATGACTTGATTTTGTGTCTTAAGAGTCTGCCACTCTGAGAGGAAGTGTGAATGGACTGAGAAAACTGGTGTTTGCAAAAAGTACACTTAACTCGCACAGTTTTTTCATCCTTTGATTTTCCATCCTACCTTTCTGTAATTGTGCAAGTCTGTAATTTCCCATGATAATGATACACTTGTAGACGATAACTCACTTTGGGTAGAATAACACTTCCTGCTATTTTGAAATTTGAGCTATTTCTATGAGAAATTTTAAGGTATTACAATCAAGATATATGTGATCATGTTAGTGTGTTGGATCTGTTTTCCCTTTTACATAAGGTGAGCTCTGAGAAGGTTAACAGAAACTTTAAATAAATGTGTATTTCACAGGTGCTTTTTGTCCTCATAGGGTTATTCTTGGGTGTGTGTCAGTGCCTTTAAAATAAAACACTTTGGTTTTGAACATTGGAGAGTTAATTTCAGAGATATTAAAAGTGGTGTTATGGTCAGGTAGGAGCAATTGTGGGTTTTAAAGGTATTTTTTAAATCATAACCGTAAGATTAGTGATTTCCTCTTAAAAATTTCCATTTATCAAAATACATTTTTAAAGGAATACTTGAATGTTTTTAGTGGACATAGGCCCCTGTTCTCCCTTCATAAAGGACCATATTTTCTGATTCAGCACCATGCAAAAAGCAAGGTTTACAATTTCATGGTATATGATGCTTCTCGACATTGGTCTGATATATTCCTCTCTACCTAAATCTGTTTGTGATAAACTTGTCTTTTAAAATAAGCTCTTTGACTTTCAGAACTATGAAGTGACACTTCTTCTGCAGATCAGTATTCATAGGCAGCCAGACCCCTGGACTCAATAGCAGAAGCTCTGGCAGATGCTGTCAATCTCCATTCTACATTAAATGGAGATCTTCCAATCTCCAGTACCAATATTTACTTTTTTTTTAAAAAAAGCTATTAGGAGGGTGAATATGGTTTAACAGTATGGAGGAACATGCAGGAATTATTTTTTTAATGGATTTCACCCCTTCCGCTCCCCATATTTTTTCCCAGTGTTGTCAATTTTTTTTCCTTTAAAAATCTGTTTACTATTATATGTTAATCATGGAAAAATGTACATGAATAATTCTTAGGAGAATATATGACATACGAAAACCAAGACATTTTTATTCCGTTGTGAACCGAACATACACTTTCCTTCTGTGATGATCTGCATTTGAGTCATGAAACCAACTATTGGTACGAAGAACTGCTTTTGCAAATCTTATTTTAGTTTTTTGGGTACACTCCATTTTCCTGCCATTTCACTCAAAGTATGTGTATAAAAGTGAGCTTAGGAGTTATAGGAATGTCACTGAGGAGAACAAATTCAATTAATATTTTAATCTGTTACTGAAAATTTAGGTTACTTCAAGTGGTGATAGATGGTGTGTGGGGTAAGATACCAGTGATATCTTTCTCTGGTCACACTCCCCTCCTGCCCTTGATTTGTTTTTCTGGTTGAGAAGAGAAATAATGACTTTCAAATGGGAAATCAATCTGCCTGGGTCTAAGAGACTTCTGTAATGCTAGGAAGAATGGTATTACTAGACTAGAACTAAGGTCCATCTTGCCTAATGCTATCTCTATCAATGATGATTACTAGGCACAGTAGGATGAATAGGTGCAGGGAAATATCTTTAATATTACCTCCCTCTTCCCAAATCCAATCTCAGTCTCTATTTTCAGCTCAGGGACCTACTGATCCTGTCATGGTTTGTTTGTTCAGTAGCTCTATGTGGATCTTTTGGCACCTGCTTCCCATCAACTAGTGCAAACTTCTTGCATTTGCAATGTCCTTTAACAGGGACAGTTTTACCAAGGTTGCATGAAAAGCCAGCTCCTTCTGTCTATTTTGACCTTGATTTCTACTAGCTTCATCTGAGTGCATGTATTGCCTCTGGTTGTGGAGAGGGTAGGCCATTGGTCCACCCTCTCCATGCTGTTTGTGACTTTGTAGGCCTTGGCTGTAGGCACTTCAAGCTCTCCTTCTTCCAGACCTAATAGGCTCAGACTAATCACTTGTTCATATTACGGAAACCCTTCCACACCTCTTCTCAGCCTCCCTGTACCTCTCTGAACCTTTTGCAGTTTAAGTGCAGTTCCTGCCCTCTCCAGAAAGACTGCACAAAGGAGGTGAGTGTGAACTGAGGATTGCTACAACAGCACCAAAATGCTTTTGCTCTGTTCTCTCTTCCTTTTCTGATTAATCCTGATATTTTCACTTAGTTTTTATGGATCCATCTACCATAACACCAAGGTCTTGCTCTGGAATGTTAACTGTTATTTCAGAAACCACCACTGTCTATGCAGATCTAGGATTGTCCTTCCGCACATGCATCTTTTTACAGTTGCACACAATGAATTTTAGCTGCTGTCTTATTACCCAGCCATTCAGTCTCATCAGAATCCTCTGTAATTCTTCACAGTTTGCTCATGTTCCCAATCTTCTGCATAACTTAATGTCATCAGCAACCTTTACCTCACGCCTCATACCTTTTTCCAAAAATGTGAACAGTAAAACTGAACTGTTGACCTCCCTCTGTTGTGAGAACTTATCACTTACTCATACCCCATTTCCTATTTTTTTCATTAATTTATTAATGCAAGGACTCTCCTTATCCAATAGTCACTTAGCTTCCTGTCACTCCTAGCAAAGAGGCCACAGAAATCTTGGACTGTAACTTCTTTTCTGCGAATGTAAATATTATCGCCAGTGCTCATCTGTCACCAGTGTAGTTTAATGTCTAGCCAGATCACGAGCGCATGCTCTTTCCCCAGGCTTCCTCAGACCCTGCCCAGGTTTCCAGTGAAATCCACCACGTTTCTTCTTGTAAGGCAAACTCCCCTGTGGTCTTCTCCAGGGTCACACACTCCGTTGTTTATTTGCCTGATGATTGACTCTTCCACTGCTACAGCCTTCTTCTTCCTATCTGGTCTTTGATCTTCCCCCGACTTTAACTTCCTTTGAAGAAATCTGTCCTTGGACATAAAAATGTAACTTCCAGGAATTTTCTTTTTGGTGAAACTTTGTTTTGAAGCAGGAGAGGAAGGCCTCTTCTGTCACTTCCTCTGGAGACCCTTCCCAAGAGCCTGGTGCTTCTCTGGAGCATGCATTGAGCTCTTGCTGTGAGGGCTGGCAGAATGCAAGCCGAGATATTCTGCTTTGCAGACATATAGGGATAAAGACCTAAGTAGAATATTTTTATAAAACTATAAGATAAAAGAATAAACTAATTTCCAGACTTGGGTATTTCATTCTTCCACATACTACTTCTGGACTCAATTTCACTGTCTAGAAGGAAATTCTTCCCATATTTTGTATGGAAGGCTTTCAAAGATTGTGGTACTCCATTTGTACCTACTGATTTTTACCCAACCTTAGCAAGACTTTCAGTCTGTAGAATCCAATGTGTGTGACCTTTGAAACACAAAGGACTGTGATATATCTTGTCACTTCAGAATAAACCTACTTGCTTCCAGGTAGAAAAAAAAAATGATTAAATTAAGAACTGGACTTTTTTCCTTCCATTTTTGCACTAAATTTCTAAGGAGAATTTCATCAGGGTTGTCTGAGATGTGTTGCAAAAAACTCTTGTTGAGTCTCATCTGTGTTTTATGTAGATTTTTTAGAACAGTGAAGAACAAATTCACTCTTAAAATAGTACCCGGAAAAGCTTAGTTTTCTTTTTTTTTCACTAGAATAAATCCATCACTTTTATGTTTGTGTGTCAGATTGATACGTATTACTAAGCAAACCTATGAAAGCCTAAGAGATGTCAGCTAATTGCTGGTGGCCGCAAATTATCAAGTCTGAACTTCTTCTCATAAGCAGCAGTGGTGATTTACAGCTTAGTTTGGATTGCTGCTGCAATCTCCTTATGAAATGAAAGCTTGAAGGCAAGTAAGAAAATTGAGAAAAAGTCTTTAATACGATGATTGAATTGTTCAGCAGATGACTGTCAGATTTGCCATGAAATATCTTTGAAATGATAAACTTGTGAATGCTCTCTAATGACCTGTGGGGGAGGTGGGGAGGAAGGAGGGCAGCCAGACAGTTTGAAATGAAGCACACATGCATATTTCATTGTCAGCAAAGATACTGAGAGTTAAGCATCTGAGATGGAGTTCAACTGTTGTTGGCTTAACAGGAAGAAGCTGTACTTATGAAGGCTGGAATAAAATCTAAACCATAGCCAGATGCAACTCTGAGCAGTGAGGGCATGGCCTCCAAGACCTCTTTCCCTGGTGTGCTGATGAGTGGCTGTGGTTGTCAATGCCCTTCGTGGCTTGCAGAGCAACTATCAGGAGCTGCCTACTCTTTTTGGAGCACACTCTAGGCTTTTGGAGTCCTGCAGCCTGGCAAATTTGGAGCTGTCTGTGGTTTTCTATTTTTTTTTTTTCTTCTTTTCTTTTTTTTGAGTAGTGGTGGGGCTGGCTTTGAAAGAATAGTGTCTTTGTGGTGCAGGGTCTGGTTGAACACCCTAACCCACTGAGCTCTGCTGTGGATTTTACAGGTGGGAAGGAGGGAAGGACTTAAAATTTTCCCCTTCCAAGAAAAGAGGAAAAAGAGGTCAAAACAAAAAGAGAGGGGAAGAAGCTGCTGGCTGAGTGCCACCCTAAACAGCCTCATTGTTCTCCAGCTCTCTGGACCTAATTAAGCGATTCCATTTCTACAGGCGATGGCAAAGTCTAATGGCAGCAAACAGAAGATCGCTAACACATGGGGAAGGCCTGTGATGTGGCTTTCTGGAATGAGATGCAGTCGCGGGAGGAGGAGAGAATAGATGAGAAGGAGCACAGGGAGGGGACGGAAGGGAAGGAGGTCCTTCAGCAGAGACAGAAGCAGCAGACACAGGAAAGAGTTTTGTTTTCTCCCAGGAACACTGGGAAGAGCCAGGGAGAATCTGATTTCAAAGTCCAACAATGCAGCTATGGCATTTGTTTCCAATTCAGCAGGAATGAGTGTATGGTTTGAACAATTCTTTCGAGGTTCCTGACAGGGGGAATATAACTCATCTCAGCTGGCTGTTTTAGGAGATCAAATGACACAAAATTTTCACTCAAAGCCTAGGGTATCCTTCTGGCAACCAGAGACCATGCACATCTTCACAGATTTGCTGTTTGTTCTAATGTGGACCAAGAGCTGCATGCTGTGTAGAAAACTGTATGCTTACAAAATGGTCTTCTTATTGCCAGATGTTGGCCCCCTGACTGCTTTTACATAATTCAGGCTTTTCTTTCTCAAGATGTTACAATTTAAAGGTGCTTTAGAAGTTTTATTTTAAAAGCCTTGATAACACTTTCTTCCTTATTCTTTTCTCTCCTTGCTCAGAGTGGTTATTCCAGCAGCACATGCTGCAAGCTGGTGTAATGTGGTATACGTTAATGTGTACAACTAAGAACAGCAAGACTGCTTCTTAGCTCTACCTCTGGGTTGATTCAAACAAGAACAAATATGTCTATAAGGCAATACTGTCTACATCCTTGTGACTCACTTTATACCAAGTACAATGTGTATCTTTGTTTCAAATGCTGTTCTATTCTATACAGTGAATATAGATTTTACTTTTTTTTAAATTTGAAACTTTAGGGTAATGGTTTGTCTCAGTTGGCTGAAGACTGATAACAGAGGCCTAAGCCAGGCAAGACATATGTCTCTCTAAGCAACATTTCCATGTTGCTACTGGTGCTTTGCTCATAGATTTCATCTGCAGATCAGATAACTGTTGAGTAAATGTCATAATAAGTCTGTAACTTATTCGTTATTGAACCTACAGTGGGTTACCCAAAGCACCAATGAGTAAAAATTGTTTTTACAAGATCATTCTAACAGGTTACCAGCAGAGTTAGAAACTGGGTGCTTCAGTTCTGCCTCTGAGCTTTTTGCTTTATTTGCTTCAGAGACAGGGGTTGCATGGCTTGCCTAGTTGCAATCTTGACAACTGAAATATGCGAATCTAAGCTAGGCTAATTCTCAACTCTCCCTTTATTGCCAGTGAAGAGAGAAGGACAAGTTCAAGTGACAACTTATCCTATTTGAAGGGGAACAGACCGAAAGAGGAGACCTTCTCCAGAAACCTCTGTATGGTGTATGCAAGGAATTGAAGCAACTCGCTGAAGCCTGAGTGTGTCAGCAGCCCACACTATGCACATGCACGGTTGTTTGTGACTTCAATTGTCCATTTACCTGGAGAACAGATCATGGTCCACCATTTCTTTTTTATTACACAGTATACTTGTTGTCTTTTCTATTCTATAAGCAGGAAAATGAACACTGCTCAGAAAATTGTAATGACCTAAAAGAAATGATTTTCTAGTTAACCACCAACACCAGAATAATACAAGTTTGAAAATGGTAAATCTAAGCCTGTTATTTCACTCTGTTTTTTTTTGAGAAACAATATTGCAAATCACAGGATAATTCTAACAGAAGTGTGATCATGTGAGCTAGTGATGAAATATTGTCCCCATGCTACTCTTCATATTTAGGGTTTTGAATGAACCATTTGCACTGGGAAATCACTTCCAGTGTATTTTACCATGCAAACTCACGTTTCCAGTGACATCTAAAACACTATTTAAAAAAAAAAAGTAACCTCCTCTCATCCTTAAAATAAACACTATTTTAAGTACTTGAGTATACAAATGGTGGCAATAGTTGTAGGAACAAATAAGTAATAATAAGAAGTTATTGCCATTTGGGGACTGAGATAGCTTATATTTTACCTATATACTGTATTTTTTTCTTTGATTTTACTCAATAGGTAGGACTTATTTCACAAAACATAATCCTGAAACCATCATAATGATTGCAGTAATATGAGTGATATAAGTGTCTTGATCAAATAGAACAAAATTTTCTCTCTTTTGATGGAAAAGTAGGTGAAATTTATAGACAAACCTGCTTTTCTTTTTCTTTTTCTTTTTCTTTCTGTTTTTCTTTTTTTTTTCCCAAGATGGCTGTGAGCTAGGAGAATCTGTTCATCAAAAATAGGACTTTTGTTCTATGCTGTCATTGCTGTGCCTATTATCAGGGTCTCTGAAGGACACAGTTTATGGCAAGCAGTAATGAATACACAATTCATTTCTGAGCATTTCTCTTTCCCGTATGTGAAAGCATAATTTTTGTCTCCATTGGAATCTCATCTGTAATGTAAGAGTTTAAAATGTTTCTCCTGCTTCAGAGTCTGAATTCATTGGCCAGTATTAACTGTGTGCCATGCTTGGACTTGTATGATCAGACTTTGCCCTTTATTTGCCAGCTGGGGTAAAGACTCCATGTGTTATGCTGCCTGGAGAAGCTAGTTTGTAATAGATCTGGTTGCAATTAGGCATTTTTATGTGTTCAGATGCATCAACATTTGGAAAACCCTATTTATTTGACTAAAAATGAGAACACATTGCTTTAAGATTTCATGCAAAACAAATTGCTTTAGATAATTAGGATGTATGAATAAGGGATCATTTGTTTTGAAATGCAGGTGTTTCAAAACAAATTAAACATAGAGAGTTTAAAGAATTTCTTTTGGGATTTTTTCCATACTAAAAGGAAGATTTGTCTAAAACATTATGACATAGTGAATGCGTAATATAAAAAAACTCTCCAAAACCAGAATTCCCTTAAAATCAGGAAATTTTCTGAAATAAAAAAGTAATAACCTTTCTATTTTAAAAATGTTCTCACTGCAATCAATGCATTTTTCAAAATGTTTCACTTTTTACTTCATAAGCACACATTTTGGAAACTTTAGTGTACATGCAGGTGGCAAGAGCTTGTTTTCTGGGACAGATATGACCTAGAGATACAAGAGGCAAACACAGTGTTGTTGACCAACTGTTCTTTGCTACTAAAGAACTACTGAATCAAACATTTTATTTTTTTTCTTCTTTTTTCTTAAACTTCATTGTTTTTCAACAGAGAAGTAAAGACGTGTTGCAGCAGGTACCCATTTGGCTGTTGCACTGAATGAAGTCTGCCAACCTTTTCTTCTCCCCTGAGCTCATTGGTCCCAAATCTAGCCATGCACACTGTTTGTGTGTGGGTGTGCATGCGCCCACACGCACATGGATGGAATTACAACTCCATGATGTTAGCGGGAGTGTGCATTTCCCACCAGGTGGTGCTAATAGAAGAATTCCAGCCACAATGGTAAATTCATGTTTACTTACGTAATTGAGGAAAGGGACACAGAATACTGTTTAATATGGGCAGTGGACTCTAGCTCTGAGCTTTAAGCATGTCACTTTTATCCCATGATATTAAAATTCAGTTCATGCATAGCTACAGGAGGACATACACGCAATTTTCTCGCCTAAATAATAGGCGTTGTTTATTCTCTGATGGAAAAACTGTTCAGGAAAAACAGTCTTTAATTATTTCTTCTTTTTTATTGCCCACTATCAAGACTGTTCAATACTTCATGACACTACTTTCAGAAGTATAGAGTGACAGATCAAAGCAGGAGGAAAGGGAACAAATAGTTCTGGGTTTTGTTATTGAGCACACATTTGGCTTTAGTTTTATAACATCCCCAGTCATAACATGGATGTAATAATCATTAGCGATTTCTGGTGTATTTGTAAGATTACGCTAATACTGTTGGAATCATTTGATGAAAGGGTCTTTAGAAATGCAGGAAAATCATCATACAAGAAATCAATGCTTTATTTTATCATTAGTGTAAAATAATACACTGAAACATAAGCTGCTGTCCAAAGGATAATTTTAAACAGCATTTCTGAAAAAGTCTTTAGGTTTAGAGTTTTCCAAAATGATCAGCACTTTCCTGCTACTGGAGCCAAAGGTGAATCTCTCATGAGTCAGGCAAATGTGGAGCGATTTTTCAACATCCCACTCCAATTACTTGTTTGATTGTTTCCCAAACCAAAACAGATCTGGAAAAAAAAAAATCACAGAATTCATTGAGGGGAAAGGCTTAACCAGCTTTCACACCTTGAAATCTACTACTTAGAGCATTTTTGGTTCCTGGAAAATGGAAGATATGAGTGATGTCACTGTTGCCTGTTTTTAGTGTATGGTCGTCAACATTATACAGGGCAAGAGCATTGTAAGCTCTATCAACATCTTTTTGCAAGAAAGAGGTGGGATTTTTTTTTCTTTTGGTACCTCTGAGTAGTAAACTGCCTGTGTGACACAAATAATGTGATGGATTTGAAAACAAACCAAGTAATTACACTGGGCATGGCTGGGCCAATTCCTTCTGAATCAGGAGAAATGTGCAGCTGGGTGCTGGATCAAGAATCATTGAATTACACGGATACTCTTAGAGCACTCTTCATAGACAGCTATTTCTTTACTGTTTGCAGGTTGTCAAAGGAGCAAAAGTTCCTCAGTGGACAGGTAAACTGAGCAATGATGAACCTTAGTAGCAGTGAATCTCCCATGACCTATCTTTTCCTCCTGCCTTTGGTGATGACAATCTTCTTTTACGAGTACAGTTTTATCCTGAACCAGATAGACCTCTTGAGAGAAATAATAGAGACCTTGGTGCAGGGTATGAAGAAAGAAGTATCACAGCTTCAGAGACTACAAATGGGAAACCGGTGATGGGATTGGTCTGCCTAGAAGTCAGCATTTACCTTTTGGACATCTACAGCAGAAAGTAGTCATCTGTACTCCTTTAGACTCACTTCTGGATATATGAACTTTCTTAGAGCACAGCACATGTTTTTTTTAGATGTCCCTTTTAGGGTGAGATGACTCATAAGTCAACTGCCTACACAGGGGCTGACAAATCCCATTCTTTCCCTTGCTAACTCCAACACTTATTCCAAACACACAGATATGTCATGCATGCTGCCTTTCTCTTGGCAATGTAAAAGCTCTGCCGTGCAGAGCTGCTTGCAGAAAGGAATTGGGGACAGTGCATCTTCTTGGTTTTCTCTCCAACCACTTTCTGTTAGATGTCTGTCTTACTCTTCCTACCCCTGATAACTCCGGGGTTTCCCAGATCATCCAGAAAATAGGCAGAATGGACAGAAAACAGATCAGCTGGTGAAGACAGTGGAAGGAGAGGTTGCCTGAGGCTGAGCGACCTTGTCCACCCTAGTATGTCTTAGCTGCTGATGTTGTTCAGGGCTGATCCACTTCAGTGCAACTCTGGGGCGGCTTTGCAGGGCTGTTTGCCCCATTCACAATCTGACACAATCAGGCCTCCTGAAGCATGCGGCTCCCCCAGTGGAAAGCATAAATATGTAGAGTAGAAGCTATCAGCAGCTGTGTGGGGGGCCCCAAAGTAATAAGTAATCATGCTGCTCCAGATGATGTAACACTTAATCTGATAACTGCAGTGGGAATATGTTCAGTTTCTTTGGATAAGACTAGACTATTTTCTTCATTAAGAATAACGATACAGTGGTTCATTCCTTTTGTTTTCAACCTAAGCAGTATTTTTTTTCTGAATAGATGTGTGTGTGTGAGGGATGTTATCCTCGTTCAACATTTAAGAAAAGTCTGACTTGAGGCAGATAGATCACCCCCTGGATTACTGTCTTCACTACTAGAACCAGACTCTAATGTTGGTAATTGATGTAGCAAACTGATTGAAGTTGAGACAGAAGAGTAGAACAAAAAAACACAACTCCAGACTCTTTGAGTAACACTCAGACTTGTGCTCTCTTTCTCTCAGTAGGATTTGGCTTTTGAAGAGGGATTGCACTGAACAGCTAGCATTGACTGCTATTGAAGAGCAAATTAATTTAATCAGGGAGTTTACTGGTGAATTGTGACTGAAGTGATATCAAAAAAAGGTTTTCTCAAATTTAAGGGCTGGAAGAACTTTCTTAATCATGTGGCAAGGTGTTTCCTCTAAGAGAAGGAGTACGTAAAACCTTGCACCAAGATCAATAATTTCAGTTTGATCTTTTCTTCACCATTCTAGAAGGCTTTCAAGTCTCCTCTGACTTTCTGGGATGGCGTGCCCACACCTGATCCATACAAGGAGTCAGGATTCAGCAAGGGTGCACACTAAGATCTGAAAGTAGGAATTATTCTTAGATCCCATAGTCTAGACATAGCTTCAGGGAAAATTTCCTTTTCCCTTGTTTGTTTTTTTTTTTTTTGTTTTGTTTATTTGTTTGTCCCACCACCCTCCCTTCTTTCTGCTTCTTCTATCTTTGAACTATGTTGCAATTTATGTGAGCACTTTCGCTTGGTATAAGTGACCAGTGGGGAAAACGTGGTGATCTTTGAAGGAGAAAATACTTATCTTGAACTATTCTGATTTCACACTAATAGTGTGCCAGTGCAATTTTGCCAGTGCCAGCAGAGCTGCGAGAACAGGCTTCATCTTGCCAGTGAAAATCCTTAATAAGAAGGCAGCATTAGAATGTGATGCTTTCAGCTAGGGTAGCATGGAGAAAACTAAGAGAAGGCAACAGCTGACCAAGTATATTGCTGAGTTTCTTAGCTGATCTGCAATGAGCAAAGGACAACTGAAGCTATAGAAAATGTTATTTTGAATTTATTGCAGGAGAGTTAATTGTGCTTAGGATGCAAAGTGCAAAAATATTCTTGGAAGCGCAACTGGGACTGGCAAGCTCTTAGATGCAGATCAAATAATGAGGTCTGGAGGTGTTTCTTTTGTAACAGTTCTGGGAGTGGTTTGCTTATATTCAGGGATCCATTCACTGTGAAATTAAGATGTTCTTGTTCATTTTACTCCACCAGTGTTGAACTGGAAGCTCCTATGGTTTGGTAATATCCAAATTACTAAAATATTGGCAGCTTCTTTTTCCAGTGCATGTTTAGTGTGGGCAGATAAAGTCAAGCCAAGGCAAGTAGCAAAACTGAGGAGGGTTCTTCAGTCACGTTTTGTTTTCTTACTACAATCTGAAGAATAATATAAATCATGTTGCTTTTGTGTGATAAAGAGAAAATAGTGCAAGGACCTGGCAGCTGAAGTTTTGAAATAGCTATTTTAAAACAAAATGAGAGCAATCCCACAAGCCAATTTTTGCTGGATACCATCTACAGCCCTCTGATCAACCTTATATGTTGCAAGCGATACATCATACATGGTAAAAATATCCAGCGGTGCTTCCCTCACTTGTGTTCCCAGACAGCTGGAGGCTGGATAATACCATGCCATTAAATACAATAATAACTCCCAGTAATGCCAGCACAGAGCTATGTGTTCTAAAGAAGAAAAAGAAGAGTGCTTAAATATTTTAAAACATTTATCTTTTGGACTGAGAAAAAAAATTATCCCTTTTAAGTAGTGCTGACTGTCACGTTCTCCCACTAAAATAAACAGCCAGGATCTTCTGGCACAGGAAGATGAAAGTAAATTTGATCGTTGGTTCAATAAAATTAACAAGTTAAAAATTTATTCTACTGTTATTTTCAACAGGTCAGTGGTATCATGAGGTATAGATGGCAAAGTGTGGTTAAACAGAGCCCCCAGTTGGTTAAAGCATGTGGGTAACAATAATGACGGAGCTCCTAGATCTAGAGATGCTTCTTCAAAATCTTATCTTCCTCCTTTTACTTATTATTTTTTCATTGAAACATATGTACTGTGTAAGCAAGGACATATTTATCTGTTATGTATGCAATGACTGAGGACAATCAGCCACTGTCATTGCAGAATGCTTTCCTAAACATCTCACAGCCATGTCAAATCATATTTGACAGTCTAAACAATCATGTTCTTGAAAAAAGCACATAGGAAAAACAGCTACCTTCCCCATGGATTTTTGTTTTATCAGAAATACAGTCAGACTCAATTACAACTTCTTAGAATTTTTCACCCAAAGTTAATCCAGTTGGAAAACCTAAGAAATTACTATTTCCTTTGTTGAACAGCCCCCTCCCTCCAGTTAATCAGCTTGACCTGCTTTCATTGGAATATGTAAAGTATAAGTCAACAGTGGGGAAATAATAATTAAGTCCTAGTATTATCACAAACTTTGGGGCTTGGATAATGGACATTTGCCGTCTGCTACTGCAGAGAGGGGCCAGGAGCACGGAAGGCAACTGAAAGACTGAGTTGCACAAGGGTCTGCTTTCCCTGTCACTTGACCCATGCTCAACTGTGTGGTTGAAGGGATCGCAAATCTAGTCAAAACACTAAAAGAAAGAGTGCTCTTCACAACTGAAAACGTTATGGAGCAATCTGTGTTCCCTCAGAGATGCAGCCTAGGGTAGTGTAGTGGCACATGGCCAAGTGGGATGTAAACTTTCCTCTATATGTCTGGCTCTAGTTTGCCTCTTAGGAAACTTGGGCATGGTAGGAGCTGCATTATCCTGGCAGATTCCCAGCTGGGAGAGCTGGGGGACTAATACGTAGGATGCAACCCAAAAGAGAAATGCTTGCTTGGTCGAAAGACCTACCAAAAGTGCCTAAAGATAAGTGCAACTTTCATCCTGGCTTTGTAGGGAGCAGCCATGTTGACTGGACAAAGACCCTGGGGGAAGTACCCTAATCATCGTGGCGAAGGCTCAGTGCCAATGTCACCTTGTTGATTTCCTAAATTCCTGGTTATGTCACTGCTCTCCAGGCTTCTTCAGAAAGCCTTGTTCATAGGGAATAGGGCCTGTGTGTTTACAGAGAGGCACTTCATTTTTTTAGGGTATGAGGGGAATTACCCCTCTGGTTTCACAGCCTTTGGAACTATCATTCAGCCTGACATTTGGAAAGGAACATGCTCTCTTGCAGAGTGTGAAAAATGTGCTTTGACCTGGAAAGACCTTCTGTTCTTGTGCCCACGCCTGCGATTGTATCTTTAACAGTTGGTACAAGAATCTGGGCTAGAGTATCATGAGTGGGCATTTGAAGTGCTCTGTTATTTATGAGTTAATAACACTGTTCTTATAAACGACGTATGAATGACTGGTGGCTTAGCAGAAACATTGTCCAAAAGCCAGACCTACAAATGAGGTAAGGTTACAAAGAGCAGTTCTATTTCAGTGGCTAAAGCTACGTGCTTGTCAGTGAACTCAGTTGCAACCAACCTCAACACACAGTATATTTCCGTATTTTGTGAAAGATTAAAATTCCCCGGTGGTCTAGTTTCTCTTTGCATAGAACAAACACACTCATTGTGTGGTCTACACATATGACCAAACTGACTTCAATATGAATTGAAATATACATTTTTGTTTGGATTTTGCATGCAGCTAATATTTTTCTGTCAGTTACCTGAGTCGATATTTTTCATTTTCATTTTCTATGTAAGAATTTTATATCATAGAATGTATTACCATATTTGTTCTGCAGAAGGCGAAGCTTAAAGTCTTAGTGAAGTAAAGAAATAGTTTGGAAAAAAAACTCAAACCCCACAAATTTCCTGATTTTTTTATTATTTCTGCTCTCATTTAACATCTGTAGAAGTAGGTTCATGGGCAGATTTCTAGAAATCTGCTATCTTAAAAGCTATGTTGTTATGTTCATGGTCTTGTAATGCTTTTCAGAAGCACTTCAGTAGGAGTGAACTGACAAACATACACTCACTTTTTCATTCCTCTCTTTCAGATAGTTTCTTAGAAGAAATCTTAAAACTAACTTTTTTTTTTCTAAAAAATATGCAAGATAGAAAGTAGAATCACTTGAGAGAACTCTAAGATGCTCATAGGCAAACGATACCAATATGTATATGTGGTATAAATTTTGATCACTACTCCCGAATGTACTCAGATAAAATCAGTAAGATGAATTGCAGTTAGTAATAAGCTGATGGTCACTCTCTTGAATTTTGGTATAGTGGTATTTTTATTAGTAGATGGCTTTTTTTTAAAAAGAGCATTATCAATGGATCGTGTATGAATAATGATGTCGTATTATTATGGGCAGAACTTAGAAACTTGCCACTATGGCTTAGACAAATCATCCAAAATTTGCGTAAGACTTCTGCAGTTTTCTCAAGCGTCATGTTTAAATCTCAATATTATTTATAAAAGGGCAAGATTTTTCTTGATGAAAGAAAATGGAGTTTTCCACATGTTTACTAATGTGATTTTTTTTTGCTGGGGCATAGTTAATTCTCTTCGTAGTAGCTAGTAGGGGCTATGTTTTGGATTTGTGCTGAAAACAGTGTTGATAATCCAGGGATGTTTTAGTTATTGTTGAACAGGACTTACACAGAGCCAAGGCCTTTTCTGCTTCTCACACCATCCCACCAAAGAGTAGGGCCAGGGTGCATAAGAAATTAGGAGGGGGCGCATCTGGGACAGCTGACCAAAGGGATATTCCATACCATAAGACACCATGGTCAGCATATAAAGCTGGAGAAAAGAGAAGGGAAGGGAGGCATGCTCTGATTGATGGCTTTTGTCTTCCAAAGTAACCATTACACATGATGACTCCTGCTTTCCTGGAGATGGCAGTACACCTACCTGCTGATGGGAAGTAGTGAATTAATTTATTGTTTTGCTTTGCTGGCATGTGCAGCTTTTGCTTTATTCGTTAACCTGTCTTTATCCCATCCCATTAGCTTCCACACTTTTCCCTTCCAGTTCTTTCCCCCATCCCCACATGGCTGGGAATAACAAGCAAGGAGCCCTTTGATGCTGAGTTGCTGTCTGGGGTTTAATCATGGCAACTGTCTATTGCATACCTTCTCCTAGTGAGACAGGCCCAGTTCCAGTACTATTTCTGTAGACAATAGTCCTGTTGCATCTGTCCATAGGGGCTAAATTTTCATGGACAAAAATACCATTCAAAGAAATGTGGTTTTGTTTATGAAAAGCCAGTCACTTGTGTGCACAATTGTCCTTCTAGCTATGTATGTAGAGAGAAAAAAAATGTACGTTAGAAAAGGCCAGAGTCTAAAAGTCAATCATTAGGCTTTATCTATAATAACACGTAAAATTTCACTCTTGAATTGTAAGGAAATAAGACACACGTGGAGTGTGTGTTTGTCTGTAAGGCATTTTTTTTCTCTATCTCCCTGCAAATTTTGAGTCCATTGGTCAATTTCAAAATGGTTATGAAAAAGGTCAAAGTGACCGACTTTCAATTCCACATGTATGGATGTCTGGCTAATGAGAACCTGTTGTGATCCTCACTGAGGAAAGAAGCATCAGTACAACCTTATTCCCTGGCTCAAAGTATATCAGTTCAAGAGAGAGACTGAAAGAACAGCTCAGTCAGAGGGAAAACTGACCTTCATTCGCACCTTTTTAAATGTCAGAAAAGACCTAGAGATGGCTAACCAGAAGGGAAACCAATGTCTTTGTTCTGGAATTTGTGATATTGCTCATCAGTGTACAGCCTGTAGGGTGATTTAGGAATAAAGAAACTCTGGGATGATGGGATGCACAGAGAAGCAGTTACCCTTCATGTGGAAGCCCTGGTCAGATCAGGCAGGCTGATGGTTCTTTCCCATTGTGACCATGGTCTTCTAAGGTGTGAACATACACAAATAAAAGGAGAGCTGCCATTCCCTGTATCAAATGCATCATCTCTAATATACATACGATTTTTGCTGGAAGTGGTTGTGCTGCAGGGGATTATAATTATTCATTTTTGACAGACTAGAAGGCCTTTAGAGGTAAGAATTTCTCACCAGAACCTAACCCCCAAGTCACTGAGGGTCATATCTCCACCTGAGACCTGCTTTTCTTTGCATTTAAGTTCTGTAGTTCTTTCCGTCTTTCTTTCCCCCCAGCACAGACCCTCAAGTAGGGGAACTGGACTTGTCAATGGTACCTGAACTGCTGTACCATTTATGTATTCACTTATTTTTTCTTTGAGAGAAAATTTGTCATTAGAATATTAAAGTATGTCTCAGTGCTGTTTTTCACTGAGCTACCACTGAGTTTCCTTTGGAAAGGACAGTGACATGGTTGATTAAAAGCACTGTCACTACTGTGTCTTTGGACAACTAGTATGGATTTTCCTTATCCTGTCCTTCTGGATTTCTCACCTGATTGGTGATGCCATCCAGTGATTTGGGAGTGATGCATCCAGCCGAGGCTACTTTGTATGAGACTCGCTCCTCTAAAAGTCACTGATAATTGAATTGTGTAGAGAGTAATTCAGGCCCCAGGGAGAGCAAACTTACACTTCGTAACATGGGATATCGTTGCTGACCTCTAGGTCTAGCCCACATCTTCTGTCTCCCATGGGAAAAGGCCGTCTCCCATGGCTACAGAAGGTAAGCTCTTTCCACTTTGTGAGGTCCCCAGAAACACTATGCCCCATAGCCAGACCCTCCGAGGTGTTTCAATCTCCGTTCACAAACTGCAGGGGCACTTGAGCACATCAGACTTTTACTGTTCCTTTGTTGTACTTTTTGAACTGTGGCCGAAAATCGTTGAGATGAGGTCACAGCAACAGCCTTCTCTGATGGGAATTTTTTGTAGAGACAACATGGAGAATAAGCAAATATTAGTATAAACTGTGCCAACCATTAGCCAATGACGGAGGGGCTGGAAGACCTTAAAGGCTTTTGAAACTACATTGTGAGTAAAATAACTACTGTGCTATGAAAATAAAAAGAGTATTCCAGCTCTTGCACATTTCTGGCAGATTTTCATTCAGATGCAGAAGAAAAACAATTCTACCTACCCTGAACTTCCTGAAAAACCTCTGCTTCTCAGCACCTCCTGTGAACTCAAATCTCAAAGAGCCAAAGCGAGTCTAACATAAAAAGATTCAAATATCCCCCCACCCCCCACCCTGTTGCTAAGTGACACCATATTTGAGGGCAAAAATATGCCTCCTGGCCATTTCCTCTAGACTGTAAATGTGTTGCATCTCCTCTTTGGCCCTCTGAGTGTGTCCTTAGTGCGTTAGTGTTAACACCTATTAAACGTTATGGGGCATTGGCATAATTTTTAATAAGGCATCAGACCGGAACAGTGATAGAAAATCTACCTTGGAGACCCATGTCTGGGTCAACCTAACTCTAAGCTCTTGTGACTGAACACTCTGGGGGAAGAAGACAAAGTGTCTTTGTTTTATTCTTTATGGAAAAAGCCCTTGGAAGATTGAATCCATCATGTTAGGTCCAGCTCTGGCTTGTGATATCCCCTTACCATTTTTTCCTCAATTCTTGTGAATTCAGCCTAATCCTAGGTAGGTTTAAGGCTAGAATTTTTATTCTACAGTTTTTATTGTGAACATTACTGTGGATTTGATGTATCTGACTGAATTAATTATTTTCAGATCAAGAGAAGTCTGTTCTGAAAGACCAAAGAAATAGCATGTCCAAAATGTTATAGCTGTTTTTTAATTGAGGTCTAACTTGTTTCTATAACAACTAGAAGAAACTTGTGTTGCCAGGCTCTTGCTGATATCGGTCTTGTGTGCTATTGACAGCATGAATGGACCAGGGCTGTGAGCCTGAACCACTATTATGGCAAGAGAGGTATAACTTTCATTAATTTAATTGAATTACCTTTTTTTCTCATTGATATTCAGGATATTTTAGTAGTTGGGCCGTTCTGTCTCTCTTCACATGTAAATATAGAAGTGATAAAACTACAGGTTGAACTTAAAGTACTGCAAATATAAATGTGAGGGTAAAATTTACAGGCTAGCAATGTAATGAGAGTACCGATGATCTAACAGGAAGCCTCAACCACTCTTATGTGATCCATCCGTATGCTCAAATGCATTTGGGTTTTTTTTGGGGGGTGGTGTTTTTTTGGTTAAAAGATTCAGGAAATACAATTAACCCATGCAATTTTATTTATGAGCAGCTCCTCATTTGGTGCCTGACCTTCAAATTATCCTGGGTAGATTTTCTGAAACTAACAGTTTGCATAGTATTTCCTGATAGAAGGGGTGTCCTTCCTTCAGCTGAGTTTGTAAGTGAGAATGCTCGCCTCAGTAACTCAGGTTACTCCTTAAAATATCCTTTTCAAAAAAAATTTTGCTGACTCCAAACTAGTTTGTTGGAATATTTCCCAGAAAGTCAACAACGTAAGTCCAGAAACATAAATGAAACACAGTGTGTTTGATTGGGTGCTTTCAGAAAAGATTTATGATAGTTGCTCTCTCCTGTTTGTGGTGTTCTAAAGTTTTACGTGATCGCATTCCTTTTGAGAAGACAATCAAAGCCAAGGCTCTTCATAAAGTACAAGATACCCTTGCAGGTTAACCTTGTGTTTACCCATTGGCACAGGCTTCAGTTGTGGTACTTCTCAAATTGCTTAAGCCAAAATTCCCAGTAAATGCCCCAGAAACTCCTTTTCCTGCACTGTGACTATCCTTAACTGAGAACTGCTCTGGACTCAGCATTGTTGAGACTGTGAAGTTCCCTCCCAATCAATCCCAAAATACCAACCCTCTGTAAACATTTCAGGATAGACGCTCACATAAATGGCGTCATTTTTTTTTGATATTAGAAAAGAAAATCTACCCTTTTGAACAAGAGAAAAATCACAAGCTCTGTGAACTGCAGGAAGCTTCTTAATATAAGTTAGGACTACTGTTTTGGTCAGAGAACTCAGTGATGGAATTTCTGTCTGTAAAAAAAAAAATTGGATGAAAAAATAAAGAATCATGTTTCTAAAATCTTGTCATTTGTGCAGCTGGATGGGTTATGCTGAAGGGTTTGAAGAGAATCATGAAGTTCAGCTGTCTGCTTTTACTATTTTCCAGAAAAAATGTAAAATAAAAAGATAAAGGAAAAATATCTATAAATTTACAAAATGTTCTCAGTTAGTCTTGTGTCTCCCATGCCTTGATTCTGTAAAGTCCTATTTCCATTTTTTTAAAACCTTAACACCTTAAAATAAGAAGTACTAGTCAATTCAAGTATCTGACAAATAGCATGGACACCTATTCCCATTAAAAGGCACCCAGTTGGAATAAAAATGTCCTGCTGCTTGCCAAATCAACACCATCACAGCCCAAAGAGATGAAATTGTAACTGAATACTCTCACAGGCACAATGAAACTGTCCTGAAATGCTCTCTGCTCAGCAATTTGGATAAAAGTTACTTAGGTCTTAGTAGTCAATGTAAAATTTTCCGCTCCCAATGTTGTTTTTTCACTCCTTCCCTTGAAGGTATGCCTAGTGAGTTTCTGTGTTTGGGTACATGATATAAAATTACGTAATTCTTTAATAACAAATTACTTTCTTGCTACTAAAAGCCTGGATTTGACATTAAGGCAACCAGGCATCAAACACTAACCCACGATACTTAATTTATGGATCCCATAGGTTGTAATCAACCTGTTGCACATGGTAGCACTGGAATGCTGCCTCTTTTTAGAAACAATAACTTCACCCATGGAAAGCCATTATTTCTATGGCAGCTCAGAGGTGGAAACTGGGAGGTCAAAGATTATTTGAAAGACACCTCCAGAACAGGTCCCCACTTCTTCTTTCCCTTGAAAGTGTGTTTGAAAGCCCATAAAGTTGTGTGGCTTTTGCCAAATGACCTGTGAAATAACCATCCACAGCTATTGTTGTAAGAAACATTACATGCTGCTGCTGGCATTCACATTCTGATGAAGTCTTTTTAATGTAAAATCATCAAGTCTTTGAAAATATGAACCCATGTATCATGAAAGAGTATGACACACATTTTGGAGGAGCAAAGGATCCCTGCCGTCAACAGCAGCAACTGTTGAAAATACAGAATATAGAATAGATTTCTGGGAATGTACATCCAACTGCAGGTGATCTGCTTTGGGAATTACTTTGGCATAGCAAGAGAAAGCGACATGTGCAATATCAAAACGCTCTTGCTGGAAGAAACTCTGTGTAGAAACTCCGATCCACCTTACTCTGTGGAGAGGACCAAATTATAGTTTAAATTATGGCTTGGTAGATTCTGAAGTATGTTTAAGACTCATTTATATCTTTTTTTTTTTGTATCAGAAGCTCAAGATGTGAAAGAAAGAGTTATACAAATAGTAAGGCTGAGTTGTGGAGGCTGTTTACTTACTAAACCATATTGTATCTCTTTTTCATTTGTTTATTGTTTCAGAACTGTGACTAGGAGACTGTATCCCTTGAGAGGAGAGCTGATATTTTTTATGCTCTTTCCTCTTTTTTTCTTTCTTTGTGTCTTTCCGTTGCCTTTTTGATCTCTCCTTATTGCAGCTTTCCTGACCAGCAGTAACACTTTACGGGCTTCATGTCTGTTTCTTTGATGAAACCAATGCCATCATCTCACATCGACCGGCTGCATCAATGGCAAATGTGAATGTTTGATGTCTTGGTGTCCAAGGTTCACGTTAAGAGCTTGAAGACAGCAGAAAAAACTGAGGAATTCCTTTTGATCTGCTGGACTCCACTATTTTTTTGTTTGCCTTAAGAAAGATACCTTCATGAATACCTTTTTCTTCTTTTAAACTCTTCTAAAGCATGGACTCTTAGATTCTACAGCGCTTTAGATGTGTCTAGCTTGTCACACATAAGCATAGCATGTGGTTCTACTTATTAATCTTGTTAACAGAAGAGGAAAGCAATCCTTGTGCACACCACCAATGCAGATTGCCACCCTCGAATGACTTCGCTGCCAGACTGTTACCGAGCACCTCGCAACTGTTTGTTCTTGAGCTGTGTGCCTGGGACTTGCTGGTAGTGATCTGAAGATGCTTTTCTGATTTCCAGGTTTAAAACTGGGAAGGGGTAGCGGATGTTTTGCTATACATGTAATTAATCTAGGAGGTGTCTTCCTTCTGGTATTTTTTGTTTGCCAGTGTGTTTATCAGCTGACACAAAATCTACTTGCTCACTGTTTGAGAGGTGGCAAGAATGAGTTATAAATTCCCCAAACTTGAATAGAGCTCAGAGTGATGAGATCCTGACATGGTGAGGCAGCAGAGAAAGAGAAGGACAGAGAAGCACAAACATTGATCCCTTTCCTTGTTGTCTGCCCGTGACTTATAGGATCCTAGTCATGAGTTGGGATTCAACAACAGTCTACAGGTTAATATGTTATGGTGGATGATCAGGTCTAGTTTTGCCTTCCAGACTGTGGGATGGTAAATTTGAAGATGTTTAACTCAGAAACAGAGCACCTTTCTTTTATTTGGATCTTTCCCGTGAGCTGCAAATCGGAGAGCACTTTCCTATCTGATCCCTGTTGAGTGTGTTGTAAGGAGCTTAGCCCCACAGGCCTCCTTGTTTCTCAAAGGCAGAGAAGGAATGGCAGGTCTCCTCTCTGACCTATTACCTTCAAAAAACTATGACTTCAGGAACTTTATCCGATGCTGTTGTTCTAGAGGGCAAATTCTGAAGGCCAGCCCCAGGAGCACAGTGGTCTTGCTGCTTCACAGCAGCTTCTCTGGGAACAATATAAAACAGCATAGCAGGTGTCCTTCTGTTGGAATATCCGTGGTAAGCCCAGAACTATTTTTAAGCAAACATACAGAAGAGTTTAGTGATTGCTACAGCATATTCACATGAAGGTTGTAATGCTTTTGCCATGCTTTTAATTTGATGACAGTGAGTTTTGGACACACACCAAAAATTTCCGGTACTTACAAGCTGTCTACAAAAGCAAGTATACATATCAGCTCAGTGGGATTCAGCTGCCTCTGAAGCAGAAATTCTGTGTAGCCCTAACTTGTTGTTGAAGTAAAGTGGTTGTAAGCAAAATCTGGATAAAATTACTTGAATCTATTTTTCCTTTGGCTGAGTCCTACATTCATTTAAAGGCATGTTATTTTGCAGGAAAAATATTGATGGACATTCCCTCCTGGTAATTGTCTCTTGCTGTCTTTCTCTCACCTCTTAAATTGGTGTCATTTCTAGGTGGCTAGTCCTGGGAAGTACTTAAAACCAGGAATATTCCTCCCTGAACTTGTGTGAGCAAATAATGACCACACAATTCTCACATCCAAAAATAATCTGAATTAGGTTGTTTGGAGCCTAAAAGAGTCCTGGATTCACAGTTTCAGGCACCAAGACAAAGCTGTTTCCCTTCATCTACTGGCCTTTCCTCTGTTGGTCATGCTGGAGCTCTTTGGGAATCATCAAGTTAATTCAGAACTGAGACTCTCTTGTAGAGAAATCTCCATTAGTATTTTTGGCAGCATTTACATGCATGTTAACAGCGTAGCATCCCTGTTGGTGTTGCTGGGATGTTGGCCAGGTTGGGCAGTGCAGGATAGAGTCCTTTGTGTTGGTAGTTGCGATGGCAGTTTCAGAAATCACAACCCCCCTGAAGAACTGGTGCCAGATCCCCATTGCAGCACTTTGCCCTGCACTGTGCGGATGTGAAACACATTGGAGATTTCAGCCCTACTCAGGATGAATTTTGAAATGTGTTTTATTGATATGAATGTCAATAGGGAAGTAGCCAATGCTGGTTTCTCACTGGTCATGGGTTAAACTACCGGTGATTTATATTCTCCCTCAACTCTCTACCACTTCATAAGATCACTCATAAAGAGTTAACCAAAGGACACCATGCAAATCACCATGTTTTTCATCAGATGAATCTGTACTCTGTACTGGTCCATCTTACTCTGAGAGCTTGTTATTTTATCATATTATTCAATAAGACATAGACTAGAAGTCTGGCATGTGGTATCCTCACCACTCCCTCACTGTATTTTGAGAGCAGGTCGTGCTGTGGCAGCTTCATCAAGCTGTGAGGACACTTACTTGGGAGAAGAGTCCCTGATACTGCTTGTGCTTTCACATACTGGTAGCTGAAAGCAAAATGACATTTTATTTCTATTTAGAAAGCACTTTGGGAAATACTCAAAGTTGTATAGAAAATCAGACTGCTCATTGCCACCAAACAGCACATCCAATTTAAATGAAAATTTGCTGGATTATTACCAGAAAGACTGGCCAAATTATTGAATTCCTGGTTCATGGGAAATTCTGACATTTGGTTTTGTTCTGATTTGGAATGAAACCAGTTATTTCAAAATCACCCACAACAGAGAAATTTAGAGGGAAAAAATAGGAATAGGAAACAATGATGTATGGTATTTCCAAACTAAAATATGCTCCCTGTGCTTCTTTCCAGCCTTACTGCTGTCTCTTTCTGAGCGGCATACTGAGCCAAGGCTGAGGCAGGGAGCTTACGCTTTGGGACTGCTGACTTCAGTCAGGTGTCCCAGCACCACCAGGTTCCCAGTCTGGTGGCAGGGAGCCTATGATCCCTGTGTCCCTAGCAGCACACCAGGCTAGCTGGTAGGAAGCCAGGCAGTTTTCCAGTGGAAAACTACCTGTGGTTTGATGTCGGTTCATTGAAACAGATATGTTTTAACATGAAAGTTTATGGCTCTATTGAATAAATGTTTTCCAGTGAAATGACATGTCGTCAGAAATCTCATGACCAGCTCTAAGTGCCACTTTGATGACCAAAATTTTTATTGACTAGAGGCCCATAACTTCCTGGCAATCACCAAATATCTTGAGCGGAAAAACAAACAAGAAAAGCGCATATTTTGTTTGGTACTCATTAACTGTGAAATTTGATGGGCCATTTCTGGGCAAGCATGGTATTCCAGACTTCAGAGCAGTAGTGCTGGGGACACACATGCCTCCATTTCACCCTTATTGCTGCTGCATTAGTTTACTTAGAAGCATCACGTTCCTACTCTGACAAGACTACTGTCCTGTGAGGCGTGTTGTTGACTTCTATTTAGAAACAGGATCTCACACACGAGAGCGTTGTTTCTTCTTGCTCTTACAGACTGAGATTTCAAAAGTATTTTTCATTGTTTTTCTTATTCTAATAGAGAAGGATAGTTATTGATTTTTCTAATATATGAGTGTTTGCATACACAGAGAATTCCTGCTCCTAATGAAATGGAGCCTTCTAAAACAAGAATAAAAATAATAATAACCTCACTCAAGAGTGAAATAATCGTGGCCAGAATCATACTTCAGGGAAAATGCTTCCCCTTTCTGAATGTGCTGCCAGAGACTTTCTGTGGTCTGAGAGAGGCCTCTCAGTCTCCATGGTGGGATGAATACTTCTCTCCTTAGTTAGCAGAGTGCTTGGATCCTTGATGGGACTGCTCTTGGATGCATTCTCCCCTCTGAGAGCTGGGTTTCTCTCTTGTTCCTTCTTCTAAGCTCACCTCCATTTTAGGCAGCAGTGGGTGTGGGCAGGTGTGGCAGAAACAAGCTGATGGTAGTTGTGGATGGGTCTGCCTGCTTGGACTCACACAGCTCTGAGAAGTAGTGGTGCTGCAGAAGGACCGCTCAATGAGAAGGACTATGGAGAGAATTATATCAGCACAAATTCAGATTTTGTTTCTGGAAACATAAAGGCTTTCCTTCTGATTTTTATCAGGAATCTAGAAAGATGAACTAAAACCAACTTTACATTCCCCAGAAATTTGGGAGCAAGTTATATTTTCTCTTTCACCCAGATTTTGCTCTTTCGATTTCCTTGTTTCCTTCCTGGCTTTCCAGATTAAAAACTGACTTCACTCTCAAATATGAAACAATCTGTCTCCAGATCTGAGCTCACTGGATGAAACTTGTGTCTCAGGAGAATATGTCAATCATTTTACAATACGTCTTGTGCCACTTTCCTGTTCCAGAAATGTTGGCATCTACTAAGAGTTTTTCTAAACCTGTTAAGAGTTGTAGATGCCCAAGGCTGAAAGACCACTTGCTAGACATCAGTCAATACTGAGAACAGCTTACAATCACATTGTTTTCCAACAAATTCATCAAAGAAAGAACAAAAGAAGCAAAATTCCTCTTAGAGTTCCCAGCAGTAGCCTCAGCATTTTGGCAAGGATATGTTCAGACCACAGTAGCACAATGTAGCAGTGTGTGAGGGCAGATTTTTTACTGGGATTAGTCTAATCATAGCAGTAAAAGTGATAAAGTTATTCTGCTTTGTAGTCTTTCTGCTTCCAGTACCTTAAAAGTCTCTCACAGGTCTGTAATGCTCAGTGTTCAGGGAAGTGTTGCTTCACCTTACTAACTGTTATGTGGGTATGGAAAAAAGTGGCGACACAGCTCCAGTGCTCTGATCTCTCCTCTGGAGTATCTGCCAGTAGGAAGGTGTCTTATTTGTGCTTCTCTATTACAGCGGAGATCCTTTGTTTTCTCGGTTCCTTCAAGGACTGGACCCAAACTAAACCTCACTGAATCCAACGCCTGCTATTTTATCTTGAGGGGACTTTCCAGCAGAAGTTTCATCATCTAGGTACTCTGTATGGGACCATCACCAGCCTCTGGGTGTAAAGGCAAAGAGCTTTACTCTTCTGCACATGGGTAGAGCCAAGAGGGTGAATGAACCATCCACCTCTTGGTGCATTATCATCTGTGCTCCATTTGCCTCCATCAGAAGAGTCAGAAGAAAAATTTTGTCCGCCAATTTTCCTCAAACTGTTTCTACAAGCGTGCATAGGGAAATGCAGAGGGATATTTGTTGCTTGACGATTTGCAGAGGT
Source organism: Tapera naevia (assembly GCA_033556795.1). Lineage (NCBI taxonomy): Eukaryota > Metazoa > Chordata > Aves > Cuculiformes > Neomorphidae > Tapera > Tapera naevia. The sequence goes on along the minus strand of JAUMJJ010000022.1, from coordinate 9,252,132 downwards.
GTTCCCATGGATGGGCAGCTAATGCCAAGTCTGTGTAAGGTGCACTGTTACTGACTGTTTGCATGCCAATCTTAAAAGCATTTCTGTTACATTTGGTTTTGATGCTTAGTTAGGAAGATGTGCTGCTGGTGAGAGACTTCCCAGACTACAGTAAAGTTTCATTTTTATTTTGTGCTCCGGTTAAGTTGCAAGTAGCCTCTCAACTGAGCAATAGGTGTTGGTACAGATACATGGAGTGCTTTCTTTTTCTTTGCCTGGGAAAGTCATAGGTGAGGTCATGTGGGGAGGGAGGATTGATGAAAAGATGCATGCAACACAGAGCTGTTCTTCCGTTACACCTCTAGCTGCCATGCAGCATGGTAGTCTTTCTCACCCTTTGGGATATGATACGTGACAGGACCTTGTTGGTCGGTCTCTCGTGTTTCCTGGAACAGGAAAGCAGCCCTTAGTGCCTGCAGCAAGCCATGACTGCTCTCTGAGGGACAAAGCTGGGTTTCCCCCTTGCAGTGGCACACTTGGGTCCGGCCTTGTCATGTTCTCTGGGAGTCTGTAAGAACATCGATATTCAATAAGCTGGTGGATCCTCATCAGCAGCTGTGATAGGGAGCCAAAACCCTCTTGTAAACACCATAAATCCAGGTTTATAATTTACTCAGTTAAACTCATGTTTGGCTAATGCATGAAAAAGTGGTTTCCTAACCGTAATGTTATGATTTTTTGCATTCACAAAAGCCCTGCTACACTCCCACTGAGTGTGAATCATGCACCTGAAGGCCCCTTGCAGATCTGGCCTTTACCACCACAAATTCAGTGTCAACAACAAGAAAATACTATGGAATAAAGTAATAAGGTGTAAAGCAATAGTGTATAATTTGTTACTGTAAAACCTGATGGAATAGAAATAATGAGGAAACAGAAAACTTCAAAAAATGTTAAATTTAGGATTGCATAAGATTGTTTAGGATCATATGCTCTGTATCCATTTTTGTTGGCAATAACAAGGATGACTGGAAAGCAGAGTGCCTTCTATGTTTGTATGTGCTGGGATTGGTATATCTGTATAACTGACAGTCCTCCTGATTTCCAGAGACTACAAGGATGATGTATGTTACATCAGCTGTGTGCAGTCAATCAGTTGCATTGTCCATGACTGTTTTAATAACCCAGGCAAAAACATGCTGAAGAGAACCTAAAAAAAATCCCCTTGTGTTTAAATGAGCTTTAGGTTGGTGTGTGCATGGCTGTTTTTCTGGACACCTCACTAAGCAGCTTTCAGAGGGCTGTGTGGGAATGGAGTCTGTGCTGATATTTGTCAAAGCTGGACCTGACCTTTGGGATTCTGGGGTCCAGCCCCATGAGGATATTTTAGCCCTCAGTAAAACCCTTCTGAGCCTTGTTTCCCTCCTGTACCAGGCAGATTGATACCCAGCCTTCCATTGATGAGTTTTAGGTAGCTGTGGAAGGGGATCTGGCTTCTATATCTCGTCTTAAATGAGCTCTAAGGGCAGTGGGGTTTATGTGGATACACCTAAAGTCAGTCTCCAGTGATCAAAACAAGTATTATTCCTTGGGCCCCATGTGCCAGGTGAGATGAAGGTTGTGTGTTGGCTTTAAACTAAAAGCTTCTCAGATGAGGTCAATACAAGGTGTGAGATGTCAGATTTGTTTAGTTTTCTTTACTAAAACAATCCGGTTTTCCTTTTAATCTAGAAGAGCCATCCATAAAGATTTGCAGGATTGTGCTATCTGTCTTGGAAAAACAAAATGGTCCTTTAAAGAGGAACTCACTGAAAAGCTCTGACAGTCTTGGGTTCACTCTATGGAAACAGTCAGATTGATTCTCTGCTCAGAAGTTAATTGGTAAAAATGATAGAGGAATCAGCCTCTTTCCTCAGTCTTATATTTCCAAATATCTCCTGGAGCCAAATCGAGACACTGCACAATGGGTGTTTAAACCCATTTGTCCCTATTCCCCCCTTACTAGAAGCAATGTCTGGAATACAGGTTGTAAATCAGGTCCTACAGTGATTGATCCATGTGCCAGCAAGTGAAGCGTAAAAATAGCAGTATGGTTGAAAGGACATTAAAAATAAGGGAAAACAGACCATTATTATTTCTAAGTTCAAGGGAAAGAGCAGTTGAATCTGACAGGCTGGCCAAGTCTGAGTAGCCCTGTCTTGTCTAAAAAGCACAGACAACTACTTTGCTCCCTCCTCCACAGTTATGTGCCCCCTGTAAAGAAAGAGCTGGCCCTACTTTCTGGCCTGTGAACCTGACATCTTGTCAGATTCCTCTCAGGAACTTCTCTTTTTAGTGTCTAAATCAACTCCTGCATTTCTCCAGCTGTGAAATAACATACTGGCAGGGTAAACTGCATCTCTGCTCTTTATAATGCTTTCATAAAAGCTGCCGACATGCCAGCCATACATGTGAAGCACTTTTCCCCCCTTGTCTTTTGTGGAGGGGGAAAAATTCTGTGGATTGTATAGTATTATTAAATATAGAAAATTCATAGTTCAAATATTCTCACAGCTTAATTGGGATACAGAAGGTTCTGTCCTATTAATGTGAAAATAACAGGAAGCATTGCTCAAGTAGGAAAAAGCTACAGTAGGACAACAATATTTTCATTAAAAAAAGTAGGTGAAAATAAAGGTAGTATGGAAGAATTTGCTGCTTATATTTACATATATCCACCACTATTTTATTTCAAAGGAGCACTGTGTAGAACCAGAAGAACACAAAAGGCTCTTCAGTATCAAAGTATCTTTAGATTTTGTCCAAATACTTAAAATAATCTTCTGGTATGGATGGGCAAAAATAGTAATGAAATTGTTTTGTAACCTCAGTGTTTGTACTGAATGTAGCTGTTTCTTCCCAGGAGACAGTTTCACCATTTCCTTTCTTCTGTTGTGTATGCCTGGAAAACCTCCTTGCTTCTGTGACGCGCACATGTACACACACACGGATACACGGATACATACACACTATTTTATAGGTATATGATATTTTATATATACAAAGTATCTTGGAATTTTTTTGTCACAGGATTTTGTTGTTATTCAGGTGGCTCTGGTGTCATTGAGTTCACCTTTAAAGGGGTGAAAAATGTTTTTGTTTCTGGGTATAACACAGTCCTCATTCAATTACAGATACCAGCATGCTTTCTGATCTGCCTCTTCCTTTATGCTGCTTCAGAAGCTCAAAAAGAGCCTGATGATTCTTGAACAAACCGAATAAGTATTCCCACTTCTGTGCTTCTAACTTTTCTACTTTGCGCAAATCTGTTTGGTACCCGTTATTCCTTCTTTAACTGCTCCAAGACCAATTCAGCCTTCTGTCCCTTACTTCAAAGGCAATTTTGTGCTGTGTGTTGTATGTTGTCATCACCAATACTTTCTTTCCAGATTTTTTACCTCTTTTTATTCTTGTAAATATGCATTAATATTCAACAAGACCTAACAATGGTTTGTGTTGTGCCCTCAGTTCCTCAGCAAAAATTTGTCTTGAATCGTTTGAAAATTTATGCTGAAAGTATGTTGGTTATGTCTACTTACATATCTTTGAATGCTAAGATTATGTCATTTTCAATGTACTATTCTAGAGTTATTTTCTAATGACTATGCTCTTACTTCTGTACATGTGGTTTGGCCTCAGGATAACAGTTTGGATGTGTCCTCTTTGGCAAGAACATCTGTGGTAGAAGTGATGTTGTTTTCCAGACAGTGAAGGAGCTTTTTCTTGGATTAGTCTGTTTTGTCATGCATGTGCTTTAATTAAGCCAGTCTCCATATTAATTAAAATAATCCTCAACAAGGCAAAAATTAAGGCAATTATGAAATAGATCAAAATGTCAGTGCCCAAGCCTTTGTATATGCCTATCAGCATTAGTATAATAAACTCAAACAAAGTCTTGAGTGACATACTACTCAAAGCATGACAAAAATCTACAATATTCTTATTGGTTTCTCTATTTGCTGAAAACATGAGTCTTTTCTGACACACGTAACTTCAAAGAAGTTTTAATGTGGTGTGGACACAGTTCAATTTAGAATGGTTTGCTTCAGTTTATTTTAGACCCATTCAGCCTTGGGGCTGAGGTACTTGGTCACATTACAGCCATTCAGTAAGGTGTCTTTCAATGGCTGAGTAGGCAGTGAGGCTGAGTCAAGTTGAAAGAGGACTAGGGCTGCCTTTGCTCTGGAGCATGCAAATGTATTTTGGTAGTTGCACCAGCTTGCCTCTTGAAGGGACAGAGAGAGTTAAGACTGTGTGTCTTTAGCCACAGTGAAAGGCCTTTGCTGTGTTCCAGGTGAAGTGATATTCCTGTGACTTGCACTCCTATAGCCTTCTCCATCACTGTCCACCTCCTCGCCTTGCAGCCTGTGTTACCTGTTCTCTTGTTGCTATTAAATGGGTCCTGTAAAATTATGTGATCTGGAGATGGCTTCCCACTCAACATACACTTTCAATCCACCTCAGACGATCAGCAGATGGAGCCTGCACCTTTTACTAACCCCTTGCTGTAAGCTTCTTGGAAAGTGTTTCATGCAGTCATTCATGGATTACCTGGCTCAGACCTTAATTTCAATAGATGCTGTCAAGTCCAGATAGTAAGGTTACTTCTCATTGTGTCCAGACAACCAATATCTCAGTGTCAGAATTTAGCTTATCCAGGGATTATTTTGACAGCTGAAGAAATAACATGAATAGAGTTTGAAATGCCAGATAAAACCACTGTTTATGATTTTTTTCTTCAATGATACATTATTTTTCCATGCTGATGTAAGTCCATCTATTACATTTAGTTTTTGTCAAAGGCAAGCAGGTGATGTGAGCTAAGGAGTTCTAAAAATCTGAGGCTTCATGAGACGCCTGAGGACTGATGAACAGATTTAGGTTATCAAAAACCAAGAGGTCTGCAAGTGCTAAGAAAAATTAATACATGCCTGACAGTATTTATCTGAGTGCTTCAAACTGCTCACTGTAACACGGAAAATCCAACCGCAGTAGAAAGCAAAGAGATCAGCAACAAGTTGGAGAGATGAAAACAGGCCAGTATCTCTGTCATATGGATAAAAGGCATACCCCTTACAGGCCGTGAAATAGAAATGTAGAAATGGGAGCACATAGACACAAGCATAGAAGTTTTATTTTCTCTGTTCACATTAGCCCAGGTCAGTCAGAAAACAAAATTTTAACTTGTTCTCATCATATGTTTATCACTACTTGGTGCTTTAGGCTAGCAACACTTTACTGAACTGTACCGAGGTACTCACGGTCCAAGATTTCATTGGCTTGTTTGCTGATGAAGATACCTACATGTGAGATGCTCACTAGTTTTAGTGACTGTGGCCCTGCTTTTGCTCCCCAGGCTGCTCTTAGCCCACTACAGTGAAGAAGAGTTGGAGAAGATGGACTTGACAGCAGTGGAAGTTGCTCATCTGTTAAGCCAGTCCTAAAGAGACCAGTTGAACTTAAATACCAGCTGTGTAGGAGCCTCACTGTGGAGGAAAGGAAGTAGCCTCATTTCCCAAGACAAATGACTTAGTTATGTATGTAAGGCAACGCAAATAACCGTCTTTGTTTTGTCAAACTGGGAACTTAGAGATCAGAAATAACAGGCAGCTTTTAAAGGCAGCTCCTCCTGAAGGAAGGAGAGAAATAACATGTGGGGTTCAGTCATTCTGTAATTGAAGCTTAGAGTGTGGAAGAGCCTTTATGGAGCCTCTACAGAAGACAAGCACTCAGCCACTGAAGTAGACAAGTTGTTTCATTCCTTCATTGTTTTGATACACACTATTTTATAGAAATGCCAAATTTAGGTTTGAAAGAAACAGCTTTCCTCAAGCTCAACCAGTAAACAGACTCACTTAAACTCTCATTCAATGACAGGTCTGTGATTTCCACCATTTCTCTGTTAGCTTGCCATGGATCAGTGAAATGGCAAAGTCAAGGTAAATGGATACAGTTCACTCAGAGCTGCTGGGAGAGCAAGAGTTAAGCAACTGAGCTGGAAATCTCATGAGATCAGACTTTTCTAGCAGGAAGATTTCCCATACTTCCTGCTTTTTGATGTGCTGGAAATATTTATGCTTGGCCTTTCTTGTGGTGTCTTGGCACTACTTCTGTAAATAGTTGAAGGGACATCATCAACATAATAATTATGCTTCTGTCTAAACTGTTTTTGTTACTCCAAGTCAAGACTAAAAGAGAAAGAGATTAAGGTCGCTTCTATTCAGGCACTTAAGCAGGAACCAGCTTTCCTAAGTGTCAGTCAGATCATGCCCTAAGTTCAGGATTTGAATTCAGGACTGCACTAGCTTTGCTGACAGTGCTGGTAAAGGAAATTTTGACAACTTGTTCCCATCTCCACCATAGTTTGCTCCTCACTTTGGTTGTACTGTTACAACTCTGCTGCGGCTGCACAGCCAATTGAATTGCTTACAGGTTTTGTATTACAATTCTCCTCTTTTTTTCTTTTTCTTCAGAGAGAGAGAGTTATTTGTAATCAGAACAATGTCATCACTCTGGTTTTACACTGAGACTCCAGCATCTACTTTTTGGGCTGAACTGAGGGGATTGGCAAGCTGGACAAAATATTGAAGGTGGGAAGCTCAGAGGCCTGCAGAGAGTAACACTCAGTGCTCCTGGCTGATACTTGCCCTGTTTTCAGGCTTTGCACTGAAAGCCCAAAGACCTGTATGTTTACACTCATCATGGCTCCTCTCAAGTCATAGGCCTAAAGACCAAAATAAATTTCCAGATCTCTGCTCTGAGATGATCCTGTTGTGTTTGCCCAGTCCACCTGCACCTGTGGTCTTTAGTCATCATAATTTCTTATTACCTTCATTGTATTTTCAATAACCACTGAAATGATGCCACTAGAAGCCCACCAAACAAATGTCCTGGGAGTTTCTAGTGAGAATATGGATTTAGCAGCTAAGGTAGAAAAAATTCCAGTCATAACTCTAGCGTTCAGAGCTGAACTGAAACTTCACTGAAGTTCAAGGCTGTTTGGAGCCAATGCATTAGTTGGGTACTATCTTCAGTTTTAAACCAGTATCAGAGTTGCATGATGTTTATAAGCATACAAGCATGTCTCTGCCAGTGAACAGATGCTTTTGATAGAAACACTGACACCAGGATGACATTTCTAGATACACTGGCACGCTTGTGGGGTACGCTGATGAGGAAAACTTGTGCACAGAGTGCTTTTAAATCATGAAATGTATTCTCAGTATGTGTAAAGCATGCAAACAACTGTTCTCAAAAGTTCACATGCCATGTCCTCTTTTCACTTGTATCTCCTATCCCTTTGATTTCCTCAGCATGCTGCACATAACCGCTCTTGCAGGGGAGACGCAGACTTTCCATGTGCCTGCGCTAGTGGGAGTGACTGGACACATTCTTCTGGGGCTACCTAATAACTTCTCCATGGACTAACAGTGCAGGAGTGGTTTAGGACACTTCAGAAGTTAGGAACTCCCTATTTTATTCTCCTTCTGAATAACAGTTCTAGCTTTTAATTTCTCCACTTACATCCATCATGCATGTTCTTGGCCACTTGGAGAACTGCAACCACCTGAGGTCTGCCTGTAATGTTGCCTGCTTCACTTGGAGCTTTGCTTATTCAAATTCCTTTCCCATTGTTTCTGTGAAGCCTACAGGAGCTGAACCAAATAAAACATTTCATTCCTTCACTCTGTAACCAAAGCCTCCACGTGGTGTACCAGCCATGAGGGACAGGAAACTGAGACAATAAACCTGATGCTGCCTGTTTTCTCACCGTTTTACTAAAGTCTTCTTAACTCTCTGATTCCTCACATCTTGTAATATTTTTGAAGGGTTTTAGGGGACTTAGAATATTCTACCTTTTTTTCAAACTGTAAGCAAATTTGCAAGCACCATGACCAATATTCACAAAAATTAGTCAAGAGGGGTGAGCTTCTCTTTGCACAAACATATACTCTCTTCTCAGTTCTTGTCAGTTTTCAACTTCAAATATGTGTATAGATGTATTTATTTTTCTTTATTTAAGAAAAAGTATATATGAACATATGTTTTCAAAACATGGCATTTTACTGAACAACAGAGAGGAGCAGAGAAGCTCTGTCCTCCTTGAACACAGGGTCATTTTAGTCTATGTAGAGAAATAATGTCAGTCTAACTGTTCTGTGACGTAAATCCGAAATACTCTGGTTTTGAGTGATATTTTAATCTAAATGCAAACTGAGCTCAGTTTAGCCTCAGCTCTTGTATCCAGTATATTTTTCACTGGACTGGAGTACACGAATCTGGAAACAACAGTTGGTTCCTCTGCTTTGCATTTGCATTTTTATCACTGGGATCTCTTCCTGCCTTAACTCTCATTTTTCATCTTCTTAGGTATAAAACCTCTAGCAAGCAGACGAGTTTCTTGGTTTATTGAGCTGTAAAATGTGTTGGATGATATCTGCCTATTCCCAGTGTCCTGAGATATCTGGAAGGACAGAACGCTTGCAAAGTGAAGTTAATGAAGCAGCAAGGCAAGGACATGGGCCAAACGTGAAATTTTAAACAATAAATACATAACCAAATGGAAAATCAGGAATTCTTAATGACCAAGGATTTTTTAATGAGCAAGACGGCCTTGCAGGAACCTGCCCTCTGATCAGTGCTATTCAGTATTCTTGAAAATCTGGTATATCACAGAGACCAATGCCTTGGAAGTGCATTTATAATATTAAGTTAAAAGTTTTATGTCTAGCAGTAATTAGGTCATTTTTATATGATATGAGATATATGAGAGAATAATGATTCTGGAAGAATTCTGTGTATGATGTAGTGGCTAAAACGAACTGTTGTGCTCCTGAGGTATGCATTAGGCACAGGACATTACTACAGCTCTGCCTAAGTAGTGCGTGCCACCTTTATCTTCTTTTTTTCCAAAATATATTGGCAAATTTTAAAAATGTTTTTTTTTGAACCTTGAGCTTAAGTTCTGAAAGATTTAAGGAATCCAGATTTTGTAGCAAATTGATGAGAAGTTGAGAATTTAAGAACTGCTGTGGTTACAGCCTCTAAGTATTTGCATCCAGAGATTATATGCAATAACGGTGGACTTCCTAACTTATGAGAAAATGGCACGGTGTTCCGGACCTAAAGGATGATGTAGAGGAATCCAAAGTGTAAACAGTATGTAGCTGTTTCTCCAGATTTACCTTTCTAAACAAAGAAAAAACATCATCTTAGGACATGGATTGTCGTTCAACCAAAAGTTTTAGCTGCTCTAAAGGAATTATTCCATGATATTACATGGGGTTTTTTTGTTGTAGTTTCAGTTTCACATGAAAGGACCTCCGAGATCATTGAGTCCAACCTATAACCCAACACTAACACTAACACTAACACCATCATCTAAGCTATGGCACTCAGTGCCTCATCCAGTCTCCCCTTAAACACCTCCAGGGTTGGCAACTCCACCACCTCCCTGGGCAGCGCATTCCAATGGCCAATCACCCTTTCAGTGATCAGTGATCAGTTGTTGATCAGTAGAAGTTCAAATGAAATGATCATAATGATTCTTTTGGCCCCAGTTGTAAAGGTATGAAAATTCCTCAGAAAATCAGCACTTTTTTCCATCATTGGTTGGAACAATCTGAAGTTGCCAAAAGCTTTTCTTTCAGGGTGTTAATGGCTAACTTTTCTATCTCTAATGTCCTTGTATTATATAGCTGTTCACAGAATGAAGGCTTTCCTCAGAAAACATATATCCAAATGGCTCTCTGTTATATGATGCTGCATTTCTAATTTTACAGTATGTGGAAAACATTCCTTTGTCCTGGAGAGATATTGTTTTATGAAGTAGAGATTTTGCTTGCTCTGGTGACCCAGAGTCAAATGAATATTCGTTTTGGTTTTCCTGTGAGTGACAGAATAAAGCAGACTTCTAAGTGCACACATTATTCTATGTTTCTATGTATGTTTACGATTAGTAGCTCTAAGCCCTGACCTCCAAGTTCCCTGATTGACTAGGATGCATTTCTCCCTACCGCAGAGGGCCAGCAGAAGGCCTATGTACAATTTAAGCTTCACTTCAGTGCAGTTTTGAGTACTTCCATGGGATGTGGGTGGGCAACAGATTTCACTCACTGGAAACATTTAAATATCAGTTTGGAAACAATTTTACTAACCAAGGACTTATCTTCTTTTAAGCTTTTACAGACCAAGGAACATTGTCACATACTTCCATTACTGAATCCAGCAAATTTTTGTTAAATTACAGCATCGCTCTATGGAAGATATTAAATAATGACTTAAAAACTTAAAGATATGACAAATTTACCAGCTGTCTTGATGTCTCATTCCAATACATAACTGGCTCCATTTATTTTCACTTTGAATTTTGGATTTATCTTCCAGTCATTGAATGTTAATGCACTTTGCTACTAGCTTGAAGTCTAAGACTCATCAAAATTTGAATACATGATAGAGATAAAATAGCACAAAGGAAAGAGCGAATAATAATCTATACAGCTGCCATAATACTGGTAAAGCTGATTGTCAAATCTTTATACCTTTCAAGCACAGTGGATGTTTGAGATGAAGGGGGAAATGCCATTTCTCTGAAGATGGTGGTTCCCTTTCACATGTGGTTTATTTGGCTTTCCATATTGCACATCGTAATTATCCACCAACAGTAATGCCAGAGGCTCTAGAAGTTCAGTGGGGGCAGCCTGGGACATGACTTACATCTGTTAAAACAAATAGTAACAGTAAAATTCTTACAGCCCTCTGAAACAAGTTAGAAACTTTGAGGTGAATATTTAGCACCTTGACTGTGTTTAGGCAATGCAAACATTGACTGCAGCAAAAAAAGTCTTTGAGCTTTTACTTCACAGTGTCCTATGTAGGACTGAAGGTTGCAAGCAATTTGCTCATTATGAGACCAAAGTCACCAGGCTGGGGCCTCTTCACATTGACTTGCAAAACCCTTTCATGCTTATCAGCTTACAGCTGGATTTCCTCTGCTTTATCACACTACCACTTTTCCTGTATGGCTCTCAGCTTTGTTTGGAATTCTCTGGGCTTGCTATTATATGCAGTTCTCTTTGATGCTGATGACAGATCTTGCAACTGTGCTCTGTGAATAGTGCACCTCTCCTGAGGTGTTGTATAATTGCAAGATCACTCTTATCTCATCAGTCTTAATGTTTTCTAATTTTCTTGCCCTGGGGTCTTGTTTGGGGCACGGCATAAGGTATCCCTGAACATTTCCAAACTGTTGTGTGGAAATTCTTTAGAGCTTTTCACGTTGGCCTTTTAATAAAGCAAATATTTGAGGATGAACATCTACTCAATACAGTTTCCCTTACGGCAGGTTGTTTTGTAAATGAAGGAAGTATTTTATTCATCAGCGGAAGAACTTTTAATTGCACTTGTTATGATAAGGAGAGGACTCTGGACAGTTTCACATTAAAAAAAAATGTTTCTCTAGCATGAAGCTTTCTAGGCTATTCCATGCACTCGTCTTTTTCTGAAGTGACAAGCTTGAAATGTATATTCCCTTGTGACTGACATGTTGAGAAAACTGTCCAACATATCAGCTATGCAATGCTCTTTAATCTTATGAATAATTTCAGATTGATTGGTTCCAGTCTCTTGTTTTGCCTCACTTCTGACGGCAGAATTTCTTGTTTTGTTTCTTGAATATTAAATGTTTTCCACATGTACTTTATATTAACCGATTTTCTATTGTCATTTTGAATTACCCACAAATTAAGATACACAATTTCTTTAAGCTGAGCCATTTTTTTATTTTTTCCCCAAAGATGTTTTGAATTCCTGCTTTAATGATTGTATTTTTTCCTCCTTTCTCTTGATTTCCTCTTGCTTCTTGGTTGCTACTCTGACACATCTGCCTGCCTGGTGTTATAACAGGGAACTACAGCTGAAGGAAACTCAGCAGCAGTAACAGAATAAGCTGGAGTCTAGACAAACTCATGAATAGATATCATATCTAGGAATGGAGAAATGGACTGTGCTGTGATGCCAACCAGATCTGATGAAGATATAGATTTGAGATCTTTGCATAGAAATTGGAAAAGGAGTACTTCTGAAAGCAGGAATGCCATCTTTTTCAAAGGTGTGACCCAGTCTGAAATAATTTCAGTGTCTTTAAAAGTCCTCTTCTTTTGGTATAAAACTGTAAATGGTGAATATCTTCAGATGTCCGTCACAGATTTAAAAGGACAGGTTTGAAAGGAGGGTAATAGTTAGCATTTTTGGAGGGTGTATGGTACAGTGGTGGGAGTGGGGGTTGCAGTTAACCTGGAGTAATAACTATGAAAATGTGATGCTTATGGATCTTCCTCTGCTCAGTGTTATGGAGGAAACTCAGAGAGAAGTTAACTTCTCAGAGCTAAACTTAGATGTGGACGCCAGTGTGGATGCCCAAGCAAGAAAAGTGCAAGGACACCAAGGCTGGTTCTAGAAATGAAGGTAGTGTTGCAGGAAGAAAGTCATGCTGCACCCTTTCTTGGATGAAAACCAAAATACATTGATATAACCTTTCTTAGCTGTTAATCATTACTCCCTCTCCCTCTTGTATAGAGACAATTACTCACTGTGAATTACTTATTTAACCCGAGTTAATTAATGGAGAAAAAGATACAGCTTTCATATTGCCCAGTAGCAAAAGGTAGTGGCAGCAGTACTGCTATACATCAGAAAAGATCTATGAAGAAATGACATATCTTCTTTTTTCTTTTTTTTAAGGGAATTAATAGCTCCTGACAAGCATGTGCAATGAGAAGGAATATCCAGTACTGTGCTTTCTGGTGACAAAGTATGCAGATCATGCTGTAAGTGGCTGCTGTGAAGGTCAGGCAGAACAGCTGCTGTCTTACATGTCAAAAGAGAACATTGGGACCTCTGTTTCAGAAGAGCAGCTTTCAAAACATCTCCATTTATTGAACACTCACTAATTACTAGAATTAATAATCAGAAAGTTACCCAAATGAACCCTGTGGGTAGAAAGCCCCAGGCAATTTTTCCTTGGGTATTATCATCTGAGTCATATCACTATATCATATGTTGGGAAGATAAAAGGAACTTTAATCTACAGCTTGGCCTTCACACTCTTTGGTAGCATAGTAAAATGAACAATCTGCGTAAGTATACTCTGTAATTTCAAACTCCCTGTATATGACAAATAGTTCGTGCCCAACATTTACTTTCAGCATAATTTTTTACCATTTTTGACATAAAATTGATTGCACTCTTCAGCTTTTTTAACTGCTATAACGTGCAAAGGCGTGAAACAAAATACCACTCCTAGGATTGCTAAGTACTAAGTACTCATCCAGCTTCACATTGTAAAATATTGACCATTCAAAATATTCCCTTCCTCTCCCGTAATCTTTCAAAGGTCAATATAGACCTTCAACCCCAAGCACTAACCTGGAGGACCAAATACATTACTTACTGTCATGTGGATAGAGCTGCAGTCAATATCTGGTTAATATTTGCCATATGCGATGTGGGATATGCTTTTGTGGTAACCAAGAGCTAACAAGACTGTTTACAGAGGAGAGGAGTTTAAGTGTGCCACTTTTTTCCAACTTTTCTTTCTGCTAAGAGGGCTGTGTTTGTGCTCACTGGAATCAAGACATGGTGTGACCTCAGCTGACAAGGATTAGTTGAGCTTTTATTTGTTTTTGATGGGTGAATACAGACAGAGATAAACCATTTAGACTTAAGTGGATGGAAAATAGACGCATAGGTCCTATGCACTTTAGCAGTTACATACCACTGCTCAAAATTGTGAGTAGTGAAGGAAGAGGGAGAGGGGGTAGTTTTGCCCTCAACTTTCAAGGTGTTGATTTGCTTTATACAAGACAGGTACGTACACACACCAAAACTCCTCTGAGATACTTGACATGAAAACTCTTCAAAAAAATACAAAGTTGACCCAAAATGTTTGACTGAAAAATGGTTTGTGGGGTGCAGGTCTGGCAAACCCTGGAAAAATGCTGCAGCTGTGGGTCACCCCATGCAGTTGCCTAACAGGGAATCTGGGAGATGCCAAGGCTGTTTAAAGCCATCCTGTGGCTCGGTGCGATGGTTGCTGTATATGTAATACGTGAGCAATTGTGAGCATGGGTCTGGTGATGTGTCATGTGAATGCTTTGGTATGAACTCTTTGAAGCATGAAAATCAGACCAGCAGTTGCAGGAAGCACCCTTCCAAATGGAAAAAAATCAATCTTCTTGTTGAAGGAGTGTTGCACAGGGGGCTGAGAGCCCTAGTGACCTCCTGGAGCTGGCTGCAAGAAGTGTTTGACAAGTGGACTGATACACTGTGATTCCCAATGTCCTGAACTTTTCATCACAACTTTTTCCTTCCTTCTTAAAGTTTAGTCTGAGAGCTCAGCTGATGGCTGTTGGTCTCATTTTTTGCAGTGATCAGAGACAAAGAACTCAATCATGGGGCACAAGTGGCAATTCCTCTAATGGAGGAATAAGCAACCAATTTTAGAGAAATATTGCAACAGCAGATATTTTAGCACTTGTGAAATGGTGTTGTTTTATCCTGAGAAATCAACAGAGAGGGAGGATTTCTGTTTTGTGTAAAACTGACATGATTTGAAAGGATTTTTCAAAATCTTATGGCTTTTCTGTGACTCCTTTCTCTGTAATTGAAATGGAAAAGTAATTCTATCAGAATATGATGTTCATTGGTTTAATACACAGATTATGGTTTCAGAGAAGCATTTACTTCCCTGCACACTTGACATCTGGAAACATTACCCTGCCACATTTTATTAGAACATTGAAATCACCTCGTTAAATGATATGGGGAGATTTAGAAAGCAGAGTAATTGTTGGGAGATCAATCACAGGTTAAACTTCCCATGCCATTTTAATATGTTCCCATTTACTGCCACAGACACTCATTCTGAGCATTGACTATGCCATTTAAATGGTTTTCATCACAGACTTCCAGGTTTTCTGAGCCTCCTCCCGGTGAAATGACCCATGCAGCACTTTCCTTTCTTTGTTGTTGAGCAAATGAGCTGATAAGCAATGAAGCACATATTCCAAATTACTATTTTAGTACAGACAGTTGCTTTTCTCTTAAAGCTAAAATAGTAGAACTGGGGCTGAATAGAATATCTCAGCTGTTTATTCACATCTCAGATCACTGAGTGTATCTTTATTCATCACAGTACACCATAGAGTAGATGACATGAGGAGCCTACTGTCGTGACAAGTGGAGATCTGAGGTAAGAGGGAGTACGTGGCACTGTGTCGAGGCTGAAGGTGGCTGAGCTTTCAGGGAGGGAGAGAAGGCATAGTGGGGGAAACTGTTGGTGCCTGCTGGCTGCTGTGTTGAAGACAGATGCAGATGCAAGAGGATTTTGAGGGAGGAATAGCACAGCTGATGTCGGGGTTGGGGGAATGAACCTGCCCTGAGCCAGTGGAGGATACAGCTGGTGAAAAATAGCAGCTGCATCAATGTGGATAGGCACTGGGTATGCAATGCTGCTGGACGGAGTGCTGAATGTTAGCATAGAGGTTGGAAACGAGACTAAGCTTCTACTAGGAAAAAAGAAACTGAGGGAGCTGCCTCTTTACAGGGGTGTGTCTGTGCAGTCAAGGGAGCTGGCAAGCTCCTACAGGCTCAGAGAAGTTCACGAAGTGTCAGAAATTGACAAGGAGCACCTCATCTGGGGGAAGAGCATGCCAGGGAAGTTCAAATAGTGCACAAATCTCTAATAGAGAGGAATAAATGGTCTGAGCTCTCATCAGTGACATAATTCAACACCTGAATGGCACCCACATAGTGACCAATGTGTTAGAGGGAAGGAGGAGACCATCAGGACAAAGGGGAAGTTGCTAGGAGGTTTTGAGCAGTGTTACTGGTAAAGATTTTAAGAAAGAAAAATTACCGACCACAAACGTCACTTGGACTGGGAAAAGCGTCCTAAAGGTGATGGGACAGTCTTAACATATCTGAAAAAAAGCATGTTTTCTGTGATGAGAGAAAAATATTTCAAAACTTTGCACTGTATCAACTTTTTCACCTTCTTTGCACAGAGAAGCAAGGGAAAGTACTATCCACATGCTGGACTTAGGGTCTATAGCAAAGTTTTTTACTCCAAAACTCTATGAAATTGATGTACCTACATAATTGTGTATCTTTTATGCTCTTTTAATGCAAACTTGTGTACTGGAAAGAACCATTCATCACATTAATTTTTATTTGCATTTTAATCCCTGTCTCTGTTCCACTCCAAACTAATGGTGTGTGGTTTTGTCCCTCCCTTTAACAACTGTAAATAGAAAGCAGATGGGAAGTCAGGAACGTTGACAAAAAGCAGGAAGAGGAGAAGAAAAAGCTCCAAGAAAATGATAGGCACACATGGCACACTCTGATCTCACTGTAATGATAAGGCTTGTAAAGGCTCTGTGACTTGCATTTGTGGGTCATCTCCCCCTGCCATATGAGGTGTTTGTTTTACTTGGTAAACAAGGATCATGGAATTCCAGTTTCAGGCAAATAGACTGAGAATACATTTTCATGAATGAACAGGAAAGACTTTAAAAGTCTGCTTTTAATTTCTTTTAGTCATAGTTTTTATAACGTTGTGCGACTATTGACGGCCCTGGAAATTAGTCTCAGGTCACTATTCCCTTGCTTTTATTCCAGCAACCAAAAGAGACATAGCTGTTTTCTATGTCCAGCCAGCAGCTGAGTAGTTTCTCTCTCTGTGAACGCTTTTTACTCCAGTTTATGGCATTTTTGCCTGGCTCTGCTCTGTTAGCTATGATCTCAGCATCACTCTGAGACACTTAGACATTGACGCTGTTCACATGCTGGCTTGTTCTGGGTGCAAGGAGATTGACTTGGCTGGTATGGAAACTCAGATGGATGGCAGGAATCCAGCATGAACTCAGGTTCTGCCCTTTTTGGACACCTTTGTTGTAATTGGCTTGACCCTCACATCAAGCAGAATTATATCTGCACTTGTGTTAATAAAAAGAACAGAGACATGGTCTCTGTTGTTTCACATCCAAGGAAGAGCCCCAGACATCTGTGGGGGTGGCCTTGCAGTAGCCTCTTCTAGAAATGAAAGACCAGCTCATACCTCTCCAGCTCAGTTTGATCTAGGGCCCTCCCCACAATTTGGATGAAGTGCCTTTTAATGTTCTGTTATTGACTGCCCTTTGATGTTACTCTTGATATTTGGAAAGTCAGTGTTTGTGTTTCTGCTCCTTTGGTCTTTATGGAAATGAAAAATACTTTACTGCTCTTGCAAAATTACACACTTCAGATGTACATTGGTAATATTTTCTGGGAGTTTTGTTAGCCTTCTTGTTTTTTTCCAGGGCTCTTAAGTCTACTGATCAAGATAATTTTGTACCCACTTCAAGACCTCAAGCAGAATCCAGATAAGGTACATGGATAGTTAGATCTAAAAAATGCTGCATGAGTACTTCCATCTTCATCTGAAAACAAAATACTTTGATAGTTTCATACATCCCTAATCTCACACCTGCTCATCCATTTGACTTAGCCTCCTTCCTCCCTGGGGAACATCTTATCTGCCTTCATCCCCCAAACCCACCCAGACTCCCTGCTGTGCTGACAGTAGCTCCTCTCCTGGAGCCTTCATTGCCATGGGAAATTGGCAGCTTGAATATCAGGTCAGTTCTCACCCCGTGCAAATCCTTCTGCTTTAGGGAAATTCCCAGGACACAGACTGTATTAATACTCCTGTTTTTAAGGCTCCCTTGCCTGTAGTTGTGAAGACTGCCAACAGCAGGATTTCACAGCAGCAAGGTATCATGCAGCTAACTGACTGCAAATTCAATGTAACCTGAGAAATTTGAGAAATGAGCCATGCTACAAGCCGAGGTCACCCCTGCCTTTGGTCTCAAGTCAACTTTGCCCTTGCACCCTCTGGGGTTTGTGGCAAATTTCACATACATCTTCTGAAAACACTAAGTTTTGACCATCATCTCACCAAAGTCAAAACCTCCCACATCCTCAGGCCTGAATGACCAGGCTGGATGGAGGGCAAGGGACAGAGAGGGAGGGAATGGTTAAATCATGGTATTAAGAAACATCAGTAAATAACACCACTCCTTGAACAGAGACTGAGAGTTAGTGCTGATTTCTAGCCCCAGCTTAGCCCTGACCTGTTTTGTGATGCTGGGAACCCCAGCTCTGGCCCATGTGCCTATTTCCCCTTTTATCCCTGGAAGTTTTCCCAGTTACTCCTTGATTTGCTGGACACAGTGACAAAGCCCAGAGAATCTACAGTCCAAGAAGAGATGAGGAGAGGGGGCTGTCATTCCTGAGGCATCATTTGAAAGACTGAGGCTGGTGGTGGAACCTGAGCAGGTCCTGTCCTCAGGTCGGACGGAGCTCCTCCTATTGCCAACCAAGGAAAGTCACGCTGTGTCAGTAGAAATGCTGCTAAAGAGTTGAATCTGATAGCATAACAGAGGGAGAGACTACTGGAGAAAAGTTTGATGCCCAGTTTTGGGGCATGGTCATTATAAAAAATGCCCTAGCAGTGCTCAATGTTTGAAACCTCAGGTTGCTGTAGTGAGTGCTTTTCATCCAGCCTTTCAGAGACATCACATCAGCTGGATTTAGCGAATATTTAAACAGTGTTTTGAAGTTCCAATGGAAACAGAAAATTTTGATGTCTACAGATCCTTTATCCCACTGTACACCTCACCCCATACTTCTCATCAACGTTGTTTAGTCAGTGTTCTCTGAGGCCAAAGGGATGCAAGGTGCAAAATCTTGGGCCCACTGAAATCAGCTGCAAACTTTTTCCCGGTTACAGTGAGGCCAGGCTCTTGCTGAAGTAAGTCAAAGAAAGCAATTTATCTGTTACTCTCTCATTTAAAAAAAAAAATTCTGATCAGAATATCAGAGCCACATTTGTTCAAAAAAACCGTAGAAACTTGGGAAAAATATAAATAAAAAATCAGGATGAAATGAGCAATATGTGCAGGGAATTAGTTTTGGGTTTTACTATTCATGTATTTTTGCAGGAAGGGTTGTCTTGGGCATTAATCCACGTGAAAGAACCAAACCGGATATCGTTTTTTTGACTACCAGCCTGGAAGTCCTCGTGTCACTGAAGCAGTATTAACAAAAGCTTTCTGGGTGGATAGGCACGGATTTCCCATGTTGGTTTTCCCAAAAGAAAAATTGTTTTTCTCATCAAAATTATTATTCTTTTCTAGAAAATGCCTGCTCTGTAACATGGATATTTCATGTACGTTAATCACTCCAGGGAAAATTCCTATCCAGCAAGCCTATTCAATGCACGACTTTATTTTCCCTCTTTGTGTTTTGTTTCCCAAACACAAACACTAATAACTTCTGGGGCTCCTAGGGAGGCTCCCAAGTTTAATAAAGACTACATTGTGAGACTTTGCCATGATACATTTCTGCGTGTTTCAAAATATAGTGGAAAACAACTGGGGGCCAAAGAATGCATTGACACGAATTGGGGATTTCTGCATTACATGTGTGGGTGCTTAAAGCGGAGAATACTCTGCCTGCTAAAGTTTGATCCAGCAGGTATAGTAATATATAAGCCTGATTACTAGTTTGTTTTCCTCTAGTTTTTACCTCCTACCCTATATATTTCCTTTTTTGTTTCCTAATATTTTGCCAGTGTTTCGCCTACCAGTAGCTTTTTTCCTTTTTTTTGTTGTTTGCTTTTTGTTTTAAGCACTAGGATGGATTTTAGTTTTCTTTCCTCTTGCTTCCTTTTCTTTTTAATTTCTTTTATCTTCCCATCCCCATTTCTCTTCCTTTTTTTTCTCCTAGTTCTGCCTTTCTCTGTGGGAGCTCACCCTTATCCTCCATTTAGTGTGATAACACAGAAAAAATCCTCTTGTTTTCAGAAGCTTCTGTCTGTCTTAGGACAAGAAATACGCTAGGCCGGCTCCTGACAAAACATAGCCTTTTTGTTTGGCATATGCTGGCTCACCCCAGTTGAATGAAACGGCTTTGTTGTAAGTGTAGATGTCTTGTTGGGGCTGCCTGGCAGGTGCATCTTACAGCTTGTGTCAGCCAGCAGTAAATTCTGTAATTACAGGTCATGGAGGTGGAGCTCTCCTTTGATGTGACTTTTTCTGTTGTTGCAAGTGGATACAATTTGACTGAGATATCAAATGCAGATAGCAGTAAAAATTTAATTAACAAATCAAAGCTTTTATCTGGGGTTTTAGAACTCAAGCCAACAGGTTTCTTCAATCTAAAGAAATCACAGGCAAATATGGGAGGGCAAAAGCATTGCCTTTGTAGAGTATACAGCTTATGACCTTTTTTATGGTGCTAGCAAAGAGAAAGCTCTTTTAGCTGTTACTTTTCACTTTGGAGAACTTTCAGATCTTCCTCAAAAACAAGGCTATCGTTCATTGAATTCTTGATTTTCATCATTTTAACTCCTCAGTGTGCATGGATTTTCTCTCGTGATGCCATGGATTACTTAGCAGGAGAAGAGGGAGCGTGCCTGCACATGCCTTCCAGCAGTTTGGGCTGCACAGAGTTTACTCTGAATTCATGTGTTGGTTTATTCTTTGTGTCATGAGGCAGCCAGTGGTGGTATCAATAGCCTAACCCATGGGATGTAACACTTATTCCATGATTTACTTACAGTCTTAACGGAAACCTGATTGAAATGAGGCTGAAACTTTGCCCTTAGCTTTTTCCTCTGTAAGATGCTATATGCTTTCAGTGCTTTCTAGGGACGTCATGATCAAAGTAGCTATAATCACATGCTGACTGCCTTAGTCATGCCACTCTTTCTGCTGGTAACAGGGAGTTGAGAGAGCAGCAGTCGGCCTGTTATATGTTCTGAGTGTGATTACTGCTGCCTGTGGACTGAAAACATGGAAATGCGCAGTGCAAGGAAATAATAATAATAATAATAATAAAATATCAACATGCTTAGTGCCACCTTTGCAGGAAGCCATGTGTCAGAGCACCCTAAAAGCACATAATGGATAAACAGAGGAGGTTATACTCTTTGTCTCATAAATGCAGCTGTCTTGCATTTATGGGTCAGCTTTTCCTCAGAAATTATTTCCAAAGATGTTTACAGACTGAAGTTATAAAATGCAGCAAAAAAGATTAAAAAGGAACACTGTGACCAAAAGAAATGCTTCAGATGGATGCACACTATACTGCAGACTACAGACTGATCTTCTCTGAGACGGTGGAGGTGAGTTGTCATATATACACTACTCACATGCTCCTCAGTGCAGCTGGAATTGGCGCAGGTATTTCTGCAAGCATACTCACAAGGGTCTTAGTGCAGGAAACATTTACCAGTATCATATAACACTTAGGAAAACCTTAAGTACAGAAGCACTTAATCATGGCCTTAAGGGCCTTCCTGAAAGTATGTAAAAGAACCTGAGTCAAATATCTCTGTAATCAACGCAGCACCACAGACTTGTGCTTATGCAAAGGTATGTTCAGAGGTGCTAGGCTAGAACTTTAATGTATGGCTTTGGATTTTTGAACGACTTCTAGTGTAACTACTGAAATAAAATCCTATTAAGCGTGATGAAAATTGCCAAATTCATCATGCTGGGTTTTTATAGTACAGTTATCTAATTCTAAATTGTAAAGTGTCAAGCTACCCCTGTCGCAAAAACGTTAAAAGTTTTCCAAAGCTGTAGCAAGAGTCAAAAATGACAGGAAGAAATGAAGAAAGAGAGAAGGAGAGAAAAGATAGAGAGAAAAAGAGTGAAAGAAAGAAAGAAAGAAAGAAAGAAAGAAAGAAAGAAAGAAAGAAAGAAAGAAAGAAAGAAAGAAAGAAAGAAAGAAAGAAAGAAAGAAAGAAAGAAACTACTTTGTGTTTGAAGTAGGCATATTAACTTCTTGACATTCGTATTACTAATTTTGATGCTTTGATGGAAGTCCTGTGTTACTATACTTTAAAGCCTCAGATATCACCTCACATGGCTAAGAAAAAAGGAGGAAAGACTTCAAAGTGAATAATTACCTGTTGATGATGTATTATATTTAAAGACTCTGGCCGTGGATTAAAGCTAGTTCTACAGTTGTTAATAGCTTGCAGTAAACAACCAATGAATCAAAGAAAAGGAGCAAAAAGCAGCTACAGTTGAAGGACATTCCCATTAATACCGGAGGACAGAGTTGAAGTGTTAAGTGTCACAAAATAAAATAGTCATTTCACACCAGAGTGTGTAAGAATTTAGAAAAATGGCCACAAGTGAATTATTAGGGATTGTCCTTTGAGCTTTGTTCTCAAAACGCTTTGATGCTGTGCACAGTACCAGGTTTTTCTCTCTGTAATTTTTATGTGGTGTAACAAGGAGGACGGATTTGAATGTGAAGAGATATACTTATGGCAGTGGTGGAAACAGCATGCATCCAGAGAGCAGGAATAAGAGTTCAAACGAGGAGACAGAGCAGGAAATTAAAACAGTTGAAAACAGTGCAGAATAAACTGAATGTCTACAGGGATATTTCTGGTTTTGAACGGTTGAGAATCTTGATAAAATAGGAAAGTGAGCAATTTAAAGGAGTGATTGGGGAAAACAAATTCAACATGCTTCAGGTAAGTAGGTAACAGCAGTGCTTCAATCTGTGGTCCTTCCATCATAGTTCACCAAAGCATCACCTTTTAAGTTACTAGCAGTCCTCACATGAGCAAAAGCCCTTGTTTAGTACAAAATGGAGCCCTAATCTGAGGAGCTTTAAAAAAAGGATTGTTGTTTTTATTTAAATGTGTGGGAATTGATCTCATTAATGAATCCTGAAGTTCCCAAGACAATATAATAGGTACTTCCTATGAGATTGATCATTTTTGAGGCTTAAGAATCAATATATTTCAAGAAAAAAAATGACAAACCACTACTACACAAAGCTAATGATGCCCTAGGAGTGACCTACGGATAATCCCTAATTTTCTGCACTTGGTGAATTGGTCTAATAGTGCACTTTCCTGAGCTAAATAGTAAAACCATCCTGGCTATTCAGCAACCACCACATCTAGTCTGTGTTATGTCTGAATCATAAGCTTTAAGATAAGACACCAGAAATTTGTACTCGGTAGTTTTCAAGGAAGACCACCTACACAGACAAAACACATGCCATTCACCTTGCTCTATGGAAGGAAGACCCATGGGCTGTGGAAAAGTCACCTCAGGCTTCCCATCCCCAGCAGAAGGGACAGTGTGTGCCTGCAGCTCACCCTTAATCACAAGATGCAATCCGGTAGTAATCAATTACTTTTTAAGAGCCAATACTGTTTCTTTTCTACCAGAAGAAGCCAGTGGTTCAGTGCTGGGACCTGCTAAGCTTTTATTCATGGCATTATTCTCACTGAGAGAGGACTCATCAGTTGGGTCTCATCTCAGGGAAAAGATTGCTAATGTAAATTTAAAACTAAAGCTGAGCCTTGTCTCTAAACTGGCAAGAAGGATGTGTGAGAGAATGAGTTTACATGTAAAAAGGCTGAAGAAGCCAATTGTGCATGTGAACGGCTGGGGATGGTAGGGTTGCTGCTGCATGTCTGCTTCTCTCTATGGAGGTGACTTCTGAGGAACCTGGTATCTTTGTATTTTATCAATACAATCACTGGTTTATATCCTTAAGGTAAGTGTTCATTATATGAGAACTATCTGACTGTACAGAGGATGAAAGCATCGCAACTTCATTTTGAATATTGATCTTTCACTATCAAACACTGGGATTAACGTCATCCACCATTCACTGTCTTGAAGACAGGCATCCTGTTTGGGGCTGCAGCCCCATGGGAAGCAGTGTGACAGTTTGACATCCTATTGACCTAGGAGTCCCTTTTCCCCAACTTACTCCATTACCTCCCATCTGCCTTGCTGTCTCCTGGCTGTCAGCTCCCTCTGCTTACCTTGTGCGAGCTCGTGGGACCCTACTTGACCCAATTTAGTTGAAAAATTCAGCAGATGACTAACTTATCAAAAGACTAATACTTTTTCAAGGAAGCGTCTGAGTAGCATGGAGCTGCCCCAAGGGAGGTTAAGGCAGCACCAGCATTTTCCCTCAAAAGATGGAAGAACATGCGAGAAGGAAAAGGCAGTTGATACCTGCCTTTTTCTGCAAACATGAGCTGTGGAAAAGGACCCAAAGGCATTTGACAGAGTTTTTTTTTGGAGTCCCTGGAGAGACCTGGGCAGTTTGAGCTGTTGAAACAGAGTGGCCCTCTAGGAGTTTCTATAGAGAGAATATGAAAAATGAATGTGAACTAGAAACCAAACTTTTGGAAGCTTCAAGTTAAATAAAGTCCAACCATAATCCTTAGCACTTCAGGTAAATGTACATCATTATCCTTGTATTCACTGTTCCCCAAACACTTGAAATCTGTTCTTCCTCTCCCCATGAGTGACAGTACTCAACTCACCTGTATGCTGCTCCCAGAGTGCTAACTCCATTTTCAAACTACATGCTTTCTCACAGTGGGGCTTCACAGTATGGCAGATACTTGACTGTCTTGTTGGGCTTTAATAAATGAAATATAAGGAAAATAGTCTATAAGGCCAAACAGGAATCACATAAATTAAGTGCAGTGCTTCCTGCTCCAGAGCAGCTGTCCCAGACTGTCCACCATCCTGAAATCAGTGCTTTGATTATGGCTGGGATACACGTGTTCTTCTTTACACCAATCAGAGTGATACAGATGACAGGTCTATCTGTGTGACGAGCGAGGAGAACCATGCAATACACTCAATATGAGTGGTAGAGCAAGTTCTGGTTTATTGTGAAGCTCATTCATGACTACACCATAGCCCATGTCTACTTAAGTTATGTCTACTTATCTAACAATCATTGGCTTGTCTAACAATCATTTCCCCTTACATACACTTGTCTTATAATCTTTAGTTTGGCTCCAAAAGCCCTATAATCACTAACTTAACTCTAAAAGTTATACCATCATGCCCCTCTTCAAAGCTCTAAGGTTACATTAGCATGTTCCTCCTACTTTCTCCTCCTACTTGCAGCTACTGCTATATGCTCGGGTCCCGGTCTCACTCTGGCCTGCTTCCCTAAGTTGTTTATCTGTTACAAGGTCTTCTTGACCTTATCTTGGGGATTTTCTCACAGCCTCCCTCCTTGTAGCATGACTCAGCAAAATCCTCAGTACTTTTTATCACAGCCCAGCTCAGCTGATTTTTGCCAGAGCCGATTCACAGAGCTCCTCCTTTGAGCCATGTCCATGCTCCCGCAACCATTGTCCAACATATCTGCACCCCTTGGGTATTGGAAGTGTCCCAACAAAGCACCGAGGGCTTTGCTGAGAATAGGTGGACAGCAACTAGAGGCCATGAAGTATCCTGCATTGGCACTGCCTGCTGCACTGCTGTGATACTGAGAGAAAGCATGGGGGTCACAAGGTTGTACTGCCCCTGTGCTGTCTCTATCACTGTGGTACCTATATATATTGGCACATATATGTTGAGGGAAAAGCTAGGCAGATACTTGAAATGTGCTTCCTCACTCCTTTCCCACCTCGGACACATACCACACACTTATGGAATAACTGTCTGTCTTTGGAGGGTTCTTTAGTGAACCATACGTATTACTGCAATAAGCTGGCCATTTCCATGTCCCGTGCAACCCTCAGTCTGTGCATTTTTTCCTGCTTGCTCCAAGGATTGGAGGATTGCATCTTGCTGAACATCTAGTGATTGACTCACAGATCTCCGCAAAGTCATAGACTTATACTAAAGTGTGCTGTTTTAGTGCATTATTTGTGCTGTAGCAATGCCTGGAGGCCCCTCTGTGCAGAGCAGCCTTTGTGGCTGGTACACATGCAGCTGTTTGTCCTAAGGTCCAAGACGCTTTCACAGCCCTGTCTCTGCTTCTCCAGCGCACGATGTTCTCAGACATCGTTAAAGCTTAATACATTCCATTTGGCACCACCGTGAGAAAACTATCTTGTTTGGGGAAAAAATGTATTATTATGCCCAAAGCAAAGATGCAGGCAGTTTTTGGTGATGGTGTTGATTATTCACAAAATGTCATTCCCGAGTTGCCTTGTTTGCCAAGTGTGGGACATATGTTAGTAATTGACAATGCACAATGTGGATCTCTTCTATAAATGGCTATTTCAAAACACAATTAGTAATAAAATAAGGGGGCCAAGAGATTCCCCAGATCTAGTGCTGTACCTCTTTTAAAACAGTTATAGCTAGCAGGCAAGACTTTTTCTTCCTTTTTCTCCCTTTTTCTCTTCCAAATGGCTTTTCTTCCTGCAAAACCTCAGGTCTGTTCCCCAGTTTTCGCTTATGTTGTAACTTACGAGGATCTTTGCTCCTTCAGGAGACAGCTAGTTGAAATCGGTGTCTTCTGCTTCTTAATACACTTTCCATTTGTTCTTAATACACTTAGCATTTGTTCTAGTCTTAGTCAAACAAACCTGGAGGAGGAAATATTTCTGTGAAACTTGTTTCATTGCTCCTATGGACTCCTTAGTTACACTGCAAATGGGCATTAAGTATCATAGGTACTTTAGAAGGGTCAGAAACCTGAATTTGCTGTTATGTCACCACTGCTTTAGCACAAAGACATTAATTCAGATGGCATAATTTCTGAACATATTGATGGAGGTGGAATAAATCTTAACATTTGCGGTGAGTTGACCTAGGGTGGGCTCCAGGTGCCCAGCAAGCTGCTCTACCCTACTCGGCAGGACAGAATCATAGGTCAAGATAAAGGCGGTTTAATAAAACAAGAGCAAAGAAAACACATGGAAGCAAAAGGGAAACTGAAGATTTATTCTCTGCTTCCCACCAGCAGGAGATACCCAGCCACTTCCTGGGAAGCAGGGTTTCAGCATGCCTAGTGGTTGCTCAGGAAGACAAACATCATAACAATGAATGACCCCTCTCCTCCTCCTTTCTCTTAGCTTTTCTTGCTGAGAAGATGTCCTATGGTATGGGATACCCCTTTGTTCAGTTTGGGTAATCTGTCCTGGCTGATACAGCCTGTCCTGGCTGTATCCCCTCCCAAGATCTTGCACATCCCCAGTATACCGGTAAGGGGGGAATTCTGGAGAGACAGTCTTGATGCTGCATGAGCACTACTTAGCAGTAGCCAAAACATTGGTGTGTTATCAACACTTTTCTAGCTACCAATACAAAGCACAGCACCATGAGGGCTGCTATGGGGAAAATAAACTCCATCTCAGCCATATTCGATACAATACATGAGCCTCAAGAGATTTATAGCAGAAGGGTTTGAATGTGCAAATATTTATGCAGGTGTGCAGACCTGCAGATTCTGCTATTGTCACAGACCTGTTTGCCCAAAGAAGTTATTGGTCTGTGGTGTTGGAGGTAGAAATGGGCTTTGAAGAGACCCAAATACCGCTGGATAATGAAGGGTAAGGACAAGGTAATGAACATGAAAAGTGCTAACTGCACGAGGCACACTTGGAAATGTTAGTGCTGGCTTTGTCTGACATTTGGATGGGTAAGATTATTTGGTGGTTTGGGGTGGCTAAACACTTGCATTTTCATCCAGGAGGCTATAATTTGAATGCAGTTCAGGTGTAAAGATGTGGAAGTGGAAGTTGGAAGTCCAGCCTTCTGGTAACCTGGCCTAGTATGTCAACTAGCAAGGAGAAGAAAAGGAAGTGCAGATGATGGATGCAAAGTCATATCTACTCTTTGTGATTGTCAGTGTCTTTCTTTCATATCTTACTGGACTCCTTATTGCTGTGATACAGTTATGGTTTACATCTTTGCCCATTCTTTCCAGTGCAACACTAGCTGCTCTGATCCACCCCCAGTAAATATTAGCTAACTATTGAAAACTGTTCTGGATGGGGTGTAAGCCTAAACCAGAAGGTAATGCAAAATACTGCATCCCACTTCCCAAGCAAAAACTATGTCCAAATTGTTCCACGCTTTATGTGGAGTAGCAGCCCAAAGAGCGTTAAGGTCAGTAAAATCCTTCCACTGAGTTCAAAAAGATTTGGCTCAAGTCATCCAAGATGGTGTTAGACACTAATTTCCCCTCAAAGGTGAATATCTTAGGATGCATTTCTGAGACCCTGGCCTCTCTCTTTTATCCAGTGTGGCTAGGAATGCTCTGAAACCAGAAATGTCCTGAATCAGGAGAGGTGACGCTGAATGGAGTCAAACCTTTGGCTTTTTCCTTCTTGTCTGAAGTTTCCTCCAAGATGTGAAACTTTCCCTGGCCCTTGGGTCGGAGAATGCAGGTTAGTCTTTCCATGTTGAGTCAGTATTTTTTGAACTGCTTTTTCGGTTTGCAGTCATTGTTTTCCCTGTTAAATAAGAAAGAGAGGAGGGCACATTTTGGAAGAAGGTGGAATAAAATTACTGTGCTTATCTACTTCATGTCTATGTAAGCCTTGTGTATGGGTTCTTGTGTATCAAATGATAGTTGCGCCAGGGCAAGTTCGTATTAGACATCAGGAAAAATTTCTTCATCGAAAGGGTTATCAGGTACTGGCACAGCTGCCCAGGGAGGTGGTTTGGTCACCATCCCCCGAGATGTTCAAAAGACATGTAGATGAGGTGCTCAAAGATATGGTTTAGTAGTAGACAGATATGGTTGGACTCAGTGATCTCAAAGGTGTTTTCCAACCAAACAATTCTAGGATTCTATGAAAAAACATAAATAGAAGTTGTGAGTCCTGCTTCTCTGAACCCAAATTTTCAATGATAATGGATTTAAATTCAACTGTTTGACTCATCATTTATATATTCTGTATACGGATGGTACAGCCTGACAGCATCACTGACTGCTAAGAAGCCAGAGTAAGTGTTCTTGCAGGGCTCAGGCACACACGACCATTATTGTGAAAAAACAACACAACACAAAACCAAACCAACTAACCAACCAAACCCCACCCAGAAACAAAAGGAACTACCTTGGTGACCCCAAGGCTGAGCCCTTACTTTTCAGCTCAGGGTTAAAACTTCCTATTGTACACTTTCAGGACTTTAAAAAAATGCAATGGTAAGTTAGAGAGGTTTGATAAAGTTAAGAAATTTCCTTTATTTTTATTTTCAAGTTTCCAAATGATATTCTATTAAATTACAGCTTGCACAGAGCCAGTAACAGGTAATGGATAAAAACATCAGGGTCTGAGCTCTTCACCTCTACCCCAGTCTTGCAGCTACATGAACTATGACTGCCCAGGGAGCAACAAGAGAAGGAGGCACCGGTAGCACTGAGACCTGTGGGGAAGGGGAATCAGGCATGACAAAATAGTCATTGCTGCCCATTATCTGATTTCTCCTATGTGCTATTCTTTCCAATGAGAGTCAGAGACAATAACACACTATTGGTGACAGTAAAGGCTGTGTTGGGCTATATGTTTTGTTGAGAGAAGATGAAATCTTTGAGATATTTGCCATTGAGAGCCTGGTCTCATCCCTTATGGTTTGTTTATTATTTGCAGCTCTGCTGCTTCTGTCTCTTAGCCAGCTGGCTTGTGTGGAAAGGGGATTCCTGGAAGAGCAGCGTGAGGCTGGCTCAGGCCTTGGGAGGTCCTTACCATGTCCCCAGTTGTGCACTTGACACTCACGCTGAGTGATTTAGGACCAGTCACTTGTTTTCTTTGCCTCCATTTCCCTTTCTATGAAATGTTGATGGTGGTGTTTACTTCACAAACTGCATGAAGTTATGTGGTTGCCAAGCTCTCTATGAGGCAACACATGATATCAATTAGCTGTGTTGCACAGGCCCAGTACTGAGAAAGGGAATAGCTGTTTTGTCACTGCGGCACTGAAAATATTATGCCTCTCCATCTACCTTGAACGGGTAACCTTGCAGGGGATGACGGAGAATCAGCTGTGCACTTTGCCTCTCCATGTTCAGATACAGAAACAAGCTGTAAATATAATGACAGTCAGCATTTATCAAGTGAGCTAATGAAAGATTAAAATATTGTGTGCTTTTATTGGTTGTCTTTGCTCTGGCTCCAGTATTTGACATTTTACTTTGCTTGCATAATGGACTTGTGATAGAGAGTTAAAAATCAACAAATTATTTTGTTAGCTTGTTTCCTTCATGCTCAAGCTCTTTCCCCATTATTCCTTACTTTTCTCCAAATTTCTCTTAATTATACTGTAAGGATTAATTTCTGCTTCAGTTTGAAGTCAAATGCAAACTTCTCATAGATTTTAAAAGAAACAGAAGAGGCTTCAATGCCCTGCCAAAGCTGTATAAAGATAAAAATACTTAGTTCTTCAGTGGAGAAGCTTTGGGCTCCAGACTATGAGTCAATTCATTATTCACTTCATGTAAATGAGAAAGAGGGAAAAACCCCTTGACTCTCTCGTTCATGTTACTTGAACTGCAAAAATTGCCTCATTTGTTTGTGATTTATACTGATTAAACCAAAGTCTTAAGGATTACTATGTATTTTTCTCAATAGAGCAAAACTGTACAGGGTAATTTTGGCAGTTCATTATCACCATCCTACCTCCACCAGTATAATGGTAGCCAAAAATTTGCAGCATGGAATGGTTTCTTTGTTTAGAATTTTGGAGATGCCATGTACCTATATTTTGCACAACCTATTGTGTGGTCTTGGATTGGAATCAAGGCTATAGCTGCATTACATTTGTTACAGGTTGCCAGAAATTAAGACCTTGATAATGGGCTATCATTCATATGTTTTGCAGGGTGGGGTGGAGGTATGAAATCTCATTATAAAAAATCCAAATTATATTACTGGAAAAGTTCACATTACTGGACTTTATGTACTTGATGAATCTCTGGCCCTGTATTTGCTTCATGATTGCCTGCAAAGTTTGAAAGCAGAAAGGGGAAAGCAGATAGTTCTGTGAGGGCCCAAATTTCAAGAGATCAGGCCTCTGTGGGATGGAGTGCATGGTCAGCAATGCAGGAGGAAATGGACCTATTGGGAAGCCCATGATTATAACTTTCTTAACTCATGCAATAAATACCCTAGCTTCCTTTCCTTTTGCAGGTGTTTCCTTGGGATTCATTCCTTCTTCTGCATCAAGGCTCCTTACAGCCCACCAAACTCCGAGGGAAGAAGGACCACACAGAATCATGGAATCATAGAATCATTGAGGTTGGAAAACACCTCTGGGATCATCCAGTCCAACCATCAGTTCAACACCACTGTGCCTACTAAATCATGTCACAAAGTGCCACAGCTATACAATTTTTGAACAGCTGCAGGGAAGCAGACTCCACCACTTTCTGGGCAGCCTGTTCACTCTTTTGGTAAAGAAATATTTTCTAACATCCGATCAAAACTTCTCCTGGTGCAACTTGGGGCATACCTATGTGTGTGAAGAAAAGAGTGGAAGCTTTATGAAATCAGCATTATTTTCCCTTTCTCATACAGGCGCTTGCTTATCACTGTATTTTTTCCCTGAAAGATCAACAATAAAGTCTTTCTGGCTTTGGAGCAGTAAAAAACAGATTTTACTGCCACTATGCATTGATGCAAGTCCCATTATTTGATTCATTGATGTAAAACAGTGGTGCAGCTTTCTTGCCATATTTAAAGTTACATTGTTACCAATATTGTGCAAAGGCTTCAGTATGAACTGAGCTTAACAAGTGAAAATGACATCACAAGAGTAGCAATAATCCAAAGGAAATTACTTTTCCCTTCCTTTCTTTGCCTTTCCATTTCTGCGTCAGGTGAACTATGAAATGCTCTAGGCCATGTATTTCTCTGAGGTGACTGCAATTCTTCCATGGCAAGCATCTCTGCCCTTTAGCTGTGAACCACGTGGTGCTTAAAACAAGACAGAAAATCACTAGGGATTTCAGCTGCATCCCACTCTACTGGTAATTTCAGATTTTTCTGAAGAACAAAATGTTTTCCTTGGCTGATACTCTATAATAGTAAAAAAAAAAAAATACTGTGCTTTTAAAATGTGTTTTTCTAACCTTGGAGTCTGAATGCTGTATATTACACACTTTTAATTGAGTGTACTATTGTTTAAAGAAGTTTGTATTATCCTTAAGACTTAGGATAAGCCATAACCCAAAGGAAAACAGATACACAGTCAATGAAATCCTTGGCTTTATTGGGGTGAATGATCAGTCTTGTTTTCTTCAGCCCACCTATTTCACCTTTACCCTATGGGTAGATAGGGTTTAGTACCTTTTTGGAAATAATCACCTGGCTGTGAAGAATTCAAATGATCCAAGCTCAGCTGTTTTACTTTGAAGTACAGCTTTGTAACTCTAGCATGTTTTTCAAGCAGATATCTGAAAGTGCATATTCAGTGGCATTTTCTTTATTTTATTCTTCTTCCTTCCTTCTCCTTTCCCCTGCCCCACCGTGTTGTGTTTTTCAAGGTTATCTATCTGGAACCAGAACAAACACTACCTTGTTTTCTTTCAAAGGAGATTTTAGTTGAGGTGATAATAATTATAACACATTTGTGGTGAGCAGCAAGGGGTCATCTATTCACTGCTAAAAAAAATATTCACAAAATAAGCATATCAGTGAAGTGCACCAAAAAGGCGTACACCGAAACAAAACCACCCAGAGTGCTTCTCTCAAAGCTATTTTTTAAAGCTTTTGGGATGCTTCAACCCAGGTGGCTTTGAATAGGTCTTCTGAGCGTGTCTGGGTTAAAGCTGCCCACTGTTTTACTTCAGTGACAACCTACTCCTTTGCTTCTCCAGCAGGTACGCTGATGCACACCAAACTTATATCACACATGCAGGGACTCCAGCATACTGAGAGGGTCCTGGACTTGCACAGGTCCATCAGACTTCTCATATTCACATCTGCCATTAAATCCAAAGGGAAATATTGCCCAAACAGAATTCCCACATGTTGATTATGATTTCACTGCATGTTATTTACGAGACGTGCTTGCTTTCAGTGTTAGGTGATGAAACGCTTTGGGTACAATTGCCCTCTCTGCACAAACTTGTATAGGTAGGGATTCTTCATGTTTTTATTTCTTTGCTTGGCAAATGGGGGATTGTCTTTTGACAGAAGAACTGAGAAACTTGTCCCCTTCTCCAGCCTCATAATGCTGTAGCTAAAGCACTGAAGGAATCTGGGAGAAACACAATGACAGCAGCAAGAGTCATGCCTGCTTCGTGTCTCAGGAATGTCCACAATACGGGTGTCTCCTTGTCCTTGCCTGCATTACAGTTCCTTGACCTGCAATGACTCTGTCGCACTGAGGTGGGACTTGCCACCTCTCATATGTGCTGGCGGCAGAGGAAGAGGATGAGATGGGAAGACCTGAGTCACCTCAAGTTATTTCAGAGGCTGTAGTGTCTGTAACACTGCTCAGATTCTTCAACTGCAGCCCACAACCTGCTTATCACTGCACTGGAAGGCATTTTGATCCTGAACAAGTGACGCTGCAGCAAATTTGGGACATTAGGAATGAGCTTGTCTGTTCCAGCGAACTTAGAAAGTACTGATCCCTTCATTGAAAGAAATATACAGGGCAGTTGGAAAATGTTCAGACATGAGCAGCAGCAAAGATGATCAAAGGTATAGAGTGGCTCTGTATGATGGATGATAAAACCAGGAATTTTTCATTTGGAAGGGAGTTAATAGAGGAGGAGGTGATGGATTTACAAAAAATCTTGAGTGACATGGAGAGAATGAGTAGATTGATTTTTTTTTTAGTCTTTTCCAGTACAAGAGGTGGGAGGCATCAGATGAAGCTAATAGTAGGGCTCAAAACAAAACATCTCAGGCAGCTGACCTGCAGATCTGTGAGTGCTGAAGTTTTCAGCAACAGGCTGGAGAATTTAATGAAGAACAATCCCCTGAGAGTACTAAATACATAGAAATTACAGCCTCTTCCTGAAGTCCTTGCCCTGAAAATGGCTAGAAACTGGGTGATTGTTACATGAAATCTTCATAAATGCCTATTCCCTTGGCACCTGCTCTTGGCCACGGTGAGAAGCAAGGCAGAGGTTAAAAAGACCTCTGGCCTGACATTTTAAAGATTTTTGTCTGTTCTTCACTGCCGTGAAAAGTCTGCAAAGCTGTAAAAACTCAGGGTATGGTTTACCTCATTTAAATATAACAATTGGAAAGTAATGGCACTAGCCACTTAGATCCCCCAGCGACCAGCTGCACAGAGGGCACATCACCCACACTAAGACAGGTGTCCAAGAGGATCACCATCTCCAGCTGGAATTTATTTCTGATTTCCCAGGGGGTCTGGAAAACTGCCCAGGGTTAAATGAGTACTTTCTTTATAATTTTAGTTAATCTTTAGTGAGATTGATCCTGAGAAAAGCAGGATGTAGGTGTAAGACTGTGGGTGTACACAGTTGTAGGCGTAAGGCTTTTTACTGCAAGATTCAAAATACATACTGTGTTGAGGCTAACATTTGTTAGATGTGTGCTCTGAAAAATGTTTCACAACTGGGATTTCTGTTTTCAAAGGCCAATGGACAGCAACAATAATGCCAACTGAACTCTACCTGGGGTCTGAGGAACCTTTATTTCAGAGTGTGAGACTGCTGGCATTTCACTACATATTTAGACACTACATCTGAAACTAATTAAAAAGAAGGTGACTGATAGCTGATCGACACAGATTGCTGGCTTGTGTTGTACTCTCCAGAAACATTACATAACCATTTCCAGCTGTCATTCCAGCATGGGATACCACCAGCTGTCTCATCAAATCATACCACAGAATGAGAGGACAGAATCCCTCCATATTATCCTGCCACAACAAAACAACCATCAACAAAAAAGAAAATCTTGAAAGCTAATTTTTTTCTTCTTCTAATTACATTTTTCCTTCCAGGAAGCAGATGTAAACACAGTCCAAGTTCTTTCTAGCTTTGTCATCACCAATCTTTGTTTCTGCACATGTATCCAAACTACCAACTGCATTTGCACAGCACTTGAATTACTCAGAAAATTCTTCCTCATCCAGGCTTCTAATATGATGCATGACAGACCCTGGCACTTGTGGAGCAGCATACCCTGCCTACACTCTGTGGATGTTTCTGTGGATGTGTTAACCATTACAGCACAGCTTTCCAAAACTAACAGATATCGCTGAACGTTAAATACATATTAAATCAAGTGTATAAGCCTGTATTTTGCTTATAAACAAGAGATTGTGGCATTCAAGTTGTAAAATCAAATTTAAACTCTATTTAAATTTAAGCTCTATTTAAACACATTTGAAGGCTACAGATTGTAAGAGAAACTCATAGTATGAGGTAGTGTGGGTGGCTGAATACCCTGAATATTTTTATGGGGCTTTTAAAAAATATGAACCTTACCTTGCTACCCTGAATGCTGTGTCGTGCTGTTCTTGAGCAAGGCCGCCCAGGGGAGGCAAGACTTGTCGAATGACTAAGAGCTAACAGTATCTAGAAACCTCCACTTTAGTTAATACTAGGCACAGAAATGCCTTTGTGGGTTTGGCCCTGGTGAGCAGTGAGATGTGGCAGGCAATGAAAGCGACTCGCAGGAACAGTGCAGCAGCTGAGAGGCTGCAGCAAGCCTTTAATGGCCAAGCCAAAGGTGGCCGCACCAAAAGAATTGCCTCTGGCTGCATTGGGGACGTCCTCACCTGACATTGATGCTGACTTTCTAGGATGGATGGTAATTAAAGCTGACCAAATAACTTGTGCTAGCTGTCTCAACAGCTCTCTGAAGAAAGCGTTTTCTTAGAAATATTTCTGGAAGTCCTCTGTGAGTTTGTAGTGTGGTGCTTTTTTAGGAATATGCAAAAAAGTGATGCTATAAGTAGCCAGACAAGGGTTTGACAACGTACAAAGGGAGTTTCCAAGAAAAAAGGCTGTATCCACAAATATAGGTCAGGTGCACATAATCATTTAGCTGCTCTGGCCACGCTACCAGTAAACCAGCTGCAAACACATGCAGATCACATGCTGAGTCTACTTCAAAGGCTTTTTACAATTCCTTAACTTGGATGCAAGCAGGGCACTGCAGGTGCCAAGATAGACACAGAAATCTTCCTTGGATAACCATTTCTTAGACTGGCATTGTGTCTTGATTGCCTCCTTTCAGAAAATGGCAGTTGTTAATGGTTAGCTGTTTTCATTTCTGTTATAATTAAGAAGATAGGCTAAAAACCTTGTATGGTTACATTTAATATTCAAGCCTAAATGAAGGAAGAGAAGCCGGGGGAAGGAAGTGTGACATGAGTTCTAGCTGGAATAATCTGTGGGGTCGGGCAATTTAGTTAGAGGATCATAAAATATCCAGAGGAAGGATGAGTAAGATACTTCTCACGTTCAAAGCCAGAAGCTGGACAACGCAGAAATGAGGAGCATGTCCACTGTGAGGGTCACATCCCTATTAAACCTGCTCAGAAACAACAATCTCATTTTGAAATCTTTTTAAAGGTTTGTTGTGAGCCTTTTGAGGCAGTGATCTGCACCCAGGATCAAGCACACCATGCGTGATCTATGAATGACCACTGATGTGTTTTAGGCTTCAGGAATTTTCTTTCTTCTAGACAGATAAAAGACCCCTTACGAACCTCTTTCAGCTGCTGTACCTGTGTGTTTTCCATACTGGATACAGTTACAAATTTCTTATCTTATTAGAAACAAATATGCCACAAGAGTTGTGTATAAAGACAAGCAGCAAATAGAGCTGATGCTTCTGGACTGCAAATGCCTAAGAAATGTCATTCACAAATATCTGTCAATTTTGAAACCATCTAAAAATGGGAACAAAGCTCAGCTTAAGCAAAGTGAAAAAAAAAAAGTAAACCTTTCTACGAAAATAATTCTGTGCACATACAAATCACTTCCTAAAATTGTGATTTTTTTTCCACGTGCTGTGAGAAAATCTGCCCAAAAATCAAAGCATCACATGAGATTGCTACCTTCAAATTTTAGTAAAATCCATGCAGATAAATGTTGCAGTTTCTGGCAGTATCTTTTGTCTAGGACTTTTCAAGACAGTAAATGCTTTCCAATATGTGCATAGTTGGTGGAAGCTATCCTTCTGCCTTTGGTTAGCCAGAGTCACATTTAATGCCATCAAAAATTGGTTCTGGAAAACTGGCCCTTGTGAAAAACACTTCTAATGAGCTGGGTTTTCCTGAAATGAGACAACTGTAAATCAGTCAATTTAGTTAGTTCAGTTAGTTATTTTGTCTAAATCCATTTCTGACAGAACTAGGAGGACTTGAAAATACTTCTGGTCAATCAGGTCTGGCGTTTAGTCTGAAATTATCCCTGTGTTGGCTGGTATTGGGATGAGGTCAGTCTTTGCCATAATTTTTGGCAACACAAGCTATGCATGCAAAAGAGACTCTATTGAAGTCAGGCACATAGTTATGGGATCCCCTGTGGCTGTCTCCACACCTGTGAAAAGAAAATAAATGATATTAGTGATGACTCACCAACTTTAGTAGCTGTTCAGGCATCCAAGGATGGAGGAGCATCCAAGGAAGATGAGTTAAGTGTGTGGTCCGGGAAAAAGAAGAGCAAACACAAATTACGTTAAGACCAGGCAGCCAGTCTCTAAGAAGAGATTGGCTACGCACAGATTAAGCCTACCAGGAGCTAAATACAGCAGATATATTGGAGATTTCACAGTTTGTACTGCAGTAGGAGATTAATATAGACTTCTGCGTTGTGTCTACGATAAAAGGCTGGGACCAGGTTACCAGCTGCCTCCTCCTGCAGAGGTTCCCCACTGCAGTGAGTGTAGCCTGAAGCAGTTTGTACCATCTGCAACAGACAATCATAAAATATTCTGAGACACAAAGTTATTCATGTAGATATTGTAGCTTTGTTACTTGATAGTGAATACTATTTGTTAAAGTCAGTGTGTCAACAGTTCACCAGAGGAACCAATGCTTGCTCCCAAGCAGGTGGTTTTGAAGACTTGACAATCACTACAAAATTTCGGCAGGAAGCGCGCTGTGAATATGTAGTGACAGTGACACTCGTACCTTATGCCCAAAGTCACTTCAGTGCTGCAGGTGGCTGTATTTCAAATTTTCTGTGCCTGGAGAAGCATCGCAGGTGGTTAGTAATATATTGATGTCAATGACAATATTTCTGAATATCTCTGCCTAGCAGACACCAATGGTAGGGTGACAGGGAAGCGGGGACTGAGGACACAACAGCAAACTTTCCGGACAGTCTCTTGTCACTCAGTAAAAGGGTCACTGCAATACACGGTTGCTACTGCTGATTTATACTCCCAGTGACTGCTTGATAGTGGTGTACAACACATTCTTAAATCTCTTCAAAGACTTTTAAGTGAGCTACAGTTTGGACGGGAAGTGTTTTTTTTTTTTTTTTTATAGCAATGGAGACAAGGCTTTTGGGTCATTCAAGATCATCTTCAGCTGAAAATTAGAAGCAGGAACATCAGGCTAAGAATGAGATGGGAAGGGTTTCTTTGAGGATGAAAGGAGTGAAGTTTTACAGCCCCTTCCTCAGTTGGGGAGCTTTCCTTAAAAATCTGGATTACATTGTGGGGTCACACTCTGAACCAAGATACTTGGAGCAATAAAGTCTGTGCTGTGAAGGTGCAAATAACAGCATATAGGAAGGACAGGAAAAAGATCTCAATAGCAGACAAGATGGGATCCTGTTCTAGGCTGTGTAAACCCCACACCGGGGTATGGCTCAATCTATCTAGCTTTTGGTAAAAATGTCATTTTAAAAATTTCTTGCTCTCTTCCCATTCATAAAGCCCTATTCAACCCACCTTGTTTGGGTTGCAAAGGTGTTTAGGAGGCTACTGGGAAACTTTGAAAGTCCCTACCAAAAAAGCATAAACCAGCCCTGTGCCTGACCTAATAAGCCCTAACTATACTACCAAGGTAACATTTTTTCCAGTTTAGTGTCTCTGGGTGGAGATCATACCTGCCTCCCCAGTGTGGATCTAGCTCAGGGACCAGGTGTTGGGTCCCATCATGTGGTTTAGAGAAGCCTAGTTTACACCATGCACTGGCAGCATCTTTGACTATAGGAATCCTGACTGGGTCTGTAAGATCTGGCCCGTCTTTATTAGACACACCTTGAATTATCCTGTCTTCATGTGCTTAAGGGTTCTCCTGACAGGATTTCTTAGAGCATCATGTCCTTAAAACTTCAGTAAATAGTAGGGATATATGAGGATAGATTACCTACAATACATACCTAATCCTGGGATTGGCAGGTAGTGATCGATAGTCTGTAAAAGGTGGAGGCTTTTCCACCTCTCCTCCCCACTGAGGGTTCCTGAATATACAATATATATCCATAGTAATACGCTGTTTTCATCAACAGTTCAACTGCATGGGTTTCAGTTGGCTTAAATTTTTGTTTATGACTTGCGTTTTGATGACTTGCATTGATGACTTGCATTTTTTTTTATGATGAGATAGCTACAAAAACTTGATACCATTAAATATACAATGACTGCAGAGGAAAGCCCTGATACGAAGTTTGCTCAGGGTATTTCAAAGAACACATAGTTATTGCGATAGCTGTTGATCACAGAACACTTCACATGTGGGAAAACTTAGCTGAAGAAAAAACAGTTCATACATATAAAGATAGGATATCTATAAAAACAGACACATGACCATTTAAACTCGTAATCATGAGTTTAAATAGTGAGCTCTAGCTTATTTCCCTTTCCCACAATTTCATTTGCAGATTTATGAGTATAAGCTCTGAGAGAGATGTAGTTTGTGTGTGCTATTCTGCTTCATCTGGCCCTTAAAAAAGGTGGTTATCTTTTGGGATGGCACATCTTCATATGGTGGGAATATTTTATTTCCTTTTAAAGCATTTTTTCCTATTGTAGTTCCCTGTTTTAGAGAAGTGCCTTACAAGCATACTGCTGGCAAAACCTGGCTAGTTTTTTTTCAGTATAGTATTAGCTTATCAAGGCTGGAACTTGTTATATAAACTCTGTTGTAATATATGCCTATATCATGCCTCTGACCCTTTGAAATGTACTGCAGCTTAATGCTAACTATTGATAGTATAGTATTATAGTTCCTGTACCTGGAATTTAAATGCTGGAAGATTTGGGTTTTTTACTGGGTTCACTGAAATATTATTAAAAATTACATGCCAGAACTTAATTTTTTCATCAAGTTCAGGTTTTATTTTAAGAAGCCTGTATTGACTGCGTGCTGAGATCTGTGTGCCCACAGATGAGTGCATGAGGATCTTCATGCTGTGTGGCAGTCCCAAAGGGCTTCTCTGCCCCAGGATGAGAATTGTGGTGGGTGTATGGATACCTCAACTTTTGCAAAAGCTGCCCTTGACCTGCACACAGATGAGCTACCATTGTTTGCCAATGTTACTATGGCTTGAGATGCTGAAATAGAGCTGAGCTGGGGGTCCTCGCCCAGGAGCAGGGGGTTAGACAGCTCTGGCAGGATGGAGGTAAGGGACTGGGAGGCTGGGGGTGGCTGCTCTTGGTGGTTCACCCTGCTGTGACATCAGCTAAGCAAAGGATTTCCAAACCTATGTGCCCAACACAAGGACGTGTTAATGGACCCTAGGGTATAATCAGCCTAGATGAATGGAGCAAAGTGCTTATTTGCTACAACCATGCTAAAAATCCTGCAAGCCACAGCCACACTTAGCACAGTCTGAATACCTCATACCTTTCTGATTTTTGTTTAAGCTGAGTTTTCTTATCTGCTTCCAGCTGAGTCACGAGCAGATCAGTTTGTCTCTAAGGCTATGACTCCAGAAAACTGGGAGAGTCATTTCAGTCAAAAACACCATCTGCAGAAATTAAGGTTTTTAACACTCATGTTAGGTCAACTAATCCTGTACTGCTTCTGTTTCCTCTCCACTGTTTTTCTTGGGTAAGCAGATTATTTTCTGGAAAAAAGTCTAATTTGTTGAATGTATTCTGACATTCCCACAAAGCTCCTCAGCAGACCCCAGCATTAAAACCAAAAAATAGTCTGTTCCAAAGTAACACAGGTATTCACAACTTGTTTCACTGAAAGCCAGTGAGTGATTGAAGGCTTAAATGTTAAGAAATTGTTGTTATAAAACAATTTAGACCCTTAAAAACTTTATCCTTGGAATTTCTTATTAATGTTCTCCCAGCAGACTGCTAATAAACTGAAGACCACAAGTACTCATTACTTCACTTTTTAGGAGTTATACCTATGTGCTAGACACCAATGCAGATTTCTGCCATAGTACTACAGCCAAAGCAAAACTGGCTGTAACTGCCATAAAAGCCAACTTTCAACCAGCTCTGCAGTGGCTCACAGGCCTCTTGATGTTGTTCATATTTCCTATAGTCTGGTCAAGCACTTGGTCTCGGTGATGTAGACAATCAACACATGACAGCTCAGTACAGAGAAAATGCCGGAAAATGCTAGTGCTTGGGTAGGGACAAAAAGCAAGTCTGAGGTTAGGAAGCTGCTGGAGGTGCTGATGCCTGATGATGGGGCACCTGTGATTTGCAGGTTTGTCCTTTAGACTATGATAGGGTCCATGCTACTTGTGAAGACAAGAAGCAAGCTGCTTCTGCCTCTTACTAGGAAAGGCATAGGAACAGTGAAGCATCAACAGTCACTATTGATAGAATTGTGCAACCATACTCTGTGTTACTTTGGTGAAGTTCACTGAAACAAACTTGTTGACTGCTGATGTACACCTGCTGAGCACCCAGCCCCTGCTTTCAGGCAATAGGGCTGCAGTCCTCTGGTTGACTATTGCTCTCTATTTATCCTTGAGGAGGTAGCTCTTAATTCTTTTTCTGGATAATGTATCATTAAGATTAGTGGGACATCCAATCACTGCTTGGAGCACTGTCAAAAATCTTCTTCCCACTGCCTTGCTTTGAATCCTGCCTCTTTCCCTGATTCATCAAAAGTGTCTGCTCCTATGTTTCAAGGCCTCTGCTAGGCAGGCACAGTGTATGCATCGGATCTCTTCAGCATGCCAACGTTTCTATCCCCTTTGCTCAGCCATTAGCAACAGGATACCATCCATTTCTTTCATCCTGCTGCTGTTCCTTCCTTCAGCACTGCCTTTTATAAAAATAACACACTTCTGACCTTTCCCAAAGAAGTCTGCAACCTGCTGTGTTTGTCTGTAGTTAGCTCAAAGCACTTTGAAACAGCAGGATCTGAGTCCTGTTGTTTTTTTCCTTCTTCCCCTGAGCACTCAGTACAGTGAGATTTATGTACAAACGGGGATAGTAACGAGATGCATCTTGACTTCTTGACTGTAAAATTATTAACTTACTTAGTGCCCTCAGTAACGTCGCTCAAAACCAGGGACCTCAGATACTGCCTTTGGGTTGATCCAGACTGTCGGGGGAAAAAAAAAAAAAAGTATTTAAGGTTAAAACAAGTTTGGGTTGTTCTCTGTTTAACATATAATCATAGAATGGCTTGGGTTGGAAGGGACCTTCAAGATCATACAGTTCGACTCCCCCGCCATGGGCAGGGACACTTTCCACTAGATCAGGTTGCTCAAAGCCTCATCCGACCTGGCCTTGAACACCTCCAGGGATGGGGCATCCACAGCTTCTCTGGACAACCTGTGCCAGTGCCTCACCACCCTCACAGTAAAACATTTCTTCCTAATATCTAAACCAAATCTCCCCTCTTTCAGTTTAGAACTATTACCCTCCTTTCTACCACTGCATTCCGTGATAAAGAGTCCCTCCCCAGCTTTTCTGTAGCCCACTTTAAGTACTGGAAGGCTGTTATAAGGTCTGCCTGGAGCCTTCTCTTCTCTAGGCTGAACAAGCCCAACTCTCTCAGCCTGTCCTCATATGGGAACATAGCTGTTTGTATTTTAAATAGACTTCCATGTCTGTCACTTCTGGCTTCTGAGAAGTTGTGACCTATCCTTTTACTAATGGGAATGCAGAGGCAGTTGGACACAGTGTCAGAAGCCTGCTTGGGGTTACCCTGTCACTTTCCCAAGTGTATCAGAGATGGAGGCACACCATCATGATATGGTGCCATCATAACTAAAAAATGTGTCATTTTTCCCCCTTACTCCTTCTATTTACCTTTTTCCCAAAGCAGGGTTTCTACTGTTAACACTGTAAGAATCTATCTCACACACACACAGTATTTAGTTGTAGTTAAAAGATGTAATATGTAAGGGTTTGGGGAACTACTTCATGTGTTTTGGAAGACAGCCCGGACATGAAAACCTACAGACTAGAGATCTGGAAGTACATCTGCTGTTGTATCCCACCAGCTCAAACTGCCTGTTTGCTAACAGGAGAGACTTTTTTCTGGTGTAAACCGTTCAATTTTATTTTTATGCAGCCATTGCAGCCAGACTGTGATACAATCATTCACATTGTGCACTACGCTAGGCTTGAAAGTCACTAAAACACATCTCGGTGAAATTCCCTTTAAAAACCATTCCTTATTCTTCAGATAACCCTGCTGCCATCTGTAGATTACTTGCAAGGTCATTTATTGCCCAATTTAAGTCAGGGTGGCAGAATCTGACATCGGGAATATCTTTCTCTATACTGCATACAAAATGGAAAAGGCAGTGGATGTGTCTGGAGAGATGTGCTATCAATCTTACGTATATGAAGGGGCTTGCTTCAGACTGCCTCTGTGTTTCTTGGCAGCAGAGGACAAAATGTGGGTGTAACAGCCGCTGGTGCATAGGCTGAGGTTAATGTTACAAAGCTCTTTGTGGGCAATGCCATCCCATGACGAGTTTCTAGGGGAACAGTATGGCATTAGTCAGCTGGGCTGCATGTTTCAGCCTAAACAGTTTCCTGAAGATAACAACTTAGTTACAATAATTTTTTTTGATCTTTCTAGACAAATGCAATACTAGGTCAAGCTGCTGGTGTTTAGTTTCCCTTTGAATTTTTTTAGAGCAAGCGTATTCTCAAAGTGTACGGAGACAGAGAATATGAGTGAGGACCAAAGAAAAGAAGAGTGCACACCTGCACAGCTTTCTGAAGCAGGCTGTTTATTTTTCCACAGATTAAGGCCATACAGTATGTATAGATGAGACAGAACTACTCTAAAGTGGAAAGGTGTCCTGTACCAAAATCTAATTTTGTTTGTGTCGGTTGATATGTGGAGTAATCCAGATAATTTCAGTGAAAGGCACTTAGGGATCAACAGAACTGAGACCAGGATGTGAGCTATGAACTGCTCACCTTTGCATCACTCCTCCCCTGACTCAGAGCTGATTTGGGAGGTTCTTGCTTAGGTAGGACTATCTTTTACACACAGAGAACCTGCCAGGCCACACTGACCCTTTTAAGCCAAGGGCAGTGTACCTCTAATGTGCCTAGCGCTGCTTTTGGGATGCGTCACGCGGTGGGACCCTGGGGACCGAATCTCCACAATCTTTTCATAGTGCAACAGTAAAAACAGCCTCATAAA
This sequence comes from Tapera naevia, assembly GCA_033556795.1. Lineage (NCBI taxonomy): Eukaryota > Metazoa > Chordata > Aves > Cuculiformes > Neomorphidae > Tapera > Tapera naevia. The sequence continues at coordinate 9,207,775 of JAUMJJ010000022.1, read as the reverse complement.
ACTGCCACATTGAATGCTATAGGTTACTGATTTCATGACCTTTTCATATATTACAGCCTATGGCCAGCGTGCTGTCAGACTCTTTGTAACACCAAGACATGCGGCAGTAATACTCCCTCTTATATCCCTAAGCTCTCTAGGGGTTGTGTGTGTAGTGGTAGGGAAGCTTTCCCATCCCCTGCCCTCACCCCCTGGAGGAGCTGAACAAGGGGAGCCCCATGGCTTCCCAAAACCCCTGCAGCTCACTCAAGCTACGGCAATTCTCCCACTCAGCAGCAAGATCCATTACTGGGAGGATGAAGAGCAGGGTCAAAGTCCTCTTCCACAAGACACGGCGCCTTACCCAACGCACTTATACACGTCTGTACCATATGCTGAGCAACCTGTTTAGCTAGGCCAGACCTGACAATGAAAAGAAAAACATCGTGTGCTGGTGCACCTCGCTTCGAAATTCTCAGCAGCAAAACAAGGATCCTTAATAAGCAGGTAGCTCTAACCAGCCATGAACACAAAACATGTGGTCGTATCGTGCCTTTAAATAATGTGACATATAGCTTTAAAAAAGCTAACCAATCAACCCAACCCAAACAGCAGATAAAGCTGAGCAGCTTCCTTCTTATCCTGCATGGAAGATGGCAGTTTTCCAGAAGTAATTTTCCAAGCCTTCGATCCATTTAGAAACTTCAGAGAGTGGATGCTTTTAGCAACCAATACACATGCGTGGTATTTTTGACCAGACTATTTGCTGATGAGTTGCAAGGCTTTCAAACAATTTATACTTGGAGAGAGATGTTGTCATAATCTGAGTTCTGGTGGCAGCAGCAGGAGATGAAGGATTTTGCACATTTTTCTCTCTGAAGTCCAGATTCTGACTAATCCCTGTGTGGGTTCTGGTATCAAATGCTGAGCTGCCCTCAGTCCCAGCTGGGTATCTTCTCTCCAGCCCTGTAGTCTGGGGAAGGGAAGATTGTGAACTGAGTGTATCTGGGTTTATAATTTGGCCCTTAAGTGGCTTTATTAAACTCTGGGAAATTGATAGTGATGCCAACCAGCCAAGTGGAGAAAGTACTGAAAGGTTATCACACTAAACACCTCCATTTCAGAAAAGAGGAAGGCCTTTTTGTTGGAAATCCCATTCTCCTGATCAAAACAGAAAATGGCATGGCAGACTCCACTGTTTGGTTCTTTTCAGATGCTTAACAAATTGCATGTTATGAATATATATAGGTAATTTTGCAACACTATCTATAGACATTTTAATTAATTCACATAGTTATGGGCATACTAAAGTTCAGGACTGACCCTGGCATTTCTGTGGTTCTGGATTTCCATCTGATGTGGTTCTGAAAATACTGGTAAATCCTTGCAGAAATCTTCTGCTTCTAACCGCAGCTCATGGATAACCTCCAGGCAGAATGGCAAAAGTTGTTCTAAACTTCCTCCTCCTGCTTTCTATTAAAGATTGGTTGATCCTTCTTGGTTTACCTTGCGTTTGAACTATGGTGTTGGGACAAGTCTGTTCTATATACATATAATCAAGTCCTTCCACCAAATTTCCCCATGGCATATTCCAGCACAGATTAACAATGGCCATTTCAGGCACAACCCACATGTGGCAGTTGTGGGTAGTGAACAAGATGTTAAATATCTCCTACAGAGAGAATCACAGGACTGGCTGTAGTGTCATTAAGTCTCTTGCACTCTCGCATTCTGATTTTGTCCATTTAAATTCCCCTGAAGAGGGAGTATCAGCTTTCCAGAAAAGAAGAAACATTGACTACTTACCGAGCAACAGCTGAAAGCTATCGTTTTTAATCTTACAGTTTCTTTTGATGTTGGATGCTTTCATTTCTCACTACAAACTATTTCTATTTTGCTTTGTAGAGCAAATGAAATTATTAAAGCAGGAGCTATTCCCAGTTCACCATGTCTCCTTCAAGATAATAATAATAATCATTGACCTCAGGTTAGTCTCTCTCTAAATCATATTTGAAAGTGTGTAAGTTACAAACAAGCACAGTCAAACTGTCCCTGAAACCTATTTTCCAAGAAAGTTATGTCAGATTTGAGCAAGACATGGAGCAATACTTGCTTTGGTTCTTAAATGGTGGTGCACTAGACTGAAATCAAATGCTTCTGTCCCATATGTGAGAAGTATAATAATTTGCTAGTCATTAAAAAGAAAAGTATTACGGTTGATCTGAGGCTTTTCTAAAGTCTTTTTTGGCAATTATGTTATGGCAGGGAGCAGCTGAAATAATAATAAAACTTCATACTTACAGAGAACTCTCATCTGGGAATATAAAAATAATTTATAAGCCTAGTTTAGTCTATCTAGGCATTTTTCTAGGATACTGGTTTCCTGTGCCAATTGGTAAGCAAGTAATTTCATCTTGGTTTAGCAGAAGGGTGAACTGGGGTACAGATAGGGTAAACAAATCGTGCAGGGCTATTGCAGCAGATCACGGGAAGTCAGCCAAGATTCATACACACATCGATGGATTTTGCATTGCCCTACTCATGTGGGTTTGGGGTACTTTCTGATTTCTTACACTAGGGAGTTTCCCACTGCCAAGAGCCTTTCTCTTATCAGTGCCAAGTATCCAAGTCCTAAGGACCTACCTCCAGGCACTGGTAGCTGCTTGTCTCTTTCTTAATTTCATTCACTCCCAAGGGTCATTTAGTAAGTCCCTCTCAGATGCTTTTTCCTCACACCAGAAAACTGTTTTCCACAGTAGGCACTGTCCATCCTGAGCACAGAGCCCAGTTAGAACATGGAACACCCAAGTGATAGACTCCCCAAAAGCCACGTTTACTGGGGAGGCAGAGGTGCTTCCTCTGAATCCATGAAGCGTCATCGTGTTCTTAATAAGTGTCTCAAGGCACCTGGAACACACCCTTCAGTTAGAAATGATGAAGATCTACCTCATGATGCTAAGTCCCTAGCTGAGAAGAAAGGATGAAATCTCCTGTCCAGCTGAATATGACACCACTTTACTACATCTGTGTCTAGGAGCACTGAAGATCTCATAGAGTCTGTCAGCCACTTAAGAGACACATACCTTCAATGTATAGGGAGTGGCTCTGATCTGTGAGATCTTCAGGTTTCTTTCTGGAAATAAGCTGATCCCTTGCTCCAAACAGCTCATTTTTGTCTGGAGCTGCAAATACTTCTTTAACAAGAAGATATTTTCAGAGGCTATAAATCAAATTGTTTCCTCATTAAAGGAGGGATTCCCCATCCTTCATGGCAGGGAGGTAGTAAAAGCACAAGGATACTCCCTGCGCTGACCTCAGGTCTCCGTGAATGATCTGGGCTGGATCTGAAGCAGAATAATAATTGTCTGCTCTGGAGAGAGAAATCTTCGGGTTGTGCTCATTCCTGCTGCCTATGTGAAATCTAACTGCGAAAACTGGGGAAACTAAATCTATAATTTCACAACAAACTTTTACGCATGTGCCAATGCATATGGACAGTTGCAAAAAGAATGTGAGCTCTGCTTGTTCATCTTTCTGTGTGTTGGGCAGAATGTGTTTAAAGGAAGAGATCAAGGGCTGAAAAAAAAGAACTCTGCATTGTAGCCCATAGTCAGTCACACAAGATTATTATTCATTTTCTGACCAAGGTTCCAATAATATTTTAAAAACCACCCTTTTCCTTTCTCGGATGCAGCATATGAGACTTAAACCATAGGCATGTCAGAGATTTTTCACCCTGTGCCACTCATTTTGTTTCATTATCTCCCCTATCTTTAAGAGGGGCCTTATTGCTACAACTTATAGCTGAGACTTTCAGACAGGAGCTGCAGTTTAGAAAGTACAATGTAAGGCTCTGGAAACTGGACGGAGTGTGGGATGGTTCTGGGACACCCACACCTTTGCAGGATCATCGAGCTGATCATTCAGGCAAGAGGGCACTGAAAATCAGCGTTTGCCTCTTAAAATATGGATTTAGATCATGTACTCCAGTTATAGAGATCTCAAACCAGAAAATACCTTTTTTTTTTAGCTGGAAGGTACCATGCTGCTAATTCAAAACTCTGAAATGCCACCACTTCATTGAAGAAAAGGCAAATCATCTGTCTGCAGAGCTTGTATTCAGGCTTACTCAGGGTTTTTGTATTCTTTTCATCATTATCTTTATTTTGTCTATGACTGTGTCCTACTAACATGAGTAGATGTGCAGACCTCCTTGTCATTAATGGATTCAAAAAAGCCCTGAAAACAACAGGGTCCAAAGAGATCTACTGGCAATTTTATTCATTAATGAACTCCAACTTCAAATACGCCCAAAGGAATCTTAGGTACAGAAGTCTTAAAACTGGACCTGCTAAAGAGATTCCAGCCCAAGACGTTTTATTAACCTCAACATAACTGATTGCACTCCAGCTCTGCACATGTTTTGATTCATAACTGCTCAAAAAGTCAACAGCGTGTGCATCTCTGATGCCTGGTTGAAATATTTTGTGAAAGTGAATGATCAAAAGCAGGTCAAGTGCCTCTTCCTGCCTTTATCAAACATGTTCAAAATCAGAGCAATTCTTAGTGTTTGGTGAATTTTATTAATGTTTTTGTCTTGGTTTCTTAAATCTCTGAAGAGAAATATAATAATCTGTGACATGTTTTATGAATTCAAGGATTTATTTAGTCACCTGTCTAGATATGTATATGCACAAATTAATTGCTAATTACTACAAGATGTTACATAAAACACTGACAAACCAACCTATTGAAAAAAGCCCTGTTATTGGTTGTTGCCTGTTTGAGGAGCATTAATAACATATGAAAATGAGGGACAATTCTCACACAAAATGAACAACGCAGAGCCTCATCTTCCAGTAGCTGACATAGGGTTTTGGTCTGATGGTTGGTGTGTGCTGGCAATGTTTGCAGTATCTTACTTTTATTTACTCTTATATATTTATATTTTGGCTTTTTCTTCAGTGGTTGATCATGATGGTGAAAGGCAGATATATAATCTTTGGACTATTTGCTAAATCTCAATCTTTTAATAAGCATTCAGTGAATTTACAAATCATTTTTCTGTTGTAGATCACAATTTTACAAGATGATTTAATGCAGAATTTCTCTTCAGTGTGTGGGGAAATGGACCTCCAATATGTACCTTTGATGATCTTAAGAAAAAGATAATCAAAACCAGTTATGTTAAAATGAGAAATGTCACTTTAAATAGAAGTATTTCATACGTTTTTGATTCTGTTTCCATTAATGGTTTACCCTTGCAATCTGCTATAATTTATGGGAAAACATTAGTCTGATGTAGAATAACACGAAACTGGGATTTTGTAATCCTTCTGAGCACTATTAAAATGATTTCCCACAATTGTTATTTCCTTTAGGATGATGAAGCATCCTTATTGTAATTGTGTCCTATATACATCCCAATTGTCTGCAATAACTTGGCTGGCTGGCAACCAATGTGTTTTTTTTGTTCAGCTGTAGTCTTACCTTTCCCATGGATGATATCACAGAAGCATAGAATCACCCGAGCTGAAAGGGACCCAAAAGGATCATCGAGTCCAACTCCTATCCCTACAGAGGACATTGCCAACATACACATCATGTGACTGAGGGATATGTCTCAACCACATTTTTGACCAAGGTGAATTTCTTTTTATATATATATATATATATATATATATATATATATACACATACCTGTTGGGCTGATTTTTACTTTGAAGATCATTGAATGTGTAGTAAGACTAATTACTTTCATTGCTTCCTTTGACTCAAACATTTTTAAAGTTTATGGTACTTCAAAAGGGCCGAACATTTGGTTTCTGTTTAGGATGAAGTTCTGAGCCAACTTATTTCTTTCTTCACTCTCTTACCCCTCCCTCATCCCCCAACCTGCCTGCCTAATATCTGAGCAATTTAACCACGCGATTCATGCAAAATAAAGATCACACAGGTTTTCACTCTCTGTAAGATAAATGATACTCCAAAGAGCCTTGCTCTTCATGTTTATTTTTTCCTGAGCTCACTTGAATGATCTGTATGAGAGGGACTACTTAACAGTGCTGCGCTCCCTCTAAGGTTCTGGTGTGATGATAATGTTATTTTTAGGGCATTGTTATTGATATTGGCTAGCATTACTCAGAACCTTTAATCCAAAGGAAGAAGCGATAAAGACATCTTTATGATATGCCCGTATGTGATAAGCATGAGAAATATGGAAAAAGATTAAAGACCTAGTATCTTGGCCTTAGAGAAAAGATTCTTTGTCCTATTAAAAATAAAGTTGACCAGATGTGCTCATTTAGGCATGGTAGCCCTCATTTTCCCATTGAACCCATCCCTGGTTAGGCCTTTTAAAATCAAAACCTTAACTTTTTTTGTCTTTGAGCTCCCATAATGCTTGTTACACTGTTCTGTGACCAAGCTATGCAAAGGCATTTCAACTAGTGCCTACTTTCTGCACCTGAACCGCCAAAAGAAGCTGGCACTAGAATATGTTCTTGAATTCCCAAATCAGGTCATCAAGTGACAAAGTTTGTCCCTTGCTGAGCTGTTCTTGTGCGTGAGCTTCTTCATAGTTATACTGCAGTGAGTCATAGTGACAAACAGCTGCAGGTGCAATTATCAGAATGGGAATCACTCAACCTGCACATCTATTGTTCTGAAAGTGCCTAAAGATTATGTTTTTAAAGTAAGTAATAATAAAAAAGTGCAAAATACCATCCTGCCTACCCCTGCAGCACACACTCACCAAGACTGCACATTCTCACTGTGGTCTGAGGATGAGTTTTGTCAGAGGGAATGACATCTGGTAGGGAGGATTCTGCATTTACAAATTAAAGGTTCACGTGGTTAACTGAGGTCTTCTACTTCAGGCTCAGACTGAGCTTACAGGAGCATTTTCTCATTAGATTTTATAGTTTAGAAGGGCCTGAATGTATCAGTCTGCAGGACTACTGAGAGGTTAAATTTGAGAGCAGGATTTTAACACTAATATTTGCATACAGCTGTGTGCTCTGGAATGCATTCACTTACGCAGCTGACTGTGTAGGTGCCTGGTATAAAGTACTGAGGAGAAAAGGGAAAGCTCTAAGAACCACACACTGGGACAGCGAGAAGCTTCTGGACATATCCTAAAATAAGACCTTCAGTTATGTACTAGGCAGTTATTCCATCACTGTAACTCCATTAAATTGAAACTTAGTGAATTCCCATCCCCTTCCGCATTTTTTTTTTTTTCAGCAGAACCATATCTCTAGGAGAACTTATATTGTTAATTTAAGTGTTGTTTCCCTGTTTGCTTTATGCAACTGTTGTATTGAATTCTCTTTAGGGGAAGTTAGTAAGTCTATCTTCCAAATGCCTTTTTCCGTAGGGTATTACTGTTCTTTCTTGTCTAACTGGAAACTTGACTGTCTTTTGCTGGTAGAGTGTAATGGAAGAAGGGTGTTCTCGGTTTTATGAGTTCTTGAAAAATAATATGATTATTGTTAAGTAGAAATGCTTTTAATGCTTTCCCATCCCAGACCAGAGTTATCAATGCTGACAGAAAGACTCAGGAGATGCAGAAAGTATGAAGTAGTTTTCCAAAGTGAAGGATTATATATGTATCTGAGAATCTAGCAGTTCAGATACTAATAGTTTATCTTTAAACCAACAAGAAAAGCCACATGGCAACATTACACTGCCTGCTGAAATCTTAGTCCATTCTTTAGGATTATGCCCCAGGATTATGGATAGGAGAGGCAAGAAGATGTTTTTATTAAATCCTTCAGAGGTATTTCACATCCATCGTCCCAAATGATGGTGGGGGAGCCAGTGGTGGTCGGGGATGCCAAGGCCCATGGATCATGCTGATTCCTGTGAAGCAATGGAAGGGCTCCACTGGTGTATTTCAGATCTCTTCCCATCCCCTAGGTTGTGGAACAGTGCCATAACCTTTTCCCTACACTGGAACCTGGTGTGCAAAATGCATCCCTTGCTGCACGGGTTGTGATCCAGGCTGCATGTCTGCACAATGGTTTGCAAGCTAAAAAAAGGCGTGTGTAGAGCTATCATACCATTATGCTCAGTATGTGTCCGGACTTCTTTGGACTCTGGAATTGCTAGGAACCGGTGTGAGTAGAATCATAGAATCTTCTGCCTGGAAAAGACCTTTGAGATCATCGAGTCCAACCATACCCATCTTCTGCTAAACCATGTCCTTCAAAAGCTCATGTATCCATTTTTTAAACATTTCCAGGGATGGTAAATCAACCACCTCCCTGGGCAGCCTCTGCCAGTGCCTGACCACCCTTTCAGTAAAGAAATTCTTCCTAATATCTAGTCTGAACCTCCCCTGGTGCAACTTATGGCCATTTCCCCTTGTCCTATCACCTGTCACTTGAGAGAAGAGATCAACACTCGCTCTGCCACAGCCCCCTTTCAGGCAGCCATAGACAGCGATGAGATCTCCCCTCAGCCTCCTCTTCTCCAAGCTAAACAACCCCAGTTCCTTCAGCTGTTCATCATAGGACTCGTTTTCCAGCCTCTTCACCAGCCTTGTCGCCCTTCTCTGGACACGCTCCAACACCTCAATGTCCTTTTTGTACTGAGGGGCCCAGAACTGAAAACAGTACTTGAGGTGAGGTCTCACCAGTGCCAAGTACAAGGGCACAATCACTTCCCTGGTCCTGCGGGCCACACTGTTTCTGATAGAGGCCAAGATTCCATTGGCCTTCTTAGCCACCTGGGCACACTGCTGGCTCATATTCAGCCGGTTGTAAATCAACATCCCCAGCTCCTTCTCCTCCAGGCAGCTCTCCAGCCAGTCTTCCCCATGCCTGTAACGCTGTATGGGGTTGTTGTGCCCCAAGTGCCCATTTGGTCTTGTTAAACCTCATCCTGTTGGTCTCAGCCATTGATCCAGGCTTCCCAGATCTCTTTGCAGAGCGTCCCTTCCTTCAAGCAGATCAACACCTCTACCCAGCTTGGTGTCATCTGCAAACTTGCTAAGGGAGCACTTGATTCCTTCGTCCAGATCATTAATAAAGATATTGAACAGGACTGGACCCAGCACTGAACCCTGGGGAACACCACTCGTGACCGGCCTCCAACTGGATTGAACTCCGTTTACCACCACTCTCTGTGGCCGGCCATCCAACCAGTTTTTTACCCAGCAGAGGGTGTGCCCGTCCAGGACAAGTAAAGATGGATGATATCTTCAGTGGTCATTAAAGTAGAGCAGAAACCTGCTAAGGGGGAGATGAAAATGGTCTGGCCTCTGCTGCCTAATGACCCTTTTCCTGGAGAGTTTCAAGCTGAATTTGTAGTTGTGTCTCTTTGTTTAAACATTGGCTTTCAATTTATTACTAAAGGGACTCAGCCTCAGATTGGAGATGGATAATTATTTGTCCTTCTTAATGGTAAACTTAACTGTGCACACAAACATATCAGAAACAGCAGAGGGCAAAATGTTTCTAGCCCTCTGGCAGCCCATCACTTTATGTTGGTGTCACTTGATTAACATAAACTGTCAATGTTCATGACAATTAGAGAAAAGTGCAGCTTTATTACCTGGAAGCTCAGCAAGACAGTTGTTATTGCATTGGTACATCAGTAGGATGGAGAAATGATAGCTCTGGGACATTACTGCACAGTGTAGGGTGCTGTGTCAGTGCAAACCAGAAAGCCTGCCTCCATCTCCCCATGCTTGGAGCAGAGGGGCTATGACCTCCTTGGACATAGACCACTTTGAGGCAGCCAGTAGACATAATCCACAAATGTTTGGGCAGAGCTCCTTAGAACCTATGCTGACCTAAGTCAAAACTCACCTCAGCATTAGGCACAAGTAAATAAACAGCGTCCTCTGGAGACACAGGCATGCTGTTTCCAGGTCCTGGTAGGCTTCCTTAGTACTAGCAATATCAGAAGGCCATAATATAAATATATGCAGTACTTTTTCCCCTCTGTAGGATCTGCATTGCTCATTAATTTTTGTTGACTGCAGAGTATTCTGAATACCTAGTAGTGGATTAAGCCCACAAAAATAAGTATGATATTCTTGGTTTACAAAGTAATGCGTTGTACTCCCAGGTAATAATTTGGTTTTTAACCCATCACTTCGTAAAATGAAGCTTGAATGTATCTGCTTGAAGGAAGCCATGTGGGAATAAAGGCATCCAAACAGCTAAACACGCTACTGTTAGAGCATGCAGATCAGGGATGAAGGACATAAACAAACCTTGTTTACTGTAGGTAACAAATTGCATGTATTACTGTGTGCCTTCAGCATTTTCCAGCAGTTATAGGTCCTCTGGTAGATACACAATTTTCTGTGTTGTATTAGGAATTGCAACAGATGATCAAGACTAAGCCGTGCTGGCAGAGTTTCATTCAGTCCTGGGACGTTGCTTCTGACGTGTAACTATCTCCCAAACGTGAGCCACTATGCTTATCTAAGTCACAGCTACTCACCCCCACCACTTCCCCCACCCCTATTTAAAAATAATTTTATGCCTTGAGCACATGTGAGACTGATACCCTTCTGCAATCAGAAGTTTGAGGGTTGGTGTTTTCTTCGGTCTTCTTGTATTTACTTGTTTCTTTATAACATCATGTTTCTGCTTGGAAATGTTTGGCTACACAGGAAGGTTATCCATTGCAATTTATTCTTTCTGACGTTTTGTGGGTCTAAAATAAACTGCTTTTTGGAAAGAAACCAGAGGCTCTCTTCTCCGTTCCCTTCAAACAAATCTGACCTTACAGTTGTTTCTAGTGGAGACAGCAGAAACTGGAAACAGGAAAGAGTAAGATTTTCCTGTACTGATCTTACTCTTATTGACTGAGCTGCTTTAGCCGTCATGACTTACTCACTCAACATTTTGTTGCTTTAATTGGATATGGCTCCCCATCCAACTGCTGTATATATTTTCACTCTTCTGGAACTCTGTCATAGCTGCTGCTGATCCCTCTCATGTGTGGCAAGAAGGGATGAGAAGTTGTGCAGAGATTGAACTGAACTGATAAAGTAAGTGACCACAAACCCCTTGTACAGACTTTATGTGACTTTTGGGGGATATTATCCCAGCTGGAGGGATCGTGAGCTGTGAGTCCAGCAGCGAGTACTGAAAGCAAGACCACTGTAGGAAACAGAGGGAATAAATCCCACAAACTGATGAGGGTTTAGCACCCTGGCACTTCTGTGGTTTTGATGGTTACCATGAGGCACAGTCCAAGTACAGCATCAGTTTCTCAGGTGGGTTACTGGAGCATGGAGATGTGGGTGATGTCTGTGTAGGCCTAGAAGTCCCAGGTAAGCTCTCATGTCTTCTCTTGTGCATCTGATCTCAGCTCCAGCTTTTCCTAGGGAGTACTGAACAGAAAAACAGAAAACTTCTTTCTTTTTTCAGACTGGAGCTGTATGTTTTGAAGATGACAACAAGCTCTACTGGGCAATGACTGTGAATTCTCAACCTTAACTTTTGTGCATCTGTTCTATCCAACTTTGAGGCTTCCGAGGTGCAAAGTAGTTTAAAAATGCTCTCTAAGATGACTAAGTAATGAACTATCCTGCACATTGTTCGGAAAAACAATGCTATTGGAGGAGATCAGGAAAAGTTTCTTTATAACAATTATTTTTAACAACGTGATACAATTTAGCTGAATGTTGGGGAACAGCGGGGGGCAAGGGGAGAAACATCTCTCCCTTTAGTTAACCTTGCTCAGGAAATGTGAATCACTGAACTAAATAAAGTTTGTAAAAGATGCTTTGAAAACCCTATGCTACACCCTATAATTCAGCCAAGAATGAAGGAGGAGGGAAAAGAAAACATCAAAAGTCCCTGCTTCTTTTTATATTGCTTCCTGGCACATTTCTGTTTCTTCTTTCCTACTCCCCCCGCCCGCCCCTCCCACCCCCCCAATCTTCTTTCTGGTTTTGTTTTGTTTTGTCTTTTTGTTTTTCTCCCTCTCTCTTTTTTTTTTTTTCTTTTAAATCCTTTTAATTTTGTGAAGCTGGTACCACAACCTTAACAACAACCTTGTTGTCTACAGACAACAACAATGATGAGAAATGCCAAGGGAGAACGGAGCCCTGTTGAGATCAGAGGACAACAAAGACAGTTTTTTTTTAACATTTTTATTAGGACCTCATGATGTACACATGAAAAATTAATTTCAGAACATGAACTGCTCTTCAGATGGCGCCGTTTAAATCTGGAGGATGTTAACATTCCTGCTGCATGACAGAGGTCTGCCACCCCCTGTGTTGATACTCATCCTGCTCAAAGGGGCAATCACATATAAGGATGAACAGAGGCCAAGGCACCAAACCCTGCTTGAAGGCTGCTTTCACAGATTTATCTTGCGATTGTCTAACATTCCTTGTTAGGGTCAGTTTGCCCTTGAGGACTAGGCTGCATGACTCTAGCTCTTTGCTGTCTCCAGCTGTTTCATCATTTGCACACATTTGGATGTATTCTTTGACAGAGAGGTTAATTAGCAGCAGAGGAGTAAAGGTACCAGTAAAGCGACTGCCCCAAAAGTATGGAAACAGGGGGTTCAGTCCTGTTTAACGACTGCTGTTGCGGTCAGGTGACATCATGGGGAAAGAGCGTGAAGAGTGTTTGCATGGTCAAATCCACCCATGAGTTCCCCATGCTGGTGTCAGTGGAGTACTGGGAGCTGGTGGTGGCATGTGGTAGCTGGGTGATGGCAGGCAGAGAGAGATTCTGGGTGAATTCAGAGAATGCCATAGCGCTGCACTCCCTCAGCCCTTGGGGAAGCCGGGTGTGAAACCCATGCCTGTGGTCAGGAAAGGACAACTCTATACAGTCAACTCTCTGTGAGACTAGTCTCCGAAGGGAACCATTATAGTTAGGGTTAGAGTTAGAGCTGTCCCCATGGAGAACTGTAACTGCAGAGAGTTGCTGTGGAGAATTGTCCTAAACCTCCCTGCAGTGTCTGCTTAGCATTCGGTCTTGCCTGTTTAACAGAAGTTTAGTAGGGGAGTGTGTGCAATTAACTTGAAAGGTGTTCCGCTGGAAAATGCCTGTACCTGCCCTACTCTTAACAGCAAAGAAAGCAGCGAAGAAACTGAACAGTCCTATTCTTCTGTCCTTTCTAAAAAGTTATACTGCTGTGGGGACCACTGCTGCTCTGCCCTTTCCCTGGCCCTGATGTATGCCTTGGGTGCAGCTCAAAGGGGACCTGGCCGTAAGCAGCCACCTGGGATTTATGGAGAGGTGGCAGCTGTCGCTGCCAGAGAGGCACCAGGAGAGCAGAACGGGGCCAAGAAACTGGTTTGTCATCTGCTTTTCCATCTCTGCTTTGCTGCTTAACCCCTTGCTCCTCCTCATAAAAACAAACACACAGAGCCTGACTTCCAGGTGCTTTTGCTGGTTAAAAGCCCATCACAGCAGATGCGGCCAGGGGTGGACTGGGGCCATCTGCAGGCTGGGAAGGAAAGGAGGTTTTCTTCCCAGGTCGCCAAGCTCTTTAGCTGCTATTTAGCCCGAGGACTGGACTAGCACACATGTGGCTCACACACTCCCTATGGAGCAGTAATGACCTTTGGATCTGTAGTTCCACTGTCCCCAGTCCTGATGCTTTCCCATCTGGTTCCTGCTATTCCTGTAAATCCCTGCTGGCTGTTTAATAGCAAGCAGGGAGTTTCAATGAAGCTGAGGTCACTTTGACTCACCAAATGTCACCGCTTCTAAACAGGAACCAGACTGAGCTGAGGGCAGCATTTTTGCTGTGAGGAGCAATGAGAAAGTGTACTATGACTCCTCACTAGATGCTGATCCCAAGTCCAGAGCCTGGGATCTGGGCTTGGTTTGTGTAGGGTCAGTCTCTGGACTGCATTTATGAATGTGCCACTGAGTGGACTGGCTTTTCTTGAGGCAGGGATTTATGCCAAAACTCTAAATATTTTGTTTTCCTGAGTGTGTTTGCATGTACATGCCCTTTGCATACTCTGAAAGTTGCTCGATGCACTCAGCCTTTTAATTACCCTGTCCCTATGAGGAATATGAACAAGCACCCAGTAGACCAGCATGAGCAAAGAAATTTCAATGTATCTTTAAGGTCAGTGAAAGCTGAAAACAGATGATTTCTGACAACTGCTTGGCTTGCAGATTTGTCAGTAGCACCAAGGCTCTGTGGCCAGTTAAGTACTACTGAAATAACCCCCAGCTTAGCTGGGTTTTGCTCTGGGGCTCTGGCTTCAAAATGTCTCTGAGAGCAGCCTTCTGCTGGGAGAGCTGCCTGAGAAACCACTGCACAGCAGGGCTGTGCTTTTGGTCTGAGGATGGAAGACTTGAAGCTGCTCTTTCACATAAGGCTTGAGTGCCCTGCAGAAGTGATTATGCTGTCCTTCTACTCCCCATCAATATTGGATTTCTTTCTTTCTTTCTTTCTTTCTTTCTTTCTTTCTTTCTTTCTTTCTTTCTTTCTTTCTTTCTTTCTTTCTTTCTTTCTTTCTTTCTTTCTTTCTTTCTTTCTTTCTTTCTTTCTTTCTTTCTTTCTTTCTTTCTTTCTTTCTTTCTCTCTTTCTCTCTTTCTCTCTTTCTCTCTCTCTTTCTTTCCTTCTCTCTCTCTTTCTCTCTTTCTCTCTCTCTTTCTTTCCTTCTCTCTCTCTTTCTCCCTTTCTTTCTCTCTCTCTTTCTTTCCTTCTCTCTCTCTTTCTCTCTCTCTTTCTTTTTCTCTTTCTTTCTCTCTTTCTTTCTCTCCTTCTCTCTCTCTTTCTCTTTCTCTTTGTCTCTTTCTCTTTCTTTCTCTCTCTCTTTCTTTCTCTCTTTCTTCTCTTTCTTGTCTGTCTTCTCTTTCTTGTCTTTCTTTTCTTTCTTTCCTTTCTTTCCTTCCTCCTAAGAAAGAAATGGGGAAAAGTTTGTCGGAGAATAGTGTCTACTGATCTTGTGCAAAGCACAGTGACAACTGACAGCTGGAGAAGAATGATGAGGCACGTAAACTTGAGCTAATGGAAACCTATGTACCCGCGGAGTGTTTATTCAGGCCTGTCATTGTCAAGAGAGACCCGTTTAGAAGACAGGTATTGTTTGTAGTAACAAGTGCACCATGAAGGGGAATGTAGCTTTGAAATTCCGAATTTGCCTCTTTAAAACAAATTTAAAAAAAAAAGTCTTAAACCCATCCTTACATGGAATAATGAAAGTACCTAAATACCTGCTTATATGTCTGCATATTTGGGGTTTAAGCAGTCTAGTTTACATAAATCAAGCTTCCTCTTAATTGTGTTCTCATCGGTGCTATTGAATCCATGTTACCAACCTGAGCATATGTATCTGGTTTGTTACCTTGAATCTATATCTTTTGATAACAGCAATTGAAGCAGAATCAAAAAAAAAGAAAAAAAAAAAAGAAGTGGTGTCCCTATGTTTTCCCCCTGCAGAACAAAAGGAAAGACAGTTTCTCAAGCAGATTGTCACTGTTACTATTCTGTCCTTTCAGAAAAATGTCTTTCAGCTAACCAAACAATAGTGAGTTCATTTGGAATAAAATTCACTTATTTCCAGCCATTTAGATAAAATCCATACAAAGTCTTAAACACAGCATAAACAAAGCACTAAATCTAGTGTAAAGACTGCCTTGGGATGTGCTGTATCCATTCTGTAGAAGCAGGAGAGAAATATCTAAGGAGTTTGCTGGTCTTTGAATGAATTTATGACATACACATTATTTCCCTTTTTAACAAATAAATTCACCCTACAGTTGTAGAGTTTTGCCGACCTCATGAGCCTGTATGGACCCTGGTGAACTGAACAGCAGTTGATTGACACCAAGAGCTCAGTGAATCTGAAATAAGACTAGATATTTAATGTAGGTAAAAAACTTCATCATCAGGCAATTTGAAATAGCATTCAAGGTTTGTCTACCTGATCTCCTCAGTTGCATCATGAGGAAATGAGTGTGTGATGGCACACACTAGAAATCCATGATCAGTCTGTTTCTGATCCTCCTCCAGCTTTCTGAGGCAGGTGGTTAACTTCCTTATGCCTCAACTTCTTCTACTTAAAAAAACCAAAACACATTCAACAGTACCTGCCTCTAAAAGATACTGTGAAATCTAATTGCCTGTGAAATTCTTGGCTGAGTTTTAGAGAGAAGATCTTTTCAGAGAGGTATATCTGTGCATGGAAGAAAGTATCTGTTTAAATGATGAACATTGCCACGCAGTGAGTTTTGACCTAGGAGAGAGGAGTCCTGACACAAATACTGTCTCTTGTTCTCTGGCTTGCTGAGTCTTCTACAGGGATGGTTGCTATGCCCTGCCCAGCCTGGGTGGAGCTGATTTAGGGACAGGTCTGGATGTGTTTGGGGTATGCTGGCTCACCAGCCAGACCACTCCCCAGTGTTACTTAATTCCCAAAGCTGCAGCAGAAGCTGTGGGAACGTAGTCTCAGCGTCTACTGTAGGAGATAAAGTTTTAATCTCTCCTGTTTTCTTTGGCACTCCAGCTGACTGGACACAACAGGAAATGTGTTTGAGTCATTTACGTGTGTGGCATTTTTGTGCAGACTAGGGAGGACCCTGCTTACCAGGCTTTGCTCGCTAACTCGCCAGAAACAGGACCGAATTTGGGAGCCTCTTGGGAGCTCAACTTGCTGTTTCTTGGAAAAAATGTCTGCTTCTGGTCTTAAGGTCTTCTTTGAAGCAAAGCTTTGACAGTTGGCTGTGGAAGTGTTTGCAAAGCAATCTAAGAAGTAAAATGTAAAAACCTGCTCCTGGAAATAAGTGGAAATGGAAAGAAATTATATATTTGAGTAGATTGGGGACAGAATGCGCAAAACAATTTAAGTCAGAGCAACAGCGAGCAGTGGAAGATGGAAGATTTGCTGTGCAGTATTTCTATTTTTCTTTATCAACTTGAGAATTGCTGTCATTGGGCTCAAGAACTAGATACCAACAGCTCTGTAGGCAGCAACAAACTCTTTCAGATGCTACCAACACCAGAATTCAAACTCTACCAGTTGCATCTGTGATTAAACACTGTGCTTGCTAGCAAAACAGTTGACAAAGTTCCTGGCCATTGTAGGCAATAATTAATTGGTTCTTCCATGTTTATGCTGGACAGAAATTACCCCTTAGTTAGTTAGAATGGTTTTGGAAAAGAGTCTAGACTCAGAGAATACAGGATGGAATGAGTGTACTTTAAATCACCTACATAAAATATCTTCTTTCCTTTTGCTTTTGTCAGGAAGTATCTTTGAATTTTAACATGGAGCATATTGCAGAGATTCCTGCTGCCCAGGACCCAGAGCTCTGGATCTGTAAGTAGCATAAATGTATCGGCGTTGTTCCCTGCCCAAGCCACCCATCCCACCCTCATGCAGAGTGGGCTGTTGGGGTGCATTGTCACCTGTATATGGCTACAAGGGCTCTATGTCTCTATGTGCCCAGTGATGGAGCGAAAGTCAGGTATCACCTGAGGTCCTTCAACACAGCATTCAAATATGCTGTGGAGATGTATGCACAGCCCTAAGTCCTTACTCTCACTCTCCAGCTTCTTTTGCTGGTCCGGAAAGCCAAGACATTCCAAAGCACCTTCAATAACAAAGCACATCTCTACTAAGAATTCAGTTTTCGAAAGAACCTTTGAAATTCCCAGGCTAAAACCAGATGCGCTTTTCTAAAGGTGTTTCTGCTGAAAGGTTAATTTTGTATTAGTTACTGTCCAGAAGAGAGATGTCATCAGTGTACAGCAAGTCATTTGTGTCTAGAAGGGTTAAGGCAAAGGAAACTGTGAGTCATTAGAAAGTAATTCCCTTATTTGAAGCCCACAGAAACAGGAGTCCAGAGGGCAATGGAACAAAGCCTCATTCTTTCATATGCATTTGTTGAACGCCTTGGTGTCTTAGATAAAGAATAAATACCTACTAGTGGATTAGCATTATGAAAAGTCAGGATTAAAAAAAAAAAATCTCAGTGAGGCTGTGTAATTGAAACTCTGTAGCTGTCCAAAATCTTAAGCCAGTAAGCTCCTGGCCATCAGCTAATTCATGTATTTTCCAACAAGAAGGCAGAATGCTAATCATTAGAACAGCATATGGGGGGTGGGGAAAGAGAAGGTCACATGGATATTCAGTAACAGCCATCTGAACTTCAGAGGCAGTACAGAGGGCTATTTAATGCACTTCCTTGCCCTGTCTGAGTGTGCTGACCTCACTTCTAATCCTGCCCCTCCAGGGTCCTTGATTTCCAGCATTGTTCAACCCAGTCAGGCCTGTTTAACAATTTCTTTTATGAGTTAGTCTCTTTGAAGAGGCCCTATTTTCTGTTCAGTGACATGAAAGAGATACTGATGTTGATTATCAAAGGCATGTGCTCCAAACCACTGAGTATCTAATGCCCAAGGGAGGTAATATTATCTCTGCATTCAACATTTACATCCTGCCGCCAAGAAAGACATGGTGGTTAACTAGAGCATCTTTTTTCCTTCTTACTAATTTTACATGCACTGTTAATCGGAGGGGAAAATTAACTAATTCTTCAGCTTGTAGGTCATGCTAGGGCAGCACTCTCATCTAGATTAAAAGGACTGCGGAGTGGTGCAAAGTCAGCTGTGATATGCCTTGCAACAAGACAGGTTTCAGTGCAGTATTTTCATGATATTGTACCAAGGAAGTTCCACTTCATTTTCTCCAAGCCTGTCCCGTGATCTCAAACCTTAGCCCAACTGCACAGCTGGAGGGCTTGTTACCCCCACCTACTCTTGCCTCTGGGAGGAGTCTGCTTTCCTTACCAGCTGCCAGGGCAAAAATCAGTTAACGTCTGCCCATCCACTGTCAGAGGAAAAGAACCTCTCCTGAAGAAAGAGCTCTTGGGCACTCACTATGATGAAGGAAGGCCCATTTTTTAACTCAGAAATCCTTAAAATTACAATGTGGGTAGATAGAATTCAGATGTAAAATAAAGGAACCAATGACCATCTTAAACTAAACTGTTGCTTGGGATTTCTTTCTGCAAGGAAAATTGTTGAGGAAATTAATCTGACTCAGGGCTGCAGAGAGAGTTTGGCCCATCTTAGTTGCATAAAGCAGTGACAATTGACACCGTTGCTGAAACTCATCCCCTGAATTCAGAATGATTATGTATGTGCAGCAACCGGTCTTCTCTGATGCCATGTTGTCCCATCATATGAGCTTTACTGCACTACACTGGGCAGGTATAGTATATATTGTGCTTAACACTGTAGATTCTGTGGTCTAGACTCGAAGGCTCAAGAGGTCTCCTCCAGCTTTGTGTCAATTAAGGTTACAGAAAAGGAGAGAGTTTCTTCTTGAGATGGAAATTGAATCCTAACCTCCTCACCTTGCGCTTCTCTGCAGGACTTTTTTTTCCATCTTAATGTACACTCTGACTTCCAAAATGACAAAAGTAAGCAAGTCCAGAAGGCTGAAGGAAACTGTTTAGCTGGAGTCAACTGGGTCAGCATTTCGTGTTTTGTCCATTTCAAGATCACAGAAAGAATATTCCATTTGCTGAAGCTGTTTGTATATAAGATGCAGACAAATCTACACTAAGTGACCAGTGACAGAACTAGAGGGCATGGACTCAAGCTTCGTCAGGGGAAGTTTAGACTTGATGTTAGGAAAAAGTTCTTCACTGAAAGGATGATTGGTCATTGGAATGCACTGCCCAGGGAGGTGGTGGAGTCGCCGACCCTGGAGGTGTTTAAGGGGAGACTGGATGAGGCACTGAGTGCCATGGTTTAGATGATGGTGTTAGTGTTGGTGTTAGTGTTGGATTATAGGTTGGACTTGATGATCTCAGAGGTCCTTTCCAACCTTATGATACTGTGATACTGTGATTTCAAGATACTGTGTGTATAGATAATGAAAACAATGGTAAGCGTAGATATGCTTATGCAATTATCAACTTTCATCTGCGATAACATCTTGCTTAAGAGGGTTTAAGTTGACAAAAATGTGTCATACAAGCAGCTAGGCAGAGTTCCGGCTATTTAAGTAGGTCAGGTACTCTTTCTGACCTGAATACTAAAAAGTCAAGTGAAGAGTATCTAATCTCTTTTCAGTGAAATATGGATATGAGAGTTTTTATAACATTTTACAAAAAAAAATTGTATCAGGATATTCACTAAAGACTTAGAAAAGTGTCATTTTAACAGTGTGTCTGAAAAAAGAATGAACCTGAACTTCTCCACTACTGATGGATCCATTATGTGCAACTGTCATCAGTTTGTTGCTTCTTTTTTATAAAATGCAAATTCACATGAAATATCTCATGTAATTATTGCAGAAGAGCACACATGAAGGACTTCTGGCAGTAGAATTATACGATCTGCATGTGTTCTTCATTCTCGCTGCAGTGCCAAGCCTCAGGAAGTCTTTCTGCTTACTTGTGTACCTGCCCTTGCAGTATGCAAAATTAGGTGTTTATTCCTTCTCTGTAAGAGCTGAACCTGAGTATTTTTTGAGGATTTTCCGCAACAATTATTTTGACTGAAAGATCAACACTAAGCTTAAGACATTCAAGCCTCTTCTATCTCCAAGCTTTGTCCATTATTTGTAGTGCAAAATGTAAATAAACACCTCCTTTGGTCAGTCTTCCTTGGTTTCAGCTCCACATTGCTACCAGCTAATGAGTAATCCCTTCACAACTGAATTTGATAAGGAGTTTCTGCTAGAAAACACAGAAATAACATGTAGGAGCAAAGGTTTGTGATATGCCTCCAGAAAGTGCTTGGATTTGGTCTTCGAGAAGAGGATCTGGCAGTGTTTGCCTCAGTCTTTTAATTACTCTGAGAATGAAAGAGCACTGAGAAACATTCAGACAATCAGTTCAGTTTTGACAGAGACTGATTTTACTCAATTGTGTGTCTGCACATATTAATGCATTTTACAATGACTGCACTTATTCTGCCAACACTTAGCCCTGGAACAAAGGACAATGGCAGTGGTGTATACAAGCATGTGTGTAAAAGCTCATACTGATGAGATCCACACTGGGCAGATCAAAAAACCAGGACATTCCCAGAGGAAAAAAAAGTAAATATGATTGGAGTTTCATCTTGATTTGGAAACCAAGTGTCCTGGCTCATCACCAGCATCAGACTTCTGTTCTTTTATGCTTCAGTATCTGGAAAGTCCAGCCTTGGACTGAGGCCACTGGGCTATAACTGGAAGCTGGGACTGATCCAGAAAACAGGAGAAATTGACATAATGGCAGGGCAAGAGCTAGCCAGACTAAATGAACTTCTGTTCCTCAGTCGTGACTTGGAGGGAGCCATGGAAAGTGCTAGCAGATAGCCCAGTGTCATGCTGAAACCAGGGCAGGCCTCTGATGGCAAATCTACAAAGATCTGAACTGCATATCAAATGCTGATTATGAGCTTGGTGATGTGTTTTCCCAGCAATCTCAATTCCTTCTAGGAGAGTTGATCTTGGTTGTAGAATGTTCTTACAGTTCAAATATTCCTTGTTCCAAGCAAAGGCAAGAAACTTTCCCTCACTTTAATGTCATATGTTACAAATAATACCTAGATGTTGCCTGATCCAGCTTATTCCACTTGTGTTCTCATATGTGCATAAACCCTGAATATTTTATTAAAAATATATGATTTTTTTAAATATTTAAAATATTTAATATTTATCTTGCCTGGGGTTATTTAGACTAGCTGTGAACTAAGTTGTTAGTATGTACAGTTCTCACATTGAGAATAGCAGAACTATAATAAAAAGACTACATTTGCAGCAATATTGCTAACAATATATGCATTTGCTCTTGTCATTTGACAGAAAATGAAGAATTTTTCAAGAGACAAGCTGTGCTGCACTGAGTAGCTGTTTCCTCTTATTGCCTGTTTTGAAAATGAAGACATTTCAGAAGGTTCTGGTTTCAAGACCAGTAGGTTTATTTATAGGAGTGAAACTCAGTAACATGCCAGCATTTCCATTTCAGTGACATTTGTACCATTTTGGTGGGATTTTTTTCTTTATAGGGGATTTTTTTCTGAAATTGTTTCATTTTGGATTTTCTTCAATCAGTTGCTGATCTCAGAATCACTGGAATCTATGGATCTTTGACTACATCCCCCAGGTACGATTGGGTATATGTTAGCTTGTGGTGAGCAGGCTACATTATAATTACATGAATGCATAGGCAGACCATACCTAAACAAATGCTGTTAGTAAAGCAGCATTTCTAATATCCTGCGGTATCTACCTCTGTTAGAGCAACACAGTCAAAATGCCTCCACTAATTCATTTTACATGCAGTACAAAGATTTTTCCATTGATGTACTTTCCACTACCAAATTGAGCCAGTTGACTGTTAGGCCCGCTTTTGATCTCTTGTGTGTCTATGAATGAACTGATTAACCACTGCTGCCAACGCCACTCATTTTGTCAATGGGTTGGGTAGCTATGAGCAACTACAGAGGACATTCAGGCAGGGTATGATCTGCCCTAGAATGAACTCATGTTTTGTGGAAGCTCCAAGTGAAATTTTTCCTTCTATATCCCCATTTCATATAATTCTTGAGTTCAAAAGACATTCAAACTATAGGCTTTACTCATCTTTTTCATTATAGCTCTGCCAGCGGCCAGTACCCTGGAAAGTGTCTTGTGGAGTTCATGGGAATGTAATATTGATGTCAAAAGAAGTCACAGTATTTTATCCTGATCGAGTCAGTTCTATGAAATTTTGCTGTTGGTCTGCTCAATATTACTAAAAAATGCTCAAATCTTTTATACATTGAAATGGACAATAAATGGGTTTATTTTTTAGTATCTGAAGTTGTTACAAGAAGTGCTGGGGCCAAGTCCAACCTCAGAGAACACCCATCCACTGTGCTCTCTCATGGGCTAAATTCACAGCTGGTTAAGGACGTCTGTGCTACTTAAACTGAGTAACTTTTGTGACCTTAAAATAAAGTAGGCAGTTTCCTCTGCATTTCTTTATTCCCTCTGAAGCCAGAGTTTTTCCCAGATTTGTTCATGTGACAGTAATAATCCAACATAATAAATTTCAGTTACAGTGTTGCTCTGTTTTTCTTGCCAAGCCTCCTTGCAGAATGCTGCCAGCGTCTTTTACAGGATTTATTTACCCAAATATACTTAAGAAGGTAGTTTAAATGTTCCATACAAAAACCATGATTTTTTTCTGAGGCCACTTTCCCTGTGCTTACATTGCTAGAGAGAGATACACAAAAGCCTTGTGTAATTTATTGAAATTTGGAACTGATCGGGATAGTCCTTCTCATTCAATTATACTGCTCATCCAAGCTCAGCAATCATCAGAGAAATGCTGGTGGTCTTGAACATGATCTGATATGTTTTTCTAGTTGACAGCTTTTGATTGGAGATGCAGTTAGCCCAATAACATTTTCTCTGGGCAGAATTTTGGCATGCAAATCAACAAATGCAACCTGTGGTCACAGAGTAATGTAACCATTCTTAGTCAGCTATTTCATCCTCATGAAATCATCTTTCAACACTGCTGTGTGGTATAAGATGACACTTGGATGGTTTCAAACCGGTCTGTTATCGTCATTCTGATTATGGCACAGCCAAGGTCTTTGATCAGCACAGTTGGCCAAAAAGGCTCCTGGCAATATGGAAGGGTCAATTTTTCAGAAAAAAATGCTCGTAAAATAAGAAATTTCAAATCCAAATTTAATCTTCTAAGCTCCAATATCCCCTCTGAACCTCCCACTTATAGATCCATGTCTTGAAGAAATAGCATAACATGACATAGAACCAGGAAAAACACATTCGATTCAAAAATTATCTTGCACCTTGCAGTCCTATTCCCACCTTCAAATCCCTACTGAAATATTGAGTGGAAAGAAGAAAATGCACAGCAATACACTGCCTCCTCATGCATGTTTGTTTACTAGAATAAGACTTATTCCCTGGCTGGGCTGCTAACCACCATTGCCGCAGCACAGATATTACAGTGCCTGCAAGATCCTTCTTCTAATTTTGCCACTGATCCCCTGGAACCCACTTTAAGAGGAGTTGTGTAAGACTGGAGGGGAAATCTCCCTTGCAATCATGCATTGAACATGAGAAGCGCCTGTAAGAAAATAAAGATCTGGGTCAGTGTGGTCTGTGGGAAGATGCAGCGTGGCCCACATTTTTCTATACCGTGGTCCCAAGTAGGGAATGGAATAGAAGTAGGGACAACTAGTTCCGGGTAAACACTGGACGTGTTAAATATCTCCTGGTGTGCCCATGTGTGTTAAGCACCTATCAAATTCTTAGAGAAGAAAGGGATGTCATCATGCAATTCTACGCATCTCCTAAAGCAGCATCTGGCCCCAGTAATGAAAACATTTGTCCACCGTGAGCTACAGACTGGCTTTTCCTGCTAGGTCTTGAATTGAGGGTAGAGCAAAGCCATACTTCTGTGGGAGCAGAACCAAGGAGTTTCTACTACAAGTTGCCCATTGCTTCTCCAGAGTGGGCAGGATCAAGACCTAGCCCCAGTGGCACAAAGGCAGGAGGGCTGCTCTTACAGTAAGTCTTGCCCAACCACACGAGGGAGAAGAGCAACTTCTGTATCATCAGCCAAGCCAGAGGCTCTCCCACGAGCAGCCAGGCTATTTGCCAAGTTTTTTCCTTGGTATTTTATTCTGCCCTATTGTAACTTGAAAGAAAAGCCATGCAGTCTTTCTTCTGGAACAGAGCCTATTCCTGCGACGCCCCACTATAGTGCCCGTTTGCTACTGCAGCAAGCCCTCCCCACCTCAGTGACTTAGCAGCAGTCATGCCAAAGCTTTGCCAGTGACTACTTGGATGCTAACTATGGCCTGCAGCTGCTTCAAGAATCAGCTACTCACTTGGGGCTGAAACAAAAATATCAAGTTAAAGTAGACTGTGCTCTGTCCCCAAATCCACAGAGGAAATGGTGTGAGGCAGCTTGGCCTATGGAGTGTGCCTGTGGTGCATGCCCATGTTGTGTGCTTCCATTTGCTAGCATAACAGTCCTGACAAGGCTTTGAAACACCCTTTTGGGGCAGCGAGAGAGGAGGTATTCATATTTTTGCTGCTTCTGCACTTTTTCATTCATTCAAGATTTCACAACAGTGCACACGATGGAGCAGTAGAAAGCAATGGTTCTTCCAAGTGTTTTTACAATGTGTTTATGTGGTTCTTAGGGAGAAGATGACTCTTCTCCTTACTTGACCTACTTCAAGCCATTGAATTTCATTTGACTTTCTGATGAGGACAAGGAGCTGTTCTTGTGAGCTGGCAAGCATCCCCATGTTGTGGTTTTAAAATCTCCATGGGCGATTTCATGCTCCTCCTCAACATTCCTCCACCTGCCCAAAAGGCCTAGAGGCAGGCAGGCAGGGAAGTGGAAGTGACCAAGGAGGTGAGAGGAAGCATAACTGAAGGAGGCAGAGCTGGAAGCCTGGCCTCGGAAAGGAGAATATGGAGGCAGAAATACGAGGGGCAAACAGAAGTGCTTTGAGAAGGGAGAAAGGAAGGAAGCGGAAATAAAAAATGATCCTTCCTAGTCTGCAGGTTCCCCAGGCCAGGCACTTTACCTGTCTCAATGACTATGCTTGGATGCTCTGAGTACTGCTGTGTCATGTGCTCTTCCAAGCAAGGCAGTGGGAACCTGGGGCTGAGGGGTGCAGCAGTAGCTGTTGACTCCTCTTTGCTAAGGGAAAGGTGATATGCAGATACTATGCATGAACCTTTGCATTGCTTGATCTGTTGAGAGCTTTCCCTCAGGCAAAAGCTGTTGCCTTCACCTAAGATACAGGTCCTGTGAAAAAAGGTCTTAAAAATGCTGTAGGAAAGGAAAATCAATATCATAAAATGGGATAATGCCTGCCACACCACACCTTAAAAACCTGCATGCTAATGGCACTGGTACTTTCAGGAAGGAGTTTCATGACTTTTACTGTTCAGTCTTCCTCCTCAACCCTCTTCCCAAGTTTCTGTATATGCTCCGGCTATGTATGCAGCAAGCTGAATGAATGAATGAATGAACAGAGAGTTCACATGCAGCGTGAGTGGCTAAAAATAAACTTTTATAAATGGATTCTAGTCTATAACTGTCCAATTAAGAAATTACTGCAGCTTTACAAATCAAGCGATACTAGACTTGGGCAAGCCAAGCAATAGAAGGCACAGCCAAGTCATAGTGAAACAAGCCAAAAAATTGGACATCAGCCAATAAAGCTGACTAAATATATAGAGTATGAAAAAGAAAATGCAAAATAGATATGCGAGATCACTGTGGCCACCAGGAAATGGTGCCAAAATATCTTTGCTGGCTTGACTTCCTGTGGCTTAGACCTACATGTGGATGTGGAGCTGAGCCCAAACTAGGCATCAAGCACGAGTCTGGCCATCCTTCATCAGCTCAACAACTCATCCTTGAGATGCTGCATGAACCGTTTTTGTTATGGCAATTTGCTTGTCCACAGGCAAAAAAAAAGCTGAAAAGGGATCTGATTTCCTCTCATTGCCCCTGAAAGGAGACCATCTTTCAAGGTTTCATCACATCCGTTGACTTTATATGAGTAATTTCTATTTCTGGTTTTTCAATTGTGATCTGATTCCTCAGAGTTGGAGCTACTGAAAGCAGCCAGATCTGAACTTTTCAGTTCCTTCTCCCCTGCAAAAAATGTCGAAGGTTTTGAGAGGTGTTGAAAGTATGGTGAATGTTTCCAAAGGCTGAATGACCTCCAAGTGTCATATTAAGGCAAAAGCTTTTAATTAGTGTTTTTAAATTCTTTAATGATTCTTTAATCATGCCACTAGGTTAGTTTTCTATGAGTTATTTTGTTCAAATACTTATGCTTTAGGGAATGCATTTGTGTTTCCTTCCAAGCAGTAAAAGACATCCCCTGTAGGATCAACCTGCACTGAAAGGTAATAAATAAGTGCCTTTCTCCAAGGATTTGGGTCAAAGATTGAGAGGGTACCCAGGATATTTTTTTACAAAACTATGAACCAGATGCTTTACAGCGAACAACAAAAAGTAAAGAAATTTCATATACGTTAACAGTAAAGCTGAAAAGCAACAGTAAAATATGTCAATGTTTTATGCTTTCCAGTTTCTTGAGTCCCCCAGCTTCATGCCCCTTGTTCTTGCAATGCTTATTAGCAAGTGAGGGTAGTAACATAAAAATAGACAAGAAGAGTGAAAAAAAAATATGATTCAGCAGTAGAAAGCTCCATGGGTTCTTTCCACTGCCAGCAGTGTATTTTGGACCAAGGCATTTCTGATTTAGAAATTAGTCAGAGATACAATGTTCGATTCATAATACACACTTCAGATGCCTCAAAAAAGAAAGGCATTCAGTTTTGATGCTGATATACAAAACAAATATTAAAATTATTAGGATTTCTTACATGATAATTGTTTTCCTTCAGGGCAAAATGGTAATTTGAAGAAACAAGAGCCTTGACTGATCTTTTGATTTGTAATTACTTTCATGGATACACAATTGCATCTTTGGCTCTGGCAATTGAAATGGTTTTATTTGCTTTTTCTTTGTGCATGTTACCTGTAATTACTGCATCTGAGCACAGAAGACTCTATGTTGTTGTTTTGTAAGAGCAAAAAGACAAGGGGGCCTGTGGTTTAGTTGCTGGATAATTTCAAAGAGATTTTGAATACAAGAAAATCCCTAAGGAATTGCCTGCTTTGTTGAATTGCTGTTATTGTATTTCTCTTTTTTTTTTCTCTAGTGTTCTTGAGGGTGTGGGACAGAAGGAGAGATGGCAAGAGCATATTGGCTTATTTACTGCTCACAGAGGAGTTCAAGCATTCCTCTGCCTGTTCTAAGTATTGTGGAATGTTGCTAACAATTGTAAATAACTTTATGCTTATTTTGCAATGTTCTTGAGCTGTACAACCGAAATCAGTGGTTGCTTTGCTATTGTCATGGATGGATGGAAGCTGAGATCTTAAACAAAAATGTGATGCTGTAATATACTTTCCCTTCAGTCACATGCAGGCCTTTCTTAGTCTTACAGATAAATTCAGTGGTACCTTCCTCTGATTTTTGGAAAACAAAAGGTTGAATGGAAAGGACTGGTCAAAATACGAGGATTATAATTAACAATGGACAGTTCAGTATGATGGCACCTTATTTTCACTTCCTCCTAGCTTGTTTTGAATGTTTAGAGAACAGAGAATTTTGTTCTGTGATCTGACTCTGCACGAAATACTCATGGCATGTCGTAAATATGTCCATTGGCATACTTATATATTCTTATTTTTAATTTTCTAATTGGAAAGGTCCCTTTACAGCATTTTGGCACAGTAAAACAACTCCAACACAGACATCATTTTCAAGGACTCCTGACTGATGTCTAGACTTCTATTGTATTTATACACACACATACTTGTATATAAGACAAATTATATGGGCTACAATCTTGCCTATTTGGCAGAAGAGGACTCTCCTCTGTAAAAACAATGCTCATGTGAGCCGTTCTCAGCCCGTGGAATAAACTCCCCAGGGAACTGAGGTCCTGCACAGACTTAGCACTGTCTGCTTGCCTGTCTCAAGTGCAAAGCTACTTCTTTGACCTTGTCTTCTGTAGTATAAATACATATCAACACACATAACAATAATTTAAAATAATCCCTACCAAAAAAAATACACTTCACTGCTCACATCTCTCTTTCCTCGATAATGGTGAGCAAACAGATGGTACGGGCCAGATGTTAGTTGCGTGGGAAGCTTTCCGAAGCTGCCCAGATGCTGTGATGAAGAGTGCAGTACAGCAACATCAACACAACAGGGGGAAAGATCTCCTGTTGCTGCTTGCCAAAAGTAAGCAAAACGTTTGGTCAGGACTTAGGCTTTTCTTTGCCTTAAACACTGACAATTTTTGCTTACATACTGCACTAATATACCCCATCTTTCACTCAGCTTCCTGATGGCCAAATGGGATATAAACGAGGGCAAGGGCATGCCCTAAGTCTTCTCTTGTGAACTGTGAGAATCTGGTCACAGCAGTGAATTAAACTGACTCAGACATAAGCCTCATTAACCTAGCTATCAGTCGAGAGTAATGCCATTGAATCAGACGTGGTTCTTGTTTCTTGAAGAAACTTGTTGCCACAGAAGAATTTGTGGTTCCTCTCATCTCTTCATCTAGACCCTGCTATGTATTTGTAGGGACACCATACATGATGGGAGCAAACAAAGCAAGATGTACAAACTAGAGCTATCATACTTCCATTTTTCCACTGCACTTTGCCTCTCCTGATATTTTCTCAATTTAGAGGATTTCCAGGAGCATCCAGAAAATTCTGAGGGCATATTTGATAGCTCTAGGACAACAGAGAGAAAGAAGAGATAAAGAAAAGTGGAATGCAACCACAGAATATGTTTGCTTCTCCCTGAAGGTGCCTCTCAGGGTGTGCCCATGGGTGGCAGGTGGAGAGCCCCAGGCAGACAGAGCTGGGTGGAGCTGCCCTGGGGGATGAGCCAGGAGATGAGCGGGGCAGGGGGTGCCAGCCTTCTTTTCTGCCACAGGGAAGCACCTCAAGAGACAGGTGGGATTTTTCCCTGGGTTGTACCTCAGTAGTATCTGGCTCTGTGTTATCGGTGAAGCTTCAAATAGCTTACCTTTTGCCTGCATACATATGTGTGTCTCTCTTGCCAGCCCAACATTTCTTCATCTGAACACGTGAATAATAATCTACTGAGTAGATATGGATAAAATAAAAGCATACTAAAACCCCCAAATATTCCAGGAAAGATTTTATCTTTTGTTATGTGGAAAGATGTCTGCAGTCTGGCTTCAATAAAGGAATAACTTAAAAGGCAGAAAAATAAGCAGCAGAACATCAGCTCTCACTTCAGTGTGTAAACTTTGGAAAGGCCACCTGTCAGATCCCTGTTGGAAAGCTGCATTTTGTTTGGCATCTGGCTGATTGCCACGATGAAATGTTGAAGTGTTTGGAAACTTGTGGGACTTTGTTCAAAAGGCACACTTCCCCTCCCCCTTTTTCTAAATAATTAAATCTTAAATGTTCTGGCTTGCAGTTAAGAAAAGATAAAACACAACGGCAGGATTCTTTCAAACACACTAGCTAATAATGTGGGGGCCCTTCATGCTATATATTTTAGTTTTCCCCACATGGAATACAGAAGTAATTGCTTCACTGTCACCTAAGCATTTCATCCCAGGCAGCCATGAATTCTGACCTTGGTAACGTTGAGGTAAATCTGAAGTAACTCTGCTGAAATGTGACCCAGTTGCAGAGCACTGCATACTTATTTCAGTGTAAAACTGGCGTATGAATGCAATTATGATATTATTAGTCTTATCCTGTCATAACACATATCAGTCACTGAAGCTACTCCAGATTTCAGTAACTCGCACCAGCAACTCCTTATTTAGGCAGCATGACTGAAAGCAGAATGAAACCCACAATTGTCAGCTGGGTGACATCTTGTCTTGTGAAAAGATAAGAATTTCACTTGAAGACTATTTGATGGCAGGCATATTTTGCTCTGATCACTCATTTTGACTGTTTTCCCTAGTGATACATTGTGTTTCAGGGTGCCTTTGGAAACAAGTTGCTTCATGATTCCAGCACTTCTAGGAATGCAAAACTCCGGATTAACACCATCTGTTGTTTGAAGATAAAAGTGAAGACACTAATGTCAGTGGGTAGATCTCTTTATTACTGCTGTTCTTTTAAGTAGCAAACACTATGAAGCTACTCTTGCCCCAGTAGATATGCATGGGGCTGCCAGCAAAGGTATATATGTTCTGGAGAAGCTGGACCCAAATATCGTCACAGTTATTGCTGCTATAAAGAAAAAAATGTAGGGTAGGCTTTATTCACTTCCGGTTTTTGCTGGCTTCAGTGCTAACAGGCACAAGGGGAATGGATGGCCTGGAATCATCCACAAGGCACAGACTGGGTTGCAAATATGCAACCTTCTCCACAGTGTCCCAGTAACACATACTGAAGATTCCTGGGAGTGAAGCATGAGAAGTCAGTCTGCAATGTTACTGCCACAATGGAGATGGCACGGTAGAACCTACAGAGAAGACTGTGCACTGCTGAAATGCTTCCCCCTGTTTTCCAACGTGTTGTACATACAAGGTAAAAGGGTTAGTACTGTTCATTCTGGGGATCTAATGCTTCGTCTTGCATATGTGAGTTGGAAGAGTGCAGGGACAAATCAGAAGGTCAGTGATTTCGTCCTGCATGCTAGTTAGAGTTAAAGAGGAAAACGAATTTGCTCCAGATATAGGAATATGACCAAAACTGGGAACAAGGCTGTAATTCTCCAGCTGTCTCTGCACAGGTCTGGCAGCATTTTGGTTTGAACTCAGAAAGAGTCTGCCAAACGCTTCCAGTCAATGCCCAGATACAGCCCAGAATTAGCAGAGGACAAGAACTGCGCCCAAAAGGCATTTTGGGTGCAACCACACTGTTTGGAGAGTAGGGCAACTCAGCTTAGCCTTGTAGTTGTGTTTTGTCAGTTGGTCTCAGGGCAGAGTGGTCTTTGGGCAGAGATGGGTCGTTTCATTTACCACCACACTCAAGGTGGCTTCAGTGGCTTTGACCTACCCTTGCTGGAGCGCAGCACATAACGACTTGAGCCTTGTGACAGGGTCACTTTTGAGCTGCCATTATCATTTGAGTTCAGCACGCAGTAGTTTAACAACAATATCAGTTTTATTTGAGATGCAGGCAGCTGAATATACAAGTAAACAGATGCAGATCACCAGATTCAGTTTGCAGAAAATGATGATGTCTTTACTAAGGCTTGTTGAACTTCATCCAGGAATCTTGGGGTCCCATAGCTACCTTTGTCACACATTTTCTGATGAAAATTGATTTTTTAATCTTTTAATTGCAAGTCTTGAATTTTTTTATGTGTTTTTAGTGAGTGCATTAATTTAAGAAGGAGCTTTGTACAAATAAGAATTGAGAAGATCCTTCAGGACATGACTGGCCCTCATTATTTCAAAACTAATAACAGTGCCATTATTTTAAATAAAAGCAGGACATTTCATTGCTCCAATATGATTTTAAATCTTTTGAATGACAAAAAATCAGAAGAAAAAAGGTATTCATCTATTCATCACAAATTGTCTTATACTGATGTATTACTAAATACAAAGTACGTTGGAATGCAGAAAATATGGCAAAACTTTTCACTTTGGTATAATCTCTTACCAAGTACAAGAATACTTATTCAGGCAAACACAGTGAAATTCTTTAGAGACTTCTTTAAGTTTGGCCTGCAAAGATTCATCTAAAATTTCCTAAATAAGTGCACAAATGGCTTCTAAGTGGAACCAAATGCCGAGTAGTTGCTGCTCATATTGCCTCATGTTGTCTCCCATTGATGTGCAGGATCTCTCTTCCCTGCTTTTTTTGGTTTTTGATCCCACATGGAAGGGAAAGGCTTCAGGTTAATGCTATTGACCTTTTTCCTCCTTTGACCATCCTCTGTGTTCCCCTCAGATCTGCAAGGGTAGAGACATCCCAATCTCCCATAGCTAGGGGAATTACACTGCAGCTATGTTGGATGGAAAGCTGACTGACATCTTAAAGGACTCCTTTCCAGTTTAGGATTTGGAGACAAGCCCTGTGACACAGGCCCTGGAGTGAAAACTTGTCCCTTGGTGGAAAAAAAAACAAAACACAAAGAACCCTAAGAAGCTGTGTAAGGGTATTTTCTCACAAAGATTTCCTTCTCCAGAGCCCCTTCCTGTGAGTTTAAACTACAATGGGGATAGTTCAGACCACTGTAAATGTTGATACAATTGAAGGGAAACAAGAATTTAGTTTGCCCTTTCCTGTCAAGGAGTCATTTCTTCACTCTCAGAGTGATGACTGAGCCCTGAACTAAAGAAATCCTGAATGCTCAGCAATTCATGTTGAGGAGCAAAACAAAAAGCAAAATCCCTCCTTTATTCTGCTGTGGCATTTTGGTAACTTTTCAACATGCTGTCATCTGGTGACAACGAAGACTTCATATCTCCTTTCAAAAGCCTTCCTTTTGACCTTGTACTAATTAGAGTACATGTAAAAACAATTGCGTATTAAAACACACACTACTCTCTGCCTTAGGTAAGGCAGACATTTCTAAAAACAATGAGGTATGGCACAAAGAAATATCAAGACAACAACTTTGCATAAGCTTCTTGTGATTTGTAGATGTCTGTGGACAGTCTGCAAGCTTGCTCACATTTTCTGACCTCTACAATGTCATGCTTTGCTAAGATTGCTAGTTACGTGCATAAAAAGTAATATGTTGACTTTGTTTTCAAAGTAAGCATGGGATATATAACTCCAGGACTTATTGTCATCCTCAGTGGTACTGGGATGTACACAAGCCAGGATGTACTGCTTGAAGATATGACTTGAGAATCACTCGTGAACCTGCTGGAATTTTGTGTTTGAGAGAGTGCACATTCCAACTTAAAGGGGGTGATATAACTGTAATAGATGGGGATTTCCTTGAGGGTTGTACAATACTGTGTCCTCTTGAGGTTCAGTGAAGAGATCTCCAACTCTCCACCCCATTTATTAAGCATGTAAGATACGTAAGAACCTAATTTCTATTTGGATTTATGGGAACTCAGTCCTTACAAATAGTAATGGTCACTCTACAGAGATTGCTACAGTCACAGCAAAAGCATACTTGAGCGACTATCATTTCTTGAAGGATAATAGAGAAATTTCCTTGAGGAAACAGCTGTTTTGGCTATGTGTATCTCTGTCCTTGTTTCTTGCTACTGTGACATGTACTTTTTCATGGTTTTGTTCTCACGGGGTGCCTATGGAATAGGGTGGTGCTCTGTAACTAACTTTTATTCATTTCAGTGAGTAGCAGAGATATATATTTGACTGAGCTGCAGCAAGCTGTAACTTAGAAAGGCTGTGAGTGTGACAGGAATTTGTCTTTATCTTATGTTTCCTTTCTAAGGTTTTAAGTAAGGATAGCAATATGCCCATCCTTAAGCAGGAAAACTACAATGGTGCAACAAAAAACAATCCAGATCCAAAGAGGAACCTAGTATTTCACTGGTTTGGGACAGTGGAAGTTAATAAGAGCTGTGAGAGCTCAGCATTTAACAGCATTGTGCATTCACTTAGAGACAGCCACTTGTCTCATTTGTTTTATTCAATATGGGATCTTGCTCAGTGGTTGAACACATGTATCCAAGCAAGCTGTTCCAAGTGCATTCCCATCAGTGAAAGCAATTCCATAATTTTGTCTCATTAATGACACAAGTTCTTACAAACCAGTAGAAAATATATCACCTCTACAAAGCTGTTCCTTCCAGTTTTACCTTCTTCTCTTTTGTTCTACAGTTTTGATTCACAGTTTTCTCATTTCAGCTTTCCTTCATTTAGCATTACTCACGGTGAAATTGTAAAACGAAAGACCCAGTCACAGCACTAGGCTTTATGACTTGTTGTGAATAGAATGTGTGTATAAAATGATGAGAGAATACATAAAGAGACTCGGTTAAACATGGCAGCTACACTGGATTGCTTCTCTTCTGTGTAGTAATTGCCATTTGTTATTTGCCTGGCCTGAACTGCAAAGGTTGAAGTTTGCTTGGAGAACTTCAAATTACATCTTTCTGAACTTGGAAGTGCTTGACATTGCAATTTAATTTTCTTCAACAGAGATTTTTGTTTGTTTCTGTAATATAGCAAGCCTTTTCTGTGACAGATAACTCAATTCCCGTATTATAATAATATCTGGAAGCTCAAAGCTAAAATTTAAGTGCTGCTGGGTCTAATTGCATAAACTGCTGTATAAGCATATAATAAATGCCCTTGTCCCAAACCTACCAAATGAAACAAATACAAACAGGTGAGTAAGAAAAACAAAGTAAACAAATTGAATAGGATATTCCCAGTTCTTAGAAGGCAGTGCTCAAAACTCTTCACTCATTTGGCTGTAGTTTGGCTGATAGCAGATGCTTAGGGAAAGAATAGAAGAACAGTGCAATTATAGAAAGCCTTTTCCACTGCTTTACTTACCAGCTTCCAGCAGTAACTTTTTAGGTGGTCCTTAATCCAGAAGTTATATCTATGTTGTTGTATTTCGCCATGCTGTTTGAACTGGGTTTTTTTGTGAATTTTTCTTAATTATTTTCTAAAAGCAATTTTGGGCTCCAGAGCATCCTGCGGCAATGAGTTCCACATTTTAATTATGTGCAGGAAAAGTATTTCCTTTTGTTTTCTTTAAACTGCTTGCCTCAACTAATTCCATTAGTTGCCAATAAATTCCTATAAGTAATTGTTCCTTATTTACTTTCTCTGAACTCAGTCACTTGGTATCATGAGATCCTTCTACAACTCTTTGCTATCTGCTTTAGTTTTGGCTAGCCTGAATAATTCCGTATCATTTACTAACTTCATCACCTCACTCTTTAGAACTTTCTCAATTCATGTAATGAACTGCATGAGTCAGTATTGCTCTCTTGGGCCTACTGGTAACCTTTTTCAATTGCAAGCCAACCATTTGTTCTTACTTTTTATTTTCTAAAAAAATCAATAATATATGTGACTGCCCCTGCGGCAGCTCAGTTCCTTTAGTCATGTCTGTTGAGAAATGTCAAATGCATGCTGATAAAATCACTGTATCAACCGAATTGATGTTACCTACAAGTTCAGTGACTGAATCAAAGAATTGTAATAGATTTTTGAGATAATACTTTTCCCTAAAAGGCTTTATTTTCCTCTTCAAGCCTTCCTATATACATCACACTCATCCATATATGCACCAAGTATGTTCTTTTTAAATTTTCCATTATATTTATCACCTTATATTTCTCACATGCTTGGGCCGATATAAGCACTATATCATGCACCACAGTTCGTTCATAGCCTTCACAGGGAGTTCCTCAGGAGCACCTAGGTAAATACCATATGGTCCTGATTAACAGTCACTGTGAGATTTACGTTTTCTTCTAGGCACAAAAGTCCTTGTATCAACACTTCAGATAAATTTTCAGACTCTTTCTCAGTAAAGCATGGTCCTGGTATGAGAAACTTTATAAAGTCCTTTGCAGCGAACAGTGAAGTCTTGACACCAGCTTTAGGTTTTCTGCTCTAGTCTGATCTTTCTTAAGTGTACCTTTTACAGATAGATCATTTTTCAGGCTCACCAATTCTCTGGCATGTTTCCTGCTTTTGGTGTTTGAGTAAGTTTCTATTATTAGTTTTAGTACCTTTGGCAAATTGTATGCTTCTTATGGGTCTTCCTTATTATTGCTTTATGTTTATCTTGCCAACATCTATGTTCTCTTCCACTTTCCTCTTAAACGTAATCTCCAGTTTTGAAGAATACAATACTCCTGACAGCTTTCTTTTCTCTGTTTTTTACCTTCATTGTTTTCTTTGTGTTTTGACTGAACATTTTTAACTGGTAGAAAACTTTTATTCTTCTAACATAGTGCCCTTAGACTCTTCCGGCTCTCATTCTCCCACGTGTTTTACCCTGTTAATGGCTCCACCTGGTTAGCTTTGTCTCAACTTTTACTGACTTTTTGGAGATAAGTATAGGAAAATGGGGAGAAAAATATTTAAGGACACTATTTCTGAAAGGTAATAGAAACAAAATTTCCTCACACATGTGGTTCTAAACTACTACAGATCTTAATGGGGAACATCAAACAAAAGTACTTACTAACTGTTAAATGGAAAGCAAATGTACCATCTTAAGGAATTATTTTTACCATCTGGTATCAGTCGTAATGATATATTCTCCCCTCTCTACATATAGTAAGCTGTACCTAGTTCTTTGCTTTTTAGGCTTGTTTAATTCCAGAAGGAAGTAAATACCAAAATGGCCTATTTCCATTGATGCCATTCATTTCCCATAAGAGCAGTTTTCATTTCAGGTACACAGCAATGACTTTTTATCTCAATTTTCTGTGGTTATTTTACATGGTCCCCAGGATGTATCTACACAGACTTAGGAGCAAAAGGTCCCCAGGATGTGCACACTGATAAAATGTGGAAGAGGGAGTGACAGAAATTGTAAAGGATGAGGATGCTAATATGCAAACAACAGCCTAGTTAATCTATGAATGGATTATTGTTTTTAACTCATGTTCATATCCAGGAAATTAACTTAGTCCCAGGCTTATACCCCAGACTGGAATTACTCTGAGACTTATACTGGGTCTCATTGTTTTGGGAAATCTTTTTAAAAAATGTCATGTCTACTCTGTTATTTGTAGCAGCATTTCAAGCACAGATGTACTTCCTCTTCATCAATGACAGGGCTGTGCTATTCCCAATCCTCATCTCTCAGAAAAGGCATTTTATCCTGCAAAGAAAATTCTTTATTTGCCTGCTTTTCAGTCACCTTGTGCATTTTGTCTTTCATGTCCACATGACTTTGGAAGTGTGGACCCAAGGATGAGTTAACCAAATGGATTTGCAGTAATAATAAAGGATAACAGAGAGCACACATCCCAGCAAATATGTCACAGATCAGATGGACAGCTAGTGTCATTCTGGTCAAGAAAGAAAAGCTGCTGCCTTCCTGGAATCAGGTGCAAGCAGGCAGACATTTGGGCAGACAGTAAGCTCTCAGCAAGTAGACTTAATCTTTGAGAGGTTGCCTCATCTGCATAGGTTGTTTTTTGGCTGTTTTTTTTTTTACAGATTTATTTATTAACATTTTTAAATGTACCATCTACTCAAAATGTTTTAAACACTTTGATTTTCACTTTATCTTGTCCCTGATTATGAGTGCTTTCAAGAGAGATGAATGACAAATAATTTCTTAAACAGGCAACACTACACCACAGCTGTACCTGTTAGAAAAGCACTAGTCTGTGAAGACAAATGGATCCAGAGGCACAGTCAGTCCTCAGATAAGTAGAGAGATGGTGTTACTTTTTTTTTGTTTTGGATTAAATGTTGTAGTTTGCATGACTCGATTTTACTCCTGTGTAATATTAGCAAAACGTAGGTTGCCTTCAAAGAACTGTACTTTCTTACAACTTGCATTCACCCTCTTTTATGTACAGTGCCACAAAAGGCTGCCAGTTGCTCTCTGGCCCTAAGCTGAGACATAGCTATGGTGTCTGCCACAGGAGTTGAGTGTCTACTGCATTTTCAGGAAGGACATACTCAGACTGGTCAGGAGACTGCTGATAGCAGTCTAGCTATAACAGGCTGAAGGTCACTGCAGGATGCAAAATACGCCTGAGAAACAAGGTAAATTAAACCCATGTTGTGCTCTCTCCTGCCATTAGGCATCTGGCTCTATACTGCTTTCTGTATAGTCACTACTAGCTTGGTATCAACATGTGAGCCAGGCTGTTTAAATGCAATTCCAGTATTTGTACATAACAGCGCAATGTAGAAGTATCGAGGAACTCTCATTACATTGAACAGACAAGCTATTTTTTATTTTTAGTGGAAAGAAAAAAAAACAAACCTGCAGTCTAAAAAATATTTACATAGGACATTGCAATTATTGTTCAGAATTAATGAGTTTTATCCCCTCCTTTTTGGCTCAAAGCACACAAAATCCCAGTGAAAGGAAACAGATGTAGTTGTTTTAAGCATTTCCAAAGGAAACTGCAGTAAAGTCTGAAACATCACTGTATAAATGCCTTGTGTGTCATGGAGATGTTCTGATATTGTTTTCATTTGCCAGCTGTGTGTAAAGAGGGAGTTACGTCTGTGGCCAACAGGTCTCCCCACATCAGAGCAGTAACATCAACAAAGCAACGGAAATATTAGGAAAACGTTAACTTTACCTTCAAATACACTTGATTTTCCTAAACAAGAAACATGGGTTAGGAACTAGTTCAAAGGAAAATGGTCAGAATTTATTACGCTCTACTGAAAGAGACAATAATAGGAAGAAAGAGCAGTAATAAAATGAACCAATCTAAAGAGAGTGTGGTCAACAAATATGATACCAGAACTTTACCCCTGTCTCTCCTCCTTAGCTATTTTTTATCAGTCTCTATCCTCCAAGAAAAATACCAGCACTTTCACTTGGTCTGAAGAGATATGGCATAACAAACTAGCAAGGAATATCTGGGGCTGCAAGTCGGGTGATCCAAGTCCAGCTCCTGCCTCTGCCCTTACCATTGGTATTATATTATCTGTGTTACGTTAACAGCTAGGAATCACAGCCCAAATGTTGCAGACATTTCTATGGCAGACCCATGAAACTATAATCTTTCCTCTGGAAACAACTGCAACCTGGTGATTTGTGCTTCCTGTGCTTTGGTTTTCCTATCAGTCAAACAGGGAACTTCTGTTTGAACAGGATGTCTGTATGACTCGACTGTGGGTTTCCGATTGATGTTCTTTTTCACCTACTGTTCACTGCTCTGGAAAAACAACTGTTTGAACGCTGCAATCCAATGATCAAAGGTCACAGTTTTGCATTCAGTGCTCCACATTGCAGGGATGTGTTCAGACCTTACTACATATGAAGTCCAAGTTACCGAACATGTTCGAGAAGAAACCAAAACAGAACATTCAAAGGATCAAACTTCTTAAAATTCTTTTGAATCACATTACATGACAGAATGACATTTTAAATTATGACATTTTCAAATGGCAAGTGGAGTGACAAAATATCTTCTTTGAGCTAAAAAAAATCATGCACTAATATAAAATAAAGTCCAAGTTATGAAGTTACCATTCCCTGTGAAAATCCTGTCTTCAGTTTGTATTTCTTTAATGTATTTCTCTGAGAGTGTCTTTCCCCAGTCAGTTGAGATGCTGACACTGAAGCTTTTCAGTACCTTAATTTCTCTCTTTCTGATCACGTTTTGCATTTCAAAGGATTATCCTTCAATTACCCAGAACTACAGTGCTGCTCTAACAGCTTGCAATTAAGTCATGAGACTTTAAAAAAAAATCCCTC
This sequence comes from Tapera naevia, assembly GCA_033556795.1. Classification (NCBI taxonomy): domain Eukaryota; kingdom Metazoa; phylum Chordata; class Aves; order Cuculiformes; family Neomorphidae; genus Tapera; species Tapera naevia. Next base: position 9,167,946 of record JAUMJJ010000022.1, on the reverse strand, counting down.
AACCCTAAAATACTTAAGAAAATTAAAAACAACTAATACCCTAACAAAAGAGTATATGGGAATAAACTTCTGGTGACCCAACATAAAGAAATTATCAGAGAACAATAACCCTTTCAGGAGACAGATATTCCAGTATGTACATATCCTGTTCAACGGATACCATCCACAGTGTTAATAAAACACATGGAGGCTGTCAAAATTTACCTGCTGGACAAAAGCTCTAGAAAAGAGGGTTTTGTTTTTCTACCAAAGGAGGATACAGTCCCCAGGTAAAGAGAGGGGTAGGTTGTCGCATGACCATATTACATTCTGTTTGGCTGCTGGTACCTAATTCAGCAACCAGAGAGGAGGGGAAAGTGAAGAAAGCTCTCTTAAATTCTTCTCTCCTCAGTACATCAGCTCTTTTTGTTAGGAAGTGACAGAGAATGGACAAAAATCACTATCTTTGAGCAGTCTGTATGTTAGCACCATCCACCAAAAAGGATCAGTCATGAAGGTATGGATTGTTTTGGTATTTTCATGTGGTTTCATCAAATTGTAACTGTCTGTGAGACTCAAGATGCTGAAAGAAGAAAAACAGACTGGCAGCCATGGAAATACAATGTCCACCTGCCTGTAGGATACAGCATCCTATGGCATGGAAGAAAGCCCAGCTAATGATTGGACACTTATAAGGTAAATTTTGTAAATATGAGGATGCTTCTTATATGTAATAAGTAGCATGAACATTTGATTGATTACATAAATCCAGGTGAGATCAGCCTGAGTAAAACAAGAATGAACATAAAGGTTATGTTCACACTGGAAGGTGACATGCAGTCATCTTGTCAGGGCAGGCTCTAGTTGAGCTCATGGCTCCAGAACTAAAATGCTGGTGATATCCTGTGTACGTTTTGCATTTGAAGGGGTACTAGGATTTACATACGCTCCATACCTAAGGAACAAGAAGCTCAGAGTGATCTATTGCACATACTTGACTGCTGTCAATTCAGCAGATTATGCATCTGGATATATAACAAAATAGTTCCCTCCCCAAAAACTTCTATTAAAAATATAGTTCACTCTATGAATGAATACCTCATTATGTATTTGCACTGAGAGTTTGGATGGCAAAAATTAGCACTTATGCCTGGAACTTCATATCCACAGCAATATGGTCAGAAAAAAAACCCAGAGTGGAAACTAAGCATCCCTGTTCCGCACAGAGTCAAGAAGACATGGGTCAGTTTATAAACAAGAAAGGCCCTTTTAGCAGAATCTTAAAATAGCCATGGGGTAAGAATCTACATGAGAACAGTTACACAAAACCAGTGGATTTACAGTCGCTTGTATTTTATCTGCACAATATGTCCCATCCTGCACCTATCCTGTTGTGCTGGCAGAAATCCAGCCATCTCTAGGGTCTCTGATCCCATGTCTAAGGATGTACAGCTGAAAACAAGACACAGTTGACTTAAACTGCAGGAAGCAAAGGCTTGGAGTCATGATCCTGTGCAGAAAGTCTCCGCACAGCCCTGTTTTGACAATATGTGTGTGTGTTTTTGGAGGGGGTGTGAGTGCCAGAATACAGCTAGAGAACAAAGGAACAGGGTAAGAGTCATCCTACATTCAAGGTCAAACTTTCAAAGTCCTAAAATAAACAGGGACCATCCTGTATTCATGATCTTATTCTAAATACCATATCTATTCAGCTCTTTTCCTTTTCCATCCTTTATGGCTGTTATTTCCAATTATAGACAGAACTGAAATGCATCTTGTATTTATTATCTACAAGTCAGTACACAGCATTTTAAGATCATTTTTTTCTTTGCTTTCACCTGCACCTTGCAATTCTGCATATTGGATCTATATCTGCATGTTTTCAACAGCACTGCCACAAAGCAATCCCCTAAAAAACATCAGAAGGTTCCCCTCAACAATCAGGTCCACATTTCCCATCTTATCCCTCTGTATGTTCAGTATACCAGGCAGCCATCCTTGTCTAGTCCATATGATACTGTTCTGGTGATTCACAGCCTAATTAGGACCCATCATTTCAGCTTAATGTTAGCAGAAAATGTGCTGCACTTCTGTGCTGTTTTCAGCAGAAGCTCAGCAGAGTTGAGAACCTGCATCTTCAGGAAGACATTTCATTTTCAAGTTAGTAACTTGTTGTACGCACATTTTCTCCTTTCCTTCCTCACTGAACAAATTGAAAGGAATTTTAGAGGAAGAAACTGTTTGTTTGGTTAAGACACCAGAGCTGAGTTCTTTTCCTACTGTGGACTTCCTAGGACAACTTTGCCCAGCCTTGTGAATGTCTTCATTCACTCCCAGTAAAATCTATTGTGAGAATAAATCAATGTACAATTATTCTGCTGTATTATGGAAATGAGACCACATAAATTCACAGAGAGCTAAAAATCTAGAGGCAGGAAAAAAGTGTGTAGACTATAATAGACAGTGTCCTTCTTACTGTCCCACCCATATACTCCACTACTAATGGATCAGAAGAAAACAATAATAAATTAAAGGTTAATTCATCCCTGGGCTCATTAAATTTCTGGCCCCTTTTTAGTAAGACTGTCCAGGGAGGTCAGTCCTTTTTTTTTTTTTTTTTTTTTTTATATGTTTCCTTAGGATAGATAACCTGCAGACAAACAATTAACTTCATATATGTCCCAAATAATCCTGCAAGCTGAAATAGGTTTATCTTCATCACTTTGGCCTAAAGCCACCTAGGGACTGTTGCCTTGGTTGAAGTTTTGGATAAGCCTTATTGATCTAAGTATGTGAGCAGACTCTGAGATGAATGAAATACAGAAACAAAGACCTTGGAGGGATAACCCTGAATCTATACAGAAATAAGACATCAGAAAGCTGCCCTCCTAAATAGGGCCAGGTGTATAAACTGGGATGGGGCTATACCTGAATGGATTTATTTGGCTAGGCACAGCAGTACAATCTGTATACTGAAATCACAAGAACTCCATTCTACTCATTCACATAAGCCCCAAAGAACAGACTCAGGTAAATTGAGGGAAATGTTAAGGCATGTGGGCTTTTTCTAGCATACTGTTAATGCCACTGTGTTGCAGTGTTTTTTCATGAGCTTAACAAGCCTTAAGATTTATCTTCTTTACATTCAAATTTAACCTCCTCTCAAGGTTACTTACAGAAAAAAAAAATGAAGGCTGATCTCATTTACACCAACTGAATTCTAAGTTGTTATTTACAACAAATAATTTTCACCTCATCCTTCTGGATGCATGTTACAGGCCAGGGAAGAATTATTATGGCAGACTGTCATACTCTGATCCTATGTCTCATTTCCCTTTACGCTTACCAGGCAGAATTTCTTTTCAAAAAAGGCTGCTGAAAGTATTTTTTAATAGATAGCAAGTAATTTTCTTTGCCCCGTGGCCTCTGCAAGAATTGAAGATCTTAGTGGTATTGTCTTCACTAATCAGCATTTGCCTATCAAATACAGCACTGTAAGGGTCGTCAGCTGGCATTCAAAGCAGTGCTGACAATGCTGCAGCAGTAACAGGAGAGAGAGCTGGGACCCAGGCAGAGATTTCGGCTTTCTGTGTTGATAGACCTGAAGTGACAAGAGCCAAGAAGAGAGAACTGTTGTGAGGCAGGAAAGAAACATGTTTTCCCTTAAGTTCCTCATTCAGAAGATACGTTTAAAAAGACAGTTTTCATTTTCATTATCTTATTTTATCGTTCTTCGGATAGATTGCAAAGCTGTTAACGTCCTCACAAACTTAAAGCCGAATATCTATACCTTTCAAAAGTCTCATATCTTTAAGATACCAGCACTAGGCAGATGCCTGTAAGAAAAATAGTTCAATATGCAATATATACACTTGCTTCTAGTAGCTTACAAAAGGGCACAACACCTGCACACATACTGAAGTGCATATAATTGGGCACATCCAACAAACACAAGAGCGTGGTGTCTGCATATAATGTGTATACTAGGGATATTTGTGTAAGAATCCTGAATGAGCTGCAATCCTAATGTGAAACCTTAACATTACTTTATTTTACTTACAGTGGTTGAATTTCAAAGTTCTGCAAAAGGCAAGCAAAAGGGGAGCACATTACTTAAACAGAGTCCTTAAAATATACATGTCCTGAAGCCTTGTATAATAATATAATTTTGGCATAAAAGCCATTTCATATCTGGAGAGACCAGAAAATGTACAACCCTTTGATTCAACCTGTTCACAGCTTCAAGGGACAAACTGTATGTGAAGGTGCCTTTGAGGACTGAAAGTCTGAACAGAAAGGGTAAACTCTTTTCAGTATTTGTGTCGGTATCTTTCCTGAGATGCAACTCTATTGGGTATTTCAGCTAGAATCTGGCTTCGAGCATATATGTTGATTCTACCAGGCACTGTAACACAACAATACCTTCAAGCATTGCCAAGTATAAGCATGTCACATCTATCCCACTCTCAGGACTATGTAACAGACAACAAGTCCATGAAATTCCAGTTGTCATAGACAGACGAGAAAGGGAGATGCTGTTCAATGTGTCTTCCAGGAAAAGCATATGGGGAATCAAACAAAGCCACTAAAATCCAGGTTCAAAATAAACCAAAGAAGGTAGTCCTTATTACATTAGGCAAATGAGCTGTGGAACGCCTCTTCAGAAGATGTGGAAGCTGGAATCTTACAGGGGTGGAAGTGAAGACTGGACAAGCTCATGGAAAAGAAATCCACCTAGGCTTATGAAATACACAAAACTAAATGCTGCTTAGGAAGTCTCAATCCCAAAAATGTTTGGAAGGCACGAGAGTAAACAGGGAAGTGTCATATATGGTTGCCATATTACATACTTTTCTAGGTATTTTGGGTGTTGCTGAAGAGTGGAAGACTGGATGAGACAGTTTTATTGTCTGACCAGGTGCGATCTTTCTTAGCTTCTGATAAATCCGCAGCTTCAGATCCGTCAAGCATGACTTCAAAGCAAGGACTCTTATTTTGTAAAGTAAAAAATCTCTAATAATTGTTTGAGTTAAAATGTAACATTAGAGTCATTGAAAAAGGTAAAGACTGAAAGAGTAATTATAATGCAAATGCTTGAGGTTTTTACTCTCTGTTTGCCTTATTAAAGGGATACAAAGCATGTTTTTTTCAGAAAAAAAATGAAAAAGGTTCCCTGACAGCTTCTAAAATGGAACTGATTTAAAAAAATGTAGTGTAAATTGCTCCAACTGAACACACAGGAAAATAAGAGAATTACTGTTTTGCTGCTGTCACATATAAGGAACAAGCATTTGTAAAAATGGAAGATGAAAAATGTTTGTATAGATATGTGATTTCCAACCTGTTTGTGAAGGTAGACTTGCCCAATGACCCAATGGAAGGCTGTAGAACCAGCATAAATGTGGTGGCTGTTTGATATGCTACAGGCAGAAAAGTCTTTAATATCTCTTGGAAAGTACCTCCTGGCCTTCTATATCATCTGATCAAGGCTCTACCAGAATAGTCTTTCTTCTGCTTTTCTTCTTAAGAATGCTCCTTCTCAAGGATAGCACTGGCATCTCTAACGGCTTCCACTGCTTGCCCAAAATTTCCTCTGATAAAGCTGCATTACTTTTTCCAGTAGCTGAAAAAAGATTCTTCTCTGATTTCTATCCCCACAGGATACCTGAAGTGAGCAGAATCCTATAGTGACAGAAAATTCATGGTGCAGGCAAACATCCTTTAAAAATTTCGAAGAAATCTTGAACTAAAGAGATTGAGCTAAAGAGATTTCCTTTCTGTGTTACATCACAAATCTGTTACTTCCCTTAGTCTTCCTCTCTGGAGGAACACATCAAGCATCAAATGATGGAATGGAAGAAGGCAATCCTTACTGCAGTGTTTTCACTGTTTATCTCTTTTTTTTTTTTTTTTTTTTTTTTACAAGCTGAGATTAATATGCTGTGGAAAGATTAGAATGCCAAGATATTTGTGGTTCATCAAAATGGAAGCAGTGACTGAGAGATCTGATATATAAATTTATCTGTGGGCCAGCTTTGCTTAGCAAACCCACAGCTGACCTGCAGTAACAAATTATTTTTCCTTGTATCTTTCTGGACAGTCACATGAAGAAAATATAGGGTCTCTTCCAGTATGTATGTACAATAATCAATATATACTACTTCAAGAGAATTTACAATAAACATCTGAGGGAGAAAATCAGGTCTCAAGCCAGCATTTTTCCTTGTAATCCTAATGAAAGACCAGATGATGATCTGACTTAAGATTTAACCCAGGGCCTTGATCCAAACCTTTCTGAAGTAGGAGGAAATTTTCATCCAAATATAGGTCAGAAGTTTGTAGTTTTTAACCTGTTCCTGTAAAGAGCCAAATCCACACATTCCAAGAGCAACAACCTTTTCTGAAACTCCAATTTCAAAGCTTGGGTCAGTCTCAGCCATTGACAGCAGGTATATCATTCCCTGCCTACTCTCTTTGTACATGTATAAGTGTGGCTTGAATTATTTTTATAACACTGCTTGCTGTAAAGAAATGATAACCCACTTGTCAAGAACAGCACATCTATAACGTAAGAAAGCAATCTTTTCATGCTAATTAGCTGCACTTTGTAGCAGTGATCCAAAGGAGAACTAATACATATCCCTTTAGTAATACATTCTGTACTCTTTTATCTTTAGCTTTTGAAAGGAGAAGATAAAGAAAAAACTTATGGTAACAACAACCAACTAACAATGTCTACTAAATCAAAATATTTTTTTCAGTAGGAAAATAGATTATGAAATAATTATCTGTGCTAAAACCAGCATTCCAGAAACCATTTTTTATGTACTTTCCTTAGCAAAGGGTTTGTAAATGAATACAACATTTGCTTTGTCAGTGTAAGTTTATACTTTTTGGCAAAAGTCCTGAAAAAAGAAAAACAAGTCAAATTCTAATAAAATCTAAATTTAACCACTAGCCTGCTGGAGGTGGTCTTAACATGACAGGTTTAAACATAAAAGTCACCTACAATTATAATGGAAATGTGATGGGGCTGACAACTGGTATCGCTTACAGGATGCACCCATGTGCAGTCTTAGTGTACTGTTGTCTGAAATAATTAAGTCTTAAAGGATTAATCCAAGAATCTTGTACAATTATTCATCCAATTGGAGTAGCTTTACCTTTGATTTCTGATTTAGTGACGAACATTCCCTTTTCATGCATTATTCCAAAGTAGTTTGACCCTAAGGTTCTGTCAACAGGCTGCCTTCATTATGCCCAACAGCTTGGATTTATCTCATCTGATTTTAAACGTCTACATCATTTTCTAGAAGCCCTCTGCTGAACAATAAACAGGATGATGCTCCAGCTCACTTCAGGAACTGCCTAACACAAAAATACTCTTACCACGGAAACCTCAGCTGGATGCTCAAATTTGGCCTGGAAAAATATAACTCAGTGCCTTTCTTCTCCACAAACAGTATTGTTCCTTTCCATGGCAAGAAATGTTGGAACAAAGCTCCTTACACAGAGTCATAGATGAGGAGCGGGAACAAGCCCTTGATACCTCCCATGTAAAGCACAGAGCAGCACCCTGGCTCCAGCAGCTTTACTTCACAGGCAGGCATGCTCAGACAGACAATAGTATCGTTGATAATCTTGACTCTCACTGATCTCACCAGCACAGGAGAAATCCTTTTTCTTGCAGGGGCCGCTACATTATTGATGCAGAATGATTTTATTCACCCTCTGTTTTCACAGAATTGCCCTGTGAATGGTGAGGTGGGCAAGGGAAGCCAGACAAAGGAGAGATATCCTCCTTCTCTCATAGCACTGCCTGATGTGACGGACAGATACAGCCGACGCTGAGTGCCTGCACAGCCCCATTGCTTCAAACCAAGGCAGAGGCCTCTCTACAAGCAGTTTGCTGCCAGCTGCATGCTGACACAGGCCAGTGCGGTCCCTGCCTGGAGGGACTTGCAGTGACACTGCAGTGCTGCAGCACAGCTCAGCTGTGAAAGCCTGTTTGTCTCTATGGAGGAATGGTCAAACCCCATCATGCAATAGTACTTCTTCGTACTGCTGCCTTTATTCTCCGTTTGTTTCCATGGTAGCAATATGGAAAAAGTAAGATTAGTAATGTAAAATCAAGGAAACAGACCATTTTTCCTGTCAGAAGCCAGCTTGTGATGTACTGTGACATATCTGCGGCAGCTAAACCTGAACCTGTTTCATACAGAATGGATACATTTGTTATAAATTACAAAATCTGGAATTGTATTTTATGTGTTTCATAATGGGCCACTTCAGCTGGAGTTCATGATTTATTTTTATATTTCTATGCTCCAGCACAGAGATGATGTTTAGTTATAAACTTATATATACCAAAACCAAGATGATAATTTCATAGAAAACAGTTAAGAATCTTCTATTTCTCTAAACTGCACTGCAATTTAACTTAAGGTTATATAACACCAGAACATAACACTCCTGTTTGGCATCACTCTAAATGTTTCTTGATACGTGTTCAAATAGAGCCCTCTTGTGTTTGCTAGGATTCATTACAACAGCCATTAAATCAGAGATCCTCTATTGACCTACATTCACAAGACTGAGCTCCAGAAGGGACGGGGAAGTTCCTCTCCTCTGGCCTCTACACAACATGGATTGTTTAATTCCACTTGCCAAACAACGTATCAAGCTCCAAAAGCATATCTTTTAAGAGACACTTGGTTTTGCTTTAAAGATAACAAGGGAGAAAGAATTCACCACTAGCTCTGTCTTTGTTACACCATTGTTCAGTTGTTAGTCATTGTAAATAACAATAGCTTAATTGTTATTGAAAGTATTGCTATGATATTTATGATTCAACCCTGCGTGCTTCCAGTTTTAAGATATATATTAGAAAAAAACTGACTGAATACGACCATGAGCAGCCTACTACAGTTGACACTGGTTTGAACAACCCTGGTAGACTAGGCCATCTCCAGAGATACCTTCAACCTCAATGACTGTGTGATTGTATAATTCCATGGTATCTTTCAGATATGATTTTGAATCATATTCCAAATGGCATCCCTCTTGTAATCTTACTCTAGAAGCCACAGCTGAAGTGAGGAGCTCTATGTAAAATATTTTTTCCTCCTGCTTTTGCTATAGACTCTTAGCCAGTCTTGTGGAAAAGATTACATGGTCCTTGCACCCACCTGTGTTTCTGTGTCTCTTCTGCAGGCTTTAAACCATTCATAAGAATATATGTATTTTGGTCTAGTGGTTCTATCACAGGACACCTTTACCATAAGCAGCATTTAAAAGAAAAAGGCAGAGGAAAGAAGAAAGCAGCTACCAGGCAAAAGAGCAATATCAAAACCAGAAACGAGATGAAACAACGGGGAAAACAAAAAGAGAAGAACAGTGTAAAAAAGGTAGGAAGTAGAAAGCAAATGCAAAGAAGTAGGACATGACATAGTGCTCTGCAATACCGTGAGACAGAAAGGTATGTAAAAAGCACATCCACCACAGGGAAGAACTGGCACAGAGAACTGTAGGGAACCCTACCTTGAGCTACCTTTTTTCCTCTGTGCATCTGTAGTCTTTATTAATAATGCATGTGTGCAGAGGAGTCAGATCTGTAAGTGCAGTGATTGTTCTTTGTTGAGGAGGTTTACAGACAAGAAAATACATTTTGCAGCTTAAAAGAAAGAACTCCTAGCTGATTCGCTTCTACGTTTCTTCAAAATAAAAATGAAGCCCTATTCCCGTTTCCATGAATTCCTTTTCCACATTGAGTAAACATAAACAATATGATTGTTTGATTCCTCCAGCTTGAAATTTTCCCAGTAGTGCTATCAGAGAAGATGACATTGAAGGCAATTACATTTAAGAGATTTTTTTTATATGAGAAACAGTTTAATTACATTATCTGTTGATAGCCTAAAGATAGGCTAACCTGATCTTTCAGATTATTTTCACATAATATTAAATATTTTCTTTTCAGGACAAAACCATCTCTGGATTCTCTCCTATGTGCAGCACAGTAATAAACCATATGTTCTATATATCAAATTGAGAAGCAGAAAACGTTGGTGGTTTTATCAAAATAAGTCACAGAAAAGAGGATTATTTGCACTGAATTAATTTTAAGTATTCTTTTTTACAGGACTCATTAGCAAGTTCGCAGACGATACCAAGCTGGGAGGAAGTGTCAATCTGCTGGAGGGTAGGAGGGCCCTTCAGAGGGACCTTGACGGGCTGGAGAGATGGGTTGATTCCAATGAGATCAAGTTTAACAAATCCAAGTGCCAGGTTTGAACACAACCCCATGCAGAACTATAGGCTGGAGACAGAATGTCTGGAGAGTAGTCAAGTGAAAAGAGACTTGGGAGTGATGGTGGACTTGAAACTCAACATGAGCCAGCAGTGTGCCCAAGTGGCCAAGAGGGCCAATGGTATCCTGGCCTGCATCAGGAATGGTGTGGTCAGCAGGACCAGAGAAGTTATCATCCCCTTATACTCGGCATTGGTCAGGCCGCACCCTGAGTGCTGTGTCCAGTTCTGGGCCCCTCAGTTTAAGAGAGATGTTGAGATGCTGGAGTGTGTCCAGAGGAGAGCAAGGAGGATGGTGAAGGGGCTGGAGCACAAGCCCTATGAAGGGCGACTGAGGGAGCTGGGGTTGTTTAGCCTGGAGGAGGCTCAGGGGAGACCTTATTGCTCTCTATAACTACCTTAAAGGAGGTTGTGGGCAGGCAGGGGTTGGTCTCCTCTCTCCGGTGATCAGTGACAGAACAAGAGGACATGGTCTCAAGCTTCATCAGGGGAGGTTTAGGCTTGATATTAGGAAAAGATTTTTCACTGAAAGGCTGATTGGCCATCGGAATGCACTGCCCAGGGAGGTGGCGGAGTCATCATCCCTGGAGGTGTTTAAAAACAGATTGGATGAGGCACTTGGTGCCATTGTTTAAATGATGAGTAGGTGCTAGTGTTGGGTCATAGGTTGGACTAGATGATCTCAGAGGTCTCCAACCTTGTGATACTGTGATACTGTGAAATACAAAGCTTTGGTTAAACTAATAGGGAAAAAAAGAACGTGACTTAGAAGTACTATAGCAACGGAAATCATGTGTTTTCTGAAGTTTTATCTGTGTTTCAAGGGAAACTCATGGTCAGGCCACAGCTAACTATTCTGAATGACCCAAGTCAGCTATTCTTGTCTATATGTTTGTCATCAGCTCACATCAGTTGCTCAGAATACAGTGGTAGTTTGTAACTACTAGGTTTACTGGAAGAGAAATATAAGATCTGGTGGGAAAATGACAGGAAACTCCTCATGTCTGCCTAGATTTTTCAAAGATTTTTTTTTTCCCATGGGAGGAAATTCGTATTATAAAAAGTTTAAATGCAGACAACAGACTAGTATTGGGGCTAGTGGGAATGCACATTATGAACACCTTGTCCAACTCTTCTGTGCAATTTTCAAAGGGTCATAAATGACCAGTGAACCCAAACTGCACGACAGAGACAGCATCTAGATGAAGTAGCCTGCTGAATTCTTATAGCTTTTAACAGTAATCATTCACACACAGGGGCTAGGGAGGGTTGAAATTTTAGAGCAGATGGAAATTTGAGTCACTTTAGTAACCTGAAGGAAGTTTTCTCCAATCCACAGACTGAACTCTAAAGGGTTTGTTTTACTACCTTTATCTAGGGACTAACACCTAACCTACAGATGTGTTCTTTGTGGGGGATTAAAGGGTCTTTAGGCCACTCAAGCAAGTGGAATCCAGTTATCAAATTCACCTTTAATATTTTTAAAACTATATCAATGCTATATTTGAGAGTAAGAATCACCAGTTTTAATAGTGTTAAATGAACTGGAATGTTTATTTTCTTTACCTCTGATGTTTGCATTAAGAACAATACTGCTTCACTTCTCAGTCAGCTGGGACTGACTTCCAATACACTAGGAGGCCTTCACAGCATACCCAAACAGCTGCCACATAATTTTTGATAACCACCTCATTAAAAAGACTTTGTAAAAGTGTGTGGTTTAAGCAGATGCAGACTTGTACTGCAGCAGCATGATAATAGTGTATGTAAATAACAATGCAAAGATGGAGAACTGACAGTGCTTAAAATAAAAACAAGGAATGTGTTATCACTCCTCTGCAAATCTTCCTGCAGGAGTGCAAAACTATGCAGTCAATAGAAGTGACTAAATGCTTGGACAACGTTATTAGTTTTACTGTATTTTAGTGATCAGACCATTGGAGAAGAAGCCCTCGCTTCCATGTTCTTGGATATAATATAGAACCTGGCATCTGGAAGAGCGACTCATTACACAGTTTGGCATTCCTGTAAAAAGTGGAAAATTCTAATTATGCTTTCTAAACTGATCAAAATTGTTTTTCTGCCTGTGTTCTGGGATCTATGTCAAACATTATTTCAGTGTCAGATTGAAGCATACATGCTTATGTCAAGTTATGAATACCTCTTGATTTGGGGAACAATGCTGCATTTCAAACTTCATTTTCCATCCTGAGCATCTTGAGGAGAAACTGCTGTAAAGCAATGAAAGAGCCATCAAAAGCCATTAACACTGGGTGGATCCCGTGAGGAGAATAACTGTATTTCTACCTGGACAGTCTCATGTGAGAGCCTTGTGTGGAGAAAATTCAGAAATAAAGGACAGAGGAAAGAAAGGGCAGAAGTTTCCAGAGGTTCTGGATTCAGAAAGCTGAATCAGAAAAGGTTTCACATCTTTAAATAATGTACATGGTCTATCTTCAAGAAGTTACTCACCAACAGATAAAGAAGCGAAAGTAAAGCCGTGATTACTCATTTAACATGTGGTACTTAAAGTGGCCTAAGGAATTCCTGCCCCTACGATACATTCCTGACCCCGTTTTTCTGCAGGTATGACTGATTGGTAAATAGCATTAGAGAACAGAGCTAGCTCAGAAGAGTCTATCCAAAAAAAGTAAGCGTTTGTTCACTGAGAGGCAACACAACCATTTGCGCTGGAACAATGCAGAGTAGCAGTGTATGAACAGTCTTGTATAATGAGGACTAGGAGACAATGAAGCCAGTACCAACATCAAAAGAAACATACACGAAACTACCTCAGAGAAGTAGGTAAGAGGGACTCCCTACTCCTTAAAATGATAAAACTGACTTAAGTAAAAAAACATATTATTAGAGGTGGGAACAACATTGGGTAGAGCATATCAGACACACTCGGGAATATACTCTCCATGTATTTGCATTGGTGTATATAGAAAAAAACCCTTGTTTCCCAAGAAAATAAATGCATACAACCGTACTACATGTATTGTTGAATATCCCGCTTCATCTTTTAAAGCCATTACTCAAGTGCAACAGATTCTGGCAGCACTAGAAAGAAAAGAGACTAAAAAATGGAAACTTTATGTAGGTTCATGAAATATAGAGACAAATATAGAGTAGGCAATTCTGGTGCCACTGAGGGAAGACTGTATAGTAATCTCTACGCTTGTTGAAGAAGTAACTATGACTCTCTTACGATGGAACCATAGTTACTAGCTGGGCTCTGCTACAATTCCTCATGGTCCTGCTGGATGCCCTTTGGGGTAACCAAGATACCCTCTGCCCCAGTGTGTTTACAGTTCTAGTTGCTTCCTCCCTATTGACTGGCTTCACTGACCACTCAACAGTTTTTCTTTAGGTGAAAGCAAATTTTGGCAATGGATCCTACAGATTATTAATCTAATATTAATATTACTAATATTAATACCCAGATAGACCTTAAGAATGAACAGTTGGGATGAAGATTGGAGTGAAGCAAGGCAATGCTACATCTCCAATTTTGTTCAGTCTATCAGTTGACCCTCTACTATGCAAGCTGGGGGAGGAAGGCAATGATTTTCAACACTGTGTGAAAAAGATGATATTAGCCTTTGCAGATGCCTTGGTGCTACTGATTGATTCTTGGGATGGAATGCATACAAACCAACATTTTTTAAGTCTTCTGTAAAGTGACTGGCCTCAAAACTCTGGGAGGGAAATGCCATGGCAGGGGGTTAGAGCTAGATGATTTTTAAGGTCCCTTCCAACCCACACCATTCTATGATTTTATATATCACACCAACAAAAGACTCCTATACAATCAATGTCCTGCTCAGGCAGCCAGTGGCAAACCCCTTAATGTGACTGACCTAAGCAGCTCTGAGAAATATCTGGGCTGATACATATAGACCCATGGGTTGGGTTATCAAAACCTAACTTATCAGAAAAAGTGAGTGACTAATGTGGACTGGGCAAACTTCATTGAAGCCTTTTCAGAAGGTAGGCATTTTAAAAGGATTTACTACCTCTTGATTGATTTATCCAGCTGACCACACAGACGTACAGGGTATGTACCTTCAAGCCCTTGACTTGGCCGTTCAATACGGCTGTCAAGAAATTGTTCCATCTTACCTGCTTGTACTTGTGACACCATTCTTTACTCCAGCACATGAAATGGAGGCCTGTGTATTATCAGACTTGCAGGATTAATTCCAAACATGCAGGCCTGTCAGCGGCACTGAATTGCCCACGCTTCTGAGGACACTAAGAAATCAATAGTTTATCAAGAAGGTATTGAGAATGAATTTAGAAAGTTGTAGATTGCTGTGGGAGGAAGGGAACAGAAATTCCCATCAATGTACGATCTAAAAGCAGTAAAGGATTCCAGAAGTGGTTTGCAGTGAGGCCCCATCTCAGAATGGGAGATTTCCACTTCAAGGTCATCCCTCTGAGACCTAGTAACTGGTGGAAGGAAGAATTTTTTAATTGGGCCAGGTTGTCACGTCAGGGCCATGGAATTGCCAGCTTTGAAAAGACAAAATTAATAACTGGATTGAATGTTATAGGGGCATTCCCCACATAAAGCTCATTAATGCCTTACAAGTAAGAGCTAATATCTGCCCCATAGGGAATTTCTAGCATGGGGTAGTCAAGAAACCCAAGATCTGCCAGCACTGTCAAGCTGAGAGTAAGGCTTGCACACATATATTGGGTATTGCCCAGCAGTTTGGAAAGCTAGTATCAAAAGACATAACCATCTACACGACCTGGTGGTTGTCGAAGGATAGGCTAGTATTTCATGAGCAACTCCTATGAGACCCCCAATAAGCTCTACAAGCCCGACCTAGTATTTTTTAAGGGTGGTCAGGCACTGGTGGTGGCTGATACTGGTTGATACTGGTGGTATTAACACCTTAGGGAGCAAGTCCAGGAGATGACAAATGCTGACAACATATAGTTCATCAGATTCCCCACTGGAGCACGTGGAAAATGGTATGGAGCCAATTTCAGGCTTTTATCTGACCTTAGGCTCTTGAAAACCCAACAGGAAAAAGTGGCTTCTCCAGAAGGACTTTATTCACATCTGTAGATAATGTACATATCTTTGTGAGTAATGTAGGAACTATTATATAAAATTAATTTGACGATAAATAAATTACACTTGCAGATTGTCATGATCTAGGAAAACAGATTCTTGTTGGAAGTAAGAGAAGCAGGAGAGACAGTATTTAAGGTCTAAGAAGGGACTTGGCAATCATAACATGTCATCTTACCATCTGACAAAATCAACTGGCCATACCCAGGTGGACAGCCCACCTAACTGAACCTGGAAAAGGAACATGTAAAATACATGTTTAATACATACTGGGGAAGGTATTATGAGTGTCTCACATTGGAACACCTTACTAAACACCAGAATATCTTCCTCCTCTCTAATGTCCAATGACTCTAGAAATCCAATTAAACATTACCTCCCTCCCCCAGATGGATATTTATAATGTCTCTCTCTTTATTCTCTGACCTCTAATAAAAGGCCTGCTCACATTGGAGTCTTCTGCTATTTAATTAAAGACAATCAGCAGGGAGACACAAATCTCTAGAAAACCAGTCTTTATTAATTTTGCTGCCCTCAGTTAGTTGTTTGCTTTCTGCCATATCGATTAAAAAAGGAACTAGTAATGCCTCACAGCCAATTGAACTGTATGGACTTAATGCTGAAGACAGAAATAGAAAATGTATTGCAGCATTGAGGTGCTGGCACTGAGATGGAGTGATTGCAGAACACATTTTCGTGTATATAACAGGCCCAAATTGTGTCTCAGCCAGTTGTTCAGTAGACCATTGGTGTTAATAGTAGTCTGCCTGGGAGGGGGAATACTCAGATCTCTCTCCCTTCCTTGCAGGTAATTTCCTCAGTGGGGTGGTATAGCTGTTGTAACTGCAGTTACGACTCCAACTCAGACACTAATAAATTACAAGACAGAAGTTTCCATGTCCTGCTGCCAAAAAAAAAGGGTATCAGACAGAGCTGGGAAATCCAGATCTGGGAAAACTTAGATTCACCTTCCAGATCCAGTTGAGTAGCAGATAGCATTCAGCAGCTGATTTAAAATACAACTCACTGAAGTAAGTCCTGACTTAATGAACATGACATGTCCACAGCAAAGAAAAGTTAGTTAGTTGGGAAACAAATTTAGCTATAGTTGTACTGATAGTCTCTTACAACTAAAAATTAGCTCTCTGAAGGAATTCCAGGATGTCCTCATAGCAGGGCTATGGGCAGACCCAACCATAATAAAAATATGTGAAAAATATAATATTAGCCTGGAAGATGGAAGATGCTGACCTGCCTCCAGCCTCTTGCCATAGGTTAGCCCCGTGAAGTCTCACACAGATGCTTTTTAACCCATTTCAGACAAAACGGGCTGTATCAGCTTATATTGCTCATTTTTGATGGGCTCTATCAGCTTATATTGCTCATTTTTGATTACTTGATGCCTTTGGTTGCAATAGTGTACGTGAAGAAATACTTAGATAGACAGAAACCCTCTGCAAGTTGTATTGATGGGCAGCTGAGGACTCACTAATGACCAATGGCTTATAGTTGTAGAGCTACTATATTTGCAAAGTCCCTAGTTATTTAGTAAACAAAAGCCGTAGATTATACTTTAAAAAGATTGTCACTCCAACTGTTATCACTGTAAAATTTTTTCACATTGTACCTGGTTATTTTTCAACACCAAAGTCTAATTCACAGCCAAGCACCACATGTTGTGATATGATCTTTCCCAGATGTAAAACCTCCAAAGTTTCTATGCCTACAAAATAAAAGCTACCCAGGAATATCCCATTTCGTTTAATACTAGTCTTGGAAATCTTTCATCTGGTAATTTCAGTATAAAGTGTAATCAGACAGTGCACATGTGCAGTTTCACTAGAAAGAGAGCAGCTATTTATTACCCAGGAAACACAGTAGGCCAGGAGCACTACCAAAACCAAGCACACAAACCATAAGTCATTAACTGAGTGCATTAGAAGCACTCTCTGAGATCATTCTGAGATCATTCTGTCCTTTAATGCCACAGTTCTGTCATTTCATTTTCCCAGCTAACACAAGTTTATTTGAAAGGCACTGCAATAAGCTCTTAATTACATGGCCAGATCTATCCTGGCTGCCATAGCAATGGAAAGAAAAGACAGATGTGGTGCCACAGGAATCTCTCTGATCATAGCTTCCTTTATCTTTTACCTGCTACCAGCAAGCGCTTGACAGAAACCTTTTTGCATATGTATTATGCAAGATTAGCTATTTTCCCCCTGTACTCCCATGACCACCCATCTGCTTTTGAAAGCAGAAAATGAAAACCTCTGTACAACATTTTTCCTACTTTGTTCGAGGACACAGAATAATTGTATGTAAGATTTAGTGGGGATTTTCCACTGTCTGCAGTAGATGATAGCCTCTCAAGTGCAGCACAAGAGCCAAAGTTAGAAAATTAAGTTTCCATGTTATCAAGGGAATATGGGAAATGGAAGGGAGAGTAATTCAGACCTGCGAGTCTGATGCCTACCTAGAATAAAACAAATAATGTAAATATTGCTTCTTTTTTACAAGCTAAAGTAGAAAACAATTACAAAGCTCCTATTCCTGCGAACAGTATGGACATTCAGTGACTCCCTCAGTCAGATAAGAGTTTTGCAAGTTCAACCAGCTTCTCACTCTTTCACCTTTCACCTGTGTTGATAAACATTTTTCTTATCCATATTACTGGAAGACAATAATGATATTCATGTTTGGAGAATAAACACCTTTCTGGGCTCAGTCACAGACCTATAACTCAAGGATGTTTCAGATTAACAAAAGTATGGATTCAAGGAAGCTGGATGTATGGGCAGTAAGACAGACTTCAGCATTTTCAGTTCATTTACTGGTTTGTGTACTTTGGGTATGTTTCAGTGTTAGTGACTCTGGTGTGCTCAACAACCACTCAGGCCTTCAGCTTTAGATTTCTGTGCCAGCCTGACTGTTTTCACAAACACCAGATGAGCCAGAGGAGTATGCCTCAACAAAAGGCCTTCAGAAGCTTCTTTCACAGTAGGGCAAGCAGTGCTTTTCAGCGCTTCTCAGCCTCTGGCCCATGGGTTGTGCTTTTCTACCAAAAAACTGGCCTCCATTTGAAAACCCTGGGAAATGCAGGGAAGCCTATTCCTATTTTCAAAAAAAGCTTCTGTTGGCTTAGGACAAGACGTGGTTGGGGGCTCCTGCAACAGAGGCACCTTCTGGCAAGTCTTATGAGGAGCAGTTGACGGAACTGAGGTTGTTTATCTTAGAGAAAAGGAGGATAAGGGGAGACCGTATTGCTCTCCACAACTACCTGAAAGGAGGTTGTAGGGAGGTGGGTGTTGGTCTCTTCTCACAAGTAACAAGTGATATGACGAGAGGAAATGGCCTCAAGTTGCACTGGGGAGGTTTAGATTGGATATTAGGAAAAATTCCTTCACTGAAAGGGTTATCAGGCACTGGAATGTGCTGCCCAGGGAAGTGCTTGTGATACAAGAAGTAGTTACTACTGCAAAAAGTGGAATATATTGATTTAAGCTAAAATAGAATTAGTTTTCTATAGAATTAGTCTTCCGATTAACTTGTTGTTTCATTTACGTAACTATTTTTTTGAAAGTTTGACAGAATGTCCCTCAGACAACATGTTCTCATATAGCATGTTTTTTGTCAGTCTTTTTCCAGACACTGTTCTTTGAGAAATGATAAAGTCTTGTGTTAAATATGGTATCTGCTGAAGATATGTGTCTTCTTCTATAATCAGCTTTATTTGCAGTCTTTGTCTATCTAAAAAAAAAAAGTAAGGTCAGACACAGCTGGCTCCAATTAGCAGAGATTTGACTGTTGTGAATTTGATAACAACATTAAAATTAGTCCTTGGAAAGTAATAGAATATGCATAAGATTTCTGTGTAAATTTATATATGTGTGTGTAAGTGGGAAATATATTCTGTCCCCAGCTCTTGTCTCATTACGCATGATTGATGGAAATTATTCCTTCATATGTCCATTGCTGAAATAAAGGATGCTTGCTTTCTAAAACTCCAAAATGAGTCCTAGAGCGTTTAGTTATTTTGCCAGCATTTTCGGTATCAGTTGAGTCACCATCCCTGGAGGTATTTAAAAATAAGGTAGATGAGGTGCTCAGAGATATGCAGAGGACAGGTATGGTTGGACTTGATGATCTCAAAGGTCTTTTCCATCCAAATGATTCTATGAACAAGTTGTGGCACAGCTCAACACCGCAGGCAACCATTCACCTGCACAACTCCTGCCAGGCTGCCAAGGAAGGAGCAAGACACCTTTCCCTATCAAAGAGGTGGGCTACACCCCGTTTACTCACCATAACCGGGGCTTCCCAATGAAGTTACAGAAGTGGGCTTTCTGTGAACCTCATGAGGTTCAACAAGTCCAAGTGCAAGATCCTACACCTGGGTTGGGGCATTCCACAGTGTCAATACAGGATGGGAGGCGACGTGATTGAGAGCAGCCCTGCAGAGAAGGACTTGGGAGTGCTGGTTGATGAGAAGCTTGACATGAGCTGGCAAGGTGCACTTGCAGCCCAGAAGGCCAACTGTGTCTTGGGCTGCATCAAATGAATTGCTGCCAGCAGGTTGACGGAGGTGATTCTCCCCCTCTACTCTGCTCTTGTGAGACCCCACCAGGCGTACTGTGTCCAGTTGTGGAAACCCCAACATAAGGATATGGAATTGCTGGAGCAGGTCCAGAGCAAGGCCATGAAGATGACCAGAGGGCTGGAGCACCTCTGCTCTGAGGACAGGCTGAGAGAGTTGGGATTGTTCAGCCTGGATATGCGAAGGCTCCGAGGTGACCTCATAGTGGCCTCCCAGTACATGAAGGGGCTACAGGAAAGCTGGGGAGGGAATTTTTACAAGGACACATAGTGATAGAAGAAGTAGTTATGATTACAAAAAATGGAATATTTTGCTTTAAGTAAAATTAGTTTTCTGTAGAACTAGTTTTCTAAGTTCAGTTAAGTGCTACTTGAGTACCAGTATTTTTTGAAAGTTAGACAGACACAGACTGTTCTTCTGATAGCACGTTTTTTTAAACTGTGCTGATCCCAGACAATACTTTGTTCTTTATCTAAGAATGCAACGTCAGACAAAGAACTAGCTCTGAAGCTCAAATTATTGGAAAATTGGCTGTTGTGAAGTTCATAATAAAATTAAAATTAGTCCTTGGAAAATAATAGAATATGGATGAGATTTCTGGGAGAATTTATACATATGCATGTAAGCAGCATATATAGTCTGCCCTCAGCTGTTGTCTCATTGCACGATTGATGGAAATCATTCCCTTGTGCCCAGTGCTGAAATAAAGGATGCTGCTTCCTGAAACCAAAATGAGTCTTAGAGAGTTTATTTGCCCTTGTTCTTGGTATCAGTGGGATGAGGGGTAATGGCTTTAAATTGGCAGGGGGAAGATTTAGATTAGGCATTAGGAAGAAACTCTTCATGCTGAGGGTGGTGAGGCACTGGGACAGGTTGCCCAGGGAAGCTGTGGATGCCCCCTCCCCTGGAAGTGTTCAAGGCCAGGTTGGATGGGGCCTTGAGCAGCCTTGGTCTGGTGGGAGGTGTCCCTGCCCATGGCAGAGGGGGGTGGAAATGGATGGGCTTTAAGGTCCTTTCCAGCCCAAACCGTTCTGTGGTTCTATGACTCACTGCAGGGCAGTGGAATCAGATGACCCTTAAAGACCCCTCCCGACCCTAAAGTCTCTACGATGACTCCCCAAGCACCCCTCCCTGACGCGAGCACGGCGCCAAGGCGCACCGGGCACGGCAGCGCCCGCCCCGCCCCGCCCCGCGCAAGCGCGCAGAGGAGGAGGAGGAGGAGCGAGCCCCTCCCCTCGGCGCCCCGTGATCCCCGCGTCGTGCGGCTGCGGCGGCGCAGCGCTGCCTGCCAGCGGCCGGGGGCAAGGCCCGCCGAGATGGCGGCGCAGAAGATTAACGAGGCGCTGGAGCACATCGCTAAGGCGGAGAAATAGTGAGCGGAGCGGGGGGACGGTGGACGGGGAAAGCTCGGCGAGCGAGTGCGGCGGCTGCTGGCAGCTCAGCGCTTGGGTCGTGACAGAGTCGTAGGATGGTTTGGGTTGGAAGGGGCCGTGGAGGAGCTGTGTCCCCTCCCGCGCGAGCGGGTCGCCCTCAGAGGCGCGGGGCTGCTGCCCGCCCGCTTAGCCCAGGCGCTCCCTCCTGGCCTTTGCGCCGTCCTGGGAGTTGTAGTTGTCGCTGAGGGGCGGGGCCGCGGGGGAAGCGCAGCTCCCGCGGTGCCCTGCGCGGAGCGGCGGCTGAGGGGGGGGCTGTGTGCCGGGCGACGAGACCTCGGGGGCGTGGGCAGAGAGGTGCGGGGGAGTGGGAGGACGTGGCCGCTTGTCGTCTCTTCTGCCTCTGGGGCCCCTCCGTGCGGGCGGTGGGTGCCAGAGGGCACCCTCCCTTCCCCCAGCTGGGAGAGTAAAGCGACCCTAAAACTAAAAAGTCCTGTTAGGGAGTCTGTTTGGCTCAGAGACACGGAGCCTGAGCGGATTCCGTGTCCCCTCTGTTGCTGTGGCTAACTGGGAAGCGAGGGAAGACACTTCTGCCAAAGTTAGTGGGGGGGAACAAACAGGAGAAAAGTTATGGGCACCGTGGTGAAAAAAAGAGCTTAACCTTGTTGAGGTGGTGTGTTTGCTTGTTTCCTGCTAATGGGAAGTGTGTGATTGTTTTGTTTTAGGTGGCACAAAGACCTGTGCTGACATTTAGCTTAGAGAGCTTGACATCTACATACAATAGTCTTTTAATGTGTGTTTTATCACTGAATATAGCCATTTTATTTATAGGTCTCAATTTCACAGACTATAATAGAGTTGATTAATCTAAAGATGCTCTACTCTGCTCTCATGAGGTCTCACCTGGAGTGCTCCGTTCCTTTCTGGAGTCGTCAGCACAGGAAGGACATGAATCTGTAAGAGCAAGTCCAGAGGAGGCCATGAAGATGATCAGAGGGCTGGAGCGGCTCCTGTGCAAGGACAGGCTGAGAGAGTTGGGCTTGTTCGGTCTAAAAAGAAAGCTCCAGAGAGACCTTACAGCAACCTTCCAGTACTTAAAGGGGCCCTAAAGGAGAGTTGGGGAGGAGCTCTTTATCAGGGAGTGCGGTGATAGGACAAGGGGTATTAGTTTTAAGCTAAATGAGGGGAGATTTAGATTAGATATTAGGAAGAAATATTTTAACTGTGAGGATAGTGAGGCAGTTGCCCTGTTCCTGGCGGTGTTCAAGACCAGGTTGGATGAAGCTTTGAGCAATCTGATCTATGGAAGATGTTTGGATCTAAGCTGGTCTTTAGGGTCTCTTCCAGCCCAAACCGTTCTATGAGTCCATGTTTCTGGAACTAGCTGTCCTGAAATAATGGGTCAAAAGTGTGAATTGTGCTAAAGGAGAGACATCGTTAGAATAAAAAAAAAAATCTTATTCAAATTACTTGACTAAAAGTGCATTTCATTCGAATTCATTTTAAGCTTATCCTGGAAAGCATTCAAAATAAAAGGTTCCTAAATCTCAAATTGTGTGCAGGTTGAAGCATTGGGTATTTCCGCTCGGGGCATTTGAATCTTTGCCTGTGTTAAAAATAACACAATGTGAAGGCTTGTTTTATAGTAACATACTGTTGGCTTTTGTCCAAGTAAGATGGGAAAGCCAATGTGAAAATCTATATACAACTGTTTTTCCAAATTATATATTGCATCTGAAGTGCTTGTCCATAGCAAATATGGAAGTGGATTCTGAATTTATGGTGATTTTTATATTTGTTTTAGAAGTAAGGAAGACATAGTATTAAAGCCAACGTTGCCGGATGACTCATGTTGTTTTGCAGTGTATATTTTTGCCTATATGTGTATCCATTCATGCGTGGCACCGTTTAGTGCCTTGATCTGTGGTGGATATCTAAACAGCATATGAGGCTTTGTCTTTGTATTGGTAAGTTCTTTCATTTATGTATGCAATGGGGTGTTTTTGATAATTCTCAGCAGCAGAAAATGACTGTAGAAGAACACTGGAAACTTCCTGGTACGTAATAAAAATATTATCAAGTGTTTTGGTAACAGAAATCTTGAGATACCATGTTGGTGTAGGTGAAAGTGTTTTTCTTCTGTTGACTTCATACTGTTGAGGAGCTGGACTTGTGAAGACTCTCTGAGGATAATAGAAGCATGTTAGGGCAAGGCATAGGAGGTCATTGTAGTGATTTCTGAACTCTGCTGTTATTTATTTTTACAGTTTGATGCCATCACAGTATTTACGTGTGCGTGATTGATCCTTTTTAGAGGTAGTCTAAAGTTTTAAATGTATCTGAAGTGATTTGAAGGTAAAACATAAAATCTTTACTAATCGTTGATAGGCCTTTCTTCTTGTATTTTAGTCTGAAAACTGGATTCTTAAAGTGGAAACCAGATTATGACAGTGCAGCTACTGAGTATGGGAAGGCAGGTATGTTTGGTTGTAAATATGGCCATGTGGTTTATGGTTTCAAAGTACTGTTTAAGCTTAATCCCTGATAATCTTTTACGTATTTTCAGTACATTACTGTGTAAGTAAAACTGTTGTGAGGACAAAGTATGATGAAACAACAAAAAAAATACTCTTACTGCTTTAAAATAAATTTCAGATTGTCAAAACTATCTTTTTAGAGTCTTACAACTTCTGCTTTTCTATTATGTATACACTATGTGTGATAAAAATAAATCAATCCTTCTTTCAATTCTCCATCCCGAAATTCTATGGCTCTATCTACAAAACAACAAATACTCCAGTTGATTTTAAAACTTTTGCTTTTTTTATCATCTCATGAAGTATGTCTCAGTAAGGTAGAAAGATGCTGCCAAGGTTTTTTTAGGCATATTAAGATCACTTTCCTTCTTTTTTTCCACTGCAAGTGTTACACAATATAAAATTCTTACTCGTTGATTCCTTTTTGCTCTTAAACAATTTATTTTGGATGATAGCAATTTATCGTGGCTTTTTTGCTTCTTAGTCTAGGCATTCCTACTCATTCATATAAGTCTGAATAAAAAAATAGACTTGAAAGAACAACAGGAGGATCTACAAATTGAATTTGATTTTAAATCCTTCTTTAATATCCTGTCAATCTAATGGAGATAGAAATATATATTTGTGCCCCAGAGTTGTGTTGAAGAAGTAGTTACAGGTATGCTTTGTTGCTGTTACACTTCTGTTCCTGCCATACTGATTTTGTATAATCTCTAATGATTAGGACTATATGCATAAGCATTTCTGCAGTTCTGTAATTAAAATATAGAACAGATGAGTTCCAAAATCCAGCTGACCGTATTGTGCGTAGTGTGTAGTACAGTGATGGTGTGGAAGTTTTATTGACCATACATGTCTTTAATGGTAACTAAGTGACTAATGAAAAAGGAGGGCTTTTGTGGGATGTTTTTGGAAGAGCTTGGTAAACTGTAACCATTCATTTGAAGAGTCTGCTTGCATCTTTAGGTGGCTACATTCTTGAGCAGAAGTGCTGAAGAAAGTAAAATGGCAAGCTGTAAATAAGAATTTTATTTGATTTCTTGCAGCTGTTGCTTTTAAGAATGCCAAGCAGTTTGACCAGGCAAGGGAAGCCTGTTTACGGGAAGCTGAGGCCCATGAAAACAATAAAGCGTATCTTTTCATTGATTGATATTCTTTTTTTTTCACAGAACTGACTAATTGCTACTTAGACTAGGGTACTGGGGGTTGGTTGAAGATGTATTTAATATATTTGCACATTGTGTCAGTTTAACATTTCAGTTTTAAAAGACTATTCCTGTGTGCACTGAGTGAGAGAACTAAGGAACTCTCCAGATTAGAAAATCTCTGTTGTTTTAATAACATCTGGAACAATAAAGTGCTGACCAATGCTTGAGAGGTCTAGATAGTGCTTCAGACATTACTGTATTTTTTTTAAATACCTACAAATGGATATTGTAACCTAAGTGCAGCTCTGATGTTATTGCAGTGCTTGTAGTAGTATTTAGTAGCAAGGAATATATTTTAAATAAATATGCTTTTTGCAGCTTTACATGTAGTAATGCTTTGGTGTGTTGCGTTTTTTCTGGCCTTGGAAGCATTTATTCCTGACACTTTGCCTAAAAATGTAGTACGTTTGACTGCCTTTATGGGATTCCTTGCTTTGAAACTAGTACTTGTATAATATTTTGTACGCTATTATTTTTTTTCTGCATTATATTTTTGTGGCTTTGGTCCTTGACTTTGACAATGTTACTTCCAGTCTCTTCCATGCTGCCAAGTAAGTACAGAAGCACAGTTATTTGAAACAAATTTTCTAGCATATAGTACAAACATAAACTACCATTTTGATTTCGCTTTAGTAATTGGTATGGTTCAAGTGATTTCACTCTTTCAAAATTGGTTTAGTATAGGTGTAGACTAGGAGAGTCTGAAAACCTGCAATGACCATCTGAAGTAATGATGATTTTGAAAATTTTCAGCACCTTTTGATATAAAATGTTTTTTCTTAGGTGGACTTTGTGTAATTTTGAATTTTACACTGTTGAGCTTATAAAGACATTTTTAATTAAAGAGTACTTCAGAGTAAGCAGATAATGACAAATAATGCAAATATTGCCTGTGGGTTGGATCATGGGAACAGATTTTTAGTGGGGAGTGTAGATGAGGTACTTCATTTGTCTCAATAAATAAAACACTTGAAACTTCTTCAAATCGTTAAAGATTATCTGTGAAGTGACTGGTGATGCATGTTAGCTTTTGCTGCGTAACTACAGCTTGTTGAAATACACCACGTCTAACTAAATTTTTTTTCTCTGCAGAGCTTATGAACAAGCTGGCATGATGCTAAAGGTATTTTCATTTACTAATTTTAATTAAAATTTCTGTTCTATGGTGAAGAATATTGTGCAATGGATCATTTTACAAATATATGTGAGGTAATTACATAATAAGTGATAACCTTTCTGTTGACTCGTAGTCCCCACCAATACCCTCAGTAGGTTAAGGAAGTGACTTTTGTAATTGGAGGAAAAAAATATCTTCCTTTTGTGGAAGAAAAGGTGAGTGCCTCATGTCAGAGTGTAATGAGAGTGGTGTCACAAATTTGTGCTTTACTTGAAAGTTTGGTACTTACAAGTGGATTTTATGGACTTGGTGGTAAACTTTCACTAGCTCTGCAAGTTTGTAAATGAAAATGAGAGTCTTAATAAATAAGATGTTACAGTTTGCTTTGATGTGTTTCATTGAACATTAGCACAATTGCTGATGGCAACATCCCTCTGACTGTGGCTTTGCAGGAGATGCAGAGACTCCCTGAAGCAGTCCAGCTGATCGAGAAAGCCAGTATGATGTACCTGGAGAACGGGACGCCAGATACAGCAGCTATTGCACTGGAACGGGCTGGAAAGTATGTTTGTGATATTGGTGGCTGGAATGCATGCAGGGCATGGATATGTCTTTCATTTTCTTTCTTGTCTTTTTGATGCTTTTAGTTAAAAAATATTTTCATTTCATCTGAAGAGAAATAATTTGTGGTTTTTACAGGTTAATAGAAAACGTGAACCCGGAGAAGGCTGTGCAGCTCTATCAGCAAGCAGCATCAGTGTTTGAAGTGAGTTGGGCTGTGGTTTGTTATTTTTTTTTTCCTCCCTCCTGCTAGCAAAGAACTCTCCAGTCCCAGAAAGTATACAGAGATGAACAAATTTGTGTTTGGGGTCAGCTATAGAGATAAGAAAAAGCCTAGAATTAGGTTCTAAATTATTCATCCTTCCTTTCACATCAGTGGCTAAGTAATGAAGCTGAAGGCTTCTTATGCTGTAGAGAAGGAGGTTATAAAAGTTAGGAGTCAGTTTGCTTTGTGTTTTTTCTCTGTTTGAGACTTAATCTGAACTTTATATGTGGTCAAGTTTTCTACCTCTTGTTGGGCAGCCCACGCAACGTAGATGCTTTTGAGTACTGGAGTCCAAAATGGTTTGAAATCCTTGAAGGCGCAGAAGTGTTTGCTTGATGCCATCTCATGAGCAGATGATTTGTGGGTTTGCTACTGCCTTTGGCATACTCCTCTATCATCAGTTGTCACGTGTTTCCAGTTTAGCAAATTGGCATTGCTATTACTTTGCTCCGTAGATCCATATGGGAACTGGCTGTTTGACTTGGGTGCGCCAGTGCTCTTCATGTTTCCCTTGAGTGTGTGAACTGCTGATATAATATTTGGCATTTGTTCGAAGTTACAGGTGATATACTGAGATTAAGGTCTAGTGGTCTTAATTCTATACAAATTAAATAAGAATGCATGAATTACTTTTATTCCTCTCTAGAATGAAGAACGTTTACGACAAGCATTAGAAATGCTGGGGAAAGCATCAAGACTTCTAGTCAGAGGACGCAGGTACAGCTTTATGCCTTTTTTTTAAGTGTAATTGAATATTTAATAGTGATTTTCATTGGGTTTTTTGCTTGCTGTTCTTGGCTTTGTATACTATTACTTAAGATTATTACTTAAGGTTCTTGTTTGAGGTGCACTTCAAATTAAAATTCAGTGTCTTTGGGATTTGACATATTCATCCAGGAACCACCTGTTTTGTATTCTGGGATAGGAGAAAATGGTGTATAAGGCTTTATTTCCTTTGTGTTTGCTGAATAGCTGGAAAGTGCATTAATTAATTCTTAAACTACTTCAGGAATCTTGATTTTTTTTTTTTTCTCTTCCAGTACTAAGTTGTAGAAAGTACTTGAAAGTATTTTATAGCTGTGGGAATTAGGTGAGGAAAGAAATCTTTTTGCAGCTGTTTGATTCTGCTAGTGTTAGAGAAGAGAGTATCTTGGAGTCTCGATGGGAATTTATTTTATAGTTAATTGCTAGCGCTGAACTTGACTTGCAGTTCATGTTAGACTTACTTCACTGAAACATACAGTTACTTTAAGAAGTTTTCTGGGTTTCTAAGTCTACCTTTAAGACACTTTATTTCACTGCAGAATTGTAGTTAGAAAAGAGAACTTTCAAAGTAACTGTAAAGTCTTCTGTGAAAGCAAGTCAGCGTACCTTCAGAACATCTGGAGGACTTAGTTGTTCTGCTGCTTTATAGCGCATTTGCTATTAGTAATTTCTAGAATTTTAATGTGATGTTTATAAGAATATTCAAACTAAAGCCAAGTTACTGTGACTTAATATAGGTAGTTCATGGATATTGGACTTACTGATAATTTCTGGTACCCTTGTGACATACAGAAATCTGTTAGGGTACGTAACAAGGCATTATTATTGTCAGTGTTATGAGAAATGAGACTTCTCAATGTTCTTGGCCTGCCTGTCTTTGTCCAAAGGATTTGCTGACTCTTATATTTCTTTATCTACTCTGTTAGTAAGGTTTACAGCTGATTTTTAGTTGTATTGCTTTTTATTCCAGTGAACTTGCTGGTGTATTAGTTAAGCACTTTGTAATTAGCCTCAGGTTCATTAGCCTCATGTATTCCTGGCACTGATAATCCTAACTGTTTTTTGGGTATTTTAGGTTAGATGAGGCTGCATTGTCCCTTCAAAAGGAAAAAAGTATTTATAAGGAAATTGAAAATTACCCGACATGCTATAAGGTAAATTCTAAGTGACAATTTGTGACAGTGTATTTCAGTATTTTCTGGCTAACTAGTGACAGCTGACATCTCACTGATAGTATTTAACTCTTGCTGAATGCTGGGAACTTGTGGTCGTGTGTGTGTCCATACTGTCTAATTGTACTTTTTCAACTACTGTCATTTTGAAGATAATGTGTAGTTATCTACAGGATCTGTCCGAAACAACAAACATCAAAAAAAAAAGATATTATCAAAAGCAATAAACCACAAAACCTGTTACTTGATGCAACAGTTCATTACAATGTTGCAAGAGATAATCTATTTCGTAACAGCTGAGGATGTGGCTTCCTGCTTTTTCACTATGTTGTTCTGACTCTCGTGCACCGGTATCTGAGAATCATTTTGGATTGTTGTGACCTTTTTCATGCTAAATATTAGCAGCCAAGTATTTTTCTCATGTTTTACTGTTCATTTCTGAAGAATCATCAGGTTGAGGTATTTGGTTTTTTTTTTTTTTGTTTAGAAAACCATTGCTCAAGTCTTAGTTCATCTTCACAGAAATGATTATGTTGCTGCAGAAAGATGTGTGAGGGAAAGCTATAGGTAAGTCTCCTTCATGTCCTATAATTTTAAATTGATTGTTTCATTAATGTGCGTCTGTTCTTATGAAAGAGTATAAACACTGCCTAGAAATTTTAAGCCTATTCTTCTGTTGACTTACGTACAATAATAGTATTCCCTGGTTGGTGGCTGTCAGAGGATTTTTTTTCACTTTTAACAGATTTAGCTGTAATTACTGTGGTGATTCTTCATAACAAACCTGAAATAAAAAGTTAGTCATCGAGAAGTATTTACATGTGACAGGTGAAATGAGGTGGAAGTAAGAAGCTCTTCCCATTTCTTTTTCTTTGCTAAAAGCTGAGCAGAATACTATTATAGCTGAGATTCTTGCCTCACTCATATCCGTTGGATAGTGTCTTTTTTCAGATGGAACACAGATGGATCAGCTATTGTAAACAAATGTTTGAGACTTAAAATGAGTGTTTCTGGATGTTGATACCTGGATTTCTTTATAATCATTTTGCCATGTCATGTGTGAAGGCCCTTTAAAAATTCAAACTTGTCATTATGATATTTTATTACAGTTTGAGGATGAAAATATGGAATGAAGTCTCAGAATGCACAGTAGCAGCATCCCCTATAATACAATAAACTATCTAGTATGGTAATCAGATTGAGGGAAAGATTGATCTAAATGTTTTTGTTAAATAAAAGTTTTCAGCATGTGAGTCACTACATTTCTGGTTATGTTGATTTAGGAGATCTTGCCCTTGTCGTACATTGGAAGAAGAAAAGCATAATTTCTAGTTTTTGTGACTTTTTAAGTAGTTCCTTGAACTGAAAGATAATTTAGGAAACAGAAAGTAGTCCAGCTGAATACATTGAAATGAAGAAGGCATTCTTTGTGCATCCAGGAGAAAATTCTGGTGTTGAAATCTGTATTAGTGTTCAGCCCTGGTTCCAGAGGCTTTCCCAACGGCTCTCCTTTTCACCTTCCATTAGGATTTCAGTAACAAAATACTGAAACAACATATTTTTACTTAAACCATGTTTTTAGTGAAATGACTTGAACATATGTGTAAGTTAAATTGTACTTTATTTTTAGAAAGATTTTTTCAAGATCAGTCTTTAAACATCTTTCTTGTATTTTCCAAGTCTTCAGTTTGTATTTTATATGTAGAAACTCATTATGGAATTTTTCTGTATGTGAAGTGGAGGAAGAGTTTATTGGCTAGTCAGGAAAAATTGAAGAATTGTAATATTTTCTTTGTCTTGACTGTGATTGTGGTCTTACTCTCAGCATGCAAACTAATATTGCTGAAAGTTTTAACTTTATGGAATATGATCTATATACCTGGAGCAATCAAAGAGTTTATAGGCAATTTTGTGGAATAAGCAGTCCATTAAATTGTTAAATGCTGCTTGCACTTCTGGTATTAAGATGGAATAGCTGAGTGTCAAGTGGATTGCATAAATGCCCTAAATAAACTCTTAATTTCCTTCAGTATACCAGGTTTTAATGGAAGTGAAGACTGTGCAGCACTAGAGCAGCTTTTAGAAGGGTATGACCAGCAAGATCAAGATCAAGTCTCTGAAGTCTGTAATTTGCCACTCTTCAAATACATGGACAATGATGTAAGTAGGCAGTTCCTATGGATTTTCTTTATAAAACTTTTGCTTGTTCACGTTGAGATTTATTTTTTTTCTAGTTGAGTAAAAGTACAAAGAGCAGGGTGACTGTTGTGATTTCCTCTGTTGTCCTACCCTGTGTCTGTAAACTTTGTTTTCTTTTGCTTTGCTGCTTGCCAATGTAAATTCCCTCCTTGTTGTTCCTTTTAGATGGTGGGAAGTCTTAGGTGAAAGAGCAGTTTGTTATGGTTTTGCTGAGTTTGATGAGTTGACCAAAATTCAGTTCTCTTCTGCGTGGTTTCTTAGGGGCCAGAACAGTGTGCTACTTCTGCTTTATCTCAGAAAAATCATATAGCTGATAACGTGTGTGTAAATATTCTGAAGAATGATACCTATAGATTGGCACTGTTGAATTATTTTTTTTAGTGTTTATTGCATTTATTTGTTAACTTATTTTAATTATTTAATTGAATACCTTAAGGTATTAATTAATGATAGGTTTTTCTTTTTAGGTAAGTAGTTGTGTCTTGTCCCCTCTGTTTGTGTTTTTTTTTAAATTGTACTTGTAAATTGTAGTACGTATAAGGGTAGGAAGGGTGTGAAGTGAAGGAGACATCAATCCATAACTAACTTTCTAACAGTATTGACTAATTTTACTTCGTTACTATGTTGAATAGTAAAAATTAAGGTAGGAGTCTTACTGAAAAACACTTGTAAGACTTCTTACATGAACTGCTTTTTTTATTTAAAGCTTGAACCACAGAAGCTGTAGGATGTGGCCAAATTGTTCTGTAATAAGCAGTATCAAAACAGAATCACATCTCCTTCTCAAAGTGTTTGAGAAAAAATGAATCAATGTTAGGCTTCGTTCTAAGCTGGAAAAATATACTCTGAAAGCAGCATCAATCTGTTTTCTGTAATGAATGTTACCTGCAGATTTTACTTCTGTGGTAGTACAGCAATTAAACTTGCCTTGTCATTATCAGTATGCCAAGCTTGGTCTTACCTTGGTGGTCCCAGGAGGTGGAATCAAGAAGAAATCACCAAATGCTGCACAAGACAAAGCAAGAGGACCAGCTGCAGCGGGCTCTCATGCTGATGAGGAAGAGGATGAATATTCTGGTGGACTATGCTAGCTACAGACATAGTTTGTCTTAAACATCTGACTTATTTGTGATGTTAAGCATATCCAAAGGTACCAGATTTACCAGAGCTTCATTGCAGCTGTGATATGGGAATGCTAGTATTAACTTGGCAGCTTTTGGGTACAATACAGGAGAAAAAGCATGATTGTACCTGTCATCTTTGGACTTTATTTCCTACCTGGAAAGAGCTTCCTCAGGGCCCTGCCTTCAGTAGATGGGGAAAAAAATGAGAGATTTTTTTTTTTAATAAAAGCACAGTTTAAAAGAAACCAAAACCCCAGAAGCACAAGAATAGAGAGAGTGGTACAAAATTTTAAATGTTGGATTTCAACAGCTGATGCTTTTTGGTCCCAGTAATATGTTTGTGATTGTTTTCTGACTTAAATGTATGGTCATCCATGTGGCTGTTTGTCTCCTGTTTAATACCGTTTAAGGCAGATTGTGCCAGGCAGAATTTTTCACTAATATAAGCACTAGGGGGAGCATTGTGTTTATTTTCAACATGTTTTCACTCCACTGGTGAATATTATTTTAATACCTTATTCTTTGCAAGCACAAAAAATGTTGTGGAAAAATACTAAGACAAATAGTTTGAATCTATCTCGCAAGCTTTAAAGTCCACAGACATCTTTCATCTTAAGAACTTCATTGATCTGAAGTCTTTCAAAATTATGGTGTGTATAGTGTTTGTAGTGTACACATTGGAATGGGATGAGTGGACAACCTTTCTTAATGGTCTTTCTGAAGCATGTCATAACCAAAAATGAAACTGAAAGTAGCAGATAACGTGCATGGAATATATCACTCTGAAGACAATGTTTAACAAAATCTTAGGTGGAATGTTTCAATGATACGTGTGAGTTTGTGTGTTCTAGGTTTTTCTTTGCTGATCAATACACTAGTCTATGAAGACATGCATTCTTTCATATTTTCAAAGCATAGAACAGCTATCTCTTCCAAATAGCATTTTTTTAAACTAGCTCAGAATCCAAAGTAACCAAATTTTAATGAATCTTCTCTATTTTTATTTGATTTTAAGTCATCATGTGTTTTGCAGGCTTCTGTAGAGTCTTAAATTGGTTTGAACATTTTATGCTTAAAAGTTCACAACACTGGAAACTGTACCTGTGGTCTCTTTTCTTCAGAAGAACCTAATTAAGATCTGTGCTGGCATGAAATCCCTTGGAATCCAGCAGGGAGATTTGTGTGTGATGCATGATGCTCAAAGATCAATAAAGAGTAAACCAAAAGCACAGTGTTAAGTTTTGGTACAGTTTCTGGCACATTAAAGAACTGGATGTCTTCAAAAATTACCTCTGACATACTGATGTCAAACATATGCTTGATAATTGTAATGCAGGTAGGCTTTTAGAGGGCTAATATTCACTTTCCGTGGGGTGGATAGCACTCAGTAGCATTGTGGTGGGTGCACGAAGTATGGCATGATTGCAGGCAGGGCTGCTGGAAAGCCATGTTATTCAATTTAATGAGAGTTCAAAAACCAGTTTTGTCTTTGTATTATGTAATAATAACCTTGTATTTTAAAGCTATTTGAGACTATACCTCCAGTTCTTTACTATCTGACAATTTCCCATTATTATTAATGATGTATGTACAAGTTTTTGCTTTTCCATAAAATAGCTTAAATTAAATTTTAGGAAGTGAGTTGCTTTTTCATGGAAGTGATTACAAGTATACAAGAAAGATGATTCTGAAGATTTTGCTGTAACTATTCTTTTTTCACCCCAGGAGCAACTCGCTCCAGTTTACTTAACTTCTGAATTTGTTCATGAAAGGTGAGCATGCACTTTTTATGAGGAGTCTCAAGTTACAAAAAAAACAAATAAACAAACCTGTGTGTTTAGGGGCACCATGAACACTAATTTTCTTGAAGCATTTCCTGTTGCCTCCAATTCTGAACTCAGTTTTATTGAATGGTCTCAAGTAGTCTACTTTTGTGCATGTGAACAGTTCCATATATCTGAGATGATGACAGGCATAAGAAGAAATATTGTGAGCCTTGTGTGCTTCTGTGAAGGAACTTGCAGGCTTTGTTTAAACTGTGCTTGTAACACTAACAGGTCCTTAAAATAAAAAATTAAAATTATGCATTAGATTCTTAAAGCATACTTTTTATATCGCCAAATAAAAACTGAAATAGGTGTGCAAGACTGCTTTCCCCACTCCCCTAGCTTTTTCTCTTTTCATTGTGCCAAGTGTGGAAAATCTGGGACAAAAATAACTTGTACTAAACCTGTTAAGCTGCCATTGAGTCGAAAGGGGCTTCTCTGAATTTTAAGAGTAGAATCTTAATCTTTGATTGCAATGTTGCTGCAAAGACCAAATCTGCAGAAACGGAATTGTGTGAAAATAAGATGATCTATTTTATATAACTTATTC
This sequence comes from Tapera naevia, assembly GCA_033556795.1. Lineage (NCBI taxonomy): Eukaryota > Metazoa > Chordata > Aves > Cuculiformes > Neomorphidae > Tapera > Tapera naevia. The sequence continues at coordinate 9,133,279 of JAUMJJ010000022.1, read as the reverse complement.
TCCTATTTTAGGCAATGAAAGTGTGATAGGAATGTTAACTGCCTTTCAGTAAATGTTTAACTATAGCATAAGCTGTCTATATACTATGTGTTAGTGTTTGTTTCTATCTTCCATAGCAGTTTGCACATATGTAAATATTTAAGTGATTTAAAGTGGAAAAGATACCATTTACAGCAAGAAAGTTTCCAGAACCAATGTTGACTGTAAGAAAAATAAAATCAAATTGTGCATGAAGGCTCAGCATTGGACAGTGCAATGTATATGTACATCCAGAAGATTTCTAAATTCTCTGTAACTTAAGGCTCAGTATGCCCAAGTGAAGTGTAAAACCTGTGCTGCTTTGTTCTTTTTCTGAATCTGTGGTGTGTTAGAGTACAAAATGTGTTTGTAACAGCTCTACAGATGCTGCCTCTTGTGAAGAGGCTATGTGTTTCACCAACACGAAAAATAAAACTTGAAACTAACGCCTTTGTACTGTTGTTGATCAGATCCTGCTGAGCAACTCTATTTGAAAATGAGTATTGCTTTTTAATCTCAAGCAGGTTTTTTTTCTGTGACTGTCTGCAGAACTTGTCGTCAAATATTGCAAGTGTATTATGTGATCAGGGACTAAGTCTTGGGAACTTGCTGGCTCAAGTTTGCATCTTGAAAATGTCAGTAATATCCAGTCTTTGTGTCTTATTCACAAGACATTTGCTCACAGCCTGTTTAATTTATGCTTTGTTTTTTGTTTTTCTAACTGAATTTTTGTTACCTTTCTGCTGACTTTGATTATTTAAGATGGGCACACATCTTAAGACAATTCTATTCACTCAGAATAAAAGGCAAGTAGATGTTTTGCATCTCCTGATTTTTAAGTCTTGGTGGTTCATTGTTACCACTTCAGTTCTCAAAGGCTTGTATTCAGAGAACTGAATTGTTATATTGGGTGATTGTCAGACCTGAATTTGTCATCTTTAACAACACAAACTAGACAGAAATAATTGACTCTCGAGTCCTCCATCTTCCTTAATCTTGACTAATTATACAAGGCATAGTTATGGTGGCTTAAAAAAGAGACTGTTTCTAATGATGAGGGAGGACATGCAGATTCTTAGGTCTGTGTAGAGACAAAGCACTTGTTTCTGCATTTGGGCTTGTTAAATGTATAGCAAACTCTTGAAGTCTTCTAGAAGAATACATCAATAAGCTTCAAGTTTTACCTGAATATGCTGAAATCCAAAAATGACTGAGGGCATGAATGGGAGCAGCAGAGACGTGAGAAAGGTTCTTACATCAAACTATGCTTTCAGTATCAATACTGTCTGTGACAGATATATAGTGTGTGCCTCTGGCCTTTGATGGAGGCTGAAAGAGGTGCCTAGACTGAAACAACTGAGGTTCTGTTGAATGTGGAGGATGCCGTAGCCATTAGAACTTCAACATTAATCACTAGCAAGGGTAACTCAAGAGACAGTGTTTGCTGTCCATCAAGCACATGTAAAAGTGACTTAACCGCGGTGTAGGTCATGGGGTTTTGCTGATTTGAAACAAAGACTTGAGTGGGGTAAAAGGGAGGGTTAATTTGGATTTGGAATGATCCATTTTTTCCCTGTGTCATTTTTCTTATATGCTAAAGTGTTGCTAGTTTATGTTCAAGCAGCTTTATAGATTAAAATAGTTCTTTTCTCCCAAAGTTTAATTTGTAATTCTACAGGGCTGTGGTGGGGAGATTATCTTTTAAAGCAGTGTTATTTATTTTTGAATGAAAACTGATGCTGTTAAAACCTACATTAAGTAGGTTTCTGTATGTGCCAAACTTGTACAGAAATAGTGAAAAATACAGGGGCTTCCAACATTCTATAAGTGTGAATTATGAGACTACTATGTTTGTTAGAGTTAGTTAATTATATTTATCACTTGGGTCAGATTTTCAAAGCAGTTTTCATCTGTGAGAATGCAAGCTTTCGTTATTCAGTTGGATTCAATGGGAAGTTTGAAAAAGGTTTCAAAATTTCAAAAGCCATTGTTCTTTATACAATTTAAGTATGTGAACTCTTCAGGGACTTGATCATTCCAGAAAAAAATATCTTTACTCTCTTGAAAGTCAAACTTGCTATAATACTTGAAGGCTAAGGAACTTCTGGTACTAAGGTTCTTCAGTTTGACAGGAATTGTCACTTGACTGCTTCAATTAAGCAGCTGTAGAAAATGGTGAAAACTGAGCATCTCTGGGAAAAGAAACTCTTTGTCATCTAGGTTTATAATTAGTAGTCAACTTTTTTTTTTTATTTGGGAAATAGAAAAAGAAACTACCCCAAACATAACAGTAGTTGTAGTAAAATTGGAGCAAGTGAATATAACTTTGCTGAGCAGGTCACCATTTGGGATCTAGTTGTTTTGAGTATGAGTAGGGATATTAATCCCTACACTAATGGTCTGTAGAGGCTAGCACCCTCAGGAATTGAGCTCATCTCTTCCTGTACCTTAATACCTGTTGGAGATGATGTGCTCGAGTGCTGTATCTGACCACCTTCCAAAAGGCTTCTGAGTCTGTGTTTCAGAGCCACTGTTGTTGCCCTGGAGCCGTGATTACTCTTGCCTGCGTTGGTGCAGCAGTGTAGCTTCCAGCCTGGAATGGGAACAAGAAGCAGCTGCGAGGCTGCACGTACGTTTAAAGAACATATGGCTGTTACTGGCTCATCTTAAGTCTAATGGGAATAGCGGTAGTGAGCATGGCTAGGCTTTTGGGTGCACGCTCCTAGGAAGCTAACTGGTGTACGACCAGTTTAAATGACTCAACAGTAACATTTAGAGTGACAGAAGTAGGCACTAACACGTGTGAAGTGAAAATGGGTTGTCATTAGTTGACTTGCTTGTATTAGATACGTGTTTAATGTGCTTGTATTTTGCTTTGTTTCTAAACGCGGCACAACCCCGAGTGGATTTGTTTTCCCAAGAGCGTTGTTGCTTTGTTAGCACTAGATGGTGCAGCAGAGCAAGAAAAGGGATTTCCTCCGCCTTTGCTCCCCGTCTGACCGCTTTTACGCTCAGCCAGAGTATTGATTTGGTTAGAATCATCCACGTGGGGACTTACCTGCTCTTGCTCCTGCTTCTCCTGTCTTGAAACACCTGCCTGAAGTTGGTGGAGAAAGCAGCCTTGTGAGACCAACCGGTCACTATGCCCTCCTGCGCTGGCTGCCCTGCCAGGCGGCTGTGTCTGCTGCTGCAGCTGGCGGGGTTGGCGTTGTGTACACGGTGTTGCTTGCAGTCTTGCTCTGGTGTTACCTGCTCGTACACTTGGCCTCATCGTCATGCTGAGTCCAAGCTGACACGCTTCCCAACCTGGTGGCTGCTGTGAATTGTAAGTCCTGGCTGGAGAGCTTCCCCGAGCGGGGCTGGCGCCAGCAGCCTGGCAGAACTGGCTGCCAGTGAAAGCTCCCGCTCCCTGTCTTGTTGGAGAGTTGGTGGCAAGAGGCTGCCTGCTGCCGGAGGTGCTCCCGCCAGCTGTGCTGCTAATGGACTCTCAGGCAGTCTGTTGTGCTGCAGGCAGGAGGCAAGAGTGTGGCTCTAGTAGTAAGGAAGAAGACTTAACCCATGCTGGAATATCTATTCCATTCTTGGAATAAATACAGGTCCAATCTTCCCTCTGCCTTGTGATGATACCTGTCTCCTTCTCACCTGTCCCTCTAAGTTAAGACCTTTTTTTTTTTTTGCCAGAGTGAGTGCTCCATCTCCTTCAGGAGGTTCAAATCCCAGCTGTGATAGATATAAACGATTTGCCTTTTTCTTCCCTTCTCTGAACATGGACCTGGGAAATAAGGTGATTAAAAGCCAGGTTATACAGGGTGGGTGAGTAAAAGAGTACATAAAACAGTAGCCAGTGTGCAGTATAACTTGTTAATAGAGATTTTCAACTCTAGAGCTGGCTGATTCTGCTACAATTGCAATTCTCCTTGCAGCCACAAAATTTTGTGAAATGCCTCATGGACAAAACGCAGTGTTAAGGACAGAAATCAGCAAGTTGTGCGTGGGGAAAAAGTTAACTGAAAATGGAAGGATTGAAGAAGTCGTTCATCATACAATGGTATGTTGGCTGATGGAAGAGAGGACTCCTGCAGGAATTTGCTGAAAGTACTATGCTTCAAAAATAATAATAATAAAAAAGACACTTTCTGATTCATCCACAGAGGCAGGGAGGGAGCAATGAGGACTGGCATGACTGCTCTCTTCATGCTGGAGAGAGGTTCCACTGCTGTGTGCGATGTGAGGCAGTATGAACACAGACACGTTCTGGAATTTGCATCTTCCTGACTTTGTGTGTGTGCGCAGCTGACAGCTTTCTACCCAGTGCTTTCTGTGCTACACTGCTCAACAACTGGTCCAGAGTAATTGTGTTAGTAATAATATAGCAGAGAATTCATGAAGTGTAAAGACTTGTGGTACCCCATGTGTCTTATTGGTGCCAAGTGTTTTATTTAACTGACCACCATCCAGTAATTTTCTGGCTCCTGTCTTGTGTAAATGTATGATTTTCCAAGCTGAATATCTGGAGAAAGAATGAGGATCCTTTCAGCTGCACCAGAGACTGGAGTACAGGTTGGTGTGTAAGGAGTGAGCAGTTAAAGCTGCATGGACTTGGAGGATAAGGTAGCAGTGTAGCGATGCCAACTGTGCAAAATATTTTAAATATTTGGTAATATAGATGCAGAAACACTGGTATATTTAAAAATTCTCCTTTAAGTAAAATATTAGTCTGGTGCTTCAGTGGTCTTAATGTTTGTCCTCGTAAACTTACTAGGTTCTACCTCTCATGAGAATTCTGGAGAACGGATTTTCTTTGAAACACCAGCAGAGAATTATTTCTCCCTCCTTTGAAAAACTTCAGACTATTCCTGATGCAAGACATGAGCCTGGTGACAAGCCCTGCTCCTGAGGAACATTGGAGATTAAAAGAATGTACGCTTGTCTTGGGTTTATTCAAATAGAGGGAGATATATTTATATAGAAGGCTTTTGTGTTGGGATTCATTTCCTCTTAGGTCTCAGTATTCTCTAATACATGGATTAGAGGTTTTTTCCTCTGTTGCTCATGCATGTCAGTATGTGAAATTCAGATAGATATTTTCCTGTATGTACCGTTCTGTGGCAATTAGGGAGCAAAATATTTCTTTTGGTTGAGATGGGAGTAGAAGGGAAATCAAGAGACAGCATGTGCATGCCTACACATGGTAGTCACTTCATCTTTGGGTGTGTTAATGCATAACTACTTGTGATCTCTTGATGGATAGGCTGTCAAATGACTTCACATACATATGATTTTGCTGTGGTTTTTGTCTGGAGATGCTGTGATGATGTTGAAACAGGTGTGAATGCCTCGTGCTTGGTTTAGTGCAACCAAACAAAATCTAGTATTAATGACACACAGCCAAAGTAGTAAATGCAAGTAGCAACCTGAATGCATATACATGCTTTATACTTATCTCCACTTGCATTTGTGACGTAATTTTGTTTTAGAAGGTAATGGATATCTAAAAGAGGAAACAGATATGTCAGAAGCAGTGTTTCTTCATAAGACTGAAGTGCAGTAATGGGATAACTTGAAGTTTTCTGCATATTGGGGTATACATTAATTGCTTCACCACTTTCAAAGATATTTCTGTTTCAAAGATAAACTTCTATGTATCCATTTTGCGTGATACAGATGCAGAGAAACACTCCACATCTGTGATCACTCCACTGGGTTTTGAAATAGTTTCTTAAAAATGTAGGGAGAGCTTCAGAGTAATTTTTCTTTTCAAAGTATTTCAGCAATAGTAAAAAAAAAAATTAAAGAAAAGCCTGTTTCTGTTGAGTTTTCCTTATAGCTGGTTGCATTGTGGGTAATTCTGCTGACTGCTATATATAGTCTTATATTACTATAACAAAAAATATTGGCCACTTGTAAATATAGATACTGCAGTTACTAGGACTCTGATCTACATGGATGGGAAATCTAACAGATTCAATGAGTGAAGCATAGAAAAAGACAAGGAGTCAGTGTGCCATATGGAAAGGAGTGAAAGTAGAGAGCAGAAAACGAGGAGGGTTCCAGCCCATTCCTAAGAGTACTTGTGCCCGCCCTCCTGTGTTTTCCTGTTCGTAAGCATGAAGGGTGAAGGAACAACTGGAGACATCATGTGTTGTTTGACGATTAACAGAGAACCTTAACATGGTGGCTTACTTAAACCACATGGTGGCTCATGTAAATCTCAGAAGTTGCTATTTTTGTTAGAGATTTAAAGATGTTTTGAGCATCATTGGCAATTTTGCTGCAACAGAGTAGGTGGAAGTAATTTTTATGGTGTCCATTCAGTTAATGCCAAATTTATGCTGCTCTGATCTAATGCATTTCTTTAGTAAAACTTCCAGATGTATAAAAAAATAATAGAAAACTCATAAAGAGTATAATGAAGGAAATCCCAGTTGCTGTCTTATTTACTGTATAGTGGCTTCCATTTTTATTCAGTTTACCCTGAAGGGAAACCAAACCTTTACTGTGGTTGAGATATTCCAGCAAGTTTTCAACATTTTGACCATTTTTTTTTTTGTTTGTTTCTCGACATCTTATTAAAATCATTGCTTTTTAATTGACGGAGTGTTGAGCTTGGTTTGTGGTCACTGGAGAAGAATGAGTAATAAAATTAATGTACTCTCCTAGACTGAAGCTGATGGAAAGCTCCTGGTCTCTGTCAACAATCCAGGGTGTGCTGTGTTCTGGTGGCAGAATGGCTTGCATTTTGTCACTGTTTTGGGGTTTTACCTTTGACCAAATAAAAATAATGGGTGAATATGACACATAATAATTAGATTTAGGCCATGTCTGAGTAGGGAGTTGTGGTACTTTAAATGAAGGCTTGAATTTTAAAAGTATACAAACTCTTCTGCAGTAATTTTCCATCTGAAGCAGACTTTTAAGGGCTGTCATACATCACCCGACTCTGAGTGAGGAATTCACACTCTGTTGAGTTAAATGTGGTGTGGTTCACTAATACAGCACATACCATATGATACAGAAGTATAGCGTTTCGAGACAGTTAGGTTGAATGTGAGTTAATTGCTTCAAATACGAATACTATGTTTCTTGTCAGCCTTCTAAGTTATTCCAGTGTAGTTATTTGTGTCTTTGGAGCTCTTCCCAATTTTTCTAGACATCATCTCTAATTAGCGTTTAAAGATGTTGATATTCTTGATGTCAGAATGAATGGTTGGCTATCTCTGGCAGTGATCTACTCTTCAGATGAAGATTTAAGTTACTCCTAGACAGATGTGTTATATTTTTGTTCACCCCATCAATCTCTAAATTACATTTGTCCCTATGGCTCATTTTGTTTTAGTGATGCCCTGTTACAGATCAACTGTGTGAGCCAGACTGTGATATTTGATGGCCCTCAAACTGTTCCAGGACTTTTTGGATGAAAGACTGGCAGCCTGTGGGTCTTTGGCAGCTTCTTATAGGCAGGCTGTCATCATGTTGTTTGGAGCAGAAGTATAGGACGATTCTTGTCTGTTGATTGAGCTCTTTATAATAAAAGTCTTGATGGTAGGAAGGAGGGTCTGCATGAAAAGTCTGGGAGATGTGCACCCCAACTGCACTGAAATTAAAAGAATCAAAGCATGAAACTTGTATAACCAGCAGGAGAGGATGAAACACTGCAATAATCTCTGCACAGACCTGTCCACACCTGTGAATGCACGTACCTTTAAAAAAAAAATCACTTTCAGGAAACTGCAAGAAATAAATAACTAAAATAAGGAAACAACATTTTTAATTTTTTTTAATGGTACCTTTTATTTTTATTTTTTTTTAATTTTATAGTTATGGATGTATATGTAGCCAAATCAATGTTGTAATCACAGAGCTGGGAGCAAATCCTGAAGTCTGATTCTAAATCTGGGTCAGCAATTGAATGTCCCTGGAGTTCAGCATGGGAGATAAGTTGGAATCCAGTGTTCTCCAAATTCACATCAAGCTGAAACAGTAAACTCTCTCTCTCTCCCCTTAATGGCCTACAGACATAATGCAGCAGATCCTCAGCTGTGTGCAAGGTGTGCTGCCTTAAAGCAGCAAACTGTACCCAGCAGCCAAAATTCCCTCAGCAAAAGAGTGCAAGCTTTTGGCTTCTCAGGCCTTTCTCCTAGACAGGCCTCCATGGCAAGCAAGGGCTTGACTGAGACTCCTGTATGTATTTGCCAGTCGGACCCCCTCTCTTGGGGGAAAGATATCCACTTTCTTCTTTTGTCAGGGTATTAAGTGCTTGACTATGCTTGCCAAAGCACTAAGTGGAAAAGAGACAAGTGGACAGGGAGGTTGCACGGCCAAGGAGGAGTTGGAGGTTGAAACAACATCTACCATTTGTCAAGGCCATTTAATTCCAGGCAAATTGTCTTTGAACTTCTTAAACTACGCTTGGGGCTGTTTGAGTTATTACTGAAATGCAACTGTTCCCAGAGCTGAAGGTATCAACAACATAGTAGTATGCAGAAACCCCGCAGTGCAATAACATGAAAAATAGTGTTCTCCAAATAATACTGCAGGATGGATTTAAAATAGGAATTTGATGCTATTCTTGATATTTTGATGCTGATTATTTTGCAATCATCACTTCTGTTTCTGTTCATTGCCTTGGTTCAAAAGTTTGTCAGCTATTCACTTTCATCAAGAGCACGTGTAGTCACAGCCCTGTTACTGCCAGTCATCTTTTTGGCTTATGTCCTTGTGTTTGCTACATAGAAATTACGATGTTTCACTCTGTTGCTTTAAGAGACTGGTAATTAGGCAGTTTCTAAGCAGTTGTGCCAGGTAGGAATAAGTCTACCAGACAGTAACGTTGCTGTAGCTCTCCAGTTATAGTGAGTGGGTGACATCAGGTCAACAGCCTTTGTCTTCTGCATTTAGTGAAACCAGGGCTAAAGATATAAACCTACCTGAAGTGTTAACATTCAGAAATATGAAAAAAAAACCCTCTGAAAATTGTGCATGGGAAACTTTATCACAATCTGACTTACTGTTAGTCCTTAGGTAATTGGTGGGATTAAAATAGTCCTAAAACCTGGTCTGACATTTTTTCTTTCCTTGTCTCCTTGCCCTGTCCCACCCCCTGGAAAAAAAAATAAATAAAAAAAGAAGCTGTAGTTCTTTAATCTATGAGACAGTCTCATAAATAACCTTGGTGGAGCTAGTTGTCCAGCTGCCTGTGACCTGCTGGGTATTTGTTGGAAAAAAAATACTGAGAGTTTCATGAATCTTAATGTGAATGATTCTCCATCTGAAGATTTGGACTGGACCGATTATTCCCCAGTTTAAACTATTTCCCTCTTCTATTCCAAGAGTAGTAACATTAACCTATTCTTGGGGAACCTGTCACCCAAAATGCAGATAGCAAAGAGTTGGAGGGAAGACCTGGCAATTGACCCGTAATTTCAAAATATTATTGGTCTCTGATTATCACATTAAATGGAAGCCAGGATCATTTCATGTGTGACTTAGTAACCAAGAACAGAGCTAATTTTAACAGAGGACATTTGAGAAATTGTTCCACCAATGCTAGTGTTGATGTTTGTATCCTGAGCAGGTTATAACCGGAGCTGTTCAGTAAACGGGAGTTGGTACTCTGAAAACTAGCTTGTTGTTGTACTACTCAAAAGGAGAACGTGCTCCGCAAACACATTTTGAGATATTTTTTGTCCTTTGTGATGAGTTTTGATATTCATATAGGCCTCACACCATCAGGACCAAACTGGATAGGCGAAGTGTCACTGGGAATGGTAAGTAGTCTTGTGCCTTCAGAGAGGGGGATGTTGCCTGAGGACAGGGGAAGGCAACTGTAATGTCAGTTCTACACTCTTAAGATCAAGATAGAAGATATCCACTGTATTGCAATGTTCCATTCTTGAGATGGTGAAGACAGGGCTGTACAGCTGTTATCTACTTGTGTCTACAACAAGTCTGCTGATCCTCAGGGTTTCTTAAACCCAGCTTAGGGATGGTGCCTTGTGTGCTTGGGATATGAATAGACACTCAGACTCTTAGGACTCTGTGGGAATTGCCATGTGCATGAGAGTGTGAGTTATGAAACTAATGATGTTCATGCAGCTTCTTTGATTTTGTGTTTGAGAGTCTCTGACTTATGTAAGCCATCTGAATTGCATCTTTTCAGTATGTCCATTTTGCTGTTAAGAAGAGTTAGAAAAATACAGACACATAATTGCCATAAGGCCAGAATTATCTGTGAACCTGCGGCCCAAAGCTGTACAGGACAGGAGACCCAATCTATACCTCGTAAGCCACATAACATGAAGGATGCTTATCAACAATAATCATGCTTCTGCCTTTACTTTTTATCCTTATTCATTCACGAGAGATGTGCATTTATAATGTTCTAAATGTTTTAAACTGTATGTGATGGTTGAGAAGCAATCCAGCCAAAATGAGGACAACAGCTAGGGCCACTGAGTCTCCTGTAGACTTGCTCCCTTGAGGTAAGAGACCTATATTTCATTTTAATTCATCTACTCCCTCAGGTAAAGCTGCATTATGTAAATAGTGGCAAAAAGATGTCATCTTCCAAATGACCAACAGAAATGGGGAGATAATGCTCTAGTGGTTAATTTTAAAATATGACCTGTTAGGACTGAGTGGTCCTTTTCTTTTGCTCATGCAATTCATCTAACCTTTCTTCAGTCCCTGAAAGTCGATACAGCACTGAAACCAAGACAGAGTATTTTGAGAAACTATGCTCCTCATATGGGCAGCTGAAGAAGTCTAGCATCTGATAGTAATTGATTAGTAAATTCAATTTTAACATCCTAGAGCCTGTATGTAGTCCAGCCCTGCTCTCCTAATATAAATCATTCAGATTTGCAAATATGAAACACATGTTTTCTGTCTGACCTTTTCTTTTATAGAGCAGTGGAGATTGCAAACACAGATGCTCAGGTTTGTCTGCTTTCTTGGCCGCCGAGGCCATAAATGGCAGCTTGCTTTCAGAGCATACGTTTCGTTAGCGTTGCTTCGTGTATTGGAGAACGGATACAGCAACAGGCAATAAAGTTGGGCCACATGCTGTTCAAACAACTTTGATCCCTTTAGGATTTGTTTTGCCCAAAGTGGGACTCTGATCACAGACTTGGTCCCTCTCCATTCCCTTGCATAGGAGGGAGGAGGACACCAGCTGCCTCCATCACATGGCTTAACAGCAGAAGGCACTCAGTCACCTGCTGCCTCTACCTACAAAAAAGTGCAGATTTTGTGTGTTTCCTAGTTTGTCTGGCTTAAACCCAGCAGCCTTGGAGCACTCTGGCTCAACTGGTCCGTGATGTCTTTCCCCTGTATCTACAAGTTCCAACACTGACTTGGGCACTGCCAAGACTGCTCACCCTTTTCTCAGAGGTGTTTAATGAACCTGCAAAGTCAGTTTTCCGCTTGAGGACCGAAGCCCTTTTTATCCCAGCAGAGGAAGCTAGGGCTCCATGCGTACCATTTCTTCCCCCTTTCTCATCCGAAGGGCATGTCCCAGTCTGACACCTAATTTTTAGCGCTGCTATTCTGGAGCTGAAGCGGAGACTGTATGTTCAAAGCCTCAGATGTGCTCTGACTGCGGTCAGTGGGAATTTTCCTATGTATGTGCTAAGCATTATTCAGTTTAAGCAAAACTTGGCCTCTTCGTTTTAAGTTTATTTTCTATTATAAATCAAATCCTTTCTCTAATTTTTGCCTGAAATCTCTCCTCCTGGAGAGGAATTTGCTGTAGCTATAAATGTTGCCATGAAATATTCCAGCCATGACAGCTTGAAAAGAGTTTTCTTCCTTTCTAGAAGTCATGTTTCATGTATTTAAACCAAGAGAGTAGCATTGTTGGTTATTGGGAGAACAAATGAATTTGGTCCCGAGGCCAACAGCTTTGTAGACCAGTGAGTTATCAAAGTATTTAATGTTCTCTCTAGGTCCTTGAGGAAGGCACATGTTTTAACACCTATATATCGCTGCTCTCCAAGGCTTAATAGGACAGCTTGGAAAATATAGGTCCTGAGCTTCGACTTGCCTACACTAAAATAAAAAAAGCCCTGACTGCACAGGAAGCTGCAGAATGCTTTCCTCTAGGTGTTTTACAGCACTAGGAAGGGACACTTTGGGACTGGCCCTCAAGGAAAGGACAGCAGACCTCCCAGTACTCAGTCATACTGTCCCATCAGCATGTTGGGGATCTGTAACACCTTGTGCTGGAGTCCAGGAGAGAAAATAGAGGCAGTAGGGATGAAGGGAGCAAGAATCAGAGAACTGAAAGTGTGCCGAGGCTTTCAACCTTTTGCTTTAAGGAGACAAAATTCTTTAATAAATACCAAGGACTCATATCGCCTCCTGTCCACACCTATGGACAGAATGGAGCAGTAGGGGTGCATCAGTGGGATGAATCAAGCTTCTAGGATGCTGTGTGATTTGGGTGGTTTACAGTGACCTATCTCTAGATTGGTCCTCTGGATCTTCTGTACTTCTCCATGCCCAACCCTGTCACCCCTCTTCCCTAGAGGGAAAAGGGATGAAGGCAAAATAATTCTGGTTCCATGGACTGAATTGCCTGTAAGTAGTTTTGGCACGTTAAATATTTACCTGCAGTGTACCCTCTATATTAGCTTCATACAAAAGGGATTCAGTTCAAGTACCACAAAACCAACCTGTAACACAAATCAGAATTTGGTTAAGAATGAGATACTCAGGAAGCTGACCTCAGTCCTGCACTTCAGATCCAAACAGCAATGCTAGTAGGTGCACCAGTAACAGGAAAAATAGACATTTAAATTTACTGCAAAGAGAGCCCTGTGATATCCTCATGCTCAGCAACACTTAAGATTTTATTCAAAAAAGTATTTCATGGCCATATAATATCTGGAGAATTGCCTTGAGGTGAGAGGGGATCCTGTAAAGCACTTTGATTTAGTTGCATGGAAGAGTTTACTCATGTGACTAGTAGTACAGTGTGCAGTTAAGCATTGATTTGGTTGTTCACAGATCATCTTAAATCTCAAATGTATTACTGATCTTCATATCTTACTGATTACTTGAGGCATGTGAAACTGCCTTTGCACAGACTGCTGTCAGCAGGTTTATAGTTTTTCATTGCCTTTTTCCTTGTCCAGGATGTTCAGCATCTTTTTTGTGTGTAGCTATGGCTTTCTTCTTATTATTTTTAAAGGCTAGACCTCTCATTTCTAAGCTAATGAAGTCCTTACCAAAGCCCTTTCTGAGGTTAAATGATACTTTCGAGTAGTAAACTATATGATGAGGATGGAAACTAAGTTTTCACCCACTGAAAGATTTTATTGTTAATTTTATAACATAACATCCCTACACTAGCCACTTAATAGTTGTATAGACTAATATCACTAACATGTTTTGTAGCAGAAGAAGTCTTTTCTATTCATTGTAGGAAAATCTTCAGACTACGCAGTCATTTCTGGGGCTATAGTGCATGTAGATACTAATTTTATTGAGGAAGTTAAATTGATGTACTCTGTTCTCCAGAGTAACAGACTTTCATTATTTGAAATGATGGGGTTTTTATCACATTTTTTAGGCTTTTAAACCTGCAGATGTTACTCACTAATGCCTATTACTGCAAAAATTAAAAGCTAAGGTTTCTGTATGAATTGACATTGGATGACAAATTCCTGCATTTCAGTATCGTTTTGATTTCTGTGTTGTAATTGTCTGGATGTGGTTTGTAGTTTTCCATTAATTTCAAGTAATAACGCCGCGGCTTTTTTTGTTTTTCTGTTTGCCTCTGAGGGAAGAAGTGTTAACAGCTGCTTTGGTTATGATGTGACTGAGAATACGGCAGTGCTCTCTAGTGAGGTTCCATTTGCAGTGATGTTTGCAACCAAGTGATCTTTTATCCTATATTGTGTATAGCTACTAGGCTCATCAAAAGAGACTTCAGTCCATCAACTCTGAGCTGTTCCCCAGCCTCTCGCTGTTGCACAGGCTGCCTTTGTCACCCTGCTTCAACGGACTTATTTTAACCTAAGCATCATATCCTTTTTATTCTGCAAGCTATCCCTTTCTTGCAGCTACAGTGCCTCCAGTTAAACTTGAGGCACAACCCGTTGTGCTTGCTTGGTCCAAGATTCCACTGAGCTTGTCTGTATCTAACCAGAATGTGAAGGTGTCATGGCTCTCTCCAGTGGAATCATAGCAGAGATCAACCAGCCCAGGGAAGTGACGTGTCACCTTGCACGGATCAGTAGCTGTTTATGTGCAACTAACTGCCAGGGAAGAAGGGGAATGAGCCTGTCTTTGGTATGATGGGAGATTTTTGAACATTGCCTTTGTGTATAGTCCTCGTTATTGCTTTGTGGCCACCAGAAGCTGTGGGGCTTGGTGGAGATGGCTATAGGCAGGCTTGTGGAGTTGACCCTGGAGACTGAATCTTTCATTTGAAGAATGAGTGATCTGTGTGTTTCTGTGATATTTACAGCTTTGGAAAAGGTGGCAAGCATGGGACTCTGTCAACTTTCAGTCTTTCAGGGCATCACCTGGATATTTCTTTGCTGGTCTGAGTAGAACCAACTGTTTGCGAAGTGTCTTGCGCTGCTGACATGAGTCACAGGAGCAGGAGACTGCTCTAAAATGCTTATGTCTGGGTTTCTTCTAAATACCAAATACCAACTAAACGCAGCCCATCCACTGTATTCTTAAATATTCCTTAAGCATTCTCCCTTGAGGAAACATCAGACACATTTTTAAATCACAAACGCCTTTAAATCCTGCTTTTGCTACCCCCACCATACTATAAACCTGCCTCTGTAATGAATCCATACACTATATATGTGCAATACATATGAACATATGTAATGTATACAAATACATACGTTGCATTAGCAGATACAACAATTCTTTAATGTAGTGGCATTCAAATATGCTGTGGGATGCCACAAAGTGCACATGAGTAAGTTATGAATGTGTTTTCCCAAGCTGTGCTACATGGCTGTGAATCTCTGTTCTTGCCTGATGGTTACATGAAATATCTAATAGGAGTTTCAGACTTTGCTACAAGTGAGACTCTATGGATGGGGTCTTAACTGCTAAAAGCTATCATATTATTGTCTTTCTTCTTAATAAGGACTGCTGTAAACAATTTCTCCCTCAGAAGTGAGACTTAAATGGGCAGTGCCAGCAGAGCCTCCCTCTCCCCCTCCTTCTCCGTTTTAAATTTGTCTGAGAGCACAGAGGTCCTGCAACAAATTTTGTGCTTTTCTTCTGTTAAGGACTTTGAGGCCAGCAAGATACTTCTGTCCACAGCTGAGCTGGGATCAGCCATCCTGCAGCAAATTCCACTAGTCACCTGAAATTTTTCCCTCGATGTTGTATAATTATTCGTATACTGAAATGTATATGTATTTTTCCCTTTTATTCCAACCCCTGACGAACTGGGGAGTTAAATTTTATTTAATGTCAGCCCAATTGTCTGAAACATCTTTGAGTGTGAACTAGGGAGTCCCTGGGAAAGGACTGGAATTCCTCCAAACTCATAAGACCTGCAGATTTTAGGGAGCTATTGCACGTGGTTTTTTAATGTGGATTTCTTTGCCAGATCAGCTCTGAAACAGATTAGAGACTGTTGTGATGAAAGCTGAAGAAGGCTGAATGCTAAAGAAAATATAACAACTGCTGGAATGTGCAGATGTGGGGTCAAAGCTGTACACGACTGAGGAGAGAGATTCAAAAACTAGAAGTTCATAGACTGACACTCACTGAAATTATATCATTTGCAGGACTGTACAATGTAAACTCTGCAGATGATCTTGTATATAGGACAACAAAAAACTAAGTCTTTTTATAACCTTGTCAAAGCTACCCGCAATTGTTGCCTTTCAGCTACTGATTTGTGCCATTTACTTCTCATTCTAGCTGATACCAGGCCTCCATCCATTCCTTGCTTTTTCCTTCTCTCTACTGTTCCCATTGATTTGTGTATTTCAGAGAAAGTTCTGACTGTCCCTTTCTATTTTCATCACAACAAGATGCCAGCCACTTCATGCAGGCATTGAGCTGTCCTGTTCCGTTGGCTTCAGCTAGGACTAGTTCTGCTATTTCACATACAGGTTAAGTCCTACTGATCTGATTTATCTTACTCAGAGCATGGCGGCTGCAGATAAACAAAGTATTTGCTAATGTTGAGCACAGAGAGACCCAGCTATACAAGCTTGTTGGCTCTGGAAGTAAGCCTGAAAGTTAAATAAGCCAGGGGAATGGGCAACTCCCTCTACTAGCCCAGAAAAAACGCTTGGCCAAAAGGGAGATCTGGGCTTCTCTTATCAGTTGCAGAATTTCTGTTAAGCTCCTCGAAATCGCAGGAGTATGTTCCAGCTCAGCTAGATGATCCCTTTCTGATCTCTGTGATCTAATTAAAAATAAACACATCATCCAGCAATATCTGCTTTCCTTACTGCTAGATCATTCCTCTTTTCTGGAGTTGCCTGTCACCAGGATGCTGGAGAAGTATCCACTTTTTCCCTGCTTATTGCAATTCATCCGTAAATGATACATTTCCCCCTCTAAATTACATTAAATTCTTCTATCTAGGTTATTTCAAAACAGTTAGCAAGCACAAGCAAAATCCACATTCCTTCTTTTCCCTCTATTTTCCTGTAAGATGTCTTGCTCATTCAATTATGAATGTTGATCTCTGGGAGTTCGGAGAGACGGTTTCTATCTCTCAGTGAGAACCAGACAGCTTTACCTAAGCAAGGCTCTGCTTACCTTGTAATTTTACCTTGTCATTTCACTTACAATTCAGCAGCTCAGAGGTCACTTCTTCCTTATGTTACTGAAGAACCAGAGTAAAAACGATGTGTTGTTTTATGTGACTCACATAACCCACATTTTCTGTGAAATTTAATTATTTTCTGTGTTGCTGTTGTCTCATGTGGTGAAATCACTGCTTTCCTTGTGCAATTTCTTTATCCCACTGGTGCAAAGCTGTAAAGACAATCTACCCTTCAATGACTGAGTCACAGTCACTGCTGCAACACATGGTATTTGTAATCCTAGCACTTGATTAGGTGCTGAACAGTGTCTGGAGAGGCATATGTGATAATTCAGTTAACTTGAGTGGCTCTGTTTGAAAAAAAAAAGATAAAACCTCTAACTAAATGAAAGAAAATCCTAACAGACTATGTCATGGGCCTGTTCCCTAAAATCCACTTCTGTTCTGGGTCTTGGACCTCTGTTAGGTACTTTAAGCAAGAAAATATCAAGCTTTTAAAGAATACGTTCAGAATCAGAGTTATAAAAACATCCAAAAAGGTTTTTGATTCTTAATCTTGCTTGTAACAGGCACTTGCTGATTTAGAAGAAGAGAGAAAGCAATTCTTGATGGGCCATGCAATTATGTTGGCTAGACAATTATGCTTTATTCAGCTTACATAAAACTCTGTCTTTTCTGAGGATACTAGTGTTTCATGGGGTAATGCTGTGTCTCATGTGTTGGCTAAACTTTTGGACAAGGATCATCCTAGGCCCATCCAAGGCTTTGTGGTGCTGTGGCAGTACTGAGGGATCGCTGGAGGGCGGAGGAACCTGCTGAAAGAAAGCACAATGCAGTTCCCATCCTGCCAGACTCCTCAAAGCCTCCCCGCTTACTCGCGCACGCGGTCATGTCTAGACTGGCTCCCTGCACGGCGCAAGGACTCCAAGCTCAGCCCTTTCAAGTCAAGCAAAACTCCCATCAAGGGAATTTTGCCTCAGAGATGAATGTGGGTTTAAGCATCCAGTGGGTTTATGAGCAGTTTATATCTCCAGGCTCTCCATGCCTGCGTTTTACTGGCTTGGAGCCCTGAGTGGGTCAGTGCTTTGGGACATTGTTGCTATTGGCTGGCAGCTGGACAACTCGTGTCTCATGAAGAGATTTCAATGCCATTTCAGAATTGATTTTGTTCTGACCTGGGGTGAGATGCACAGCTCTGAAGAGTTTTATGGGACAGGAATGCTATAAAAAGTTGAAAGCCAAAAATAACCTTCCTTCCCCTCCTACCCTCCAAGCTAATATTCACTCAGGGCATGGAAAGGAACAGAGAGGCATGTGAAGACTGTCAGAAAGAGCAGTGGATGTAAAGCTTTGGGAAAGTGAGCTGAAGCATTTGGTTTGGTGGCTGGGTTCTGAAGAATTTAATCAGTAATAAAGCTTCACCCAAACATTGCTTTTGACAGAACTGCTTTTCCTGTTGAAAGCCATTCTTGGCTATTTTGTCAGCTGTAATCAGCACCTGGACAGATTTAAGAAGTAATAGCTACAACACAATGCAAGCAGCACTCTCCACAGGCATAAAATTTGAAGAAGTAATACATTCCCAGGAGGTGGAGCAAGAAGATAGTATGTGGCAAATATCTTTAAAAATAGAGTTTGATGCAGTCAGAGAGAGATAAATTAAGTGGAACAGCTTCACAGCAAGATGCTGGTCTCAGAGGATCCTCAGAGCACAAAGTGGGACTCAGAAGTAAGGAACCACAGGATCAGGGTGGGACCTCTGGAGATCCCAGGGGCAGACCTTTCTGAGGTAGGACCAGGCTTGAACCTGCATCAGCTTAATAGGGCCTGCCTTGCTGAGCCTTGAATGTCTCTAGGCACAGAGATGTCACAAGTTTTTTGCACCCCTTGTGGTAAAAAAAAAGAGAAATTCTCATATCTGATGGGAATCCAGTGTGTTGCAACTAGTCTGCTGCCTCTTGCCCCATCCCGGTGCTCCTCGGAGAAGAGTCTGGCTCCATCCTCTATACAGCCACTTCTTAGGTAGTTGAAGATGACAGCTAGTTCCCCCTTGAACCACTCTAGGTCTCTTTCTTTGCCTATGTTCTTACTTGTTTTCTAACACTCCTTAATGCTTCCAGCAACCAGATCTGGGGTCAGGAAACAGCACTAAATGTAGGTTTGTCCTACAAGATGGATCCCAGTGAGCAGCCTGGGAAATGCCAGAGGTAGAATATGTGGGAGGGAGAGCATCATGGGGAGAGGGAGGAGAATCCCATTTTAGGTCTTTGAGTTGATCAGTATAAACTTATTCCTAAGGGCTGAAATTGAATGTCCCTAAATCTTGCTAGTAACCATCTGGAAACTTGTGTTAGTATTCACTGCTGGAAGGGCTCAGCTTTTATGCTTTATTGTGTTCTTAATAGGTACAATACAGTCATGTCTCATAGGCAACCTTCCTGTGGAGGCTTGGGGCTTTTTTCCTGGTGTGAATGTTTCTCAGGAAGTGTGTGATGGAGGACCAGTGTAATAGTGTACCAGTAGCAATAGCCTATTGATTGAATACAAATGGCTCAATGTGGCTTTTGATCTTTTTTCTTTTTACCTGTTTCTCTATAGCTGTGGTTGCAGAAGGTGGCCCTGTGAAGGGTGGATGGGCTTGTGCAGCATGTGTCGAGTTCAACCTCACTTGTTTGCTGCTTGGTAACTGTTTATCAGAGAGGATTGGAGGTCTAGAGGTTCTTTGCAGAAACAGAAATGATCACATATGGTCTGGAGTTCAGTTCCTATTCCACTGGCTGGAAGAGTCTAAAAAAAAAAAAAAGAAAAGAAAAGAGAGAAGAAGAAATCTTGAATTGCACTGCTTTTGACATCTGAAGCACTTCAGAGTTTTGCTTTTATATGAGTGGGATATGAGTTACAGTTGCTTTGGGAGTCCATACTTCAGGCTTTTTGACTTCTGTGAGTCAATCTCTCTCAATCTGACTGTTCCATTAAACGTATAATTTGAATGAGGCTATAAACACCTGCAAGTAAATGTCTTAATTGTTATGTCAACAACATAACCATGTATGGCTTTTTGAACGACATGAAGGACCAAATCTTCCACCAAATGGCTTGGAATCCAACTACGCAAATGAAAAAACTTTTTGCCAAGACTTGCTTAAATGTAGCACACATTTTTATTACAGAAAAAGAGAAGTGACCTGCCAAGTTTTATTTTTCCTTCTTTAGGTGATGTCATTAAACTACACTGACGGGGTAGCAGGAGAAGGGGAACCTGTGTCTGCACTCTGCAGCCTGTCTCTGGTTGTGTTAGCCTGTCTGACAGCCAAGAGCACCTGGACAGAGGTCTGCTCTCCATCAGTCTCTGCTCCCTTGTGGCAGTGATGCTGGCTGCCACAGCAAAGCTATACACCATACTTTGATGCACAGCATCTGTAGGGTTAAGAAAGGACAGGTACAGTGCAGAGTCTTTGTGAGCTACATGTATGTGTATCTACCTTTGTCACCTCTAAGAGTTGTCTCCCATCTCACCCTCCCTAAAGCTCTTTCTCCTCCAATTTCCTCTTCACTGCTGCGTCTTTTTTTGTGTGTGTGTGGCTTATATGAGTTAGGAGATATACACACAAAAATATGGCAGTTTTCATCTGTTGATTGAATTCAACTATAGTCTATGGGAAACAGGTTTTTGAAAGTCTAGAGTGTTGGCCCAGGCTGACTCAAAATGTCTGAATCTTGGTGAAATGCAGCCAAATGGTGCCGTTGATTAGGCGCAACAGTCCTTGATCTATTTTGAGCCATCTTGATGGGTTTCATAGGTACAGGTTGGAAAAAAACCCAAACCCTTCAGTTCATAGTCAGCAGCAAGATGCAGTGTATTGAGAGCTGGCTAACCTCTCTGCTTTGTGGACCTTCCAGATGAATTTATTAGTAGCAAAGGAGGAATGCTTTTGGAAATAGGTGTTGCCAGCTGAAACAGAAAACATATTTCTGTAAACACCAGTGGTTGCATTTTACTTTTTCTCAGATTTAAACAGTTTTTCTTTAACAATCCTTCATGTCTGGTTGGTCCCTTGTATAATTTTTCCATATTACCCGTTGCCATAGCATCCGAGTAATGATGCCAATATGATTTGAGATGAGTGAAATTGCACATTGCTGTGTGTTTACCTTTAACTTGGACAAAGAGAATATAGTGGAAAGCTACAGCAGATGTCTAAAGCCAGCAGGGCTGACAACTGCACTGGAGTGAACACATTCACATAGACACAATTAAGTCTATCCTTCAGCTCCTTCATTTAGCACTTGGGCTACTTGCCTGGTCAATAGAGAGAGATGCCCCAATTCAGAGTACACATGAGCTAGCAGCGTGCTTTGCGCTCAGCCATGTAGAGACCATGAACATAAATTTTAAATTACTGTTATTTTCTCCTTTGCATACATTTGAGTGTGGGGTTTGGGTTTTTTGGCAGGTTTTTTTGCCTTGTTTTCATAGCCTTACTTGAAATTTTTGTGCTAAAGGAAGAAAAAAATGTGTGGTCTTTCTTATGAAAAATATTTAATATCTTCATTTTCTTCTCTAAATGCTTTATTTTACTGTTGTTCTTGTGCATATTCTGCCTTGGAGATGATCCATATTCCTTAAAATACTTTTCCCTGAGAGAAAATACATAGCCTGCATGCAGGTTGAGGGAGAGAGGAAGGTTTGTCCTTGTAGTCTCTAGGGACATCAGAGGGGAAAAAAAAGGCTCCCTCCCATGCTGTCCTCAGGAAAGTTTGTTCCCTTGTGCCAGAGACATAGGCTGTCACTGGTGAACTTCCCACCTGTTGCTACATGCAGTTATGATCTGTGCTTCTGCCATAGGACAAAAGCTTCTCTTCAACAAGTGACCAGCAAAATGCATGCGTGTGTATTTATTTCTTCTTTCTTCCAGATTCCATGTTGAAGTGCAGCCCCAAAGCAAGTAAAATAATTGTCTTTTCTTGCCCAGGTGACCTATACTAATATTAGAAGATGAGGTGTGTAGTAAATGAAGGCTTACCACTGTTTGCATGTTGAATAGTCCTGACGGGAACCAGTGCATGACTAGGAAGGAGAACCTTCAAAATGACTACACCAACTACAAAGCCCTTTTAGAAAAGTTAATTCTTCTCCCTATTTTGTTTTACTTATTCAGCTTCTGACCTGCAATGCAGAAAAGCTTTTTCTGAGTCACTAAGCCCTAGAATAGTTTTACCCCCTTTCAAGTTGGTTCTATTGGAGCCTATGTAGTCAGCCTTCTTCCCTCAAATCCCTTCATCCTTTTTCCCATAGCTCATGCTTTCGTAGTTGCTAATGAAGGAAGCCTCAACATGCTGTGCTGAGCTGCAAGGAAATGCTCAAATGTATTGCCTTGAGGCAGTTGCTTGGAAACATCTCAACTTCACTGCTCTGCATGGCTTGATCTTTACTTCATGTCTAGGAGCCTGAGCTCAGTGTGTGGGTGTCATTGAGCCTGGTCACAGGAAAAAGAATCCTACTTTGGATTGCAGGCATTGAAATTAGTTTCTCCAGGCTGCAGCTGGAACAGCTGGTTCAGAGGTGTTTCCTACAAAGCTCATTAGAAGGAGACACCATCTCTTTGAGGCTGGCCACATTGGTCAGTGTCTCCATCCAGGACACCTTCAACAAGTGCTCTGCATAAGAAGCATCTCCCTGGATGTCTTTAGGAGGAGAGTTGGGGCCTTCTGTGTCCACACTCAGTCAACTGAGATCAAGCACGAGAAGGGGCGGTTGGAGCAGGGGAAAAGAGAAATGCAAAGGTTGTATGCTGAGCATCCACCTTCTTCAAGTACAACAGACTCGGCGTCTCTCAGAAAACTTGGCAGAGATCAGTGTCCTTCCTGTCATTTGGACCCTGAACAAGACCACCAACATTTTTTTTTTAAGCTGAAAGTAGTTGAAGTAACTACATAAATCCCACAGCCCTGGAGGAATTGTTGTGGAGTCCGTCTAGGCAAAACAAGCAGGAGAAATATTACTTCATCAACAAAGTACTAAGGATGTGTTTTGAATTCACACATGAGCTAATTAGCAGATGGGCTGAGTACTGCAAAAGAAGTAGCTCAGATAGATAGATAAACATCAAAAGGAATGATTCAAAAAGCCACCTGAAATGCATTTTGTCTCCTTGATTACACAAATGACCTTCAGTTATTTTCATTTCGCATTGCTGTATCTTTTGCTCTCTTATATTTCCTCAGGGTTTTTTTTCAGAGTGTTTTACTAGGGTGGGAGTACAACAGTGCTGTTTCAAAGGAGAACCCTTGCTCCATTTCCCAGTACCTTGTGCTCCTAGTGCCTCATGCTAGCCCAGGAGCACGAGCCTGCCTATGCAGCAGGGGCACTTGGGGCTGGAGATGGGCTGAAACCACCAAGGAGGAGACTGGGATCACTGTTGTTGGGAGCTCTGCAGCAGGGTTCTGGCAGCTGTGAACTTGTGCAGACTTTTAACGGACAGTGAAGGGGATCTGAGAGCTGGAACATGCAAAACTTGATGACAAGGGACAGAGAGCCCAAGAGTAGAAGTCACATTGTTCTCATTAGATACAAGTAAGAGAGTGAGCAGAGTTGAGTAATGAAAAAGTGACAATTTTTGTCCCCTAGATTCCCCTTTAAAGCAGACTTAAGTAATAAACTTTGTTTATTTGGCCAGCAAAACAATTGTAATAGAAGCATTCCTTGAGGGTTTTTTTTTTTCTCATCTATTTGTTCCTTAACTGGTTTTCTGTATTTTTTTCCTTCCCCTTTGAATGACAATGCTAAAAAGTTTCATCTGCATTTCTTCTCACCTCTAAAGTCATCAGCATATCTGTCCTCAGCTGATGGTGAACTATGGATTAAGAATAAAAACAAATGAAAGCATTTCTGCATATCTTATTTCCCTTTTTTGCAAGCCAGGTAACATAGAATCATCCAATCATAGAGTGAGTTGGAAGGGACCCAAAAGAATCATGAAGTCCAACTCCTGTCCCTACATAGGACACTCCCAACACTCACGTTAATGAGGTCATTGTCTAAATGCTTCTTGAATGCTGGCAGACTCGGTGCCATGACTGCTTCCCTGGGGAGCTGTTCCAGTGCTCCACAACCCTCTGTGTGAAGAACATTTTCCTTATATCCAATCTAAACCTCCCCGGCACATCTTCTTGCCATTCCCTTGAGTCCTGTCATCGGTCATCAGAGAGAAGAGATCAGCATCTACTCCTCCTCCTTCCCTTGTGAGAAGGCAGTAAACAGCTATGATATCCCCTTTCAGTCTCTGAACAGACTAACAGGGTGTTTTCTCAAGTGTAGAGTATCTAGTGCTCATCCTTATTTTGTGATAGTTTTTGAGGGGCAGTACTTTAGACCTTTAGAAGGTATCTTTAGAAGCACGGACTCCTTCACCTTCAAAAAAGGACGGAGCTACCAACCAATTTTCAACCTTCCATGTGCTTCCTTTTGAAATGCAATGAGCTTTATAGCTGGCCTTATCTTTTCTTTCCCTGAATCCCCACCCTCTCTCTCTCCCATGTCTCCCCAGCATTGATTAAAGCCAGAAGAATTTTATTGCTGGATGAATATGTAATTATTACACTGTCTTGACCTCCAAAGTTTAGCATCTATAATGTATTTAGAGATGTCAGCTGAAACTGTTCATTAATATTTTACTGCATTACCTCACTTTTGCTGCCACAACGTTAAAAATGTGCTTTCCCTGCATGTTTGTTGCAGGACTCTCTGATGGTCACGTCGTGACAACCCATCTATGTCTGCTGGCAGCTCCCTCTTCCGCCCCAGCACAGGCTTCAGGAGGCAGTGGCTTGAAAAATTAATGAGAGCTAATACAGCAGTCCTGTGCAATGGAAAGAGAACACACACACACAGACAGATGCCAAATGTCCATGTACGTGTGTGTCTGTTTCGTATGCGCACTTCTGCTACTTGAACATACAAGATCAGATGCTAAAGTCACATAGCAGAAATTAGCTGGCATCCAGAGACAAAGCAGTGTGCACCTCAGCACAGCTGGGCTACCTCAGACTCTGTGAAGGTGTCAAATTCCTCACAGTACCCTCTGAAAAAAATGATACCTTCTCACCAAAGCCTTTAAAGGAGGACTAGGTTGCAAGCACAGCACTGAGAGCTTAGTAAACTCTAGCAGGAGATGCTCATTAGTTTAGTTGTGGTACCCCATACCTTAGCGGGGCAGAAGGCAAAAATAAAGAAGCAAGAGAAAGAACTGAAGGGATTATATGTGATGTTACCACTGAGAAGAGGCAGGAAGAGATGGACATAATATGTCTGAGCTCTGTGTGTGTGGTCCCTTTAGATAACCAAATCTGTCTTGGGCTTGTGATCTGGTGAGTTTGCATTTTGCAAGTCACAAGTATACAGGTCGTTTCTGCATATTAGGGAGGGAGAAACAGGTTTTTATTTGTATATGAATAATCTCTCAGTTAATCTTGAGGGGGAGAGAGCCTATGGGTGATCATCAATGACAGGACTTGAGGGAACAACAGCAGCCAGGATAGAAATGATCTGTTTAAATAGCACACAATGCCATGCAGAACAGCAGCAGCTTTACTCTCACAGCATCACCCAGGGATTAGCCAGTTTAACAGGTCAGGGAAAACAGCAAATGCTTCAATAGCACAAAACCTGGAAACTGAACAATTTGCCTTGTCACACATACACAAGTGGGATTTCTGAGATGCCTGGTGTTACTGTGCTGGGTATGGTGTCAGTGCAACTGTCCTTGCACTGACTTGCAAACTGACACCACAGTGTGGGTGAGTGCGCACAAGTAGAGTCAAGGAAACCCTACTGCAGCTGAAATCGGCTTCTCCACCTGTTTACTGAATTTATGTCAGGACTCTGTTTTGTCTCTTGGAAGGGCTAAAGATAAAGGAGTGGCCAATATAAATGCTACATTTCAGGCACATATCAATTTAAACTATGTCTTGGGAACATAGACATAGCTTTTATCTGGAGAAATCTGCCATTGCTTCTACCATGAAATTCAATCTCAAATTCCTTTAGAAAATGTCTTTGATAAGTAAGTACAAATGAAGCATTTTTTTTCCTTTTTCTTTTCTTCAGAGGAATCAGAGAAAAGTGAGAGAATTAATTGGAACTCCTGTTTCTCTTTGAAGGAACTGGCAATACAACTCAACGCTGATGTGTTATTGGACAGAGGCACGTGAACAGAGGCAATGCCATGGCTGGGAGCTGCTCCTGCCCAAGCCTTGCCTCTGCCTCACCTCCAGCACTAGGGCAGGTGTCATGCCATCAGACTCAAGTGAGATTTTTCCCAGGATTCAGTCCCTCAATCTAAATTCTCAGTGATCTTGGCTTTTACTGTGGACACAGGCTGTTTTTGAGGCACCTCTAGGAGCCAAAGAACAAGTCCAGTTACGGCTGTGGCTGAAGGTGGTGGGTACCTCCTGTGGGACCTGGAAAGCCCATCCTGCACCCTCAGCATTCACAGTCTGCTGAAATGTGAGCACTTTAAGAAATGGTGTGTTTTTTAAACAATATTACTAGATAAATGTTGGAAAGAGGATACGACTGAAATCAATAAATATGACAACACCTCCTTGGTCATGCCATTTTCCTCATCTACAGAAAAAGAAAAAAGTCTCGAAATACCAGGAAATCTTTATCAACTTTTGCAGTCAGCTCCCTGTCACCTTATAATCAGGTGGTAAAATGCACACAGGCTTCATATGTGTGTCCCTGCCCTGCCTGGCCTACACGGTGTTGCATAGGCTGGCTGGATGGGAAAAAAAATGGCCTGAGCCCCATGTTCAACAACAGGGATAACTAAGGGAAATGCAGGGGGGGTGTTCACTGCTACCACATGGCTGCTGTAAGAACTGTTGTAGCTGAAACACAATTTCCACAACGTAATGGAAAATGAAAGCTCAGCACTGTACGTGAGTCAGGGCTGCCAAACCTGAGGCTACAGAAAACTGGATCATCTTCAGTTTAGTGCTTGGTGCTGCAGGAACCATCTGGGTTTGATAGAAGAGGGGCAGTATGAGAACTTGTTTTCTGTCAACATGGTGCTGACAACCATGATGGCCTTTTACCCATCTGGCTAATGAGTGCTGCTCTCACTTCCTACAGACAGAAGCAAAGTATCACCTCACCAGAAAATAGCACGCACACACTCACACACACACAAAGAGCACCTGCTTCATTTTAAAAGCTAAGTTTGTGGGAAGATGAGGAAATGGAAAGCAGTATTCAGCTCTGAGTCCTGGGCTTCTCCGTCGACTACTCTACTGTGTGCTCCTTTCCTATGCAGGAGTGAAGCAAAGGCAGAAACTGCTGAGGGGCTCATTTTCAGGTAATGTAGTTACCATTTATTTATTCAGTTGCAAAAGAGAATAGTAATTGTAGACACCTAGGTGTGGCAACAGTTGTTCACAAAGGATTATGACCTTTTTTCTTCTGACATAGGTTGCTGTGTATCAAAAATAGGGTATAAAAATGTGATGCTCCAAATGTCCCTTGGACTAAGTATTCATTAAATTTGTGAAGAACTCAAAGATGCCAGCATTAGAGCTTGTCAGACTGTGCCTGCTTGGCCTCCTTCCTCCATGCATAGTTCTGCATGTTCAAGGTTTGAGCCTTGAAAGAGGTCATGCCATCATTTCCCGAAGAAGTATGACAGAATCAAGTCCTCTGCCAGCACTTGGAAAGCAGCTAAATAGAAGAACTGTACTCTCTGGTATGTGCATCAGGCTGGTTGTATTAATCACAGCGTTGTTAATATGAGGTAACCATAAGGTGATCTGCGTTTTGCAAATTTCTCCTGTAGTTTGGCCCCACAGCTGCATTTACCTGCTACCTAGCCTACCAGGCCAAGGCCCAGGCTGTCCAAAGAAGTTACACCAGAGTACTCAAGTCCTCTGATGAGGGCAGCAGAGCTGAGGGACTGCAGATTCTGCTTGCAGGACTCTTTATACACAGTATATTCTCGAGCAGAAAGTACAAGTTTCCATGCTACAAAGCAGTGAGAAGGAAATCCAAATTGATATGGGGAAAACCTCTGTTCACCTTGAGGGTGTTTAACCCCTGGGATAAACCAGAAGGTTTGTGACATTGCCATCTTTGGAGACTGTCAGACCACAACTGGGTGAGTCCCAGAGCAAAGTGATCTTATGTTGAATTTTGACCTCTAACAGTACCAATGAGCAGAAAAACATAGGTTCAGCACTCTTGACTATCCATAGTGCAAGGGTGGGTATTTTGGACTATCAGAATAGAAATAATTTTGCAATTTCTTTTCACAAAAGCTGTGGACTAAGGTGGAAAAATGCCTTTTGTGACAATACCACAGGCATGAAATTTATTATTGTCAACACTGAATAATGGTTGCAGCTTCCTTGAAAATATTGAAATATGAATTCCTGTAAGGAAAGTGAAAACACTGATGCTTATAAAATAAAATTGATTATTTTAAGACTGTTTATTCTTTTCTTACCTCAGCTTATTCCATTGAACTCCTGTATTGAACAAAACAGGAAGGAATCATAAAACCTGGCAAAATAACCACACAGATCTGTTTCATTTGTCTGATCTAGTAACCTTATGAAAGACCATTTAATACCATCCATCCGATTCAGTCCGTTTATATAGGTAAGGGCTTATGCTATCATCTGTTAGCTACAATTTCTTGATTGCAAGGGTGGAAGAGGGAAACCAGGACATTTCCCTGACAGTGCTCAGCTCTGAAAAATTTGACACAGGTTTACTCAGCTATGCCTGTACTTTTGCATAACTTTTGTATAACTTTTTGTATAATGCAAGTACTTTTGTATAACCATACTGTTGCTTTGAACCCAATGACTTTATTCTGACATTTTGGATGTGGTTGTTACAGCAGCCAATATGCTACAGCATTCCCGGCAGAATCCTAAAATTGTAGCATAATTCAGGTTGTAAGGGATCTCAGGAGGCTTCAGGTCAAAAGTCCCACACAAAGCATGGCCAGTTACAACAGATTGCTCAGGGTCTGTCCTGCCAAAATTTGAAAACCTCCAGGACTGACAATCCCACAGCTTCCCTGGGCACTTGCTTCCATGTTTGCCTACCTTCACAGCAAAACCATTTTTTCTTATATTTATTCAGACTATCCCTTGTTGCAATTTTGTCTATTGCCTCTTGACCATCTATTGTTGTGTAGCTCTACAGAGCTTGGCTCCACCGTTACTGTATGGTGCCATTAGGTAGCTGCAGACACCAATAAACTCTCCTCTTGGACTTCTCCTTTCTGAGACCCAACAAGCCCAGCTCTCTCAGCCCCTCCTCGTATCTCATGTCCTCCAGCCCTCTGTCAGACCCACTCTAGTATATATATCTTTCTTGCACTGTAGATCCCAAACCCACATGCATGGTCTCACAAGTGCTTAATAGAGGGGACTAATACACTCCCTGGACTTTCAGCTGTGCTTCTGTAAATGCAGCCCAGTATGCTGCTGCCTTTCTTTGCCTCAAAGGCACACCGCTGATATACAAGTCCCACTCCCAGCCCTGGCTCCTTTTATTTTAAAGCTGTTTCCTACCCACTTACCTAGTCTGAACTGCTGAACTGCTGCATGGGGTTAGTCTTCCGCAGATGCAGGACTTTTTGCATTTCTCTTAGCTGAACTTCATGAAGTACCTGGCAGCTCGTTTCTCCAGCACCTTGAAGCCCCCTTGAAAGGCAGTCCTACCCTTCCTGTAAAAGCAGTCCACCTTATGCCCCAAGAGTACAGTTGACACACGCTACCACGAAATGCAAAAAAAAGCCCCAACCCAGATTTGGTGTGGTCCACAAACTTGTTGAAAGTTCATTCTGTCGTGTCCTCCAGGGTGTTTATAGAGACATTGGTATTGGCCCCAATATCGATTCCCTAAAGAATGCCACTAGAAACTGGCTGCCAGTTCAATTTTATCTGGACAGCTGGGCAGAAAGGGTAGTCATGTCCTGTTGTAGTTAGCTATCCAGTCACTGTCACCAATTTGACTATAGGTCAAAAAATAAATAAAAAACAACAGAAGAATCCTTTTATTTTCAAAGTTTGATCAATCCAGGAAAGAAAGAGCAGTACATTTCTGCAAGCTCAAATAACTGTACAGCTCATTCTGTGGATAGAGTTTTTTCACCAGAAAGGAAGAGCCTGTTAAAGAGAAGGGACTGAGAAAGGAGCCAGGACCAACTGGGGCCAGAACAATTCTGCTGGTTGATAACTTTAGAAACACATTACACTCTTCACACTTCTCTTTCCCGTGCTGCTCTTCTTAAAACCACTGAACAGTCAGGTGATGATCCATCTAAACACAAAGGACATTTTAGCATCCCTGTTGGATCCTGTGTTGGGGCTGTCTTGTTTATTTTGATTTTCATTCAAAGGTCCTATGGAAGAAATGGACCAAAACTCTTCACTGGGGAATACTGCCTGGCTGTATGAGCAGCTACCTTTCCATTACACTTTGGAGGAAATCAGGTTGTGTTCCAGTGAATTCCAGTCACCAAATGAATTTACTATTACCATATGAAGATATTTTTATATTTTTTCATGATGTTCAAAATGTTTGTATTCACTGTATAGAATGGATGCGACAGCATTTGTCATGGAAGCACTCAGCAGAGCATGTTGCAACTTCATTTAGTTGTCCTGTTTTATGAAGGTCTGCAGTAAAATGTGCCAGCAGATTACGTTGTATTAGTTTCTTTCTGGTGAATAATTATTCATTTAATAAATAGCAGCTAACTACAAGAAAGAGATTTGTCACAGAGTTAGAAGAATGTTATACTTCCCCATTTCATGTAAAAAGGCAGAGGAAAAATACTTCTAAATTGACTTTGCAACATGGGCTTTATTTTAAGTCATTACTGAATCAAAACTACACAGTATACCCTTTCAACATACCCTACCCACTCAATGATTTTTTTTTCTCAGTAATTTTTTAATATGGAATGAAACCTACATTGCAATTGTAAATTTTCATGCTACAATGTTCTGTAATGAGCCATTTGTGTCACTAATAATAGTAATTTAAGAAAAAGGCCATTTTTCAAGCTCATATGTCTGTCTGTCTACATTTTGGGAACTAAAAAAAAAAACGAATCCTGTCTCAGATGTAAAAACGTGACTTGGAATATGTAAACATTTTCATATACCTGAAACACTGGAAGAAGAATATCAGCTTACAGCAAAACAACAGGTTGCCTTAAATCATCGAAATGGGGAAAAGCACGTCATGGGGAGCAGAGAGAAGCACACACTATTCAGTCTTTAAAGGGTTATAAGAAATGAAGTAGCTCCTTAGGTCATTGAATTAACTTTCTTTTCTCATCTAATGAAAAGTAGTAACTTTGAAGAGAATGGCCCAGCAGAACACCCCAATATTTCACCATAATTATTCTAGCCATTAGTTAACCTTGATGAAGTGTCAAGTTTCATTTGTGTTTTTTTGTTTCCTGAGAAAAGTAATTGATGTTTGGTGGAAATGTCTTCTATGACTGTACAAATAAAATAAGGCATTTATAGAGACTGTTACTCATTCTCTTTTTGCAAACAGAGGTTTGTCCACAGTGTCCTTTGTACATCAAAACCTCTGCTTTTCTACAAATGGGTATGGCTAGAATGTCTTCAGTTCCAACTGTGGCCCTGGGTCTCGGGTGTCCTGAAGGCTTGTCAGCATCCCATTACTGTAGCTCGAAAGTCAGTGATGTACAACAGCATATTGCACAATCCAATCTGAACGGCTCCATAAAGGGTTAAGATGGTACACTGGAGTCATCTGCGGGTTCACTGCATTTTTTTATCTTTAAGGATAATGATTGTCTGGAAAATTAAATTAGCCAGACAGACAAGGATGCAAACATTTTGTTGATTAAATTACAAAGCAGTCCCCAGATTGTAGAGGAGTGGCACTTTAAAAACAACAAATCATCCAACCTTCTTCATCGTTGATCCTTAATTTGAAAGGCAGCATGGATTCCTAAGGCCGTAGCTTCCAGGACTCCTTCAGTGAAAAATCATTGCTACCTAACTATAAAAGGCTTAGCTCTTATGAGAATATTGTGCTTTTTTTTTAATTTCTCCTTTAAAATTCAGATGAAATAAACTTGATTCGCAGTGTGACACCAAAGAGATCAATTAGTTTTTTCCCTAGTCCACTTGATCATAGTCTCTGGTGAGCGATACAGGAATATTAGTTTGGCATACAGGTCTTCTTCTAGTTCCAGTTCTCCAGTCTCTCGCACTAAGAAAATGTCAGTACACAACTTCAAGATTCGGTCTACATTGGGTAGCTCCTCAAACATGATGGAGTGAGAGATCCCACTGAAAAATTCACGGACGAACTTCCCAATCACCAGGACAACCGAGGCATATAGTCCCATGATGCTGAAAAGAAAGAAATCAAATAGTTCAAAACATGCCTTGAAAATGGGTCAGCTACGTGTGAGGGAGATCATCTACATGGTTAAGTGTAGTCCGTCAGCTGAGTGAACATTAATTTCTAATTAGGATCCTGTTTCTGCTCTGCTGTGGGATGAAGGAAAATATGGCCTCCTCAAACACCACAGAAATCTCGGAACGTAAACACCTGAGGCTGCTGATTCAAATGGTTTAACCCCAGTCACTGATGGTGATGTCTGCTATGTCTCATTGACAGGATCCCTTGGGAGGCAGTCCTGAAGGGCAAGGGAGTGCAGGAAGGCTGGAAATACTTCAAGAAGCAAACCTTAAAGATGCAGCAGCAGGCCATCTCAATGCACCAAAGATGAGCTGGTGGGGAAGAAAACTGGCTTGGCTCAACAGAGAGCTTTGACTGAAACTCAGGAAAAAAAGGAGAGTTTATGACCTTTGGAAGAAGGGGCAAGCAACTCTACAAGGATGCTGTGAGGTTATGCAGAGAGAAAACAAGAAGGGCAAAAGCCCAACCAGAACTTAACGTGGCTACTACCATAAAAGAAAAAAATGTTTCTATAAATGTTAGCAGTAAAAGGATGGCTAAGGAGATTCTCCATCCTCTACTGGATGTGGAGGGAAACAGTGACATAGGATGAGGAAATGGATGAGGTACTCAATGCCATCTTCACCTCAGTCTTAAATAGTAAGACCAGTTGTTCTTGAGGTACACAGCCCACTGAGCTGGAAGACAGGGAACAGAATGAAGCCCCCCATAATCCAGGAAGAAATGGTTAGTAACCTGCTACCACACTTGGACATATACAAGTCTATGGAGCTGGATGCGATCCATCCAAGGCTACTGAGGGAGCTGGACGAAGCCACTTCCCATCATTTATCAGCAGTCTCGGCTAACTGGGGAGGTCCCAGTTGACTGGAGGTTAGCCCATCTACAAGAAGGGCGAGAATGAGGATCTGGGGGAGGATCAGGCCTGTGACCTGACATCAGTGCTGAGGATGCTTATAGAGCAGGTGAAATTGAGAGCCATCACTGGGCACGTATAGGACAACCAGGGCACCAGGCTCAGTCAGCATGGATTTATGAAAGGCAAGTCCTCCTTGACTAGCCTGATTTCCTTCTATGGCAAAGCTACTCACTTAAGGGAAATGCTGTGGATGTTGTCTAGCTAGACTTTAGTAAAGCTTTGGAAACCATCTCCCACAACATTCTCCTGGAGAAACTGGTTGCCCATGGCTTGAACAGACATACTCTTTGCAGGGTAAAAAACTGGCTGGATGGCCAGGCCCAAAGGGCTGTATTGAATGGAGTTAAATCCAGGTGGCAGTTGATTATAGATGGTGTTCCCCAACATTCAGTGATGGGGCCAGTTCTGTTTAATATCTTTATCAATGATGAGTACAACCTCAGCAAGTTTGCAGATGACACCAGGTTGGATGGGAGTGTTGATCTGCTTGAGGGTAAGAAGGCTTTTCAGAGGGGTCTGGAAAAGCTGGATTGATGGGCTGAGGCCATCTGTATGAGGTTCAAGAAGGCTAAGTGCCGGGTCCTGCACTTGGGTCACAACAATCCCATGTAGCACTATAGACTTGGGGAAGATTGGCTGGAAAGCTGCCCTTTGGAAAAGAATCTGGGGATATTAGTTGATGTCTGGATGAATATGAGCGAGCAGGGTGCCCAAGAGGTCAAGAAGACCAATAGTACCCTGGCTTGTATCAGAAATAAGAGTGGCCAACAGGAGTAAGGAAGTGATTGCCCCCCTGTACTGGGCACTGGAGACGCTGCAACTCAAATTCTGTGTTCAGCTTTGGGCCCCTCACTACAAGAAAGACATCGAGTTGCTGGAGTGTGTCCAGAGAAGGGCAACAAACCTGGTGAAGGGTCCGGAGCACAACTCATATGAGAAGCAGCTGAGGGAACTAGAGCTGTTTAGTCTGAAGAAAAGGAGGCTGAAGGGACACCTTACTGCTCTCTACAACTCCTTGAAAGGAGGTTGTAGTGAGGTGGGTGTCAGTCTCTTCTACCAATTAATGAGAGGAAATTACCTCAAGTTGCACCAGGGGAGGTTTAGACTGGATAGTCGGAAAAAATTCTTCACCAAAAGGGATGTCAAACATTGGAACAGGTTGTCCAGGGAAGTGGTTGAGTCACCATCCCTTGAGGTATTTAAGCGATGTGTAGATGTGGTGCTTAGGGACCTGGTTTAGTGTTACTTTGGCAGTGCTAGGTTAAGGGTTGGACTCAATGATCTTAAAGATATTTTCCAAGCTAAATGACTTGATGATTCTATGATCTGACAATTCTGTATTTTTTATTAAAGGACGTGTAACATGTGACTGTCTTATATTTTCCTGGCCTCCCCTGATAATCCTCCAATAAGGAGTTCTCCAAAATCATGCCAGAAAGGTGTATCTCCCAGGAAGGCACAGCCTTCTGCTTTTCTCTGTCTGTGGATGTGTATTTCATAACTGTTGCACACCCAGGGTCCTGGCTACAACATTGGGAAAGTTGACAAAATTGGGCAGAGTTTGGGCAGAGCTTGACCTGCAGAGCTAACATATTTTAAATTATTTCACTTCAAAAGCCAGTTAGTGCAAAGGGTGCTTCTGCTTTTTTTTCCCACTGGAGAGCAGGTATCAAGGGCAATACCATTCCTTACAAATATGAAGTCTTCTATAGGCAATATTAATAGACATGAAGTTGAAAATCTTACAAAATGCCTTTTCAAAGTGTTATAATGTTCGAACATGACAACAACAAAAATGAAACAAGACCAGCAAATAAAGTCACCTCTACTTCTATCTTATCTACGCTATCTTAATTTTATGTAAACATTCCTTCTTACCCATAGCCAGCCAAGAATCCAAGGCTTGGTGGACTGACTTTATCACTGAATATGAAAAGTTCAAGACTCTCTTCAGACGTTTTGTATCTTTTTCCAAGCTGATTCAAAACCCACCACTCACGAACTCCCTCTTCAGACACATTTTTGACCAGGGAAACCGTAATATTTTCCCATCTGCAGTCTATCGAAAAAAGGAAATGTTAATGTATATACCAAGAATTGCAAAAGTCAAACTGTTTGAATTAAAGGCTTCAAACACTTGCATGCTAAAATAACTGAGCAATGTAGGAGTAAAAGTTCATTATAATTATTATAAACCCCATTTTACATTATTTCTGTACAAATGTACAATACTTAGACTGCTATGGTTTCCTTCTGCAAACCTCATCTAAATGGGTGTTCAATAAATAAAATGTTTCATAAATAACAAATATAAATAATAAATAAAATTCTTCTGTACAACTGTCAAATCATTTAAATATTTTCAGGCTAAAGTATCAATGACAGTCAGCATGTCTGCATTTACAGGCCTAAAGAAACTCATTCAACCTGGAAGGATAGTAGTCAGTTTCTATATGTCAAAGTGAAACTATGATTTATGTCTTTGCATAAAAGATTTATTTTTTACGTCAAGAAAAGCATACTACCCTATTATGCATACTGATCACACAGACAGGAGGTGGACTCTGGCCCTCCTGATTTCTGGGGATAACACATTAGCAAGTGTATACATTAAAGCCCTTTTGAAGAATCTCAGATCAAGAGTTCTTTAGGACAGGACCTGACTAAAAACAGTGAAGCACTCGTAATTTATTGCTACTCAAAGAGCAAGGTTCAGCCTTAATAATTACTTTTCCTAATTAATCTAGTCATGCTTATTGAACCTTGGACATGTAGTACATAGTACACTAATATACTACACAGTATTACTACTACAAATAAGCAACAAATGTAACTTCTGTTGAGCAAAGTGTTCTTAGATAAAGACTTGTTCTTACTCTTCCAACCAATAGGTTTTTCATATGAGCATCCACGAACATATCTGCATGTATTTTATCTCTGTGAGTACCTGTCAGCTTTCTGATTGCATATTAGCACTCTGAAATTCAGTGATTTATCTAAACTGGATTCTTTATAGCCAAAAATAATACAGTGTCATTATTTAAGCTTAAGGGGCTACATATGCAGACAGGTAGCACTACTGACTTGTTTGTGGTAAGGTAGCAAAGAGATGTGGAGAAGTGAAACTTGTCATCAGTTTCTCAAAAAACACGGGAAAGCAGTTCCTGAAAGCAGATTTGAGGGAAAGGAGCCGGACATCATCCTTAGAGTCCTTACTGTTAAAAACAAAGGCAAAGTACACCCAGATGCATTTTCTGCCATATACCGTATTACATCATCTCTCCCCAAGCTTGCAGGCACCAAGCAGAAACCACTGTAAGTGCATTTCAGCCTGAGATGCCCTGTAACAGCTCAGTGAACGTGCAAGTGTGAGCGTGGTGTTGCACTTTTTTTCACCATATTCTGTTTTCCATGGTCTGGACTCATACCTGTCAATAGTTGCTTTATGGGTTTTGCCAGAGAATCACTAGGAGCCTTGATGTAGTAAGGGTACACTGTCTCTAATGTTCTGGAAAAAAAGAGAAAGCAAATATTTCATATTTTTATACCTCTAAAATAATTCAAAAATACCTAACAGGGCTATACATAGTTCCCAGTAATTTTTGGCTTACACCACGATTTTATAGTGTTTAGCTGTCATATCTGAAAGTTAACTGGATTTATTGACTATGTTCTGTCAGTATTTCAGCAGAGCTCCATCCACAATGTCGCCATTCACACACCATGAACACTACACACCTGGGGCATTTGTGTTTGCTAGGAATGTAGACTTTTTATTTTGTTCCCCTTTCTAACAAAGCAGCTTTTATAGTTAGCTATATAATCAGGACAAAGAAAGGCAAAACAGCACCAGTAATAAACAAACCAGAAAAATAGTTAGATAGAAAAGCATGTGGTGAGAACATTTATTACTTCAAATTTACAAGATGCTTTGATAATAACACCTAAAAAGATTGAGAATTTTTGACAGAATCTTTCAATGAGAAATATTGTCACAGTTTACAGGAGGATTTCAAACTTTTAAAGAGAGATGATTGTGAAAGCTCTTCCATTGGACTCAAAATTAAATCACCTTAAGTGTGAATAAATGACCAGCATCCAAAGAAGACACATTTCATTAAAACCAGAGATACTGTCCTAACTTCCTTCTCAAATGACTGACAAATTGTAAGGAAGGGGAGCTCTCAGGGAAGTCCCGTGACACTTTGCTACATTGCATACACCAGGCTGAGGACGAACAGAAGTGGCTAGTTTAAAATCCCTCCTTATGACTCCATCAGAGCCAAAAGATTGGCAAGAGCTCAACAGCTAATTTGTTCGAGCAGAGGTGGTGGCAGAAAACTCCTTGCTGAAGTAGTCAAATGGCTACTAGCCACCACAACCATTTTTCCTTTATGACAAAGCGAAAAAAAGCTCAAATCAACAATATTATTGCAACATAGCCAAATGCAGGTAGTTCTATGTCACTGCTTACCTTCTGCAAGAATTACAAATTAATTACCTCTTCCCACAAAAGACCAAAATTTACCCTCCTTGTTATTATATCACCTTAGGAAATATTACCCCATTCTCAGACTGCAGAAAAGTAAAAAAGGCGTAAAATATTTTTTCAATGCAATGATCAGAAGTGCAACAGCAGTTGGATGTACAAGTGTGCGTGGGTGCAGAAAAATAGCTGTGCCCAGAAAAGACAAATCTCATTTCCACCTACTGACAGATATGAACCTCTCAGAGGTTTCTCTGTCCCAGTTGGCCTCAGCTTTAAATTTTCAACTATTGTGTCCACAAATCAGATCAGGTGGCCTTCAGGGATGATGTGTTGGCTTAGCAGTATTTAGAGACTACTGATGTAAAGCAATCCCCCATGAGCCGGCGGAAGAAGAACAGCCAGACTCCTTTTAAATCTGAAAGGAGGCACCACTACTGTTAATGTCATAAGGCTATATCCATAGAATAACGTTTAATATTCTTATGAAGAGCATGCTCTTTCTGCCTTGTGAATCTCCATTTCAGGAAAAGATCTGATATCAGAAACAAATGCAGATGTTACATTTTGACCGCAGTGATTTAACGCTTCCTTGCCAATCTAGTACTACTCAAGAATAACAATGAGAAATACAGTCTGGATGGTTATTTCGAACAAAAAACCACCATCAATACAACATCCTCAGACTGCATTAAACTGAAGTAACTCAAAGGAGAGTTTGTGAATGTACTTAATGAACTTGCGCTTATCCAATAAATCAAAGTAACTAATAGCTTCACCATGTTTGTTGGTGGTGTTCCAGTGTTCATGGTCTTCTCAGCCTACATTTATCATAGAAAATAAGCTTTTACCTTCAATATTACTATTATGTGACTTCAGTGCTCTTGGCTCCAAAGTTATGAGAGGGGTATAGATGGGCAGACAAATGATACAGTCACACAAGCCTGACCTTCTTGGGAAATCACGTTCAAAAGGGAAAGTTTCCATATAAATAGGCAAAGAAAATAACTTACACCTTTTTCAGTTGCCCAGACATCATTGTAGCAATATCTCTTCTGGTGTTCTCTGGTAGGACAAAGGTAAGTTTATCTGATGCTATTTCAGCTTTGGCACCAAGGGTGAGATTTCTGTTGTAAGTAAAAGGGAAGACACACTGTCAACCTACAATGAGAGCATAAGCTAAACACTTGTTCACTGAATGCTAGAGCTAGTTCTCTAACTAGCATAACTGCACTGACCCTGGCTACCCCAGTCTTTGCTAAAGCAAGCATCACGCTATTTGCACCAGAGATGACGCATTTTCCCACGGAGGATATGTAGCAACCTTGAAGGTGTATTTTTCTAACTGACTATGCCTTTGTATGTATTACAGCACAACGATGACAGATTAATATAATTTTGCTCATTATGTCAGTCAAAACAGAATGAGAGATGGTGCAAACCTGCTCTCACTTATGGCAACAGGACCATCTGTGTTACCACACATTCTATGATAGGGAAGCTAAGGATGATGCCATCAGCTACAGCTTCCCAAAACCCCACCTCAGCCTAGCAGAAATGTGTGGCTAGCAGTCTGATAGGACCCCGATATCACCCCCAAGCCTTCACACCAGCTGCAGAACATAGCTGATCAGGTTTTGCATAACATCTTGTGCCATGCCCTGCCGTCGGGAGGCAGTAGCCGGGTGAGGCAGGTCCTGGGCTGCTTGGGAACTGCAGAGAAACATCCCCTGCAGATGACACACAAGGGTAGAAAGCAGGTGTACTATAACAGGCTCATCTTACAGCTGCTTGTGGTCTCTTGACCTAGATGAAAGACAGCAGTTTCCCTTTATCAAGAGAAAGTGGAAGGTCACTGTGGTAAATCTTTACCACTTCCAGTCATTCACAGTCACAATGCAATCCACAGGATGTAATTTGAGGCTGAAGTAGGTCTCTTTCAACTAGATCATGAATGTTTGTAGTTATGCAGGCGAACTGAGTAGCAGTATTAAAAATTAATATAAGATTCAGAAATGACAGAATGATGTAATTCACTAGCTAATATTGCATGCTTCCAGGAAAATAAAGAGGGTCAAATGAAGTTGAACTAAGGGTGCAGATTCATTACAAGCCTTTTTTTGACTGTGGAAGGACTGATCTGGCATGTTCAGAGCTCCCACAGTGATTTAGCTGACCTGCTTCTTGTGTGCAGTCTTTTGCTGAGAATCCAGTGTCTACTTCCATACAAAACAAGTAGATACTAGGGCTGCAAAGACACTTAATTTCCATGGAGTGATGACTTGACTTAACTACTATTTAACACAGCAGTCTATAGGGATCCCAGCTGGCAGACAGTAGCAAACAAACCACCTCGGTGACTGGGTGTGCTCTAGCCTGTATGCAACTACTTTATATTCTAGGCTATCTCCCGTAAAAACTTCATTGTGAAGTAATAGTTCACTGAGGCCAAAAGAATCACAAGTAAGCAGGCAAAGGTCTCGACAAAATGGATCTGTCATTGTTATGTTATTTGCACAAAAATTCTCTGAGTATATCATTTTTTTAAAAATAGTTTGTGTCACTTCCAGACTCCCTTAATAAGAGGACCAAGCACTTCTGTGTGTATTTCCTCATAGTCTTTCTTCCTTAACTAGGTCTAAATATTTAGTTTCCATTGCTGTTGTTTGGGGCAGTTTATTTGAACATTTAAAAGTGGCTAAAATGTTCTTACTTTTCCCTCCTTCCCCTCAAGTCCCACTGAAAACTGCACCCTGTCTTTTTTTGCCTTTTTAAATAATGCACTTGGAAGTGGCTCCACTGCTCTTTGAATCTTTTGAGAACCACAGGGCAACAAACATTTTCTCGGGTAACAAAGATCACTTCTCTCTGTCTCTTTCCCTCCAGCTTTCTTTTTTTTATTTTCTGAAAAACTAAACCAAGAATGCAGTGTGGAACTGTTCTGCTGAGGGAATGCTTGACAAATGATCCATCAGCCTCTGAACAGCCATGTTAATCACCTTTGAATGCTCCATGAAAGAACTACGGTGAACTCAGCTGAAAAATCCAGCAGTCCCTGTATCATTTTCTCTCTGCTAGGAGGGCTGATGGTCCATAAAGAGTTTGAATTTCCCTCTAGATCTGCTAGAGTTATATCTTCTTTTCCATATCCCTCTAGAAACTGCAAAGCAGCCTGTAGATGCAGAAGAGAAAAAGGAAACTTCAGTGTGGTGAATATTTACAAGACACAGAGCAACATATTCCAGTCGGACAGAATTATAAATGTTTAATTGTAAGTACAGTGGTTTGCACTGATTGATTTCCTCAGGTACCAGCTGGGGCTTTAGATGGGAAGGGGAATAAAAAAAGTATAGTCAATAAGAAGGCAAAATGTAAATGGCAATGTTATTTGAAGAGCAATGGCCACATAGGCCAAAGAGAGGTAAAGGTAATCTACAGGTAAATGCTGTAGAGTTTATTTAAACTTAAGTTAAATTTTTACTCTGTCTTTTGTTAAGCATCTTTCTGCTTATCAAAACTTCTGGTAACTTCCAAAATGCATCAAGATTACAATATTACTGCTAGAACACATGGACTATTTGCTAGGTTTGGATATAAAAAAAATGTTAAATCTTGAACGGACTAGAAACAAATACTTCTTTTCAAGTTATATCTGATCAAAACCCAGTTACTTTAATAATAAAACAGGTTCTACTGATTACTAGTCTTTTTCCTGTAGAAACGTGTGATAACCTTGTGCTTCTTGCACCATTAAATAGTAAGACTGTTTAAATGTTTATGTTTCGACATTTTAATGTCAGAACTATTACGGGTCATACACACTTCCTTTGACAGCAGCACATCTCCTCACTGACAGGAGAAAGCTATGTGAGCTATAGGAAAGAGCGTGGGGCTTCAACGTGCCAACGCGGTTGTGTCCCCCTAGCACATTTGTTTTGGCAGTACACCAACAGCATCATGTCTCCTGAAGGTTCATGTCATTTAGAGAGGAGGTTTTTATTCAGGCAAGAGGACAACTAGGGTTTGTGTCTTCCAGGATTCTGTGCAAAGATATCTTGATTAATGGTAACTTGTCTCACCATAACCAGCCCTGTCTTGACAAATGATCTGTCTGAAACTTTACTCATGCTATCCCTCTTTATAGAAACATCTTCCAGATGATGACCACTTATAAATACACAAAACTTACAAAAGGCCTCCATGGAAACATGCACACATTTTTAAGTAATGAGGTATTCTACATTTCACTTACAGTGTTACCCCTATAGCTTCCCAGAAACGCATTGAAATCAGTCTGATTCAAATCCTTGAGCTGACTCTGTTGAGCACTCATTGTAAAAATAGGCTGGGAAACAAAAGAACACACACGTCACATTTACTCCACATCAGCTGTTACATACGCAGTACAGCATCCTGTGCATCACAGTACAAGACAATTATGGCACTCAGTTCAACAGGAGAAGGTTATGATCTTATTCCACCGAGAAGCAAGCTACCTCCAACTGTCTTGCATTTAACATGTCACCCTGCAGGCAGAGATCTGACTGTACCCAATGAAGGATAATTTATTTAGATTTCACTGCCTGTGGGTTCTAGTTTTAACTTGCAAATGAAGATAAGGAACCATTTCATAGAATCATAGAATCATAGAATAACCTGAGTTGGAAGGATCCTTCCTTCTACAGAAGACACTCCCAACATTCACCCCATGTGTTTGAGGGCATTGTCCAAATGCTTCTTGAATATTATCAAGCTTGGCACCGTGACTGCTTCCCTGGGAAGCTGTTTCAGTGTTCCATCACCCTCTTGGTGAAGAACGTTTTCCTAATATCTAACCAGAACCACCCCTGACACATCTTCCTTCTGTTCTCTTGAGTCCTATCATTGGTCACCAGAGAGAAGAGATCAGCGCCTGCTCCTTCCTCTGCCCTTATGAGAAAACAGTAAATAGCTATGAAGTCCCCTCTCAGTCTCCTCCAGGCTGAACAGACCAAATGACTTCAGCATCTCCTCATACGATTTCTCCTCTACACCATTTATTTATGGGAGCTTGCCTGATCTCTTGCATAAGGCAGGAAAGTTCAATTCAATGAAGGGAATACAAAATAGCACAAGGAAATACAGAGCAAAACCAGGAGTTTGCTTTTAATCTTTCTTCTTTTTTACCTGATAACCTCCTAGAGTAATTGTGATTGATACATCTAGAGGCTTGTTGGTGATGCCTGCAACAGATTTGATTAAAGACATGAAGAGCAGTGGGAACCAGACAATACAAATCAGCAAGACGATAATCATGCCACCCATTCCATACTTCACAACTTTCTTTTTCTTCTGGCCTCTTGGTTGGGGATATCTCTGCAAAAGCAAACAGCAACATGGTAATGTCTCTTCTGTCAGAGTTATACTTGGTATGATCTGATGGGTGAACATATAAGACCTTAAGGTTTCCCATCTTCTGTAGTAATCTGCTACCCATTGTCAGGCCAGTTATTGAGTTTTTTAGCCAAGCCTGCAGAGACACCGAATTTCTGGTAATGACAAAGAAAAGTGCCAAATGAACCCATGTCCAGTGTGTGTCCAGTATGAAAAGTATGGTAAACCTCTGTGAGTTCGAGTCTTCACAACCACAAACAAGGGAAAAATTGGTTACGGTAATTTGAATTCTTTGTCTGAATAAGCTCAAGAGTGAACTCACAGGAACCAAATGTAAAACAATAGCTGCTACTATAAAGCAGCAGTGATACAAAAAATTGTTCAAAAAGCAGATATTGTGAGTGACCCACTTCCTTGTATTTGTTGTTCCAAAAAGTTTCATGTCGAAACTCCTTAAGGCAGAATTCCTCTCACAAAGCTTGAAATGCTGAAAACTGTGTTTCAGGGGAAAAAAACCAAATTTGTTTGCCAGCAACTGACACAAATAATCAGCAGGATTGACTGATATTGCACTACCTTCACATGCATTTCACACCTCACATTGAGTATTTCTAAGAGTTGTTCATAGGCTTAATTCAACATGTTTCCAGCAATTCCCACACCAAATGTATTTAAATAATGTTTAAAGTTTTGCTGCTTTTCCTGAAGTCTTGACACTTCTGATGTAACATCTTCCCTTTTGAAGCTTCTAAGACTAAAAGGGATTTTGTTTTTATCCTTCTCTTTTCAAAGCAGACTGCATGGCACATCTTTTCTGCTATGTCCATAATTCCTGTTCCATAATTCTGTTATTGGCCTTACAACTGAATACTTTAATAGCTTCACTATCCTGTAAAATGCCTTACCATCACTGTAATTTATTTTGGTGCATTCTCTTATAGTATTTAACTCCACATAGTTTTTTAGGACCCTGTCTTTCACACACTGAATACTGTGCGTGCAAAATAAAGATGC
This sequence comes from Tapera naevia, assembly GCA_033556795.1. Lineage (NCBI taxonomy): Eukaryota > Metazoa > Chordata > Aves > Cuculiformes > Neomorphidae > Tapera > Tapera naevia. The sequence continues at coordinate 9,089,220 of JAUMJJ010000022.1, read as the reverse complement.
ATTGGACTGCATTGCACCTCAAGCACATGCCAGGAATCTGGCTTTCAGGAAATTATTCTTGCTTTACAACATGAATCCATAAAACCCTAGCAGAATATTAAATTTGTAATACAATGCTATATTTAAAACAAATTAGTTACTTTTCAAAAGCAGTGTATCAAGTCATTTGTCTTGCACTACACAATACTGTTTTCATTAAAATATCATATCAAGATCATCAGGGGTATATTATTTCTACAAGGTTAGTTCAGGCACTTTTAATGATGTTACAGAACAGCTCAGAGAGCTTCTAGCACTCAAAATACTTAGGCATACCACTCAATGTGAGAGAAACAGAAAGAATCAAAGTACCTTGAACACCACTCATAAAATCACACATAGTTATTTTGCTACATGGCATTAGCACACACGTGCTATCTTAGACGTGGAAATCTTCCCACATCATATCCATGCTACATATAACGATCCTGCTGTAGTGTAAAAAAAATGCAGTGAGATGGACAGTTAAGGTACAACTGGATTATTACTTCTGTCACTCCTGAAGCCTCTGGTGGTACTCTGATCATGATAAAAATGGAAGTCACGCAAAAAAGACCTATATATAAGATTTGTGCGCACTTCAGCTGTGAGTTATTCTAAGTGACATATTTGGAAAGTAATTCCCATTAAGAGGCAGGATTATAATAAACGTAGAAATACATCACTAACACTTAAAAACACAGCCGTTTCATTGCAGATGTACAATTTCTGACTCTTAAAAGAATGTTTGATTTCTTTTTCAAATTGGCAAAATAAGGAAGCATATGGTTACAATCTTTATAGCGGTTATAAGGAATCCAGAATTTGCAAGTTTTATTTGAACTGAAGCTTAAATGATTTAAAGACTGAAATTTCAGTCAGACAAATGGTTGGATTAACTGGCCTGCAGTTCAGCTCTGGATGTGCAAGGACTCTCCTGAGATAAAGGGCCAGCTGAGTTCCCTCTGCAGTTACATGAACCAGGTGTCCCTGGGACTTAGACTGTGGAGGCATGAGCACTTCCTTCAACTGACCTCTCTCCTCAGCAACTGCAGGTTACTCATTGTTTCTATGGACAAAGTGAGCCTGTGTAAATACCAGGACTTTCATAATTGGCCTTTAAAACCAGGCAGGTAATTAAGCTAGCAGGCAGATGCTTGTGGAGTTCATGTTAATGGTGGAAAACTCGCTAGGCACAAAAGAGAAGCCATTTGAAATTTCATTTGCAGTGGCTGCCAACTAACACAAAGTACCCAATAGTCTGAATATTTCTGAACATAAACATAAACACTAAGTATATCTTGTAACAAACTGTCTTTATGGTGGGTTTCCCAGTTATTTAGGGACTCATGATTATTTCTCTTCATTTCTGCATGGGGGAGAGAAGGCCTGGATCACTCATATGGGACTTCCTTACTTTTTCTGATTCTCGCCAACATTTCAGGATGAATATATGAGCATAGATATCTTCAACACAGATCCAGCTGGAAAGACTGAGTGTGGTATCAGTCCAAACCCAGTCCATTACTGCTCTCAGTTCAGTTAAAAATGGAACCAGGCGAAATCTGAAAGGAGACCACAGCAGATCACAGCACATCAGAAATATGGGGACCATATTAAATGAGCACAATAAGTGTATCTAAGACAGAAGGGAGAATTAAGCCAACGTTAAAAGACAGTTTAATGGGAGATGTTGCTAACACAAATACAATCACATCCTGAGATTGCACGACTAGTACTGATGTTTTGGGGTTAGTTATCTTCTACCATAGCTCATGTTGCTCTAGATTTCCTTGTCAGGCCAAGGATCATTGCATCATTACACCAGTAACTGAGATTGAGCCACTGATAGAATGGCACAAAAGAGATTCTCTTGTATCCCCACATTTCTCTGACCTGGAAGTGGAGTACAGAAACATCCTTTCCACTGGATGGTGGGAAATTGATTTATACCTTCTTACAACAAGTGGTACAGAGCTTAATTGCAGTCGTTAGGGCAGTCGTCGGCTTTATAGGGGATTAGAACGTTCTGACTCAGGATTAAGCAGCAGCAGAAGATGGGTTAACAGGAAACCAACATGCTTATATCAGCTGCTCAAAGTGCATCATTCCCTTTACTAGTTCCACACTTTTCTGCTCAGCCAGGTCACAAAGACTATTTCACGTCAGGAAAGCATTCTTCTGTAACTTTTCTTACTGGAATGCAACAAGACCATACAGAAAATTTTGGGAAAAGGCTGAAATTATTCCAGTTTTTCTGTGAAATATGTATATGCTTTGAACTGGCTTAATAACAACACCGTGGTAATAGCATAAATGGAGGGTGTGGTATGCTTCCTAACACCACCTTTCACCCTGAGCTGACACTGTGCCTGTTACTTGCACTAACACTCGTAATTCCCAGAGTTTCAAACGTGCAGCACTTCTAAAAAGACACACAAAGGAAGCATTTTTTTTGATACATAGCTCTAACTTCTCAGATCTACTGTATTTCACTTTATTCTTCTCACCTGCTGTGGTAGAGCCTGTAAACCTGCTCCAAAGATCTCTTTGGGATTTTGTGTCTTACTATTTTTTAGGTCTGCAGAACAAATAACATCACCTGCTTTTTAGTGCAACGTGTAGCCCCTATCTCTGTTCACAGAGGTGATCTCCTAGAAGTGTTAAAAAGTCTCTTCCACAGAGGACTGAATGGCTGACTGGTATGTCAGGCTTCTGGATGTAGAGTGGGAGACTGATTTTTCTGAGATTTACATTCCTGAAATCAATTTTTTGTGGACTACGGGAGACATATGGTATATACAGACTGTGCTGTGCAAAATTTACAGTCTCATTTCCAGCAGCCTGTGACGAGAAGTCATGAATAACCCCAGCATCTCATGAGAACAGATCTTTTTTTTCACAAAAGAAAGGAAGAGGGCAGCAGGTCTAGACTTACCCTTGAAATAAGAACAGGTTGACATAGTTATAACTTTTTGTGAGGAAGTTGCCAAGAACACGAGTTGGATATCCGCAGCGTATCTGATATGCTGATAAGCCAAAATAAACACATTTCACAAAATACCAGAGCTGGGCAACTGTGTTCTGGCTAAATTTCCTGTAATAGAAAAGACAGATAAAGGAAATGATGAGCTTTGTGTGTGACCAAATTAGCTCGAAATATTTTGTGCTCCTGGCAATTTCCCTTTCCTGAGATCCTTTTAAAAGTCCTTGGTTGCTGACCCCATTGCAAGGTTAAAACAATATTTGAAAGACACTGGTTGAGAAAGTCTAAACCCAGCATCTATTGTCAGCTCAAGTTCACAGGGGCAAGACTGGGGACAGATTTCTCAAAGAGTGAGGGCTCTGGGGTAGTGACCTCTCCCTCTGGATGCCAGAGGTGCCTTGCTGCCAAACACAGGCCTGTCTGCCCTCAGCCCTCATGATGGTACATCCCTCTGCAAGTCATGGGCAGACACTGCTTCTCTCAGCTTTTCAGAGGGCTGACATCTGGACGGAATGTAGGTAGGTTTAAAGGCTATTTGTGTTCACACATCTCGCCACCTCCAAGATGATGAACTCATACAGGAATTTAAATTGGAGTGACATCTGAAGGCCATCTTTTTCACATTCTTCTGCTTGAATCAGGTCTAATTGTTCAGTGACCTGTCCAGCTGAGTTCTGAATATCTCTGAAGATAGAGATCCCACAACTTGCCTGGGCAACCTACTCCAGAGTTTGATTAACATTACGGTGAAAATATTTTTCATGACATCACACTAGAATTTCCCTTTTTCCAACTTGTGGCTGCTTGTCCTATCTGAAAAGATCTTGGCTTCTTACTACCCTCTTAATAGGTATCTGAAGACAGCTCTTCACTTTCTCTTCTTCAGACTGAACTAACCCTGCACCCTCAACCTCTCCTCAGACGTCATGCGCTCCATCTCCCTGACCATTCTGGCGAGCATGCGCCACTTCTGACTGCAGTTCAATATCATGGTGGAACTACAGGAGATGCCTCATGATGGACAGGATTTTTGAGCCAGAAACGATCCAACATTTTCAATTACATCCTGTAAAACTGTTTTCATTAAGAAATTTGCAGAGGCTTCTAAGAATCAGCCTGACTTAGAATGAACACAGGAGGTTTCAGATGCAAATTTGAAATTCAGAACTTTATATAAATTTCATAAAAGCACAGGAAAAGTCCAAATTAAGACAAAAGTTTCATATCAGTGCACAGTAGATAGGAGATCCACTTGATTTTTTTTCCAAGTTAGGGCATAAGTACTGAGGAAAGTGAAAACATTTTTTGAGAGGAAATGGGATCTTTCAGTCTTTCTTTACAGTATGCACCTATTTGGGGTTTTTACACATAAAATAGCTTGACTGTTAATATAGAGTAATGTGTCCAGGTGACACATATTTAATTTTCCTGCATAGTCAATGGAGTGAGGTAAATACTTCAAGGCAATTTTAAGTCCTAAGTAATAGGGGAGTTAGTCAGACACCAGAGAGGGAATCTTAACACCCCTGTAGTGCAGACTGAGGTGATAACAGCCTTGAGCCATACAATGAGACATGTTAGATTAAGGGGTGAACTTTATAGCCACATGATACAAGACTTCACACAGCATGTGACCACCTTCACATCATCTCCACAGTCCTGTGGCAGGAGCAGGAGAGGAGAACTTCACAAGAGACATGAGTTTTAAACAATCCTCAGTCTAAGGAGATTTAAATCCACAGTTCACACATTCCAGAAAAGTGCTAAATTATAACTTACTCTGAGAGAGACATTTTCTAATCACTCTTCTAAACCAGTGTGCAGCAGTTTTGGGAGTAGGGAACTGAATCAGACACCAACATTGTCTTGGCTGAGAGATCTAATCAGTCAATTACAGGCAAGTTCTCTTCCACCTGCTTGCATTTTGGCCTAAGTTGAGAATATTTCTGTACACAGTTATATAATTAATTCTTTCTCAAACTTATGTTGGTCACAGTTATAGCTGTGGAAAGGCACTCCAATGGTCTGCTTAGAAATAAAACCAAGAAAGGACCTGTTCATGATTCCAAAGCTTAGCTATAACCACCTCAAACTGAAATACAAACAACTTTGTAGAACATCAGTATTTAACACATATTGTCTGATTATAAGGTTTATACCTTTCTGTCACTCCAGGCAAGATAAAGAACATCCAGAAATGTATTCCAAAAACAAGGATGACCTGGAAGATGACCTTTCCCATGACAGTCTTTTTGAGGTACAGTGCTCGATCTACTACCATGGTACCAAACTGAATGAGCACCATCACCAAAAATGCCTCCGGGACCTGGTCCTCTGATAATGAAGAGGTAATATCTGCCGCCGCAGAGTGTTTCTGAAACGGAAAATACAACAGAGTGGTCAAGGAAGGAGGACATTAATGATATTTAGCATCTACAGCATGTAAATCCTACTGAGGATTTACACATAGATGCCTCTGTGACATACCCCAAAAGCCCAAAATCCAAACACAATGATGATGAAGTCCACTGTATCTGCGAGGAACATCAGCACATACACATCAGTCACCGCACTGTAGTCTGGATGAATAAGATTGTAGAAAAACTGTCTGATGGGCACATACACCTGGAGAGTCCTAAAACAACATAGACCGCAATGTGATTTTACAACACCGTAACTTGCAATGAAGGAAAGAATGGCTGCGTGTAATATGATTAATGTTTCTAAAGTTATCTGAGATCTACTCTGCCAGCCACAGGGCTTCACGGACACCAGTCCCTTTTTCTGATTGCTTATAAACCATTGTATTGGCATTTGATCAGTAGAAATAACACAGCCAACTAAGATCCCATAGGATATTTAGCTTCTTTATCAGGCAGATGCCCTTTGAACAACGGCTGACTTTTCTCATGTTCAGCCGTTGGCATTACAGCGAAAGCTCCTGTATACAGTGAACTATACATGTACCCATCCATACCCTTGAATTAACAGAAGTAGTAACTTGCTGTCTTTAAATGTTCTTTTACTGCTTTATTGTTTGCAACCTACCCCCAAACCCATTCAACTCGTTACATTGCTCACTTTTTAATTGTAAAGGCTTTGGCTTTTATCATCTGTTCTCGAAACTTTTCCATAAGAAGCTCTTTTCTAGATTTTTGCTTGATGCTTAACACACTGCTTCCCTTCTGACTGCTGTTTCGTGTACTGGTACTTCCTGAAAAAAAGGAAAAGAAAGATAAGCTAATTCAAAATCAAGATTCAATTGCAAAAACTAGAAATTACTAAATATCGAGACTTCCATCCCATATATGAGACCCACATTTGAAAAAAAGCTATGAAATGAGTTCTTGTATTTTTTTTCCAATACAAGAAAATCTCAAGAGCATCCAGTAAAGGTTTAATTGCTGGCAGATCAAAATGTGAATAGTAACTATAAAAAGAGAAAAACAGAGACAAAGGCAAGTATTTGATTGATCACAAATCACAATTGGTAACTCAGGCTAGAGTAAACTCATCCATTTTACAAGACAGGACAGGTAATCTGTTTCAACATATGCAATCAAAACTTATTGTCACTTCAAGTATCATCAGATGCAGATATGAAAAATACATATGCTTTGCATTCCCTCTAGCTGGCGATTATGCTGAACCAGAAATCCTGGACCTAGGCCACACTGTGCATTCCTTTCCCAGCTTTTGGATCACGTTGTTTTAAAAACATAGTGAATCACAAACCAGGACTCTCCATTTGAACTTTAAGAAGGCTTGGATTGTGTTCAAACATGAAGATACTTTGGTTCATATCCTATTTCCTCACTGAGGAGCAGCAGCATTTAGTAGCCTCTGGAATCTCCACAGCAACCAGTACAAGGTTTCAGCAAGATGATCCTATGGGAAATGAACTTGTGCTCTTCAAAACCCAGAAATCCTATGCCATTTACCTCTCTTAGATCTGTGTGAGGAGAAGCTGGACCTGTGTGAAAGCTGTGATTCACTGCTAGAGCTCTTCCTCCTGATGGCAGTCTGCTGCTCAGGGAAGTGGACATGGATGGACTCCACTGATGTTGCAAGATTGACAGACTTCAAAGAGGCAGAAGAATCTCTCCTGCCTCCTGTTAGAGAGAGCTCATCATCGGTATCCTCTTTACTACTGGAGCTGTCCCCTTTCTCATCTTCATCCCATAATCCATGGCACTAGTGAAAAAAAGAAGAGAGCATTCCAACCTTGTATTCTGTAACAGTATTTATTACAGTCGTTGCTAAGCTCAATCATGTTCACATGAGGGAAGACAAATGTATTGTTTAGGGATATCATAGAACCGCTTAGGTTGGAAAAGACCTTTAAGATCATCAAGTCCAACCATAAGCCTAACTCTGCCAAGCCCACCACTAAACCATGTCCCTTAGTGCCACATCTATACATGTCGTAAATACTTCCAGGGATTGTGACTCAAACACTACCCTGGTCAGCCTGAGCAGCTTGACAACCCTTTCAATAAATAATTTTTTCCTAATATCCAAATAAGAGACTCTCCTACATCACATAAGTGACTAAAAAACTTAAAACTAAAAATTAAATATAAAATAAGAAAGTGCATGAATTCAGATTACCTTTAAAATGGATCTGTGGAAGAATAAAGCAAGGAGCTGAACGAGATCATAGTGCACATAACCCTCTTTCTTCTCAATGCCAATAATATTGGGTGGATGGTAAGGTTTATCTTTCGTGTAATCCACATATTTATTCCAAGGAAAGAAACCAAACTGGAAGAAGTACTTGATGACAATGGTCACCTGTTCAGAAACACAGCACACTTGATGTGTTTTATAAGCATGGCAGATATAATAGTCTTATGACTTTAAGAGGGGAGAAACTGGTCAGTTTTATGAGAAGATAAAAAAACATATCCATTGCTACAGAGCAACAACAATTCACATTTCCTCAGTAATAAAGTCAATCAACATTTACCAAGAGATGATGGTCAGTGGTATGTGAGGTACTGCAAGCAGTGTATACTGTCTCTTGATAACCCATTATATAGTAGCTGCTTGCAAATGGTCTGTTCTTGTGACAACTGCTTTACCTACCAAGAAGGATATTGCTCATTGCAATGAACAAATCACAAACAAGACCTTTTGATACCACAGAAATTGCTGAAAACTTCAGCAAATATTTATATTAATATGAAGTGCCCTGATCGTAGAGATCAAGAGCAGAAATGAGACCATGCAGAGCTCACAACTTAACTTAGGGTTGCAAAAACAGCAGCATACCTCAGTGTAGACAATGGCTGTCATCCAGAAACGTTTGCTCGGGCGAGGAACAGACAGCATGGCCCAAAGAAATATAAGGATCGGAAGCACCAAGGTTATCATGGAAGCAGAGACCATATGGTTAAGGATGATCACAAAATAGCACACCATTTCTGACCGGGCCACCAGTGTATTGTACAGGGCATAAATAAGAAGCAAGACTCGAGGCTGACCAACATAGAACTTCTCTGACTCCTCTAGCTCGTCATCATGAAACATCCTGTAACAAGCAGAGTACCATAAATAAATTGAAAATACATTTCACAAAAGCTGCTTTTTAAATAGCTACTATTTTTCCTTTTGAAAAGGCATAACATTCTGCAACTGAGTTCAATGGGAAAAAAAGAAAACAATGGGCTTTGGTATTACAATCAAATAGCCTGATTCTAAGCTCAGAAAACAAGAATTTCAGGCAAAATAACTAGAAGCACTGTTCTACCATTTTTTTTTTTTAAATTTACCCAGACAGTCAGCCTAGCTCAAGAACTTCTACAAATATGGCTTTCCTACAGTTGCCCAACCAACATATCTCATGTAAATCACACCATGCTGATGTGGCCCTGTCTGGATTCATATCTGATTTATCAACACAGATGGGAATTTGGAGAAACTCCAGAGGTGCATCAGGAAGCATATGTTGTGAATAGTCCTACGACGTAAGATTAGAACATAATAAATACCATTAAGCATTAGATGTGTTCAATCTTATACCCTTTACCTAACACAAATAAATATAAAAGGCAGCAAGAAATCACAACATGACTTTCACATATATTCACAATTCTCTTCGCTTTTCACAAAGAGCACCCTGGCCTGAGAAGAGACCTCATTGAAAAGCAAGAACAACTATGGAAAACCAGAAGAAAAGACAATGCATCTATGAAGTTGATGCCCCTCTCTCTCCATACGCAGTCAGATTGAAAGGCATTTCTAAGGCTTAAGATTTTGTCCTTGCATTCAGGGAAGCTCTGCCCTAGTTGAGTCAGGCCACAAAGCAGCAGCAGAAGAGCAGTGGCATTATCACCACGCCAATGCTCGTTGTGCCACTGAGCACAGTGTCTGAGGGGAAAAGAGGGGAACCGCCTATCCATTATGAAAATACTTAGCAAGGTGGTCTCTTTACACAGCCCTCAGCTTCCACTGGCTTAAACAAAAACTCTGCCAAAGGTCAGAGTTTCCCTGATAGTAATCCAAAATAATTAAAGGAAAAACATTTTCCCAGATAGCCCTGGAGGAAACTTATTTGAAATCACAGCTGCCTGAAGAAGAGAAACCCTCTCCACAAGGAATATTTAGAAAAGCCCTTGACCCTGTGACAATTGCAGCACAGAAATCCAGTGCTAATTGGAACAATTAGCTGTGCTATCAGGGGAGAAAGCAGAGATTCTTTCCAACATGAATTTGAATAACTTTAGAAATCTGTAATTAGAACAACTGCACAGGAAATGAGATTCTTCCCTTAAATTAAACTTAGTGCAAGGTCTCTATCAGAAACCCTAGGCTAGTTCGGAGAGAAAAAGCCCAAAGTAATGACAAAACTTCACGGAATGGGACCAAAAATTTTTCCCTGTCAAAGGTCCTTACTTGTTCAGAAGCAGCTCACTAGCTGTTAGCTCGTGCGTCAATGGAGGGAGAATCGTATCATTAAGTTTGTCCGTCCGACTGTTGTCTGGGCTCAGCATCATGAGGCTCTTACCAGCTGAGTCATCTGGGGAGCCAAAGGGAAGGTGTTCAAAGCTGACAGCTTTGCTATATGAAGGTGGAGCTTCTGCATTGCTATCCACAGTGGAGTACAGTGGCACATCAGTATCAGGAGTATATGCAGCTCCTTCAGAATCCAGGCTATAATCTTCTACCTCCTCATCATCTTGTCTTGATGCAGAATGAGCTCCTTCCTCTTCATGCTCCCCTTCTACTTCCTCAATGGTTTCTGTTGTCCCCTGACGAGAATACAGCATGGTGACCTGCGTAGGCTCACTGTTGGGGATGGATGAAGAGAGAGAGTTGAGGCTCCCCACCAAACAGAATTTGGTTAATGTACCTTTATGCAGCTAGCGGAGCAACCACATTGCATTCTCAGGCTTTCAAAGTTCATATAATCTGGCAGAAAATATATCACCATGATCTCCTTTTACACAGATGGACCATCTAGGTCCATCTGCCCAGTGAGTGATGTCCCACTGAACTCACTAACATTTCACACCAGAAAAAGACAAATTAATATCATCATCAAGAGAAACTATACTAATTTTCTGAAAGTAGTTCAAACACTTTCTGACCAAAAGCAAGACTTGCTATTACATCTATTCAAAGCACGCTCCATTGTGAATGATAGGCAAGCATGAGGTTCCTTCTACACATGATGCTTTTAACAACCATAAGGGTGCTGTATGCAACTGGAATGTGAGCACAATACACACATCAACTCTGACTCGATTTAAAAGAACAAGTAAATTGCAAACATGGAGAAAAACAATCCAGATTACAAAACTTTTCCAGTAACCGGTTGTCTTTCTTACCTTTAGATTGCCCTATGTTCTACAATACAGTCTTCAGTTTTACCTTACCTGCCTGCTTTTCTTCTGTAATGTACCTATTTTCCTTTTCAGCTGTTCTTATTCACTCTATTCAGTCCTCTGCTTGTGCACCTTTTTTATTCTTGGCTTTGCATGTCCATATTCACTTTCTCTCTTAATGCTCTGTGCTCTGCAACAGTCTCATCTGATGCAAATTCATGTAGCTTGATGACTCCAGATGGGAATCTGGACATCATAATTTAAAAAAAAATTCTGGGCTTTACTTTTACCCTTTTCATGCCTCTCAAGTATTTTTCTCACCTCTCTTCTCACACATCACTCCTTCTGTTTTTAGTCTCCATTCCAGTCCTTCTCCATAGTTTAGACAACAGGCATCGACTGAGCGTCTTTTGTCGGTTGCATGTTTTTGTATCTCAGAGACAAAACCAGATTTCACATAGCACCTATGACATTAATGGGACCACGTTGTTGTGTAAAGTATGTATTTTTAAAGAAAACTAGCATTGGCAAAGCCAGTTGGCACTACTAACTCCTGCAAAAATTAAAAACTGAGTGGCGCCTCTTTCTCTTTTACGCTACTTCCAATCATATTGTGGCTATGTTAGATCACTTTATTTCTGGCAGATTTTTAACTGGGATGTGTAACACTACTTTTAGGATGTGTGTTTTAAGGATTCATGGCTGCACTCATCCTGGTTAAAATGAACAAAACCACAAAATCACATTATTTCAAAACTGATTGAGACAAAAATTTGTAAAACACTTCAAACATTACAAAATAATGATCTAATATGCCATATAATTTCAAATTTATAATATTTATAATACTAACTGAAACACTGTTTCCCAGTGTCACATAAACTCCTGCTATTTAATACTGTTTCCCAATGTCATATAAACCCCTGATATTTATCTGCTAAAAAGTGAGTGAATGGCTCTGAAGAGTTTCTCTCTTGCACTGGATATTAATATTAATCACTATCTTCTCATAGCTATTTTCCTTTTTTTAATTCCAACACCTCATAGACTGTAAATCAATTGTAAAGTACTCAAAACATATTTAGCAATCTCTCCTATATGGGGAAATCTAAAAATTGAAAGAGCAGGGCAAACAGTTGCCTATCTTAGTTCCTAAAATTAGACAGAATTTAAGTCCATATCTAGGATAATTGATTAGCTGAGAAACTTCACTTCCAGCTTCCAATTTTAATGAGAACAACCATCAACTTGGTAACTCTGAAAATCAGACTCTTTTTAGCTGAATAAATACAGACTGTTTAGCCTGGTTTAAGACAGAGAGTGTAACGTAACAGAGTAGCTTTGAAAAACACATGAATTAAGGATGAAAACCAAATTCAAACAAACCAGAGTAAGAAGTAAGCAAATGAGTCCTGAATTATGACCCTGACTTTGAACCTCAGAGTTGTGCCACAACACAGAAGGGAGCACTGACTCCATTAATCATGCAAACCACTCTGTACACCATATATTTGCAAATGCAAATTTATGTACATTGCTGTAAGTATAATGGTATGGGTAAATGAGTGAACAAAGCATGCATGAGTTAAGCACCTTGACACTATACTGCCACTGTCAGCTGATGAGGAGGACATATCCATGCTCTGCATTTTACGAAGCCTAGGTCGAGCGCGCTCACTTGTTTTAGGAACAGTGTCTGGTCCATCTAAATCATCAAGGGTTGACTGCCTTGAGAACAGCATGGTTGCTTCAGTGTAGCAGCTAGCAGCGCAAACAGTTATAAAGACAGGGTTAAATACAAATGATATTACTACACACATGGTTCAGTAAATAAATATGCCTGCCATGCAGCAAAACACTGACATACAGAAAAAAGATTCAGAGCGAAGATAAGGATTTGTTTAGAGTCACAAAGTAAACACATTTCTATGCACAGATAGCTTGCAGTCATATTAATATAGGGGCTACAGATGGCTAACAACATCTATTCTCTATTCAAAGAGATATGAAACCAACACAGTGCTCTACGTGCTTTCCAAGGGCACCAACTCACATATGTAAGCATGTTTTATTTTCTTTATTTCCCCCTGAAATTTCCAAATTCCACAAAAATGTTTTGGGAAGTGACCGCCTCTTGTACAAATTCTATTTTATTAATGATATACTGCACTGAACCTTTTTACACAGGTACAAGCCAATTTCCTGAAAGAGCCCTTAAAACTGAATAAGCTCATATTCCATAAATAGAAAAATAGCTGTCAGACATTGGCTAATCCTCTTTCCGAACCAAAGAGCCAAATCGGATATGTTACTTCGTCAGTAGATGCATGCCAAATATAACCTGCTCTGCATGGGATGGCTTTTATTTTGATATTTAGTAGTAAGCCCTGATGATTCTTTCCAGAAGATTTAATTTATTTCAGTCACAGCTTAAAACCTATTTGAAAACCAGTAACATGCACATCTTGAAAAAAGGAACAGATATAATAAACCCTTATCTCCTTTTACTTATCAAATAGAACAGGACACCAGAGACATACACCATACATTGAGCATTTATGTGTTATTAGATAAAAGAAGAACTGGATGGATTATGAGAAAGAAAGTACTTACTTAAATACAAGCATGTAACACAGCAATGGGAAAGAAGCAAATATATTAATGACATATGGTAGGTAAAAGAATTTCTCCTGTAAAAATCTTAGAAAAACATAGATCTCTATGGAATAAGGGACCTGGTTCTTTAGCACATGCAGTGACCTGTCTTGAGTCTCTCAGATAGAATGAGAGAAAAAACGGTCTCAAAACACAGGGTTTACATTCTACTTTTCTTCTTTTGGATTACACCTGAGCTGTGGCAGTAGAGGATTTACTTCCTTGGCAAGCATTATGTTTATCCAGGGGCAGAGAGAATTGGGAAAGAGGTCAGAAGGGAACTGCAATGGCATTTTCTATGTTACTTTGGTCAAGCTAGCAGGAAGTGAGGAGAAAAAATCTGCTGACATGAAGTGATAGTTTGCAATCGTTGCTTTAAGGAAAATGGAGAGGAAAACAGCAAGATATGAGGAGTGAAGAAACTTTTATTCTTAGGCCTATTCTTAGGTTCAGTGACGGTCTTTTTTGACAGAATAGGCAGGGGCTAAAAAAGTGCTTTGGTCTTTGAATAGAAGAATAGCATCACCAAGATACCAAAAGTATTGTGAAACACTTTCCTTAAAAACAGCTTTGATGGCAGGGGCACTTCTGTCCTGCCAGTTCATTTGGCCAGTTGATTTGGCCAAGACTCCTTACAAGCCACTTCGTTACTTTGGTGTATGTGCAAAGGCACACAAGCACCCTCCAGACAAAACCTGGAGAGCTGTCTGCACGATGCAGGGCTTTGATAAAGCAGCAAATGCTACTTTCTACAGGAAAAGGAGATCCACCCTGGAGCCTGATTCAGGAGCATGGATATCAGTCAGACCTCCATGTTATTAACTCCAGGGGATCATTAGGGAGGAGGTTTCGCTTTGCAAATACATCTATGGAGTACAGCCAGGTAGTTGTACTATCAGTGAGGTATTGATGCTAAAATATAGGCAGATGTCAGCAACCTGTTTTTGTAGATTACCTTTCCGTTTGTGTTCTGTAACATTATTCACATTATTTTACATCTCAACGGCTGATCTTTTCAAGAGCAACACCTCTTACTAAGGTGCTGAAGCATTTTAAATGCAGAAATAGTTCAAAGTGAACCTTCCAAGGACCTTAAGCAGAGCAGTTGTTGAAATCAAAGTAGCCCTTGCCAGTTCATATATTTTCAATGGAGGAAACATATGCCAGCTGCCCTTCAAAACATGTACATTCTGAATTCAGAAAAAAAATCAAAGGAAAAACATATATTAATCTCAACAGATAAAAACATTTGCCCTGATGGAGTTCCCACAGTAGTTTGGTTTAAAGCTGTTTTAGACGAAGGATGACTCATGAGAATTATCTATTGAGCAGCTGCACTATATCCTTGAAGGTCAGGAGATGTGTATGAGATGACACCTGTGGCCCAATCTGCATATCCTTTATGTACTTCATTAGGAACACGTGCCTGAACATGGAGGAAATGAGTACACCAATAAAGTGGAGAGATTTACACTTGGCAAGCTGATGTTGACTCAGCCATTGACTATCACATAAATTTAATCCAAGCATATCTTCCTGAGTGACTTTTCAAATTTGTGTCCTTGGAGACCTTGAAAAGCATTAGCTTCTTGAAATCATTCAAGGACTAGGTATTTTAAATTAAAAGTCCTGAGTTCAAGCATTTTATATTAAAAGTTGATCAGGTATCCATTTCAAATGGGAATATATATAGCAGAGATGTTTTTATCCTCAGCGAGCAGAAAATTTCTTACTTTATGACTTCCTTTTTGCTAACCAAACTTACCCTTCCCAGAAAGTTTATTAGTTGAAAGGGGGGACTTACAAATTTTTATGGTTTATTCCATCCATGGACATTACATCTATCAACTACTACACTCCTCACATCTGCAAGCAAAGATCCCAAACATTTCCTATCATTCACACTCCTAAATCAGACCCAGATCCAGCTCCAAACTTGGGACTTTCTTTTCATCCTTTCTCCTGCCACCTCAGGCAAACTCCAGTACTCCCTACCTCAAGAACTACTCTCCCACCTGGTGAAAGTGGTGCCTGTAAACACCCTGACTGCACTTCGACTTTCACTCTTACAGGAGGGTCAGGGGCTGCCACCTGTAGTTCCTATAGAAGCCCCCACACAGGTAGAGTTGTGTATTTAATATATTATTTGTGATGGACAAAAAATAATACAAACTGAACTGGATACAAAACCCTGAATATGCTGAAAACTGTCTTAGGATCTTCATCTAGCTGCTATGTCATAATCGTGGACCAAGTTCTATGAAGGCAGATAACTGGGTTTACTAAGTTTCAAAACACGTTACTGACATTCATAAGCTGTTTAACCTAACAAGCAGCTCATCAGTCAAATGGAGACAAACAGCAGTGAATGCTCTACCATTCTAGCTCCTGATCCCTTCTGGTGGTGCTCCTTAAATAGCTTGTTAAGGATCATTCTCAGTCTCTTCTCCTCCTGGCCCACATGAACTTCGCACTCTGCTATTAGGATACACGAGAGTATTTACACATAACGATAAACCAAACAATAACATTACGAATACCTCTTTACATCTCGAGCTACTGTATAGAAAAATGACTGACAATAAATGATCAGCCATACTAAAAGAGAAAATCCCACAAACGGCAGTTGGAAAACATTTTTTAGAGCTTTATCTAGGGTAACCATGACATCCCTGGATAAGACTTACAAGGGCCAGCCCTGAACTTCACAAGAAATATAGTTCCTGCAGCTGATCAGGAGAGCTGTTCTCTCTGGAAATCCATTGTCTAGAGCACTGACCAGATACTTACAGTAATTCCTACCCTGAGTGCTGGGGAACACATATTATTGTAATGGAATATCTTCTGTCCTTTTGCAGCCCTGTTTTACTTGCAGACATGTCCATCTTACTCATGGACCTAATGTCCACTACAGGGCAAACAAAGAAGAACAACTAGAACTCTGGTTAGGAACCCTCTGTCCCATCCCAGAAGTTTTCTATTGCAATCCTAGATCCATGATCAGAAGGATGCTTTAATGAGTTGCTTTTACATTTACTGGAAATCATTACTTTGAAATTTAAAATGCCACCTTCTCTTGTTTGAGCAACTAAAAAACTTCAGTAAACTCACTTGAAGTTTAAAACATTTGACATTTCTAAAAAAGCTCATAAGAACTTCTGATCCCAGGAACAGACATGCAAGGGTGCCCCAAAAAACAGACAGCATTATCTTTCAATCAACAGACTCATTTTTGCTTCCTCTAATTAGAGGCCATTACTATTATAGCAGATGTGCACAATTTGTAAAAACTCTCAGTGCCAAGAATATTTGACTGTTCATTACCAGAAAGAGACTTTGAGATTAAAGAAATCAGTTCTAATACTGCTTTCGCTATTCCTTTGTTGATAGTTCCTGTGACATCTTCTGAGGAAACAGACATGACAGTAACACATGTGAAAAATTTAACTTCTGTTTCAAAGCAGCTCCACAGAAATTCTAATTTTAAAATAGATTTTAAATGTGTAAATATACTCAAAGTGGGGTGACAAACGGGTGATTTTTCTGTATTAAAAAGAGACATAAGTGGAGCTCAAGACTGGATACCAACTCATTGAAGAGGCAGAATTTACACATGAAAGTTACACGATTTGTTTTTCTTTTTCACAATTCATTTTGGAATTGTCTTTCTTTTGCTTCAAGCTCAAAGTTCTTGCTAACATGGTTGCATAATAATAATTCTACGTACAGCAAACAGTGTGACCAAAATGTATTTAATGTAAGCACTATTCTTTCTTTAGGTGAGATTGAACTTTTTGGAGTTAAATTCTGCCCTGCAGATATTCGAGAGGCTCCAAGTGAGCTGGTAATAGAATTTGGCTTTACATTTTTCTCACGTCATCTGAATCCTGTAAAACTCTGAGACAAAACACAAAGGTGTTGCTTAGTTGGGTAACTAGCCACGGAGAAAGATTTGCTTGGACTTGGTGTTTGTTTTTTTACTGGAGTGAACTTCTCAAAGGCCAGTGCTCACCCTGGGGAGCAATTTGTGAATATTTTGTTGAAGCACAGTACTCAGAAGCACTCTCTTATGCTTGCTTTTCAATAACACCAGAAAGACAAGCCCTCATTATTTCCACTCTGCTAACATCTACCCATATGTCATTAGTAAGAGCTAAGCATAATTTACTGTACACAGAAGCTACTGAGTTTGCTGGGAGTATCAAACAAAATATGATACTGCCACACTTCAGAGAAGAACAGGAGACAGCAGAATGCAATGGATTATGAAACAGCTGGATTTCCAAAGCCCTCTTGTTGGAGAAATTCTGCAGTCTCTTAAAAGGCAAGAATACCATGGACACAGTGGGAACAGGCTGCCTCTGTAAGACAAGGAAGTGAATGTGTGTGCCGCTGTGTCATGGAGCTGCTGGAGCATGCAGTAGTTTTGGCAAGGGACTTGACAGCATCTGTCTTCAGAAAAGAATGAGGAAGGTGGTTTTCCTGATCTAAAATGGTATTTGATCCACAAACTGCATAGCTCTGCTGGAGTGCAACCACAGCAGTTAGGAAATCAGGCTCTCCACATGATATTTTCACCATATATATGAGAGGGGGATTTTGTTCTCTCAAATCCAGAATCTTTCTCAATGCAAAGTCTTTTGTGAGTCTTGATTTTGTGAGTTTTGATTTGTGGGCAACAGACAACAATTTATTTTAGAAAGACAAAATATTCATAACGAATGATGGTTTGCCAAACTCCACTCCTGAATTCCTGACACAGTATCCCATAAGCATCCTCAGTAGGTATTTTCCATTACTTTTTACAAGATCAGAAACCCTGTCAATGACTCCTGATTCTAGGGGAAACAGAAAACAGTGGGGTACATATGCAGTGGTAAAGGAGTTGGGCCAACAACGGAGTGCACCACTATAAAGGAATAGTAACATCTAGCAGAGTTTTCACTATTAAAATGGCATGGATAAATCAAAAAGAGGATTGAACATTCATTAGAAAGTTCATCGGTACTTGAAATTATCTAAAATTACATTTAGTGCCTGATCCCTCTGTATTTCACAAAATAAAATAAAATCTCTACCTGGAAATACTGTCACGAGAAGCTGCTGAATCTAAACTATCCATTCTTTCAGATGCTTGCAAACCAGAAGCTTGACCAGGATTTTTATCAATTGAGTCCAGTCCTGACTCCTTAGAAAGCTTCATCATGTGGTTCTGGTAATACATATGGATGCTCTCTCGCGTTGGAACATTTCCCTGTGGAAGAGAGTAGAGGTAGAAGTACATGGCAGTAGAGGGGTACATTTTTTTAGGAACTGGTTTCTTTCATCATTTGTCATTAAGGGCTGTGCAAATAGCTTCCCAGTAAATACTAACCTCCCACTAGCAGTGCCTTTTCAACGCGCAATTCAGCTTCTGACTTAAATTACCATTGCACAAAGGGTTGTCTTTTCGAGCAAAACTGGAGCAATGCAAGCGGTTTCAGGCCATATATAGTCAACAAACCCCTGCTGAGTGGACTGCAGATCATTCAGCATGAAAATAAGGTGTGGGCTGTGACCATGACTTAACCTGTACTCCAGCATCTATTGAGATATTTCTTCTAGAAAGCTTCACTGACTCTAAGAAAACCATACATCTTATTAGTGGCCAGTAGGAGTTTTCTTAAACAGAACAAAAGAAACAGGTCACGTACAAACTGATCTAGATTTTCATCAGTGTCTCAAAGTAAGAGTTTATTTATGAAGTACGGATACCATGAAAAATACACTGAAGATCTTTATTCTTGCTCTGTGACTTCAAGATCAAGCAAGTTCACAAAGGGATAGTTTTATTAACTGTCAAACCAAATCTGGGCATAGAATCAAGACCTTCTGGCTATGATATTGCAATTAGAATTCTAAAGGCTTGTCATAAGAATAAAAATGGGAAATTTATAGCCTATTCTTAGGCAGAAACATATCCAATTCATTCCACTAGCAGTTGCCTTGACTTCAGAAGATACACTGAGAGAGAAGATTGCTATTCTTGAACAGTCATTTTTCTGACTTATAATAAAGCCTTATGCAAGGACTTTTTCCAGCTAAAATATAAGTACTCTAAAGGAGTGCCCATATGTCCTAATATTATTAGTTACTAGTACTTTAAATATAGTCCTCTACACTGTCCCAAATCTAAAATGTTCAAATTTTGAAGTTTTGTCCAAAAAAAAATCTTAAGAACAAAATCTGAAACTCAGGTTGTTAATCAGGTTTGTTTGTATACAAGCTGTGTTGCTTCTACAGTAATAAATGTCTGTGCCATTACGTCATCTAGCCTCTGAAATTACAGCACATGCTATATTTTAGCTGCAGTCCTAGGGATAAAGGATAAGAGCTGTGACAGCAAAAGTGCCCCACGACTGATGGGAAGACTCAATTTCAGGTTCTTCTGCAGCTGGAAGAGAGACAAAGGGAACTTCATATATCAAGTCTACTGTCCCTGACTCCACATCACGTTAAGAAACACATCAATGTGATAGCTGCAGTGAGACCCTCCTTTCTTGGGCAGCAATGATAGGCATGGAGCTGCCACAGGGACTTGGGGATGCTATGGAAGAATTGATGATTTTGGTGTTCATGGGTACCAATATTTCACAGAAGAAGAAATAAAGATCCTAGAAATTCTTCGAAAGGCCCCTTCTACCAGAAAATTTAGGATTGAAGCAGAATATACCAGCCTGTACAAGGACATATGGGCTCTATTGTAATCAAAATAGCATCAGGCTCCTGGCAACATGAAATTGAAATGAATGAATAAATAAATATATCTATTGGGAACAAAGGATAAGAAAATCTCAATAAAGTTAAGGTGAGAATTAGCAAACAGTGTTCAAAACAAGGTCCCGAATACATAATGGACATAAAAAGAAGGCAGTTAGCCTGGCTTCTGCATAAATGTTAAAATTTTAAAAATTTAGGGGTGTGAAAAAGACTCATGTGATTTTCAATATGGATGCTGAAATAGCAGGGACTTCTGAGACTTGTGGCAAAAAGGAGCATCAGTACAATGCTGTACATAGCACATATTTTATAGGAAGGATGCCATGGAAGATAGCTTGAGAAAGAGGTCGCATGGGTCAAAAAGCATGAAGTCTAACAAATTAAGTAAATCTACTGTGCCAGAATTACCATAGATGCTCTGTGGGTGGACTTAAAAAAGTATAGCATGAAAGCTCAAGTTTTGACCATTAGATATTAAGGAAGTGCCCATTAGATATTAAGGAAGATAACAGGAGGATCAGAACACTAATGTACAATAACTCAGGTTAGTTTTCAAATGTACTCATGTAGAACAGCTAAATGTCATGAAAAAGCATGGATGCACACACACAAGTCACCAGGAGGATGAAGCAAGAAGACATCCTTCAAGAAGCAAAAGTCATAAGGAAGACCGAACTAGAACGAAATTTCTAGAGTTAAATGTAAAACTTCAGCAAATTAACCCAGAAAAAATGCTGGAGAATAACTTGATAAAAAAAAAAGGTAATAGCAATTATGTTTTAAAGCATGTGGTAAGAATCAGCTGCCAGAAAGCCAGGGTATCAATGTGTGATCTAGGCATAAAGAGGTATAAGCAAGTTGTGGCAACAAGACAAAAAAAAGACTAAATTTTTGCGTCCCTCTTTGCTGAAAAAAAAAAAGTCATGGATAGTCCCAACGAAATAGCTTAAATCCTATGGAATGACTGGAGTGATTACTTTATAAAAGACAATAAAACAATAAATTGAGCAGTGAGTGGAAGGTGTTCACCCAAGAACTCTGCAGGAACCAACAGATGAAACAGTGCCAGGGGAAAAAAATGTCGCACCACTCCTTAAAAATGGCTTCGGGAGTGATCCTGAGTGACCCTTCTAAGAAATTAAGTGGTCAAGAAATAAAGCAAACTATATCTATCTCTTGTACATATCCTCCATTAAAAGACTGAAGAAAAAGGGCACAAACAAATGTTTTTTTCTTTACAAAGGAAGAAGGTCATCGACTGGTTCCCCCAAGGAGTATTACTGTATGACATACTGAGAAATAAACTGTGCAAAAGGGAAAACAATGATGTGATAAAGTGATTTGGTAAAGATCGGCAAGAAATGCAATGAGGAAAATAACTTAAACTGTATATAGATAAAGACAGGCTTTATATAAGCTTTTGTTAGCCTTAAAAGTTTCGGATTCAGAGTGTAGAGTCCCCTGGAAATAGGCAGCATAGGCTAACATTCAAAGGAGCTTGACTGTTAGATTTTACTAGGAAAGCCAAAGAAAACACGTCATACTCCTGTATAAACCTGTAGTTCACCGACACCTTGAAAACGGTGTGTAGTTCTGGTCATCAGGTCTTAATAAGACCATATTAAAAGTGGAAATACTATGAAGAAGGACAATAAAGATTATTAGAAGCACTGGATGGATCCCATGTAAAGGGAGGCTAAAAAGAAAGGGACTTTTTACCTTGAAGAGAATGACTGAGGAGAGGAATCCATGAAGTTTTATACACTCAGGAGTAGTAGAGGAAAATGCAATACATCTCTGATCTACAGAAGACTCCCAAATGATCAGAGAGGAGGTTTAAAATGAAGAAGAGAAAGTACTTATAAACACTTCATATGGAATGACACTACAGAACTCCATGTTTTAGGATTTTCTGCAAGCCAACATTGAAGAATAAATTAAAAAGGGACTAGCCAAACTCCAAGAATACTTGCTGGTACTATTAAACATAATGATCCCGATGCAATTTATGGTTTGGGGTGCCCTTAACCAATCATTGCCACAAGCTGGGACATATTCCAAAGAAAGATGTACTCACATATGCCAACTTTTACTCTGTTTTAAGGGGTTTGTTTGTTTGTTTATTTGCAATTATTATCAACTCACTATTGGGCACTTTGGTGAAAATAACACTAACTAAACACTAACACTGAAGCAGCACTGTCTTCGTGCTCAGTGTCTCCTGGTCAGACTGGGTACAGATTCCCTCAGACCAGGAAAATCTACCTCTTTGAGCTCTTGGGTTGATAGGTAGCCTGCTTATTATGCCAACAGATGTCAACAGTGACTAGGCACCTTGGGGACTTCTTAACATCAAGAGTACTATTGTGTTGTTGACTTTTTCACATATTAATTTCTGAGTCAGTCTGCAGCTTTTAACAGAAACCGGAAAGAACTAAAAATCAGGCTTCCACGCCATGTTTCCAGAAATAGCTGGGGAGCTAGTGACATATGCAAAACCATCTTTAAAACGAGAGCTTTATCCAGCTTCAAGGCATAATCTACTCGTATTTTGAAGATCCAAATACATTTCTATATACACTATCAACACTATTCTTTGATAATAATGGGTTTGGTTAATATATAATCAGTTTGTGGAGGACCACATAGCTTCATTGGGAGCTAAGAAGGGAAGCTGGTCTTTAAAAAGACTGAGACATGCAGATTGATGTAGTTTTTGAGCTGTTTAAAATCCCATGCCTCCTCCTCTGTACTTGAATCTATCCTGTCCCCTCAAAACTACACTTTATCACTGGAGTGTTTCAGCCAAACCCTTGCTATCAACTTCTCAAAAAATTACTTTTCCAATAATTTGTTTTGTGTCCAAGTAATATACCAAGTAATTTATCATTTATATATTTATAAACTAGGAAGCATTAAAGGAGTCCAGATCTATTTACAAAATGCAGGAATAAGTGATATTTTTTTAATTTTTGTCCTTAATACAGCGATCCGAAAAGACAACCTTTCATTTTTCACTGAGCAGGAAATGGTATTAGCAGGCAAAAAATACCAAAGGCGTTACCTTCTTAATCTCCCTGGTCAGCATACAGCGCTCAATTCTTAGCACAGTGGAGATATCAATGTGTTCTCTTGAAATGGAATTAAGCCAAGCTGTAAAACTGTCGAGTGTTGCCAGGAAAAGGACCCAAGTGAACTTCAAGATATTAAATATCCTCTTAATGATGTTATCTAAAGGAAAGAAAAAGCAACAGAAAGTTAATGAATGCAAGTATCTTTCATTGGATTTCTGCTTAGATTTAGATTAATTTTTCCTTTATTGTCTAATAATAATAATGCTCCAGGTTGCAAGACCCCGCCATAGAGAGGAATCTCTGGATATGGTTGGAGGCCTTTGGAGGTCTGGGCCATTTTCCTACCTGTATGTCTAGGCTTATCACTTAAAATCCCTTTTTCACCTGTAACTCCCTGGCCCTGTAATTATTAGTCGCATAACAGTCCCTGATTTTAGAGAGATGCTGTAGACACAGGTCTTTCTCAGTTTTCCAAGCACCTAAACATACCTCTCTGTATCTACTGTTTGCAAAGTCTTTCTTCTTTTTGAAAAAATAGGCTACACTCTGTCATCAGTGATTTCAGATCAACTAGCCCAACTAGCCCACATCATATAAATAACTTTTATTGTTATATGCACCATTTTCCCCTAACAGTACACTTCCCCATAAGTGGGCCTTATGGATTTATACCCACGATAGCAGCTTTATTTTGCTCAATGCAGCTGCTTCAAGTTAATTTCTCATTTCAGAAGTTCCGTTAGCATTAGAAATTCAAAGTTTCTCACCAAAAAAGCAATACTTTCAGTTTATTTCTCTTCCACTCACAAATATACACACATTACAGTGTTTACATACTATTGCACAAATCCTAAGTTTTATTTCCAGCTAGATGGTTCCAGAGCTAGTTCTCCCTGCTAGGCTGCAAATCCCAGAGCACTAAAAAGACTAATTTTGGAGTAATCACTCTAAGAAATAACAGAAAACTGTCAATCTGGCATGCAGGTACAAAATGTCTGAAGCAGATACTAAGGAGCCAACCCACGTGCTGAAGCACGATGCTTTTAACAACCTCACTTCTTAGCTGTACCACAAGGTGGCACGCAAAAGTCTCTGGAGCGTGTATTCACTCTTTCAAAGAATGCAAAGATGAAGCTACGATAAAGCAAAAGATTTCCCATGCACGTATCTCTGAGTGTGCTGGCAGGGTTTTATGCAGAAACGTGTGGAGAGGAATTAAGGAAAAAACCTATTAGTGGTACATTCCTGTAAAGTGGATGCTGAAATGTCACTATGCACCATTTACCTGAGCAATGCCATGGAACTGGTCTGCATCTCTGAAAGTAAGAGCATTTAGCCCCCTTCACCTGCTCATTACAACAATATTTTTCCCTTTTTACACCTTTTTTTCTATGTCATTTAGATTTGGAGATATTTTAGGATTTATCTGCTTAAATTTTATTTATTCCTATTTCAAAGTGTAGGTCTTGACGCTAAGGAAATCTTGCCACTGGAAATTAAATATAAGGCTGTTTCTACTTTACGGAGCATCCATTTTCTTGAATTACAGATTTAATATTATGAACAGGTTAGAAGAAAATTTAGCACTCATACACAAAAACATACAACATACAAATGTTCTTTTTTAACCCACACTCTTCTTCCTATCTAATACATAATTCCTGTTACTGACTTCAGGAGAACAATAGGTTAAAAGTATCTTTATTATTGACCATCAGTGGTATGCCATAGTCTCACCACAATGCTTTGCCAAGCACTTCCAGTCTAACCTGCAAGGTCATTTTTCTCTCTGGAATGGAGTTAATTCAGTATACATTTTTAATGATGCTGTAGTTCTTCTGGCAGCTTTGGTGTTCTTCAAAACTTTGAAAAAATAATCTTTTGGTGATCAATTGCATGTAACATCTTCAAAAAAGTAAACAAATATTTATTTTCTGCAGAAACTGTTATTCTAACTCAAAGGGTCTAATGCAGAGGCTTCTCTCTCTCTGAAAGTATTAGACAGGTTTTCATCTAAGTTTAATAATGATACTAATGCTTCATTGAGTTACCATCTAATTTTTTCAATCATGTTCTTTAAAAAGCTTTACACAGGACTGGTAAAATTATCTCAACTGAAACAGTAAGCACATTAAATTAACTCTGTCCAATATAAATTAATTATAAGCCTCCTTTCCTTTCCCTCACTCCTGTGTAGGTAGCTCCAACCATATTTCCCTATAGATTCAGAGTTTTGACTAGGTAACAGCATCACCAGAAAGTAACAAATAAAAAAGCCCCCCCAAAACCCACCCAAAAAAACATATATCAATGCAACTCATTTATTTGACACCACTGCTCTTGTGAGAAAGAAAACACAACTCCCACATCCTTGTAACACCTTCTACCCTGTGCCTCTCTGAGGGATACAATTCAAACTGCAACTGTGGGAACCAATTTTAAATAAAAAAGAAAAACAGCTTTTGAAGACGAAGTCCCACTAAAGGTAAGTTCATGATGAAGACTTACTTAAGAGGAGTAAGTTTTCTGTTTTCTTCTTTTATTCCAGTTAAAAACAGAGACCCAGGCTAAGATTTATGATTTGTGACACTTCTTTGTAGGAAAACTTTCAATATGGGCAAGATCTGGCAAACTGCTGGGATTTCTTCTGTTGTATTGAGCATCCTTACGCCTGATTATGAATGAGAATGGGTAACACCAGGAAAATCCTATTCTTTTAGAGCAGATTATTGCAATTTGTTGAATGGGTGAGTACCAGACAAAAGCCTTATCTAAACCTTGCTATAAAACAAGGTGTTTGTGCTAACAATAACATTTCAAACATTTGAAATCAATAGAGATTTTAATACAGGGATCTATGCAATCAGGACTGGAAGCTAAGCTTAGGTGTAAGTAAAATATACAGCAAGTGATAAAGTCGAGCCTCCAGATGTGGTTACTGAAGTGTGCAGAGAATAAATGCAGTAGCTAATAGTCTAGGAGCAGAAGTTCCTATGCTCAGGACTTGTCAATCTGTTAGCTGAAAATCTGAAAGAAGTTAGGAAATTCTCACTGCACAGGTCAGAGTGGATTTTGCGGCTTTTACACAAGCCTGGGATCCTTGCAATGTTGCCTCTGCGATACGCTGCTTAAGCCACTGGTCACAGCTGCATTGTAACAGCAGAGAAACCCTCTTTCTGCCTTCACACCTGGTCCATCAGATTTCTTCTTGACAGGTTCTTCTTCACTGTCTTCACAGTCTGCATCAGTACCACCTATTGAAAGCAATGAGCAAAATGGTGAGTGTTAACACATATAGACCTGCAGGTGTAAATGTCATTCAAGCTAGAAAATGCTACAGTTACTAAGCAGCGGTGATCAGTTTTTCACCTACCACCATAACAGAAAGCACATTTCCATTTGTAAAGGACTCAAGTTGAGGGGACAACCCTGACAGTGGTAGTGTTCATGGATGAGCACCCCTCTCTTGTGATTTGCAGTGGCAGTTTCTTACTAGATAGGCTGCTAGGCAAGATCATCTACCTATTGGTGTAAATCCAGGCAATTTCTCAGACACATCACATCCAGCCTCAGTAGCCTCACCTTCCGCTGATCCACGTTAGAGATCATTTCTTCCGTTTCTCTGATGGGCAATCTGATCAGTGCTCTGATCTTCTCCTGCCTCTGACCCAGGAAACCCAAATGAATTGAGTGAGACTTTCAAGTTGGAATGAAGCAGCAGAGATGGTTTGAAACTACCACGTGTTTTTACTTAGGTTTGCAGCAGAAAAGTGACTTGGAGTCACAGGCAGAACTGGAGGACAGACAAATGAACTCTTTCTAGCTGATAGCCAATAACTGCAGTTTCATTAGGAACAGTCAAATCATAAAGCTCCCTCTTTTCGACAGGTACAAGATGCCAAATGGAGGAAAAGTCTAGGTGATTCAGCCCTCCCTCTTCCCCAACTATATTAACGAGAAAAGATTCTGAAATTCTGTTTTCTTGTCTTCTTTAAAAAAGAAACAAAAGAAGAAAAGATATGAAACACTTATAAACAGATCTTTTTCAGTTGCAAGAATGATTTTAAAGTGCCAGTAAAACCCTATCAACATTTACATGTTTCCCTTTTGCTAACTGCTGAATTCAATGTGAACTTAGGGGTTAATGGATATTGCGGTTTCTTAGTGAGTACAGCACGGAAAGTGAAAAACATCTCTTGATATTCTTCCCCACGTATCAACTCAAACTTGTTTAGGGAACTATATAGGAAATGTGGCAAAAAGAAATAACATGTGGCTATTTCACTGAATTTTTCTTACACCTCCACTTGAGCTACAGCTCTTTAGGAACTTCCTCAGGAAACAGTTCTTCAACACAAAATGTAAGTTTGTTGCATGCAAAACTTTCCCTGGGAGCACACGTGAATTTGTTATCAAAATGAAAGACTTTGAACAACCCTAGAAAAATCTGGAGAATAAGACAAAACTTTTTATGAGGTGAGAGAGTGAAAAGGTAATGTCCTTGCTCTGCCTAATTCTGGCCAAACACCTGGTATTTACACCCTCATATTCTGGAGAAATGCTCTTAACTACCAGGTTATTTGTTTTATAAAGTTACATCTTTACAGGTAACGGCTTCCTCTTGCAAGTACTCCCACAAACGTTTTCATATAGCTTATGTTTTCTGCAATGCGTTGTCTCTTCCTAGTTAGTAAAATTTCTGGGCATGTGTCTTGCAACTCCATCGAAAACACATATATCCCCTCTTCTCCTTTATCATCCTTAATGTGATTTGTGTAGAATGGTTGGCCTTGTCATGGGCTGGGGTGGGGAGAGACAGCTACCCAAAGGCAGACTCATTTTTCTAGTTCCTTGCGAGAACTGAGACTACTTGCCCTCTAAAATTCAGCCGTTTTTCGCTACGAGGAACAACCAGTTAATGCTACATTTTTTAAAAATGCAGATGTCTACCTACCATCCCCAGATCCTTTTCGCCTGCGTTTGTCCTCTTTCCCAAAACCTTTCTTCTCTTTGCGCCTCTGTCGTAGTGCTGTTTTAGGGTCAGTAATCCAGGCCTGATAAACAAACTGGAAGGAACAAACTAATTTATTTCAAGGTTCTCCATGTTTTGAGACTAAGCCACAGAAAAAGCCACAAGCGGGACTATATAGTTTGAGTAAACACATTCAGATCTGCAGAGGTAAGGAAATTATTTTGAATCCCAAATCAAACATCTTCCCTACAGATCTGCTGAATTTTCATGAGCTATTTTTATGAGCATAAAACCAAATGTGAAAACACTTGTGGGTGAACCAAGTTTCATTAGAAACCACAAAAAACCCATGCTCTGAACTTTGGGAATTAATACTCTGTTGTGCACACGGATTACTTCACTTGAGTTTGTCCATTTAATTCTGTATTTCTACTTATCATTTCCCAAGCAAGATGCAGAGTAATAGAAACTTTAAGAGAAAGTACTGCAATCAACTAGCCAGAGCATCAAAACTTGTAGTGAAAACTCACTACAGGTATTTGTGCCTGTACATTTTTCATACTTCAATATTTTTCCCCTCTGCAGATCTCAATCAAACATCTACAGATTTGCTGTCTGTTCATAGTCCCAAACCTGGCAGTCAGAAATTCCTCAAATTTCACCCTGATTTTGACAATGGCTCCCTTTGTTGCTTCAGATAAGTCACTCATGAATCCTTCTGCTACTGTTTTTTTTCCAGTTGTAAAAAGAAGATAGTAATACTTACCCATACATCAAGGGGATTTTATGGGGCCAAATCCTGCGCACAGCGTTCAATAGTTGGTTGACTGTTTACAAACAAAGAAGGGCTGGTGGGTGATGTTGTTGTCGGAGGCTGTCTGGGGTGTAGTGATCACAAGATAATTGAGTTCTCTCTAAACAATGTAACAAGAAAAGCCAGGAACAGAACTTTGATGCTGGACTTTTGGCGGGCAGATTTTGGATTATTTAAGGAACTGGTCAGGAAAGTACCCTGGGAAATAGTTCTTAGTGGCAAGGGGGTCCAGGAAGGCTGGATGCACTTCAAGGATGAAATCTTGAAGGCGCAGGAGCGGGCTGTCCCCATGTGTTGTAAGAAGAGTTGTAGGGCCAGACGGCCGGCCTGGATGAGTAGGGAGATTCTGAAGGAACTAAGTTAAAAAAAAGAGGATGTATCGCCGTTGGAAAGAAGGAGACGTAAGCCAGGTCATGTTCAAGGATACTGTTAAGTCGTGTGGGAGGAAAATCAGGGAAGCAAAAGCCCAGCTGGAGCTCAAATTGGCCACTTCTGTTAAGGATAATAAGAAGAGTTTTTATAAATATATCAATGGTAGAAAGAAGGGTGGCAGCGACCTCCACTCCTTGTTGGATGTGGAGGGAAATATAGTAACCAAAGATGCAGAGAAGGCTGAGGTAATTAATGCCTTTTTTGCCTCAGTTTTCAACAGTAAGGATGTCAGCTCGCTTGACAGTTGGCCCTCTGAAGTGGTTGATGGGGGCAGGGTGAAATATGGCCCTCCTGCAATCCATGAGGAGGAAGTTAGAAACCTGCTGAGCCACTTGGACCTTCATAAGTCTATGGGGCTGGATGGGATCCATCCTAGGGTGATGAGAGAGCTGGTGGATGAGCTTGCTAAGGCACTCTCCATCATCTTTCAGCTCACTGGAGAGGTCCCGGAAGACTGGAAGTTGGCTAATGTGATGCCCATCCACAAGAAGGGCCGTAAGGATGATCCAGGTAATTACAGACCTGTCAGCCTGACCTCGGTCCCAGGTAAAATCATGGAGCAGATAATCCTGGGTGAAATCATGCGGCACCTGCAGAACAGCCAAGAGATCAGGCCCAGCCAGCATGGGCTTAGGAGGGGTAGGTCCTGCCTGACCAACCTGTTCTCCTTTTATGACCATGTGACTCGCCTGGTGGATGAGAGGAAGGCTGTGGATGTGGTATACCTGGACTTCAGCAAGACCTTTGACACTGTCTCCCACAGCAGACTCCTAGGGAAGCTGGCAGCTTGTGGCTTAGATGGGAGCACTCTGTGCTGGGTTAGGAATTGGCTGGATGGCCGAGCCCAAAGAGTGGTGGTGAATGGTGTCTCATCCAGTTGGCGGCCGGTCACCAGTGGTGTCCCCCAGGGATTGGTATTGGGTCCAGTCCTCTTTAATATCTTTATTGATGATCTGGATGAGGGGATTGAGTCCATCATCAGCAAGTTTGCAGATGATACCAAGCTGGGAGGAAGGGTTGATCTGCTAGAGGGTAGGATGGCCCTACAGAGGGACCTGGACAGATTGGAGAGATGGGCTTATTCTAATGGGATGATGTTTAATAAGTCCAAATGTCGGGTACTTCACTTTGGACACAACAATCCCATGCAGAGCTACAGACTGGGGACAGAGTGGCTGGAGAGTAGTCAGGCAGAAAAGGGACCTGGGAGTGCTGGTTGACAGGAAGCTCAACATCAGCCACCAGTGTGCCCAGGTGGCCAAGAAGGCCAATGGCATCCTGGCCTGCATCAGGAATAGTGTAGTAAGCAGGACCAGAGAAGTTATCGTCCTCCTGTACTTGGCACTGGTCAGGCCTCATCTTGAATACTGTGTACAGTTCTGGGCCCCCCAGTTTGAGAAAGATGTCAGGATACTGGAATGTGTTCAGAGGAGGGCAATGAAGATGGTGAAGGGGCTGGAGCACAAGCCCTATGAGGAGCGACTGAGAGAGTTGGGGTTGTTTAGTCTAAAGAAGAGGAGGCTCAGGGGAGACCTCATTGCTCTCTACAACTACCTAAAAGGAGGCTGTAGTCGGGCAGGGGTTGGTCTCTTCTCTCAGGTGACCAGTGACAGAACTAGAGGGCATGGACTTAAGCTTTGTCAGGGAAAGTTTAGGCTTGATGTGAGGAAAAAGTTCTTCACTGACAGGGTGATTGACCATTGGAATGGGCTGCCCAGGGAGGTGGTGGAGTCACCGACCCTGGAGGTGTTTAAGGGGAGACTGGATGAGGCACTGAGTGCCACGGTTTAGATGATGGGTTGGTGTTGGTGTTAGCGTTGGGTTATAGGTTGGACTTGATGATCTCAAAGGTCCTTTCCAACCTTATGATACTGTGATACTGTGATACTGTGACTTATATGACTACATGAAGCATGGAATTGGCCCAAAATATTTACAAATGCTACAGTAGTGGAAAAAAAGGTGAAAAACGTTAACCCAAGGTAACTTTTTGAATAGTTTCCCTCGAGTTGTGAAGGAAGGTCACAGAAAAAAAAGAGCAGTAACACTCAAATCTTCTTCCCCTATATGACATAAAACGTGAATAACAGAAACTAAAGTAACTATCTCCTCTACAATTCTTTAGGACAAAACTTATTCTTTTGTTCCTTTTATAGTTTTCATTGAAAAACCAGTTATCTTCAATTGGCATTGCACTGTCTTCTATTTCTAAGCAACATAGCTGGTAACAGAGACAGAGCAGGGAAGCACAGGGGTGCAGGCATGAGGGTGAGAATAAAGCACAGTGACAAAACAGAACTATAAATTCACAATACAAACATGCAGACAATGACAACAACACACATCTACCTCAGTGAAGCTGGAACTGCCCCTCATAGAACAGAATGGTAATATTTCTATTTGGCTAAATTATATTTTTTAAATTTGCATACAGAAATTACTTTGGAATGTTAAAAGCATCTCTTTTTTAAACTATCAAACTGAGTTTAAATTAATTCAAAAGGGAAAAGTACTTTGTTCTGTTTTGTCATATATACAAGAATGAAGAGGAAACTATAAATAAAAAAAGTCCTCTTCCAAATCTCTCAATGTCTGTGCGTTGATTTTTATGTCTGACTTGTTCAGAACAGGCACCACATAAGAAAATGTATTACCAGAAGCACTGTTTTCTCTTTGCTTTGTAATAGGTGTTTCCTAATGAAAGCAATATGGGGGAATGGCAATACTTAAGTGAATTAATACCGTATTACTTAATGAAGTCAGAAACAGTCAACATCTGCTATTGAACAGTCAGCTGAGAAGCTATTCACTAGGCAGACTCATAGTATGAATAAAGAAATTAGAGGTAAAAGACTTGGAAAAGTGTAGAAGATTAGAATAGAGAAAGGACATTTGGTTAATAAATTTAACATAATACTTATGCTAAGCAGTGCGTATTTTAAGAGCTGACTGGGTGCATACACATGTATTACTTTAGATTTTTAACCCTGGACAAAGTTTAAATGCATCTTTAAATGTATCTTCCAGGTTTCGGAGCTGGAACATTTGATCTGTAACACACACTAATTACAAATACCATGTTACATATACGGTGTGTAACAAGGATAGATACACAATGCTCAAAGGCAGAAAATGCTAAATATATTAAGGATGACAAGAAAAAAGACATGCAAATCCTTTTCTCTTTTTTTTTTTTTTTTTTGTGAGAAGGCCAGAAAAGTAGAGACCTAAAAAGGGATTTGGAGTAGAATGTTTGTTTTGCAGATCTTTTACCAGCTTTCTGAGATCAATTACCAGGGTGTCTGTAAGATGCATGCAACTTGATGCGACCATCTTGCATAGCAGTATCAGAAGAGAAAGAGAATTTGGGTCTGCATTTTCTCTCCAGAGTTGCAGTTAAAAAAAGCTAGACCACTTTTCTTGTGGCTTGACACCTCCAAAAGTATGAAACATATTGCATTTACGAGGAATTAAGGTTTGGCTGACATTAGTTTTTTAAGTCATTCATATAAGAGGAAAAATGCAGACAAGGACAGAGGTGTAGGTAACATGAAGAACTATGGGATAAGCCACATGCTGAGCACTCGCAAAATGTCAAGTACCTTTGCTGCTTTGATTAAATACTGAAGAATAGTTTTGGGTAGTTTAATGACAGACTTTGGTAAGGCTAAAATGGCTGAAGCAAATTTCCCAATAGCTCTCTATAAAGAAGGATAAAGCAAGAGCAATTAGTAGAAAACAGGAAAATATTAATAAAAAGCAACTACTGAATGATTGTATCTAGATTATTAAGAACAAATTTACATTCATAGACTCCAGTATGAAGAAAGATCATTCTTAATTGCCTGTATTCTCTAATAAATGAAATCTCCACATTAACCCTAGAAGTGAATGTTGCACACAATTTACTTTAAAAGAAAAATCAATAATTAAAAATAATTATCAAGTTCCCTTTGCTAGTATTTTTATTAAGACAATGTGCATGGTGACGGAAGGCAAATAGAGCATGATGACCAAATGACACTAAACATAATTTCCTGTTCTATACAACTCCCCTCCTACATAAAGCCATCCAACATCTTCATGTTGCACACATTGCAGAACTGGCCACCTATACAGAATATCTGACCAGAATTTTGAAATAAAGACCAGATCCTCCATCCTCAAATTAATAGTTTCAGGACTGAGGTTTAAAAAAATAAGACCAAACAAACAAAAAAAACCCAGACCCAAGAGTAAATGAAAGAATCTTATTAGCTTCTGACCTCAAGTTTAGAACTCTTTAAAATCTCAGTGCTTGGCACCAGCACATCTGAACAAAATGTTGCCACCAACTTTTAAAAAAATCAGCAGAAACAAGAATGCAAACTTTCCTCTATACCTGCATGAAAACCAAAAAGAAAAATGACCTAGAAATTCATGAGCCATTTTTATGGTCCAAGGCAAGTTAAATGCAAAATATACAACAAATGCAAATGTCAATGGTAGAAAATAAAAATTACTCATTGTATTATTTTTCATCCATATTTGTTTTGCCTTTTTTAAGGTCAGGGAAAAAATGTTTCCATGTCATTGCCATGCAGGCAGTTTAACAAATGTAATCACTTGGCAATGTAATGTAAGTACATAAACTAAAGGCACATTGTATCAATTAATTAAATATTTCTTCCTCTAATTCAGTAATGTCATCTAGGAAGCTTTGTTTGCAAGCTATTGGCACAGGGAACAGAAGAGCATGGAGGCAGTTTCTCGCTCTTGCTTGGGCTGGCCTTTCAGTAATACAGCAGTTCTGCAGTGACATGAGCTTGCATCTGGATGGGAATGTTACCTGCAAAAAGCTACCTGTTCGCTTAAGATTTTTAAGTTACACACCTGATAAAGTTCTGAAGTATTTCTGAAAATTCTTCAACAACTAGAACTTTAATCTTATGAAAATTAAAGCAATCCTATATGTGTGAGTATTTCACTAACCTCACCCAAGTTTTCCATTTGATCCAGTGGATTCAATACCTGGTACTGCCTAACATCAACCAGCCTATATGTAGGAACCCAGTGAGAAAACTTCCTATCTATTTAACCTTACAATATCCTCTTACTTCAACAGTGTCTGTCACTTAAAGTGCTAACATACTAATAAACACTTCCCTAAAAAAGAAAGGAAAGAAAACAATGTGGTCTCCTTCTGTAATTTTAAATGTTAAGCTATTTATAACCCAAAGATATACATCTCTGGTCTATTAGGATCAATAATAATAATGTAATTTTTTTTCAAGTATGTATTATCTTCCATGAAAAGTTACTTATTTTGGGGATCTTTTCTTCATGCAATGATAATATATACTGAAAAACAGAAAACCATTGAAGCATTTGCAAAGCAGTTCCAGAAGCAAGTCAGCTTCTGCACTTATCTTTACTGCAACACAGAAAAAATACAGCTCAGATTATTAATCTTTGTTTTTTTATTTTTGTTCTCCTCAGGCATAAGTGAGTGAAGATATGATTTCACTATAGTTCCTGTAGAACTTAGCAATGCTTAAAAAAGGAAAACTTGCATTTTAAATAATTTCCAATAATTGTCAAGTCTATTTTAGATGTACTGGTTGCTTTAACATATATGCCTTTTTTTCCATAGGTCAACTAGAAAGAAAATTACCATGAAGTACCTGAAATGCAGATTTTTTTCGAGGCTCTTCCTCTTCTTTTTTCTCCTCTTCTTCCTCCTCTTCGCTATCCGTCTCAAACAAATAATAATTTCCACTTCTGACCACTAAGTGAAACAAAATATTTTTTTATTTTTCTGAAAACTTCTATTCTCAATTTCCCCAAGATCTATGAACAGCCAGCCAGTCATTTAAAAATTCACAACCAAGAGAGGTGAATAGAGAGAAGAAGCAAGAGATTAAAAGTTCTCAGGCAATTTATTTGATGTCAGTCTGTGATACTTTGGGTATGAATGACTATACAAGAACTAAGGAAAACATCACCATGAGAAGAAAATGTAAACAAAAATCCTGAAGTATATCAAATTACTAGGTTACATTTTTTAGAAGAAAAATTATAGTCAAGTCTAAATTAATTGGGAACTGATGGTTATACGAGGGAGTCAAAAAAGCCCAGCAGGTAAGTAAACTAATTCACATAAACAGTACCAGTGGACAAAAATACGGAACTTCTCTTTAAAATGCTGAGGTATCCTTTAAACTATGGAATGGGATGTATTAGTTAATGCTTTCTTCAAACATTTAAGCTTTGTTGAGGTAATGGAAAACCTTGGTTTGTTTAAAACTAATCACTTGGATTCTATTAAAGTCATCACAAATAAGTTTCAACTTTTTTTCCCAGGGATTCAGAAAGTTTCTGAAACCTCAATACAGTAAAGATGCACAGTGAGTAAGCTAGGCCTTATATCCTTGAACAGAAGCAATGCTTTTATTTCTCAGATGGTAACAGGCCTACATGAATGAACAAGGGTAACGAAAGAAATGAAAAACAAGGTAATGAGCAAGTGAAAAACCAAAATCACAGCATTACACTCAGCAGTGAAAACTGATAAATAATTTCCACATTTAAGCTGAAATATTTAAAGGAACGGTTACTTAGATTAAATGTCACACAATCTGGATACACAGAGAAATACATATTTATATTTTAAAATTATATTTAACCCTCATTATAAGTTTCTGGAAAAGTAACAATTGCTTTAATTCAATCATACCTTGAATTCTACACAGATCCTCTGTGTACAGATGACCACATATAACTAATGTAGAAACCTCAGGGTAAGCACAATGTAAAATTTGCCAGAACTCTATCAGACAATAATTTTAGTATTCAGAACTCCCTCACAGAGGGAATTTTGTGCCTCACGTGCCTAGTTACGACTTTTCGCATCAGTGGACATCCTGCAGATGGACATAAGAGTCCACTTCAGCAGTTCTAATTGCTGATCTGAGGTGAAAAGAAAATTTGGAAATTTCCTGGATCGAGCAAATTAATTATTTGGTACAGGCCTTCTAAGAATGCCCATTTAAAATACGTTAAAGAGATTAACGCATTTTAGGAGCTAGTAGTCTGCATTTCTCTTTCATAAAAAAGCATCTTATGGTCAGCAACAGAAATTGTCCACACAGAAGATCAGCAGGATAAGGTCTGACATCTGGGGGAAACCTTTCCTGCAGTGCAGTTCCTTAAAGGCTCAGAGTACCACCTGCTCAGACTTGGAACGCCTGAGCTGGCAGAAAAAAAATCTGCAATCATCTCCCTCCAAAATTTTTCAGTTAAAGTGCTTCTGAGGGGACACTATAATGCAGCAATTACGTCTCTTTTACAGCTGAAGAGGGAGGTATGATTGAATAGCAATAATGCACTCTTGCACACATCAAAATGGAATAAGAAGCATGATAGTCACCTATAGGGATTACTAAAGAGACCAAGTTTTACTAGTAAGATAATTCCTGTTCAGACTAGACTTGGAGGACTCCTCTGCTACTGCAAAATGTGACCTTCTCTTACTTAGAAAAGCGGACTGCAGGCTTTCCTTGTGGGATGAGATGAAGGAGGCAGAAGGGGAACCATGCAGAAAAATTCAGCATAACTTCATCATCTCCTTGCACCCAAAGGGAAGGAGCTCCCCAGGACAGCTGTGAGCATCATTTTTTGCACTACATCAGACACAAATCTGTGCCCCAGGAGAACTTAGAATCTCAAATCATGTGGCCTTAACTCCTGATGATCCTTGTGGGGCTGCATAAGTACTCGACAAGCACAGGAGGAACCGTATCTCCCTGCGAGGGAGAGTGTGAAGGAGCATTAATGAGGAAATCCTCACTGATGTTTCTTATCTGTTCGATTCAGACTCAAATTCATGACTGTGTTTTAATTCCTATGATATATAATGATGTATATTTCTGTATAATAAAATTTTAACAAGTGGTATAAAAATAACAGTAAAAATCTAAATCAAGCATCAGAATTGGAATAAAACTTCAAGCTTGTGCAACTTCAACATACACATATGTGCAGCCACAAATCAATTTACTAAGATGAACAGCCAAGTGCAGCAGAATGCTGCAGTACAGCACAGTGTTTCAAAAAGGATAGATGAAGAACATTGGATTATTTCCAGTTTGTATGCCGGTGAACACCTACTGACAGTGTGATCTTTCAGTATGTGTGGAAACAAGCCACATGTTAAGCAATTACTATTTGCAGGATCAGGGTCTGTGATGTTTCCCACAAGGTTTTGCATTATTGCAGTGAATAATTTCAAGAATGCTCACTGTTTAAATCTCAAAGTGCAACTTGCCACCTAAGAACACTAAATAATGAGGGTAAAATAAAGTAAAAGCCAAAGTCAATGTCTCTATTTGAGCAGTTCTTCTTACTATAAAAACAGTGGTGAATAAACAAGAGACCATATCCCATTCCTTAAAAATCACCATAGCTTGAAATTCCACAGTTAAAAACTCATAAATCAAAGTTTTGATCTGTTTTGTCATTGTTGTTCTTAATGGAACTACAGGACAAGAAGTTTATTTTCATAACACTTCTGAAAAGGGATAGGTCTCTCTAAAGTGGCAGTGTGCCCTTTAGAAAAATAAAAATAGAGGCACTGTTTACTTGTGACTTGATAGAAATAAGCATAGCATGTTCTGTTAAATGCTGTTGGCAATAAATACATACAGGTAAATTAATCAGTATGTAGATATGTAAAAGTTACGTGGAGCAGCTTTTAAGTTAAATGACCAGGCACAATATAAACCTCCATATTTAACTTTGATCACTGCTATAAACTTGAATCTTCACAAGTTATTAAATAGCATGTGTCTAATTTTCTTCAACAAAGATACAGTGGAAGGATATCTGATTCGAGATTGCAGTCTAGTCAAGTTTTCTTGTTTTACTGAATCCATAACATAGGGAATAACTCCATCATACGCCTGGACTGAGCTACAAACAAATTAAAATATCATAATGCAACAATGATAGGACTGATAAAGGCTCATCATCTCTTGTACACAAGGCTGAATATATTTTTGCTCTCAGATGGACATAAAAAATGGAAATAACCTAAAACAACTGGCATCAGCAGTACATTACAGTGTGACCAGTTACTCAACTAAGCTCCACACAGTCTAGAACTGGGAACAGTTTTGCTGTCTTACTGTGGTACTTGGATTTATACAGCTGACTGTGGAATGACTGATGAACCATGAAAACAGATGTATGATGCATGTATATGAAAAAGAAATTATGACTAATCTTAGACTGCGTTAGCAAACCTTCACCTTTACATTTTAAAATATATTGTGCTTTGCAGTAGGGGGGAGCTGAGACTTTCAAAGCCAAAATGGATTATTTTTGGCACATTTTTAACTGATTTGATATATTTCTAAGAATGCCTGAAGTATCATGAGCTTCTGGACACAGAAGTACAAAATATGGTTAAACTCGCTCCCTGAAGATTTGGAAGTAGAAATCGTTTGTTGGAAGAACCAAGCCTTCTATCAAGTCACAACCATAAAATCAGGCATAAAACAAACAGGTCATGGCAATACCTTCATTCTGGTCAAGGATATAAGGGTTAAATCCACATATTTGTAAGATTATTGAGAAAACCTACTGGAAGCATGATCAACCCAAGGCCGCCACCACAGCTTTTTTTTGCCCTTGGCTTTCTCTTTGTCTGCTTCTCCTAAAATAAAATACGTCCAAATATTAATTTTACAAAATGAGAAACATGTTTCTTACACTGATTAATATTTTTTCATTTCTCTCAAAAGAGCTAAAACTTCACGAGCACATCAGATGTCAGATCTACTGAATGCATTCAATATTAAAATCATTCAGAAGCATGACTACTAAGCACAAATACTCTGATTTACACAGCAGTTAAAACAGCATTCTACTCTAAAGCAGGAAAAAAGTTCAGTTTTGTGTTTTAAAACATATAGTCACAGTTGATTGTAATTTCAAGAAAAAGATAATTTCCCTCCTCTCTAATCCCCCTACATTCCAGGCTCCAAAAATTTTAAATCCAGTAAGTGCTGATGCCAAGCCAGTGCTAGAAAGGTGGCACTGGATAGGTATCATTTTATCTGTTCCCATGTTTTAAACAATATTTAGAAGTATACAACTATTTTGGTGACTGAAAAAAACTCAAAGCATCCAGAAAATATTGCTGGAAAGGTGTAGATGCTAGCTATTTGTAAAACTATGTTTTATAGATAATTACTTTATTTAAAATAAATCTCTGCTGCTATTCAGCTCTTTGCCCAACAGCCTGAAGTTAACTAAAAGTAACCTCAAAGCAAACCATTTTCTCTAAGTCTTTTTGCAGTACTAAACCCCAGTTTTTTTTTTTTTTTGGTTGAATCAATCCCCAAATCGATACTCAGCTTAATAACCGTGTTATGTGCAGACATTTTCAAAGAACGATTTATTACTTGTCCAATTATTAGGTCCTTATGCTCAACTGCAATTTCACTACAAGTAGCTAATGGTACCTTCATCATCTTCTTCAGAAACCTTCTGAATCTCTGGCCCCTCTGAGGATTCCTGGGTCATGCTTAGCATCCTCTCTTTACCCTTCTTGTATTTTTGCTGCCTGGCTTTGATGCGATCCATTCTACCAAAAGGAAGAATCTTATTAGATTCATGTCTTCACCTGTTTTGACCCACACTGAAAAACAAGTGTTAAACATATCCATACACACACTCTCTCTCCCCAGCATTTCTAAAGGAAATATCCATTCGACATTGTCATTAATCCTGCTCTTGAACATAAGGAGTTAAGTGGCTCTGAAAGGGCTGCCTGGAAGTGTCAAGCCTATATGTTTACTCAACCGGTCATTGAAAACTGGTTTGCCTGTTATCATATGACCTTTTTCCCTACTGCCCCTCAAAATCCTTATTATAATTTAAAAATCAAAGAATTTCTGTCAGGAACTACAACACAGCAAATAAACCTCTGAGAAAAAAAGGACTTATGCCTAATGCAGTGGCTTTCCTGAAATTTGCCACTCTGAACCAGGGGTGTGGCTGTTCCTGTGCTATCTGGGCTACATCTTCATCCTTTAAGCTCTCATTTGTTCCACATACCTGGAAACACAGAAGACTTAAAGCAGTTATGGGTTTTTACATATGGTGCTGGAGAAGCCTTGAAAGTTTTTTGAAGTTACTAAAGGAACATGCTGGCTGCACCCAACAGAAAATGGAGTGGCTTACTAGCTACATAAAGAGAAAGGATCTCCAATGACAGTTAAGCTGAATACAAATACTTTCAGTGAAGGTAACCATATATTTTGCACTCAAACACTAGAGGAGCAACCACAGATGAAAGAAAAGGAACAGGCATCCAGCACATTTTACCAGGAATACAGATATTCAGAACAAAATCCTAATGATAAAGTCAATGAGAATACTGTCATTCATTGCAGCAGGGCCAGGATGTTACTTCGTTTTCTTAGCCCACAGTGATTTCAGGATATTTAGGTGGCTCTTAACTACAGCTTCCCTAACTTCCCTTGCTGCTCCAGTTCCTGGGTTTTTTAAACCCAGTTCCTGTGTCTCAGTGTCCTATTTTCTAACCATCTAGGCTTGCTCCTTCAAGTGAGACAGGGTCAATGTGGCATTTCTGATTAGTAATCTGCCTACCCTTTTTATAAGTTTCATAAGGGACTTGCATTTGACTGTCTTACTCTTCTGAAAGATGAGGAGAGACAAATGGCGAAAACAGCAGGGTAATTAATGGAAGGAAAGAAAGGGAAAAATGGCAGATTCTTGATTTTTTCCCTCCATATTTCATCTGCATTGCACACATTCATAATACATAAAACAGGATAACCCCAAACTACAACTAAGCTGGACCTCTAACAGAGAAAAAATATAGCAGAGAGATCATCTCTTAAAGAGAATACTATATGGTCATGTTGCTATGATACTCAGGTGGGAACAGTCAAAAGCTGATCTTTTTAACCTGTCATCATTGGATTCTAAGCTTTAGAAACACCTTCAGAATAACCAGGAGAGTTCATATCTTCTCTCTTGATTTATAGGAAACATCTGCTTCAATCCCAATTCCAAGCTCACAGAGGAGCAGCTAAGTCAGTACATTCCACTCTGATTCTTTATGTTAACCTCGCAGACTTTGGTCCTAGAAATGTAATTCTATGTTTAAATGAAAGTTTAGATTCTGTAGCATGTTGTCGTTTTGGAAAGGATGACTCTTAAAACTACATAATCCTGTATTGCCTAGAACATCCAAATGCCCAGAAAGCCATTTTTGTAATTGCAAAATCATACTTCAAAACCGTATCAGCATTTCTATACAAGAAGGTGCTAGATAAATATGAAAAAAATAGTGAAATACATTCATATATATGTGTCTGTATATATATACATATAAATACATTAACTACGTACTGTCTTTTCAGTTGATCCATTGATTTTTTTTCCTCTTCAATTCTTGCCTTTACAGCCTTGACAATTGTAGCCTGGAAAAGCTCAGCACCCCTACAGCAGAAATGGGGGCATAAGAAAGGAAAAAGGTGAGGTTATATTAAATGATTCTAAGTCTTCCTTATGCAGCTAATCACAGAGAACTCTGCGTTCCCTCATGTACT
This sequence comes from Tapera naevia, assembly GCA_033556795.1. Classification (NCBI taxonomy): domain Eukaryota; kingdom Metazoa; phylum Chordata; class Aves; order Cuculiformes; family Neomorphidae; genus Tapera; species Tapera naevia. Next base: position 9,047,058 of record JAUMJJ010000022.1, on the reverse strand, counting down.
AAAATAAAACCAACCCAATGCCTGAAAGATATAATTGATTGGTTGAGCAATGGAACAGGCTGCCCGGGGAAGTGATGGAGCCTCCTTCCCTGGAGGTACTCAAAAACTGTGTAGACGTGGCACTTTGGAATATGATGGACACTTAATAGGCATGGTGGTGTCGGGCTGATGGTTGGATTAGATGATCTCTGAGGTCTCTTCCAACCTTAACGATTCTATGATCCTATAATTACTCTGAAATACTCATCTATTTACAGTCATTTTAAGATTTGGAACCTAATATGAATTTTGTTCAGTATGGGCAGCTAGGCATGTCCTCTTTTTAAAGTAATCCCTGGATAGGGAAGAAGAGTGACATAAAAAAATACCTCCTTTCAGGACATGCAAGAAAATTTTGCCCTCAAACACAGTCAGAAATCAAAGTCTGTATTTTTTGTGAAAAAAATAAAAATGCCACAATTCATTTAATCCAATATTGACAAAAGTAATTTCTTAGAAATCTTACTGAAATTAAAATCAGAATTTCATTCCTGATCTGCGTTCTTATTAAAAAAACCCAGAATGATTGTTCTACTGATAGCTAAAAGAGGATGCTTGTAGGAAAGCATAAGTAAAAGGCCCAAAGGTGGTGATACTTCCTTGCCACATATAGTCAGTGTTCAGTGATATGATCCTTCCCTATGGTCTTCCTGAGCCAGATATCATAACTGTCTTGTGTTTTCCCTCATGTGGCATTTCTGGAGTTGTGATTTCTCAGATTCATTGTCTCAAATGGGCTCTGAGAGCAAAGAGTTTTCTCTCCAACGCTTACAAACTCTGGTATTCGCTCTCATACATGTTGATGTTGAGAGAATCTTGCAACACATGTTAACTTTCACAGCTTTTAATAAGGGCTAAGAGAGTAGAAGATGTTGGCTGGTAGGAAAGATGATTTAATTTCCAACAGATTTTCAATTAATTTGTTTTCTGATGTGTGCTTTGTCAGAGTTGGGTTTGCAATTATGAATTTAGCATGGATTCATTTAATTTTTTAAAACTTTATGTTACCTTGATGCTAGGATCTGGGAAGCTTTTATATCTGCAACCACATGCAGGAAGTAGTAACTCATGAAAACTCTTCTTTGTAGCAGCAGGAAAGCAAAACATATACTGTCCCAAATGATTCCTGCTTCTCCACTGGGCAGTTTACAATCTAGAGTGTCAGTTGCTGGAAAAAGACACCAATAGAATAAGGACTTTTGTATTAAGTATTCTTTTACAATGTTTAACAAATTAAATAATCTTAGCCTTTAAAATGACTTGAACTGAGGTAATTTAATTAGATTTTTCTTTAGAAAATTGACATGCATTTCCATATGAAGTGCACCACATCTTATTTTATAGCAAACTGTAAAACTTTTAACAATGCAATATCCCATGAAAACTGAGAATTCACTAAAAGTTAACTGTTTGCAAACAAATTTACCCTATCCTTATAAGTAGTTGAAAAAAAGAATGGAAAAGTATTTTTTGCTAGCTGAAATATGTGTTTTCAGTATTTTCTAGAATTGCATGTTTCAAGTATTTTTTTTGTATTTCAAACTCACTGCTTATCTCATTTTTCTATTAAGAACACTATCAACATGAGAAAGAAGTGTTTTATTTTTGTCAAAATATTTTTTTGACTGCCACCATCTAATATTCTTATTTTTCCTCTCCACAAATCAGTTCAATGTTTCTTTCCATTGCATAAGAGAAAAAATATTTGAAACCACAAAACTGCTTCCTTAGGGGTAGGAAGAGATAGGCAGAGAGGAAATCCCATTCCTCCTACCTCTAGATATTGGCTTGGGTTATTTCTTTCTCTCTTTCTTTATTCTCTAAAACACAGTTCCCTTGGGGCTATTAAAAATTTAAAGCTGGGTTTTGTGGAGCTAGTCTATAAACGAAATGGCCTATGTTGCCCTATAGAAGGACACCGGGGACAGACTCTGGCTTGAAGCTGGCTTTACAATCAAGCAAGCCACGAACTTGAAAGCCCTGCTGTGCCCATCCCCTGGGGAGTCAGAAACCAAGTTTTTGCTGCCGCTCAAAAAGTTTTGGATAATAGAAGAACTACTGGGCATCACTTATCGTATGAATTTGTGTCTTTAAATTTCCTTTCCTTACTCTCCGCTTATATCTTATGATCAGACACAAAGACAGGAATTCAGAACTTTGCTCACTAGAATGGAAAAGTTCTTTAAATTTAGAAAAAAATCCACTGAAAAAAGCAGGTGTTTTCAAACTACCAATCCAGGACAAAGGGGAGCCAAATTAATAACACTGAGAGGTGAAGCATCTTGCCCTCCATACTTCATTCCTCCCTTCTCTTACCTCCATCCACTATCCAATCCCTCCCTGTTATCACCACAAACATGAGAATAATCATAAAAAATCCTTAAAATTGCTTAAACTCACTGTGTCTGAAAAGAACCACCGCTTTTATGCTGCCTTAGCATATCGCCATTTCAGTGAGCTGAACCCGTTTACCCTTTGAGCAACTGAATGTAAGACCTGGCAGAGGCAGGGAGGAGTGGGATCCTGCACCTGGGAAAAAGGTGCTCTCACCTTGCAGTGATGAGCTGACATTTTACCTCAAGTTGTGCTGTGACACCGCACCCTGAAGTATCACATCACCTGCATATACTGGGAAAATACCTTATGAACACCACAATTAAATATCTTAAGAACACCAAATTGTTCATTTCCAGCAAACACTGGCTGTATGTGTGTGGTGGCGTTTTTCTCTCAGTATGTGCATCTCTTTTGCCTCTACGAAAAAGTTTCAATATTCTCTATATATGCTAGTCAATATAAAACCAAGTTTTATCAACTGAACTTGCAGGTATGATATTTCCACAAGGTAATATGTCTGGAGGAGGCACAACTTAAATACAATAGAAGATTTTAAAGGTAATTCTTTATTTATATAAAACTATGAAGAAAAATGAGCTATACTTACGAATACGGTAGCCTTTAACTGTACAAGCCAGGCTAAATGCTTGAATCAACCAGCAACTGTTCTTAATTAATGATTCAATGTAGCCACACGCTCCTATCTGTAAAGTAAAAGAACAGTTTCATATAACAAAACAGCAGAAATTACACATTACCTGAGAATATTGTGACTGCCATTGGCTGTATTACACCTTATTATTAAAACAGAGATTAGAAGAAAGTGTGTCTTTATCAGTGACACACAACACTTAAATAGAAAGAATGTGTTCTTTTGATTATCAGTGAGATAGGAGGTATCTGGATTTTGTGTTTTTGCAGAGAAAGTGATACATCTGGCACATGATGCACTGTGACAGCTAAGCAACTTTTATAAATCACTGACTCAATCTTGCAAACATACACAGACAAGCTTAACATACGCGTGGCTCCACTGAATCCTCAAACATTTACGGAGCACATATGTAAGCATTTAGAACATTTGCAAATTCAAACCACCCATAAATCAATTTTATTTCAGTATAGTGACTTATATAAATGTAAAAAGAAAAATGTCTGCTCTTTTCAGTCCAGCACTAAAAATGTTCAAAGCTAAAAGCAATTGCCAGGAATAAATCTAAATTTATCTTTCAAAAAGATTTAAATTATTGGCTGTTCTCAATCACCTATCAGCGCCACTGCGAGAATTCACTCTAAACAGTTAATTAATGTAAGAAAACCTTTAATATTTTGCAGAAGAATTTGACATTTAATTATCAAATATATCTGTTCTCACCTGACCTTCACACTAGTTCTAAAAGAAACAGGAATGTAGTTTGTAGTTTTGTAGTCAACTTAACTAATTACACTAATTACATTACATCAGACGACAACTGCATCTAGTACTAGGCTTGAAAATTCTAGTTTTAAATAAAGTTTTCATTAAATGTCTACTATTTATTAACAGTATGATCGATCTTGCACTTCTTGTTAATTTATCACTCTACTGAGATTTTCTAAAGAGAGATTTTACTCGGCAAAGAAACCAGAACCTGGCCTGTTGAAAATAGCTTGTGAGCTTTCACAAAGCCCAAATGAATCCAAGGGTGCACATTTTCCTATAACGTATATGCATTAGAATTCCATGGATATGTACTTGCAGTTTCTAAATTAAAATGGAGTCTGTTTTGTGCTTGCAGAAGGCTGTTGTCCAGAAAACGGATTTTTAATGACCACTCAATGCACTGTGCACACTTCCAATGAAACCAAAATGCTGAGGGCAGGAGAAAGGCAGCAGCTACTTACCGAGAGGATGTTCTTCATTGTGATCACAAAGACATTGTAGGCAATCAACCAGTCCCAATAACGCAGAATACTCCTGATGGGTTTCAGCAACAGATCTCCACCAAAGAGAAGGAAATAAAAGCAGGCTACCAAGTAGCCCATGCAAAATATGCTGATCCTTGTGGTTCCCGTTATGAAGATTATTGTAAGCACGAACCAGAAGAGGTAACTAAATATTATGACCTTATACATATCTAGGTAGGACCTGGAAGTAAAAGAAGGAGAAAAAGTTTACAATTTTCTGAGGGTAGTCCTACCTTTCCCCTACCAGTGTTACTGGCTGATGTTTCTACCTAAGGCCTACTGAGCATTCTCATCCCAGTACAGCATTTGAATACCTGCTTAAGTCTAACACCAAGGCTAGTAGATCTAGCTCATTCATGGGGTCTGCCTGGCTCACATACTCAATTCTAGCTCGTTCCTGTGTATAAGCACCTTGCTACACTCAGTCAAGGCCCTTTGTGTCACACATAATCAAGCCTTGTATCATGAAAAGAGGGAAAACATGTCCTCACCAAACTTCATGATAGAGTGATATTATCTGGTAAAGCTACATATGCAATTTAAAAGCTGAGATTGTCTTTATGAAGTCTGAGCAATGCTATAGCAAATCTATCTCTAAAAGTCAGCTACAGCACTCCACTGCAAACAATTCTGTATTTATTGATGACTATCAGAGAATTCAGTCTGGTTAAAAGCCTGGTTTCAAAGACAGGTACTAAAAATATCTTTCTCCGATGGAAATCAACTGTAAAAGTTTTGAAGGGTAAACTGTTTCTACAGAATATAAATGTGATAGAATTTACCAAAAAGTTTGCCAGGAAGCTACAAGACAGAACTATCTGAAATCAGCTTGACCCACAGAGGAAAAGAGTGAGAAACAATTTCATATTTCCAAATTCCTTCAAGTTTTGACTTAATATTGACTCAGTGAGCTTTCAAATAAGAATATCTGCCAAAGGTAATACTGAACACTACACATAGCTAAACACTGCAAAACCAACTAATTCATCGTTTCCCCCATTTAGTGTTTTGATTCCAGATGTAACTTTGTTTTCAGGGTCTGTTCACCCAGGCTGAAAAACTACATTTGTCAGGAAACCAGACCCGGAGACAGCAGTATAGGAGTACACGTACACCTAAGCCAAACCACGTAAGGAGTAAATGAAGTAAATGCACTGTATGAAGCCACATTAAAAAGCCCCCACTGCCTGATGTTCTCAGGCTCAGAACTTTCTAGGAGTATGTATTTATGGCCCTACATTTATAGGTCTGTATTATACATTTTACTTGCTGAAGTCAATCAGAGAGGCATTTAACAAAAGACAAAGAGAAATATTTATTTCCTGCAAACATTTAAGAAATTGATGGACTACTGACTATGAAATCTAAAAATGTCATGCCTTTAGAAATACTACTGAATTTTGGGCAATAAAATATTAACAAAGAATCTATACACATGGGAAAAAAAAGAAGCGGAAGACATCAGTCGAACACCAACTTGATATGAACTGGAAATGGTGCTCTCACTGTTTCTCCAGAAAAAAACAACCATAATGTTTAGTGTTACTTTAATAACAACTATTGATGAGTGGGATAGCCAGGAAGACATCACCTTCCTGACACTGCTCTAACAACTGTAGTATTTAAAAAACCTTGATATCTGCCACAAACAAAATGTATCAGCATCTTTTGAGAAAAGCCCAAAATGGAACTGAACTGATCAAACAAACAACAATATCTCACTACTCTTCAACAAAAATGGACTTTGGCACTTAAAGACAACTGGAGACAGCTGGATGCAAACTTTCCAACATACACACATGGTTTAGTCACAGTTCAACATCAATCATTCTCAGATTAAAAATTCCAGACACAGAGGGAATATGAAAAGGAAGACAATAATTCAGCTATTTTTCACTATAATGCCAAATTTAAGTAGCTATCTAAAGTATTAAATACAATTAAATGCAATAAATAAAATACAACGCTCTTTCAGTTTTCAAAATATACATTAAATATAATACAAGCCGAACATCTCTAAACCAACCTAACAATAATACAGGATGTAAAGAAAAGCATCTCAAAAGGCAGGAGGCAATATAACTGTGTCAAGTGAGAAATTATGTAGTTCTCAGAATCAGAAATCTTTCTGATTTTTAAAAACATGGAATCAGAAGGAAGTCCAACCATATGGCTCCTAAGAATTCACCTTGGAGTGGATATCTCACAAAAGTGTGTTTGAACAGGTCATCCAGAGTACACCTAACCAATGAATATTACCAATCATCAGATGTACCTCTGTGCTTGCCTAAGACCACTGTCACATAGAACACATAGACGGAACTAGACTCAATAACCTTAAGTAGATAGAAATACTCCGCAAACCAGATTCCTTTCAGCTGCAACATGCTAAAACTCCTTATACCCTACAGTGTGGGGTCATGCATCCCTCTAATTTTCATTATTTACTTATAATGATATAGGTAGGTCAAGTGCTGTAAGAGCAGGACCAATCATGTGTCTTGGCGGGGAAGTTCTCAACATTGTTCGGAACTCTCTCAAATCACTTCACACATTCTCAAATGCAGATCTTTAAATTCTGCCTCAAAATCCACAAAGTGAGGAAGTGAGGAGTTTCAGGTCACAGTATCACAGTATCACAGTATTACAAGGACCTCTGAGATCATCAAGTCCAAGCTATAACCCTACACTAACACCAACACTAACACCAGCCCATCATCTAAACCATGGCACTCAGTGCCTCATCCAGTCTCCCCTTAAACACCTCCAGGGTCGGTGGCTCCACCACCTCCCTGGGCAGCGTGTTCCAATGGCCAATCACCCTTTCAGTGAAGAACTTTTTCCTAACATCAAGCCTAAACTTTCCCTGACGAAGCTTAAGTCCATGCCCTCTAGTTCTGTCACTGGCCACCTGAGAGAAGAGACCAACCCCTGCCCGACTACAGCCTCCTTTTAGGTAGTTGTAGAGAGCAATGAGGTCTCCCCTGAGCCTCCTCTTCGCCAGACTAAACAGCCCCAACTCCCTCAGTCGCTCCTCATAGGGCTTGTGCTCCAGCCCCTTCACCATCTTTGTTGCCCTCCTCTGAACACATTCCAGTATCCTGACATCTTTCTCAAACTGGGGGGCCCAGAACTGTACACAGTATTCAAGATGAGGCCTGACCAGTGCCGAGTACAGGGGGACAATGACGTCTCTGGTCCTGCTCTATTCCTGATGCAGGCCAGGATGCCATTGGCCTTCTTGGCCACCTGGGCACACTGGTGGCTCATGTTGAGCTTCCTGTCAACCAGCACTCCCAGGTCCCTTTTCTGCCTGACTACTCTCCAGCCACTCTGTCCCCAGTCTGTAGCTCTGCATGAGATTGTTGTGTCCAAAGTGAAGTACCCGACATTTGGACTTATTAAACATCATCCCATTAGAATAAGCCCATCTCTCCAATCTGTCCAGGTCCCTCTGTAGGGCCATCCTACCCTCTAGCAGATCAACCCTTCCTCCCAGCTTGGTATCATCTGCAAACTTGCTGATGATGGACTCAATCCCCTCATCCAGATCATCAATAAAGATATTAAAGAGGACTGGACCCAATACCAATCCCTGGGGGACACCACTGGTGACCGGCCGCCAACTGGATGAGACACCATTCACCACCACTCTCTGGGCTTGGCCATCCAGCCAATTCCTAACCCAGCACAGAGTGCTCCCGTCTAAGCCACGGGCTGCCAGCTTCCCTAGGTCCTTCATATGGAAATTCTAATGCAACAGTGGGAGGCTGAAGCACACAGCCACCCCAACAGCTAAAAAGACCCTACATAAACCCGGAAGGTTAGTCAATGTGCTCACCCTCTGTTTGAAAACTTCTTCCTAGACTGCAGAAAATGCTTAGTCTTGGATAACAGCTACCCCAATTTTGAGTTCTCTGCAGACCACACAAATCATTAGTTTAATGCCATGTAAACCTTCCAGTCCTCATCTTCTAAGTGGTCTTTAAATCTACATTCAGTCACAGAGAGGCCACCCTCAGGAAGCGGTATTTCATAATACACCTAGGAAATCTGAGCAGTTGCTTTCCAAGGGGACAGTTCCAGTCCACTTCATCCCCTCACCTCTGTGTTCCAGTCCTTTCTTTGGCTTCGTCTCTTTGAACTGGTTTCAAGAAGCAAATTTGCAAAAGACTATTTATTTTGGGGGAGGACAGCAGGAAAACTGTTCTACCCATTCAGCCTTTGAACAAATTCACTGCTGGTGTGATGAATGCAAAGGCTGGGGTGTGTAGCTGAAGGCCAGGAATACAGCCACACATCTGAGGAAGATCAGCCATTACAGCTGGAGCAAAGAGCATCAAACCATGGCTTTCCATAGCACAACCTCTGAATGAGAAATTATAAAGAAAGAAATTGAAAGATGAATGTAAACTAAAAAAATGTTGATTTGCCATCTGTGTCATTAGCAGAACGCACTGATGCTCTGGATAACATTGTCGAAAAATTTACCATATGACTTTGTTCAAAACCAAGGAAGGTCAAGTCTGAAGCTCATTCCACCCATCCATCAAAGCTATTGTAATCTCAAATAGCTCTCCATATGAAATGATCAGCTTTTCTTTCCCAAACCTTTACAAATCTTATAATTAATTTTTAACTGCAATACAATCCAGCCTGTTGCAAAAAGTTTTTTCTAGGTGTATTTGTGTTCCTGGCATACTTAATGATCTGTCTGCCTGTGGCCAATCTAGGGTATGGCCCTCTGCCTGCAGGCACTGAGATACTGATGCTGCAGCAACAACCTCTTTGTAGAAAAGTGTTTGTCCTCAGCCAGCGCTTTGAAGTTTAGGGAAAGAACACACTTCTGTTTATATGCTGGTGAGAGCCTATGGTGCTGTTGCACTGACATAGCTCAATGCTCCTTCATGCTGGAGGACATGCTGTCAGACTTCTTCATGGCCTTCCCTTATTAGCCACCTGTTTTGCTTTTAGTATGGCTAACCACCTCCATATAACCCCAAGGCTTCCCTTCAGTCCTCTTCCGATGACTCCCCTCTCTCTCTCTCTCTTGCAAGCATATTATCCCTACACGTATGCATTCTGTAAGTTACCTCTACTCCTCAAACAACTTCTTTCTTTCCCCTACTCTCTATCTCCTATTCCTTACATTCTTAGCTGCCTGTGTAATCCTGTGTAACAGTCTGTTTCCCCTTCTAATCTCAATATTGTTAGTTTCTCAGGAAGCCTCTATGCCCAAATCGTTTCCTGTAACTCCATTCCAGCCTTCAGTAGGCAGCTTCATTGATTCTTCCTTTGTCAATAGCAACATCAAACCTTCTGAACATTAGCTCCCTTATTTCAACAGATTTCTTCAAATTTAGTATTGTGGATCCTGTAAGTCTTAGTCCCTACTATTTTTCTCAAGACCACTCACAGGATTGATTTTCTTTTACTCTCGCTCTCTAACCAATGAGGTCCTTCCTTCATGGTTCTACCAGCTTTAAAAACTCCCAAATCTAAAGCTATGTTATTTGTTGAGGCTCAATATTAACAAAATGTTTATCTGCTTTATACAACATCATTACAGACGCCTGTAATGATGATTTGCAGATCCTCTCTCACTAATCTAGGTTATAAGTGTAGTTCCATAAAGGCACTACAGCTGCTTTTCAGATACATTACCTGACACACATAGGGATGGTTCCCGGGGTGCAGATATTAAAGAAGACAGTTCAATGCCTGGGTGTTAATATTGTTTCTGCTCTTAAGAGGAAAAAAGTAGATCACAATCCCCAATTTCTTCCCCTGTCAATATCTAGCAGAACATCTTAAAATTGCTTGGGAATAGAAACAAGGACTTTCCAGTATTAGAGACTGTGGGAAAGGATTATCCTCAGTGAAGTCACTTTAAATCCTCTTTCGTTCTAAAAGCTCCTACTTCTATTCTTCATTTTTATTTGTTTCAAAGGCCTTTGGCTGGGTTCTCCCTTGGGGTCAAGCACATATCCCCTGAGAAATCTGGGGGTGGAAAGACAAGAAAATTTCAGGAAAACACTCCCTTAAACTGCATTTACCATTGTTGAACTCAATTATTTCTCCAGAGAGAAGAAAACTAAGCATTTGGAAATATGTTCTTTTTCTGCCACTGTTTATATTGCAGTTAAAAGCTTTTTATCCATGCCTACTAGAACATTGACCAACTGGCATTTTCTCAAGGGCAGAGACACACCAGAAAGGGTGCTTCAGTCTGCAATGGCCACTTATTTTTATATGGCAGTAAATTCACATGGGTCTTCTCAGAAAACACATGACTACGAAGCACTAATTTTTTAATGCGTTGCAATTTATTCATAATCAGGTTGTCTTCACTTATTTGTTTGCCTCTTTCTGACTAACTTCTGCAGAAATGCCATTTTTCTTTCATTTCACTTGCTTTAATAAGCTTTGAACCAAGTCTTGCGCATGTTACTAAATGTTTAGACCATTTAGGAACTTCCATAGGAAGAGTCAAGAAATGTTTTTAGACAAAGTCCTTTCAATTTGAAATTGACTTGGATGGAGGCCAGATACATACATTTTCTTCTGAGGTGTATCTTTGGTGGATTCTCCAAAGCTTGAGAATCCTTCTTTTTAAAGATTTATAATCCCTTATAAAAGATTCAGTCACCTTAAGAGACTGCCCAGCCATTCTCTAGTCCTTTGAAGCAAATTAGGCATTTCAGATTGCATACGTGCAGTGCAACCTCACAAAAATAACATCATCTAAAGCTTTGGAAAATCTGCATTAGAACATAAGTTCTGTTATGCAGTTCATACTAAAGGAAGGTCTGTTTATACTTATATATGAAAAGATTCAGTAACCTAGCACTACAAATGGAAAAAAAAAGAATTTACAGCTTACCTGCCCAAGCATCTACAAGAAAGGATATCATAAACAGGAATTTCCTCTGTTCCTGAAATTAATGGGTTTTCCTTTCATTTGATGGATTTTTTTGAACAAAAATGCCCCTGTTCTGTTTCTTTCTCTGACTTATTCTTCTTATTCTACTTCTTATTCACACAACATAAAACTATCACAAGAAAAGTCACACATTTCTGTATTTAGCTGGAACAAATATAAAAGTGATCACAGTTTATTTGTTCAGCTCACAATTCCTATAAGGATTCTTTTAATTTTCTGGGGGTTTTGTACATTCCACCAGCAATATTACTTACTGCTTAATACAAGTTGCAAACTGCCAAATAAATGCTTGCATATTGTTAATCACCTATATGCACGTCTATTTTGCCAGCACACACCACATAGTGTGTTTGAATGGATGCGATGCCACCAATGAATTCAAGCTGATGCATACCATGGATATGAATATAGAACTTAAACCAAAGGATTGTGGCAAGGCAGCTCAGCTTGGATTTTGCTTTCCATTATAAACCTGACTCTGCTTGCCATCCAAAATCTTCAAAGAACATCCTCTGTGCTTTAAACTTTTCATGCTTAGTCATTTGGGAATATCCTCTACATACAACTAGAAATATACATCAGATTCCAGGGAACTTTGAAAAGACGTCAAAAGAGGCTGTTTAAAAGCAGTGGTTTTCTTGCCTCTTTCTCCCTTTTGAATATAGCCTTAAAACACATTCTCATCTTTAATGAATTTTATTCACAACGACCATTTTTTCTGGACTAAGGAGGGAAAATTTGATCTTTTTTTTCTGCCAGCAACCATGTCACCACTGATGGTCTCTGCCAGTGACCTGATGCAACTACTGTATTAGCTTTTGCCAAGGACACCACAATGCAAAGAAAACAATTCAGGCAATCACCCCTACGCATTCCTCTGAACTAAGCCCTATTTGGCAGGTGTCTTTTGGAAAGCATCCCCACTTGGTTGAGCATTTTGAAGAGATTATGACTTCTCTCTTTCTGCTTATGTTACTGGATTTAGAGCAATAGGTCCATTGTGTAGACTGAAAACACTCAAGGGGGAGAACTCTTCACCCGAGAAGCGGCTATTAATCTCTGGACAAATACATCAATTCAATGTGTTTCAGTGTCTCCTTTTCAAAGCTATTTCAAGATGGATTTGGTCACAGTTTCTAACAGAAACTGCAGGATCAGCTCAAAAATCTTGAGGTTTTTCTGGTGACAGCACTTCTCTGGTAAAAGAAATAATTTTCAGAATTGCTGAGCTAATTTGTCTTTACTGAAATGATCACACAGGTTTGGCTCCATTGTTTGACGGCCATCCAGAACAGACTGGGCTCTACACTCTTTTTATATTATTCACTCTCTTGAACAACCTTACCTGCAGTGTTGAGAAAAAAACAAAAAATTCAGTTGTCCTTCCAAGACACTTCTAAGGTTCTTATGCCTAGATTATATAGCACAATGGTCAATCTCTTATATTAAAGTGTTATTATGAGTGTACCTTTTTGATTGTACAACTTTGTGGGATTAAACATGTATACAAGCAAGTTCTTCCTAACATGCTTGTGTTTTGGGGGAAGCAACTGGGGTGGTGTAGTCCACCATAAATGCTGCCTCACAGGGCATTCATGGAGGAAATCGGTGCTTTGAGCAAAATTTATCACTGAACATCCCTCTGTGGAGCACGTAAAATCATCATCAGTGTTAGGAAGATTTGTTTTCATTTGTTGTTTTCTAAACCAGAAGCTGATTACCCAGAAGCTAACTGTCTGCTGTCTCATACAGCATTAAAACGTATGTTACGAGGTGGGAATGTACATGAATATAAATTCCAAGTAAAACTGGAAGCTGTGAGAGTTACTTTCACACTAGAGAACTTTAAAATAGAAGCACTATCTTTTCCAGTTGTTAAAGATTCAGTTCTTACCGACAGTGAATGAAGTCAGGAACAGGATTATGCTGGCTAAAAGACGCTGCGTCAAGATTCATGCAAATTTCCACATTGTCTCCAGCCATGATTCGTACTGCAGCTTTATTTTCATCCTCAAATGTCTGCCTTTGTAAGGATGCACAAAGCAGCAACATGAAATCATCTAGGAGAAAGCAGTGGTTGAAAGGAAAAATTCAGTCATTAACTTAGGTGTTGGAAGCAGTGGTGACATATTATAATGTAGTTACCAGACTGTTTTCCCACACTTTGAAACTCCAACACTGTGCTTTTTTCAAAGCATTTAATGCCTATGTGAATTTTATTAATGTATTAGGTTTTTTATCTCTCATCTTCTATGATTTTTATTAAAAAATAAATTACAATATGGGAAATAATTCATATTTTTTGATGATGCATAATTAAAAAGAGATAAGAAAAAAAACATGTAGAAGTGACTAATTCTTTCAATTTTTCTACTATGTACAAAGCCACACTTAGTATTCAATCTCCCACACAATATGCCAGCTTGCTACTAAAGAGTAATTAAAAGAGTGGCTTCAAATTACACTGTAGAGATGTTTTAAGCAAAGGATACGTAAACACTTCACAATTATGCACTATAATACTTACAGACAAGGAATACAGGGTTTGGTCTCACAATGAAGTCTGGAAAGTACAACCACTTTATGATGTTGGAGTTGAAGTTGGCATTACCACTTCTCCATGGATAGTCTGTATGACAGAGCACGCAAAAATGCTATCAGTACTTTATGACAATTACTTCATCCTTTTCTTCTGAATATTTATCAGTTTTCCAGGACTTTTCTTTAAAAGCAAGCAGCACTAATTATCCATAAAAAGTAAGTGTCCTTACCTTTACAAGGAGCAGGTGGGATGCCAATGCAAAGGAAGTACTGGAATGTAATGATGCATGCCAGAAAACAGCAGTATTTTGGCCAGATCTCTGCAATAGCTTTTCTTCTACGTCGATACAATACCGCAATCAGCCAGAAGGCATGAATCATGGCATAAAAATCCATTCGTTGACCAATTACATTCACAGATAGAAGAAAACAGGTCTGGAAAAGAAGAAAAATAAGCAATGTTTGCAACCCAATGGTTGGTCAATGAAACAGTGATAAGTTCCTTTCAGTCCTGACAAAATAATTGGACACACGCTGGGGCCGACTGTAGAAACTCAGTACAAAACAACATGCTAAACTAGACTGTATCTCTTCGACAGCAACCTCTCCCACCCAACTCCATCAACCAAAATTTTTGGTACTCTTCTGTGAGTGTCAACTGTGTGAATACAGCACTAAAGCAGGTTTCCATATCTAAAGATAAAGGATGGAAAGAGTGTTGTCACTGTAACCTATACGTGAAATGTTCAATTGTTGCCAAGCAAAGCACATATTACACAGCCATAAATTTTGATAGCACTTACAGATGTGAAAAAGAAGAGGAACTACTACGAATAACAACAACTAAAGTGTATCCTCATGCAGGAACCAGACAAAAAGAAAAGGGATTTAGACCATACAAACTAGTCAATTGCTGTAAGGCAGCTTTAGTTCTCCATCATTCTACAGGCTCTGCATTGCAGAGCAATTCTGTTCTTTTGCACCATTTAAAGTAGTCCCTTCACTCAGTGCCATGAAGTATGCTTTCAAACTTAGAGAATAATTCATAGTGAATCATTTATTCAGTGCACTCCACTATTTTGTCCTCTCTCCTCAGATTAGGATGTGGTTAAACTTATTTCACAAAGGAAAAAGCTTGCTGATTAATTTTAATTTTCACTCATTCTCAATCTTCAGACTGGCTGTGAACAGCATATCTATCAGTAGCAAGGGGTGGTAGTGTTTAATAAGTAGGTCAAGAGTCCCATTATGATTAGATTTGGGATGCATTAGCCTTCTGCAGATAGCCACAGAAATTTGTGAAAACTCACTATTTCTGCAAACATTTTGGAAAGCACATTTCATGTGTTAATGAACCAACAATTTAGGCAAGGGAAGAGAAGAAGCTTTTTTTTTTTT
The DNA here is from genome assembly GCA_033556795.1 of Tapera naevia. Lineage (NCBI taxonomy): Eukaryota > Metazoa > Chordata > Aves > Cuculiformes > Neomorphidae > Tapera > Tapera naevia. The sequence continues at coordinate 9,031,853 of JAUMJJ010000022.1, read as the reverse complement.
GCAGCGCTTGTTCAGCAACAGCTTGTCTTCAAGGCAGGTTCAGTTCTGACTGGGTGAATTGATGGGTGAATTGGTGAGTGAATTGGTGAATTCTGGATTGAGTGAAGCAGAGAGAAGAAATACATCAGCTCAGCCTAAATCCCAGCAGTCTGGGACACTGCTGCTGGCAAAGAGGTAAGCAGGTCTTTTGCTAAATAAGACACCTGCCAGATATTTAGGATACATCATGGATCTTCAGTAAAATCCCTTCACTTCTTTGTACCTGCCTCTCCCAGTTCTCTATGTCTACCAAAAATTTATTTTTCAGTGGAACTGTTTTTCAGAGAAAGAACTTTGTCTTACACTAGTGGCACAAAGCAGCACTAAATTTCACTGGAGCTCTTGCTCCTGCAGATTACTAACAGCTATAGTAACAAGTATAAAAAAGAAGAATGCATTTGTGTAGCCTGAGGCAAAAGAAGCTTAGAATTTTTTTAATAGAGACAATGGCCTGCTAGTCACCTGCTTTCTTCTTCTGCTCCTGAAGTCCCTGGTCTCCTTTGTATGCATGTGCACGAGAGGGTATACCTCAATTCTGTCCCTTTTCCCATCTGTTATCCTTTTTGTTGAATCATAAATAAGGCATGCAAAGAAAAGGAAGAGGAAAAGCACTACTAGCAGATAGATAGCAACCATAGCAAGATCTAATATGAGCGATAACTAAGAACCATCCAGATGTCAAATACAGTTCAAACTAATACTAAAAAATGACACAATCAAACCATTTGGAATGATAGTATAAAGAAAATTAACACATAGTGATTTACCTCCAAACCAAACTTGTAGAAGAAATAGTTTATGAAATACTTGACGCAGTTTACCAGCCCATCATCCAGATGTGCTCTTGTAATATCATGGAAAATGGTTTTAGTCACAGGCGCAGTAAGGTTATTTCGACATCTGTAGTACTCTTGATGACGGTAGATTGTAACTTCAAAAGCCAGAATAGCCAGCATCAGTAAGTTATTCTATGAGAGACATAATCAAAAGAATAAAAATCAAAATCAAAACCACATGAAGCTGTAAAATTTTCTGATAGGCATAAACCCATGAATACTCAAACAGATGTCAGCACTGATCACTTCCGTACTCCAGGCTGCACTGGCACCTATTCCCAGCTACTATTATTGAAACAAAGTAAGGTTTCTACCACTTCTTGGATTTTGATTAAACATACAGACATTTAGAAGATACATGTAAAGACACTCAAAAATACTATAAGGAACACCATTTATAGAAAGGCAGGGGATCTGCCCTCTCAGAGAATGACAGAATCATAGAATGGTTTAGGTTGGAAGCAACCTCAAAGATCACCCAGTTCCAAACCCCTTGCTGTGGTCAGGGACACCTCCCACTGGATCACATTGCTCAAAGCCTCATCCAGCCCGGCCTTGAACACCTCCAGGGCTGAGGCACCCACAACTTCTCTGGGCAACCTGTGCCAGTGCCTCACCACCCTTACAGTAAAAAAATTCTTCCTAATACCTAATTTAAATCTCCCCTGTTTCGGCTTTAAACCATTACTCCTCGTCCTGCCACCACACTCCCTGATAAGAAGCCCCTCCACAGCTTTCCTGTAGCCCTCTTTAAGTACTAGAAGGCTTCTACAAGGTCGCGCCAGAGCTCTCTCTTCTCTAGGCTGAACAAGCCCAATGCTCTCAGCCTGTCCTCAGATTGGAGAAGCCCCAGCTCTCTGATCATATCTGCATCCCTCCTCTGGACTTGCTCTAACAGATCCATGCCCTTCCTGCGCTGGGGACTCCAGAACTGAATGCAGTACTCCAGCTGAGGTCTCATGAGAGCAGAGCAAAAGGGCAGAATCACCTCCCCCAACCTGCTGGTCACATTTCTTTTGATGCAGCACAGGATATGGTTGGATTTCTGGGCTGCAAGCGCACGCTGCCACCTCATGAGCTTCTCATCCACCAGCACCCCTGAGTCCTTTTCTTCACAGCTACTCTCAATCCATTCTGTGCCAGGCCTGTATTTGTGCTTGGGACTGTCCCCAACCCAGGTGCAGGACCTCTCACTTGACCTTGCTGAACTTAATGAGGTTTGCACAGGCCCATCTCTCAAGCCTGTCAAGTTCCCTTTGGATGGCAACCCTTCCCTCCAGCTGGTTGCCCACACTACACAGCTTGGTGTCATTCGTAAACTTGCTGAGGGTGCACTCAATCCCACTGACCGTGTCTCCGACAAAGATGTTAAACAGTGCCAGTCCCAATACCAACCCTTGCGGAACACCACTCATCACTGGTTTCCATTTGGACATTAAGCCATCGACCACATCTATTTTACTGCTACCATACAGCCAATTTCTTATCCACTGAGTAGTTCATCCATCAAATCCATGTCTATACAATTTAGAGACAAGGATGTAGTGCGCAACGGTGTTGAATGCTTTGCGCAGTTCTAGGTAGATGATGTCAGTTACTCTTCCCTGATCCACCAGTGCTGTAGCCCCATCAGAGAAGGACACCAAATTCATCGGTCACAGTTTACCCTTAGGGAAGCTATGCTGGTTCCAGCATAGTTCCCAGAAGGATCTGCTCCATGATCTTGCGGGGCACAGCAGTGAGACTGATTGGTCTTTAGTTTTCCAGGGTCCTCCTTTTTCCTTTTTTTAGAAATAGGAGCGAGGTTTCCCCTTTTCCAGTCAGTGGGAACTTCCCTGGACCGTCAAGCTATCTCAAATATGAGGGATAGTGGCTTAGCACTTTCATCCACCAGTTACCTCATCCACAGATGTATTTCATCAGGTCCCACACTTGATTCCCTCCTACAGTGGGCAGTTCTTCATTCTCCCAGTCCCTGTCTTTGTGTTCTGCGACTTGGGTGGTGTGTCTTGAGCCTTTGCCAGTGCAGCTCATGTTTCATAGCTTCTCAAGGTACTACACTTTACTTTGCATGAGATAGAGTATACAAGCATACACAAAGTCACCTGCAAGAATTCAGCTGGCAAGTACTAGCTTCCTAAAACTGCTGGATAGTGTAAATATATCCTGAACACTGTTTTAAATGAACAGTCTATCTGCCAGTCTTCACTCAGGTACAGCTCCTTCTGTCCCAAAGCCAGATTAACTGGAATGCAGTCTTGAGTGGTTCTGAAGTGTTCTTTTTTTATCTCAGGAGGGAAATCTGCCCTATGCACTATATAGAAGAGAGGTATTAACTAAACCAAAGTGTTTATTAAAAAGAATAGCCCAGAGAAAAGTCTCTCAAGGAAGCCATAACTGAAGGTCAAGAGGCAGCCTCTAGATCTCAATCACTGAGAAATATTTGTGACAAGAATGTCCTAAGACAGGTGCTACTGTTTGGGTTTTTTTTTGGTTCAGGTTTTGGGGGGTTTTGACAAGAAGTTATTTTTGTTTGCTGTCCCTGGGCTCCCTGTTTTTGTCGGAGAGAGTTTTACACAATCTGTCATAGATAAGCTCCTCTCTTCAGCATCGTAGATATTTTGAATGACTTATTAAAGTGGCATAACAGAAGCACATCAAGACTTGAAGCTTGGAACCTTCAGGTCTAACACTAAACTGAATTCCTCTAAGTGGAAAAAGACATTTTATTTAATAACTCAATGAAAAACCTTCTAGCGTAATTTCTAATCCTGAAGTATTAACTATTTGTAGCTGTAAAGTTCCTAGTATCACGCCAGACACCACTAGGTAACTTCATTCTATACAGAACTCTTGGGTCAGTAGTTGCTCTTCCCCACATATATTCTTAACTGTGGGAGTTGCATGGCTGAAGGAGTGAGAGGCAGAGCCACTACCAGGACCTGATACATTGACCTCCAGAGCTTGGGAGGTCTGCTCTACACAAAAAAAGCACACAGAGGTAAGCCATCAGGCAAGAAATGAGGAACAGAACTAATTAGAAAAAAAACTTGCTGTTGTTCAGTCAACAAATTTCCAACAAGCTTAAATGGTTTATGCAAAATTTTTGAGATTCTTTAAATTAAGAAAATTACATGCAATGTTTGTCCCAGGAATTAGCACATTTCTACTATAAGTAGGGTTTTTTAATCAAGACAGGAATAATAAAATATTGCTCATAGGCATCAAAAAAAAAAAAAAGAAGAAAAACAGATGACATTCATTTACTGGTGTCAGAATGAATTATTCCCTTAACTCATATTTCCTAAGCTGTGGCTATGGAATAAGCACTTCAAAAAATTAACTGCTGATAGCATATGCTGTCATTCAAGGCAATTGCTCAAATTAGACCCATCAGTTCTTTGGCACTTAAAAGCTACGTACCTCTTAATTACTCACAGTTCTTAAATATCACTTTTCTTACAGTGCTTTTAACAGATGGTAGAGTCAGAGAGCCATACTTCTACATGCAGATTATCTTAATTGGTACTGAAACCCTTCTGGAAATGTCCTGTGGAACAGATATTGCTTTCTGCTTTCTCTTTCCCTCTACACTTCCCTATGATCAATGGTTTGCACTGCTTTTTTTTTTTTTTAGTGTGTGGCAGATGTTTTATTTCAAATACATTTACAATTTCATCATAAATAAGAAAATATATCAAAACAGACAATTAAAGAAGTTACCCTTAAGTACACAAGCAGGGGATAAGACTTCCTCAATCCAACCCACTCTGCAGGATCAACTGGCCCACTGTAGAGGACTGAGGTTTTGAGTTCTTCTAAACTGACCTTAGTTTCGTTCTCTCCTGGCTAAAAAGAAAACGCAACAGTTCATAAAAAAGTAGTTTAAGGCTGACTGGGGAGGGAAACATAATCAATAACAATATATCAGCTGAACTATAGTTTTCAGTACTTGATATGCTTGCTTTTGCTCTTCTTCATTAAGAAAGCAGCAGTCAATTTTTTTTAATATGAACTTGTACTCACCAATGTACAGTTACTGGAAAAAGTGCTGGGATCAATAGATGTGAGCTGGTACAACATTTTGCAGACAATAATCACACATGTCCAAACAGTGCAGATACTTGATGCCAATGGGCGAAACTGAGCATATGGCAAAGCAAGAGCCCAGGCAATTAAAAACACAAAGTTAAACAGAGACACCTGAAAACACAAAAACGTATGGAAATTACATGGAATAACAAGAGAATTAAGAAAGTCTGATCTCTTCCATAGTAATTAAAAAAAAAAAATATACAAAAGAAAGTGACATACAGAAACGGTTCGAAAATTACTGAAAAGAATACAACAATACTCAAAATAAGACAGACAAAAAGTGGTAAGAGAAGAAGGAAAAACTTAGTAGCTGGTTTAGGAAGGACCTTATATCCTACATAAAATTAATACTATTAGACAGACAAAACTTTATTCCCACCCTACAAACAGACATGAAATACAAAGGACCACATGCTGGGTCTGCTGCTTTAGTACATGAGAAACAAAGAAGAGATGAGTCCTCTTGACTCTTTTCCTCAAAGATGTGAAAAAAAAAGACTTTTTTTTTTTTGTGAATCCTGTCCTGCCACCCTGATCAACGAATGTCTGTGTCAGGTAGAGAACTCACACTGCTCGCACCAGAGGCACAGCTAAAGGAGTTGTTTCCCTTTTCTTTACATGTAGTTCCACATTTCTGTTCAGCACCAGACTCAGTTTAAGTAACTTTCCTAGATGTTCCTTCCCAACCTCCATCCTAGGATGATGCCCACAGCCAGCTTGAGCAGGGGATGGATTATGTCTCTTGAGTTCAAAGGATTAGACTAATAAAATTTTAATATCTGGAGAAAAGGGGAGGGCTGAGACTATCCAGGCAGATAGAATATTACTGTGGAAGAAGATGTCAAGGCAGGTTCCTAGCAGCTGACAAGTTCAGCTGTATTCCACAATTTCGATGAAGACTTACATGACAAAAGCAACTCCCTATACTTGGGGGTGTGCCACTACACAGCAGATGTTGACAAGCTTCCACCATGGCTAAAATTTTTGATAGTGATTGTTTACTTGCCTCCTTCACTGTGACCCAGATGATGTAAGAGGAAACAATTTTGATGATGTGCAGCTCCAACAGCCACCATACAAAGACTTGCATCTTATGAAAATACTCCAGGAATTTCAAAAACAGCACTGTAAGGCGGTCAATCACCAGATGCCATTTGTTTCTTAAGTCTGTAGAGATGTTCAAGCAGAACCGTTGGGAGGAGAAAAACAGAAGGTCTCTGTAAAAAGGAATGCGCTCCACTAGAAAACAACAAGCTTTCTACCTCTCTTCTAGGACTTTCAGTAAGACAAGAAGGAGGTTAAAAGGTATGGCTCAATGGTTCAAAATTCTGGTTTTATTCCTGTCTAGAAAAGCCTTTTTTGGGCTCCATTTTCCTCAAATATCTTTGGACCTAAGCTTAGAAATTCCACCCAGGGACTAGATCTTTGTCCAGCTCGGAAAGAACAGGATTTTGTTTGATGTTTGAAAGCTTTGGATCCAGACTGTTTTCAGAAAGCACAGACTACTGTTATTCAGAAACCTCTTCATCTGTGCACATTAGGAGTAGAATTCTTGTCACATGGGTTTAGACAGCTATAATATATATGTTTTCATATGTCAGTTATCTAAACTGACTTGGAAACAGCACATGCCCCTAGAGTGTAATTTTTGCCGTCCCAGAACAGATATCTAAAACAGGTGAGGAAAATTGCAGTCCAGTTGAATATTTCTCTCAGTTGAAAGGGAGCTTTAGTAAGCTGAGATCCTGAAGCTGGGTGAACGTGTCCCTTCACAAATAGTACTTGGCTAAAAAAGTCATCCTCCCAAATAATATGCCAGTGAGCAATCATGTGGCAACACCTACCACATATCAGTAGGTATGATAATACATATGCTGAACAGCGCTCTCAAGGTGATGTATTAGCTTGTGGACTGCATAAAACTGTTACACCAGGCTGGTGTAATTAGCATAAATTCTTCACACTGTATTTGGGCTTTCAGAAGCACTTTGGAGGTTAGAAAGGATTTTGCAACTATGAGAACATTCTTACAGTTAACATCATAGATTGAAACATTTGCTAATGACAGCAAAACACATCACTGTCTAACCTATAAAAATGTAAAGGAGATATCAGCTTCCGTATGTAATTATTTAAACTTAGCTGCTTTATATATATATATATAAAGCAAAATGAGATGGTTCTTTAGTGCATATTTGTGTGAAAAAACATACACACATGTGTGAAAAAGCTGACTTCTGAATGCCTGACAAACAAATTCAACTTTTTTTCCTTCTACCCTTATTCTACAATCACAACTTAGACAATGTTAATAAAAATGCTGAGTGGTGTAAATACCATGACTAAATAGTTAAATTTGACAAATTAATTAAGCTATAGAAATCTAATCCTTCATTTGTGCTTTTATAAGCACAATAAGTGTATTTTCAGAAAGTGTTTATTTATAGAAGTTCTTACTCCATTCTCTCATTGCATTTATTTTAATTTGCAATGTTACCATCATGCAAGGTATATCCAGGCAGCGTCAGTTAAGTGGAACAGGGCAGGGAAGGTATTGTAGCAAGCTCTGTCCAGCATGTCCAGGCACTACATGGGCAGGGGATACACGGCCCAGCCACTTTCATTGAAAAATTGTGTATCACTGTGTAATCCAGTCTGCACACGTGAACACGTTACAAAAATGTTAAAACTCCAGCCACATGGCTAAAGAAAAATGATACAACTCTTTAGTAGAAATAAATGCACATACAACTTAAAGATGGATCACAGATGGCAAGCAGCACCTCATTCTATTGCCAAGTCCCACTCATGGCAGTGGGGAAGGGGGCCCAGGGAAAGGGCTGCAGCTCCCCACTTCCCTGCTTGCATTTGTAGCTGAACAGGGTAACTTTCACCAGCTGGCCTCTGTCTCCAAGCACTCCCAGCACGTAAGAATGGCCAGAGTGCAATAAACTCATCACTCCTTGAAGACCACATGAGAGATGGCCAAGAAAGTTTTCCATGGCCCACTAACACCTCTGTGAGGGAAGATGTCCCAGTCAGGAAAGGTAACTAGCTTCAGCTCAGATTCCCTGGGGCAGCTAAGCCATTTTGTCTTGACAAAGACCCTGTCCCTAGTAATGTGTCACAGTCCTGTGAATACTGGCATGAACAACTAAATCTGTGGTATTGCCACTTCCAAACAACACGCCTTTCTTTGGTGTTAAATGCCCTTCCCTGGTTTTTGCTCATGGCTCATATTCCAAACCGAGTAATGAAATAATTCATGCTAGGAGTTCATCCTAGTAATATAAAGGATGACAATATCAGCCTTATCCATATCTTCCCTTAAGCATTTTTATGCTTATCTGGCATCAATTACACATTTCATATTCAGAAGTGAAAAATATGACACTAATGTGCACATGAATAATGAAACAAAGCCATTGGGACTTGTGGAGTGGAATGCCTTGAAAGCTTGCAGTATCAAGATTAAATATGTATATGTATTTTCTTTATTATAAAGACATTTCACTCTAAAAGAGTTCTTAGGATTTGGGGTAACCTCCTATTAATCCAACCCACACCAACTAGAAGAGTTGCCTCCTGAAGAAAGAGGAGGGTACTTTTTGTTTTAATCTTCTCAGCACCCTTTAGAAACAGTATGATCTTTTCCTAGAGGAGTCCATAGCCTGTTGAATAATTGACAAGTAGCCATCTGCTCAATTCAGGCTCTTTTGGCAAAGACTATGCAAAATTAGAAGGAAAATCTGATAACTGAAGAGAGCAGGGATGAATCATCAATTGTCACTGTTAACTAAGGCTAAGGAAGGCAAAATTTGCAGTCTGTAAAGCTTACCTGTAGTTTCTTCTTCCTCTGATTCATTGTCTTCATCATCATCATCTTCCTTGTCCTCATCTTCCTTTTCTTCTTCTTTTCTTTTTTCGACCCTCCCTTTCCCTCCCTCCCCCTCTGGCTCTTCCATTCTTTTCTCACCAGCCTCTTCCAGCATTTTATCCTCTTCCTTTTCTCTGCTGGCTGTTAAATTCATCATAGTTATGTCAGGCAAGCTTCCATCTTGGTGTACCAGCCTGTTGGTAAACAGTAGCATGTCAGTAAAATGAGCAGTAATGACTTCGTAGTCTTTTTTTTTTTTTCAAGATGTATAATTAGAAAAAATAAACCGTTCATGGAAAATGCCTTAGAAGTGGAAAACTTAATGATTCTGGTACTCTCTGCGAACACACACTGCAAATTGAGTTGGAATATATTAGTAACTACTTCTCACTCAGATACTAATGGTTAGTTGGTAATGAGTGGCATTGTCACTTAAACTTGACATTTTCCCCTCTGGAGAAAATGGTCAGAGTTTAAGATGTAGAAGCATGAAATGACATTGTTTAAGAGGAAACATTTCATGACTTCATAGGGGACTTACTCATTTTGGTGGTTTGGTATTTTTTTCTTGAGGCTGCTCAAAGTAATTGGAATAGAAAGAAAAAGGGAGATGAGAACAGAGGGGTTACAGTAGAAGGTCATTGACAAACACTTCATGCTACATCACAAGTCATACAGCATTCTCCTGCTCCTTCTGATGCCAAGAGCATGCCATCATGACATTCACAGGGTGATTGTATAAAGAAACATGGAATTGCAACACAGATGGAAAGAGGGCAACCTATTTGCACCAGTGCTAAACATGGGCAGTGCTGTACCAGTGCAGTAATGCAGTTGAATCAACGCAAGTATTTGAATAATTACTGTAAATATATTTCCACCTTCTTTCAATTGAAAGGTGCAGCTGGGAAGCCAAAGAATTTGCAAGTATTCTTCCAGTGATAGGCTTGGGAACAAATGAAAGCAAAAATTCCATGGCTGTAACTTCAGTATGTTTTATCATCTCTGCCTTTGATAGGTGATTCATTCTCCCTCTTTTTTTTTTTTTTGCATCTTGCTGAGAATTTTATGTAAAATTATAGCTGTCTCTTATTAAATCTATTAGTAATTTTCAGACTACCAAAACTGAGATACACAGAAGCGGTATTTCTCTATCGCTATGGTGCCAATTTTTGAGCAATTTTTTAAATATATATCCCTTCTTTATTGAGAAAAGCTACATTCACTTCCGGTTTCAGACATTTTCTTTCCCCCACCCCTGAGCTGCGCTGTTGGAACTCACCTCTGATACTTGTCGAAACCCCATTTTTCCTAATTTCCTAATCCTATGATGTGCCTTGCCGAGCGCAGTGTTTATAAACATCCCCTTTGAATACGATGCCTTGCAATGATGTCTCCCTATGGAAAGTGCATATCTATATGATCAGATCACTAAATGCTTAGTTATGCTATTGAAATTACTACACTCAGCATACTTCCAGGCACCTCTTATACTGTTCCTGGAGTAATGCAGGTAACTTTAATAAGCTACAGTATTATATCAGGGCTTTATTTTCATGTTGAGAAACTCTGGTATATTATCATATAGAAAGGAAATTCTGGCAGTTTTAACTAGATCTTTTACAGTGAAAAAAACCTAAAAATCTAGATTTAACTTTCTGATTATCAAAAAATAAGAGCACAGGTTAAGCAGTTAATGAGAAGGTCAAACAAGCATAACAGTTTTTACAACATTTTGTAGGTGCAGTTTCACCAAGATGGAAACTCTTGTGGCCCAAATGAAGGAAAAGCTACAGAAACTTGATTAAACAACCCTAAAGTAGTTATATCATACCAACTAACAAAAAGCAGAATAGGTGGCTTAAAAGCAGAAATTTAACAAGACAGCCAAGCACCAAATAATCTCAATGAATAAAGACATTGATGAAAATGATTACTAAAATCCTTCATCATGAGTTGGGCTATGAACCTGTGTCCAATAATCTGAAAATCTCTTATATTCAACAACATATTAAGTAGCTTCAGCTACTAAAAACAAGGCTTTTTGTCCAATATATTTTATTTTCATATTTAAGCTAGTATATATACTAAAGGCATTTTCCAATCTTTGTAAAATGACTAAACAATAACACTCCCCAAAATGAAATAATCTAACTTAGCATATCTACCTAAAACTCTCATAATATACCAATAGAGGAGCCATGTATAAAGAAGAGAGAATGAATTTTGAGTTAAGTTCAAATGTTATGCAGGTTCCCGGTTACCACAAATCATCAGAGCCCATTTAAAAAGCAACACCCCATGAAACGAAAGTATTCATATAATCAGACAGGTGTTGCAGACATGCAATTGTGTTGATTTTAATGATGTATCTTGCCAGCTGGCTTCTATAATGGAAAAATATACATTCACACTGGTGTAAATCAAGAACTTAAGGACTCGCCCCTGTGTAAACCAGATAGAAGCACAGCAACCCTATAGGTTTTTGTACAAGGGGACTCATCTGTCTCTTATTCATATAAACCCTATTTGCATCCAGGAGATCCAGAAGTTGATGGGATTATAAAGATAGGTACATGCAACAGATATACCTGATAAAGCCTCAGTTTGAGCTTAGTTTTCAGGATGTTGGTGCTTAGTTCTACTGACTTCAGTAGGCCTGAGCATGGGATCATGTGCTTACAAGATCCAAGGCCTGATATAAAGCCCTGCCCTCTATTCAAAAAGTTACTCTACTTGTAATCTTTCTTCCCAAATTTCCTCATTTATCACTAGGGTCATTTTCTCTTTAATTTTTTTTCACTACAAGATCATATGATATCATGTAACTTGAGGTATGAGGACATAAAAAGCGCACTAGTTTAAAATATTGAGGACAAGGTACCCATACAGGCTTCACAACCAATCAGGTGTAACTTCAAGTTGAAAAGCACGTAACCAGTGGGAAATTATCAGAAATAAAACAAAGGTATTGTGTCTGGAAAAGAAATAATTTACTAATAACGCAAACAACAAGCCTTGACGGTACCCCATTAATGCTTTTGACTGAGAGCATTTCTCACCCTCAAATTAATTTAAATAGGATTTCAATAAAAAGAATTAAACTAGTTGATCTAGTTTTAGGGAGCAAAGCAATTCCAGAGGCATTAAAATCAGGCATGTGTCCCAAGTTCTTGTTGGACTCCTAATATTTTCACCTATTTGTAATTTGTTAGAGCAGAAGATTAATAACAGCTTACTGGATGCATTAGGAAGCATATTCTGCCTTCGATATTTTTTTGCAGTTTATGAGCTCCTCTGGGAGCTTCTTTCATACTGAGGCTCCTATCTCTACATTGCAACTGCACTACAGCTGTGTCTGTGACTGCTCCCATGCCTCCCTGACCTTTAGCCTGACACACAGACTGACTCCCATGCCTTCATCTCCAAACTGGATCACCTCTATGGACTTGCTGGCAGCTCCCAGGATGTGGCTGACCCTTATTGCCATCTCCAGATCTGATCCTCACCCTCAGTTGCTTGTTCCCACTCCTGACTCCCTGGGGCAGAAAGTCCAGCCTTGCCTCCCCGCTATCCTGGCTTGCCTGACCTCACTGAGCTGTCTGCCTTCACCACTCCCTGACACAGAGGCTTCCTACAGACCAAGTTTCCATGTCCAGTAAACTTTTAAGAACCCTGGCCTGAACTGCGTGATGACATTTGAAGAAGAAGCGTGAACTTGACAGATAAATTAACTTCTTGTTAGAGCAGGTAGTCACAAGTATCTAAACAACAGATTTCCTTGGCTTTTCTGTTTATATTCAGTAGTGACAACAAACACAGAAGCCCTTCTGATCTCAGAGCTGCTTATACAAGAGCCCATATTTAGTCCAGTCAAATATTTTGAAAAAAATATAATTTATGGAACTATTTTCAAGATGCCGTTTATAAAAGGATGATGACGATGGCAATATGGGCTTTTGTGGTTTGGATCCTGCAGCACCAAACTCAGGCTGTGAATTAACATCCTTAGCATGCAGCAGTTTCAGTGTACAGCACATTCCACTTCTGTCTCTGAATCAGGAAATCTCAGTCTGTACAAACTCATAATATATACCGAACATTTAATTTACCTGATGCTCAAATTTGCTTTCTTAGGTGCTTGTGAGGAAGACAAGGATGTGTGTCTGTGTGTGTCTGTGAGTATGAGTCCACATGCAAGCATGCATTTTTCCATGCACAAACAAAGGGTAGATAAACGATCCTCCTCAACCAAGTCTGTTGTCTGCAGCCAATTATAAACAGCACCAATTATTCCTGTATTGTTGCATGGGCAGAGTTTAAGAGAAGAACTCCCAGCTGGAAAAGGAACTCACAGTGTATACATATGCAGAAGAGATGCATCACCACCTTTAGGAGACTACAATACCTGAGCTCTCCCTGCTTACTTCATAGTACTGTGCAACAAGAACATACTTTGTTTAAAGACAATTAAGAAGTAACAAAGAAGGTAAGGTATATTTGTTTTAAAGGAAATGAAGAACTGAAGTACCCACCTATTAATTATTAGATAAACACGACCATTGACTTTGGCATGGCTATGAGGTGGGAGATGAAAGCACAAGAATGCATGAGATGAAAATGGGAAATGAATTAGAGAGAGAAAAAAGGAAACTGTTAAATAGGAAAGAATGTACTTTCCTGTCTACAAAGAGAGACACATTGTCATAACAAAGCACAATCTGAAAGCTTAACATACACCATGCAGCGAAAAGTCTATGAAGCTTATAAATGCAATACTTGACATTTAGATTGTATGCAATGTCAGTTATAACTGCAGGTTCTGCTGCTCTATCTGAAGCAAGCCATTGAATATTTTGCATATTTTAAAAAATAGCTACTTTGCTTCTATTTTTATTTAAAGGTTAGATGCAAACATAATACCGTAGTTACACATAGTAGTTCAGAGACAGATGGAGGAACTGGAGCTGCTTTCCTGATTACTTTCATGACTAGCTCTCACCTGCTGTGGTTGTTTTAATAAATTTGCTATTAAAAGAAGTAAGTTTTGTCTGCTTACTCAAAGTCAAGGTTCAGTTTCTTTCTTTTCTTTTTTTTGTTTCTTGCAGAAGAAGCAGCATAAAATCAGCTTTGAAAGATAAAACTAGCTGTTGATTGAATGCTTGTGTTTTCAAAGCAAAAGGCTAAATGAAGTTTTAGTGGCTTTGTAAGAAATTGGCACATACACATGAGTCTTCAATCTGTGCTTTAATTGACCGTGCAACTTATTTCTATTGCTAGCATTACTCTTAAGCTCTTCACTTTACTTCAGTAAGGTCCAGCACAACAACAAATGTCAACTTTCAGAACCCTATCTCAAGGCTGCTCAATCCTGGAAAAAACATTACTAACTCTTGATAAAGCCTACAATCTTCTCTTCTGATACTAGACTTTTTTCACTTTCATTTTTTTTTACTTTCAACAGGACACTGAAAACATTTTGTGTCTTTAGTTTCAGTGGTTCCAACCTCCAAGAATGATGTGGCTTTAGTCACAGTGATTCTGTTCATGCAAGCATACAGTGAGTGGAAGCTAATATTTTGATATCTTTCACATCTAAGAGAAAGATCTGCAAGTAGTGGTTTCACAGGGACAGTGTATTGTACCATGAACCCACTTAAATTCTGGGAGTGTTTCGGGGCTAGGGCCAGGGCTGGAGGTGTCCCATTTCCTGTCCTCTGGAACGCACTAAGAAAGAGCTTTCACCGCCCCCCATGTTACCCTCTGCAAGGGCAAAGTGATTGGGCTACAAAAGAGCTTATGCAGCCCAGGAACAACCTGTCTTTCAGATCACTTATCTGGACTCTGTTCCAGGGTACACCTGCCCAGTTCAGAGATGTTTATATGCAATTTCTGCTGCACAAAAAGTCTGCTATGGGCAAAGAAGCTTTGCTCACAGGCCATTTCAAAGGGCCCTTGAATCTACCATCAGATTGAGCCATTCAAGAAAAGCAAAAGGAAAAAATATTATGCAAACAGTAATTTTAAAAGGTAAGTACCCCTAACACTGTTAGGAAATTTTATCAAGTTTGTTTTGTTCTATTTTTTTGCACCTTATTTAAAAACAAATCAGAAGCATTCTATAAAAGTAGAACTTTTTCACAGGCACTGCCAACCGGGAACACAAATGTACTATACACTGTAAAGTTGTTCCATGTTAAATTGAATGCATGAAAAATATCTGAAATGCTTTTGTAGATCTAGCTCCTAGAGCAGAGCTCTCTGGTAGATAAACCATCATTATTCCTCAAAACACTGTGGTGTATGTGATGCAAGCCTCCATTCACAGAATTGCAGCTGAGTTACACTTACCATTGGACAGGTAAAGACTTTAAACAGTGTCTAAATGCATTGTCTTCTTCAAAGAATCAGAGCAAATGTCATCACATAATATGACACTGTGCTATGAAACCATTTCTACCTCTTATACTCCTGGAGCAGGATCCTAGAATCATAGAATGATTTGGACTGGAAGGCATTTTAAAGACCATCCAGTTCCAAACCCCCTGCCACGGGCAGGGACACCTCCCACTAGACCAAGTCAGATATGTTTCTATGAAAGAGAGATTGCTGAATGTCTGAAAGAGCTAGTATAGCCAAGGGTCAGTACATTAAAAAGTGACCACGGGTTTTTTTTCCATTTCTGAAATTCAACTTTACAAAAAAGCCTAATTGTCGAATGCAAACATGGTATTTGCCAAAGATCTGCCAATCTTTTCTTAGCCCTCAAAATGACATTGAAAACCAGTTGTATTTTCTATTATTGACAGGACTTACAAAAAGGCACACATAGCAATTAAACATCTAACTCCCATTAAAGGTCAAAGACAATGAGATAAACAAGTATTATCAATACCTTTCAAAATACACCCCGAAACTTAAAACTTCAATGTGTAGGGGAAAGTAGGGGAAGACAGATACTTTGTTTCTGGTTTGTTTAGTGGCGTGCTGGATACTAAATGACGTTAATTATTTTCATTCCCTTCCTTTTAAACCAGGTAGTCATAGCAAAGGCAAGTAATCTAATGAAAAGTAAACATTACAAGACAGTCGTAAAGCTCATTTTCGTACAGATGATGAATAGCTCCATTTGCTTGTTTCTTTACCTGTAAATAGTGTTGTCCTGTTTGCTGGTTACAGCTTTTAAATCAGTGAGCTGGAGGAATCGGTCATGGAAATAGTGAAGGTGTAAGATACACGCCAGTAGGAAGGAGGTGGGGATAAAGATGCGTGTGAATAGCTCAGCCACTGAGAACTGTTTTAAGCCAAGGTCCGCTAGTCTGGAAAAAAAAGTAAGCCTCTAAGTCACTTTTTACACTGAAAACTCTTCCTTGCTATGTAACACTATTACCAGTAATTTGCAATGGGAAATAAGAGGCTGATACTTCTTATGTGGTTTTAGTTCTTTAAATTCTCCTAAACCAGCAAGTTTCACCATGAAAATATCTTGCTTTTGGACTCAGTAATGCAGAGAGATATTGTAAATATACAAATCTAAATGAATCAACCCTGCTACAGATGTTTTGAACCAGATGAGTCGTCTCTAACTGAAACCTCTGCTCTGGAAATCCACTCATATTGCACATAATTTCTGACTTCAGCTCCTGTCAAGGAACAGCCAGAAATGCCCAACCCACCAAAAGAGGAAGAAATTCTCCCCTCCTCATTATCAGGAGGACAAGCCCACCTTCATCAGCTCAAGACACACTACAAATCTACCCTTAAAAGTCTCCCCAGATCCTACTCCCATGGTCAAAGACATAGAGAAAAGTATTGGCACTGTACTGGAAACTGGAGTGGTGCCAAGGCCGTGGTAGCAGATTGGAGGAAATATGACTCTTTGAGCCGCTCTCATGTTCTTGCTTATCTCTATTGTTAACAACAACAAATTGATAGCTTCAGAGCTGAATGCCTGAAATCAGCTATGCTTGGGGATGGTCTCATGATGTTTTTCCCTCACAAGAAGGAAGACTGCTCTCAAGAGTATTCCACCCCATTGAACCCAGAAATCCAGAGAAAAAAAAAACCAAATAAAATGAAAACACCTACTTGTTTTCATCCAGGCCCGTCATGTTCTTCCACAACCCAGGGAACGACTCAAACTGGTATGTATAGATGAAGATAAGTACCAGCATCGTGTAAACTACCACTGACATCCAAAAATATTTTAAAATCTTTCTCCACCATTCATAGTGCACCTGAAAATTACACACTAAGGATGATGAAACAAGCCAAAGGCAAAGACACTGACAAAAATACTGACACCACTGTACTGACAAACAAAGCCTAAGAATAACATTTTTCCTAGGCAGCTGGAAGTAAAAAATGCTTACCCATCAGCAGCCACAGTTCTTTCAGTTTTTATTGCTGATGCACTACACCCAAGTACAGACTTTTGCGTAAAAACGTCTGTTGGAACATAGCCACAGACGTAAAGACCAGAGACAGCTTCAGTCTCTCAGATTCATCATCATGAGGTGATGGAAGACCAGGAAGAGAGGGACTGCACGCTCACTGCAGGTGTGGAAGCTGTGTGGATCAGCTGTTACAGAAACTGGTGGCTGTGTAGGATGCGCACAGCCCCTGAATTTTCCCACATAGGTTCCACAGCTCACAGTGATATGGTGCGGAGTTCAAAAGCAGAGGTGTGTATTGTATGCATCTGATTTATGTGCACCTTGTCTATCATTATAATCAAATGCCAAAGGAGAATTAGTCTTAACAGCTAGTCTTCATCCTTTCAAATGCTTTTATTATGTTGTATCTAACTAAAGAACAAAGACACTGTTTATGAATACTTTATTACCAAGTTAAAGGTATGAACCATCGTATTCAAATATAAAATTTAGTTAACACAGTTCTCACTTACCTGATAAAGAGCCACACAGAAGAGGAACAGTACCATATAGATGATTTTGTACATGACAATTCTACCCTCAAAGCTGACAAAGAAGAACATGCCACCGCAGACATAAATCCAGTACTTGATGAACATTGCCATCACCAGCTTCCCCAGGACTTTCATAATATCCTGTTCATCCTCATCATCCTCTTCCTCCTCCTCCTTCTCCTTCTCTTTCTCTTCCTTCTCCTTCTCCTCCTCCTGTTCCTCTGCCACTTCACCCTCTTGCAACTCCTCTTCTGCAAATAGAGTCACATTTGGCCTGTGTCTGTTTTGGGGACTTCTAGTTTGATTTTAAATAGGTGGAAAGCAAAATCTCTGCATACAATATAGAAACTTAAAACATTATACTCACAATATTTACAACAGACTCTCTTTCTGACTCATACATGCCTCTAGAGCAGGAGAAAGAGTTTTAACTTCATATGAGCTTCAACCTGCTCCTAGAGCCACACAATGCACAGTTGTACATCGTTACCACACACTTGTCTTCACTTTGTCTGCAACGTAGGTAGCTGTAGCAGAAAATTACAGCCTAAAGGTTGTATGATGGATAACAGGCAAAACACTTTCCATGGCAATACCTATACTCCCGGGCAAGAAGTCTTTTAAAGTGGAAAACAAAGAAACCACCAGTACCACTAGAAACCTCTCATCTTGAGTTTAAAATTTAAACCCTAATCTTGAGTTTCGCCCTTTAGAGAATATTGTGGTTACCTCCAAAAACCACAAGTAAGAGAAAACATTAACATAAAACCAAACAAGCTTAAAAAATACAAATACTGAACTAACACTGCAGTTTTTTCAAAGAAACTACCACTTTTCCAGCTGCTCCTACTGTACCTGAGCCATTGCAGAGAAGACAAGCTGATTTTGCCTTCTGAAGAGGTGAGGATTCTCCAGTTATTAACCTTGTGAGACTTGTGGAGGGCAGGGTAATTGTCCCAATAGCAAGCATACATACGCAGGTATCCAGATAACAGGGCTTGTCAAACTCATAGCACATAGCTGTAATGCTTTTCTGATCATGTCTCTTCTCAGTTTTTTGCCTTGCAAATCCTTGCTGTGTTCAGCTGTCCCACTGATCAAATGTTTAATGAGAGAAATACTGTAGTGACTCCAACAGGAAGCTACATCACTGCTTCCCGGGGCTGGCTTTCTATTATTTCAGTGAGCTGAACTTGTTCAGATCAACATCCAGAGAGATGGAAAAGGCAAGAAAGCTCAGCAGCAAAAGAGAGAACAGGCCACTGAGCTGTTAGATAGTTCAAACTGTAGCAGTAAACTTTGCTCTCAGATATAGTTCTGATGAGGCCCTGCACTGAAAATATACATGCTTATTTTCTCATTGAAATTAATAGTTTAACTTCTGATTTTATAGAATTGTTCATGTTCAAACACAACTTCTAATGCACTTAGCAACTGACTTTTCCTATGTAAACCCTTTTTCTCCTGTGATTAAACACTATGGCAATCAATCTGCTGGATTGAGTTTGGGACAAAGGAGTAAACTGATTATTTATTTCCTTGACTTTTCTCACATGTGTAATTTCAATTATCTTTCTGTTTTTTTGTAGTTCAATAGTAAAGAGAATTTTTTTTTTACTGGTACTTCTGAAGTTGAAAGGTGTTTTATTTTTATATCCCAAGAGATACTTGCACACAGATTTTGTAACATCTTCCTTAGCAAATAACAGGTATCCTGCTAATTGCTTTCAGCATTACAGAAATGCAGTAACAGCAACTTCTATCATGACTGAAGGACTAAATTGGAAGTGGCTTTACCTTTCTCTTCATTTTCTTCATCTCCAACTTTGACCTCAGATAAAGTAGCTTCTTTTAGCCGAAGCGCTTTTTGTTCAGTGAGGTGTTGCCTAAGCAGTAGCCAGAAAGTAATTGTGAAAAGAATCTGCAAACAAAAATCAAAAGAAAAACAACAGACTAATTGTATATCCTATATCCTGCTAATGGATGCCTTTGTTTTCTCTGTCCATCAGAATCAGCAACAATGTCATCAGTGTTAAAGTGTATCTATGTGGAAGTTAAGTCATTTTAATGCATGTCCTGTATTAAAACCAACTTTATTTCACTTGTATTTTTCCATTGAGTAATAACTTTTCATTCTGCATCTTTTCTTAAAGGCATTTACCTATACAGTTCTATTTTTCTGCATTCTATTCAGTTTTTAACTCCTGTCTTATACGTTGAGGATTTTCTCATTGTATATTGATTGGTATGATTTCCATCTGTCCATTTTTATTCATTTTCCCCTTTTTTTTTCAGGGAAGAAGCACAGGCAGGTGAGTGTTTTGTGATTAATATATATTATCCTACTATCCTAAGTCTTTTGATTTAGGTGGTTTGGTACTTCAGATGCTTAAACAGAATCGGTTTAAAAGTAAAAAATTTCCTTGTATGTCTTTAAGTTACAGAAGACACAGTCAACTGAATATGCTTTGCTTTTGGAGCAGTTACAAGAGTTAAGATGGCTCTTAATACTTTGAAGAGCTTTAAGAGCTGATAATTCCATAACAGCAGGATATCTTAGAAATAAATAAATCTCTTTAATGAAGTCTACATTTCTCTCTTTTGCAGGAAGCTAAATTTAACGGCTTGCAATGCTGAGAGATGGCCCAAATTCAGAAAAGAGTATATAGATGCTTATTCGTCACAAACTCAAAAGCTTCCACTGATTTCAGCGGTGCAGAACAAGGGTTATTTCACTATTTCACAAGCTAGAAGAATAAAATCTCAAATAGAACCATGTATGAGCCAAGTATTTTGCATACAATAGAATAACTAGGCCAGCAGTACAATGTAAAGAACTCCTGTTTTTCATCTAGCCTGCAAGTACTTCATGGGGAAAAGGAGAGGTCCCAGGCTAGCAACAGCTGTTTTCATTGACTCTGTGGCCAATGCTGAGCTGCAGCAGAAGATTGTCGGCCTGTGTGATTTGTCACAGCTTCTCCAGATACTTCCTTGAGCTCTGGCTTTTGCAACACAAACCACTGATACTGTAAAACATTCTGCAGTGATTACCTTTGTCTGGTTCCTGCATTTACATCTTGCTCTCTTTGGCATTTCCAAAGCCAGAGCTGGCTCCAAGAAAGTCTTGTCAAGTTGAAGATCAAAGAAATGCTTTTAGTCCACCTTTTACAGTATCCATTTTATTTCCTTCCCAGATCAGGAAACACACAAAAAGCATGCAGAAAATTTTGCAGAAAGAATTACAGTACATTTTTTTCTTTTTTTTTTCAGAATACACTATTCAATCTCTATTCAGATTCAATCTTTATTCAAAGTCCTTCAAACTAGGAATAACAGGGAGGGACAGCCTTAATAGCAGCCTTGAAAGGAAGTAATGGACAGGGCAACAAGAAAAAGGCACCTAGGGTGATGTGACTGAAAGGAAACACATGGGGTCACCCATGTGGGGTGACCTCAAGCATTTGTATGTAAGCAAGGAAATTCTTTCAAAGCACCGTTACAGGGAAACCTCCCCAATCTTTCTGAGAAATCAGCATACCGAGTGCCTCTCTGAAGTGCCTGTACACTATGCAGCATGTGGAAAAAACACAAGGAATTAGAGATGTCTGTGCAGGGCTATGATTTTGTTGGAATCACAGAGACAGGGTGTGATGGCTTGCATAGCTGCAGTTGAGAGATACAGGCTCTTCAAGAAGCACAGGCCAGGAAGATGCAGAGGTAGAGCGGCAATTTGTAGGATGGCACAGCTGGAATGCACGGGCTCTGCCTGGGGATGGACAATGGGCCAGATAACCTGGGAGGAATACAGGGACGCTGGCCAAGCATGTAGATAAACAGTTAGAAAAGTTCAGGCCTGAAGCTGAGTCTGGTAAGGCATGTGAAGAGCAATAGGAAGAGCTTCTCTAAGTACATAAGCAGAAAAAGAAAAGTACAAAATGCCTTATTTGCCTCATTCTTAGCTATCAAGACCAGCCTTCAGGAACCACATGTCCCAGAGACCGCAGAAAAGTCTGAAGCAAGGAAGACACACACTTGGTGGAAGAGGATCAGGTCACGGAATTCTTAAGCATACCAAGCATACGTAAGTCCATAGGTTCTAAAGGGATGTGCCTATGAGTTCTGAGTATGCTGGCTGATGTCACTGTAAAGTACTCTCAATCATCTTTGAGAGATTACGACTGGGAGATGTGCTGGAAGATGGCAGGAAAGCAAATGTCACTTCTATTTTCAAGAAGAAGGCTACAGACCGGTCAATCTCACCTCAATCCCTGTGAAGAGGGTGGTGGACACTGGAACAGGTTGCCTAGTTGCAGATGTCCCATCATTGGAAGTGGCCAAGGTTAGTTTGGACAGGGCTCTTAGCAACCTGACCTAGTGAAAGCTATCCCTGCCTAGAGCGCCCTGAGACGAGCTCCCTACCTGTGGCAGTGAGGCTGGACTAGATGATCTTTAAAGGCTGCTTGTGACCCAAAACACTCCATGATTCTATAATTCTAAGGTGGTGGAGCAGCTCATCCGGGAAAGCATTTCCAGGCACATGAAGGACCAGAAAATCATCAAGAACAGTCAGCATTCACTCAGGGGAAGTAATGCTTGACCAACTTGACAAACTTCTACTATGAAATTAATGGCTTGGTAGGTGAAGGGAGAGCAGTGGATGTTATCTACCTAGACTTTAGGAATGCTTTTGACACTGCCTGTCACAAGATCTTCACATATAAGCTGATTAAGTATGGGCTGGATGATCAGACAGTGAGGTATATTGAAAACTGGCTGAACAGCTGAGCTCAGAGAGTGGTAAGCAGTAGCATATACCAGTAAATGGGCAAATGACAACCCGAAAACAGGAGGTTCCCTTTGAACATCAGAAAATGCTTTTTTATTGTGAGGGTGACTAAGCCCTGGCACAAGTTTCTCAGGGAGGCTGCAGAGCCTCCATTCTTGGGGATATTCAAAAGCCACCCATGCATGGGCCTGGGCAATCAGCTCTAGATGGTCCTGCTTGAAAAGGGGACTTAGATTGGATGAACTCCAGAAGTCTCTTTCAACCTCAGCCACGCTGTGATTCTGTGAAATTTCCAGAGTGAATTATATTCAGCCTAAAAAACCTCATTAGACATCTTCTGTTAGTTTTACGGATGCTACCAAATCATCATATACACAACAGTTTCCTTTCTTGACACCAGCTAGTTTTAGATATTTGATGATACAACTAATAAGAAAAAATATCAAAGGGGCTGACATATTAAAACATTTAAAACTCCTTAGAGACTTACAAAATCATTGAGAGAAACTGTAGATCTTCTCTTGCAGAACCCCTTGAGCTTTAGTTCTCTTACTAAACTAGCCTTACCTATACCAGAGAAGTAATACAGCATTCACTAATTTTCAAATGCATTAAAGACCCAGAAAAGGTTTTCCAAAGGGCACTGCCAACAAGGAAAATCACTTACAGAATCACCTTAAATGGTAATTAGGAGTAACAGGGGAAGTGATTCACTTAGCACAAGGGGAGCAGCGCCAACTAGATGCACTCTCTGAGACACCCCTCTTGGGTGCTCTAGGAAACAACTTCATGTTTATGCTCATTCCCTCCCCAAGAAGTAAATTTGCCAAAAAAACCCTATTCTGTAGAGCTTTCAAGACATCAGACATGAAACGGATGCCAACTCATGCTGCTTCAGGTGTGAGGATAAAGAACTAAAGCTCAGTCACAGCTTTGTACTGCTATTTATGCCTAATTATAACGGAGTGAGTAGTACTGTCAAGTGCAATGACACCACAGTTCCAGCTGCCATCATATTCAGAGGCAGACCTGATGTCCCATGAGTCGTAATCTAACAAATAACATCTAGTTTTGCATCCAGTTTATAAAAACAAATAAGTAAGCAATTTTCCATCCATTGAGAATTTTTTACAGAATTATTATGAAAATATACAAAGATGTCTGAAATATTTTTTTTGGTATTAGCTTAACAAGCAAGAAGCAATTTTCTGAATATTTTTTAAATGACATTGTAGAGCTGCTACTGGACAAGGTTATATGGAATACTGAGGATTCACTCTTACAGAAATGCCGAGATTGAAATTTTTTATCACAGTATGTTTTGTGGCTTCATAAATGAATCTCAGTTCTTTGTAATACCTACCTTTGATGCCAACTCCCCAGGGTCCTTTCTTTCTAAAAAACCCGATACCTGAGGAAGCTCATCATTCTTGAGCTCAATACTCCATATGTACTGCAACGTCAGCAGTAAATTTCCATAGAAAACCATAAATGGTGAACTGATCATGGCGTATTTCCTTCGGTCCCGAATCATCCACAATGTGCAAGACCAGATCAGTAACACAAAAGTCAACCAGCTGTGGTAAGTGATACTCCATGCCTTGTGGAACAAGCAAAAAGAGGAAAAAATGCTCAGGAACAACACTGATGCGTATTGCTAGTTACACTTACGCTTCTCTACTTAGTAAACCGTTTTATTGTCATGAGACTCTCACCCATATTAATCAGCTACTGGGCCAGCTACAATAAACCCCTGGGGAAAGTGCAGAAAGTGGATTCTTAAGAATTCCACAGCTGAGGGTGAACCCTGTTTTGTACACTAATTGCACCTTGGTAAGGTTTGTAAGCAGATGACTTATGCTACTTCTCTGTCCCTATATAAGAAAATAACTTACACTGAGCTGTATTTGACTATGATGTGTGTGGAACATGTATCAGACACATAATAAATCAATTCATAAATGAATTTGGGTCATATTAAACATGGATAAATCACTAAGAAAAAGGCTAGTTGTGTCTCAGCATTAAACTACAAAAAAATCTATTCAAATACATCTCCTTTGATATTGGGAGATATAACCTTTGAAATGAATCAAAAAGGCAATCAGATCATATAAAGCATATGAGTTTAAAAAACAGGAAAAAGAGGTATTGTGTCAATATGAAAACAACTACTCGTTAATGTCTCAGAATGCACCAAGCTACTTCCAGATTCCGTACAAGGCGTCTTCTTTAATTAGTTAAGAAACTTTCCTGTTAAAGGACAGTCAATAAAGATTGAAACTTTATGCAAACAAGAAGTAGCCAAGATAATTTGTTTTGCCATTTTTTAACATAATATTGGGCCAAGAAGCTTTATGGTTAACTTCACAGTTGAAACCATTCCAAAACAGTAAAACAAGGGCTTGCATTGGGAATATGTAGATCTAACCATTGCGCTGAAAACTTGCTACAGCGCAGCTGAAGCTGTTTGCATCAAGTGGGCTTAAAAGCAAGCAACAACATGGGAAAGAGAAATAAGAGTAGTAAGCAAAGCAATAGTAAAATCTTGCTTGGCACGCAGTTGTATTTTCCTTAATACCTCTCTATGTCAATAGAGGAAATAAGGCTTTATAGATCTTTTCTTCTCAAAGAGTCACTGAACGCATGCTTTAACCTGAAACAGGAACTATATTTTTCAAATTTACTGTTATCACTATGAAATGCTTACATTTTGTAGGAAACTTTTTGCATGGAGCAAATTACAAGCCTGCTCATGCAGAAGCTTTGGAATCAACAGAATACTAAGCCCCAGTGGTTTTCTAACATTCAACAGAAAATTGAACCCAGGGCTCTCAGTCCTGGAAATATGATGCTTTACCCAGAACCCCACATTTTAACCCATTTCTAGGTCTATAACATGCCTAACAATTATGTATTAATAACCAAAAACCAGACTCAAAATGATGCAGACACCATATTGGTATTTTCTAACCCTATTGCAAACACTTACTGAAAACCAACCAATGAAATTGCTTTCAAGAAAACATTGGAAAACACATTTCTTTGGAAAATTAATAGCATTATTTTTTTCTGTTGTTGCCAGCACTTACCATCATAGCTATCAGAGCACAAATGTAGCTTTGTTTCATGATAAATTGGAACACAGAGACCAGGGCATGTAATTTAACATTTTCTTTTTCCTCCTGAGTAACTTCCTCTTCCTCCTCCTCCTCCTTCTCCTCCTCCTCCTCCTCCTCCTCTTCCTTTTCTAAGTAGAAAAAGAAATTCTTATTTGCAATTCACGCTGGTCTAAAAGCAGTATATGCACTCTTTCCTGGAATGATTTCACTTGTAATTACTCTGACGGCTACTTCTACAGCAATCAGCAAGCTCAAGATAGGAGCCAAAGAAAATTTACATTTGAGCACAGTAAAGCAAGCAAAACTCACAGTCACTGTTTTGGTAGGCAAAGTATTTTGCATAGTAAATGCCTGTAGCCCAATATACAAAATTGCTGTGTGGTAAGCCATCATTAACAGGCTAAAAAGCTTACCAAAATGAAAATAAATGCTAGAGGCATTGAGTGGTGATACAGAGTAAGACAAAATATGGAACTAAGGGTAATTCCCAGGCAATTCACTACCTGACGTATCATCTGAAGGTTCCCATTTGTACTGTGGTGTTGAGTAAATGTCTGCTTTGGCCGGACCATTTTCTAACGGCAGTGTGGGGTGGATGCTGTGATAGTCTGTAGGGTTCCCGTTCACTGTCACTAGCAGCACCTGCCAGGACAATGGAGAAAGGTACTACATTTAGGATGGTTCTTAATATAATGGGACTCCTGCTTCTGTGCTTTGCTACTGTAGGATTGCCAATGCTAAAGGAGCTTAAGAAGTAACTGCAGTTACTTCCTTCCAAAGAAACATATATTATAGTCATATGGCATGCAAAAATAACACATAACCGCTTCCAAAATTGTAACTAGCTTTTCATGCAATATCAAGAGAATTACAAATTGGTTTCAGCAAAAAAGTCTTTTAGCAACCAGTAAAATGCTGCTGTATCTTTGATCTTCTATAAATATTTCCTTTAAAAGATGTTAAGTTTTTTTCTTTTCAAATTACCAGAAGGTTATATTGCATTAGGTAACACTTCAATTTACACACAAGCAGTCTGAAAAGTAATAAAAGCATGGACACACAAGCAAAAGCAATTAAGTTATTGCAGCCAACTGAGCCATGGTAAACGACTATTTGCATGCTCTTGTTTTGTCCTATCTATGAAATTAAACAGAAAATAAAAAACAGTGTAAAGGTGGACTAAATTAACACATCCATAGCTGGGGAAGCCTAAGGCAGACTGCATGGTTCAATGCACAAACTGTAACTCAGTGAGCCCACGTACAGACAGCCTGACTTCCGCAGGATAAACTGCCTTTTTACTGCCAAGCTAGGGAAGTATCATTATATCGCTTTGTTTAAGTTACAGCTGTCATCAAAATTCATCCTTATGCTTAGGCAAACTAATAAATTGAGATTTTCAGGCTCTAGTTCACATCTAATTATTTACTGCAGTTATTAAACTTGGTAGTACAATTCAGCACTCTTTCATTGCTTAATTTTTGCGATTAAAATTTCAGCCCTTTTGCTTGTTTGCAACCACAGTCGTAAATATCTCTTGTATTGGCAAAAATTCACATGCAATTGGTTACTGATGGTAGTACATGCTGAAGACAGACTTCTGTGTAGATTGGAGCATATTTTACCAGTTGAAACTATGCACAGGCATGTGTGGACTGTTTCAGAATAGTATCTGAGTTATGTTCGGTAATATTCAACAGCCACATCAAGCACATGCTGTGAGGCACATTTAGATTTGGTTATAGCTGCTCCCAAAGTTCATCTGCATCTCCATTCTTTCGTGCATGCTGAACAGAAGGGATGTTCCTGCTTTTAGAGTCTACTAGGGTCTGTAACAGTCAAGATAAATGGATGATTTGCTGTCTGTTGAAACAAAGACTTGGATTTTCTGTAATCTGTAAATTGAACTCATGCGTTGTCAGTCATGCTTTAAGGGCCTCAGCATTACAACATGAATGAAAGAAAAAAATACAGCAACACTAAATCAAGTTTAAAGATGGTTTGCATTACAAAGCGTATTTTGATATCTCATTTAAACCCAATGAAGGAGCAAAGATCATTTGCCAGTTGGTGCTAGTACAAGTAGTTTAATTTCAAATGATCAATTTTAGTGGTTTCTCAGTGCAATTATTAACAAAGCAAAAGACAATTACATTTAGGATAATCAAGGCTATAGAGTAAATGGCAGGCTAACCAAAATAAATAAGTTTTAAAATGTCATCTAAGGTTTTATCTGTATATATGTGTAATCTAGCTAGACACATTGAGAAGAACTACAGAATTACAAAGACTAGTAGTATACTAACATCCGACGACTTGTATTCATCTTGAGTCATTGACAGAAGCTGCAAAAAGCAATGTAAGGACAAATTATTAAAAAAGCATGGCTCAAGCACTAATAAGTAACTTTTTGAATACATGCATGCATATTTGCTGACTTTTGCAGATTTGCACTAAGAAATTCAGAAAGAAATCTTAAAAAGTCAGCAGCATTGTACACTGTGCTCCATAAAATGATATTTCATGTGCATTGCATTGACATAACATTACTGTATGTTCCTATGAATTCCGATCCAAAACAGAGAATGGTGCATTGAAATTTCAGATACTAGGTGAAAGCATTAATCAGTATGGCATTATACTGATTAACTGCTTTCTAATATCTTTCTAATGATCCAATGCTTAAAAACTAAGTTTTCAAATTATCATTAGAATTACCATAATTACCAACATATTTCCAATGAAATGTTTATACTAATATAAAATGTGATACTTCATTCATGTGCCAGCTCATTTACAATCACTATTATTACAGTTGAGTTCTTGAGGCTTGAGGATATGTAGCTCAACAGAGGTTTTGTATATCCCAGATTTGAAATTTTGCACTGCAGCTGTTGAGGACAGATGGTAGAAAGCTGGACCTTCACATCACAAGAGCTTTTACACCAACTACCTTACCTGCCCTGCTATAAATATCCAACAAGGGTAACAGTATGCTTGGAGGAAGATAAGCTGGCAGACCACCCATTACCAACGGCAGTGCTAATTAGTAGATAACAAGGCTGATCAGATCTTTACATCAGGACTTGCCTCCCTAACGGACTTTCTAGCTGTTCTGCACAAAGATAACAGCCTCGTGCCAAAAGCTGGGCCCTTAACTTCTCAAATGAGGAAGCTGAAAACACAGAACACGCTCTTCTACTTTCTTACACTGGCTCTTGTTTTTGTTTTATTAATTTTTACAAAATAGATTCCTGTTCTGCCACATAGCCTTGATATTATAGCTAACTTATATAATCACACGTGCAATCTATATAATGCTGCTTCCCTTAATGTCAAAGTAACCATGATAAAATTAACTGACTGACTGAAATCCATTTAAAGCATAGACCCTTGCCCCTCCAGACTTACTTTTTTCTCATCAGTTGTATAGTGGCTTGCATACCACAGACTGCGTCTTCTCTCTGCTGTCATTGGAATTGGGCTGCAGGCTATTTCTTTGTCATCTTCCCTGCTAACAGATTTGTCTTCATCGGGCATCTGCTAAACAACATAAATGACAAGACTAGTTGCCTCTCTCAATAACAGTCCAACCAGAGTAATTTAATTTTTCCCCTAATTGACAGTTCCTTTGCAAAGTATGTCTGAAACATCTTTTAGTGTCTAATGCACTTGAACTATGACAGATGACTCTTACTGAGATGACATTTTCAGAAATTATGACACAGCTTTTCTATAACTGATAGTCAGTCAATGACAAAATGTTTCCTGGTAGTTACGGACACCATAATTACACAAACCTACACATCCTACCTTACTATATAATCATACCTTAAGTTAGTATACAGAGGCTTAATTTTCAAGGCAGTGTATTGAAAGAAAATTCACTCTTCTCATTTGTCTTTACATGTGAAAAGATAATACTGCTTCACTAAACAACTGTTTAGTTTAGCATAGATCAAAACCTTTTGAGCATACATATCTACCATCAAAGGCTAACCTAACTCACCAATCCATGCCTCAGTATGCAACAAAGTAGTCAGTGTTGGTCATCCACATAGGTTCATCTAGTCTAGCTTCTAAGCCAAGCCATAAAAACACCTCTGTGTGATCATGCACAAATGTAGGACAAGATGATTGGTAAAAGACAATATGGATTTACAAAGGGTAATCTGATTGTTATTTATGCTTAAACAGGCTCAGTGGATGAAGGGAGAGCTCCAGCTATCAGTTACCTTGATTTTAGCAAGGTGTTTGACACAATGTTCCACATCTTTGCTGACAAGCTGGTAAGATATGGACCACAAGATGGGTGGAGAAATGGCTAGAATGTTTTGTTCGAAGTGGGGAAAAGGCTCTAAGTCAACATGATCGTCGGTCATCAGTGGAGTTCCTCTGCAACTGACAGTAGGTCTGCTATTATTCAGTATCTTCAAAACTATCTGGATAGAATGCACCTGCAGAAAGGTGAACTAGGAGATGAGACAGAGAGTTGCCAGAAGGAAGAGCCACCATACTGAGACTAGAGATGGGCCAATGAAAAATGCAGAAGATTTACAAAGATCAATATAAAGTCTTGCATTTGCAATAGATGCAATAATAGTAAAGGTTCTGGACAGACTGTCCTGCTTCATAAAAATACCGCTATTCAGAAAAGTATACAAATGCTTGTGGAACTTGGAATGTGGGGTAAGGTCTTACTGACTTCAGTAGGTCTTAAGTGGAGACTCACGAACTTTGCTGAGCTGCAGTCAAAAAAACAGATTACACACCAGCTTTAGTTGTATTATTCTGAACTTACACTGTTTTTAATTACAAAAAAACTGGTCAATTCAGATAATGGTCATATTTTACTTCAACCTGAATGATTTGGTTTTAAAGGCTTAAAATTTTTCTCTTGCAAATAGTGTTTTTTTTTTCTTTTTCTACTTAGCAGATGCTTACATTTGTGGTCCAGACTAAGTCTTAGTAAGTTGACTTTTGGTTTGCAACAGAAATATCCACCTGACCTGGTACCTGCTGTTTTACTTAAAATATCTACTGCAAACAAAGAGATATCTCATGGCATAAAACCCAGTTTTTGTCTGAACTTGAGGCGCTTCAAAGACAGCGTCTCACACTAGGCTTTTAATGGGAACTAGATGGTGGTAAGTGGTCTCATTGCTTATGCAAAATCAGCTGTTGCAACAGAATAAGAACAAATCAGAACACTGGGAAGAGGTCTGCCAAGCTATCCATGGGAACAGGACATCCAAACACCCTAGCTGGTTTTGAAACTCTTTCCATTCCAATCCGAACAGTAAGGACCTATTTTTTAAATCTTGACTTAGACAAACTATGGTTATTAATTTAGTTTAATTCTCAGAGGCAATGGTAGCACTTTTACATATGATTGTGTATTTATATTTGACTGTGAAAGGGCATTCCTAGCCAAACTGAAAGATAAAATAAACCGATTCTGTGCTTAAAATACTTGCCATTGTCATTTGAAACTTTAATATAAATGTGGATCATAAAGAACAGTTTATCAACAGCATTTAGTTTGGCACCAGGGTGACCCAAACAATACCAAAAGACCTAAGACGTAAACAATGATTTTAGTAAAAAATTTTAAGGGGCTATAGGGAAGGATGGGAAATCTGCTTTTTTCTTTCACAGATGAGGAAGAAAAGTTAGAAGACAGAACTAGTCATATAATTACCACTTGTGAGAGACTTGACTTTTCTACTTGTTCCAGTTCTTCTACTACCTGAGCACCTCTCAAATAACTCTTAATTCAAACAATTCTAAAAATTCTATAAGAGGACTCTGTTAAATTGCTGTAACTCAACAGACTTCTGTACTAGTCCTTACCACTCACTGGGACAGAATGAATGGGTCCTATTTATATATTCAGTACCAGCAGTTACAACTATGACCTGAAATCTCCAGAGGCATACTGTCTCTTCTTATTTGCAAAGGTAGAATTTCACAAGACTCAACGTTAGAACAAATCAGGATCCAAAATAGTGGGCATAAGAAAAGCAAAACTTCCATGACTGCCAAGGTTTTGCATGAGTAAAATCCATACAGAATCCCACACAGAGACATACACTGAAATCTCATACGTGCAGTATTTTGACAGACACAAAACACTTCACCCTGAAACTCAAGTTTTGAAGTGGGCATTGTTCTTGTGAAATTGTTCATCAGCTGCAGTATTCAGACACATTCTCAAGAACATCTGTCTGAGAAACAACTCCTGCTGCAATTCAGTAGGAATTTTGTCCACAGGAGGACCCCAAGATACAGTTCACGCGAGAAGGAGAAAACACCAGGTCTACAAGTCATACTGACTTTCGAATTTGCTATGCCAGTATTATATTTTGCTTATGTGCATCTTTTTAGACTGAACAAAGATTTCCTTATGCATAATCTATCATACACATTTTGTTCAGAACAGTTTTTTTTCAAGAGATGCTTTTGAATAAAGTTTCTAAGATGAGTCACATTTTACTGTACACGGCTGCAGTATGCAGAGATCACATGCTTTACAGTAAACAGCACATGGCATATTCTTTGCCATTCATCCAACTGTAGGCAGGCTAATGGTGAGATCCTAAATACAGTGTAACTTTGAAAGCACTGGGGACTGCAATGGCAGGTTATGTACTTAGTTCCATAACAAATAAAATGCACCTCAAATTCACGAGTCAAAAAACATTTCAATGAAACCTGGAATACAATTATTTCTTGTTTTAAATAATGTAGAACACAGTTTACCAGGAGAAAGCCAGTAATAGAAATATTAATTCCTGTTCTATGGCACCACTAAAGAGAACCAAAATGCATCTCGACAACAAAAAGGGCATAAGGAGAAAGTGTGTAAAAGATAGCAAATATTGCAAATTTCAGTATTTCTTTCTAATGACAAATACTTGCATCACTACATCCTGTGCATAAAAAAGAAGTATTAATGCATGGGTATAATTTTCTTTACAATATTCTCTTTTTTAAGAGCCCATTTATCTTTGGGCAGAAGCATCATTCCCAAGGTATCTGAAGTTCCCACAGGAGTGCAAAGACT
The DNA here is from genome assembly GCA_033556795.1 of Tapera naevia. NCBI lineage: Eukaryota > Metazoa > Chordata > Aves > Cuculiformes > Neomorphidae > Tapera > Tapera naevia. The sequence continues at coordinate 8,999,103 of JAUMJJ010000022.1, read as the reverse complement.
TTGTATTGCCTCTCATGTAGCAATGGGCTTGAAAGACATCAACTTATCTTAAATTAACCTCTTTTAATACTTACTCACTCTAGCTCAATCACTTAGAAAGCATCTCTAATTTGACTTGTTTCCAGTTCTCAGAGACTGATTTTAGTGTCTTATGGGAATACCCATCTCAGACAACACAAGTAGTCTAAAAGAAAGAAACGCAGACAAGTCCACAATAGTTCCTCTCTAGTCCCTGGAGGAACTTGCAGGATTCACGCTGTCCTGAGACAGACTGGTCCATTTCTCTCCACTGAAAAAGTACAGTAACTAACTTAGACTCAGCACCAAATTTTAAGATACTGAAAGTTGGATGAAAACAACCTGGGTACTATAAATGAATTCCCAGAGATGCTGAGATCACACAGCTCCCACTGACTGCATTTTATATGCGGTTACTCCTCTGTGAGTAGTTCTCATGATTTTACTACGCAGTTTGTGAGATGTGAAGTTTTAGTTACAGCCCCAGTGCTAAAATCATATTATTATTTGGAAATCTCAATTTTCACTTAAGGAAAGGAAAAAAGCAAGTTTCCAGCTGCTGCAGCTGCAGAAAAAGAACCCAGTGCCAGAGGGCACTGGACCACAATCTTTTAAAATCTTGTCACTTTAGAAAAGCCTCTCTCAAGATTTCTGGAAACTTAAGACATGTTCTTTTAAATAACTCAAGGTGACAGTTCTGGAACCATTCACCTTTTATTATGAGGCCCAATATATGTAAACCCCAAATATCAGACATCTCAATTCAGAGGTGATGTATTTTGTCTGCCTTTTAAAATGTTAAACTGTTACATTATCTGTTATATGAAGAAACACCCTTACAATAAGAAAACCTTACACATTTTTACTTGCTACTACAAACTCCACTAATTCACATCTCAGTCATGAGTACATTGTGGTTTACATCACTGCTAAACTTGAACTCTAAAGCTCATGTCAAGCCTCAGATGATCAGGAGATTAGAACAAATAATGCTTAAGATCACTCCCTTTGAATTTACAGTTTCTAGGCTTTGAAGATACCTTTAGATTCTTATATTACACTTTTTCCTCTGAAACATGAAAAAGTAAAAATTTACTTTTTGTCTCCTTTTTCTCTTGCTCCTAAATGGAGCTGGGATTTTCACTCAGGAGCGCAGGTTCGGGAGGAAAGGTTTTAAGAAAATTTTTCTCTATCTATGATGAAGTACCAAATCTCTGTCTTCTCTTGCAGTATCCTGTGCCAGCCTGTATCCTTCTTCAGTCCTGCTAGACAAGCCATCAGTGTTTGTCTTCCATTTGATAGAAGCCATACTACTTTGTATTGACACTGCCTTTCCAAATTAGAACAAGCACTAATGCTCAGCCACAACAGTCCCTACATAAAACAGTGCTTCTCACTTCAAGAAGATCCATGTAATTGCTGCAAGATCAGACTCTTGGAGACACTTAAACCCCAAATTTAAGATACCAGCTTGCACTTGCTGTCTATTTCCCTTAACTTTTTTGAATGTCTGCATCTCTGTTAGCACCTACGTACACTGCCCAGTCTCACAGTCATCAGTGCTAAAAAACGAGGAGGAAGTTACCCTTACAATGGGCTCTTGTAGCCAAAGACGGATTAGAGTTGCGAGGGTGTAGTACATCACCAGCAGTAAGATCGGATTAGCATGGTGATACCAACGTAACTCTTGATTTTTGATGATCATCCAAGTGCTTGAGCAGTTTGTCTGAGTAAGAGAAGTCACACCAAACAACCTGTGGACATAAAACCCAACAGAATTAGACAATAAATACCAAATCTTACAATGTTTAATTTTTTTAAAAAATAATTTTGTTTGCATATAATATTGATTACTCTGTTCAAAACCAATATTTGTCATTATATCTAAAATGCAGTGAATATTTTAATTCCACAATATTTAGTGAAAAGGAATGGTTTTTATACTTGGTTTTCAACATAAAAAATAGGACTATATTATTACATCTCCCATGCCCAATGTGAAATCTTTCTATGACCTACACCCTGTAGATCCAGAGCTACAGAAAAAGCAAAGAGAAAATCTGTTCGCAAGGCCATTTGCCAAATCACAGCAACATGATATTTCAGATTTAGTAAACTGACATACACCATTCCACTCACTCTGCCAGGACAGGGCTGTAAAGTACACTTCCTCAGCACATTGAATAGCTTACAGATTTATTGTTTTTTAAAAAAGCTACTACATTATTATTTGCTACCTAATTACACAAATACTTGTAAACGTACAGAGCTTCACTGAATTCATAGCTGTTGTGAACAGAAAAGGAACCCATTCAGAAAGGCAATTGGTTTGGATGATCAAATAATTAAGAAAAAATATTAATTCCACAATTAGTATTCATGCAGTATTCATGTATGATATATTTGACTATTTTTGGAAAAACTGGGATCTCACAATATCTCTATTAAGTAAGAAACTTATGTTGGAAAAAAACATTTAATAAACAAAAGAACCCTCCAACATTTTAAATTTAAGACAAGATGACAGATGCTTTGCAGATGTGTTAGATGCTGAAACGAAACTAGGAGCAAGTAAAAATCCATCTGGTTCTTGCAGTGTAAAATATTTTGCAGAGTTCAAGAGTGTGTATAGAGGTACTGGTAGCATATGTTGGTATTCGTTATATACAGTCCTGTTTTGTTGACAAATCTTCTTCCACCACACAATATCACAGTATCACAGTGTCATAAGGTTGGAAAGGACCTCTGAGATCATCAAGTCCAACCTATAACCCAACACTAACACCAACACCAACACTAACACCAACCATCATCTAAACTATGGCACTCAGTGCCTCATCCAGTCTCCCCTTAAACACCTCCAGGGTCGGTGACTCCACCACCTCCCTGGGTAGCCCATTCCAATGGCCAATCACCCTTTCAGTGAAGAACTTTTTCCTCACATCAAGCCTAAACTTTCCCTGACGAAGCTTAAGTCCATGCCCTCTAGTTCTGCCACTGGCCACCTGAGAGAAGAGACCAACCCCTGCCTGACTACAACCTCCTTTTAGGTAGTTGTAGAGAGCAATGAGGTCTCCCCTGAGCCTCCTCTTCTTTACACTAAACAGCCCCAACTCCCTCAGTCACTCCTCGTAGGGCTTGTGCTCCAGCCCCTTCACCATCTTCGTTGCCCTCCTCTGAACGCATTCCAGTATCCTAACATCTTTCCCAAACTGGGGGGCCCAGAACTGTACACAATATTCAAGATGAGATACACAATGTTTATGAAAGTTTTTGGTGTTTACAGAAAACAGATTTGATTCTAAAAGAAGTTTAAGGAGAACTATTTCTTGATAGAAAAAAAACCCCAAACTCGAAACCATCATTACTCTGAAAAAGCAAACAAAATCCAGTTAAACAAAGGGTTTCTGCCAGGGGATTTAACATAAGCAGTAAATGTCTAAACGATTTCTTCTTCTTTTACCTAGTAAGATCCCACATCAACGGGTGAATGAATGCAAAGATGAAATACAACAGAGATGGACTACCTGAAATCTGCTCTTTGGATACTACAGCGTGAAAAGATTATGAAAAAGAAGACATTATACCTGTTCATTCAAGGGGTTTGCGGCATGGGTACAATACCATTAACTGCCATAACTAGAGCTCTATAGCATTTTATTAAACAATTTATCCATACTCAGTACTTGTTCTGATTGTCAACATGAGCCAAAGGCTATGAACTTTAAGACTTCTCAGAGCTTTTGGGTGGATCCAAGGTTGGAGAAGGGGGAAAAAAAGAGGTCTTGCATACAAAATAAATTGTTGTAACTTAAAGGAGCTGACAGAACTGTGTTTGGAGTTGACTCAGATTCAAACTTCCATAGCATCCAAGCACATTCAGCATTGGTGTTTGGCTCCATCTGACTGAAATTCACGCTGGATTGTATTCCGTTCATATTTCTATTAGCGTAGGGGAACATCTTGTTTTATCTGTTTTCCTCTCTGCCAACTGGCTTGTAATTTCTGCCTGTCAATGATCAGGGCTGTTGAGTTCCTGTTAGCTTTAGCTGCTACCTCTATTTCACAACACACACCTCTATCTTTGGCTCATTTTAACCTTTTCTATGTAAGCACAGTACAAAGCGCCCTATTGCTCTTTCACAAACATCAGAATCAAAGTGAAATCCAAACTATAATACCTTGTGTTTTACTTTTATCTCCACTGATGTAACATTCCTCATAATCCCATCTGTTAGGAAATTTTACTGTGTTTCAGTTAAATCCTGATTTTGTTAGTTTCATTTGCTTACTTCAAATTATCCATACAGTATACCATTGCACTTAATTCTGCTCCCTATTGGTCTTGCATTCAACCAAATATTCATAAGTTACAACGCATCACTTCCCTCTTAGTTGCCACCTGAACAGCCATGTATTTATTTAACCCATATCACTTTGTCTCATAAATCATGAATATAGAAGAACAGCTCCTCATTTCTGAACTCTCCTTGGTTTTTACACGTTAGTCACAAAGATACTGAACATAACATTGAAAATGCACTGACATCTTGGGAATGCTCATTCTGTCTGTCTGGCCTCCAATAAAGCTATAAGTTGTTATTCATTCAATATTTATGCTTCTTCATAATTTTCAATGAGATGTGCCGGAGGGGAACATTTTTTAGAGACATAGAAACATCATCTCTTATTCAAAGCTTTTAAATGCACAGAGATGATTGGTGGAGTCACCATCCTTGGAGGTGTTAAAAAAAAAACGTATAGATGTGGCGCTTCGAGACATGGTGTAGTAGGCACGGTGGTGTTGGGCTTACAGTCAGACAGGATGATCTTAGAGGTCTTTTCCAACCTCAGTGATTCTATGATTTTATGACTACAACAAAACATATAAGCAAGCATTTACAGATTTACAGTAAGCAACACACATCTGTAATGTATCAACTGTAATACATCAACTGTATTATTCAGTTCTGCATATTTCATTCCAAAAAGATATCTTTACATTCAGTATTGATCATGATCAGCTATAATTGTCACCAACTCTGATCTTAGTGTGACTTTGTCTTAAACAACATACATGTACACAACCAGCAAAGTCAGAATGAGTCCTAAGTGGGAGAAATCAGATACAAACAAGAAAAGCATATGCATGTGTGGATATAGAAGACAAAGCAAATACTGACTGACCATTTACTAATGGAAATAATTTTTCAGAAGACTGCATGTAATGCCAAAAATTGCTGGAGGTTTTTAAGATGTAATAGATTAATCTTTCTATTCTTGCAAAAGAGTAAAAAATATGTTTCTCAAAGTCCTCGTAAGTATTGCAAAAAATGTATTTTACTAAAAAGAAAAATCATAGAAATCATTAGGGAAATTTTAGAAATTATAAAGGACTTGAATGTCTGACTGAAGAATGCTCTGAAATAACAGTGAAAACCAGTTCTTAAAATAAGTGATATCTTTTTGTTCGGTTCCTACTCTATAATATTGTTTCCCCAGCAAAGCTTCCTACTGATTCTGTGAATCTTCTTTCTGGCAGATGCACTTACATCTTTTGTTACTCCTTGACAAAGCTGTAGACTATGACCATAAATAAATAAAAAACAGTTTAAATCTATGTAGCATTAAAAATCAGAAAAGCAATTTCAATTTAATTGAAAATAGAAAATCAAATTCCTTTTGCACTCACAGATATTTGACCTAAGGAACTACTGAAGCACCACATGTTTTATTACTTTATTATGTACACAGCTGCAACAGCGTGCATTATTTAATTATTAATTATAGTATAAGAATTGGTGTTAGTAATTAGTCATGCTATTAGATATGAATAAAAATGATTACATAAACAAAAAATATATATGTCCCATATACAGAATTATCAAACATAGTAATTGTTAGGTCAGTGAATTTTGCTTCCAGTAAAAATTATCTGGAATATTTTTACAAAGAATTTATTTATTTATCAGTTCAGATGCTGCTTGTATTGATTGTTTTTAGGAGTTTATATCAGACCAGGATTTGCCTCATGACTTCCAAGGCCAGGAAAGGAAGTAATAATTCTGACTTCCTGCACAATGTAGGACACGCAATAATTCTTTAATTGAACAAATAACTTGTGGTTGAATTACACTTCATAGTTTAGAAAAGGCATCCAATCTTGATCTCAAATGATAGTAAATCATCTACTGTCTTATTGTTTTCTGATGCATTTAGTTTCTATAATAGTTTTGGCTAGATGAGATTTCCAGTTGCTGCATCTTCCTGCACATCTGTCTACTACTTTGCATACTACTTTTCACTGCACAACAGAGCAGGAGTAGTTTTCCTACACCTCCGCTGAGCTTCACAATTTATAGTAACCTCATCCAATGATCCAGAACAAGCATTCACAGTCCACCTCTACCACAATGGACAGCTTTCTCCTCTTTGTACAGCCTAAGGGTCACACTTGGACACAATCCAAAATATCAAGAGTAGAAGCCTGCATTTACATGTTTATCTAAATACATTAGGGTTCATTTTGACAGTTTTACATCAGTTAGGAAATAGGTGAAAGCTTTTTTATTGCTACAGTATTAGAACTGCAATTTCGAAACTGGTCAGTGTGAAATCTTGATGCACTTATACACAAAGTCAAGGGGAAAAAAAAACCAAGGACAATCAAGCTTCCTCTGTTTTTTCTCCCAAGCAACCTTGCTACCTTGTCTTCCTAAGGAACTGCTTCATCTCTTTTGGCTTTCCAGCATTGAATTCCTCCAAGCTACTTGAAAATGTCTGACTGATGAGAGGAGGTGATGGAGATGGAGATGGAGATGGAGATGGAGATGGAGATGGAGATGGAGATGGAGATGGAGATGGAGATGGAGATGGAGATGGAGATGGAGGGAGGTGGAGAGAGGTGGAGAAAGAAGAAAAGAGACTCACTATATGACACATTTTGGAGGTGGAGAGAGAAATCCTGAATTCATAATGTTCACCACAACTATTTGGAGATTTAGAACATCTAATTTGAACAGAAGTGAACTTATTATCTTAGGGTTTTTCTTTCACTTTAATTTAGAACTTGGGGTGAGACTGTGCTGAAATTCTGAGTTTGAGAGCTGTTTCATTTGTTTAAGGACTGGGAATAAAAATTATATAAATACTGTCACATTAGTAACAGAAGCAATTGCCTTGCATATCGCAGTTATGAATATGCATCAAAATATATTAATATAACAAAAAACATACACATTTTCTGTACAAAGCCTCCAAGGTAATAAGTTACAATGTTTTACAGACTCATTTCGGACTCACTAAGCAGAAGTAAAAGACATACAACAGATTTTCTCATGAGTCCAACCTAACTCCTGACAATGTGCAAACCGCACATAAAAAATTCATTCTGTGCTTTCGATCAAAGAGGACGTGAAGTGATTCACAGCGGCAGTAAAACGTCTGTTATCATGTCCTATTGATTACATTTCCTCAGAAGGGTCCGAGAGTGCAGTGGGTTCTCAGTGTCAATTTGCTAAACCTCAGTACATTAATTACCAATGCTCATGAGTTTGCATGCTGCTGTTTTATTCTTATATATTCTAGCTACGTATCAATCTATAGTGACTGAAATTGTCTGGTTTTGCTTCATTGGAAAACATATAAGAGCTTAAAACTGCATGTAGATTTGTCAAACATTTTCCTAAACATCACTTATTACAAATCATTTGGTTAGGGGAGGGGGGAGTTACTAGGCTCGCCAAAGATGTCCCCGTGGAGGATGAGCCATCCCAAAAGGGGTTGTCAGTAACCCAACTGAAGTGCATGTACACAAATGCACGCAGTATGGGAAACAAGCAGGAGGAGCTAGAAGTCCTGGTCCAGCGGGAGAGATATGATATAGTTGCCATCACGGAAACGTGGTGGAACGACTGTCATAACTGGAGTGCTGCCATGGAAGGCTACAGGCTCTTCAGGAGAGACAGGCGTGAGAAGAGGGGTGGAGGGGTGGCCCTCTACGCTAGGGAAACCCTGGATACTGTTGAAGTTGAGATCGGTGATGACCAGGTTGAGTGCCTATGGGTAAGAGTCAGAGGGGCAGTCAAGTCTGACCTCCTGGTTGGAGTGTGCTACAGACCGCCTGACCAGGAGGAGGATTTGGATCTTCTGTTGTTTAAACAGCTGGAGGCTGCCTCTAGATCGGCTGCCCTTATTCTTTTAGGAGACTTTAACCTTCCAGATATCTGCTGGAAACTTAATACTGCTGAGAGGAGGCAGTCCAGGAGGTTTTTAGAGTGTATTGAGGACTGCTTTTTGTCACAGCTGGTGAGTGAGCCCACCAGGGGTGAGGCTCTACTTGACTTGCTGTTTACAAACAAAGATGGGTTGGTGAGTGATGTTGTTGTCGGAGGATGCCTAGGGTCTAGTGATCATGAAATAATTGAGTTCTCTCTGAACAATGTAATAGGAAAAGCCAGGAACAGAACATCAATGCTGGACTTCCGGCGGGCAGATTTTGGATTATTTAAGGAACTGGTCAGGAAAGTACCCTGGGAAATAGCTCTTAGTGGCAAGGGGGTCCAGGAAGCTTGGATATACTTCAAGAATGAAGTTTTGCAGGCGCAGGAGCGGGCTGTCCCTGTGTGTTGTAAGAAGAGTCGTAGGGGCAGACGACCGCCCTGGATGAGTAGGGAACTTCTGAAGGAACTAAGTAAGAAAAAGAGGATGTATCATCGTTGGAAGGAAGGGGATGTATGTCAGGTCATGTTCAAGGATGTTGTTAAGTCGTGTAGGAGAAAAATCAGGGAAGCAAAAGCCCAGCTGGAGCTCAAATTGGCCACTTCTGTTAAGGACAATAAGAAGAGTTTTTATAAATATATCAATGGCAGAAAGAAGGGCGGCAGCGACCTCCACTCCTTGTTGGATGTGGAGGGAAATATAGTAACCAGAGATGCAGAGAAGGCTGAGGTACTTAATGCCTTCTTTGCTTCAGTTTTTAACAACAAGGATGTCAGCTCGCTTGACAGTTGGCCCTCTGAAGTGGTTGATGGGGGCAGGGTGAAATATGGCCCTCCTGCAATCCATGAGGAGGAGGTTAGAGACCTGCTGAGCCGCTTGGACCCTCATAAGTCTATGGGGCCGGATGGGATCCATCCTAGGGTGCTGAGAGAGCTGGCGGATGAGCTTGCTAAGCCGCTCTCCATCATCTTTCAGCAGTCCTGGCTCACTGGAGAGGTCCCAGAAGACTGGAAGTTGGCCAATGTGACGCCCATCCACAAGAAGGGCCGTAAGGATGATCCAGGTAATTACAGACCTGTCAGCCTGACCTCGGTCCCAGGTAAAATCATGGAGAAGATAATCCTGGGTGAAATCATGCACCACCTGCAGAACGGTCAAGAAATCAGGCCCAGCCAGCATGGATTTAGGAGGGGTAGGTCCTGCCTGACCAACCTGATCTCCTTTTACGATCATGTGACTCGCCTGGTGGATGAGAGGAAGGCTGTGGATGTGGTATACTTGGATTTCAGTAAGGCCTTTGACACGGTCCCCCACAGTAGACTCCTAGGGAAGCTGGCAGCTCGTGGACTAGATGGGAGCACTTTGTGCTGGGTTAGGAATTGGCTGGATGGCCGAGCCCAAAGAGTGATGGTAAATGGTGTTTCATCCAGTTGGCGGCCGGTCACCAGTGGTGTCCCCCAGGGATCGGTATTGGGTCCCGTCCTGTTTAATATCTTTATTGACGATTTGGATGAGGGGATTGAGTCCATCATCAGCAAATTTGCAGATGATACCAAGCTGGGAGGAAGAGTTGATCTGCTAGAGGGTAGGATGGCCCTACAGAGGGACCTGGACAGATTGGAGAGCTGGGCCGATTCTAATGGGATGATGTTTAATAAGTCCAAATGTCGGGTACTTCATTTTGGACACAACAATCCCATGCAGAGCTACAGACTGGGGACAGAGTGGCTAGAGAGTAGTCAGGTAGAAAAGGACCTGGGAGTGCTGGTGGACAGGAAGCTCAACATGAGCCAGCAGTGTGCCCAGGTGGCCAAGAAGGCTAATGGAATCCTGGCCTGCATCAGGAATAGTGTAGTAAGCAGGACCAGAGAAGTTATTGTCCCCCTGTACTCGGCACTGGTCAGGCCTCACCTTGAATATTGTGTCCAGTTCTGGGCCCCTCAGTATGGGAAAGATGTTAGGATACTGGAATGTGTTCAGAGGAGGGCAAAGAAGATGGTGAGGGGGCTAGAGCACAAGCCCTATGAGGAGCGACTGAGGGAATTGGGGCTGTTTAGCCTGGAGAAGAGGAGGCTCAGGGGAGACCTCATTGCTCTCTACAACTACCTAAAAGGAGGTTGTAGTCAGGCAGGGGTTGGTCTCTTCTCTCAGGTGACCAGTGGCAGAACCAGAGGGCATGGACTCAAGCTTCGTCAGGGAAAGTTTAGACTTGATGTGAGGAAAAAATTCTTCACTGAAAGGGTGATTGGCCATTGGAATGGGCTGCCCAGGAAGGTGGTGGAGTCACCTACCCTGGAGGTGTTTAAAGGGAGACTGGATGAGGCACTGAGTGCCATGGTCTAGATGATGGTTGGTGTTAGTGTTAGGTTATAGGTTGGACTTGATGATCTCAGAGGTCCTTTCCAACCTTATGATACTGTGATACTGTGACTATATCAGTACAACCGCATATGTTAATATCATGATATAGTTTTAAATGCTCTTAATTCACAAAAGATAAGGAAAATAAACAGAATTTTGGACACCCTAAGAAATAATATAAGACTTCAGATAAGAAAAAAAGGAAGCAAGAGTTCTCCTAATACACTCAGTTTTCTGTTTATATTCTTAAGCATCCTTTTTCAAGGTGATAAGCATAATGTGTGTTGTAATGTACCTCTTTTTAAAGACAACCATGCCAATTTCTTTAAGGTTACTAAATGTAGTTTTAGAGGTTGGGGGGGTTTAGGTGGCATTCATTTGGAAATTGCAGATCTCACATTGTAGCTGTACTATACCACTGATTTTAATGGGTAGTTACAACACTGAGAATATTTGCAAGGTCTCACCTTTGCAGTTGCTTTGACAACGGGCAACAGAAAGGTACAGCGATCTGTCAGTATGAAAGAGTAATCCTTTTTTAACTTTCTCACACATAGCTGCTACTACCAGTATGTATACTGCACGAGTTAACTGTAGTGCAATACAAGATCTATATTGTACAAAAACACAAAATCAAGGTGGACTTTGAGAGCAGAGAACTTAAAATAAACTACGGTTTTAATAATGGACTTAGAACACGAACACACACAGGGGTCCGCAGAAAATTATCAAATCACAGATGATACTTTTTAATTTCCAAGACTTTTTTTCACTCCAAATATTCTTGTTACTGTATGAAACATTTACTCTTTATTCACAAGAAGCTGGATGTGCATTACAAATATTGACTGATTTAAGCAGGAAGGATTATTTCACAGGGCTTGCTTCCTGTTTCAGGAAAAAATTTACCATAAACTAATAAAATAAAATAAAACAATGATGCAAGTCTGCAACCCTCTGACATGCTAGCAGACTGCAAATTAAATCCAGAACAGGGCAATGAAGATTACAGTTTGAAGAAATGTCTGCATTAAGCCACTTCAGGATTTGCATTTCCTGACTTAGTATTTATGATTACAGGTTTTTTTTCTGGGCCCAGTACATATTGGATGGTTATACACAGCAATAGCATCACAGACTTCTGCCGTGATGGGATGGATTTGACAAATCCATCTCTGTAGAACTTCTGAATTTCTGTTGTATTTTATGAACTGTTGAATCTTTATGCCATCTGGATATCTTTTATTGCATACTTACTACACTTTCCTCAAATGGATGGGGAGTGGAGAAGTGCCTTTACGTCTAGGGTGGGAAACTATCAGGATTAACTGACATTTGAATGGCTGAGCCCTAAATGGAGATGTTAGAAGTGGCCAAAGAGGAGAGGAAAAGAAAAGGGAAGAGAAGAGGTAAGAGAGAAAAAAAAAAGTTATAACAAAGTGTATTTATAAAAAAAAGAGAAATTTAACAACAGTAAATCCGCAGAAATGGGGAAAAAAAACGGTAGCCTTTTTTGGGGGCGGGGGGAGGGTGGTGATGATGGTGTTAGAAATAATCTTTTCTGTATTTGAACAGCAGAGCTACACACAAGTTATGATCCATAAAATTATATCCATAAAATCCCTCCCAAGGGAATCCTGTGAGCCACCCTGCTCCTCCCTAATATATCATTTGGCTACATGCCCAAAGAAATACACACCGTTGGAAAGGACTCAGACAGTCCTGTAGTACCTCCAGACCCATCCTTGCCTACCAGAAGGTTGTTACTTTCTAGGCTATAGGCTAGGAATTCAAACCACACTGGGGCTAATGCTCCAGAGTATGCTGAAATAACATAACATTTTTACAAAACTAGCAGAACACAGAGAGGAAAAAAGTGGGAAAGTTAGCTGAAATGCATTAAGCATACCAAAGAACCAGGGTTAAGATGAGCAGGAGGCATTTGGTTTCAACGGCTTTTTAAGGGGAAAAAAGAATGAATGGGAAAAACGGCATTTGCCTTTCCAAATCACGTTATTTATAAGATTCCACAGAGAAGAAGCTGATCCTCCATGCCTTCTCCTCAGCTCAGTAGGAGTGCTGTTCAGGGAGGAGATACTGCAACCTCACTCCACAGCTGGCTAAAATTATTAAATTTATCCATTTTGGAGTGCTACAAGCTTTAAAAAGCATTGGAAGTATTTTCAGTGCTCAAAAGACCTAGACCGTGCTTTCGTTCAGACTTGGATAATTCAGGACTGGTTAAGTGGAGTTGTGCCATGTTAACAATAATGCAAATATCTGATTGTTTGTACTGAGAAGTATATACATTTCAGCTTAACAGTTAATAACTCTTTTTTTGAAATATCTGAAAAATAGACTAAGACTGGAAGTGTTTTCATTCAGAGTGTTGCTATCACAACGCTATAATACAGACATACACACAGTGAATACAGGCTTGGTGGGTAAGTAGGTAGATCATTCTAACTTTCGTTTTAATGTCATCATATTTCTATAGCTCTTTAGCAGATGTCTACGTACTTTTTTTTTCTCCTAAGTCTTAGTTTCCATAGCTTCTGTTGGATCAAAGCTTTTCTGGCAATGACAAAACCAGCCCTGGTATATCTCCCACCCTCTTCTGAACATCAGTGACTTTTATTTTAAAGGAAAACTAATTTAAAACGCACATCTATTGCATGAGAAACCTCATGAAAAAATAAGTAATTTAAAATTTGTGTGATAATACCGCGAATATAATGAAGACAGAGAAATTACGAGCCGTTAATCCAGGAAGCTGTAGAGGAGAAAGGATGGCTTTAAAGATTGTGAATTATAGAAAAGCTTGTATAAGCTATAAATACAACACAAATCTTAATTCAGGGAGAACAAAATTACTATATAAGCAGCCGCAATAAAATCACAAGTGAATTAACAACTTTAAAATAGGACGTTAAATAGTATCTGCTATATAACCTGGTATTCTAAAGTAACCAGATAATGGAATTTTCTCTAAGATGATGTGACTGGAAGCTGTTAAGGACTTTACATCAATAAAACATAGTCAAACTTCAGACATTCAAAAACTTTATATATCTGAAATAAACCAGCTGCCCTGAGGGGAATTTAAGTCTGAACATAAAGATTTGTGAGATATATAACACATTTTATCCAATTATTGAGCTTTGTACTGACTTTCTATTCCAGAAGCTTGTTGTATGCTGTCATTGCCTTACAGGCAATAATTCCCCACTGTTATCACTAATAGTAGATTTGGGTCTATTAATACCTTGTTTACTGACAAAAACCTATCTTGAAAAGCCTGGCATAAAGAAGATTTACTCTGAAAGTGGATTTCTCTCTGGATTCCCAAACTGTTTCATTACCCATGACACAGTTCAGCTACACTCTGAATTTCTGTTTGGCATTGATTTTGATGTTGTTCTTTTCAGCACATCAGTGAGCTAGAAAGAACTGATGTTGCTGTAGCCTGCAGATACTTTTGTTGGGACAAAGATACACATGCTGAAGCAGTGACTCCAGTAACTTTTCATCCCATTTGGACAGCTGAGCACCTAGGAAAGGTTGTACCACCAGATAGGATGGCAAGAAGAAAGTGAAATGGGGATAAAACTGCAGAAAAATTATTCAGGACCCCTACCTGATACATTTGCTAAAGTGTCTACCTCAACACAATCCTTCCTCACCAAGACCAGCAGTGTCACTGCTTTGACAGCAGCAGCCCGGCTTATGTGTTAGGTAGAGAGTTAGGTAGATAGTTGTTCATTCTGTCACTATAATAAAAGTACTGTAAATGCAGAAGAATTTTTTTTTCCGAACAGTTTCAGCTACAAACCAGAGGTAACTCAGGGAGCATGGAGGCTGCAGGAGCTGAGGCCACACTGCTGGGATTAGAGGATGGAGAAAGAAAAGCCACCACAGCAGAGGCAGCTGGTTGTCACTGTGCGCAGTGGTTTGCCACCCGCCTCCCTTCCTCACATATGCACACGTTTCTTGTGACTGTACAGGGGAATGAACAGAAACTCACACTGAACAACACTTCCTGGGGAAGGATACCACCCAAATCATGCCAACAAAACTAAAAATTCATGATGTCTAGTTGCATTTTCTACTCAGAGATGAAAATCATGAGAAAACAGGTCCAGATTTCTAAGGAGCCATATGGAAAGTGGGAAAACCAAAGACACATTCAGAAAAATCCATGGGCACAAAGGCTTCCCCTTGCCGGAGGGTGAGTTGGACACCTCAGCACACAGCAAGAGGCACAGCTTAATAACGTCTTTCTGCACCAATTAGTAACTCAGATTATTGGTTTTTCAAAGTGAGTTGGCAGAGCTGCTGAAAGGACAGCAGCCAACAGTCCCACCTCAGAAAGTCTCACACAGGCAGAGCAGGGGATGTGAAGGGAGGAGAGTCTGATCCCAAAATTCAAGCAGGTAGTGCAGCCCAAAAATTGCCTTATTGTCCTCAGTTCAGGTGTTGGGAAAAGGATGGATGAGTTTACACAGCTAGTTGACTGAGTATAAAGCTTCAGCAGAAACCATTTAGGAAAAGGAGACCACACTCAAACAACCCCGGTGAGCATGAGCATTTAGTGTGGTGGTGTTACTTGACCAGAACGTGCAAGCAATCTGGTACAATATCTAACCATACAACTGCCTGCCATCTTAAGAGATTTACTATTACCTCTTAGAATAACATATGCAGAAGCACAGAAATTATTTTCAAGTGTAGCTGCACGCTACTTCTAACTTTGAGGTAACTTGGTCTGTGATCTAGGAAGCTATGGACACAGATTGCAGCCAAAAAACTTGGAGTCTTATTCCAAGCACTGCCTATCTGGGGGGATTATGGAATTCATCTAACTTTTTTGTTAAGGAATTTTTCCACCTCTGAAAGGGAACGATGATACTTTTCAGTCACACTGGGATAGTCTGCTAGGTTCAATGATGCATGCAGAGAATAAAGAGATTTTCCACTTACTCAGTTGGCAGTGAAACAGATTAAAAAAAAAGCAACAGTGATTGATACCTAAATTAAGAGATTCTGCAGTAGAAAGTATGAGCAAAGAAATTCTCTTTTTTAGCAGAGAATGCACTAAGGCAGAAATGCAAGCTATGATTCCCATTTGTTTTTAAATAGAAAAAAAAAGAAGAAAATAACAAGATGTGGGAAAGAAGATTATGGGATAATGAACAATAAGGCCTGGGAAATGTGGGGGGGAAATTCCCAATTAACTAATTTTAAAACCAAAGCTGTATAATACAACTGATTTAAATTGTTTATAAAATGTACCCGATAGGCTCTGCTTTTATCAGTAAGTTCCCAGCTTCAGCTAAATGAACATAAACAAGAGATTAAGCACATCCTCTCTGAGTGTTTAAAGAAACTGACAGAGACCTCCTCTTGCACAGGCAAAGACTAACTCCCCTGTGTGTGCTTGACTGAGGCTAGTCAGGACTGCCTTTTGTACTACCTCCAAAGAACGTGGGCTGATTCATTTGTCAATGTTTATATGCTGAGCTAAAAACACAGAGAACTACATAAGTGCTAAATATTTATCACCACAATTTCTGGGCATGTCAGAGCATAAAAATAAAGGTTGGTAAGCAGACCTCAGGAAAACAGTAGAGAAAAGCTTGCAATGCCAGGAGAAGTTTGCTAACTGTAATCCATGTCTTCTAATGCCACAAAGCAAGAACAATCCAAATCAAGTAAGAGGGGAGGAGTTGAGGTCTCTCTGTCGCTTTTCTGTCCTTTCTTTCAGACACTCGCTCAATGATAAAAACATGCAGATCTGTGCTCTTTAAAAATACACAGAAAGAATATTAAAAGGGTCACTTCTTTGCTATCATCCTCTGCGTGTCCACACAGGATAGCCTGCAATGGGCAGGGATTCCATATTCAAGGATCAGCGTGGGAATGAGATGGATGAGATAGATGTGAGCAGATGCACACTGTATATGGGGGAGAGGAGTGATTCAGCTCTCCCTGAGCACGAGCAGAGCTTTTGCTAGCAGAGAGGTGCGCTGATCCCACATAAATCAGCCGCCTAAGTGGACGCAAAAGTGGGAAGGCTCTGTTATGAGAGCAATTGCACACCCAGTTCAGCTGAACTAGAATCATCAGGCAAGTTTTTCACAGTATATCAAGACTTTGAAAATCTCTGCCAGTTCCCTCTGTCCCTCTCACCCTGACATCTCAAAGCAGCCCAAGAAAGACACATCTTCATCTGTTCTTATGGTAACACAGTTATCCAGGGGGCTGTAGACAGCAAGAAAGCGGCAGTTTGCCAACATTATGTCATGCAATGTTTACTGATTTTTATGTTTGCAGCTTATGCTTCGTTTCTAGGTACAGTGCACAGGTGGTCGGGAGCGCCAAGGCTCTCCTCTCCCCATTAACGAGAACTGCCTGTGGGCAGGGCCGGAGAGCTCACTGGTCGCAGACTTGCTGCTGCAGCAAAACATGGCTCAGAAACTGGTGTTTCCAGTGTGCAGAAACCTGTTGTTTTTAAAAGGACTTAGCATGTTTCTCAGTTTACATCTCTTTCAAGCCCAACGGAAGGCAGAGGGATGTAAATTACCTGTGGTGCAATGCCAGTAACGTGAATAAAGTTGTGACCACTTCTGCCAAGACTAAATTTGGCACTTCATGCAGGGCGGCAGTTACAGTGGAGGCCAACGGCTCTTCCATGGGGATGCAGAGCTACCACTATACAGACTGCCAGGGAGGCTGGGAGGGCTGCTCTGACAACGAAATTGTTGCAGTTTATTTACTAGTTCTTCTGTTACCTTTTGCAGAGAGTTTCAAACTTGCTCTAGATCCTGGCACTGATTTTAAAGAATGATAGAAGGTAGCAAAAAGAAATGGGTATTAATAATCACATGAAAACCAGAAAGGGCTACAAATTCTCCTTAGTAAAGCTGGGTAAGTTTACACTGACTTCCCTGTTGTCACCACTGGACTTCCACCAAAACCTGAGCTAACAATTTTAAATCAACATTGAGTACAACTCTGCTATAAAGTGAGCAGAGCATGGACGTTTATTGCATGTCTGCTGATGAGTGAACCTCCAAGGATTCCCTCTGAATAAGTGTTGAAAGATATGAGTTCATTTTGGATGAATCTCTGAATGCCCATGTGGCAGAAACTAAGCTCGAAATCTCACAACAGTGAGTAGTTTTGCAACATTTCCAAGACTTTCTTGTTACAACTAACTGGGAACTTCACCACTGGTTCTCCTGTCAGATTTGGATATTCCAGATAGTGCAATTAGAATGGTTAAAAGTGTGAAACTGAAACTAGTCAAAAATAATATTGACCTTTTTCAGCCTTGAAAAATGTTCAACTTGTAATTAAATTCTGAATTAAGTTCATCATAAGTTCTGAATTAATTAAGTTCATTAAATGACTCTTTCTTTCTCAGTCATCTTGAGCAGTTTCTGATAAAAAACCATACCAGATTGTTCCAATGAGGTAAGACACTAAAAGGGAACGAAAGAATATGCGAGACCTGATAACAACCAGCACATTTTCCTCCTCAGAAGGAGAATAAACGCAATGGAGGAAGTCAGAAGCTTTACTTTGAATTTGCCAGTATTCCTTAGTTCACCTATTTTCAACTCTTCTGCCATGCTGTCATGAACTCCGGTAATTGTCTTGCTCACCAGCCCCAGCTGGTGTGAATGTTTTTGGACACCTCAAACGCGTTATTAGGTAGTTAATAAAAAAAAAAGAACAATACAGACTTTGATGATTCAGCTGATAGCAAATTAACTGTTTATTATGTAGTACAGAAAAATTTCCCAGCATAATATTGAGAAACTCACTTTGTATGGTGCACAAAACGCAGGGACAAAGCATCTTCTGTAGAGTTGTGCAATTCAGAAGAGGATTTAGTATCACAGAATGATAGAACAGCCCAGTTTGGATGGGATCTTGCAAGATCATCTAGCCACACCTTTTATGGGAATGGGAACCTAGATGAGCCCACCTACCTCACAGTTTAGAAAGAGATTATGATAACAGCATGGACGATTACTGTCTTTTGTCAACAGGAGTCTGATCTTGCATTTCTAAGCTGTTAACAGAATCACTCACAGCCTTTGCAAAATATTTTTTTTAAAAAAAAGAAGCTAAAGATAACAGTCTAAAAAAGCACCCAGGCTAAAGTTGAAATAATGGTCTCCTAAGCTGCCAGAGCATTATATAGCTAAGACAAAAAATCAGCTGCAAAAAACATCCATAAGAATAAGGTTAACTAACTTCTGTTCCTCTGTGAGAGAGAAACCTCGGTTCCCAAATATAATTTTGTCATAGTGACAAAGCTGTGGCTGATCTGGCGTGCTTTTTCTCATAGAGGATGATGGAAACAGACAAAGGGTAGTGCAGTGTCCTTCTGTGGCAGGGGAGTTGGAATGAGATGATGTTTAAGGTCCCCTCCAACCCAAACCATTCCATGATTCAATAATTCTATGTATCCAGAAGTCTCTGCCCTGGCAGCAGATGCTGCAGTGTCATGGTACTAAGCGGCTAAAAAAATCAGGTATGGGGCAAAAAGCTGTTGCAGCTCTATACAGCATACACAAATGAACTTCAAATACTCCATCTTGTCAAACACAGGCTTGTAACCACGACGCAGGGCAACTCCAAAAACCTCAGAAATTCATATGGGTGTAAGAATATTTTCCTTCTCAGAGGTAAGGCACCTTTGAGACAGGTGTCAAAGATGGTCTGCAGCAAGTACTAACAGTGGCTGCAGCTCAGGTGAAGCATGTTGTCCAGTTCTCTGCTTCCGATAGAGCTACAAAGGCGGAAGGAGATCAGTGTCTGGCCTTGCAGAGAGGCAAGACTGCTAACAAGGTAATTGATTAGATGCATCTTAACTGTTTTGGCAATATCTGCTCTCCTGCTGAGATTTTACTAGCACACTTCACCTCTAATTTAGGAAAAATATACGGCTAGATGTCCCACCTTGATCTGACAACTCAAGCAATATATTTGAGACAGTGCTTAAGCATTTATTAATTTGTTACCCTAGACAAAGAGAGCATTTGGGTTACAAATTCTGAACCTAGATCACAGCTTTCAGGGAATTTCAAATGGAGGCTTTTGGACTGGACTCATCATCTGAATCTACCATCTGTAGCAAATACCAATATAACACTCCCTTCCCAAATAATACAGTCATTTAAGCAAGCTTATTACTAACCACTGTAAAACCTATTTAAACAGCCCTGCTTAAATAGATGTATAGGCATCTTCCACATGAAAATTTCCTGTTGAAAAGACAGCCTTAGATTAGCTTTTGCCACTCATTGCAACAAAACAATCAGTTGTGTAATTCCTAATTCCCATCTACTTGAAGAAAATGTGAAATAACATCACTGTCAAGTGGATGACACTCCCCGGACTCCTTGGTTTGCCTAGCTTTGTAAGTGTGATGCTTTCCCATAGATAAAACCATTCATATTTAAATTATTTCAAACATTACTTCCCTAAAAACTACCAACAATGCAAGACAGACCTAAAATTCTAAGAAAGCACATAGGATTTAATTTATATCACATTACTGGATCAATGAATACGCTTATAAGCACAGTTTTGGACGGAATAACTCTACTGACTTAGGATAAACTTCATACCACTGCACTGATCCTATTTATTCATGTTGGCAAGACCTTATCATTACCCCATTACATCTTTTTGCCAAAACAAACAACATCAGGAAGAAAGAAGGTAGCAATTTGAAAAATGGCAAACATATTATTGCATATTTTTTCAGGCTGCAGCACTGTGTACATAATTTCAAATTCATTTTAGCTCATTGACTTGTTTTTATTAACTCAGGTGAAAAGAATTTTAAGGCAGAAATATGATATTTTCAGAATTTGGCTTTAAATGGATACTACTTGCTATTGTTTTCCCACCTCTGTAAATCACCAATTTTGCAATATGTCAGCAAGTCAACAAAGAAGACACCTATTTTAAATTAAATTATAAAATGAGGGTGGATATTTTATTTGACAGAGATCAGCTGGTATTTAACCGGGGTTACTTTATGCAACAACTCCTAACTGAAAGGCAAATTCAGCCCTATTTACACTGGTCCTCCTGAACCATTTAAGATCCCTCTTTTCCAAGGCAGTTAGAGCACTGCCTTGAATGACTGCTGCTCACTTCTCCAGCAAGGGCTGGTCTAGAGGAGAAAAGCTGTTAGTGGTAGAGGCAGCTTCATGCAAGCCCTGCTGCTACCGTGTCTACTCTTGACACACATCAGCTACACATCAGAGTTTTCTGTAGCCTCTATGTTTTTCATTCTGCAGATCCTAGTGTGTACTGGATGGCATTTTAGTGTGTTTGTGTTTATGCCACTTCTGTCTGCACAGCGCAGAAGAAGAAAGCCACCACAGTAGATCTGAAACTTTCTAGATCAGTGCCTTCATGTGTGCCAACAGCACTATGGCAAATACACAGGACTATGTTATCACATATCTTGGGGGGAAACACTTGGCTTGCAGAATCCCACAAGGTTGCAGGCCAAAATAAGTAAATTCATCCGATTTCAGACTATCCCTTCCAAGAAAACTGCTTTCCTCTGGTGACACTGTTCAGTCACTTCTGGCAGTCACAAGTGCAGAACTTTGAGTGGAAGGCTCTTAAAAGGAAGGAGCAGCAAAAGGATGATGCAAATCTTAGCTGAAGCAAACTGTTAAATTGAGAACTTTCTGGACTGTTTGGGTATAGTTTAACTATTAAGTCTGAAATCAATCGATACAGTGGCAAACCAAATGCATTAATATTCAGAGACAACACAGTTTTTATTGATCAGAAGCAACTTGTAGCTTTCTTGTGAACTTGAGAACTCAAATCCAGAAACACTAACGTTAGCAGCTTTTTAAAATGCCAGCATTATGCTCTGCAGAGAGATATAACATTCACCAGCAGCTAAACAGGAGTCATTTTCACATCTGCCCTTGCATCTGAGGAGAGCTTAATCTGGGTATTAAGAGCCCTCAAAACTTCACAGAGAAATAAAAGTTCTACTTCCTTATGCTTCAGCTCCATTTCTTATATGGATAAAGACCTACTTGTGATGGCACTAAAGATAACATATGCAAATACAGGTACCTGCTGTATTTTTTTTGCAACTAAATAAGGAAGCGCCTTAGGAAACTAACTAAATAATTTTGCAACTAAATAAGGAAACTGAGTAAGGATGAGAACGATCTGCTGTTCTCTGGTAAAAATACATTAAACAGCATATTCTGAGTGAGAGCAACAGAGAAGAATTTGGGGAATTGGATTCTTTTCTCAGCATATAATTTACCTGTAAAAGCCCTCCCCCACAGTATTAATGGAAACTTTGTATGTTTAGCTCTGCTTCGAATCAAATAGCAAGGTATAAAATACCCTCTAGGACGAAAACTGCTAAAATATTTTTCTGCACCACTCCAGGACGTCTCTCATTTTCCTCCTCTAGCCACTGCTTATACACCAGTCCTACTCCAGTAATTAAGAATCATATTAGTGACTTTTCCACACACTAAGATTTGGATTTCCATAGCCAAACAGCTGAGAATTTTGAAGACACATTTTCCTTCTTTTTTTAATACACAAAGTAATATAAAGACTTTAGCATTTAAGTTACTTGATAGTAGAAATCATCTGTTCACCTCTAGGTGGCATAAAAGAACCTAAACTAAGCAGATCTTTTCTGATTTTTCAGGTAATGTTATGCCCTCCCAATCAGCCTCCTCAAGTCAGTAATTCCAATATCACAAAACACACATATATTAATACGTACTAAATAAAACGTCAAAATAAGAACTAAAGTATCAGCTACTGGAGCCAAGCAGCTCATTTTTTTTACTGCTTTTAGTGAAGTGCATTGAGATGTAAATCATTAATTCATTCTCCTCAGTACATCTAACATCCTTTCACCTTCAATTTATCTTACTTAAAATGAACAACAGGCTTACTAGAAATAAATTTAAGAATCACATTTAGTTTAATGTAAGGTTCATATGGCCCCCCAAAATAAATACTATAAAAACGATTTGCAATCATAACCCAGCAGAAAAAAAATGTACTAATAAGTAAAATACATCCATTACTTCACCTTATTTTAGATCATAGTATAAAAGCATGTAAAAAATTAAAGGGTCAGTGAAGTCGCATCCAATCAATATTTAGTGCAGGAGTAACTAGAAATGATGCTTTTTGGCTTAAGTGATGTAGCTGTGGATATAAACATAAGGTGGGCATGACGAGAGAGGATTTTTATATTAACATTCTAATATAATGCACAGCAGTTGAAGTACCACAGCAGCCCTCCATCTCTGTATACAATGACACCAAATATGCATTTTGCCCCAGTGAAGACATTATGGCATTAGCCCTCAGAGCATTTATTTTCCACTGCCAGAAAACGTGCGTATGTACACTGCCCTTGCATCGATGCCACCACATTACTTCCTTTATCTCCCGTCTCAGCCAAATCAATCTCACTAAAATCTGAAGACCAGTCTGATGAAAACCAAAATCACCTTCCCCTCCTAACCTGCCCCAGCTCTCTGCAATACAATTGCCCAGGTGGGAATTTTACCACTCTATCATCATTCAAAATCATTCAGTCTGAAATGCTTCAACTCTTCCAAGAATGAACACGAAGTTTCACATAAAATTTGTCGGAAGTATTATGTGGAAGAGTGTTTGCATCATCGTGTGCCCACAATTAAACAGGAAAGGAATCTCTCACCTGGCATAGAAATCCTTTGGTGGAACAACCTCCTGAAAGAACTGTAGCTGGTACAGATAAAGTCCAATCAAGTGCCCTGCACTGAATATAGCCATTAATACACACAGACAGCTGAATATCAGCGGATCAAATGCTTGGCAACAGGACCACCATGTGCACAGGCCCAAAAATACAAAGAAATACACAGCTGAGGTCAAGGATGGCACCATCATACCTGCAAAAATAAAAACATGGAGAGTTGGAAAAGCATGGGAAATAAAACTTGTTAAACCTCTAACTCTGACAAAAAGTCTATTAAACAATTTAATCCAATTATTTTTATGCTAGTTATTACAATTAGCTCTTAGTACTGTTACTAGCTTGGAGGCTAGAAGAAAAGGATCTTCTTTTTCTTTTTGTTCAATTCATCCACGCCATACCTCTTTGCTTTCTAAAGATGTTTAACAAAGCATGGAGAAAACCAGCTGCAAGGGCAGCTGATAATGCCTGGAGCACTGGTGTATCAGATTTCAAAATTAATTTTAAGTACAAGATGCTAAAATGGCATGACAGATGAACAGTGAAAAGCCTTCTCATGGAAATGTTGAGATACCCTAAAGTTATTAAAATAGACAAAATCCTGATGTATATACTGAAAATAAAAATATATAGACAGAATATTCAGTAAATGTATGATTTTTTTTTCAAAAAATAACTCTTAGAAACTTTTAATTAATATATGACAAAGATTCTGCTGTCTTACACATGTATACTGTTTTTTTTCTTGAACAGGTAACAGTTTTTCACTTGTGAAAATGTCTTACTGGTAAAGAATGCTCGATGCTCTGTGGGTAGCCCACAAAAACAGGAGAGAAAGAGGGCTTACATCCAGCATACCAGCCTAGTAACAGTACTGAAGTGAGCAGGGATCTGTATCAATTTATTTTTGGTTTTGACTAGTCTAAGTGGCCCCTTCCCTCAGGACAGGTCTGCAGGCTCCTCGTGGCCTGAGGCTCCAGTACACCTCCTGGCCCTCAGCTGGCCCTGCCACTCCTTGCCAGGTGCTGCCTTGCTGTGGGTTTTGGGATGTGCACTCTATTGTCATCCCTCGCTGGGCTGAGTCCAGGCACTGCCCAGGTAGACATAGGACATGCCTGAATTGTGACCCTGCAGACTTCCACCCACAGCCCTTGCAGAGCAGAGTCTGTGTAAGGAGAAAGGAGATCAGAAACATCTTGGGACACGGGGACCTACACGCTAGATTTTATTGGCAGAAGCTGTCAAAACCTGGCGTGGTCACAACCACGTGGTGCTGGGAAAAATATGTGTACTGTAAGGACTTGCTCATTTTGCCTGAGCTTCATGATTACATCCTTTCATGTTGTACTTCAGATCAAGTCTTTAGACTATGGTGCTTTGTCTCTGCTCCAGTGTATAACCTGCTGATGTTTTCACAGACTTACAGATATAAAAGCATGACAGGACCTTTGAAGAACACCTCCTGGTACTCAGGATGAGTTGGGAGCCTGGCAGACAAGCTGCCCATCACCACTGAGAAGGAAGTGACCCTGCCACTGCTGCGTGATCATATGGTAAGACTCCATTAGAATATGTGAGTAGGAAGATAAATGCTAATTTACAATTGCACAATCCAATTTTGAATTCATTGACTCCAACCTACAGTAAATTTGTATGCTTCCATTCTGGCTACACCTGATTATGTAGTACTAAATCAGAAGTCTTATACATGGGCTGGCTATATTACATGAAAACAGCTACTTTTGCCAACCACATAAAAAAATAACATGAATGGTGCTCATCACAATTCTTACACACTACATGGTCAATCTACTAATAATTAACTTTTTTTAAAGGCCATGTGAATATAGTTCAATTTATACTTGGAAGTGACAGAATCAAATCTATGATTTCACATTATTTTACATGTACATAAAATATATAGTTACTTGTAATATGCAACTATACACCATTTGGTTATAACAGCAACTGGGAAAGCCGTATGCAGAATGACAGGGCCACACAGTATTAGGATAAAAAAATTAAGCAACTCAGCATATTCCAATGCCTGCCAAAAAGTTAATTTAAATAAAATCAGCAGCAATTTCTTTTCCCTTAAAAATTTCCATTGTTATTCCCTCAGGTGCCAATGTGCTGAAAACTCATTTGTTAAATGCATAATCTAATGGACTCTGGAGGAAATATTTCAAATGCACCAACCTGCTGAACCAAGTAAAATTGTAACAACAACTTTTCCAGTAGTGATTATCATATTGCCAATAAACTCCCGCAGTTTGGATGCTAGGAAGGCAATTCTACGCAGCAGTTTTAATTTCATGGTTTCCTCAAATTCTTCTTCACCACAGTCTTCGTCATCCAGGTCTTCTTCATACATCAAAGCATCATCTGGCTCTAACTTTTCTCTTACAGCCTGAAGGAGGAGGGGGAAAAGAAAAAGAGAACGCAAAAGAGAGAGACAGAGACACAAAAGAATGTGAAATTCAAACTCACACATATATTATTTAACAGTTAAATCATTTTACAATCTTTGACTATGTGCAAGAGTTATGAAAGATGTACTAAAGCTAGAGTTGTATGTTGATGGCTCCCACTTCAGATCTGCCTCAGGAAAAAAGGATGTAGGATGTAAAGGGATGCCTCTGAGAAAGACTTAAGTCCTTTTATATGTGCACAACAGGGTGCATGTCCATTTTTACATGAAATTTGATTTGGTTTGCTCAGCATTCTTTCCATCTTGCTATCTATTATCTCTTAAATTACTCTTTCGTTCAATGTCTTCAGGTATAAGCTCCAGGCACTAAGAACAAGTACCTTCCTGTTCCATGTTCCTCATGCCTCACTTTTTAAACCCTTTCCCATGAACATTTTCTTGGACTTTAAATGCAAACTCTAGAATGAGGCAAGTAGGAGTGATCTGAAACAGGGCAACAAGTGCTGAAACAAATGGACTGATAGATCATTGGTGACTGAAGGGCATTTGAGGAGAGAAAAAATACACTAAGCAGAGGCTTGAGGAAAGAAGGAGAAATGGAGAGATCAGCTGATGGTGAAAGCGAGCAAGAGAGAACCAGTGAAAGTTTGAGTGATCTGCAACAATTTAGCAGGGAAAATGAGACCAGTAACTACACAATGGAAAAAGGAAAAGAAGGAAAAATGTAAAGATCCCTCATGCTTAAGCAGTTTGTTAGGATTTGGCAGTGGCCTTCACCATGAAGTCTCCATTGTATCTTGGAGACCAGAAGACATACACAGCAATTGAGTGATGCAGCCTGTATCATCAGCCCATGGTGAGAATTTGCAGGATTAGCAGCAGGCCCACCCAGAGGTACAATTTATAGAAAAAGTAGTCAGTCACAGACATGTGGGGGCACATTTTAAAAAAAAAATATATAGTTTGGAGCCAGGTTCTCACTTGGTGTAATACAGAATAACTTCTTTGGCACTTATCTGAAGTTGTATTAGCTAACGTTAGTTCTGGCCAAGCAGTATATCTACGTGTGAAAGTAAGAAAGAGAGACTATTGGTATTTTTCATCAGAAAAGCAGTTTTATATTTATTGGTGACCTTTGGCAGTAAAAAATTCCACACTGACAGATAAGATTACAGTAGGAACAGCTGAATTCTCAGCCTACTTAACCAAATTCTTCAGTACCATTTTGTTATGTGGATTCCCAAAGGAAAAACATTCCCTGTAGACTCCTTCATTTCACCTCTAAGCTTGGTGCCAACTTTCTCCTCTTACTTTGAAGCATTAACGATGTTGCGAATGCTCAGAAAAAGCCTGCTTATTCTCAAGAGTATCTATTTTACAGACAATGAAATACGTATTAAATACAGTAGGGATGATCTGGGAAATCTACCTTTCTCTTGGACATATCCAGCTATTTCACTAGCTATACTCATTACAGCCATTCACTTACACAGCTTGCAACATATGAACCATGAGATCCTCAAGCAAAATAATAGAGAGGAGATGGCAGCCCAAACACGCAGTCATCACATTTTGAGCCACGCAGCACAAAGAGGTATTGTCTGTTCATCATTGCTGCTCATATTTCAGCTCCTATCTAAACAGCAGCTCAGAAACAATGCTGAGAGCAGGCCGAATGATACATTATGCTCTTCTACCACAGCTGTTTGAGTGAGAAAGCCATACAAAGGGTAAAACTTATGATCATTTCTGTTTGTACTGTAATTACTAGATGAACCTGTTCCTCGTGTAGCGGTTTTTGGTCCTGTACTGCACCTCCTGGACTAGCTCTAGTGACCAGTTCTTTGAGCTTAATAAGATCAGTGAACCTTCCATAGTGTTCATAGCCCATGTGAACTAGAACGAGTGAGACCGCTATACATTTAAAGGTTATGAAATGGCACATCTACTACACATGTGTTTCTGTGAAAGAGACCCTTGTGTCTTCAGCTAGTGCTTTCAGTTTGCTGAAGACAATATGCATTAAAATGTGGAATTACTTATGAAAAATTATAGGAAAAATTTCAAAATACATGTTATTTCATGAGAGACTGTCAGGACTCATCTCTATGAATACCATGAATCTATGCTGAACATAAAGACGAGATTCATATATTTATTACAGCTCAAGCTGAATGTGAGTTCTGTCTAAATTGGTGAGATAGCACTTAATTTTACGTACGCAGGAACAGGAAATAAAAGTCTGAAGAGTCACAAAAGAAAGTAATAAAATGTTATCCAAGTGGAAGCAGAAAATGTTCTTGAGGGAAAAATGCACAAAACGAAAATATTTTTAGTATAAATTGGAGGTAAACTCATAGTACCTTCAAACAAAAATAATAAAAAAGAGGACACAGAAGTAAGAAAACCACATAAAACCAGACCAATGAAAGGTGGGACTTGATATTCTCTTCGATCTCTCTTCCTCCTACCTGCCTTCCTCACCTCAGTTTTTTTTTTTTCTGACACCAATTTGACACCTTTATCTCCTCAAAATGGGTCTTTAGATTTTCCTATATTTTTTTTACACTTGACCAGGCTAATCACTATTGTTTCCTTGACCTGAAGGACATTTAGGCTACATTTTGTCTTAACAGTTCAGTGTCAATAATCTAGTACTGACACATATGACATGGCATGCCCAGGGAGAAGCACTAGGAAAAGGGATATTTCACTGGAACAGGATACAGCTGAGAAGGAGATGACGGTCCAAAATTTCCATGGACTGAGGCTTACGCACTTTAAATACAGCAAAAAAGCTTGCAAATTGATGAGTTACTGAAGAAATTAACTTTCCTTGTATTTCCACTTTTATTTAGACATTAAAATAGGAATTCCAAGTTCTACAAAAAAGTTAGGACCTCACAAATACTCACAGGAAATACAGAAGAACCTCCTTACTGTTACTGAGGTCATCAACTGTTGGAAAGAAAATTTCAGCATTCTGAACCTCAGCAAATACCAATCTAATTTCCTAAG
The DNA here is from genome assembly GCA_033556795.1 of Tapera naevia. NCBI lineage: Eukaryota > Metazoa > Chordata > Aves > Cuculiformes > Neomorphidae > Tapera > Tapera naevia. Next base: position 8,970,277 of record JAUMJJ010000022.1, on the reverse strand, counting down.
TTTTCCTTCTAAAACTACAAATCTCTGTTTGGAGTTGGGTTTCTTCAACCACTTTCCCCAATTTAAGATAAACTAGCAATTGGGAAAACCTGATCATCAACAACTACAATAATTTGCAGTCCTGGAAGCTTTTCCAGAACAGATACATACTATTCCGCAACTTTTCAGCACAGCCTGAATTATCAATGACATGCCTGTGCAAGCAGTTCTGGTTTCAGAGAGCAGGAGTTTGCACCAGCATGCTCCCTGGAAGAGGTGTGTTAGCTTCCACATTTCTCTCTTCCTTATCTGCAAGTGCTTTTAACGATGATACCTTAGACCTTAGCTTTATTCTATTAGCCTCCCAGTAGCGTCATTCACAATCCGATCAATGATTATTTCAGTGAAAAGACTGACAGCTAAACAACTATAGGTTTGATATATTTTGTGTACAAAACACATCTGTTTGTAATTCAATATCCAAGGTGAAGTGAAGTAGCTGAAAGGTCATGTTCCTTTCCTGAAGCAGATGAAAGGCCATTTTCCACTCTATGTCAAAAATACAAACTTTGGATTCTCCTACTCTCATATTCACCATTCACCAATGGAACCATCTGGGATGGCTTTCCAGTTTCTCATAGTAGTGAGCACTTCAAATTGCTGAAGGCAGGCAAATACTGAACAATTTTTACATCCAACATGGTGATAATGTGCCTGTTGTTTTAACACTTTCTGACGATTAAACAGCCACACAAGTATGCGCTCATCACAGAACACCATTACTCCAGTCAGACTGCTTTGCAAAGCCCTTTTTACTATGTGGATTAGTGTAAAACTACAAACCCATGCTACATAGGCTACAGTTAGAAAAATACTTTTACTTCCATAATAAATTACTTATTATGCAATTACAGGATCCCTCTGGATGCTGATTAGATCAAATAAACTTCTCCATTCAAGGAGTACAGAGCATTTGTGAAGCCATAAACATGTGTTTCCATGACCTTTACTCTGCAGAGCACGGCCCCAGGACTTTTTATAAACAAACTAAATGCAGCTTAGGTTTTTCAGCAATCATGTGGAAGTCCCAGGAGTATTTATTGTACAACACTTTTTTAAACTGCCAAATTGAGATAGAGAACAGGCAAGGAAACAGTACAGCCTCTGTGGCAGCTATGGCAGCTACTACTGTGGCCAGGGCCAGAATGTCCATTAGCTACTTCGGGGGTTGCTTTATTAACATCCACCTTTTAAATGTTTCATCTGGTACAGTATAAACACTACTGCACAAAGATATTCGCTAGTCCCAAAGATGTATTTACTAACAGGAAGCCTTAACTCCAACTGAAAACCCATTTTGCTTCAGAAGTCTCCTTGCTTTGTACCTACATTTAATGGTATTGGGCCTGTCAAAACAAATTGGCTCATTTATTGACTTTTTGATTCAGGAGAGGACATGAATGTCAGTCTTCACAAATTCAAATAATGAGAGTAACAGAATTTAACCAATCAGAATTGCTACCACTAAGGGTATACAAGTTTCAGCATGGACATGACTCCCAGCCCTGCGAATGCACTGTGTTAACTATAGGGACCTCTCAAGCGAGCACAGCTAAGCTCACAAGAATAAGTTCTCATGAGAGTTCAGGTGCTTCCTCCTCCCAGTTGACTCATAAATGTTGAACAAATAGCCTCTTTTGCAGTATTTTGACACTTCCTCCCAGACAGAACAAGGAAATGAAACAGAGAGGAGTGATAAAATTAAATAAATAGGTCTGAGAAAAACAATTACATGAAGTTCACAACCTTTTTTAGCATGTTGCTTCTAGAATTTTTCACAAAAGTTAAGAGGACACTGCTGTGTCAGCTCAACTTACCAATTTATCTATGTATTATGAAGGCATTAAAAAAGTTACAGAGATGCAGTGATGAGCCTCATTACCAAACAATATTGATACGACACTTTGTGTTTTCCAAGGGACTGGTCTGCATGTGGCAGAAATGCAACCTGCAATTAGATTGCATGGCAGCACTGCCATGCTCCCAAGGCAACCTGTTTGTCATGTGATTACACTCTGGGAAGCCTGAAAGGATCTCTTCAGAAGCAGTATGTGTGTTCACTCATTTAAACGCATTCTTGTTGCCTCTGAATTTCTATTGGGGCTGGAGCGCTCATCCCAGCACACAGCCACTTCCCAGAGCCTGCCCCTTCCTGGGACACCCCACAGCAGAGTTACCCAAACAACTACAGGTACACAGGTTCGGCGCAAGGGCAGAGCTGTACATTGCAGCAGACCCTACTGTTTACTGCAAGTGATAACACATAAGCACTTTGAAGATCAAGATTAGCTTGAAAGCGCATAGTTTGATTTGCAGAAAAGACAGGTGCACCCACTTTGTTAGGAGATGAGACCAAGAGGGACCACAATGCAGACTCCATGGTCTGACCTCTTTCTGGCAATTTTAATCAAGCTCCCCCAGAACTGCTCCAGCTGTGGCATCCCAGAGCTCAGCACAAACTCTCTCACTCCTGGTAGCCACACCAATTTATTTAAAGAGAGCTGGACTGTCTTCATGCTACTCTGCAGTTTGCATGCCCCAAGGCACACAGTCAGGGTCTCCTGCTGACAATGTTACTGTAAAACCGTGACTCTTTCTTTGGCAGAGAATGAAGAAATCACTTCCCATAGCTCTTTATTTCCCCTTAATTAAAGATTTTTATTCCATACCTATGATACAGTAGCACAGATGCAAATTATTAGACATCTTTAATAAGTCTGTCCAAGCTGTTACTATGTCCAAATTTCTGGACTTCCTTTTCCTTTTGAAAACCTCAATGCTTACATCAAAAGCTTGGGTTTAGGAATCACTTGAGAAAAGCTATTTGTTTCAACTGCTTTAATGCCAGAACTATAGAAACAGATTCTCTCTACGATCACATTGCTTTATTTCGATTTCCTCCACAGTGCCTAAGTTGGTGCATTCAACTTAGAACATATCATAACATGACTGAGCTCCTCTTTTCAAGTCTTTTTTTTTTCCCCAAAAAAAAGATCTTCAAGTGTTACCTTTAAGACACAGGAGTAGGAATAATTCATTACCTACCTACCCACCTTTATGAGCAGCACATACTGTAAAAATGCATATAAATTAATCAAAATAACAAAATATTCTTAAGACAGACCCAGCTGTGAACAAAAGCAGAAAAAGAAATTTAACTGCGACTTCTGTACCACCAAAGGAACTACAAGCCCTTAATGGGACAGAAATAACTGAAGTTTTAAGCTGCAGTCGTTACTCAACCAAGGTAAGACAATGTTATTGCATTTCCAGTTTTGCGAGAAATTTAAGAACTCCACAGATCTTCTGAAAGTGTCAGCATATGAGGGGCATATTTCACTGCTTATTCTGACAGAACAGGTACAAAAACTTCCACATCAAGAATTCCCACATCATTCTACTTTAGCTCTACAGAAACGAGGCTGCCTAGCAGAAGTATCTTCTTTAAAGTCATCATGCTTAAGATATGTGTGGTGCTCAAAGGGAGCTCAGGCTGGTCTACAGAAAGCTGAATGGGAACATTACATTCAGAGGGTGCACGTGGAGGAAGGGCTGAAGACTCTAAGCCAAGACAGAAAAATAAAACCAGTCTCAGAGCTCAGCACTCTCATACTTGCAGGCACTCGGTGACTTAGGGAAGGTCCTGCTAAATGAGTTGAACTCATCAAGTGCGAGACAATGTGAAATTAAAGAGCCACAAGCATTTTGGAATTTGAACAGTATTGTAGAATTTATACTACATAACTGAACCACTGAAAATAAAAAATCCTAAATCGACTTTCAGGCCTATAGATATTAATGAAAAATTTTATCATTGATACATATAAAGTGTGCTAAAGCTTGGGTTAAATGCCTTAATAGAATTAGATAAATACTATTATTAGATAAATAAGGAATGTACCATCAGAAATATTTCAGTGTGTTTGCAGTATTTGACAGTAATGAATGACATATAAATCCACAGTAAAATCTCCTGTGGGAAAGAGTCATTCATTGATAAAAAGGATCAGCTTTTTACTGGAAGCACACAGGGACAGAGGCATTCAGCGATTCAGAGGAAATGAAAAATAAAAAAATTAAGGCAGTAAAGCACAGTTCTGAAGCAGGATAACAGGAAGGTAACTCATTAAATCCTGTATACAATTGATATTGTACTGAGAGGGCCAAAGATTATTTCACTTCCCAATGTACGCAGCGCACCTGAGCAAACATCAAGTGATTTCAGCAAAAGACTTGGCTACTGTGGAAATACAGTTTCACATCTTGACTTCAAAAAGCTGTCAGGCACATAAGCCAAATGTAAAAGAGAGCAGGACTCACAGACAGAGTTCAGTGGTTTGGCCAGAGATGATTAAACTCGTTTTTTCAGTGAAAAGGAAATAGGAAGACTTGGGTTATGACTACAAGGCATAATTCAGCACCAACGCTGAATAAGCTAGTGCAGGTATGTGAAGCAGCATGACACCCATATGGAGCAATTCCTAGACCAAGAAATATACACATTGTGCCATTATCCATGTTACTAAGAAGGACGATAAACAGCTCAGCTGGAGTGCTGTGGTTATTTGTAGCATTGCTTCAGCACATATAGAAGTGGCTAGGGTACTTGTCCAGTACCATCCTGAAGAGCAACAGATTACTGGGATGAACAGGAGAATGAGAAGTCTAATCTACGAGAGGATCCAAAATGACATGACTTCTTTTGTCTTGTTTTGAATAAACCTATGTTTTTCCTCCCAAAATATCAGAGAAATAAATGGTAGGGAAGGATATAGTTTATTAAATCAAAACAGCAGACAAACTGAAAGGGTTTTAATGTAGTTATGAATATATGTACAATCTAAATTACAGGTTTTCTAATCACTTGAGCACCAAAAATACAGAACAAGGTCCTGTCAGGAGCAATGGGCTAAATAAAAACTGCCCTGTTTTCAAGACAGTGCTTCCTACTTTTCAGAGGCAATTGTGTGATGCAGCCGTCTGCAACAGCAGCAGACTGAATTCCATGATTCAAGAGATTCCTTCTTTTACAGTGTAACTCATCACTTAGGCTGTCTGATAGCAATAATATTCCAGTATTTTCATCTCCTGGTTAACACCTCTGTATCTCAACTGTTAGAACTGAGGAGCGTTAGACAAGCAAACCAGTGAAGGGCTGTCGAAAGGATTTTATCATACATCTGTCATGTTTCTAACCAAAAAGGACAAATGCATGCTAAGGTTTCATCTTGAACAGGTTAACAGCACTTGGTTACATATAATGTATTGCATTGTTACATAATCTAGCTGAGGCATTGCTGTAGCATAATTACATATTTGTGTTCAGGCTTACCCGAAGACATGTGTATCAAACCTAGCAGCTAATGTAACTTGTAAACTTTTGACCCTTGTTAAGATGAGATGCATTAGAATTGTTACTGAGGGAGGCAGTGGGGTAAGGTCTGGCAAACTTCATCTCTACAAGCACTGCAAGAAAAGCGATAAGGGAGCCTCATCTACTCTCTTTAAACACACAAATAAGGTATTAAAACCTACCTACACCACATTCAAAGAATGATAAGACCAATTCGGCTTGGATCAGTTCTCCAGAGGTCAAAACCAAAGAAATATTTATAACCAATCAGAAAAGGTAGGTAAATGCTATGCTAAATTGAGATGCAAATAAAAAGAAATAAGAGGAAAAAAGAGGTGCCATCAAGAAGGTAAAAGAAGCCCAGAAGTTCCAACCCTCTCTAGAGAAGCTATTTTTCCCTCTTTATCACCTGTAATATTTTGCATTTTTTTCCACATTAGACATCATTTGCTAACTCTGAAGAGAAGTAAATACTGGAGGAGCAGAAGTAGCATAGTTTGATACTGGTAAAAGGAAATTAAATGAAGATACACACAAAACAATTAATAACCACCATAAACACCTCAAAGGAGATCTCCACATTTGAAGATAAGAAAATTGACATTGTGTTAGCAACTTGGAAGACTTGGAAATCTGTTTTTTCTGAGAGTTGTGTTCTAAGCAGAATTAATTATCCATATTTTATAGGACATCCAGACAGGTGATACACTAATAGACTCATTCAAACTAACCATCTCTGAATCTAACAATGAATGTCCTAATAGCATAATTCAAATCAACAAGACCTTACCTAAAATGCTGAGGCATTGATATTCTCTGTAGCTCAAGAGAATACTGCAGAACTACAGCTGATTCAGAAAAAAATAATGGAAACAAATGGGAAAAAAAACCAGGGATTGCTTGCCTTTAAAAAGGACAAATATGGAAGATTATAAATATACTTGATTTCCCTTATACTATCTCGCTCTGTTTTATAACATGTAATACAAGGGACCTTCCATAAAATTAAAGGGTGTTAAATTTAAAATAAAATCAGAGAACACTTACTAAACCGTGGAAGCCCTTGCTTCATGATACCAGCAAAGCCAAGAAATTAATGAGGTTTTAAAAGGGTCTGGATAATTACATGTTTAACAAGATTATTCAGAGTAGCTATAATTAACAACAACAATTTTTGGAAGGGATTTGAAACCACAAGTTTTAGGATTAAAGCCAGTCTGTCACTAGTAGAGATCAGGATAAATTGTAATGCTGGTGATGAGGAAAACCAGTATTCTCTTACTTGCTTTTTGTCCTTATCCAGCAGGTACCAGCTACTTTTAGGACAAGGATACTCATCTACATGGACAATTTCTAGACTAGGAAGTCCTTGGACAAGGCACAAGACGTGTGTAGCTCTCTGAGGCTATCTACTCTATCCTGTACATTCTGCAGTCACGCTTGGAGACCTTGACCAAAAGAAAGCTCTCGACAAACTATGTACCCAATGTAGGCGTAGGACAAACAGTCCTGTCACTGTTTAGAAAGCCAAAGATAGGAAACTGAGCATTATGTCTGTTTCTATTTGCCAAGGGACACAGAAGCTTAGAGATAAATGAACTAATTGGCTCAAGGACACAAACCAAGTTTGTAGCCAAAGTAAGAACTATGCTGGTCGTCCTGACTCCAGTCCAATATCTTAACTGCAAACCAAGCTCTTCTCACATTTTTATCAAACCTTAAATTATTTTAAAACAATTTCCTCTAAACCTCTCCCTTCCGCAGAAAAGAGGGGTGGAGGCTCTGGGATCAAGCTTGCCTCAGATTATGGGACAAAGTAAAGGCCCAGTGGTCCCATTTGCTTTCTAGAAGAGCATGGATGAGAAATAAGCTTGAATGGGCAAGGCAGCAAGTACTGTGGGAGGAAGTTGCTTTGAAGACTACAATTGCATATTTCAATTAAGATCAACACCTCTTCTAAAGTTTAGGTTATGCAACTTCCGAAGGGTTTTCCTCCCCCTCACCATCTCTTACAATATCGAGCAATTCATCCACAGTCTCAAGAAAAAGCTACTTCCTTTCTAATACCTATCAGACTGTATATACTATATCTGCTTTTTGGCATATAAACCACCATCTGTACCAAATCAAAAGTGTCATACTTTCAGCTGCAAAAGGGAGTTAACTGTTCTTTCTCATTTTCTTCCACCTTTTACACCTTGTGACTGGCATTGTGCGTTTCAGCATTTGCAATTTGGGCCTGTCTCCAGCTGAATTCACCTGCTTTAAATTTTCAGGGCCCTAATAAAAAAGGTCTGTAGACACGTTTGCTCCAAGTGTGCAACCATTTAAGGGTGGTAATGAGTTGGACTGCAGCCTGGTATCTGGCAGACCTTCCTATTTCATGACTCACTTAATTAAAACCACACTCTTTGGTTATTCCTGGGATAGCATTACTTACAAATTATTGAGAGTCTCACACTGCCCTACAGCCTCCTCCCCCAGTTCTGTTCTGAAGAATACACTTTTCTGATGGAGATCTGTTTCCTTTAAAGTTGGATGCAGCGTAATGAAGAAGGACATCCATTTTTCAATGAATCCTTACTGTCCCTAATTTGGATTCTTATATTTTTTCTTGTTTTGAATTGTATTTCAATCCACGCAAAATCTTATTCATTGTACTGGTTTCTGGAGGCTATTGCCATGACAGAAAACAGCATAAAACTGAATGTCACAAACTGTCACTCCAGGCATATTTTCAGCACAGCCACAGAACAACTGAAATGTGATGGATGCACACAGAGCTTTGAAAAATCACTCTTAGAAGTATTAAAAGTATTAATGCTTTAAAATACTTATAAAACAAGTATTAAAACATTTAACAGGGAGGTTTATACATAAATTTTGGAAGGAATAGATAGATTAACCATTCTTTTTTATAATTAAGCCTATCTCCATAGTATTTTACTCTCCTCCAAAGCAAAGAGATCTGAGAATCCCTCAATGTAAATTGTCATGCAAAAAAGGTAAAACTGCAAGACAAACTCTTTGCTTTTGCCTTGAAGTCGCAGTGCTGATTTCTTAATTTATAAAGCCATTTGTAGCTAGGCATCTAGCAATCTGAAAAGTCACCTCTCCCATGGGTCTTTTGAGCCTGTTTGTATCAGCTGATGCATTCTTAACAAAATCTTGTGCCACAGATCTCTGATGACTGGTGGCAGGGACTCTCAGGAAAAGCCCTTCAACTCTAGAATTGGCTACAGAGCTGGTCTAACAAACCCAGGACTATTTCCCTTGGATGCACAGTACCAAACTCAACACTTCTCTTGAAGCATTTGTTTATAGGGCAGTTATTATGGTAAACCATTTCACTATTTCCCATTTAATAGAGTTACAGCATGAGTAGAAAGCCAGACCAAAATGAAGCCACAGGTATCAGTCAGTTAATGCACAATTCAAAGAGAGGATCATTTACTTACTTTTCCTTTTTTCCAGTGGACTCTACCAAGGAAGAAAAGAACTGAAAATTATCATCTGAAACCCACACATTTTGGACTCATTTTAAATCATGCCAATATTTTCCTAAATTCAGACATTCAGCTGTATGCTGTGCATATACATTAGGTTCCTTACAGTCAGTCCTGCCAAATACATACTCCTAGCAGATTCAGCTGCTTCTAAAGACTTCTCCAAACTAGCAGAAATTATTCCAGGATGTTATGTGCAGACACCTAAAAAGAGAAAGCTGAAATTTGGAAAGATATATTTAATAGGTATTTAATTTTCCACTCTCCATCTCACTCCATTTTTAAAAAACAAGCAGGTTGTTCTGATGGAAAGTCATCATTTCAGCAGTCAATATCAGAAATTCTTAAAGCATTGGGGATCACCTCACAAAACAGCAACTATTATCCATGTTTTAAAACTAACCCTGTGGCAGAGTTTTGAGTGTCACAAAAATCTAAACATAGCTGCTGTGTTCACTAAAAATTCTATAACACATAAAGTTTACAGAACACAAATAATATTCACTGTGTTTTAATGTGAAGAAGCAAAATATATTTACAAAGATTTCTGTTTGCCCGATATCAATATTTCCTTGTGGTCTTCTTCCCCACGCTCTTCCTTTGTGGAATATTCTGGCCCATTTAGTTGCATTGGTAGATTGCCTTTTAGTACCCAGTCTAGGACCAAGCCAACTTCAGGCTACACTCTGGGCTATGTAATCAGTGTTTGTTAGCTCAGTTTTTTTCCCTTGCACTCCAGGAAAATGACTATTGAACCCTGACTGGAAGCCAGCACCCATCCTCTTCAGGAGACTGAGCTCCTTCCAACCTGGACTCTAGGCTCAGGCTCACCTTTCAACCAAATAAAACGTGAATACCTGAACGTCGCCATCTAGGTTCAGAGGAACCTCAGTATGCCCTTTTGTTTTCCTTCTGAGCTTCCGCCATCAGATTACTCCTGGTTTTTATGCATCTGCATACTTTCTCTCTAGGAGATCAAGAAGTCTGCTAGAGCCCGTTTCAGTAAAATGTCACTCTTTCAAGAGAGATGGGCTGAACACAAAACATGCCAATTAGCCAGGCTTATCAACACTTCAAACGTCTCCCCTTATAGGTATAGCCCAAGATTCTAGCCTGCTGTTAAATCCATTTTGCATAGCTCCAACAATAAAGCAGATTTAAAGCTGACAGAACCAGCTTCCAGGTGACACAGCAAAACCGTGCATACGCTCATCAGACTGAGGCCTACATATCCCCCAATGTATAGTTAAAAGCTCCAGTCTTCAGGTAATCCTCACCTGCCAGGACAGCCCATAAGAATTACAACTGCAACTGAGCATAAAGCATAGTCCTAATAACGATCTCTCGTGTCCCTTTCTGTGGATTTTTCTGCATTCGGTATGTCTGCTATTCTTCCTCCCATTAGTAAAATACACAGCAAACACATCAACACTTCCAGCTAAGTCATTCCCAAAATCATCCTCAAGATCACTCAGTATGACCACAGTTTTAGATAAATCTTTCCATAAATGTAATACATTCTCTTTCTTACCTTCCCGTAAGAGTAATTTCTAATAATCATTCAGATGTTGCTGTTATTCTTGGATAACAGCTTTGGAAATATGGATGCTATCAAACAAACTGAGCAATGTATGCAGTAAAACAACCTTTTTGGACTTAACCACCAGCTCTGCTGAAAAAAAAAACCCAAACTTGCGATCGACTCTCATGATCATTCCTTAAGTCAAAACAATTCGCAAAACTCAGTAGCGTATCTACCACCTTCCATATTCTGCTTTGTTTTCTCAAGATAATAACAACGGTGGCTTTTCCACTTTAAAAGCATCTGATAAGTTTCCTGAAAGTAAGTTCACTTTTTAACATACCCAGTCCTCATGAAACCATTTAAAAATACATCTCAGACAGGAATGCCAAAGCTCACTATTAGCTAAAAGCCATACAGATAAAATGAGTATTTGATACCATTTCCTCATTTTCAAATTGCATGTTGCACTGTGCTGCATCCTCAGTTACTGGCGTCTGGAACAGGTTGCGGCAGAGGAGCCATATCGACAGACTAGCAATGAACATTCCAATATCTGGTACAAATAGTCTGATCACGTTGCCCGCATCTGCTCCTTTCACACTGTATGGGATGAAAAAAAAAAAGAACAACAAAGAAACATTTGTTACTTCTAATGACACTTTCAAGCAGAACAGAAAGTTAGCTCAAACCAAGCAATAAGAAAGCTACAGAATACTGGAAATACGAAGAAGGTCAAGGAGCTCTAGACAGACATTTCTGCTCTCCAGAAGCACAGAATAACTGATCATTCAATGGACACTCACATATTCATATTTCAGTGATACTTGGTATTTTGACTAAACCAATTCTGATTTAAATTTCTGGAGAGCCACACAGGAACGACCTTAAAATTCAACAACAAAGATTTCAGCTCAGTTCCTAGAATATCTATATGTATAAATCACAATCTCTCTACTTTCATCCTTTACAAAGACAATACTTCCAGCTCCACCAAGGAGGCCAGCAAAGACAAGCTAGCATTCATGTCATCCCTAAGTAGGGGAGGAAGGGGTATATGCCCTAACCATTCCTAGCACACAGATGAATAACCAAAAAGTCTGTTGTATTTTAATATGTTTTATTATGTTAACTGTTAATACATTTTATTCAATCAGAATTCTTAAATAACTTTCAGGTATTTAAGTAGTATTTCAATTATTAGTATTTATTATTTAGTATTAGTATTTAAATATTTCTACTTTAGAATAAATATTTAAATACTAATCAAAGAAAGTGTTAGATCCCTGCCAAGAAAACTTTTCTTCTCCTCTGAAAGACCTGTAAGTCTGGATGACTTTTATGTAGAAAAACATGACACTGCTTCACTGTGCAGAACAGATTGTTTAAGGCTGGGAAAGTATTGCTTTATGGATTTGTATGTGGTGTCTGAATTTGTTGCCATTCCACTGTTAAAATGTGGAGCTTGTATTCAGGCTTAGTAGCACAATGAACAGTTTATTAAGCTGTGGCATGGCTTATTGAACTTCTATTAACGTGAGAGTATAATCTTAATTATTGAAAAGTGTATAGCATATGCCCGCCAATTGTAAAGGTAACATATTTTAACTACGCAGCTCCAATATTAACAGATTTTTAGGGCTTTATGTCTGTAATCAGTTCTGATGACAGGTGAGGTGCCCTTGCATTTTCTTGGGCATACATGCACACGAGACTGTCTCTTCATAGCCTGAACTGGTAGAAAACCTTGAAACGTTGTTTTATAGCTGCAAAAGAAGAGATCACCTCTGGCTTTCCTTCATCATAACACTATCAGCTTTCAAGCCTAAACCCAGCTATTTGTGAAGGAGTTGCATGAAACTGCTGTAATTAACTACAGCTCTAGAGCACTTACTTAAAAAGTCTCTAATGTGACTATAATACAACCACTGTAGGAATTTTGCTGGCCTACTCATATCTGATATCCTCATATCAAATCTTACATTTCCATCGCTGCTGCTGACCCAGTTTTTGACCAGAAAGTGATTTTTAATGTTCATTACAACAGGTTCAAATGAGTGTATCACAGGAAGCAGTGACCAGTGTTCAGGTCTCTGAGATACTGTCCTGTAGCATAGTTATGAAATAGACCCAGAAGTACTATTGAATTGGTTTCAAAACAGGAGAGGGAAAATTCAAGCTCTAGCTCTTCTCCCCATGCTCAGACATAGGTGCAGAATAAATCGTTAAGGTGCTGCCTATGGAAAACAATTTAAGATTTTAAATTGCAGCTTGTAAAAGGAAAAGAAAGAAATTGCAATCATGCAAGCAGAAAACTTCCTTTTCTGATGATCTTTGCTGTTATAGACGATCCCTGAATGGTCATGCACTATATAGCAGCTAAGTAGCTTGAAAACATTCGTTAATGGCTTCAAGTTGTACTGATGCAGAGAAAAAAATTAAGTCACTGAAAGACTTGTAAAGAGTTAGATGGCAAAGTCCTTGCTGGATTGATTGCATAGCTCTTGTGCCACTGCTTCAAGCAAAGCATGCTGTAGAGTCAACTGGGATACAATAGCATAGCTGATCTGTTTAACATGACAGAAAACACAGGCTTGACGTGTGTCAGTTCATTTTGCAGTACTGTAGATCATAGTGTCATGAAGATTAGCTAGTCAAGGCACTGAGACTGCACTTTCTCCTTTGGCAGAAAGCAGTAAAAAATCATGTTTAATGAACCTAATTCACAACAACAGTGTCCCCAGGATTCACAATAAGAATACTGAATTACTTCTGTTCATCCTGATCTTTATGCTGACACCTGCCCTATTAAAGCCATTTTACTGAATAATGCAAAAAAAAATATGAATTCCTGATTCTGATTATTCAGACATTTTTTTTGAAAGAGTTGAAAAAAGCCCTGATTCTGGTATTAGTGTAGGAACAGTATAGATTTGCTAATCTCATATGGGAAAATGGATCAAGTTACTTTTGTGCAATGCTTCTCCAAGTGAGCTATTTCTGTAAACAGAGTCCTATCTAAAACTAATTTTGCATCACTTCCGAACTTAAAGCACAAGTCCATCAGATTCAACCACTCACACACCAACAAATTAAAAGGTGGTAGCCTTCAAATACCAGCACTTCTTAGTTGCACCAGGTTCTCCTTCCTTGCACTGTACTCCCATGGAGCCACGCTGGGTCTTCCTTCACATATCCCACTCCTCAGAAGAAGGGGAGACCCCAGCGGGAGCACTGCCTCTGTCATGGCTCACATTTCTTTCCACTAAGCCAAACCAAGTGCTTCTGATCTTTCAAAATAAATCATTTAGGATGTTGTTGTGAACGATGTAATGTACAGTTCAGGCAAGCAACAGAGAGCATGAACAGTGATACTTAACCACAGAGCAAGGAAAAATTCTGCACATGAATAGTTTATTCATCAAAATCAGTCACAAATGTATGCTGTCCCCGTCTTCCCATGAAAAGAAAAACAAATTGACCTCAGTGCGATAATTAAAAAGGAAACAAAAGATCACTTGAAAATAGAGAAATGTATATTCTTCTGTAAAGCAGAATAATAAACTGCTTCATTCAACCCCAAGTGATTTGCTCCCCCGTTTTTCACAGCAAAAGTTAAAACAAAAATCAGTTATTCCTACTTGTTATCTCTGGCAGTACAAAAAAAGAATGGTAAATACTGCAATCACTCCACAAACATTTCTCACTTTATTTACGCATTCACAAAAGGTCTTATTTTGCACTTGATAACAGTCTATGGCATTGTGCTCTTTGCTCCAAAAGAGGCTCTCTAACGACACAGTTAAAACAGAAACACAGGAAACTTATTCAGGAGATCTCCTAGGAGAAAAAAGGGGGGTTTAATCCCTACAAAAAACACAGCGTACAATGAATTGGCTATAGCCCTTGATCTACACTAGTATAGCATCAATTATTCAATTAAACTAATTTACCTACAGGGCAACTTTAATTGTAATAGATACCTCTGACTGAAGCTTATAACTCAGCCAGAAACATGTTTGGAAATGCAATACAGTAAATGGCGGTTTTAGAATTATCTTGCCCTCTTTCGTTTTTTCTTATAGAATGCTGAAGAAAATAGGACACACTCCCCGCACCAAAAAAAAAAAAAAGCAAACTAGATTTTGAAATGTTTTTCTACCTTCCCTTGACAGAGTAAATTACATTGTACATAGTTTTCAATATAAGGGACTACTACAGTTAGAGCTGCAAAAGCTCCTTTGTAAACAGAAATAAATTTAGTGATGTTACGACATCTGCACCAACACGTGAAACTGTTTTATCACATCAATCTGTCTGTGTTCCCCTGTTGTTTTCAGCTGTATACTTTACATTTTAAACTACTTTAGAAAGAAATAATCTTCATTTTCTGTATTTATACAGAATTTTTTATAAAGCCTGTGTGACCTTGGTCCAATTCTTAAGTTCATTTGCGCTAAAGATATTATGAGGCAAAATTTCCCAGTTTGTCTGCATTGAGAGAGTCAGTTGTGAACATACAGGTTAAAACTGTCCCTTTACATTTCTTCTACACTCAGCAGCAGTCAAACAAAAAACAAATGCCTTGAAGAAGCAAAGCCAGTGTAATTTAAATGTTACATTCTTGCTTGGTGCTCTAGAAATCACCATGTGAGTTTTCTGAGAATAAAATTTTCATTTTTTTTTCCTTTCTATAATAAACATTTCTCACAAATTAGATTTATTCATCCTTGACACAATGCACAAAGCTTTGGTGAACAGTGAAGCATCAATACTGTCTTATCTGGTCTGATTTAATTTCTTTAGAATGACAATCATATTACCTTCATCTTTCTTTCAGGTTTACAGTATAAGGCCAGAAAAGCAGCAGACCTATTAGAATTCAAATTACAATGGCTTCAAATACAAAATATATAGCAACACACATACAAAATACTCCACATACAGGATAAAAAGCAAGTCTTCAAATTCTAAATATTTAATATTTTGTTACAAACAAACAAATAAAACTGGAAAAAAGTTTATTTCTCTCTATTAAACAGTTAAGCTTATGTTAAATTATAAATCAAGCAACGCCTCCAGACGAAAGCCCTATAAAAAGCTTGGTTTTATATTAAATACTGAATTAAAACAAGTATTTTAAACTATTTTTTATCATAGTTTTAAAATTTCTCAAAAGTCTTATTTAGTGCACACTATACTATCTTTTCTCCCTTAGGGGTTTTCTACAGCAACTTTTTACTTTCTAATTAATTGCTTAAATAAAACTGCAATTAGGTAACACTGTATTAACAGTTTAAAGGTGATAAACTAGGGAAGAGATGCATGGATGCTAATACTTTCCCCTCTTGTTGGTTTAGTCACTGTGAGACATCTGGTATTTCCAAGTGGATCTAATACTTCGTACTACTTTATGTGCCACAATAGATGTTTACAGTACAATTCCCATCGGCTTCATCTGCAACTGTAATTTCTTGGATTCAAGGCAAATCAGGCCCAAGAATCATAAGCACAGTCCCCTCGAAATGTGGACTGGCAGTATCACCCAGGTGTTATGTGGTACTGTGAATGATTCATTTGTTTTATCACTGAGATCCTCTATGTGATCCAAAAATAGTGGAAACTTTGAGGGTACCAAAGGCTAGAAACCAGATTGCCTTAGAGATGTGCTTGATGTTGGAAGTGGGTCTTGGGGATGGCTGCAGCTGGAAACATGTTAAAGAGGCCCTTTGTCCTCTCTCAGTTTGAACTAAGAATGAAATGTTTGCCTCTGTACTTACTCTGCTGTGAAACTCACATGTAAATTGCCTGCGCCTGAGGACTAGGGACCCAGTCTGAGCCACAACCAGCACTTCAGTGAACACGGTATGCTCACAGCCTGTATTTAGCTGGCATGACTTGTCCCTGGTGGTTCAAAAGACAAGTTAGATATGCTATCGGTTCATATGGTAACCTTGATATGATCCTCAGGGCAAACAGTCACCATGGGTAAAATAGGCAAACTTCTCAGCACTGGTAGGTCTGATTTAAGTCTTTTCCTTACCTCATACTCATCCACAAATTGATAATAAATGATGTTAGAAAAATAAAACACAAACTTATTACGGGCTGCACATGATAGCTCTTGATCCTGTACTGTCTTAAGGTGACTGTCCTCTCGGTTTATGCAGAACAAGCCATGTGTTTGACCAAAAATACCTGAAGTTGCACTTTGAGAGAATTTTGGTTGTGCAAAGTAAAAGAGTGGGAGGAAGAGGGAAGCAAAAATGCATAGAGAACTACTCATAAAAATACTTAGCATGCACTGACCTACCAACATGCAAGTTCAAAAGGCTCCTGAAGTATTTGTAAAATCTTAATCACTGCTTACAAACTATGTCTGCATGGATTTAAAAACCAAAAGTACACTTCGTTTTTTCAGGAAAGATACCTTGCAATGAAGAACACTTTCTGTATTGCAAAAGTGCTTAACCACGTATTAACCAAACATTTGCTTTCTAAACACTGCTATATGCAGAGAGCTCGCAGCTATTTGAAGCTCAGTGCACACTGCCAAGTTTTTGGTGCCGCATTGCTTGCATAAAACATTCAACATTAAGAAATTATGGACATGTGCAATATGTAAAACATTTGTTCATGCCAATTTTTCTTTTTTAAAGCACCCACTGTTTCCTGTTGTTCATTGATCTTCTAATAAAGGGCAAATTCCAGGTTGCCCAAGGCAGCACTCAGAAGGCATAAAATTTAGCCAGGATTTAGCAGCTATCACGCAAAGCACTCAGCTGTGCTATTGCCTGATTCGTGACAGCACAACATCCAGCTTGCTTTGCCCATGTCCTGCAGCTCCAAATGTGGAGCAGGACTGATGCTGCATAGCCAAGGGGAAGTGAGCACATTCCTCTCCACACCCATGGCACTGTGTGTGCCAGCCCCTGCAGCGCTGTGGAAGTGGCAAGCCCATCCACAGCACAAATTATGTGAGGTCAAAATGGAAATGTGATCCCAGATGGAGGCAGAGCCAAAGAGAGCAGAAGAGACCTGAGGACACCTCATCTGTAGGTGCACATTGGTCTGAAATCTTCAAAGAGACTTTTGATTGTGAGTATATGCACTTCTTGCTTGTTTCTTACTTGCGCACACATCACATGGGGATTTGGCTAGAACACTAACTCAGTATTCATTGATCACTCCAAAACATTCACAGTTAAATCTGTCCAAAATACTTATAAATACTTGGTGACTGACAGCTAAGTGTTTACATAAAGGCACACACATATCCATATGTTTCACAATATTCCTGATTTAAAGAAAGTGCTGAAAAAACTGAAGCAGGCTCACTTTCAGTGATTATTTCAAAATATATTTGCTCCCTCTCTCTGCAGTTTTCACTGGTTGGATCATGAACAGATCGTCATTTCAAACTACTTCTTTATTTCTGCATATAATATAATCACAGAAAATAAAAGAAACATCTAAATTTTCCAGTCATCTGGAGATGAGGAGGGAGTAATATTTCCCCCAATTACAGCAAGTGACATTGTACATTACTGTCATTTTACCTTCAAACACAGGAGAGGCAGGCAGCCACTAGAAAATACCATGATTTGAGATGGAGTGTCCATTGAACCTCAGCAACTGTATGGGGACCTTCCACCCCTCACTCCCCCTTCTGAATTCAAAAATATCCAAGTGTCACACTTGCAGGGATGGGACCATTCAACAAGACCCTTAATGCTTCCACGTTAAAAATCTCCCACTCTGCCTTGTCTACTCTGGACATGTCCATGTTTGTCTTTGCAGTGTCAAGCAGGACAGGGCGGAAGCAACGAGATAACTTTCCCTGCCATTACCTGCCCTAAAATCCCAATGGCTTGAGGCAAAAGGACATTGCAGAAAGCAGGCTCCAGTCATCATGGGCGTGTGTGCAGACCTTCAGTGAGACAGGGTGCTCACGCAGCTCTCACTTCCCCACCCCCCAGCTGATCTCCATTAAAACTGGACAGAAGAGACATCTTGATTTAGCCTTGATGCACCTTGTTCAGTTCCACAGCATCAAGTCAAGAAAGAAGAGTCATAGAAAGCAGTGGCAAACTAAATGTCCCAATACCATCGGATGTTACTTCTTATTTTTCTTTAAATGGAGCACATGAAACAGTTCCTTGGTGGCAAACACCCTATGTAAATGTGAGAAAGGAGAGGACTATTTCCCTGCACTGCCTGAGGGCATATGCTCGATGGCTGGGATGTGTGGCCACCAAAGACCTCCCTCAGGTACAGAAGAGGATTACGGCAGCATCTTACCAGTGTGGGAGACCTTGGCAGAGGATTGAAAGGTCAAGATTGCTCAGATCCAAAAAGGGCAAAAAGGAGCCTAAGTTGAACGCTCCCTCTTTTACTTGCAAGCTGGATGCTCTTTCTCAGCACAATGCAGCAGGCTGGTCAGACCCTGTATATGGTACATTAGTACTTCACCAGCCACAGGCTTCCTTGTGTTTCATGTGCCAATTGCTATTTGGAGATCTCACATGATTTATTCATGAACATAAACCAACAAAAACTAAATAAAACACAAAGCCAAACAGTTATGCATGCGTTCTAGAGAGTTTCTGGATACTGATTGCAATGCTGATTGCTCTCCAGATTAAAACAAAGACTGGCTCACATTCTGATGCTGGTGGGTTTACCACTGTATTGCTCCCAGCTACCACTGTACTGCAGGAGGCTGTGCCATGCCAAGAAAAACACTGACAGCAGTCTCACAACTCAAGTGCTCCAACAAGACAAGCCATAAAATACCTCCTATCAGATGTTCGTTTCCTTTGAATACTTAGGTTAAAAGGCATGAGAAAAGTTAGCTGAAATTAATTTAGCTGAAAAGAAAATAAGCACAAGGGGCGGCAGGAAACGAGTAAGCTAAAAACCTAACACAGTTGCACAAATAAGATTCCTACTGAATGGAGAGAACTTCTAAGAGGACACTATGACATTACTGAGGCAGCCAGGACCATAAGATCATCATGACACAACTGCACGCACTTGAGAGGTGCGGGAACTCTACATGGGAATTATACAATTGTCTGAGTGCAGAGAAAATTTCTCGTCACTTGCAGTTAGCATGGAGAACATACCTGAGGTATAAAATCTAACACAGTAAATACAAAGCCTCAGTTAGAGAGATTACTCTGTCATTACTTCCTTCCCTCAATTCCATGATACCCATTTACTTGTCATAGTGGGATAATGTCACTGTGGGATGTGATATTTTTCCTCTCACAAACACACAGTCAGTGTAACACTCTTCTGGAGGGGCCTGGCAGAGAAGTATCAGGACGAAAACAAGTGTAATGTGGTTTGCTAACATTTGCTACATCGATGACCCCCTTCTATAGCTCTCTCTCCTGAAAATCTGTTCCTAAATGGAATGGGATGGAATGGAATGGAGTGGAACAGAACAGAACGGAATGGAATAGAACAATCGGAAGGGACAACAATCACGTTGTTCAACCTTCTGACCACTTCAAAGCTGGCCAAAAGTTAAAGCAAATAATTAATGGCATTTCCTAAAATGTCTTTTAAACAATTGGCAGGCTGAGTCACTGATCACCTCTCTAGGAAACTTCTTCCAGTGTTTGACCACCCTCTGGGTAAAGAAATGCTTTTGTTTTGCAAACATGCATGAAATTGAAGCATGTTCCATGAAAAGCTGCCAAGTTAGAACCTGTACCATTCCTGATGAGAGAGGAGTGGGAATGGCATAAAAAGCCTCCCTGCCTCCTTCCATTGGAATTGTACCGGTGACTTTTGCAAAACATAAACATTGCCAGAGCAAGTCCCAGAGTGGAGACAGGATTGAAGGAGCAGCTAGAGCCAAGGGTCTGGTCTATGAGCATGATTTTGGAGAGACCTGTGGCAGCATATAGGTTATTTGCGTCTCAGGAACTGCTCTACAGAGGGCCTCTCCAAATACTTTCACTTAGAACACAGACTTGACAAAAGCTGATACACTATGTAAAAAATCATGATGACACTGCCTGTGATTAACAAAGCTGTATCTCAGCTCACATGGATTTCTAATGCAGTTTCCCAAAAAAACAAGGCTTACTACATGATGCCAAGCCTGCAGGTGGGTGGGTAACCTAAGAACATAAACAACCCAGAAAGACAAAAGCATAGGAATCCAGAGATTTCATTATTCTGCTGCACACAATGCAACTTGTTCAGTCTTGATCCTAAGACTTTCAAATAACTATTTAGAGAAAGTAGATCATTAAGCAAATTCACCTGATAATGCCAGTCCTTCTGAATATTTACCCTTGCAGGAACCATATCGCATAGCCTGAAACAGACGTCAACAGTGACACAGAGCTGCAGTGAGGCTTGAAAAAAAAACACTTTGCCTCCTATCTCTGAAGGCCTACCAGAAATAATGAAAAGAGATTGAATAGAAGGATGTTTCAGAGACTTAATAAAAAATTAATAGAAATCTTTGTCTTTCAAAGTTTTATCATCTCTTGGACAGTAAATAGTAGGAGGATAAAGTTATTTTCTCATTTATTTTGCCATGGAAAGAGAAAGACAGATGATCAGCTGATATCAATTATAAATTATTGGTCAAGATTACAAAAGGAAATGAAACATGGGGGCAGACTTATCTGATTTCAAGCCAGCGCTGAACTGGAGCAGATGTGAGCGTCAAGTCCTGCATCTCTTCTTTCCTCCCATATGTCTTTTTCTCCTCTGAATGGTAGGCCATGAAGGGAAATCTTGGCTTTCCAGTATGTTCCCGCAATTCATCCACGTTTCACAATAACAGTATATATTCCTTTGCGTTCTGACAGTGTGCAGAGGCCACATGAGTCCCCAGTGAACCAGGGGTGTTAACTTCTGCTCTATTTTTCTCATATGCATATGGAAAAGAATACTTCTTGGCTGCTTTGAAAAGTCAGTACAGAACATTTACTCACGTCAAAAAAAAATGGGAAAACCCCTACACAATGGAGTTCTCTTCCCGGGTTAGATTAATTTTTCAACACAAATGTTATTTTCTGTAAAATGGAAACCTCACTTATTTCCTCGATTTTTTTTCCTGATTAATTACTTCCAATTTACACTACTCTTTCACATTAGCTCACCATTCGGCCAGAGCATTTAATTATAATCCTCCTTTTTAACACAGACAAAGCCTTCTAAAGTTTTCTGTTCATTCAGCTACCTTATATTTTGCACACAGAAAATTCCTTCATGGACCTCATTTTATTTCTCTTAGTTTTCTAGTCTCTATGAGCATTGCTGGAGTTCTCAAGAAGAGGAGTATTAGGCCACACTTTAAATGCATTTTAGGACTTGTGCACAGTGAGGCTTTTGTAACTAGTGTATCATGACAAACATTCTTCAGATACAGAACTAATCAGTTTTTTACTCAAGAAATAAGTTTTTCACTTTATTAGCTGGAGGATAATTATTAAATGAATGCGAAAGAATTATAATAGAGAATCTACAAATGTATTCTTTCACCTTTGTGTTATATCAAGCTTTATTTTTATATCACAGTATGACTTCCTATCCTTGGTTTTTGCATTCATGTGCTTTATTCTCTTCAGTGATGAGTTTTTAATTTAAAAGTTACAGCTGATTTGACTGTTCATTCACAACTGTATCTGCTATAGTAATGAATCTTTTGCTTGTGCAATCACTTCCCAATGTCATCACATAGCAGCGGGATGCAGACTGATGGCAAACACACACAGAAGTAATCAAAGTAATTTTTTACATGCTGAAGCAGAAGAAAGAAATTTTATGACACTGCAGTGACAGTGGGAGAGAAGGGACAAAGAGATGAGAGACACAGAAGAACACAGATACGCTGCCATTTGCAGCAATATGGAACAAATAAAAATTTCCACCCTGGCAGTTTGGTTTTCTGTAGTTTATAGAATCAGGTATCTGACAGTTGTTCAATTCTCATAGTGCAGAAGTCAGGCTAGCATATAGGAGACAAGGTGACTTACAAACACTCCCCCTTTAAGACTGAGATGTATTTACACAATCAGTGCTGCAAAAGGGTCTTTCACAGCTTAAACATTAACCTTGATAGTTGCCAAAGCGTCACTGAGGATCCAATATTTTCTTAAAGTTTCACCTTCTGCAGTCATGTGACTGTGAGAGTCACCAACTTTTCCTAACAAAGAATACACATATCCATTTCCAGCCCTCACGGCTATGAAGAAAAGCTGTGAAATGTGAAGAAATTTCACCCTTAAAGGTTAGAAACCCAGAAAAAAAATAACATTAGTTTTAAATCATTCAACTTTGAAGCTTTTCATTATTATTTTTAGCATTTGTCTACTTTTATTTATTATTTTAGATATGGTGATAACAGAAAATACTTCCGGGAGCGTGTCTTTAGATCTGCAAAAGAAGTAATCAATGTAGCAGGGAAAAGGAAGGTTATTATGTTCAACGATATAACATACCTATCTTTGGTACCTTCATCTGGGTTTATCCAGTAGCAGACAAATCTTGCAGACAGAAGAAACAATGGTATATTGGAACACTCTTATTTTTCAAACAGGCCACAAACAAAGGGCCAAATTTTCAGAAATTTTAGACACTGACATTCTGTCAGGAAATGAAAATTTTCAGTTCTCCCAAAATTACGGATTTATATTGCCATGCTAAAAATTCAGCACTTCCTACCCCTAAATTGACATCTGTACGTGATGTCTGTCCTTAATTCAACACACAGAATTACAAAGGCACTATGATTAGAGACAGTTCAAAGGTGCAACATCTCAGTTTCTGTTCTGATACAAATTGTCCTTGTAGACCTACTTTTAAGACTGGAAGCATGGGACAAGACCACATTCATTCCTATTTTGTCCTCGGCTTCTAAATACACCTTGGCTCTACTGTTGGAGAAACACTATGATGTATGTAAGCAATCTCTACCCATACTGGTAAATAAATAATTTCAGATTTCTTTGAAAGACATTTCCAAGTGAGGTATATTTCAAAGTCGACTTTTCTTAAAGAACAATAGATAAAATGGGTACAAAAGCTACAATGCAAAGCCATGTAAAAGGTCATCTCCCCAGGATGTGGTTTAAGAAAAAGCAGTAACTATAAAGTTTCTATAATACTAAACTACAGTACAGCTCAAGAAATGTAGTTTTATATGGATTTCTCCCCACTAGCATTTTCTATTTAAAATTTTATGCAAGCATGAAAGAAAGAATGCTAAATGAAGTAAAATTGTTATTTTATCAGGATCACACATATTAGGAAGCACGAGACTAAGGCAAAAAGCGCATCTTTTTTTTTTGTCAAAAAAAGTACAAGGAAAAGGATTAGTGAATTTTTGGCTTTTGAAATACTACAGTAGGAATAGATCTGGGCAGCAATTTCATTTGCAAAATCAGAAGTGCAGTGCAGCTCAGTTCCCAGCACTTGCAACACAAAGATTACAGATAAAATGTTCAAGACTCATAAGGATTCTTGAGTTACAAACCCAAGTCCCAAAGTGACTCAGGCACTTGAAAGACATTGTTTTGATGCTTTTAAACAGTTCAAAATGTTAAATTGTTTGATTTTAAAGTTCTCAGAATCCAAGAGTCCTCATTTTTAAAGAAAATATACTCTTCACAACTCTTGTGCCTAACAGCAAATTGGCCAAAACATACCCAGCATTAAGCAGTCCCGATATCACTGCAAGTCTCTGTAAGACAGAGTTTCTAGTGAGAAAGGAGGAACCCTGGAAAATGTATACCGACATTGCTAGTCCTCTATTATATCTGGAGCTAAACCCAATTTGATCTCTCAAGCTCGAAAGAAAACCTCAACTTATGAAAAATCCAAAATAATACATAAAAAGGGGGTGAATCTGACTATTCATAAACCATCTTGTAATTAATAACACTGATGTGTTTCTCATCTACACACAGCTAAGCCTGAGATTTATCATAGGCATGTCAAACGATTAAGAGGTTCATTATTTGCAAGAGCTCTGCCTCCAGGATGTTTGCACACCACATCTTTCAGTGGTTGCACAGGAGCCAGAACAGGAAGCAGGACTGTCACACTTCCCATGAGTAAGTGGCTTCTTGACCTTTAGCGTAACCATGCAGAGGATTAAAACACAATGATCACACAACTGTGCTTTACTTCTATAACAGACAATTGATTTTCCTCTGAACTACCTGGTGTAGTGTCCACCTCGGATTTTTAATACTGGAATTCTCTCTACATTACAGAATTTAGAATTCTAAAATTTTAAACAGCTCAGAATGTTAAATTGTTTGATTTTAATGTTCTCAGAATCCAGGAGTCCTCATTTTTATTTAGAATTCCCTAAACTTCTAAAAGTCAACTTTGAATTTAGAATTCTCTATAGCAAATCTACTATATTCTCTAAAATCTAGCTTATTTATTTATGCCAGTAGCAATCAATTTTCTCGTTGTTCCATAATGTTTAGTCTCATGCTATATACCCTTGAAGTCTACAGAGTTGCTCATTTAATCAAGGACTGTGTGTTCAGACATCTAGAAAATTCACTTTGCTGCATTTAGTGTTGATTTAAAAAGAAGGTGTCAAAGAATCTGCAATCAATGCAGAGGAAATACCTTTCTTGGCATATTTCAGTGATATACTTTAGAGAATAGCCATGATTACTACAATTATTTTAGGCAGATATTGCTTATGTTACCATTAAAATAATTGCTTAAACAGAAAAATCTCTTAAATCTGCTCAAAACAAATGGAGTTGTTTTAGTGAAAGTTTATGTATTTCATGATAGATAGTTTTATCATTTTTTTTTAATGACAGCTCTGAGAAAACCCAGTAAGTAAGGAAGCAATTACTAGCCTAAGTGATTTTAGACATATGGTGATCATCTCATGAAAAGCTTCTATAAAAAAGTCTCATTTGATTGATCTCTCTTTACTGTCTCACAGGTGTGCAGCACAAAGGCTGCAAACCTATCACTAGCAATACATTAAAAAATGTTCTATGACATGATTGTTAAGAAATGTGTTTATTTTGTGAAAAGTAGGATAGCATATTGCAAAACATGCACATCACAAAAGTCAAAAGTCAGCTCTTCTTATAACCAGCCTAAGTTTAAAAATTACCTTCAGCTTAAATAGTGCACTAAAAGGACCATTGGTAGAGGAAATACAAAATAGAACAGAGCAGTTAGAAGGGACCTACAATGATCATCTAGTCCAACTGCCTGAGCACTTCAAGGCTTACCAAAAATTAAAGCAAATTATTAAGGGCATTGTCCAAATGCCTCTTAAACACTGACAGACTGGGTCACTGATCATATTTCTAGAAAGCCTGTTCTGTGCTTGACCACCCTCTCAGAAAATAAATGCTCCCTAATGTCCTAATGTCTTTGCTAAACCTGCAACCTGCCCTGGTGCTGCTTTAAACCATTCCTATGTGTCTTACCACTGGATCTCACACAGAAGAGGTCAGCACCTCTCTCTGCACATCGCCTCCTCAGGAAGCTATAGAGAGCAATGAGATCGCCTCCCAGCCTCCTTCTCTCTGAACTAGAGAAATCCAGGCACACTGTACAAACAAATTTCCTGTATCCAACAGCAGCCACTATTGCGGACTTCACTTTTCAATGTTCAAAACACCAAAGTAGGTACATATGAAGAAATTTGAATCATAGGTTTTCTTGCTTCAAGACCCTTAGTTCACACAATGATTTAAAACAGGAATCTTGTAATACAAGGATGGGTGCAGTTCTGATCGGAATATCGGCATAGTATTTGAGTTCTACTGTGGCATAAGATCATATGATGGAGCAGAGAAGTAAGAGCCTAGATTTAAGGATATAATAACATCCCTCTGGGTCTCCTCAGTACATCACCACCACAGCTATTATCTATTCTATCTCAATTAGACAAGTACAGGCATTCCTCCATCCCTTTCACCAGTTTTGTTCCCTTCCTCTGAACGTGTTCGAGGACTTTCACATCCTTCTTAAATTGTGAGAGCCAAAACTGCACACAGTACACGTAGCATTCAAGGTGAGACTGCACCAACACTGAATTCATACTTTCTAGGAAGTCTATGCCAGTATTTGGCCACCCTCTCAGTAAAGAGATGCTTACTAATGCCCAGTCTAAACCTCCCCTGATGCAACTTCAAACCATTCCCACGCGTCCTGTCGTTGTATGAAGAAGAAGAGATGAGCATTTCTCTCTCCACCTCCCCTCCTCAGGAGGCTGTAGAGAGCATTGAGGCCACCCATCAGTCTCCTTTTCTCCAAACCAGACAAATCCAGAGTCCTTAGCTGCTCCTAACAGGACATGTCTTTGAGCCCTTTCACCAGCTTTGTTGTGCTCCTTTGGATGCATTCAAGGACCTTCACAGGCTTCTTAAATTGTGGGGCCTAGAACTGCAAACAGCATTCAAGGTGTGACTGCACCAACGCTGAACACAGCGGGATAATTACCTCATTTGACCGACTGTTTATGCTGTGCTTGATGCACCCCAGGGTGTGGTTTGCCCTCTTGGCTGCCAGAATGCACTACTCATATTAAGCCTGCTGCTGACCAGCATTCCCAGATCCCTTTCTGCAGGGCAAATTACAGAATAAAATCCATACCTTGGGATAAGCAGAATATTAATTAAATTCTAAGCAGGAGTCTCAGGAGTTAGTTGTGACAGATGATGTATTTTGCCGTGGAGAGTAGGGTACTTGATCACCTGACACAGGAAACGCCGGTACAAACATCCCTACGCTGCTGGGGAAAAACCAAACCAAACACCACAAGAAAAAGCACCCGTAGGACAGATGGACCCTGAAGGTCCTTCCACACTGATCACCAAACCACACTGAAATGGGAATGGCTGGACTGCCTGACTTTATAGATACAGCCTAGGGCTGGAGTTAAAAGCAGAAATTCTTCAAAAGCCATAGTTCTTAGGGCACCATGAAACACAAGCGGTAAATAGGATAATGGTCCAAAACAAGGGATTTACTAGTTCTGATCTCATTTCAGATTATGTTCACTGTAGGGGTGAGGGTGGCTGCCCTGAAATCGCGGAGCAACAGTGGGAGCAATCAGTGGGAGTAACAGGATTAGGTTACTTCACAGGCTACTATGGCATGTCCAATACAGGCTATTGTTTGTTAACAGACAACCAGAACAGGCTTTACTCACAGTAACTCATGCCTGTGCTCACTGGACTGCCTACACACTGCTTTCAGCAATATCAGAATAAAAGTGGACATTGGAATAAAATCCACAAACTTAAATTGGTTTAAAACTAGATTTAATATGTTTCTATTTAAGTATTTAAAACTGACTAAAAGATTTCAGCTGATGCAATATTAGGGGAAAAAAAAACCTTTCAGTTTTATTTGTATCTTTTAAAACAATTTTGTTCTTTTTTGTTCTTTATTTTTGTTCTTTGCAAATATAATCCAATTTTTATTCTGACTTTCTCTGTAACTCAGACTTTTATTTCAAAGTACCACTTTTTGTCAGAGCAGCAAAGAAAACTCAATTTAAGACAGAACCTCAGGCATGCAGTATATATCCCATGAAACTGAAAACACATTTCTTCCTCATTTACCACACTATAAACAATATGAATACTTCAGCACACACATGCACAAATTCCACAGTGTCAGCCACCATGAAGTAACAAAATGAGGTAAGTTTTGAAAACTAAATTAAAGCAACCTCAGTCCCCCTTGTCTTCCCAGGACTCAGGACCCTGTGCGGCCTTTTCATGCAGACAAGCGCACGTGCGTGGGAAGCTCCTCTCACTTGCCTTCCATCACCTCTTGAGAAAAATAGAAAAGCATTGCCACTGGAAGGACATGAACAGGCCATTCATGTGTCTGCCCCCGGACACTTAGCTGTCAATTAAGGAGCAGCCAGACAGATAAACAACTAAACTGAGATATCACCTGGAGGACAACAATTCTGTTATAAGCAATACACTGCTCCTTTATTCACAGCCTTCCAAGGGAAATGGGGAATTGGCCCCATGTCCTTAGGTCCCTACATTAAATAATATGGCAGCTAAATGTAAAGAACATACATAATGGTAATCACTGCAGAATAAATTCACATTCATTAACTCCTACAGAAGTACAATGGACATCATATATTAATACAAAAATGTACCAAGAATGCTGAGGAAGGCTATAAACTAATCCTTGTCAAATGTGAGGACTGAGTGGGCATAGCAATAATAAGTATAACTAAACATCTCTGGTATAATGCAATTAAAGAACAGTACACTGTAAACGACAATCCTGCTGAAGTCAGAGGGTGTGCCTGGGTGCTGAAAACTTAGGCATTTGCTTAAGTGCTTTGTGGGGCAGGAGACCAAAACAGTCACGTAGGCTAGAACGGCTATTTTTTCCAAAACGGTGAAAGAGGTGCTGGGCAAGGCTTTCCCCACGTCCTTCCAATTGCATCACTGTCCCTATTTTTCCCTGGTTTTCCCTGTTTCCCCCTGGTTTTCCCTGTTTTCCCAGACACAAATTATTCCACATTTGCAAAAAAAAATTCAGACTGCACTGCTTCTTTTAAAGGAAGCTCTCAAAGATCAGACCCTGCAGCTTCTTGCAGCCCCTGGCTGAGGCAATGCTCCCAAAATGATGTCAGTGGGAGCCTTGCCCAAGAAAGGGCTATAGGATTCAGCTGTATGTGAAGGGTTTGAAATTGTGCAACATGCTATCAGGATAAGATTTTATATTTCAAACTCATATTTATTCTTTTTACTAAATCACTGAAGAGTGTAGGGAGGAGAGCGGGTTGTCACTATAGAAAACCATATGGTACTTGGATTTCCAAGCCAGAATTGTGCATAATAAATATTTATAGAATCCAGTGGTATTCTCTTCTTTCTGTTTATTCTTTATATGTCACCCAGAGAAACCCTGGCCAAGCACCAGTCAAATATCCCAGCAAGTTACATGCAATCTAAGCATGGAAGAAAGAGAGGAAACAGATTGCCAGTGGGCTCGTAATTAGCAATCTAGACCTTGACAGTGTTGCTTGGGAAGTGCCTTTGATGCGTTTGGATTCCAGCACTCACCACATGTCACGAGTGGGTTTGGAAATTGAGGTCTCAGTCTCTGCAAGGAGTAGGGAAGAAGATATGCACAATATTTTTGGCTAGACTGAGCAGGGGCATGTGTGGAGCAGCTGCAAAGGCAGACATCCATCTACTCTCAGACACCAACACAGGAACAAAAACGCATCTCAGCACTGACAGCATCTTGCTCCTCACAACTACTGGGAAAGCTTTGTCTCCCTCACTACAGCATGGGAAGCTGTTATGTTTATTTTGCTTCAGACAAAAACAAGGCAGGTTGTCCTCCTTATCACCTTGTGATTAGAAAAGTAGTTGAAGGAGCTACTGAAATACACAGAAGATCTGAATCATCTCAACAGAAGTCAATCTTCTTATCCAGGGTCTAGCCTTGACACAGCAATGTTATTTCAGTCTTTTCCTTTCTTCTTGACTGTCTTATTCCTTTCCCTGCTCCTACATCCTTTCCCTTTCCTTCCCTTTCCTTCACGTGAGAGCTACCACTTCCCAACTACCATTTTGATCTTCAGAAAGTAAAAGGATTAAATAAAAAGCATAACAAGCCCACAAGTACTTTACTAACAGGAGCAGCTTTCATGGTTGATGACATTTAGTGTAACTTTAGCCAGAACCTGTTATGTTGCACGTTGCACTTTCTAAATAAATATTGCTACTGTACGAATGGTGTAGTCATGCCATATTAGCATTATGTAGAGCAGGAGTCAGCTACTTTTGCACATATAAACTTAATATCCATAAGCAATCATTGTATGCCACAAAAATAACTATTTCAGAAAAACTTCAAAGCTATTAACCGGAAGTTAAGAGAAGTTATATCTTCAATACAGTAAACTCATTTTTATGCAGATAATTGCATTTGACTAAGAAACTGGTGTTCAAAAGTTCCTTTCTGTCACTGAAACAGCCATTTACTATAAAAAACATACTTATCGAATGTTGCCAGAAGTGTAATCACCACACATCTGTTATTCTTCAAATATATATATATATATAAAATAGTTGCTATTTACTTAATATATAATAACAGTTATTCTTAAGTGTGTTTTGTGGAATTGCAATGTAAATCATTACATACATGATAGAAATACCATGTGAACAAATGTAAAAACAGGATAGATGTGTTGTTACTAGCTGAGTAGTTACTAATCACATTAGAAACCACAACTCAGAGAAGAGCAGTAAGAAGACTGAAAGTCTGGAAAACCTGCAGGACAACGAGTTTTAAGAGGCTCAACATAGTCCATTCAAAATTTTAAGATTATTAGGTCAACAAATACATTGAAAATACAGAATATATTGAAAATAAATTTCTGTAATTACTATTGAATCTACTAGACAAGGACATAAATTCCACCATCTAGCAGCACAAATTAGAGAAATTTAGATTTTTATAAAAGTTCTTCTTTGGCTTTTTTCTGTAGTGTTGGTAGCAGCAATTTCCCCAATGCTAGCCATAGGTCCTTCCAGGCTCTGCGCCGCAAGCCTCACCCAGCTATGTCCTGAGAAGACCCCACGAACAGAAGACCAGCTCCATGACAGATCTTTTCCTCTTCCCTTTTGAATTTTAACAGACTTTTGCAATAAACTCTTTTTTAAATTGTCAGAGTAGCCAGGAAACAAATGCAGTCACAGTTAATGGTTCGTAACTATTTCACTTGAGAGTCTGAATGAGCTTTTTCCACTGGGACCTGCAAGTGACTGAAAAAATCTTAAGGCAGTGAGATGAACAATGCCTTCTGAAACACATTTTTAGTCATATTTGGAACAAACTAGACTACTTTCCAGACATTTTGATGAATGTATGGGTATAATTTAACACTTACCAATAATGAACAATAATCCCCAGTTTAAGAGTAGCAAAAAAGTCATCCTATTTACCCGTAAATCTACTTGCTTTGGCTTATTAAAGATTATTGAAGAATCCTTGTAAGATGATCATGCACCTGATGTGCAGGTATCACACATGCTCTGCATTTTAAACCACATTTCTTGTACAACAGCTTAATACAAGCTAACATTTTTCATAATTCTCCAAATTTCTGCAAAATGTTCTGCAGAAAATGCAAGTCAAGATCATCCTGAACAAATGTGACAGCTACTACAGTATGCTACAATTAGCTTACTTGTAATCTTCTCAAAATCCAATCAATAACATAAAGACCATCATTAAAATCTATCAAACCCACATATACTCCATTTAATTGAAAAGTTCTTAACTCCAGTCATTTCCTGGATATAAAGCTACTTTACTCAAGCTCCAGCATTTTTAATTTCCTTTGCACTGAAAAGCAGCATCCTCAGCTCACAAGTAATGCTTACATAAAAGCCTCACAGTCAGATCCCTTGCTGCCTCTATGTTTTTCAGGATATAAAGACAACAGCAATGTAAACACTCTACTATTGAAGAATAAACACCATGTAACCACAAAGCAGTGATGACATAACCTGCATATTATCTGGGCTTAATTTTCTGCAATGTAAACCAAGTGAACACATCTCTTATGCTTCAATCTACTCTAAATCAGCCTGTTAAGAGGAACATTTCATATGAATTTTCCAGCTTTTAAGCAAAGACATATTCCACCTTAGGACATTACTTTGAATGTCTTTCCTGTTGCGTATCTAAAAATATTGCTTCCTCCTGAATAAGAATGTGCTTGCTCAAACAACACATCTAAATACTATTGATATTTCACAGCCGACTCAGGTGTGCCTAAGTATCTGCCTAGCTTGCAGATAATATATTTTCTAATAGCAAAACATGTGCTGCTGCTGCTTTTCTTAGTGTTGAAATACTTAATACGCGAACAGCTGTAGGGGATCAGACCTAACACAGTTGCAACTCACTGTCCTGTCTCTAGTGGGTGGCCATAAATGGATGCCTACTGAAGAGGATAAGACCAGGGAAAGCATGTAGTGATACAACCACAGAATAATCTCTCAGGTCTGAGAAATCTGCAGACCTGGGATCTGTAATTCTGTGACTATAATTTAAATGTACTTCCCAAATCAAAGCACTACATATAGCAATGTCTAACCCTTTGTTTACTTTGGAAACCGTTCCTTGAGGCATAAGAAATACAGACCCGAAGCAACCATGTACAAATCAATATTAAGCAAATATTGCTACAGAGACATACTGGACTTCATATGTATGGTAGTCATGGGTTCTTTAGTCAACCAACTTGTTATTGCATATATATTTACATCATACAAAAGCTTGTGTTAAAAATACAGGTATGTTACTAAAAGAAAACAAACCTAAACCTTAATTGTTCTACCCGTTTAAAGGAGTTTATTTTCGTTGTTTTCTCTTCTCCTGTTTTTGGAAAAAGCTCATATGAGAAGCTTTTATAATTATGACAAGCCAAGTACATTCAAGTCTTCATCCCATCCACGCTAACTAATGTGCTACTTCAATTAAAGTTACTCTAGGATAACAACCAATCTCTTACAGAACTGCCATCTGAAAGCCTTTCCTCTTTTCAAACTAGATTGGCAATAATGGGATCCACACAGTAATCTCTTCTACACATATGCCTCCTCTCAGTCAGGCTTGTCAGCTGTCATCCAGTCTATTAAGAATTCTCCATGTTTCATGTCGTACATACATTGTACATACATAGCTAGCATGGGTTCTCCTTGCTGATTTGGAAATTGCCACAAATAGAACTTCACTAATGAACTCAGCTTACATAAATTCACCATTTTCCATTGGCAGCTTCAAACCGTGGACTCAAGGTATCAATTCATTCTAGCACCCCTCAAAACTACTTTTTTTTCCATTCTGATGGAGACAAACAGCACCAGCAGGTGCTAACTCATAATCTTAAAAGAAGAATGAGGTGATGAAAGAATCAATATTTTACTGTAGTGCCCTTCAGACGTGTATATCATGCTGAATGAAATGCCCATCAAAAAAACAAATGCAACGAGAAAAAAGCACAACTTATTAAAAAAGAATCCCTCAATAATATCAAACTTAGCAACTGAGAGTGTGTGATTTTCATTAATATCCAACTTGTTTTGCAGTACTGTTAAAAACAATTTAAATAGAAAACATCCAGTAACGTGTCACAGTCAAGGAATTTCTAGTCTGATTCTTGATTTGGCACTTTCTCAAGTTGAGGTTTATGAACCACAGCCCCTACTGTGATGTTGCACCAAAACAGAATAACAGTTTTCCCTTCCGTCAATACTGTGCCTTATGCTATCTACATTTGGGTTTAACAGAAACTACAGGTTAAATAGTACACTTAACTTCATGTTTGTTAAAATTGTTTCTTTTTAAAAATTTAAAACTGTTTATATTAAAAATTTGAGACAAACAATTTAATTTTATCAGAAACCTATCCACGACTATTAGGAAAGACTGCAATTTTCTACTCGGGTTGCCAATGTCACCAGGGCATTTTTAAGCTTATAAGGCAGTAGGAGAGATATTTTTATTTAGTGATCTGATTAAAGTTTTAACATATTTCTGACTGGTGAGAAGCTAGGAAATTAAAATGCCCATGTTTTCTCAGCTACAAAATAGTAAGTGTTCCATATTAGTCTGGATTTTCGAGTTCTGATAAAAATATATGGCAGAAAAATGGCTTTTTTTATTGTTGTTTGAAAATGTTTGGCCAAAGTCTTTACAGGAATTACTCTACTGGCATTAAGAGACTTAAAATAGAAACAAATTTGATCTCTATATATTATTTGGTGGAGGAAACCATTTTTTATTTTTCTATAATATTTAACTTCTAAACTAACCTGAACCTGTAAAGCTACAAGAATATGTCTCTACCAATGAAAAGCTGAATTTCACCAAGATAGATCTTTGTGACATTCAAAAGTGATTTGCTTTTCTATGTTTCCTTTGAAGAACCAAAATAATAGGTACCAACATAAGATTTATGTAACCTTTCCAAGCACTTCTGTGTCTACTATGTTGTAATGAGCACTGTCCAATTTTTGCAAATGTAGTGTCTAACATAGAAATCTAATATATTTAACTGAATAAGTGAATCAGGTTGATCCTGTGCATATTCACTGAGGATCATAACATAGATGCGTTCAAAATTACCTTCCAAAGGAAGAGGCCTATTAGTAATTACGACACTAGCATCTCCTTAGACACTTCAAACAGACTTTTCTTATAGAGATGGGTGACCACCTTTCAGAGACCACAGTTCCTGAAGAACTGAAAACTATTTAGAGATAGCCTCAATCCTTCTTCCAGGTGCCCCATTTCTAGACAGAGATCAGAGAAAATCAAGTATTAAGAAATTTATTTTGTCAATTGGTGTTAGGTAAGCAGACTCCTCCTATAAAAGGATGATACAGAAAATAAAGCATATATTGCTACAAAGATAGAATCTTAATTACACATACGAGTCAGGGTAATTAAACTCAAGTATTTGTCTTATAACAAATACTTGGGATTTTTTGCAATAAAACTTTATGAAAAGGTCAGTATAAGAACACAGCTTCCTTTCTGTTTGTGAGAAGATAGTAATGAATTTTCTGTTTCACGTGATTGAAATCTGTTGACTTCAGAAAGGTCTGATTGACTGTTGGGTTTGCTGAAGTGCCCCAAGCAGTACGCACAGTGTGCACTCGTGCAACTTGGTGAAGAGAAACTCCCTGTGAACAGTGACCCAAGCACACTGGTGTACAACTAAAAAACCAGACTATTAAGAGAAAACAGCAAAACTTCATCCAAGCAGAAAGCAGAATCTGTTTACCATTTTCAGAATAATCAACATGAGATTGAGTAGCTGAACCTCAACATCAGATCACTCATTACTGGGCTTGGCCTAGTTTAATTTCCAAGAGATACGCTTCTGGCATGATGCCCTTGTGGTTAAGTTTGGCTCCAAGAAGTTCATGCACTTGAGGAATACTGAATTCTGAATTTTCCTCTGATGCTAAATAGCTTTCTGCCAGCTTTGGTCCTCTTTCATCTTAATTTACTTTTGTCAACTAATACATCACAGGTTAGAAGTTTCATGGAAAAATTAACATGAGGGAGAGCAGTATTTTCATTCATAAGTAAGACTTCTTTCCAAATAGTTTGTCACCTTTTTTAATACTAGCATGCTATATAGTTGCCAGCAAAAAACATTATGAGTAAAGTTCATACAGTGAATAAGTTGCTTCAGATCGACTGGGGAAAGAGAAGAGGACATAAACTGAAAAGCTAAGCATATATGGGCATGACACCATATAAGTCCCTTTCTAAATCTGAGGTCACAGATACATTTGATCAGCTAAAAATAATAATTCTGCAAACTTGTTCATGCAGTTTTCCTTTTTTTTTTCAGCGATAAGGAATCAAATTTATGGCTTACCTTTCAAAACCAATCTGTCGTAATGTTTTCTCCCACGTTGAACCTACACAAAAAGGAGAAAAAAACCCACTCTCAGTAAGGAACCTTTATTGTATGAACACTCTTCTCTTTTCCTTGTGCAGCTGGGATCTGTATAGTAAGGTGATTTTTCCACCCATACAGAAGTACTTGTAAATAACCTGGTTTCCCCACAGTATACAAACTGTTAAGAGTGGCTACAATCAGGTGACATAACCATGTGGAAGCCTATCAGCCTATGTAGCTCCTTTACATCGCAAAGCAGCCGGTCACTGCTACAGTTCACTGCAATTCCAAGGGTGGTCTCCTCTACTACAGCAGTGTGGTCTGTACATGACTCCTGAAAGTGCTGAGCTGGCATCTCACATCATGCACTCTTCACATTTCAGCTTTTCATTTTACTGTGGTGTTCACATGATTCTTGCTGAAAGCTTTATAGCTCCTTCTGAAATCTAGCCCTTTTATTTTGAAGCAAATGCATGAAAATGTATTTCTGCTTTATCTTTAACCCTTCATACTCATACAGACAGCTGCAAAGTACCCTTCCTAAAAATGAGCCCCACGAAACCACTCAAATGGGCAGACTCATCCAAAGAACTACCCTCGATACTTCTGATGCACCTAATACAATTTTCACCCAGGTTTTCTAAAAAATACCACTGCTTCCTCCCAACCCCCAATCCCCCAGCAAGCATTAGGTAATCAGTTTTAAGGTCCTGGTAGGTTTTTTGCTTGTTGTCAGTCTCTTTCTTGCTGCCATTGCATCCATTAAGTGGTCATTATAACTATAGGCTAATAAGAGCGCAAATATATCAGGTCATGCAGATCTGCAAGGCAAATATGTAAGAGGACATTAAGCTGGGTCACAGTTTGCTCTTTGCCTTTTTACACTCCTGTGGGAAATGTAACAGGACTGCATACAATGTAAGCAACTATGGTTCTTTCTGAATGCTTCATTGTACTTAAACTGAAATCAGAGAAGTGAAAATAACCCCTGTTGCTCATGCGGTCCATCACCTAAAGGGAAATATAAATTAGGAGCAAAAAGATTCTCTGTGAGTGACATTTCTTGCATCAGAAAAACTCAGAGAAAAGAAGCAACATTGCTGAGAAACACTGAGAAAGAGCAGAAAGATATGAAGGAGAGCAACTTCGTCTGATGTAAAATTGGAGAATTTTAGGTTTGAATACATATTGTGCAGTGATTGCCCCTAAAAAGACTATATGGCTTAGATTCTTAGACAATCCAAGTCCTACTTGCCAAATTAGTATGGGAAAAGTGGTGACATAATGTTATCAGTCAGAAAAACCTCTGCATATGTGTCTTTTACCACAACTAACTTTCAATTCTATTATCAGCTTAGAAATCAATGACCTGCTGAGTTTGTAGTATGATATTTATGCCTAACGTGCAACATGTTAAGTATTTGAATAAGACCTAATACATCTTTTCATCTTGATTTTGGGACACTTACTGCCAATCTAGATAAGAACCTAAAAACTCAGCTTCTTAAAAGTTTTGGGTTTGAGGGTTTGTTATTTTCTTTTGGTTTGTGTTCTATTTTTTTTTTTTTTAAATCTAGCAACAGAATTCTTACTACTCAATCAACTAAACTTT
The DNA here is from genome assembly GCA_033556795.1 of Tapera naevia. Lineage (NCBI taxonomy): Eukaryota > Metazoa > Chordata > Aves > Cuculiformes > Neomorphidae > Tapera > Tapera naevia. The sequence continues at coordinate 8,932,792 of JAUMJJ010000022.1, read as the reverse complement.
GCCATTCAGCCCAAGGAGAATGTGGTAAGCTTCTAAAGTAACGATACAATTCTTCTGTAAAACATTATCTCGTATCTGTCTGATTTTCAAATGACAGACTAAACAAATATAAACTGAAATTAATAAAACCCAAAAAGTTAATTTCCTTATAGGTCTGTGCTGTGCAAGGCCCCTTCACAGTTCCTAACTGGACAGCCAAAGAACGAAGTTAACATGGGCCTGTGGAAAATACATTGCTTGTATTAATCTCTGGTTTTCAGAAAGAGGAAAAGAAACTACATTAAAGTATACACTCCTAAAGTCAACCAAACTCTGACATTTCACTCCATAAATGAAATATTTGGTTGGCTAAGAGGGAGGTGCACAGCTGGTTCCACACATAGTCAGTATACCGCATTATACTCTTCTGGAACCCCTTCTTCATTCATCTTGACACTGCCAGTTAGCTCAAACTTCAGTCACACATATTTTCAGTGAAAGTCTCCAAAAACCTTTTCTAATGATGCTTTAGGGCAATGGACGCATAGCTTATCTGTTTGGGACTATTAAAGATACAGCCAGAGAACAGCGTAAAAAACTTTTAACTGTTCCTATTCAATCCAAAGCAGGCAGGGATTTCAGACCCATATCCAGTGGAGCACACAGCAATAAGAGGCTTCAAAATTGAGGTGGAAAAAGCTCTACATTCACTTTATGGAAAAAATGAGTTAAATTCTGTTCTGGAACAACTGAACAATGTGCATTATTTGAGCAGTACAGGGAGCTTCTACTACAGCACCTGTATTTGCCTGAGGTTAGGCAAGACTTCTGCCTGCACAGCTACCAATATATTTAGTTCATGTTTTTAAAAGGAAGTCTTCCAAAGACATTTTTAAAGCAGAACAAACATTCTCGCACACATTTATTTCAAATAAACATGAAAAACAAAAATCACCTGTAGCATAATAAAGAGGCAGCATTTCATTAAGATAAGAAAAATCACTTCATTAACATTTCCTATTACGAGTTATCCCACAAACCTACCACTTTCTACATGCCCCTGGAGTATATCCGATTTCATGTAGCAGTGATAAATCAAGTCACTGCTAAAAGGATGACCATGCCACTCCAAAGGTGAGTGCAGGGCAAATACAAGTAATTCTTAATATAGTTTAAGCAGTTCTGGTGACTCTGAAAAAGTATTCAACAGTTTTTGAAGTTTGAAGATTTGAAGAGTGTTGAAGAAAAGAAATCTCAACAGTACTTCTTAAAGCACAGACCAGTACTGGCATCTTTAGTCCGTGTTTCTATGCTTTCCACTGTTGCGTGCATTAGTTTTATGAATTTTTCACCCCATGATTGGCTACACTTCAGTTATATGATATATACAGAGTCTTGCAGAAGAGGGGAAGGGGGCAGAAGGAAGCAAAAAAGAAAAAGAAAATTCGTCTCCACTGGCTTGAAATAATCTTTTGGCTTCAGTTGTCTAGCAGAACGCTCTGAAAAAAAACCATGTGAATCCTCTGAAGCAAAGCCTGCCAAGAACTCAACTAACATTTCATATTAAAAAAATATACATCTTTTTTATGGAGTCTTATTTTAAAATATTTATGATCTAAACATTCTGTTTTAAGAGTTGCCAATTCTAGAAGCATCAACTTCTACACTGCACTAACAGCCAAAAGTAAATATCCTGAGGTAACAGTAGCACTAAGAAGGATAGCACTACTAAAAGTCTAGAATATGTATTATTTGATTTTAACCTTACCCAGTGCTTCAAAAACATTAAACAAGATTTAAGTCACGTAACTCTCATTAAAATCAAAACAGGAGTTTTTCATGAATTTAAACTCGATCCTGCTCCCAAAGAAATCAATAGGAACTTGGCTTTTCAATTCAGTCTTTCTCTCTGCTGGGGCTAAGGGACACATTCACCTGTCGATTTTCAGAATCAATTCACAGCTACACTTTGATTGCTAAGTTAATTTGGCTTCTTTTGCTTTCTGGATTTTTACCACCACGTCAAAAATACAAAAACTTGTTATAGGAATGTCTTAATTTTGTACCCACGAAATTAGCTTTTGTTCCAAATACTTGCTCCAGAGTGTCTGTCCATTCCCATCTGTCCCAAAGATTCTGTTTCATATTAGCAGTGTTAGCTTTAAAATTTTTCAAAAAAAGACGGAGCATAATGTACTTCCAGAATTCCTGCTCATTTTAGTCGGAAAAATGGTAAAACGCACATCATGTTCACACATGAACTCAGTGAAATCCTAGCATAAGAATGAGAGCGTAAGAATATGAAATTTATTAAGACAGAATAAAAACATCATTCTGAAATGAAGAGTTGTCTTCTTTGACAGGTAGGCTTTCATTTATGTGCCAGTTTCTGTATTTGGTTTGGTTTGGTTACAACTTCCTGCTTACTATGAACTTACTGTGAATGAGAGGACTCATAATCCACTGCTAGGCTGCTCACCTTTACAAACCATGAGGTTGTCTAGCTGCTAAACTTGGTAGGCTTAGGAAAAACACAAAATAACACATTCATAGAATAACAGAATACCAGGTTGGAAGGGACCTCACAGATCATCTTGTCCAATCTTTCTTGGCAGAAGCATGGTCTAGACAAGATGGCCCAGCACCCTGTCCAGTTGAATCTTAAAAGTGTCCAATGTTGGGGAAAAATATTGGTAAGTGATTTTCAGCCATTCAAAGAGGTTGCACAACTATGAACTTTGAGTCATATCATGCCTTATCTGTCAGAGTACAGCAGACATCTGTAGCTACACAGGGAGAAGTCAGCTGCGCACTGTAAATGCACAGCAAAAATACGTTTCCCATACCAGCCCCGTGCAGGTATGCATGGAGATTGCTGCAGATCTTGTGGTCCCTAACACCATGTACAATGATTAAACCAGCCCTCCTGCCTTCTCATTTCTCCAGAGTTAGTGGCTACTTTAAGAACTACATGCCTGTTCTGGCTCTGATCTCTGAAGGAACTAGGAAGGAACCAGGCATAGCACAGGCTCTTAGCTCATAAGAGTCACATGCAGGCATGACCTAAACAACCCTGTAACAATATTGTAGAAACAGGTAGATATTCCTGGAATAGTAACAGCATTGATCTTTTCTCTAACATTTTGAAGTAAAAGAGTTTTAGATGAACTGCTGATTTTGTACTGGTCAGAATATTCCTATCAATTTCAAAACTGATCTGAAGCCTGTGACACTTACTAGTATTTGCCAAACCAGAAAAACAAAACTAAAGAAAACAAAACAAGAAACAAAAAAAAAAAAAAAAAAAAAAACCAAAACCAAAAAGCCCCAATCCAAGCCAAACCAAGAAAAAACAACCCAAACTTCCACATATTCAAAAGATACAAAACAGTGACCCAACATACTTCAGAACCAAAAGAAACACTTAGTTAAACCTTTCCACTGAAGGTGTCTCTTTTCCACTCTTTTTCTCAAATAACTTAGCAATAACAGAGCAGAAGTCCACAGTCTAGCCCAGCTAGACTAGTAGGGGACCCAAATATCTGAATCCACACCTAAAAACTCTCAATGAACTGTAAAAACACACTGGCTTAGGACAAGCCAGAGCTTCTCTTTCAGTAAAGAGAAATGCAGCATATAAATAATTTGAAGTTTTGTAGTCTATTTTCACTGCATATGAGAATATTGTTCTGCTATACATACTCCCTCATCACCTTGGAAACAGTTACTAAAGTGTACTACTAACTAGCTTAAATGTACACAAATATAATTGATAAAAACTGCCATGTTTGGAACTTGTTGGTTTCAGTGACTTTATATATTATTAACAGTCTTTCCAGTTGTTTCTTCCCAGTAGCATGCTACTATCTTTTCCTAAAATAAATAAATAAATAAATAATGTTTTGTCAGAAATGCTACTTTTTTTCTTTTAATCAATATAGAACCACTGGTTTTATGAGAAAGACTAGTAGTTTTGACCACAGAAACGCATGCAACATAGGAAAAAACTTTTTCTTACTTGTTCCACAGTACCATAAAGATATTATCAGCAATTACTTACCTGTACATTGGCTATCCAATAGCTAATTACACACAAAATACATTTTACAGATATCACAGAATCACAGAATCATTTAGGTTGGAAAAGACCTTCAAGATGATCAAGTCCAACGGTAAACATAACACTGCCAAGTTCTCCACTAAACCATGTCCCTAAGTGCCACATCTACACGCCTTTTAAATACCTCCAGGTGTAGTGACTCAACGGCTTCCCTAGGTAGACTACTCCAATGCCTGAAAACCCTTTCAGTTGAGAATTTTTTTCTAATATCTCATCTAAAACTCCCCTCGCACAACTTGAGGCCATTTCCTCCTGTCCCACCACTGTTACTTGGGAGAAGAGACCAACACTCACATCTATACAACCTCCTTTCATGTAGTTGTAGAGAGCAATAAGGTCTCCCCTCAGCCTCCTCTTCTCCAGACTAAACGCCCATATTTCCCTCAGATGCTACTCATAAGACTTGTGCTCCAGACCTTTCACCAGCTGTGCTACCCTTCTTTCAACACGCTCCAGCACCATGTTTTTCTTGTAGTGTGGAGCTCAAAACTGAACACAGTATTTGAGGTGAGGCCCCACCAGCGCCACAAACATGGGGAGAAATGATCATTTCTCTCATGTCAAGTGGCATCAGAAAATGCTACCTTAGCATTTAGCATCTACATGTCCATTTGGAGAAATAAATTTCTTTCACTTCCTTTTCCTTTGACTGAGACCACCAAGGCTGCATTCTGCCCTCATCACTTTGTAATTTGATCAAACAGTATATCATCTGGGATAATGACATGACTTTCCTTTAAAATTAGATCTCTTAATATGGCACAATACTACTCTGCTGTGTCCATGTTGGTGTTTTAATTCATATCAGAAGAGTGTTTCTGGAGCAAATCTTTTACTATGCTTTGGTTTGCATGACAGAGTGATCTCTGAATGCACAAAATGGATTCCTTTCAAATTAAACTAAACCACACCCCACGGACACGAGTGTCGTGTTTCAACCACTAATGGGCATTCAGTCCCCATGGCCAGACCAGAGCTAAACCACAGTAAACCCCACTCAAAACATGGATCTTGTCCAAAACATGGACTCTGCACTAACTGCTTCACTGCTGTGCTCCTTGCTAAGGCAAATGCAGATACAGTTTACACCATCACGCTCTATTTCAGTCCTAGAGGGTCCCCAGAAAAGCTTTACAGTTACAGTCACCTCAAGGGAGGAAGGAGAAGGTCAGGGTACTCCCCCTTAGGACTGTTTTCTAGGTCGTACCCCATCTACAGTGAGCAAGAGCCTTTCTACTGCCCTAATGTACAAGCAGTGTCGAACTGGATGCTCAGCAGAGCCACACTGCCCACAAAAACTGAGAGCCAGTTCTATAAGGCACAACAGCATGTTAATTCTTTTTTAACATATCTTCTCAAGGAGATGGACTAAGAGAAAATCTGGGCTGTTCTGGTGTGGTGTGCACACTGAACAGACTAAAACCACCAGTAAAAGAGAAGAGGTGGTCCAATGGTCTAGGATTCTATCTAGATGAAAAATGTGATTACTGAATACATACTAAGAAAGAAATCATATCAACAAAAATGACCAGACATCACAAGCCTTTATTTGGCTTCTACTCATACCAGCTTTCAACAGAAATAAGACTGAATAAATTTGATGCCAACACGATAATGTCATGGGAAAAATTTATCGTGTATTTTCTCCTGTGAGGGAAATATTAAATTAATATCATGAGATACAAAATATGGTTTCCTATTAAATAAAAAAATCTTGACTCATTCCATGTTAACTGCAAAAAAATAATAATCAAGACCACTCTCTCTTCTAAAGAGATTGTAATGAGTAGGAACTTTTACTAAGAAAATGAGCAGAGTAGGAATTTAGAGCAAGTGCAATAGTATTGGCACTATGTTTGTGTGTGCGTACAGAGATGCATATTGACAATGTAAGTATTAAGAGAACAGCTATGGTATCAACTCTTCCAGGCTGCAGCTTCCTTCGTAGCTTTGAGAGCCCATAAGGTTCCGCAAAGCTCCCACAGATAAGCAAGGACTTCAAAAGCAGCTGCTCCACAGGCCTAATACATATTCTTTGTTTTGATTTTGATTAGCACCAGAATTGGAGGGCTGGGGCAGGAAAGGTTTTAAAATTGATAATTTAACTTCAGGCAGATAACACGATGTGAAACACTCTCCAGTGTACCTGGGACATAAGTTATCCAGAATCTTGCTGCTCGCTGGTCAGATCATGTCAAATGGAGGCAGGGACAGAATCCATTTCACTTTATGTGATGTTAAGACCAGTGTTTCTGAGCCTGGTCCAAATTCTATAGAAATAACTGGAAAGATTTCCATTGAGTTAACAGACTTCGTAATTTGTTTGAAATGGAAACAAATAGCAATAAGGAATAGTAAAAAATTATTGTTATTCATTAGCATAAAAATCAGCTATTATTTCTACCCCAGGAACAAATGACTGAGGTGCAGTGTTCTGTGGATAATTCATTTGGGGAGAATGGGAGCAAAGGGAGAAAAACTTTCAGAATTTAAAACGTTAAATGGGACACAGCTTGTTTTAAATGTGAAATTTATGGACTTTTATATGAGAATTACACATATAAATTTATGTGTAAAGATGACTCACTAATTAAACAGCAGGTTAAGAGATGTGTGGAAGAAACAATAACTTGCAAAAAGAAAATTTGGGAAAGTACTTCCTACATTTGTTCTTCCATGTCAGATTTGTTTAAAATGATACACAGGCAATAAAGACAATTTAAATTTGCTGAATGGCTTCACCTTGTTTTTCAATCTGCTTTTTCACAAGGATGACAGGTTCCATAGTTTTTATAAGAATAATGATTTCTTTTGTCTGCTTAGATATAGTATATCAGAGCCACTTACAGCCAATCTTCCCCTGCAACAGACAGATGCACTTAAAACCACTCTTATTTTAACTTCATTTCATTTCAAATTTGTTTCCTGAACAAGACTGCCAAACAGCAAAACCCACCACACTAGAGAATCTTTGGGGAATGTGCTTCAGATGAAACCTGACATAGCTGGTTAATGGAAAGCTTTTTGTTGTTGTTTATTATTTGATTGTTGTAGTGGTTGGTTGGTGGTTTATAGCCCAAATTTCAAAGGATACTGGAGATCTGAATTCATTCTGGTGTCTTTTACTTTTGTTTTTGTTTTTCTACTTTTTTTTTTTTAAATAGTCCTGCTCCCTTTTCCCCATGACAGTAGATCACTGCAAAAAAAGGACTTTGCACACTGTACAATGCAGAATTTTGTAGGTCACCAGCACAGAATCACACTGCAGGAATAGAGTGGGAAAGAACTGGACGATAAATGGATATAACTGATCTCTTGACTCTTTTTTTACAGCAGAAAAGGGTGTCAGGGTTCTCAGGAGAAGCCCTGAATGAAGGTAACATTTCCTGCCATTGTCATGGGGGATGCCAACCTCAAGTTAGTGACCTTAAGAGCAACAAAATTCTGCTCCAGACCTTCTGAAAGGAAGCCCAAAAATAACTAAACGGGCTCTTTTTCAAATATGGAAGACTGGCTTTTCTTTGGTTTTCAAAGTAAAAGCAAAAGAATTTAAAGAAAACTTGCAATAAGTTTTATTTTTCATAAACCTGAAGAAAATGAGATTTTTCTCCATTTTTGTTGGCAGAGAAATTCTCTCCCCTCCCATCCCAACCAACACTGATTCGTCTGCTAAATAGTATCTTAGAGGTAAGGTTTAACTTCAGAGTATAATTAATGGGAATCGTTCCAATTTCTAGAGCTACCCTCTGCTTAGTTTTATTGTAACTTAATATACTGTTATGAATAATAACGTCGACCTAGTTTCTTGCAGTGATGGATGTGTGCAGTGTGCCAGTAATTTGCTTTTCATTGTCTTATTGTCTACTTTTGTCTCATTAGGAGAAAGGCGGGCAAACGCTCCTTCCTGAATTGTGCAGCACAGACACATAAGAAGAGAGAGTAACAAGTATGTCTTCAGTAGCACATCCATATACAAGAAATTACAGATGAGACAAATAAGGATAGGAAACCAGGCAATCTTGTATAGAAACAAGAGGAACATTACGATGACAGAAAACTAGCATTCTTTGAATCCACTAACATTTTGTAATGCATGTCTTTTCTCTGAAATTGCTTTTTTTAAAAATAGCTTTTTCTAAAAACAATAAAGAATAATTTCATTCACATTATTTATCTCAAAGATTAAGGAAACAGTCACACAGTATGATGAAGATAGCAACTCATTGTTGGTAGGCCTGAGAACTCTCCCATATTCAAATTTTTCAGCAAAACACCCCAAATTGTTTCAGTGGCTAAAATGACACTAAATACAAAGACCTGAAGTGATGTGTGAAAGGTGATACCCAGAAAACTGGTCTGAGATGCGTACAACCTTAGCACACCATCTTCCACAGAAGCAGAAAACAGCACTTTCAAACTCTCCCGCTTAGAGATGTCATTAAAAGATGGCAGCAGTGACTGCACCAGGTAGCAAAGACATCTGGGGCATAAAATCTGACGCACTCCCAGAAATCTCTTCAGCAGATTAATCTGGATGCAAGAAGGACATGCTCCTCAGGGCAGTAGCGTGAAGCAGACACAAAGAATCGAACAACTGGGGAGAGGGTAACGCTTACCAACAAATGTTATTTCCCCCCCCCCCTTGCAAATATCAATATATGCACCACACAAAGGGTTTCCTTTAATTTTCTTTGTCTTTGCCAAGCTTACAACTTTGTGATTTCTCCCAAATTTTCCCAAATCCTTCTAGTCTCTGAGAACTATTAAAGGGCGAAGCTCGCTCACTTTCCAGCTCCCATCCCTGTCAAGGAACTGCTAACTGTGTAGCTATTAAGCTGCTTGGGGAAAACTGAACAGGCAAAAGAATTGAGGAAAACAAAGGGTGGTAAGGGGCTAGTCACAGACTCAGACATCCTTCACTTCTAGACATTCTAAAACACTGCTGCCACTTCCTGGATGGGGCGCCCACATGACAAGGGGGTTAGAAGGAGTTCAGGCAGCTTGATTTTGACCAAGGCCCCAAAGGGGCACAAGAGAGATGCAGAGAGACTCCACTCACCCCCACCTCTCCCCTCCCAACTCATGAGCACAAAAATTTCAGCACCCTCTGCAAAGTTAGGAGACCAATGTCACAGGCTTTGCCTCCTGCAACTTATTCCTCTGCACACCTGGAACATCATTTTACTGCCCCTGGCAAGGGATAAGAGCCGCAGGTAAGCATTATTGATCTGTGCTCTGCTCATGACCCGTGAAATAGCTGTGAATAAAGCCATTAGAAGTGCCTGGACAGATTTCACAGGGATCCAAGGCTATGTGATTGTGCTCAGTTTCCTCTATAATAGACTGCAGGACTGCATCCAGTATACTAGCAGATCACTTCACAACACTTAATTAGTTTTCATCAGAATGCAGCAATTAGCATAAGCACTATCAACAAATTAAAGAAATCATCAGGTTGCTTAATCATTCCCATTTTCAAAAGCACTCTGTGCTTTTTATCTCACATGCCTCGAATAGTTTACACATAGTTTACTCTTTCTACAGTTACGTGCTTAATTAAACACAACAGGAGCAATTTCTCCCCATTTCGTTTTCTAAATCTAAGCAAAAAAAAACCAGACAAGTTCTGAAACTTTTGCCAGTCTCATAAGTAAATAGATGTCAAGAGTATTCTCACACTTACTTAAAGTGTGCTTATTTAGTCCTCACTGGAATGTGTTTTATTTAAGTGCTTCATTAGGGTATTAACAGAGTCATACCTTTTGAGTAAATCCTGAAGAGGATGCTAAGCAGTAAAAATTTCCTACTCAGCAGGCATTTTCTTATTACAGAAATCATGGGCAATTTAGACAGGAGTCTCAAATCATTTTTAAATCAGGTATTTGATTTATTCACGTGTTGCTTCATTGCCTTTAGAAGTGATATTACATCAAGCCTAATAGGAAACGGACAAACACCTCACTGTATTGTTCACTTCCTTTCAAAGACACATGGCCAACAATAGCAATGCTTTAAAGCTAGCACCAGTTATCAAGTTCTCCCAGTCTAAGCAGATCTGAAGAACTGGAAGGTCCCAGAGCAGGATTAGGTGATGGAGCACAGGTGCAATAAACATCTCTAGAGAATAAGTAGCTTACAAAGCATCTTCATGGGTGTACTCAAATAAGACAGACCAAAAATGCTACAGTTCAAGTCAACTTGGTATGAATGATACTGGTCCAATTTCTGAAACTATTTGTTTCATCCCAAACATTTCTTGGCAAAAATTTAAAAAAACTACTCATACTGAATATAGAAATCAGGGAGTGTTGGCAAGATTTTCTGCAAGGTAAAAAGCACATCAAATTTTCTTGTCTTTGCCAGCTGGAATGAATTGAGTATATTTTATGTGGTTGCAAATGTCAGCTATTCACAGCAGAGGTGGACACTGTACCTGCTGTAGGTTGAAATAGCAGCAATGAGATGAAGGAGAGAAAAATATATTCAATAGGAAAAGTGGCTAAAAAATATAAAAGAGATCAATTTCCAGCAAAGAATAAGTCATATATAAACCCATTGATTTATATTGGAAAGAGGCGAAAACACCAAATTCTGCACTAAATCTAAATTTAATTTAGATCTACATTAATCTAAAGTTTACAGGAGGAAAAAATAATTAACTCACAATCTAAAACCTGCACATCACCTCTTCTAATTAGTATTCTGGAACGGCAGTTTAGTGGCAAAATTACTTTTTTTTTCCTGTGTTACTAATCCATGTTTCTATTTCATATCAACATTCGTACATTTCTTTATTAAAATCAGTGGATGTAAAGTAATAAGACTTCGCTGGGGCTCTCAGTAATATTTTATTCAGCTTTAAAAATACTTTCTAGGGTGGATTTCCTGGAGTTTTCACACCTTTGACATCTTCACCATATCTGCACAAGTCAGAAGGACAAAATGATGCCTAACCAATCCTGCTTATAGGGGGAGAGGTCTCTACAAAATAAGGGCAGAGGGCTCCGCGTACTAATAACTATGCACATGGAGATACAATGGGGGCTCACTTCAAAAGGACGCTGCAATTGTTTGCCACTTGCAGATGTTTGTGCTAAAACACATCACTTCCAAAATCAGGCTGCAAAGCAGATGATACTGAATCACAGTCAGGATCCCACCCTTCATTCCACCTCAGATTATACCAAGCTGCAATGCTAGCCACGTCTATATGCAGCCAGTTATGCACCTACTGGTAGCGCTAGACCTCAAGCACTTCCCATCCCTCCCTGTGCAGAGGTCCAGCAGGAGGATAAACAATTTATGGAAAGACTACTCCAGTTTGAACTGGACAGCTGTGATGGGAGGGCCAGTTCTCTCCACCAGCAGGTACACAACCTGTCCCCATCAGAAAAAAAAACACCAGCCGAGCACAGTCCAAAAGGTCAAAACTCATAGATAAAAATAGACTACAGCTATCCATTATCAATCTCTCTGGTTTTGATTGTGCACTTTTAATAATGCATGTGTCCATAACTCTTATTTAAGGGTTTTTTTTGTAGAAAAGCTAATCTGAAGAAATATCCTTTGTTTCTAAGCAGTTGAGAATTGATGAGATTTACAATACCTCATCAGAGGTTTTGGTTGGTGACAGTCAGCCTGGGATATATCGGAGCATCCGCTTTTATATAAATAGTCTGTGCATTGTCCTCTACTGCAGTGTAAATCAAGCATGACAACTAGTCCCACAGACATGGCTAACTGGAGTATCCTCATTGACAGAACAAAGAATTGTATCATCAGGCCAAGCACTCAGAAAATTGAAACCACAGGAATTACATGGAACAAAGTAGATATAGCTTGTGTGATACCTTCACAGCATACAGAAATCTGTAATCATACATGCCTTCAACTTGCATAGATATTTTTCTATTTTTAGAAGTTTCAATTTTATTATAATTTTACTTAACAAAACAGCAATATACAATAAAAGGGCTGGTGGATAGCTTGACAAATACCCAATACAGGAAAGCTTGCAAGCTACTGATCAGACTAGAAAAGTAGTGACCAAAAGCAGTTACTACTTGACAGGTATTTGGAGACCTCTCTGACACCTCTTACCTGCTGCTGCATTTTTTTAAATGCCAGTTTTACTATGCACAGTGTACACCAGGAAAGGCACTCAAAGAAGCAGCAAATCTCACTGCCCAACTTAATGGGACCCAATTTTATGACCTGAATATTTGGTCTTTTTAAAAAGAGGGAAACCTGTCGCTTTAAAAAATACAGTCAAATTCACCTTACATCATCTAAGATTTCAGTGAATCACATCACTAATAAAAGAGGCAAGTCTTTCCTCCTACTGTTACTTGCCCTTTACAGAAAAATAATGAAATCTTAGTGGCTTTTCAACCCACAGAAGAGCAAACTGCACTCCTATTCATCCTCCTCCTCCTTCTACTCATCTTCCAGTGGTGCTCAGCCCACCCTAATATTCCTCTCCACAGTGGGAGGGAAAATTTGGACTCTTCGTGACCCTGACTTGAAACACTCTTCATGCCAAAAACTTCAAAGAGCCAAAAGTCTGGAAGTAAGCAAGGCCAAATCTTCAGAAGTAAAACATGGAGGAACCTCAAGAATAGTCCACAAATGTCAGAAGAAATTCCTTACACCATTAAGGCTGGATATGCAAGTAAAGAAACACAGGAGACATTGTTTATTTTCTATATCCCTGTTTTCCACCTCCATCCAAGGACAAAGATGCTGACTAAGTCAAAGTCCCTGCACTAAGCCAGCTCCACCACCAAGCATTCATTGCAGCTGTGGAAGTGGAGCTCTACTTAAATTGCTCAAGAATTTTGCTTCTGTCTCAAGAGGTAAAAAATGTCCACTCTAGTTTAAGAAAAGAAAAAAACAAAAAGCCAAACAAACAAACAAAAAAATCTTCAAAACGACTTCTAAACGGGAGAAGAAGACATAGCCCTGCAGGTTATTCATTGTTAATCCAATTTATATTCTCATGTGGCATTAGTTACACGTTACTTGAGATTTATAAGCAATTTCTAGTTTTAAGTAAATACCTGCTCAAGTCAAAATTATGTACAGAATTAAAGGTCAATTCACAAGAGAGATTTTATATTTCAAGTAATTTTTTCCTATTAGTGCTTCATAACGAAGTAATTGTTGAATTAGAAACACATTTGTCAATCCCAGAAAGCAATTATAGCTAATACTTGTAAAAAAAATTACTGCTCCATTTTAGAATGTGAATAGCAAAAGTTTGGCATGAGGTTCTAATTATCTACTGAATGTGAGTCATGCCAAAACCGGTGGGGCCAATTGTATCTTAACTCCTAATGCTAATGGGACCCCGCTGAATACCGCCTCCCTGCACTGTGGCACCAACCCCGAGAGCAGAGCACACAGTGGGATTCTTACAGGTGCAACAGCTGGCCCACATTCACAAAAAGTTAAAGGGTAAGGCTGTGAACTGCAAAATGAGAACAAATGCAACAAGCCAGCTCAAGCAATTCAGCTGAGGGGTTCAAACCTCTAACAGAAATAACTAACAGCTTCTTTTCTACACCATATCAAACAGATAAATATGCATACTACAAAAATAATACCTTATATTCCATACTTATCTGAAGAGAAATATAATGAGTGACTTTGAGTTAACAGGTTTCCATACATGAACTATGGACCGTGAAAGACGATAGACACCCCAACCTTCTAATAACTCAGTGAAAAGGAGAAGGACTGACACCGGAGAATTTTTTTACAACCTATTAAATAATTCAGGGCTTTATCTCTCGTGCAGCTGTTCTTCAACAGTTTTTATGGAGTGATATGAGTCCTGTGGGCAGAATTAGCTCTTAGCTTTGTGAGGTGAACATAACTTTCTATTATATTGTACACCAAAAATTATGCATTAAAGCTTGTCAGAAGACAAATGGACACAAACACTGAATTGCCCAGGAAACAGTGAAGAATTAAATGTAGGAAAAGGAAGATAAAGACTTATTTTTGTATCTTTCTAACACACATGTCAAAGGGAAACCAAGAAAGAAATTCTGCACTTTGATTTATGCACAAACTCATCAGGGTTCTAAATGACGTGTCTTAAGATATCTTGCATTTTATGCATTCTTATGCCTGGAACTAAATTCTCTAAACTCATTTCTAAAATGAAGGAAAATATCTTTCCTGGTGGATTTTCTGGCATCAACACTGTCTAAGGGCCAGGTAACAGTGGGATCCAGCTGGGTTGGAAGCTGTAAAAACACAGAAGAGCACAGACAATGCTTGCCTTGAAAAATCTGCAATCCAGACAGGAAAAAAAGTTGAGGGCATTGTTAACATCCAGTACATCAGGAAAGGCTGACAAAATAGTAGGGGTTTAGTTCAATAGAGCCTAGGCACAATATTGAATCACTACGTTCAGTACCATACTTCTGCAGCTTCTGATCTTTCCTCAGATGGCTAGAAGTTTCTCTTTAGGTAGCTCTCAAGTGAAAGAGACACTATTTATCTCCTCTGGTATCAGGCCAAACAAATCATATATATATATATCCCAAATACTCTCCCCCTTGTTGAAATTGGTCTAACAGAAGGGCTGTTTTGTCCGGGAACATTTCCTCTACCTGCGTGCAAATCCCATATAAAATAAGAAAATTAACAAATAGTGACTTCTTGATTTAGCGTATACCACATCTCTCCCTCTCTCCATCCTATTTGCACCATTAGTACTGGAAGATACCGAAGAAGGGAAGTTATTTCACTGCTGTTTCCAAGTGCCTCAAACACTGACAAGAGAAACCTCCATATACACCTGAAAAATACCAGAGCTTCTGGCAATTGGATATGTCCTGAGAGATTTTACAGGGAGCTGTTGGCACACGTACCTGAAAAAGTGGATTTGCCAAGCAGTGATATCAGATTATGAGACTCAAATTACTAACAAAACAGCATTTTATTTTTTATTTTGTTTTCAAGAGATTCACTCAGTGTCAACAGAGAGGGGTCACACCACAAATATGCAGGCCAGATGCTTAGGTGACAAACTCGTTAGCAATGGCTTTTCCAACTCTGCAAGAAGTGTTAATGTTAGGAGACCTCCTACTGATTTCAGGAAGCAAGAACCAGGAAGCATACTTAGAAGTGTAAGCAAAAGGAGAGTTCAGTGTGACTGAAAAATAAGGTGTTCAATTATTGCTAAAAAGCCAAAGGATATCTGCAGCCAAAGGACTAGGGAGGGTCTACACAGGATATATGTGGTACTGCAAGAGGAAATTTACCATAGAAGAAATCCAAATACAGCATATAAAGATATGCTGGGCTAAGTGAACATAAATGGAGCCAATGAATGACACTTCCATGGAGGCTGACGTATGATACACGTATGGATAAAACAATTAGCCAATTAAGAAAATTACATTAGATGACAAGAAATAATAGTCGTCAAATAGAACTGATTTTCAGATACGAAAGGAAATCCTAGCCTGGCTTCTGTGGATTCAGGCTGCTGAACTGGACCCTGCTGTACATCACACTACAGCTGTCACTACACTGCCCTACAGTGAACGAACATGAATGAGGATAACAATCCTGTATCAAGATATATACCTGATAAAAGCTAAATGAACTGAAAAAGTTCAATTAGTCACCGGATTTAGGGACTGGAAACTGACCCTGGAGAAAACATCACTGTGTCTGATGCTCAGGGGGAATCACCTTACTGGGTCAGTTGTGGTTCCTAGCATGCTGGCAGCCATCAGCAGGTGAACGGTGAAGGGAGGAGACAGAAAGGAAAGCCAGCAGGAGCTCCCCACATGACAGTCTCACTGGATGCCCTGCACAACTACAAAGATGAAGCTGCTGTTTAAGAAAGACCATCATCTTTGCTAGCAGCATATTAGATCCATAGCTGAGAATCTCTGCAGATAGACAGATAATTCAGGTAAAATTCTATAATGATTATTCAGTTCATTAAATGTTTACATTATTGGAACTTTAAAGCTTGATTTTTTTAATGTATTACAGTAAGTCTTTTGTAGACAAAAATCCTATTAGTTTTTTGCATTGATGAAGAGTACACTTTCTACTACAAAAAAAACACTGAGCAAGAGAGAAAACTAGAACACGATTAATTAAAGGGGCTGTCTGCAAGAAGATACCTGAAATACCTCTATGAAATCTGCTCCTGAAGGGACCAATAGAAGCATCAAGGTAAATAAACCTGGAAAGTGGACCACTGTTCATCCATTTTGAAATAAATACTCATATGCAGAGAAGTTTCCTCACAAGGCCTGGCAGGCAAGGTATGCTCAGGGCTAGGTGGCTGGTGGACCGCAATATGAAAAAGCAGTTCGTGCAGGGAAACTTGAAAATCTTTTTGTTCCAGCAACTGTTCAATCTCCTGTGCACAAAGGAATATTAATTCTCCATGGTCAAAGCACAACAATGATGAGTTAATGAGTTCTTCTGTCACCTGGACGTATCTGCACAACCATGATGACATTTGCCAACAAAATCCAATCTGACTTATTAAGAGCTGGACCACATCCAATCCTGGTCACTGTTTACGTCATTTGTATAACATGATCTCAGACCTTTGCCTTTGATATATGTTGAGCACAATTTAGTTGTTACTGTGCTCAAAGAAACCTTCTAATAATGGCTTCAAAAATTTATTTACTTAAGATATTTCATGCTCTTCTTCGCCTTTCCAAAGAGGATGCAGTGACTGAGGATTTCAATACAGTTCCTGGAGATATCACTAAAGACTTGATAGCAAGGAAGTGAAATTGTCGCAAACTCCAAGAAAAACAACTACAAATGGATGTATCTTGACTGAATGCCAATTGTTTAAACAGGAAAGCGACATCCAATTCCCAAGACAGAGCAACAGCAGAGACAAACCAGTCACAGAGGTCTCTCAAAATAGCTCAGGGTACAGATGGAGTCACACAAATGCTTCTAACATAAGAGACGTTTAGCCTGCAATAAACTTAATGAAGTTTAAAACAGAAGCATCAAGTGAGACATTGTCATACCAATTAATACAAATATGCAGGTGAAATGGATGTGAACGTATGAAAACATATGAAACGTATGTGCATGTGTGAGAACGTACATGAACACTGTTCATTTCAAAGCCTCTATTTGACTCTACCCTACATAAAGATGCACAAC
This sequence comes from Tapera naevia, assembly GCA_033556795.1. Lineage (NCBI taxonomy): Eukaryota > Metazoa > Chordata > Aves > Cuculiformes > Neomorphidae > Tapera > Tapera naevia. The sequence goes on along the minus strand of JAUMJJ010000022.1, from coordinate 8,915,520 downwards.
ATTTCCAGTAACAGAGATCATCATTCAAAGCCTAGCCAAACACTGGGAAATATCCAGAGAGAATATGACCTAACTATCCACATCCTGGACTAAGAATTTAAAAAAAAAAAAGCCACTCACATTGTTATTTATGCTGAAATATTACCCAGCTTTTCTACCACTTCTGAGTTCCAAAGTATACTAATGATCTTCATAGGAATACATTATTTATTTCATTTTAATGGCTTTTATATACAACTTCCAACTGAGCAAGGAATAATGAACAAAAACATGCTAGGATAAAATATCTAAAGAACAAAGCACTCCTCATGGGTTTGATTTACATCTGAATGGATTTAGCATCAGCATTTGGGAACTGCAAAAGTCTATATTCCCCTCTCCAAACTCAATTTTTTCAGCTCATAAACCTTTTTGGGCTTTATAACAGCTTACTTTTCAGTGTCTTCTGCATCCCATATGCTAGGGGGATGGGTTTTATTAATATTAATAGAAAATTACAGAAGCCAAAGTTTGTGAGCGCTGACCCAGCTATAGAAGATACTACCTCATTATTAAATACATCCCCAAAAAAGGTACAACTCCAAGGTGGAAGTAGCTACTTGTATCACAAACACTAACACAAACAAAAAAAAAGCGCTCTCTAAACATGTGATCACTTTGGCAGTGGTCCTAACCCAGAGAAGAGAATATGACAATGAAGGTTTCAGAGATAAATGCAGTCACTGTGTGACATGTAGAAGGCAGTAGGGGAGGCAGAACAAGTAAGTGAGAAATATTTTTCCCATTTTCAATAATGTTGGTTTTTTTCCTCATATCTAAGACATCAAAACCATATCACCAAATCTTAGGTGACATAGCATAACGTCATGTAAGTGTGATACTCAACTTTTATTCCTTCTCAGAGTTACATATCATGCATTTTTGAAGAAAGAACAGAAAACAAGGTTCTGTGGCTGCTTTTGCTGATTATTTCTTGCACAATTTGGGCAGATACCTAGCTAAGCCTTGAAACAGCCTAACAACATGCCTTCTACCTAGTCATGTAAAAGAGAACTGCAGTTATATACCTCAAAGTTTCAGAAGCAAAAAAAGAAATCTAGTGCATTTAGGAACAATGAGCTACCAACTGCAGGCAGTTCCCTTTCACTAGCCCAGCATCAGTAATACATCACTGCAGTACATGCAACAGCTAAGCTGCAGCACCAGCAATGATATGCGCAGGACTGCTTTTATGACTTTTAAGTCACGCCAATCAATCAACACTAATGGGACGTCCATATAAAATCAAATATCCTTTACATGAATTAAAATCCTAATGAAGTGTAAACACTGTGAAGTAACTGTATTATTGTACAAAAAAAAGTAATTCTGTAAAAAAGGAATAACTGAATTTCATGAAGTTGTTGATGCTCAGTATCTCCAAAACAGCAAAACTGATACTTAGAGCAGCTTTTGAGAAGTCTTTGAAATCAAGAGCTGCCACTATCTAAAAAGTAAATTTTTTTTCTCTTCAAACACTAATGCAAATTTTTACCTTTTGAATAAACACATCAGCTGCCAATTCAATACAATATGTTGTAGAACCTTTCACTCTTTGTAGTAGCTGAAAAAAAAAAAGCCTACAGGAACTACTGTGAGCTCTGAAGAGGAAATGTGATATCATTTTCTTATTGTTATCCAGAATGACACAGGATAGATGTGGAAACCCATCTTTGACTTTTTTCCAGATGTCTGTGTAACTGTATCAGTATTCCAGCTTTGTTTTATGTGCGTATTCTGCGACCTTCCATGGTCATGATTTTCTTTTTTAACATATATGAAAGAATTTTGACAATACTTCAATGAGGACATGAAAAGTCATAAAAATAATTTTAAAATTCACGATCATAGGTTTTATGTAATCTAACTTGTGGAAAGGCTGTTAAGAAAACGTGATGGCAATGAACAGGTGGAATTTCACTCTCAAGCCAATGTAATTTCATGAGCTAAAATTTATTTTGCCTAAAAGTCCTCATAAAAATATGATACGATGACAGTACAGTAGCAGAAGGTAGGGCCAGCCCTACGTTGGCTGTAAAACTGGGCAGAACTAAGGCTCACATCTATATGTCAACAAGACAAATGTGATCTCAAACAATCCCCAAAAGTTTTCATTTACAAACTGCATAAAATTCTTGATGACACTTAAGCAGGACTGGAAAGTGGTTTATTTGAATATGCACTGTGACTAAAAAATTATTCCTATATGTCAATTCCCTCTCCCAAATCTTGCTGAGGTAACAGCTGCATGAATAGAAGCCTCAACGACTGCAGAAAAGCAAGCCTGCCATGGACTGTGAGCTGCTTAACAAGAGACTGGTGGACAATATTCCGTATATCTGCTAACTTTCCCCCTGAATTCATACACCCTTTCCCCCTGCAAATTTCATGGCTATTACGCATGTGATCGAGAAGTACAAGTTCAACAAATCACTGATGCTCAGTATCTTTGTTCTGCAGATAACAGTGATTTACTATGTCACAAATACATGTACTATGGATAACCACAGTAAAACTGTTTCCATTTTGTTAATAAAACCACTGACTTCTTTTTTCAGCTATATTTCGGTTTTGTATCCCCTGCAATCTTTCTTGGTTTATACTTCCTTGCAGATTTTTAGAAGCACCCATACATGGAGTCAAAGAAGTTGAGCTTCTATGCCGTTGTCCACTACAGAGCACTGTCATTCCTCACTCATACTTGTAGGTTTTTAAACTTTGGACAATTTGATGAAATTCAATTTTATTATTGAAAAAAACACTGCTGAAATGTCCTACTCCCCCATGCTTGGTAAGGTTGCCTCATTAGTTAACTCAATCAACCCGATTCCTGAAATCGCACAGATTGCTGTGCAGTACTAAAACTTAATTATCACAGAAAGTTCTTGCTGTAAAGAACGAGGTCCCTGAAGACGAAAAGGTGTGGGCGTATGTAAACAGAAAGAAATCGAGCATAACCAGATAGGAGTTTGAAAGTCATCCCTTGTCCCCTGAACACAGCAGTGATTGTTAGTGTTTCTGCCACTGTTGTAGCGGATTCTTAGGCAAACATAAAACATCAGATAGCCAAGAATAAGGCTAAAAGATAATTACGAAATAATGAGAAATGGGAGACCAAGTGTTATAAAGTTGTAACTATTGCCAGCACAACAATACCTCCGATTGATTTTTACACTTGCAACGTTTGTCTGGGATATCAGTTGCAGTCTGGGAGAGTCCCTACCTCACATCTCCATGTACAGAAAAAGACAGCCACCAAAAAAAAAAAAAAGTATTTAAAATCTCCTTTCTATTCAAACAGATGGGGAAAAAAATCCAGGCTTACAAATAAGCCTTTCAGTGGTATGTCTTGTAATTCCCCAAGTTTTATACTGCACCTGTGTTTAATTAGCACTAGACCACCACACCCTCCAGGTGGATGTAAGATTTTTAGGGCCATTAATATCCAACTCAGCACCAAAACTAAGGACTGTCATTCTAAGAAAGACGGTAAGTTGCTAAATTCTACAATGGAGCCTGTTCTGGGTGTAATTTGAGTCCTTCAACACTTCTGTGGTGGAGGTAAGAACACAGGTTCTCTCATGAAACACTGCATTATTCACAGACAAACCTGTGGGGTCCAGAAAAAGCAGAGATCTCCTGGAACCATGTAGTCATCTGTGGCATTGCCAACAAACTGCAGGGACATAATCCATTACCAGGTCAAACTCTGCTGGTTCTAACAGGTGAATTAAAAATCACTCTTTTGCATTTCAACATTCTAAACTTGTGTGCCAAAAAGACCCTGAAAAAGAATTTGCTATACGACATTTCTTGACCATAATGGCTTTGTAACTAATGTGATGCATGAACAAAACTGCATAAGACATTACCAGTTCTTATCAGTGTCCTTTGTACCGGGGGCTGGCTGACATCTTTTGAAATGTATGACTATATAAATAACATAAATATACTAGTAGGATCTTTTGCTACTTAATGTACCCCTGAATTACTCCTAATTCCTTTCAGGAACTACATTTTATATACTTTACTACACCCCAAAAAGCTTGAGAAAACTACCAGCCACTGGCTGGAGAGCATCATAAATGCTTTTCAGTGTTCCATGCTACTTCAGTATGAAAACAGTAATTTATTTTCCATTTTAAAATAGGCTTTTGGTATCACTGAGGATATCTGAAAACCAAATTCATTCTCTAGTCTCTTGACTTTGAAAGACAGTGTGTTCTGCTCTCCTCTAGACACATAAAAATAGGACTACAGTTTTGTCCTGAAATATTTTTCAATTACTACAACTTTCACTGGTGCTGTTGAAAATCATTCTGGTTTTAGTCTAGATGATGATTTTAACATCTCTGAAACTCAGTTGATTGATTCCTTTAAACAAATCCCTAACAGAATGTGGCACGATTAAATTCAGCAGTAAACATAGTTTATATGGATGGAAATGGTGCAATGCTCCAGATCTAGATATCAGGAAAATGCTAGAGTTGTAATGAAATGATATAGGGATTTTTACGATTTTGGAAATCAAGTTTATCCTTCTAAATTCATCTAATGAGTTTTCTTCCTGCCAAAGCTAAGAAAGGTATTTCTTCTTCTTCTTCTGTGAGTGTTAAGGATTTTTTCTTATTTATTTTGGTCTGTACTAAACACAAGCATGACAGATGTCCTGTTTACGCAAAAGGTGCAAGGTACAGCACCTTCTCGCATTCTGCATACTTATTGATTCAGACTCATGTGTCTGGCAGATTTCCATTTGGAAGTAAGCTTAAGGCATGTGAGTTAACATTGTATTTGACCCAGGTTTAGGACTATGTTCTAATACCCTGACACAGAAGAGCCCACCAAGGCATTTCAAGTCCAAGTCTGTGAAGAAAACATTTTTCCCAGATTGTGGTTTTGAGCCACATTTATCTGAGCAACACCTTTTGCTTTGTTTCATATGGTGATTTGTTTATGTCATAGATTCCACAGAACAGCCCAGTAAACCAAATCATTTCAACTAAAGGGTAACCTCAAGTTAAGACCTAGTTTTTGTCCTGAGCAGTCTCCAGCCCACATTGCCCAGGACAGCCCACCCACCAGAGGTTCTGCACTGCAAGGGCCCTTTGTAGCTGCCACCCAAGCACAACACCTCACCTGTGCTCATTGCTGAGATGCCCAGTGAGTGTAAGAATGGCTCTGGTAAGCAGCTGTCATCATCTCAACTCAATCTTGCTCTTTGCTTCACAGCTGAGACCCAGGTCATGCGGCCAATGTAAAGCATGAGAAGACACAGCTGGTTCAAACCCAAGGGCTTACACCCTGGCACCAAAATCTCCTCAGCGTTGGGTACAGACTCATATCACACCAACGAATCAGGTTTTCTAGAAATACTCAAAATGATTACGTGATGAAAAGCAATACATAAAGATGCAAACACTCAAACAGTAGAGACAAATGCTCATAAATAAAGTGAAATATTTATTCTCAGTGGAAAGCATTTGTCTAAACAGTGTCCAACACACAAATATATAGTTTCCTATTCCTGAACAGTTATTCTACAGTGAGACTCCCCAGTAAAATATTTATGTTAGTGATCCGAATGATCAACAAGGCAACATTTCAACATGGTGCTCCACATCCAGAGACGCTGGTTGCTAAAGCACCGTAGTGTTGGTCCTTACATACCCCGTACTACTACACCAAACACTGCCAACAAGCCAAGATAACCACTGTAACAGAACAGCTGGTGTCAGTGTGAAGGTCTAATCCTGTAGGCAAGTTTTATCACTGTAACTGTTTGTATGAGCAGGCTGTTTCTGACTTCGCTGGTCTTCAAAATCTTTTCACTACATGGGAAACAGGCTTTCTAGTAACTTGGCAGTTAGCATTGCATACTCTCTGACAAGATCTTCATAAGAAGGTTAAGCATATAACTAGAGGACAAGTGGGAAAGTGGCTACTTAAAAAAATGTAGAAGGTTCCTCTTTGCATGTTTGCTTCTTAGTTTACCAAGAGCACTAACCAGGAGTACAAACCAATAGAACAGTTCCTCTCTTCTGCTTTCACTTCCTCCACACATATATTTTACTCTGCTCTCTGCTATTCAAGTTTTATTAAGTGCCTTCTCCTTCACAGCTGGCCTTGATTTATTCCTTACATTTGCCACTTTAGCTCCTACCCTTAAGAGGACAGATGGAGGCACTCAACAGTTACTTGATCACTGCTACCAACAAGGTGATGGTCACTCTTCTATTATCCAGCAGTCAGATATACTCATCCTCACTACAGCTGGGACACAAAAAGGATAACTGCCCAAGTCCACATCATAGCATCAACAGGAGTGCTAGGTGTTGCCTCAGGAGCAATGTAAGAATACCTTTGGAAGTCCATCTGCCTCAGAAACAAGCTGTATAACCCACAGGCCACACAGCAGTTTCCCAGCTTTTCTCTCCAATGCAAATTTTCTTAAATGAAGGAACACAAATGAGCATAGGTATATATTTTATACAGAAGGTGTTATATATTGGGGCCAAAAAATTAGTATTTAGAATATTGCTCAGCTTTCACACGGCAGCATTTTGAGTACAGAAACAAGGGCTCCATAACTACAATGAGCACCAACTTCCCAAACCGCCAGGCAGTAACACCATGCAGGAAATAAAGCGGAACTTACCATACATGGCTAATAAGCAACTAGAGAAGCTTCTGTTTCCCTGTCATAAATTTCCCAGCTGCATAAAGTTGCACTAAAACCGTTGAAGAAATGTTGACATTCAACATGTGATGAACTAAAGGAAAATTCACTTTCATGTCTTGTTTTCAACCCACATGGACAGATGGAAGTACCACAAAGAGACAGTCTTACTGCTTGGGATAAGAAGAATAAAATCCATATATTGACTTCAAACAAAGAACAATGGTTTTCACAGTTGTCTTTCATTTTTAGAAAGTTATGTTAACTTGCATTCTGGAACCTTTTTCAGCTTCTCATATGCTCAGCCTTTAGTATCTCACTAATAATACAAGCAGCAAAGCTTCAGATAGATTGGTGAGGACATACTACAAAGCCAAAACACACAAAAAATTCTCTCACAAAAACTTAACAAAAAGTTTTTCCAGGTAACTAGCTGACTAAAGACTGAAACTCAGAACTTCAAAAATATGTAGGCATCTGAATTCCATTAAAACTACACTTTCGTAATATGGGATCTAGTTTTGTCAGTCTCACGTAGGTGCCGGAGAGCATGCAGAATCTATACAAACTCATTTTTTAAAATATTGGCATATAGGTTGGGTTTTTTAATGCCTAACACTGAAATTTTGTACTCTGTTTGCTGTAGAAGACATCACAGACTTAGCCAATGCCAAGTTCAACACATATATCCCCTCGATTAAATGTTATTCTGAATCTTCTGTAGTGCTATAGCTGGTTGCTTCACCCTACAAAAACTCTTCTATACAGGATATTCCACAGCTGTTTCTGAAACACGAGTTCATTTCTGAACCATGCACTCTTGCTGCTCACGAGGTCAACCTGACAACTCTGTGATAATAAAAAGAACTATTTCTGAAACTCTTAATGGCATTTTTTTTTTAACACAGACTTTGGCCAAGATTATAATCTTTGAGACAACACACAAAAATATGATTAAAATGGAGAGGTTCTGCAAGATAGTGCCCACTCTCAAGGGAACAAAGGTTTGCTTTTAAATATAAGTTTTCAATCTGAGATAAGCTTACAGATGACATCCATTCTAGTTTCAACTACAACAGCCCAAGGCAATTGCTAAAGAGACTAAACACTTCTTTCTCTACATATAGAATCAAAAAATGTGAGAAAATGCAGATATGAGGTCAAAAGACGGGCTCAGATTTGAGGTAGACATTTGAATGTTGAAATGAAGATTTCATTAAACAAAAAAAAGTAAGACTATGTTACACATATGGTGGATGTGACTGAAGATCTCACAACTTTGCAGCTAAACCAGTTGTTTGGAAGGCACCCTGAGTGTCTCCCTGGTCAGTGAGAAATGGATGTGTTTGTTAGGGAAGAATGAGCTGGTTTGCCTGGGATGCAAGTGCTTAAGCAGTGTTTAATGTGGGTAATGGTTGCCTTTGATTTTGGTAAGCAATATCTTTTCCAGAGGACATAGAGGCTTTTTCAGTATTAAAATCAAGTGTTTAACTTTTGCTATGACTTCTGCTCAGACGCAGAAGCTTCTTATGTAAACTTACTAGTTTTCTTGGTGTCATTTGGATTCAGTTAATTTGTTATTAAGTAACATTTTTGAAATTAAGTCATGGTATTTGAAAGACCTGCATGCATCTGTCTCTCTTCTGAATTAGAAATATGAAACTCTGTATGACATCTCTTAGTCTTTTACCCCTTTGTAAGTAAAAACAGTATTTTTATTCCCAACAAGTTAATAAATCCAACTACAAATACAATAGCGTTTACGGATGCAGAATTTCTCAAAATCAGCACAACTTTACTCAGGAGGATATAAAAGACATGAAAACTCACCAGGTATAAAGGAAAAAGTAATTATTCATTCCTACAAAAGGTCAGCTAAAGTCCTGAGTCTGAGCTTTCAATAAATGGTGAAACCTAATTTATTTGTACTGGGTATTACTGCTTCCTAATATAACCCAAGACCTCTGGGACATTCTGGTAGTAATGCAAACACCGGATGATCTTTTAGCCAAGAAATAATTTCAAAATTTATCTAAAGCAGAAAGTTATTATGATTCCATAATGGTGGCATGCATTTGTTTGACATTCACTACAGCATACTGAGGACAGAGAAGCATCTGAATTTAGTTCCCATGATCTAACAGAGAAGCTATCTAGGCAACTTGGTGCTTTAAGCCTATTCTCACTTTTTCTTCACATAACCATTTTGTAAATTAAGCACCCACACTATACACAGTAACAAATGCAGAGATTCACAGAAAGTCTTTAGAAGTATTCTAAGGTATCTATTTCAGCTCCAACGGTTCTATTATTTGTTGTTTAAGAAAAATATCGAGAAATACCTTAAATGCCTATTTTGCTATTCTAACAAACACTGAATATAAACTTAATTATTGAATAGTTGAACTATTCTAAGTTGCACTTCTCATGAACAAAAATACTGTTCTGAAAGAGTGTTTCAGTAGATCCACTTGCAGAATTGAAGACCAAGAAGTGGTAGAGCCAACACAAAATAAAAACGGATGTACAACACTACAATCAAGTGGAAAAGAAACTCGAGTATTTTTACAGACTGACTAAACAAAATATGAGAATACGCTTACAGAGCAGTAGCATGATGAGGAATAACACACTAATTTATTGGAAGTAAAGTTTAAAATTAACACCATAAAAAACATTCCTGCTGGTTGAAATGTCATTTTTAAAGATACTTAAAATTAGTCCTAGCAAAGAACTGTAGTGTGCATACAGAGGAATGAGACTCTATATTACATGGTAATCTAATTTCCAATTGTCTGTCTCTCAGATTCTATACTCAAAAGATGTTACCTGAACTAATAACCAGATTTTTATTCCAACAGAAGTACAAACTTAATAAAGAAATTGTATTACTGCATGAATACTACTACATCTCAAAATCAAGTTCTGTGTTGTACGGAGATACCTTCAGTGAAAAAAAGACTGATTACCCAGCTCCTCATGGCTTAAGAAGATTAGCTCAGCTCATCCTTTCTATATTTATTCTTTTCCTTCCTTTCTTTTCCTTTCCTATATGAACTCTGATTATAAAAGAAACTATCCAGAAGTTACTGAATGTTAGTTCCATATAATGCACCTGTGGCTAACCAGAAATCCTTCATTAAGCTAAAAACAGAGTTCTAACAACAAAATTTTATTGGTGCTAGGCAATACCCACAAGGCTCTGAAGGAAAAAAAAACCCTCTGTTGGCTAAACATTTTTAAGCAAATCTACCAACACACATCTGCTATATAACTATAGAACGCTGTAGTATTTTGTAGCCATCCTTAAAGAGGAGGTAAATGAGCTTTAAAACAGGAAGGCAATGAAAAAATAACAACCTGAAGAAGCTAAGTATCCCAGGACTTATCCTAAATACTAGCCATCAGCTGATTTTGAATAACATTAAGTCCAGGATAAGAGCAGAATGTTTTGAAATGAGCCTAAAATTCTACATGTCTGCTTTGCTCTTGCAGATGGCCCAAATTAAACTACTTCTAGATGTAAAAGATAAAGGGATGGTTGTTCTTCATTTCCAAAATGAAACTATAACTGTTTAAGGTTTAAGAGGTGGTAGTCTGTATCACACCTCTAATTTAAACATTTCTCAAGTGTTTTTATTACCAAAATGGAAATATTTTCTGAGACTTTAATACAGCAGTATGAAAAGCAAAAAACAAAACCATAAAATGATCTCTTGATTCAGAAGTTGGCATTTGAACATACTGAGACAAACTAACCTACAGAATTTGAAGACAAAGGTATACCCATCTCCCATCCATTTCTGAAACTGTCAGGAGTTAGTTTATTAACTACACAAAGGAAACAAACTCTAAAAAATACAGAGTTAAGTTGAAACACCTATTTATTCATTTCTGAGGTGAAAATTATGGAGTTGTAGAGTCAGCTTTAATTTCCCTGCAGGATGAAAACAAGAGAGGGAATAACAACCATAGGAATATATGAAAATTTCACATAATTTACCATAGCAAAAATAAACAATTAAATATAAACCAAAATATTTACAAAGTTTTTCTTTTTTTCTGCTGTTACTTTTCCCCCCCTTTCTCCTCGTATTGTCTTTTTACTCAGCCTAGAAAGCAGTGCACTGAAAGCAAACATTTACAACACTTGCTCTCACCTCATTTACATGAAAGCAAAATATCGAATAGAACAGAACAGAACAAAACACACTATTTCAGTTGGAAGGGACCTAAAACTATCATCTACTCCAACTCCCTGACTACTTCAAGGCCAACCAAAAGTTAAAGCATGGTTTTAAGCATATTGTCCAAATGCCACTAAATGACACACAAATGTCCAAATGACACACTTGGGACATCAGCCACCTTTCTAGGAAGTCTGCGCCAGTATTTGGCTGCCCTCTTGGAAAGAAATGCTTCCTAATGTCCAGTCAAACCTCCCCTGATGCAACTTCAAACCACTCCCATGCATAATGTCATTGTACCAAGGAGAACAGATGAGCATTTCTCTCTCCACCTCCCCTTCTCAGGAGGCTGCAGAGAACATTGAGGCCACCCATTAGCCTCTTTTTCTCTAAACTAGATAAATCCAGAGTCCTTAGCTGCTCCTAACAGGACATGTCTTTGAGCCCTTTCACCAGCTTTGTTGTGCTCCTTTGGATGCATTCAAGGACCTTCACAGGCTTCTTAAATTGTGGGGCCTAGAACTACATACAGCATTCAAGGTGTGGCTGCACCAGCGCTGAATACAGCGGGATAATCACCTCATTTGACCGACTGTTTATGCTGTGCTTGATGCACCCCAGGGTGTGGTTTGCCCTCTTGGCTGCCAGAGCACACTGCTGGCTCAATATTGAGCCTGCTGCTGACCAGCATTCCAGACCCCTTTCTGCAGAGCTGCTCTCCAGACACTCACCTCCCAATTTATACTTGTGTCCAGTGTTACTCCATTCTAGGTTCAGAATCTGGCATTTGGACTTGCCAGATTTCCTCCCATTAATCACTGTCCAATGCTCCAATTTGTCCAGATCCCTCTGCGAGGTATCTTGTGCCTCAAAAAAGTCAACAGCACCACCAAGTTTGGTATTGCCAGCAAATTTGCTAATGGTGCATTAAAATCCTGCATCCAGATCATTATAAATACATCGAACAGAACTGGCCCTAGAATTGAACCCTGAGGAATGCTACTGGTGACTTGAGTGAGTCAGATGTAGCCCCATTCACTACAACTCCTTGCACTCTGTCCTTCAGCCCATTCTTCACTTCATACACTGTGAACCTGCCCACCTCACAGCTGGACAACTTGTCCAGAAGGATGCTGTGAAGGATAGCATCAAAAGCCTTACTAAAATCCAGAAAAACTACATCCACAACCCTCCCTTCATCCACTGAGTGGGTAGCCTTATCATAGTAGGGTATCAAACTCCTTAAACATGATTTTCTCTTTGTGAACTCACGTTGATTGTACCTGATGAGTGCATTATTCTTTAAATGTCTTTCAATAATATCCAGTATAATATTATCCATAATTTTTCCAGGAACTGGGATTAGACAGGTTGTAGTTCCCTGGGCCTTCCCTCACGCCCTTTTTTTAAACTGGAATAACACTGGCTAGCACTCAGTCAGCAGGGTCCTCCTCAGACTCTCAAGACCTTTTGTAAACAATCAAGAGGGGTCCTGCCATAACATCCACTATCTCCTTCAGTACTCTAGGATTTTATTTATTTAAATTCAGGGAGATACTAAAATTCTAGAAAAAATCTAAACAAAGATCAAATGTAAAGAAAAAAATCAAATATTTTAGTACATCCAAAATCCCTTGAAGGCGGTATTTGCTGACAGCACCTATAAGAGGGGCCACAATCAAACTGGGAGACAGAATTCAGAACAGTCTTGATATATAATATTTAAAACCATTTTGAAAAAAATGGGCAAGCATAGATTTCCATTATAATTTATGAATACTCATGTACATAAATATGGGATTAGAAAAAATGGTCTGTTCTGCAGAAAAGGATTTGTAGGTGACAGTGAAAAGGATTTGTAGGTGACACCAAATCACAAATAAAGTGTGATACGATGCTACCGTTGCAAAAAGTACAATACACTAATACATAAACAAGGAGTGTCACTTGCAGATCTTGAGTAATTCTTATACTTCAGCACGTGCTAGGAAATTTTCAGCTGAAATATTGCCTAGCTTTGGGCACTGAACTTCAAGAAATATCTGGAACAATTGAAGAAAACAGAAGTAGACCAAAACCAATAAGACTAGTATTCCTAGGAAACAGGACTCATGAAGAAAGTCTGTAGGGATTGAAGTTGCATAAAGAGAAGAGAATGAGAGAAAAGAGTACATAGGAGCAACGCGAATACAGCCCTCAAATACCTAACAGGTTACCTTAAAAACTAAGAGAAAGGTTTTCTCCATTTCCATATCAGGATGAAAGAGGAAGACATTTTGGACATTTTGACTAACAGGACAAAAATTTCCAAATGATAAGCATAAGAAGAGACTGCAGAATATTTCCAGTGGGCCACACAGGGCTTAAGAATAAAACAAACAGTGGTAGAAAAACATTATATAAATAGTTGATCTGGATCTGGGTAGGGAAATAGAAAATTCCAGTTTCCAGTCTACACTTCTGTACTTCTTATCAAGTGAGAAGAGCTGAATAAACTTTAACAGCTAACTCTAAAATGCAGAAATCATAACACTATTGCAAATACTATGGGCACATTGCTTAAGTTTCTCCATATATGGCTCAGCACACTGTTGTAGACAATTTTGCAAAGCATTACTAGTACAACTGGGGAATAGGAAATGCAGTGGGCCTATGTCACCAAATAATTACAAGTAGAAGTACTAGCAAGGCATTTTCTGGAGCAGGAATCCTGTCATCTCCTCACCTACACAGTATCATGTATACTCTGGTGCCATTTAATGACAGTAATTCATTTTAGTGCCTGATCTAGCAAAGGCCTTGCTTGGCCTTTTCTGCCCACTTCATTCACAGCTATCTCTATACCTTCTTTAATTTCTCCTTCAGCACCCTGGGGGTCCAGCATTCATAATGCCAGTATCACGTTCCCCTCTTCATTAGCTTTACTAGGAGCTCACTGACTACAGCCATACCAGAGAACCCAAATGGTACCAGTTTACTCCACAAACACATTCAGGTACTGAAATTCAACAACTGAATTTTTCATATTGCTAAACAGTTTAAACAACCTCAGAACAACTTTGGTTCTCTCCGAAATAACTCAAGCACAGTTTGGGAGTTCCTCAGGGACAAATATGATTCCCAACAGGCAACTTCAGGCCACCCTCTGGGCCCAGGAGCTTAAATAGTGAGGACACAGGCCATCCCACGACAACTGGCCTTGATGTCAGAGCGCAATCTGAGGCACATTTAACGTACTGCTACAGCCATACCCACTCTCCTGTGAGGCCCCAAGTAAGGAAAGCATTATTAATGGCAGGTAGAACCAAAGCTGTTGCATCAGCAGTAGCTAAAAAACAGACAGAAACCGTACATTGTCTCTGCTTCTTCAGAAGTGGACTCCTCAGGATGAAGCAATTTTTTTAATCATTTCTGACAGCAGACCCCCATTCCTGCCACAGGAGGAAGAAAACAGCCAGTGGCTGCATCTCTGTCTTGGACAGCTAGGAATTCTCTACTCATACAAGCAGCGTCTAGCTGATACAGTTATTCTAATCTAAGTAAAAATAATTTTAGTCATAAGAATATTAAAAAGATATAGAAAAGCAACTCATCCAGTTCACTCAAACAATAATACACATTTTTGAAAACAAGAAAATATATTTTTAGCCTCTGAAGGTCTAATTTGAACTGACAAAACCCAAGACATTCTAGTTTAAACTGATATTTCACAAAAAACAATTATGCCTTTTACTTTAAGAAATACTTTGAGTTAAAGGTGAAATGGTAATGCTCACTCCAAGTTTCCTCGGGATTTTGTTACTTTAAGTCAAATGCTTTACTTCACATAAGGTTTCTGGTGTGGAATTGTAGTACAACTGTTTACTCAAGTAGCAGCAGTATACTCTGTGATAAATCAAATGGACATTTATCAAAGGTAAGTTGGCAGGTTTAAATGTTAAATGTAAGCACTGCAAGACAAGTACAAATAGTTTCTACCTGGAGGTTACATATCCAGACCACTCGATAGATATTTTAATTAACTTCTGCAAAGTAAAGAACATTTGCTTCTGAATTATTGAAGAATATTTCCTGAGAGATGAAGATACAAAATGTCAAGCAATATATTTTTAAATAGTGTTTACATATAAATAAAAATTGACAAGCCTTCTTCCCATACAACACGGGCAAGAAAGAGACAAATATTGTCTATGAACGTCAACCCTGGGGTCAAGATTTAAAGTTAAATAAAACAAACAACTTCAGAGATTTCCATCATACAGAGATGGGTAGAGGGGTTTTCATTACTGTATCTCATTTTAATACATTGAATTATGATCTGATAACACTAACACACAGCCACCTCAGGTTCTGAGGGAATTATTAAAAGCCTAAAAGATGGAGACATACAATAATTAGTGCTAAACCCAAGGAAAATACATCTCTGGTTGGAACAAAATAGTTCATGCACTTCTCTCATTTCTTAAACCCACCTAGTCTTCTTGCTCTGCTAAAAATGACTGTTAAGGAAACAAGTTGGGAAACATAAGCAAGCTGCAAAGCCACAAAAGCACAATACTAAGTGCCTTCTCATCAACACTTTGTCTTGCAATCCCCTGAATCATATGGACTGTTAAAATGTTAATAAAAACTAAAAGGTTTTACTCACAGTTAAAACCAGGTGCAATAGTTTTTCCAGCTTCAAGACTGTTTATTGTAATCTGAAAGATGATGTGCAGCAGCAGAAATGATAGACTGGTGAAACACAAAGATTTTAATAGCCGTCCTGTATGCCCTAAAAGACAAAATACACATACATATAATTGGTGAATTTCTAAACACTGCCTAAAAGTTTTCAGTGTAAAGCCAGCAGAAACATCCTGACCAAGGATATTTCTACAATTCAGATGCACATTACTTATGACTGCTCTTTAAGAGTCATAATAACAAAAAAAATACTTTAATTATAGTGTCTTTGAGTACTCTTTAATCACAAAACCCAATGATTGTTATTAGTGATATTTCCTTTCACTTTCTGGATTAAGGAAAAAAAAAAATGTTTCTTAAGTCTCCAGATAGCAATTTTAGACCGATAATAATCATGATGTTGCCTGGTACAAAGACAAAATATGAAGATACTTCCAATATTGTGAAAATAAAAACCCGTTCACCTAATAACCCTTTCCAAAATGAATTACATGGGAGAAAGGATAACAACACAAAATTGTAAGTTTGGCTCAGAAGCATATACATACTTTCAAATGAATGCTCAGCTTTGTGCAGACTGCCCTCTTACACTTTCTTTAGAAGTTTTTGAAAACAATTTTCAGTACACATTGAAGAATCCTGTGCCAGATACACTTGGTCATAGTTCCTCTATGATTTATTGGATATCTGTAGCCAAAAGCCAATAGAAAATGTTTGATGAAGACCTAGAAAATGCCTTATAAATCTTCTAGGAAACACTCAGCTTAATGACAGGCAGCCAAACTTCCAAGGTATGAATAAATAAAGTAAACCATTAATATTTCAGAAAATATGCATCTTCAAGACTAAGCTGTATTGCTGATAAAAAACATTTAGTATCATCCTGCCTGACCTACCTGCAGTTAAAGTTCTATTTGCAAAGTATTTTATACTTAGATTTTACACATTTTTACATGCTTCTATCATTTCAGGTAATTTTTTTATTTACAGATTATAAAAATGTGCTGCTGGAATTCTTACCCAAGATTACAAATAAAGCCAAGGCTATGGGAGGCAGAACTAGTACAGTATACCTGTGAAATGTTCACTCTACATGCAGCCTGTTTTGTTCATACTTATGTGTCTGTTATAAGTAACTACTAGAAAGAAAGTAACACAGATCACATCTGTACCCAGCCACTAAATCAGCTTTTTGCTTTATATTTGTTATAGCTCAAGCATGCCACCAATGGCCTGAATGGTAGTTTATAAAGCAAAGAATCAGAAAACATGATTCAACAATTTCAGAAAAAGTTACAGCTTATCTCACTCCATCAGACACCAAACCTTTGTTATATCACCACTATTTTGACTGCAAATTTTGAATACCAAATGCCTGTAATGAATTAACTTCCCTATTTTTTTAATAAAATGATTATACAGTTCAAATAAAATGAAAAATGGCAAGAGCGAACCTACGTATGAATTTCTGTGATCTGAAAAGAAACATATATTCGCTAGATATGTGCTTTGTATGACATATTCACAGGTCTTTACTGGCAAGACACCGGAGCCCACACAGAAAGCAGACAACCTGGGCTGCAGAGCATTTAAAAAAAAAAAGACTAAATTTTAATTTTTTTTTGATCAGATCCTTTTTATTTTCCTCTTCTATAGAAGCTGGCCTTGTGTCCTGGCTTAGGACAACCTCCTCTAAGCACAATAAAAGCATAAATAAAAAAATAACTCATATTTTCAAAATCATTAGAAGAATGAACATATGACAAGTTACATGATATTAAATGTGATGTCATAGCAAGGCAATTCAAGGACTGCTAGCTTTTACAATTTTTTGGCAGGTTTCATTATTTGGTGGTTTGTTCCTGCATTATCAGATCTCAGGCTCATGGTATTACAAGAGCAGCATGTTCAAAATATAATGAAAAAATACGTATCTCAAAGCTGGAGACAAACAATTTGATAACACAAACTCCATGAACTTAACCACTGCGTTGAAAATGTACAGATTTTAAGGACAGTCTGGTGATTTCTGAAGTTCTGAGTCAGAAACTCACCTCAGTGTTCAGGAGTTAACAGTTTAATAGATATCAAACATTGAATTTTTCATCTAGTGGTGGACTTGGAAGTTTTTTAATAGAATTGTTTCAGTCAGTCTCCAAAGGAAAAGAATGCAATACAATTAGCCAACTCACATTCATTTTCCAAACTCTGTCCACATAAAGAAATAAAACTATTAAAAATCTTAGGTCCATCTTTCAGTATTTCAAATGTCATGTGTCTCAAAAATATATCTCAATTTTAGACTTTTGACTTCATTTTTTAAAGCTTAAAAATAAACATATTGTAGATTGAACAAAACATTTCTTTACAAAACCTTGACTTTTGCAATTGTTTTCCTGTTAGGAACTGCAGAAAATGTTGAAAATATACTTCTTGAAATGCTGAAATGTTGAAAAAAGATCTTCTCACAAAGCTATGGAAAATTTTAGAGGACTATTAACACCCATGATAATAAATAGTGTCTCGATGTACTGGTAAATACAGCAGGGGAAATACACAGCTGGAAGGCAGCTATTCAGTGCAGGTTACAGCATTCTTCAAGGGCTGCTCTCTTCATGGCCATCAGTGGAAACTGACAACCATTGGATCCTGCTGAGCAGAAGCCCTTTGCCTGCATTGCATTCTGTGCCAGCAGAAACTAGATGCAAGAAATATTTGGAGAAATACTATGCCCCTGATTTCAAAAGTTTTGGAGAGACATCAACCACTTGGGAGAAATGGGAGTGCTAAAAATCAGTGAATTACTGGATACATAATTTATGCCAAGGAAGAAGTGACAGATTTGGATAAGGGATAAGTTTCAATTTATAGTGGGGTTTGGATAAACCCATTGGCTGTATTTTTACTTACATTTTTTTCTTTCTCCTGGAAACTTAGTTCTAAATTACACACACACACACAACTTAACTGTATGTGTACAGATCTGAGATGGTGAAAAAAGAGACAATTGAAATTAAACTCCTGAAATAAAAGAGAGCTTCTTATGATAAGGAAGAAAGATTTTGTCATCCTTCTTTAATTTTTAGATATTCTAATCCACTCATAGTTACAGTCCTTTTGCTAAAATCAGTTGTCCTAACATGCAAGTCCTTGGGGACATGAATGGAAACTAGCTGTCCCACAGAGAAGGAAATACGTATTGTTCAGAAAGCTGTGTGGACAGAATGGACACACAAGAGAACGCTGCCTCAGCTCACATCAGAAATCAGAACCCTAATTCTTCGTTTTTTTTCTTCTATGTGTAGATTTGTGTATGCCCATCAAGACTAAAATAAAATGAGTCTTCTGGAAAACTGCCTGGGTTTGTAGCTTAAGTGTTGGTTTCTGATTTTACTCACACCTGCACAGTGTCACCAACTTCAGCAGACTGTGGTGGATGGAAATAATGAAAAAAATTTGTCTCAGAACTGGCCTTAACAACTAAGAAAAGCGGGTTTGCTTTCAGGTACAGTGTGTCATTCCTAATGATACTCCATGGGACCAAAACCTGCCTTTTTTTTCTCTTTTTCTGATCCATTGGATGGGGCACAACAAAAAAACTGGTTGCGTCTCTAACAAAGTTAATACTGACAGCAATTTATCCTGATTTTTCAATAGGTAGTACTAAGGACCTATACGCAGAAAGTGGTAAATTCAAAAGGTCTGTATCCATTCTGCATACGATAATGATAACAGGAAAGAGAAAACAGAGAAGGAAAATAATGGATTTAAAAATTAATTTAAGATTATTTTCTATTGCAACAGTGTCATTCCTTCATCATGATCATACATATGCTATCTTTGGTTTCACCTAAAGACTACCTTTTAAAGTGTTTTGTTGTCTTATTTGAAGCTTTTATTCCTTTGCACCGGGATTTTTTTTTAAATCTAACCTTAGTGTTGAGTTTTCTGAAGTCAGTTGGGTTTTGGATAATTACAACATGCCTTTAGCCATAAATTGCCCCCCAGACTGCGACAACACTTTCAATTCTACTTCAAATGCTTTGCTTGGGTTTTGTTTTTTTTCACATAGCCTAATTTATTCAGATCACAGCACATGAAATACCAAAGCCCAAGTCATTTCTCATGCAATCTTTGATAGCGTACCGTGAGTGATAAATATTAATGTTCATTTATCTCCTGAACTAGTGACACTTCAGTTAATAAAGATACTCTATTACATCCATTCAGGATTTATTTTTTAATAAACCACTTCATCAATATGTGACAAACGTAAAACTAAAGAGCGCTGGGGACGAAGCTTGGTTGCAGTTAATTTCTGTCACACAGATGCGGTCAGTCCCACAGAATGTTTCAGCCAGAAATCTTAACTTCTTGATTTTCCATGAGGAATCCTAACTTCACCTCGGAGCCTAGCTGGAACCAGGTTCCCAAGACTTTAATCTCCTGCTTGATGGTTCCAAATAGGAATCTGTCAACATCACCTATCCTGTAGATTGGGGCAGCTGGGGGCAGGAAGTAAAGAAAACATTTAATTCAAAACATTTGTCCTTTGGAAAAATCTGGAAGTTTGAGGGCTATATGAGATTAACAAAAAAAAAAATCAACACATCATAATTTCCCAAATAAAAGGAATCCCACCTTTGATCAGCTTCGTGTCTCAAGATATCATGACTAACTCACTGAGATAAATGCAAGAAAAGAGTTCCAATTTGAATTTTGTTTCTGCCAAAGTTTCAGAAATGATAAAAAACAAAGTTGGTTCCAGTTAATTATCAGAAAAATGTCATCACTGAGTCCAGTACGAGCATCTGCCACATTGGCCACAAGTGTCAAACATAAGTTTACACATTTAAATGTGATATTTAAAAATGAAATTTTAGAAATGTGAAATAAGTACTGATATATCCACCCTCCATTTGACAAGGAAACCTTGTATTTCATTATGGTCCGTCAGCAACACTGAAGAATATGGGCCAGTCCACTCTTCTGAATTTGTCAGTACTATCGCACACTAATTGATGCTTAACACAGCAGGATGCCTTCTGATAATCATGGCAGATGAAGAAAGGGTTCAAATACAAGTTCTAACTTCGGCTAAGATTTTCAGTAATGTTAAGGGTAAAATTCGCAAAGGCACAAAGCAATTCAGCTCTGTCCAAGAAAGCACTTAAGCACATATTTGAGCACTATCAGGGACTGAAGGGCTCTCAATGTTGCATAAAATGTTGATAAAGTAAGACTGACTGCTTCACTACTATGGTATTGATAGTTGGTGTGACCCAGCCTTAAAGCACACAGCTTGTAAGTCAGTGTAATTCAAAACCTTTTAGACATCTCTACACCATATCCATTGTTCAAACCAGTGCTCTGCAGAAGCTAGATTTCTCTATTTCTCCTTAAATTTATGATGCGTATTTATGTCTGAGTGTGCAGAGCAGGCATAACCTCGGTGTTTTCAACTCTTCTCTTTCCTGTGTAGTTTTGGTGGTTCAGGGAGACAGTTCTCTCCAGATTCAGGTTTGGAAAGAACAACTTTAAATGTTTGCTAGTACCAGTTATATCTATTACTAAACAATCTTTCCTAAAAGTAAAATAGCTGTAGTATTTCTACATGTACATTATAACTGTGCTTACAAGTTTGGCATCTTGAGTGCTGAAACACGTTGGGACAAAGCTATGAACAAGGGACAGATGAAGGCAATTGTTTGGAAGGACTATACTAAGAAATTTGGTGATGGTGTGCAACATACACTGTATGTTGTGCTATGGCAAGCCACTGATCTACTAAGGTAACTGCATACTGGCTCCTGTTCACCAAGTCTTAAACATACCTCTTAAGTGGATTCAAAAAAGACAATGCTTAGATCATTCTGAAGCTGTCAGAAATTATTTTAACGGTTAAAGAAGTGCTATCATTTTCTATCAAAATAAAACCAAAACTTACTTCCTCCTTTCTTGAAAGCACTGCCATCCTTCCACTGCACAGTTATCAGTACATCTATATTCAGCGTAATATAAAAATGCATTATTTTTCCCCCCAAAGAGAAACTTACATTTCAACATCATTTTCTACCCAGAGGATTCTGAGCTTACAAGAGCCTTCAACAGTGGGCAGACATCACCACTGAAAAAAATACAAAACCACTCACTGGATTTCCAGCAGCAAGACAAAAATAGAGAGCAATTAACTAATGCCATGATCTATTCTATGCCTGCCTAGGCCCAAGCCTTAAAATGTGTATACACAAACAACAGACCAAGATTTCATGCTATTATTTTTAGCTATGTTTAAAACTACGTGCTCAAGCAGCCACAGTGAAATCCAGACCAGAGAAGTAAAAGATGTTAGATTTACAGTTTCCAGCAAAAGTTTCCCAATGTTTGAACAGTTTTGACCATACTTTCCTGAATATGCCAGTTATTCACATACATAGCCAAATGTCGCAATCTACAACTGTGCCCAACAGAAAAATTTACTAATAAATTTACAAAAAAAGGCATGACTCAAGTATCTTTCTGTACTACAACGTATTCCTTTGCATTTCAAATTATATTATTTCTTAAATAATAAAACCCCAAGAATTTGTAAGTTTATCACAAAATATGTAATTACTTAAAATTTTTACATTATTTTTAAAGCAAAATAAAAGATATTGTTCCATGCTGTGTATCTGCACGTAAAATGCAGATTCTTTTATATTCGCTCATATAATATATTTGCTTACATTCCCTTTCTGTCTCTTTTTAAAATACTTTAGAGTTCTAAGAGGGGAAAAAAGTCAGTTCAGAGATAGACACATGGCAGGAATGCCAAACAGACTTGGGTAAACACAGTCAAAAATGTTACGTGCAATTAAAAAAAACCCTGATTTAGAAATGAAAACATAAAAAGGACTGCATAGGATAATAAATGTCTACTTACTCTAGCTTTTTGTAGGATTTCCTGTTTTTCCTAGAAGTTTTCGTGCCCAGAATACTACTAGAACTAAGCTGTATCCTCTGCATCAATAGACAATACCATCGTTCAAGCTAGTCATAATCTCTGACTTGCAAGCTTATACAGGTAATTTAACCATTTTGTTAACAAAATATTTTGACAGACAAGACTCAGCACTTAACCACTCATTTTTTTTTCCAGATGATACTCATAAGCTTTCAAAGCAAACACCAGCTGCTGATGTCTGCTTTCTAATTTGACAGGTGACTGTACCAAGCCAAATACAGGAAACAAATATCATCTCAGATACTAGTGCACACGAACATTGAGCAATTTTAACCCAGACGTGTTCTTTCAGAAGAGAATTTGAGGCTTTTAATACAGAGTTCGAGCTACTTGCCTTGAGGAACTGGACTATCCATGTTTGCTACTAATAGATAATATTTATATTGAATTCAAAATAATACAGCCATTATTATCTCTGCTTGCAGATAAAAATTAAGTGTTTGAAGAACAGTTCTCCTAACGAAGAAGCAGTGCTTGCAACTTACTTTTCTCATTCCTCTGTCATGGTCACAATGAGCAGGTAACTCTATCCAGTACTAAGGTCCTTCAGCAACAGAGAGTCCAAACAACTCCCAAATAATGGGAAATGACAGTATGTCATGAACTACATACCTGAAACATATTTTTTAAAAAATCTGTACTTACTAGGAGGCAAATAAATTTCTGCATTGAACACCTACCCACGTATTTTCATAAGTCACAAACAAATTTGATGCAAGGCAGAGTGAGAAAGGAAGCTATGTAAGTAAGACTAATACAGCTATGGCAAACCAAACCCCACACCATGATATTTTCATAAGGCAGTAACTGTGCATAAGTATGTGTACTGAACTCACAGTGGAAGCTGTGCTATGAATTTCTACCATTGGCAAAACTTTCCCAAGAGGCTGCCTCAGCTCAGGCAAAAGTCTTGTAGAGTTTAACATCTT
Source organism: Tapera naevia (assembly GCA_033556795.1). Taxonomy (NCBI): domain Eukaryota; kingdom Metazoa; phylum Chordata; class Aves; order Cuculiformes; family Neomorphidae; genus Tapera; species Tapera naevia. The sequence goes on along the minus strand of JAUMJJ010000022.1, from coordinate 8,891,994 downwards.
TCTAAAGAATTGGATTAGTATCTATGGAACAAGATAATGCAGCTCATGACCCAGTTGAAGTGCCCCAGAGTCGAAATGTATTGGCATTTCAACTTGCATTTCAAAAATGCAAATTATCTGAACTCCTAAGACCCACTGTCTACACAGAGCTGAAGTAACCTATGCAAGGGCGTAGCTTCATTCCCTCTTTTATCAGAGGTGCTTAAGGAAGAAGAGAGACAAGGTGGAAAAGTAAATTATTTATCAAAGCAATTTGGTTCTAAAAGTTTCCTAGCATTTGAAGAACATATTATGATGCTAGTTTGACACACAGCCATGAATTTCTTTTCTTTCTGAAAAAAATATTACTTTCAGGAAACCTATTCCAATGGGCAAATGGAAGAGGACTAGATAGCTTCCTGTAAACAACAGTAGTCTCCTTTCACCAAAATCAGGTGGTTTTCTAAAGAGATAAAATACTAACTTCCCAAGAAACCAAATTTTGTAAAATTCTGTAGATAAATAGAATACAGGAAGTCAGAGAACCACGGACCAATAAATCTGATTTGCACATTTGGCAAACTGGTGAAAACTGTAACACAGCTGAGAATTAGACAGCTGGGGAAGGATCATACACTGAGGAAGAGTCCAGGTAGTTGATGCAGCAGGTCATGCTGCATTCTTTGTGGAAATCACAGAATATATGTATAAGGAGATTATAGATGACACAGCAGTTTTCAAAAAACTGCTCAGTATTTCAGAAGAACAAACTTCTGTCAAAGGCTCTTACAGGAAATTATCTATTTGGGAAATGAAGGAAATGTCATTTTGGGACATACCAGATTTGGCTGATGGCAATTTTTAATCTGTCTTTCAGTCCAGTTGCAACAGGTTCAAAATAAAAATACTTTTTTTTTTCCATATTAATGACAATTAATTTTGTTTGCCACATTCTGCCTAGTATTCATGCATGGATTTAGCATGTAGAGTACTGCTTTTGGCTGGGATAGAGTTAATTTTCTTCATAGTAGCTAGTATGAGGTTATGTTTTGGATTTGTGAGGAAAACAGTGTTGATAACACACTGATGTTTTAGTTATTGCTGAGTAGTGCTTTACACAGAGTTAAGGCCTTCTCACATTGTCCCGTCAGTGAGCAGGCTACGGGCACACAAGAAGTCGAGAAGGGACATAGCTGGGACAGCTGACTCCAACTGACTAAAGGAATGTCCCATACCACACAACATCATGTTCAGTAACAAAAGCTCACAGAAGAAGGTGGAATGGAGGGACATTCGCAGTGATGGCATCATGCATGATGGTGCCCTGCATTCCTGGAGATGGCTAAAGACCTGCCTGCCAATGGGAGGTAGTGAATGAATTCCTTATTTCACTTTGCTTCTGCCCATGGCTTTTGCTTTACCTACTAAACTGTCTTTATTTTAACCCACAAGTTTTTGCATCTACCCTTCTGATTTTCCTCCTCATCCCATTAGAAGGAAGTGAGCTAGTGACTGTGTGGTGCTTAGCTGCCAGTTGGGGTTAAACCATGACAGCAGAAATCTGAACATCAAAGAACTCACCTATGCTTGAAAAAATAATTGATTTGTTCAGCAGAATAAATATTAACATTTCTCAATATTGCACAAAATGCTTACACTAAGTGTAATCTAATACTACCTATTTTCTTGCAAATAGAATGCAAATGCCATTCATCAGAATATCCTGCAAACCAAGTGGAGAACAACAACTAGATCTGTATTATCACTTGTATATCAATTTCATGTGTGCACACACAACAGTTCTCCCCTCTTAAACTTCTCTGTATGTAAAAACATAGCTGTAATATTATCTATTATGTTCTAGGTAGATCACACAAAGGAATTTTGCACAAATAATCCATTACTTTCAACACCAAAATATTTACTACGCAGTTTCCTTGACATGCCTACAGACCATAAATAAGCCATCACATTTCTATATGCAGATTCTTGTTAAATTTTTTGGACAATAATTTTCAAACAATAATTTTGACAAATAATTTTCACCCAATTATATGCATCCTGCATTTTGCATAGTGGAAAAAGGTGGCCAACATTATAGTAAGTTGAGTCCAGACTAGTACAGTGTCATTCAAATAAATGTATGGTTGAGTAATGAATGAACATGATGCCCTTCCTCCCTAGGATGGTTTCTACCATGGGCTAGGCATTTTTTTTTGTGAAAAAAAATGAATAGTTACTACTATGAACGCAGGTAAGGAAAGCTGGAGAGTTGTGCATCAGTACCGAAATCTGGGAGGAAGACGTTTACTAATTAGTTTTTAATTATCCTCTTAATGCAAAGGCTATGAGCAGAGATACGGATTAAACAAGTCCAAGACTAGAAAAGGGAAAATTTCTCTCTGAATTTTCAGAATTATTTTTAAGCAGCTGGAGGAAGTTCAATTTCTATCAAAACAAAAATTCAAGAAAAGGAAATGAAAAAGAGAGAGATGTCTAAGGGTAAAAAGCAATAGTGGAACTGACTAGTAATCTGGAAATGCCATCATCCTACAGTCCACTGTTAAAATATTGGAAACTGTGAACATCAAAGAAGCTAAGAACGTCTGCATTTACATTGGTTCAAATTGAAAGTCCATTCTCATTGGTAATCAGTAGCAGCTATAAGATAATGTCTGGGGAAGCATACAAGAAGATTAATACTCTCTCCAAGCCTCTAACCTTTTTCAGATTGCTTGAACCAGATCTGTTCGGTAAACTTCTCCTCCATGACCTTTCTTAGTCTTCCTCTCAGCCAATTCAAATTTTGAGCATACACATTATGCTGCAGCAGGAATTGCGACAGGTCAACTCTTCACCGTATGAACATCCTTTTGCTTGTTCCCAGTTCTCACATTATGAGAATAAGAACAATCTGTCACTATCCATTCTTTCCCCATCACTCGTGATTTTGTACCTCTCAATTATATAGTCTTTCACTTGCATCTCTTCCCAGCTATAGCCCTTGCATATTTATCTATTCCTCTGACACTGCTGCATACACCTCAGCTATCCTCATCAATCATCTCTGAACTCTTTCCCAGTTATACCACATTCCCTTTAGGGCATGGTGTCACTATCATTACAAAACACAGCTTTATACAGCAGTACGATGTTGTTCTGTCTTATTCATTTACATTCACATTTCTTCTTTCAGCACCAGCTGAGGCTCTGAACTATCGTTTCTATGAATGTATGCATGTATCATAAGCCATGGACTGCATTCCTCAGGGGCAATGTCAGCTCATTTATTTTATTTTTTATTTTTCGAACTTTACCTTTATATAAACTTGTCCAGAAGTAGGGAAAAAGGAAACCAGTACATTCAGTGACTGAAGGGATCATCTTTTTTCCTCAGAGATGAGCCATGTGCGTGCCCTTTTAAACAGTAAGAAATTCCATCGATCTCCACTACGGCAAATACACTTCAAAATTCTCTTGTCATATCAGACACTTTCAAAGACTAAGTTTCATCTGCTTGCTTCTAAATAAATCAATTCTCTCAAAAAAAAAAATTATTCTAGTGCCTAGAAATAAGGAAGACTGCCTAGAACAGAATGAAGTTTCTCATAGACCGGCTTATTTCAACCAAACATCAAAAACTACCTCAAGGAAATTATTTGCAATCTTCAAAGACAAATACTTCAGTTCTGTTCTGTAGCCCTGTGGGATTTCATCAAGGCTTTTCAAAATAGGTATATTCTTCCATTAAGAATAACCAATTATCAAGCACTCACTGCAAGATATTGGTTGAGTAATGTTCGTGTCCAACTAGACCTAATATATCTGGCATTTCGTCCTCTGGGGTAGACATAAAAGGATCGGTAGATTCATTCTTTCACGTACAACAAAAATTATGGGGATCCTGCGGCCAAATGTAGTAAAACTGCTTCAACATACTGAAGCTGAATTTGGCATCAGTGGTCTGCACACATGTAGTCCAATTGTTGTCCAAGCAGCATTTCAGGATCCAAGAGGCCTCTGGAGTGGTATATGAGACATTGCCGTGATTCAGCTGGGATTTTTCACACATCTGCCTTTCTGGTAGAAGGATTAGGAATCATCCCCTGGACAACAGTAGGGCTAGTGGGACAACAACCTCAGACAACTCTTGCAAAAAGCACTAGGACTGGAACAGAGACCTACACTATTTACACCTCTTCCTGTGGATGTTTGTTAGAAAGGTTGCTGCTTGAGCACTTTTAAATACTTTTCCCTGTGGTAAGAGATCTAGGTCAGGAACAAGAAAGCCCATATATACAGACAGTAACAATATGGAAATAGTATGTAAGATGATGGATTGGAATACATGTACTACCATATTTCTCAGGGTATGGTTTTAGCATTCCGGACAGCAAGGGAGCACAACAGAACAGCTTGCTATTTTCATGGGCTGGAGTTTTAAATGATTACTGATGTTTTCTTTGGAGACAAAGAAAACCCCACAAACCACATAAAAAACAAAAACAAAAACAAAGAGTATGTGTGGAGATTATGGAGGAAAAGAGGGATGAAGGTATTCCTGTGCTCTTTACAACTAATCTAAGTGGTGTTTCAGTTCTGTACCATGGATTGTGAGCTGCAAGTCTCGAGCTGGAGAAAGGACCAGAAAATATATCCCCACTGTTCTCAGAGAGTACCTTTAAGGAATACTTTGGTGTTTTTAATCACCCAGAAGGTTATTCAACAGTCAAAGAATTTTCAACACTGTAATTATCAGCTTGAAGGTGCCAAAGTGCCCAAAACAGCCAAACACTTTGTGCCTTTTATTGAATGTCAAAGGGCTCTAGAGGCTTCAGGTACAGTCTTCAAAAGTCCCTGAGAGTCTGGGCCTAGCTGCAGAGAATACTTACTTCTCCTATCTCAGCAATTCTAAAATGAAAAGCAATCAAAGAAGAACTGTCATATCTGGAGATTCAAGTGTAGAAGATAAGAAGAAAACTGTTGTTTGGATATATGAATGGTCCTTTAAGTCACTGCAGTTAGCACAATCACATTACCATGACTACTGTTATGACTATTCTGGCAAAATTCAACAAAAATTTGCCTGAAAGATATTAATACAGCATTTTTGTGACTAGGAGAGAACCAGTACACTTCTAATATGAAAGAAAATTAAACATAAAACATGTTCACTTCCATATAGATCGGTCTTTACTTTTGGATAACCTCAAAAATATTGCTATGAAATAAGAAACAAAGTTTGATTTTGAAATTATTATGGAGACAAAACCAGACATAATTCTCTTTAGCAGTATGTGTGTACATTACATACTTGTGTAGATACAGGAGTACACAACACATACTGGCCACATAAATACATACTAAAGAATCTTTTCTTAGCTCACAGCACAGTTAGTTGTCTCACTTGTATGCTGAAAGATAACAGTATGCAAAATCTGTTTTGTCATCTAGATTCAGCCTTACAAAAAAACACGTGCTTCAACACTTCTAGCACAGCATATGCCGGACATCGAGAAAGGAAAGATATTGCTTTGTACAGCATTATCTCTATACCAAAGCCAGAACCAAATGCAAATATTATCTGGCTATATTTCATGTTAATATATGTAACATAAAAACCCTTTTAAATAATTTGCTTTTTTCCATATTCTTGCATATTATAGTTTGCTACTTGTCTGTAAGAATAAAGAAGAACTGCATAATTTACAATGAAGAAATTCAGATTCCAATAAGGTGTGTTACTGAGTGTATGAGATCTGACAAAAAAAAACCCCCGAGATCATGCCTGTAACATTTTATTTAACAAATTAAGAAAATCATCTATGATCCCCTTCAAAATAGTGATGTATAGCTGCATATGATGCTGCCAACGTTCAATGCAATTCGACAGATCATTTTCTGAAAGACTGTTGAGGATCTCCGTTATTTTTGCTTTCACGTCTTCTACTGACAAAATGAATTCCTTTGAGTACCAACTGGATCTTTGGGATGAGGCAGTTATTAGCTAAAGCTGCTTTACAGACAGTGTTGTGGGCTGGCACACTGTTTTGCTGTTAACTCACTGCTCACTCTTGCACACCGATATTTTCTGATCAAAGGTAAGAAAGTATCTATATTTGAAGACGTCCACTTGTGTGAAGCAACAGAGCCTTGTCTCACTGTGACAAGTTAGAACACATTCTATAACCATCTCTTTGTCTCTCTCCTCCCACTCTTGGTTCCCAAGTTACAGGGTTAGTGAACTGTTAAAACGAATCATACGCCTGTGAATGCTGTAGGATAACTACAATTCAAAAAGTATTTAACTATGAAGTGCAATAATGAAGGGGAAAATATGTATTTGATGTTATACTCCAGTATCCCAACTAAAACACTGGAGTCCAGTGTTAAAACAGAAAATAGCCATATGTCTTACAAATATATGTTCCTGGTGTAAAACACATCTGTGTTCAGTACAGAGTCAGTAGCCTAAGCTATTTCCCAGTCAGACAAATTCAGACCTTTTCTTAGTCTACAGCATACTAAAAATATTTAATATGAAGCGATGTTCACAAAGCTCACAAAAGTGGAAGTCTGACTATTTTTGATTGCCAGCATTTAATAATACAGGCCAAAATTCAAGTTGCTAAAGGATCTTTTACAACACTTGGCAAGTGGGATGAAATGCCACTGTTCAGCTCAAGGAATCAAAAATACAATTGTTTAGCTTGAACTTACCAAAGCTTAGGTATTTTCTTCGTATTTTTTCAACATAGTAAAGTGAAGAATTTCCACTCCAGGAAATATCAACATGTCCTCACAAAAAAAAAAAAACCCAACTGATACTGTTGCAGCACTTACTCCTCCTTCAAAGGGGCATTCAAATTAATAACAGTTCACTAGGAATTTTTCATAGAAAGTTATGAAATCACAGAAAGACAAAGGATGTTGAGAAAGAACAGCAACAATACATGCATTAGCAAGAACCCTCTGAAGTGTTAGCGACACTGCAAAGCAGCACAGAATTGGTTGTTTTCATAAAGGCACGGGGGTCTGTGTAATACATGGTAGCAAGGGCTGCTACAAAGATTTCAGGGCCATTTGTTGGGTATAGCCTCTGGAGCACATTCAGGGCTTTTTGCCACATGGAAATGATGCAGCGTTGCAAACCCATGCTAATAAATCCATGGTTGTGTTTATACACCACCACGGCAACATTTGATCTCTCTCGATAATAGAGAGCTTTCTCTGTAACATATGCCTGAGCATACTTGTGCATGCACAGTTATATTAGCATAATTTTAAGTTTATGCTGTTCCACACCTAAAAGCTGGGACATTAAAAGCCAACTAAAATTTCAACTTGGCCCCACTGCAAAAAACACTTCCAGACACTCCAGCAGGGAGACGCTGCTGCCCATATTACCCAGCACTAGGGGAGACAGACCATACCAGCCTGGTCTACCTCAGCATCCCACAAAGGGCACACTTCCCCATCCCTGACAGCTGGGCTCTGCTCTGTTGTCGACATAAGCTGAGTTTCCAGCAGTGCAATACAGATATTTCACTCCCTGACCTTCTGCTGATGTCCAACACAAATATTGTGAGCGCGACAGTCTGCCATTGCAGTAGTTGAAGAGCTCTCTGGGTTTTTGCTCTCCTTAAACATAGGGAGAAGTAGTAGTCTCCTTTATTATTATACCACGTTTCCTTGTGTATGTCATTCGTTCCTTAGTTACAGAGAACTGCACTCTTTCCAGACAACTGTAATGAATCTTCAGAAAAGGAGTAATTTTTTTTTAAGTATTTTAAAGAAACTCTCAGAAGGATTTAATGTTTTTATTTACAGCCTTGTCTGCTCAGATGTGAATGCATTACTATGTAGACAACTCATGGTAGCATATCCTAGCCATCTTGTAATGAAATTATTGTGAATGTATCAGCAAGACATGATCCCACATATTTAAGTCATTACAAAAAATTTTGGCATGGATCAAAGTACATTAGTTATTTTAATTACAGCTGAGTCAATCTCTATTAGGTATGATTAACATTTGGCCTAGCTTTTCTCTGCCTTGAAGCTAAAGGAGCGTTCTTTAAAGTTCAAGATTAAACTAAGGTTTTTGAGGTTTACGCAATTATTCCAACTCTGGCTCAGCTTTCACAGTACCATCTTGTTTTGGTCAAATAAAAAGAAATCTAGAACAAGACAACTCAGTGTGACCAATGTTTGTGTCTTAGACCAAGATAATACCTAATGACTAACACACGGATGATAAAAGATTAAGAAGTTCCCATCTGCAGTATTTTGAAGATGACATTTTTTAGACAGTTTAGACAAGATCTCTACAGAGACTTTTCTAGAAAATACTCTTCTAGATAATTACAGATGAGGTGCAAGATGTTACAGTGTTGATGCACCCTGACTGGCAATCCTCTACAAGACACTGCAAGCTCTATGGGACCTTTAAGAAAGTGTAAGTGGAAAATGAATAAAAGAACTGAGAGAACTTCACTGACAATACTAGTCTCATTTTGTCACTTCAGTCATCCAAAATGTTCTTTATAAGTGTTTCAGTGATCACATTCACTTGCCAAGATGCTGTCAAATAATTTTAAGCTTTATTCCACTGCTGCTGATAGTGAGACAATGGTGTCGAATCATATGTAAAAAGGGAGCACATCAGGGACAAATAGGCTCACAGGGTGCCTGACAAGGGGATGCTTAATCCCCAGTAAGGCTGCCCAGCAACATGTCTTATCCACTACCAGTGCTCGTCCTCTGGGAGGACGAGATGCCAGAGCATCCACCTCTCTGGTAGGAACACATTTGTTTTGAATGGCAACTCAGCCTCATCTTCCTCCGTCACCCAGAGATTCAGACCCCATTGCCCAGTGCACCACCATCAGAGACTGCTGACTGAGCCTGCCCAGACCTCCAATTCTGTCCAGCTCTAACAGGAGCTACACAGTGGTCAGATGAACTGCACAGTCCTTAGTCCCAGCTCTCCTCACTTCCTCATGCCATAACCACTAACCCAAGCACCATATCCTGTTGTTGTCTCTGAACCTACGAGGTTTGGTCCTTGGAGAGCACACAGGAAGGCACATGAACCTGTGCCTTTCAATGGCTATGACACTGATATTGAAGAATTCAACCTTGCCAAGCCAAATTGGGGAATGTTGCTGGAGATAGCTCACCTATTATGAAGTTGAGATACTCAAGGTTAGCTTGCAGCTGGTCAGAGATTCTGACTAGCCAGTGTTTTTATTTGAACGTCCCAAATGGACTAAGCATCTAATTGCTCCTGCCACTCTACTTTCTCACCCTGAAGTCCTTCAGAAATGCCTTGTCCCAAGAATGACCTTTCAAACAGTTCCTTCCACAGATGCACTTATATAGCTCTAATGCACAAGCACTTCTGTGAATCACTAAGTCCTGTGGTGGCTTAGACATTTCTAGAGCTGATATTTGGACAAAGGGAGGGGAGGAAGGAGGAAGTTATTCCATACTTTGAAAAATACTCATTAATCTTAATCTTCCACCTCTCTCTCAATCACTCCCAGTTCCCGAAATATTTCCTAAAGACTTACTAAGGCCAGTCAAGGAAGAGAAGCACCTCCACATGAGTAGTATAATCGTTCTAAAGAGTCTCAAAGGAAATAATGACTAACGAGCCACAAAGCCAAATCCTGAATTACGAAAATGATGAGCAGCTTTCAAGGGGTATTCAATGATGCTATCACTGCTCCTTTCCCAAATAAAAATCGTGTTTAGGAAAACACATGTTTAGGTCCTCACAAACATCTAGAGTAAGCACACACAAGACTCCAGTAATTAGGAAAGGTTCCAGATGACTACGCTCTGAAGCATTTATATTCTGCTTTATTGAAAGCTTAAAAAAAATTATTCTTCCTTTAATTACCTCTGTACCTCTTGAGTGGATATTTATCAATACCATGAACATTTGTACTGTATCAGAATCAGTATAGTACCTGTTGTCCTACCACAACTGTAGAACTTAATTCATTCAGAGGGGATCCCAACCTTGACAGACCAATGGAAGCACAGAGGAAGAGACTTAGCAATGACCCTGGCTTGTGCAAACATATTTTGAGACATGTAACAGGATATATGAAGTAACCTGACATGGTGTTAAAGATTACTGATGCTCACAGTTCAGTGTCAGTACAGAAGCAGGCTGTGAAAGGATTCAAGGAATATATCAGTTCATCACAGAAGTGAACTTCAGGCTGAAAAATTGCAAAGACAAGGTGGAAAAACTGCCATGCACATGGATGTGTGCTTACCTCCTCCAATCCCCAAAACTCCAGCAGAATGAATGTAGAAGAAAAAAGGAATAACCAAACAGCAAGTAAGGACACTAAGTCACTTTATGATAGGTGAATAAAGCACTAGAAAAAAGGTCTGAATAAAAACACAGTATTTAAACAAAAATAAAGAAGTAAAAACAGATCTGTGCCATGCAGAAGAAATGGTATGGTATATTAAAAAGGCCCTTTTCATACCTGGAAATTACAGGCTACCAAATGCAGGAGAACGGAAATGTTCTGGAATTTGAAATATGCTTTAAAAGCCTAAAAAACAGAACAGGTGCTGTCTGCCATCCAAAATTACTTTGAAGAGATGACAGACAGTTAAGGGAAACTCTGAGTCATCATCTTAACCATTCAAAAAAGACTGAGACAGAACACTACCCTTCTACAGCTCAAATGCTTTTTCAGTTACTGAAATCCAAGACTTTCTGAAACAGAAAACCTCCATGGTCTGTAAAATCTGAATACAGTATGTAAATGAAATATAAGGCACTGGGTTAGGATACCAGCCACCCACTCTACTCTGAAGAACCTGAATATGTCAATTTAAGATTTAATGGACGCAGCTCCTGCAAAAAAGAACTGCAAGCTAAATGTGAAGGATGAATGCTGGAGCTGAAGTGAATCAACATTGCTCCACTGAAGTCAACTAAACTACAGACTTCAAAGAGGTTGAGGATCAATGTTCTGTTTAACACAAACAAGTATTAGGCAAACACTCCCAGTTTTCTGCTGAAATTCTACATGCCAGTCAGATTGCATTTCTCACCTCTGATTCAAGAGTATAAATGAAATGGGTCTGTATAACTTGCTGTTGGTAACATGAAGGCAACATTTGGCAGAAAGTAGCCTTCTGCAAACATTCAACATAGGCTTAAAAATATTGTTGCATTTATACTGACAAAACTGATTTATCTTTAGCTAGCAGATGCACTCAGAAAAGATGGATCAATTCCGTAATGGAGATGGAATGCCCTATTTTATGTCTGTCTCATTGCCACTCCGTATGCCCCTTTGCTCTGAATTGGATTAAAAAACAAGGGGAAAACATAGAGAAGTATTTCAGTCACCCTTTAAACTCTAGGGCAGTTAGACATGTGAGAAGTTAACTAGGAAAATAGTTTAAAAGCAAACACCAGATTTGTAACTTCAACAACCTCCTTCCTTTCAGAGTCCTAACAGCCTTTCATTGAGCTCTAAAAGAGAATAATATTCCCATTGGTTAGAGGAATAACAAACCACGTGCTCCCACCATGAACAGTTTGGGAACTAGGAGAGGTCCCCATTATCTGTCACCAGACATCACCTGAGGGTCAGGTTTTGAATTACACAGGTCCAGTTTTGGCAAAATAACTAATGCATCTAGGAGCAAAATTATTTAGCTTCCACCAGCAAATCTACTAATTCAAAAAATAAAAAATCTGTAATAATCATATTTTACTGTCATGCAATAACTACTTATGCCATTAAACAAAACACACAAAGCACAGGAAGATGGATGATGAACCTCTGATCCATGTTATGACCACAACAGACAGAAGAGCACCCTGGAACAAATGAGTCCCTCAACAGGGCAGAAGGACAAGAGAAAAGATAACTCAAGTGTGTGCTGTTAGTGAGAGCTGGCAGTTGCTCTCAATTAACAATCCCTTCTTTCTAAGAGTTTAGGCATGACACATCTAAAAACCTATTGTTTACAACTAGCTGATTGCGAAGACAAAAACAGAGTGGGTACACATTTTTTAAGTAGCATTGTTGCCAGATATTTAGCAATGCTCTTTCTTTCTTGTTAGGTATGCCCTTATCCTTGGCTGCCTGCGTGTGTTTACAAGCTTCCCTTTCACATTTCCTGTAATGTTCATCACAGTAAAATAACTACCAGGTTCTTTCCTATTCATCACCTCCCTTGTGAGCCAAAGCAGTTTGAGCCATTTCCCTAACTGGAGACAAACTTAGACTTGGTATTGCCAAGAGTTACCTAAGTACAGCACACGCACCTGAGCAGGGCACTGACTTCTGACCCTTTCTGCTTCCTATCCCACTCTCTGTCCTTCCTATTTGAAAGCAAATAAGTATGGTACACACATCTGAGGAGGTCACTGACTCCTGACTCTGTGTCTCTTTCTGCTTCCGATTCCACTTTGTCCTTCCTATTTGAAAGCAAACAGGTTGGAGCTTTGAATACATCTTTGCGTGTGTAAGCTTCCGATCTCAGGAAACTGCATCAGTTTCAGCTGAGATTTCAAGGCACTACATTGTGAATAACAGTAAGCTGAAAATGCACTGTGCACGTTCTATCATACAAAAACCAAAACCAAATCCTGTGGTACAATACACTGTTAAATCAGGGTGGGCTTCGACTTTAAGTTTCTGTCCTAGGATAGGTGTAACTGCACAGTCAGCATTCAAATCCAGGAGTCATTGGTCTCAAAATAAATACAAAAATATGGCACTGAATTGTCTTCAGAAAAGGCAGTCATCCTGAACGCTTGCAGAGCTGGTTTGATTTTGCCGAACTTTTCCCTAAAGGAGAAAAAAGGCAGGGAAATGGTGACAGAGCTTAAACCTCTGCAAAGTTTTCAAGAAAACTAACATGGAATTAGCTGAAGTGTGGTTTGCAAAAGGGCTGAAGTAATTGTGCAGGTAACAGGATGCTGTATCACCTGTCTATCTGTTTTGAAACAAAACTGACTTGATCCAGTTTGGTGTCTATCCTTCAGAACCACTTTTACATATCTCTTAAAGCACCAACTGCCTCACAGGATTTATTGTGAAGATTCTCCTCTGCTTAAAATCCATGAAATACTTTTTCAGACACTTCTGTTATTTTCTGTACTACTAAAGCACACAAGTGTAAAGCACTTAAAAGTAGATTAATTGGTCAGGCCTGGTTAATTTATGAATAATAATCATAGGTTCGGTCTCTAGATGAGAGATTCATTTTCATTGTTGTCATCTCTTGGACATCACTTGTTTGAGTTGGCTATAATATGGCAGAAGTGTGACTCATACTCTGAGAGGCAGAGTCTCCGTAGAGCTAAGTATCCTCATTCTCCCTCTATTTCTGAAAAAGAAACAGCCTTTTGACCATGTTTCTCACTGCCTTGTTCAATATGTTTGAGGGGGGTTTTATTGACAGTATCTTTGGCAGGTACATGGATTGTAAATAAAGATACAGACCTCAGTAGCAAAGTCCACGCTCACACCAAGAAAGGCCTGGCCTAAAAGAGTTTTTAATCTCAACAGGCAAAGGAAGGACAGATGAAGACATGTTGCTGGCAACATGGTTACACACAACTAAAGCCACTGTTACAAGAATGATGGATTCATCTTCATCTGCATGCATGTGCTCTTGCTGGAGTTTTCCCCTCATAAAAAAATATTAAAAATAAAAATAAATTTTAAAAAAATATTCCTTGATCCTGTATTGCCATTGCATATTGTCATATTGCCTTGACACCTTTTTAGGTGCTTCATGAACTACAACACAGCACTAGGTGATCACTGCAAGAAGAAATTCACTTCCTGCGTTCTTACGAGAAGTGAAAGGGGAGGTTACTTACCAAGCTAAAATTATGTGTCATCATAAATTAATGTCTCAAGGCGTAGGGAAAGAATTAGATCTGGTTTAGTACTTCTTGGTACAGTTTGGTTGTGCTCTCCAGTACCTGATGAGGGGTGCACTGACGGCAGTTCTTCCAACAGTCTGGCATTCCTAACACCAAACCCCATTTGAGAAATGCATTGGCAACATTTTGCTGTAGACAGTAAATAACTGATTTCAAACATTGCGTAACCTAAACTTAGGACATCAGGAACATAATTAGAATTACGGATTCTATCTGTACTTTCTCCAACATGAAATAACAGCCAGTATTATTTTTAAGGTAACATTTTTACAGGAAGAATATCAGGGTTATTTAAGCACTTATTTTGAGGGACAGTTTGTGGTTGGAGTTTTGTTATTTGTTTGGGTTTTTAAGTGTATTAACTTGGAGAAGATAGATAACATCCAAAAAACACTCCTGGTTCACACACTTCCTGTAAACTTGAGCAAACACGGCAATTTTCAGACCAGGCCAATTTTTTGGCTCAATTATATCTGGCCTAAAGCAGAGTTTATAATGGACCTTAGCAACATTTTAACTAAAGAGAGACTATCTCCTATGTATAAGTAAGACTGTTTTAAATGTGAGTCATCTGAAAATCACCATCCCTGAAATGGGCTGACGTTTCAAAATGAACTTAATGACATTTTAAGAAGTCCAACCTATATTTTAAAGTAAACCCAAGATATCCTAAAAATTCAGCTGTTACTTAAGTCTCACACAAAATGTAATTTTATTGTACAGCAATGCACCGAAAACTTATGCTTGTTTTTAAATGACGCTGAATCTAAATCTTTCCTCAAAAATTTCTTTTTTTTTGCATATGTGCACTGTTGGTATGTGAGGTATGTGTGCACACAAACAACTTTACTGTGCTTCCAGAAAAAGAACTTAAAAAGATACAGATAAAGCAAATGATTGTACTGTTATTATTTTAGATTTTCTCAAGAACTTTCTCTCTTTTTTTCTTAAATCCTCTTTTAGATTTTCCAGCTTGAAGTAGGACACAATCCTATGATGAAGTACAGCCTACACCTGCACTCAGATGAAGTTTTACCACTTCTGTTTCCATAGTCAGTAAGTTCTAACTGTAAATATTATCTGAGTTCACCAAGAGCCAGATTCTTCATTTTCTCCTTGGGCATATCTGCCATTTAACCAGCACTGAGAAGAGCTAGAAATGTTTTCCATGAGGTTCCTCTCTTCTGGTCTCCTCCCTCACCGTAGAAGTTCAAAAGAATGACATAAAATAAAGGGACATGCCAAAAGTATTAATATTACTTCCACCAGAGCATCCACAAAAGATTTTATGTACCATCACAACAAGTTTAATTGCTGAATGTCAATTATCATTATCCCCCACACATCCAGTTATTTCAGTTAAGAGAGAGCTAAGTACCTAGAAGCAACTAGATAAAGACACAGCCTAAATCCATTTTGCAGCTTCCAGATCTAATACAGTTCTTGAAGATGTCTTAATGAAATGCAACTTGCTGGGTTGAAGAGGAAGTCAGTAGAATTTTAGACTCTATTACTTTGTAACTGTGAGGGACTCTAGCTATACAAATAATCACTGAAGCACTTTTCAAGCAGTCTGATGTGCAGAGGAGGGTTTTAGTGGGAATGTGAATTGTGGGTAATGAATCACAAATGAGTGTTCTACCACTGCAAATCCAGAACCTGGCTTATCTCTGGATTTCCCTGCATCTATCATAATGGTATCTAGTTTCCACAATTATCTTATTTATACCTGTTATTAATCTTTTTGTCTAGATATACAACAGAACAAGCAAGTACTCATCTAGCCATCTGAATATATTCACAACAGTAACATGAAGGCATATTTTTATGCGACCATATGTAAAAATTTTTCAATAATGTATTAAAATGCCTTTTTGATTTTAAGTCACATTCCAGTACCTGACTCCTTCCCACATGCCCAAGAAAAAAAAAAAAAAAAGTCACTAAAGAGTGCAAGTCCTGGAATTGGCTGCCAAACATCACCCAAGTTCTTTCATAATCAGGACCTTGTCTCCAACTATACATCAGTCATTTCTGTTTTGCAGATTTGGAAAAGGTCATCCCACCAAATAAAGAGGCCAAGGTTAAAAGTGGATTTCTCTAAACAATCGTATTTTTGTACTGAAATGAAACTAAAGGCTTGCAGAACAAAACTTCAAGTTTAGGACACAATAAATCATCTTAATAGCAGATAAAGCATATTTGTACTGCCTACATAGTATTTCTCCTGTGTATAAACTCCTAGCCCATCAGCAGAAGCAAAGAAAGCAGCAAAACCTCAAAACAGCTTTTGTGTATAACAAACCTCCACGTATCTCTTCTTGATTTAAGTGCAGAGTACCATAAATTACCCCATATAATTGCAAAGTACTTATGATGCTGCTGAGCACTAGTAGTAGTAGTGAAAAAATGGACTCAATTTTTAAGATTATTCCTTCCAAATATTATTTTCCTGCAATAGTCAAGCACATGACTGTATTCAGTAAGAAGCAGATTCCCTGGTGCTCATTGATGCCGATGTATCTGGCTGAAGGTTCAGGTAAATCATTACAGACATTCAATTGTAAGGAAAAGGCTGCACATTTGGTAACGCTAATGACTGTTTTCAAAGTTCCCAAAGAAAGCAAACAATTCAAAGTGTGATGCACACCACTTAGTGTAAGGTCCAGATTGTTGCCGTTTCTGAGCATCCGTGGAGACCAGCTACAGTTTGGCTGACCTACTACAGGAAAATGTCTAGCCAAAACTGATCCCATCCTTGCAAAATAGAGGTTTTACATTTAGGAATATGTCATAGACTAAATCTGCTTGGTTACATATCTGAGCACAGAGAAAACTTGCTTGAACACTCAAGCCAAGTATTTCCTAGGCAGTACAGTAAAAGATCTTAAGTTAAGATGTTTGAACATACTCAATAAAAGGAAATGTAACAACCTTGACTCTAGGCTTTATGCGAATGTAGGAGAGATTATTGTTAATCTCCTATTCAAGAACTGCTCAAACTGCTTACTTGCTGCTGGGATCACATCATGTAACTGCAGAGATGTTTACAAAATACAGGAGTGAAGAACTTGATGGAAACGTTCACCAAGATATTAATGGTAGCAACATATTTCTGAAAAGCACAAGTGTTTTAGATACTTGCAAGTGACTGTGATTTACATCACTGCCACATAAGAATGAGAAATACTCATTCACTGTTAGATATTAGCAATTCTAAATTTCCTATCCTTCTAATTAAAATTTATTTCAGCAGTCAAAATCACAAACTAAACATCATCACTCTCTACCCCACCCACTCCACCCCCTAAAAAAAGCCCCCACAAAAAATAAAAGGAGAAAGGAAAGGGATACGGTTTTAGGAATGACAAAACAGCATTTTGAAGTCTTGCTGATGCTTCCTTCTATTTACTGTCTGGCTCATATTATTAATGTGAGGTTTATATCAGGAATTACTTGTTTTCAGAAGATTATTATTGCATTAATGTCAGGATCTGGCAAGTGAAAAAAAAAAAAACACAAAAGCCAAAGTCAGTAAGAAATCTGTCAGTCTTTGGCTTGTCCTACATCACAATCAGTCTTTATGTTGTTAGATATATTTTAAATGTGGATTTCAATGCTTTGCCTCGACCTTAAAACTGTTCTACAGTTAATGGTTTAAAACATAGACATTATCAGGTTACAGTTCTTTTGCTGATGCAACAGTCTTCCAAAAACTACTTCTAGTAACAATATTTTTATTTGACTTACCCTGATCTAGTCCTTTAGCATGATTTCTTATCATCACGTCAATCTAACACTCAAAATTAGCAGCCGATTTGCACATTTTACAAACAAATCACATGAACTGAAATTCTGATTTTGGTATATTCTTCCCACTGCAGAGGCAGAAGAAGGGAGTGGCCAGGGGACAGTGCAACAGAATTCACAGGTGTCCATGTTGGCCAATATTTTTTAAGAAAACTCTTGAAACTGCCAAAACTAGAAGCATTCAGTTCTTTCATTCACCATAGGTTAGAATAAAGACTGCACACAAAAATCCCACATTTTTACTTTTTTAAGCAGTCTCTTCTGACCTTTTAACAGATTTCTGGGTATATTTTCAGTTGTCAGTCTTTTTGAATAGCAAGTGAATATTCCGTCACTCTGAATACTTTACTTCCTATACTAAGAGCTCACTGTCTTCCACAATGATGAGGAAATACTCAAAGCTCAATCTATCCAGAAAATGCTGAAAAAAAAATCCCTAAAATCAAAATAATTATAGCACCTATAACTTCAGCGTAGGCACAGTTAAGTAATTTGAAAATGGCTTGTTGCAGCTTAACAGGAAACAGTTCGCAATTCGTTCAGAGCAGTCCAAAATAAACCTCACAGATATGAAATCAGAGTGTTCACATGGGGATTTACAGATTTAAATCACAAAACAAGACTTTGTTTTGGAGTTGCTTTGGAGCCAAGTTATAGTTTGGGGGTTGAAGTAGGGATTCAAGTCAGTGACTTCATAGTCGAGAGCTTAAGAGGCTGGACTCATCTCTGGCGAGTTTTTTGTAAAACTAAATATCATAAACCAAACAAATGTATTATCAAAGGCAATCAGGAGAAAGGTCGTCTTAATGTAAGTGAAATCATCTTATTAATACAAATCCCAGTGCTCTGCATGCTAGCTTTTCAGTATCTCAAGTTTTTATGAAAATCTTACAAAACCTCTTGATGCTGAGCTAAGTTTCCCCCAGCTGAAAATCAACTGACTCCAGGCCTGAATACAACAGTTATCTTGCAAATCAAAGCAAAACTACACAGCAGTTTATGTCAATTAGAGAATGAGAGATCAACTGAACCTCACTGAGGAAACTCTACAGCCAATAAAGTAAATACAAACATATCTAGAGTGCTCTATAAAACATAAGTTTAAGAACATATAAGTATTCCATTAATTGATATGTAGCCAGTAGGCAACATTTAAAAATTAGGCATTTAAAATGCAAGGTATCGACAGATTGCTCAGACATTTGTTCTTGAGATCTCATGGTTTCCTTTTTGTAGTTCTTTGCAATATCTTAGTTGTAATTATCAAACTTGAAATCTGGCAAATACATATAACTAGGGGAGAAAGGGCTAATAGTCATACTTACAAGAGAATTGCCCACATATTTTTTATAATGTTTAGTAACCTGGTGTAACTTTTTTATGCTAAGTTCACCTCCTTAATAAGGTACTATTTGAGTACTGTGGTAGACGTACAATAGACCCAATTTTTGCCTATAAAACTAACTGGCCTCTACTTTTGTCTCCATTCTTGTATTCCCAGCCCACACATGAAAAACTCTCGTATTTCAGAATGATTCGGAGATAACATTGTAAGATGTGTGGTAGTGAGAGCACAGTATTTTTGATTTATCCACCACTCAGCTCTTCTACCCCTTTGATCTCCAGATCCAAACCACTGCTTCCAAGCAAAGACTGCTGTGAAAACAACTGCAATCCTTCAGCAAGGAACAGACATGTAAGATCTGTATCTCCTCTACACGGCAATTAAGTTTTCCTTTTAATATTAATTTAAACATTTATTGGTCTAGGCTGCCAGTTTAATTAAACATTTTTTGTTACCACTCCAAGGGTTGAAATTCTGGGGCTTGAGAATGCCTATGCCAAAATCCATTCAGCCAAAACACATTTTTTTGTTCACTGCCAGCTGTGTATATAGAATTTGGCTCTAAAAAATAGTCCAGAACCTGTAACACTGCACTACATGCACACAAAACGCTTGAAGGTGCCAGCAGTATGCACTGCACACAGCTTGATTTTACAAAATGCATATGTTCAAACAACCAGGTCAAGACTCAGAGTAAACTCCCCAAAATTAAGTCAGAAAGCGATTTATTTCTGTTGTGGTTACTGTATCTGTTTCTATCCCAGGAACATTAGGGTGCACTGAGCACTCCCACAGTTGCAATCAAGGTTCATACCTGTTTGTACGTATGTAAATAAGTGCTCATTCTTACCAGTCCCCAAACACCGTTAAATCAGACACATTTCATCAGTCTGTTTTTCATGCTAGGTTGCATCATGCACCTCAGAGTTTTCAAACTGGCTGTCACAGAACAGAAAGGAGTCACAGCCATAGCAGCCCTGTTGCTAAAAAGCTAGGATATCATTAAAAAAAATTAAAGGAAATTAATTGATTAATTAGGATTTCTTTCCATGTCAGCACTCACAAGTGATAAATGCAGATGCACACAAGCAATGCAGTCTATTCAAAAATCTGATTAAGGGAAAAAAGTGTGACACTAATTGTATTTTCTACCTACAATCACCGAATAATAGAATCACAGAACGGTTTGGGTTGGAAAGCACATTACAGATGGTCTAGTTCCAACCCCCCTGCCACGGGCAGGGAGATCTTTCTCTAGATCATCTCTGCCAATATACAAATTCTGAAAAAAGGAGGGTGAGAAAAATGTGACCTTTTGTGTAGTTCTGAAAGATCATCAGTCCAGAGTACCATGGTGAAAAGTAACAGATAAATAACAGGGAAAAAAAACTGTAATATTCGGAAGTGCTTTTAAAAACCACATCACCTCCTGCTCTCAACTCATCAACGAGCGCCAAGGAGATTTAGCCATGGTTCAAATATCAGGGCAGAGAGTTGCCCACCAAAAGCACAGGGCACCATAGTCTCAGTGATCATTTTAAGTATCATCTCCTTCTTTCAAAGAAGACTCGTGGGATTAATTACATGGAAGAATAATAAAGACAACTCGATTTAAGGTTTATAAATAGCACTTTCCCATGCTAACACACACACACTTAACAATAGAATGTAAATTAACCTGAATTATTGGATTATGGTCCTTTCACTCACCAGCCTGAGTGCACCCTGGAGGTATATTTATGATGTACACACTGGCTATCCTTAACCTACCACTCACCAGCTTGCCCAGAGGTGAGACTAGCTAAAAATATCTATGCAAGGGTCACATTTTCAACTCCATTCCTACACTAGGCACGCCATACCCTATCCCTTCGGGATCCTGTGCGGAGGAAAGAGTGGATTGCCTTCTATTGTTTCTCCATTTACACAACTCTGTCCACAGTAAATCATTCTGTAGAGACAGATTAAGCCTCCTATCACCTCTTCATCTTCGTAGCCATCTACAGTGCGAGGAAGGTTCCTTCCTTGTTGCTTTCCATGGATCTGCTTTGAAGATAAACACATAGCATGTGAGGAAGGGAGAGGAGGAAGGAGCAGTGATGAGCTCTAATAGAGTTTCCAGGCTGGATGACTGGGTGTGAGGCTGCAGGGCTACATCATGAAACCCGTTTTCACAGTGTAGATACAACCAACATCCAGCTTGATGAATGTCAGACTTCAGCTCTTCTAGATACTGATCTTCACTAAGCACACATGCTTACACTGCTTTTCTCATAAATTACATCAGCTTTCATTTCACCTGTAAGACACAAAGTAAGCTTTCTTCCCTCAAGCACGTGGACAGGAACTAAAAATATATAGAAGAAACGTACACCACAGTCTACACATAATATAAGGCCAACATTGATCCATCTCTGCAGAGCTCTGCTAGAGTAGTAATGCTGTCTAAAATATTTCTGCCTGTGCCTGTTCTCTAATAAATCTTTCATATGGAGATGAAAACTTTTCATGGAAAGTGTCTGCTTTCTTCAGGACATTTTTCACTGGAAAGCCAAAACCCTACTGTTTCACCCTTAATATCAAATCCTCACTTTTTGGCCAAAAACGTTAAAGCCTTACAAAAATTCTGGTAATAGAAAACTGGTAAGATTTCAATATATTACTTTTTATCACAAAATGACAAGTTTCCTACAAAAACTATTCTGATCATGGTAATATTAGGAACACACTATAACAGAGAGGTCTGTATGTACCTAAATAACTACTTGACAGACACTGAAGCAATCAGTAGATTTGTTTATCAGTTTTGTTACTTCAATGAAATTTGTTGTATCCTGTAACAAGGTCTCCTAAAAGCAGCACTTTATGTGCCACATTCAACAGATATGGAACGATTTGATGGACATCAGGCCTTTCATTTTTAAATAAGCAACTAGAGAATCATCTAGATGCTCTACTTCACTTGTTTTATCAAGGATAATCCACTGCTGTATAGCAAAGGTTAGCGTTTGTGCACCAGGCCCTCATTTTCACTAAATAGTCCCTAATTCCAAAGCACTTTCCTGAGCTACACCACCTGGCATATTGTCAGAGAAAAACCATACATCATGGAACAAAACACTGGAACACCAAACTGCCCCATTTAAGAGACAGCTTTTTTTCCACAGAGACAATACGTAAAAACAACCTAGACCTGTACAAGAAAGATCCATGTTAATTAACAGTCCTTGAAAAAGAACAGATTTTTTCACATCCAGATTTGCAAAACAGCAATTATCTTTTCTTGTGGCTTAAACTCCAAGCACATGCAGCCTCAGCCTAAGTGGGGTTGCGGGGGGAGGGGGAACCATCACTCTCATACAGTGCCAAAGTCTGCAAGCTCTCCAGTGAAGTGATTTTTTTTCCATTGTTTGTTATGTTTTATGAGGAGAATAGAGGAAATAAAAAAACAATTTTAGAGAGACTGCCTGTTTACATCCAGTCAACTTTACACTCACCTGCTCTGATCCTTCTTTGGCTCCTTGACGTCAGGACCACAGTCACACACAGATGAAACCCAGACAGTGGTTAGTGGAGTGAAACCAGTCTCTAAACTTAAGCACTTAAATTAGCAAGTATGAATATGGCTGTATGAAATTAAATTTCCCAACACAACTATCAAGTAGATAAGAATTACGAGCCATCAGGTAAAGAAGCTTGACACACAGCACAAATGTCTTTTCTATGAGCACAGTGTAAGTCCAGATTAAGGGAAATTTCTAGCCTTGTACCCCAAATTAATTCCTTTCTTTCAACTCATGAGAAACAAAATTATAGTGGTTCCAGGATATTCAGGGTAGCAGAATATATTTCGGTTAACAAGGATAAATTTGACTTATGTCAAAGTCAAGCAAGTGTCAAACAGCTGCAAACAGACTGAATTTTTCTAAAAATTGCTAACTTCCACTGAAATCTTTTCATTTCATTTCACTATAAAGAAAGTACGGGATTTGCGACTGGATTTATTTAGTGATCATTTCAAGAAAAAAAGACACCAAAAATACTACTCAGGTCAGCAGTGAGATAACGACTCACTTGAAAAAAGTTATCTCAATGTAACAGATAAAAGAGAGTCACAGTCAATCAATATACAAAACAAGCAGATAGTGAAATGAGATAATTAGTGGTGGAATTAAAAAAATAAAAAAAAATAATTATTCAGTTAGGAAGACAGAACAGATTCAGTAGTCTCTCATAGTTGTGAAGTGCCCTTCTGGCCCACAAAGATTAATTTAATAGCTAAGATTAACAGCACTCCTCATGGATTTTTTGGTATAAAAATCTACTCAGTTTGAAGGTTATTAAATTCGTAACTACCTACTTAACACTACCCATAAGAGTTTTATTTAAGTGATGCCATCAGGTAGGGTACAGAATATTCAAGTCAAGAAACAGAATGAGGATGTGAACAACCCACTGAGCAAAAGTTATCAGCAAATCAGTTTTGAATATCTTGACTGAAAACAACAGTGCTACAAACAACAGAAAATATGATACAGACATAGAGACAGAGACTGAACATTGTGTTAGAGAGTCCCTCAAAGTTCCTTCAAAGTTCCTTTGAATGTTTTTAGTAGCCCCTCTAACACACAAGGAAAGGTGAATTTCAGGTACGTGAACACAGACAATGGCCTCTCCTTGCCTCTGCATTACCTGATGCTGTACAAAAATAAGAGTAAGGAAGAAAACAGGGAAAGGAACTGCCCCAAGTCCCTGCCTAGTATACATTCACATAAAGCTCTAATGAAACAGCTACGACATCTAATTCTGAGGTATCAAAGAAATACATAAAATCATGATTTGGCACACAAATCACATGGTTGCCAAACCTTAGATTCCTTTTTAAAATCATCCGCTTCACTGAATTCACTGAATTGGGGACTATGTCATTGAAGGATGCACAAAATAATGACTTTACTCGTGAGTAAGGAGAATTTTAAGGTCCTTGCTTCTGATTTTAGAAAGGCTTTACCATGCTGCCTGCTCTGACTCATGGACTAAAAAAATATGGCATTAATGTCAGCAACATACTTGTCCCTTTCTATGAGTCTGGAGAGAAATTATAGCAACCTCTATGTTTTCTTCACCTAGACCCAAGTCAGAGTACACAGAATTTCTCATAAAATTAAATGACAAAGAAATATCACCAGCCCGGAATCATTCCACAAACAAAGTGAAGAACCTAGGAGATAGTACTGCATGACACAGGATCAGAGCCTCTACAAGTATATATCAACAAAACTGTTTGGACCATAATGCCTTACCAAAAATTCCCCCATTTTGTTTTAGTAAAGTGCATTTTTTTCAGGCATTTCCATTTCAACTTGACATTTATCATGTGCCTGATTCTGAACTAACTGAAGGCTGAACTTGAAAAAGTTCACAGCAGCATATCAAGCCTCCGAATCCTTCTTAGGAATCTTTTCAGCCTTGTCTGATTGTTCTTTGAGGCCAGGAAAAGCAGCTAATGAAGTAGATTTACAGACTTAAAAACAAACAAACAAATCCCTAAAATTCCCTAAGAGTGCTCTAAACTGTCAGGACTATTTTTTTCTATGGAAAGCAACTCATGAGTCCTCTAAAGCAGTCAATCTTCTCTACTTTCATACTTCAGGGCTGAGAGTGATTACATTCAAGGTGATACTAATAAACTAATCCTCATCTCCATCGTGTTACAACTTATCTTGAAAGAGCACATGAAATTACATATAAGGTTGAAACATATGATGGGGAAGACTATGGACTCTCGACTAGCAGGGATACAGTAAAGAATGCATACAAAAACAGAAAATTTCAAAATGTTTCCTGACCAATTCCTGACAAATACAGGTGTTTGGGTAAACTCCCAGGGTCATGTTTATGTTAGCAAATGCTGGTAGGTACATATCACTATGTTTATCAGTGAGACAAGTTGTTTCTATGCTACAGTTTTTGACAACATGTCTGCACTTGCTTGTTAGGAGCAATCCACAACAAATATCTGACTCAGAGGCCAACTCCGGTGTTTATATTACTTTATTTGTATCACGTCAAATGTCAAAATAAGTATAATTTACTGAAACCAGACTCAGTCCCAAATTATACACCACAGAAGACACAAACACCAAATACCCACAACGAAATACTTTCATGGTGCTTTTATAACCTGAGGAAATTTTTACAATTAAAACCAAACAAACAAACAAAAAAAGGTGTTCACATAAAAATCTCTTCAAACCAGGTATTTCGCTTGTGGTAATTAGTAAACAAGAAAAGGAAGAAGGTTCTGTGACCTCCACTACCTTTTGCCACAGAAAACCACGTCTCCAGGAGGTTTCCGTAACTTGATGATCTGCCTCACAGCACACAACAGTCTGTGGAGCTGGGTGAGCTGAATTACTGGTAAAGGACTCTGCAATTATTCCTGCAGCACCAGAGGCATCAAAGGCCAAGGTAAAATTGCAGAAGCTGTGCCTACCTAAGGGTAAGTAGTTTCTAGCAGGGAGCAACAGGGGAATACAAGTTGTCCTAAGACCATTTCCTAACCATCTTGTTACCCGTTTTCCATCACAGCCCTGCAGGCTCTCTTCCTCCCCAGGCTGCAGCACAGGCATCTTCTCAGATCCTGTACTGCATGGAGAGTGGACCACAAGGCAACACACATGACCTGTTCTCCCTAATGAGGAGCTCTGCTCTTTCTGGACAGCAGTGCTTCAAAAAAATACTGAGGCTTTGCATTCTGCATTAAGTTATTTGCGCAGCCCACGTCACAAGAAATATTTCTGTAATGCATGTTTCTGCAATGAAGTCTCTGAGAGAATTCGTTGTTTTATTCAGCACTTCCTTAAAGTGTACCTTGCAGACAGAGATAAATTGTTTTTTATTTTCTAACCAGAGAAGCTGTCAATATTAAAAACAAATCTGGATATCTACTGAGACTACTTTTTGTTTTCTTTTTTATTTTTTTTTAAACAGGAGCATCTTGTGAACCAAGACAAACATGTGAGGCTTGGTTCATGACCAGCAAAAATACGTATTCTAAATATCAGTGGACTGCAAGCAACCCTAACTTTTGCTACTGGTCTCAAAGTATTTGCATAGGACTTCAGCTTCATTCTATCGTATTTTTTTACCTGGAATATGTGACTAAAACTGACCAAAAGAAACCTGCCAATTTGAAGATCCACTGTAAAAAAAAAAAAACAAAGCCACATGAGCCAAGGAACAAAAACAGCTGCTGCAAGAGAAATTCAACACATTTTCTGTATCCTCTTCTCTTGCATATGGCTGTACATGTGTGATTTTAAGACAAAGAGTTTTTCAGCGTGGGACTACTTTAGGAAAAATTCATGTATCTTGAAGAATTAGGAAAAATAAAAATATGCATTATTCTCAGGGATTAGTTTATCAGGAAAGAAACACAAACACTTGATAAGTGAAGTGCTGTTAGAAAAACCTCAAACCTACACGATCTTCCTTTTAGAAAAGACTGATAGTTTGTTCAGCAAAGCATCTGCACACAGTTAAACACTGTATTAGTGGCTTCACTTCAGAAAGACCAGCTGAAATCAGACTCCTTAGTTCTCAAGTCATACTAAATTACCTCATCTGCAGTCCTGCTGCCCAATCAGGACAAGGACACTCTTCAACAGAAAGCAAGTAACATCCTCCCAGCATACATCAAAGCTCTTCCTCACATCTCTCTTAATAGTCAGGGAGCTGTTCATGTGTTCCTAAAGTAACAGAACAACTAGCTTCTTTAAACTTTATCTACGCAGATATCATATGTAATAATTGCCTATTGTTGTCTACGTTTATATAAGGGATACAGAAAAAATAGGAATACATGTTTGTATGTACCTATTTGAAGACCACTTCTGAGTAGATTAGGCACATTATTATAAGGTACAACTGATGTACTGCAACCATGCAGGTGTGCCAACAAAGATGCCTTTCCTACAGGGCTCTTGATGCAAACAATCTAAAAGCCTAAAAACAAATCTACAAATATCCAGTTGGAATAATCTAAGAAACAAAAAAGCATCCCTTCCAAGAGTTTAATTTTCACATCTCATGAATTTCTATTTAGTAAACTGTCTGTGGCAGAAAGTATATTGGTCTATGAGAACACACAGCACCTTACGCACTTCTGTAATAACTTATATATAATAATGGACTAAAAAGGCTTAGAGTTTTTTCCAATCTAAAATATATATGACAAGCCCAAACAAAAACATAGGGTTAAGTGCAAGTATAATAGTCATGGTGGCAGCAATGGGTGCACAGCACTCTCCAGAATAGTCTAATAGATACAGCTCTTCTGGATAACAGCATATGAAAAAGCACAGCAAAACAAGACATTAGTAAGGCCTACTTACGATGAAGAGCTGGAGATCATTGTACTGAGAATATTTCTACAAGTACAAAGTAATTGAGTGTAGTGAGTACATAGGGGATTCACAGCTAAAACAATAGATTGAGAGATCCTTTGCCCTCCCAGCTTTGTGGTTTGTGGTTTTCCCCTCAGCTGTTGTGCCGTGTGTGGCAAACATCAAGTCCTCTCTTCCTTGGATATTGCCTGTACTGCACAGGACAACATATTGTAAGGACAGTTAAGCTAAATTTCACAGAGAATCAGTAAAAGTTGACACAGCAGTCTGGCAGAGTGACTCACAATGAATTTGCCTAGAGCTAGACTGGCTTCAGGAGCCAAGCTAATGATTTAACTGATTGACACACCTTTACACTTCAGTGCAGCTCACTCAGTACTAATTCAATGCTCTGACAGCATATTAAAGCTTGCAAGACTTGAAGTTATAAAATATTATAGCCAAGATCTGGGAAAACTGAGTGAGAGGTGTATTTCCTGCTTGCCAGTATCTGCATGCATCAAAACTTTTCAGATGCCAGTATTTGCATCTGAAGAAAAAGAAAAGTTAACAAATTCTGGTTTGCACTTAAAAGCAAATGCTTCCATTATGAACTAAACTTCTCCTTACTGAAGGCTTCTGTTTATCACTTTTCTCTGATTATACTGAAGCAGACTGCAAGTTGTAAACAGAAACCAAAAAATCTAAACTAAATACAAAGTCACGTAACTTTCTCATGGCTAATGTGAAAAATAACATTTAGCACATCTATTCCAAATCAAAGCATTTTCAAAGAAGATTTTGTTCTGTGCTACAAACTTGCATAATGAGAAGTGTTAAGTGGTGTATGATCAACTTTGTATTTACATAATTCTGTCATCACACTCCCTCATGTTGTGAACTGGACTTGTTCTAGTAACAGTAATGGACCAACTCAGACAAAGCATGCTGGGGTTCATAACAGTAATGGACCAACTCAGACAGAGCATGCTGAGGCCTATAAACTGAGGATTCTCCAGTTCCATCATGAAAAAACTAATCCATATATCATTAATGTATGTATAAATTATATTGTTATGTTTACATATATTACTATTTATAAAATCTACACTTAAAATTAAATCCTCAAACTCAATTTTTTTTTTGCATTTTTATTTTTTTCTGGAGGAGTTTCTTAAAATGTTCCACTGGACCACTTATGTTTTGACTTTTGTTAAGGAAAGGTACTGTGCTCAAGAATATTTATGTATAAGTACAGCACCAACTTTATGGGGAAGAGAAGGGAGAGGGAAGAAACTTCAATATCATGCCAAAAATGTTCATTCGCATTTTTCTCAGATATTTCTTCCTTTTTAAAGATGTTTCATACTGTAACTTCTTCAGCCCAATTTCTCAGTTGAAAGAAATACACTTAACTCAGAAAGGTCACCCCACTAGAGAACTAATACTTGCGTACCATGTACGGTATCAAAGCCAGGCTATACTTAATTCTATTGGATCACAGTATCATTATCCTAAAAGTCAAAGTATTGCACAGATCCACTGGGGATAAGAGTCTGCTTTCCCCTGCTTGGTGTTCCCCTCGCTGTGTGCCAGAACGCAGTGATCCCAAAGGAGCACTGTAGTTTATTTCCTGTCCTTCACCCTTATGGAAAGAAGGATGAAGAAGGGACCGCCCTGAAACTGCACACCGCTCACATCAGCAGCTAGAGAGGAAAAAACACAACAGTGCCACCTTGCAGAAGTAACTTCTGTCTGAAGCTTCTGATCTCAAAAAGCTACTGCTGAAGGAAAGAGTTGTATTAAAAAAAACACAAAAAACCTCAATGGGAGATGACATTTAAAAAAAAAATTCCACCTAAAGCTAATTTTCCCCACTCATCCCAACACTTCAATATGCATCAGTGTTAGTCAAACAAAGCCAAAAGGGACAATATACCCCATACAAACAAAACTGTTTTAGTGCTAGCAGTATCCAACACAAACTTTGTGACTTTGCACAACATTCTTCTACAAAAAAAAAATCAAGCTATTTGCCAGCAATAACCTGTATACTGATGTCATACTAACAGAAACTTGGAGGCTTCAGCTGGAAGACAAACTGTCAACCAACCACTAATTGGCTTTTATTACGTGACTCAGACTTTAGTAATTTCCCAGAATTTAATCACAGAGCACCCAGAAAGATCAATTAAAGAACAGGCTCAGAATTTGTTAGAGTCCTGTGTGAGACACGGGAAGGCAATGACCTCAGCAGCTTTGCCACAGAACTTCATGAATGAACAAAGAAAGGATTTAAAAGGTAAGTTAAACTAATCTTCTGTTTCCTTGCAGACCCGTTCATTGTTTTTCCAAAGGAATGAGGTTTTAAAATGGAGTAAAAAATTGAAGGATTCTGTGTTGTAGCTACTGTTTATTTCACAACTTCATTTACACGTGACCATTATGTGTGTGATTTGAATTGCTCCATTATTTTTGGCTGTATCTTTTATATCACTCTCAATAGAAAGGGGGGGGGAAACAGAGTAGGAGTAAATGCCTTCGGATTTTTGTGCAAGCATCACATTATGTTATCAGAATGAACAGTATGGAGTTCTACTGGCCCCCCTATTCCCCCCCCCCCCCCCCCATTCCGCCCCCCCCCCCTAAAAAAAGAATCATCATTATTACAATGGTCCTAACAGCTTTTAATACAAAGATAAAATTTTATTATGCCCACAAAATCCTATTATTCCCCTTGTATCTTCATTAATTTTCAAGCTTTTTTTTCCCCTCAACTTAAAACAATAAAATCTCAAAGTGTTATTCCCCTTCCTGCTATCCACCATGGATTATTTAAAAAGCTGAATGAAAATTATAATAAAATGTTCAAAACTTTTTCTTAGTTCTGAAAAGGTTTTACACAAATTTGCCTAATCAGATTAGTTGTATTCATTAATGTTGTTCTGTGTAAATTTAAAGACTATAATCCAGACAAGTACTGCATAACTGCGATCAGAATCTCATTCCCTGTCTTTCTGGACTTTGTTCTGCAAAAATCTCTTCACTGAGAGCTCTCAAAAAAAGGAGATTTAACTTATTTTCCTGTCCAAGTTAACTGAAACAAGATTATATTGAAATGGTCTGAAGAAGTAAGAACTTTTGGTTATCTCAAAAATTATTTAAATATGAAAACCACTAAATGCATCACTTTGGTTTTCCTTACAATAACAGTCAGCACCAGACTGAGTCATGCAAGTTACATGCTAAAACAAGGGGAAATAAAAAACAGAAGGAGCTTTGTGGGCACATATTATCTCTAAGAAAGCACAGGAATATTCAAGTTGGTGTTTTTGCACCTAAATGAAGATGTTCCTTATTTCTTCAACCCAAAATCTGAATTGGCACATATTCAGACTTCCTATCTTGGTACTGACTTTTATGATGATCATGATGAACAAGTCATGAGAAAAGATGGAAAGCTTGGAAGGTAGATTGGGAAAACAAAACATACCTATGTAGCTTCTGCTACTACTTCGTGTGATTCACAAGCCTGCCACACAGCTCTGTCATAACTCAATGAGAGAAAGCTTTCAGCATCTTGAAATTCTCATACTTCCTCGGATGAGTGCAATGACCACTCGGATACTATAGGAGGGTACTGGAGCAGCACCATTTTCCAAGAATAATCAAATATTTAGGGAGAGGGATATCAAGGAGAAGAGGAGGGATAGCAAAAAGGCACTGTTAGCAGAGCACATTTGGGATACAGAAGAACCAGATTCAGGTCTCTGCTCTGAATTAGAACAAGATGTTAACAAATTTGCTTGGGGGGTGGAGGGGTAGGGTGTGCATTTTGAAGTTCTCTGCTTCATCCGGAGGCAGAACAGAAACATTTGAGTAATGAGAAACTGCACACCTAGCTCTGCATCTGCACCAACAGCTTCATTTTCAAGAGTTCACAGCTCCCCCTAAATCACATTAAGACCAGAGTTTAAATGTTAATTATGTAGCATGTGCATATTAATTTTCTGCTTCCTTCTCTCCATAAGTAATGGGAATGCTTTTAAATGGTTTTGTTTGGTTTCTTATGGGCTTAGTTGGTTTCTTAATATATTACAGGGCACTTCCTGAGCTGCTTACGGAAGCAAATTTCCCACTGCTAGTGGGAGTTTTCCCTAAGTAAGGTCAGCAAATTTGGTCCCAAGGGAATGAACTGATCTTCTGGCTTCACTACCCTGAAGATGTAGCAGAACACAAAACAGATATCATTCTTGTTTAAAATTTCCTACTATATTGTATTCTTCTCAGCCACATCATCCAACACAAACAACTAGGAAACGTTTTGCTGCAATAATCCTTTCAATTAAGGCTGCCATTACAGTGAAACAGCTGCTCACTACAATACATCTTTGTCATGGAACTATTTATTTCCCAGAAAACATTTCTTTAGTTCTTCAGACAGATGCAACAAACCAGATCCACAGAAGCAGCAGAAATCAAAGCAGCGAGCAAAATATGACCAGCTAAACATTTTGCACTAAAAAGTGGTCCTTTCTATGAAGGCACCATTTATTCTTCTGCGTTGACAAAAAAGACCATTCAATCTCAAACATGTCTGATGTCTCACTCTCAACATAATGCCAATGAGCTACAACTGAAATAGCAGCCTAAGCCCTTACACATACACCGCTACAAAGAAAACACTCCAAAAACTTCTGTCCTGCTGATCAGTGGTGTTCACATGGGCCCTTAAAAGCCTTTTGGAATGCCCACATGATAAATATTTGATGGACATGGTCTTGCTAATGACAGGCAGGTGCGTCTCTTGGCATGAAAAGGCAAATGAAGGGACACCTTGTTACCGCCTCCCATTCCACACATAAATGATCACACCACCCCAGCCCTGAGCAGTCTGCTGAACGTAATTTTTCTATTCTACTAACAAGTCCAACTCACATTACCTATCACTGGAATAGAAACAGTAGTGACAAAAAAACATTATCATTAATAATTTAATCCACGCTTTGAGAGTGCTTTCAGATGGGCAGCTCTCTTGCTCTGTCCCTGTGATTTCAACTCAAGGCAGCTTGCCTACATTTCAGACAATGGTGACTGCAGGAAGAGGGAATGTTTCTGTTACACGTAAAAGTTCCCAGTGATTTGAAAACCTTCTTTATCAACTGTTCCTCTGAGAGCAAACTTCAGTTAGTACTGCAGAGACTAGGGAAATGAAGAGAAAGACCTTCAGGTCAGAAGCTGGAGAGATGATAAGGTGCCCAAGAGAAGCAAGACACAAAGAACCAGGACCAGTTCTGTATTTCCATTTTCAGGTATGAAGTCCAAATCCAGCACTCATTCTTTGCCCATAAAGGCCAAGGACATCCTCCTCAAGCTGAGAAAGGGTACCAGTTCTATACAACCTACACAGATATTTGTCTAGATACAGCTGAAGATGTCAGGGCCTATATCTATGCAGTACTAAATGATTTCTCAGAAAAATCAGAAGTGTAACTGATTAAGAATCAAGAACTTGTTACTGGTTCTCCTTTTACTCTCAAAATATTTGTAAAAAATACCATCTGAGTGTCATGCCCTCCTGGATTCTTGTTCATTCGCTTATCTCCAATGGATAATCTTGAGGGTAGTTGTGCGCTTACAAAAGGAACAAAGCAGTGGGAGCACAAATTGCTGTACTAGGTGATCAAGAAACAAACATGTTAAAACACAAAACTAATAAGAAGAAAGGAAGGCAGACCACTTCAAGACAAGAAAAGAAAGTCAAAGCCACAGTATTCTTACAGGGGTGAAGATCACTATCACATGAAGGTACAGGGTTGATCTACAAAAAAGTAACATCAATCTAGATGTCTATTGGATGCTTTCCAAATTCCTTGGGATTCAGACTCAGGATTCAAAACTGTTATAGACACAGGATCTTCCACAAGAAGTCAGGTTCTGAAGTTTAATAAAAGAGGTATTGACTTCTACCAACTACTGTGCTCTAGAAACACTATTATTTTCCATCGTGGTACTCTCCTGTCAAAAGACATACACACTCTTCCATATGTAAGAAATACAGAATGAAAAAAAATTCATGCTCAGTGTTCATTTTGAGGAACACAATAGGTCCCTCTCTTGCTGATCAGAACTTGTTTGCAATAAAATGAGGTAGGATGAGAAGGCAAAATACAGAAGAAAAACAAATTATGTATGAATTTTAAAGAAATTCAGTTTACCTCAGTGGACAAATTTCTTGTATTATCAGAGAGTAATTCATAGCAAAAAGCTGGTGCCAAGGGATGCGAATGCCATCACCTGCCTTGCTGGCTAATACAGTCCAGGGCTCAGTTATTAATGCTTCTTCAGGCATCATCTAGAGGACTTAAGTACTGTGTAGTAGACTACAGGTGTGACTGTTCAAACAAGGCAACAGCAACAACAATGAAGTAAATAGGAACAGCTGCATGGCCACTGAAGAGGTGCACAGTGCATTTATTGGAACTCCTCTTACCTACAGGTTGGTCATAATAATAAGAATGCATACCTAATAGTTTGCTGGCTTTTTCTCCTCTTCCTTTACAAGAGCATAACCAAACACGGTTACTAGAAATGAGAATATGGAGGCTCAAAATGTGTTTTCTATTCTTCTTGCTCTTTTATTTCCCAAAACTAAACATAATCCTCTAAGACAACTTTTCTCTAGCATAAATGAACTTACAGTTCTTCTGACTTTTGAACTCTTGAACACAGGATTGATGACCACAGTCTTCCAACACTGTCCACGACCTTAACCAAACCACCAGAAAGTTTCAAGCCCACAACTGTTAATTGGGCCTAGTATAACATTACCCACTGACCCTCCTCAAACCACTTGACACACAGACAGGAAACCTCTGCAAACCATCAGACTATTACCATCTACACACAAGCTTGCTGAGGAGATTGAGAAAATTATTTGGGTAAGTTGTGTTTAGGGTGCCAGCTAAGTCACCAATTCTACTCCCCACTGTCACAGGTGACCAAACGACATATGTGGCATCATAAAAGGACCATTAAAATGAGATGGGTCTTTATGTCCATTATTTTTATTAGAAACTGACACATAGAAAACTCCTAATCTATGGTTCACCATGTATACACAGTCTCTAGATGGTGTGCCAACATCCTCACTTAATCCCCCAAAAATTCTCTTTCTCAAATATACCCCAATTTAATTCCAATTTTCTCTTGCAGACCAAAAAAGTAGAAAAGTTATTCTAAGATGAGATGAGATAACTTGCTCACTCTTGTACCTTAGCATCTTTGTTTGTTTCAGCATGAACACCGTCCTTAGCACTTAGTCTTGAATTCACCACATCAAAACATTCTCAGTTTTTTAGCACAATCCAGTATTAGAAAAGCTATTTTCATTTAATCTCTTTTCTTCAATTTGCTTCAAGATATTTATTTATTCTTCTTCCCCAAACTTATTCCAAAATTTGGAAAATGCGAGTTTCCACTAGTTCATATGCAAGATTATTTCCCCCTTTTTTTTCAGCGTTTGAGCTAATGTTTTCATTCTTCAGTCCAGAGTATCACACTTACTTTCAGGAGGGAGATTATTCAGCCTTTGAAACTTAGGTCCTTGGGTCTTACTTCTCCATCACATACTGTAGTTTTCCTTTTTTCCAGTCTCTTTCCCAGCAGCCACATTTGCCTTTATTTCTGTGTTTAATAGTAGTGCCCTTATTCAAAACTGAAGCACATTCCTGTTGAAAGTTTTGGCCATATCTAGGCAATATGTAATTCCTACTTCATCTCTATTGTATCACTAGACATGCTTTTTATTTTTTTTATATTCATGTGGCTAAATACATTTTTAGTCCATGTTTCAGTTTCCGTTGCAGAGTTTAACTCAGCTTGACTTCTGGCAAATTCTATTTCATTTGAACACTTTTTGACCTCTAAGATAGTTTCTGTACAAATTATTCCCCTTTTACTCATTCCTTGCAAACTCTCTGTTTATTCTTGATGTTCTTCATGGGTGTGGTTGGTCAGCAGGTTAGGTCTGGAGCTCACCCCTAAAAGCCACTAGTGTTTAAGACCAGAGCTCTAGAAATGTTGCTACATTTTTAACTAGAAAATGTCATCACATTCAAATGCTTGAGCTCTTCAGTCACTATCTCCTTTCCCTAAATTTACTTTGCACTTAAGGTTAAGAAAACAAAGACTGTTTTTTGTTAACTCTGTATCACAAGAATTGTGATAACCAACTCTCTCTGACATCCATAGTCCTTCCAAAACCAATTTTAAAATAAAACTCAGTCTTCACAAGACAACAACTGCTTGAGAAGTTGTTTGCATTAGGGAAAGGCTTGGCTGTATAATTATTATGATCATTCATCCTCTAATTTATATTAATATTAATAATTATAGTAACCCATAACAATTCCATGTTGATTTTCTCCTCTAGTATTATCTGAATCCAGCCAGACCTTACCAAACTCTTACCTTTCTCCTGCAACGTATTTTTGACTTCTAAATAATTCTATCATAGATGTAGACTCAACAATATCTCTACAGTCTGCTTACTGATATAAAGAGCTATGATACTATAGCACTGTAATAATTTTTATTTCTATTTTATCTCTATATCACAGAGCTTTTGAGACAGCTCAGCAGAACAGGTACAATGATACTTTGCTACCCTATGAGCTGGTTCATTCCTGCTATGAGGAGGACAGGGCATGACAAAAGAACATCCCTGTGCCAGAAGCTCATGCTTGCTACTGTGCTGCACAGACTAAGCAGCAGCAAGGAGGCGAGGATTGCATCTTGCACTGCCATAGTCCTAAGCAGCTAACCTGGCCCCCTGAAGCCCTGTCACAGCTACAGCAGACTGCAGAAGGGGGATAAAGGAAACTGCCTTCTTCGGCAATATAAAGCCTGAGTCTGTTTCCAAAACACTGCCCCAAAAAAATAAGCTATAACATTTACAACCACAACCAACAATCAACTTCCATTACAAGTTTTTGCCACTGAGACTCCTCTGCATTCAGAGCTGTATTTCAAACATGTAGATCCTAACTGAGATGTACACAAATAATGCCCATAAAATTATGCCAATGAACAAAAAAAGTACACAAGACTGCTCATCAAAACTATCAAAAAAAGAACAAACTGTAAGACTTTTTAATCATTTACATATGCAACACACTAAAAATAAAAAAGAGCAATTTAAATCAGAGAAATTCCGCTTAAGGACAAAGAGAGGAGAACAAATTCTTAAAGTCTGGCTTTCTTGGCATATTCATCACTCTTTCCATCAAAATCTGTGGGTTGACTAATCAGTATTAGGATTGCAGGACTACATGATGCATATCCAAACATATTCTACAGCTTAAGATGCTGCTATTTTCATATGATTTTGTAAAATTCTTCTCATAATTTCATTATTTAATTCAGTTTAAAAACACACCACAACGTCATTCTGAGTTTAAAATCCTTTCAGATCCACAATAAGTCTACATTAGATCTCGAATTTGAGAGAGTGTGCACATTCAGAGCAGCACTTGCGTCAGCACCCAACTTTTCAGCTGGGTCTAGAGTACATCTTCTGCCTTTGCCTGGCTCTAACTCACAACAGAAATTTCTCCTTAGGCTTTAGTAGTGTTAGCTGGGAAGACTATTAGTTTATAGTAAATTGTCTTAATTTACCATATTGTTTCTAGATTAGATTCCCATTTCTGCACTTTCCCCTTCCAAACATAACAATGATAAAGTTTTGTTTCACACATATGGCCTTGAAAGGAAGAAAATTGACTAATGATCAATTATTTTAACAAAGAACGCCGCAAAAGACAGGCTGGAAAAGTAACTTTTACAAGCTGGATAAAGTAAAATGGATATTACTTAAGTGCTGCATGTAGCTTAATGAATTGGGGAAAGAAAAAAAAAAGAATGTTTTCAGAGTTACTGCCAAGAGTAAAAATTTATGAGAGTTCTTATCTGTGCCTCTGAATTATTTCTCCCTGAAACAAATTTGAATTTACCTTTACTTGGGGAGGGGGGGAAAGGGAGCATTGTTTTGGCTCTATGTCAAAATTAAATTAAACAATGTTAATTAAACAATGGCTGCAGCTGGCTATCACTAGGCCATGAGATAATATTTCAAGTTGATCTCAAACCTAAGATAACTAAAGAAATCACTTCCAAGATCAACCTAAACACACTAGCCTAATTGCAAGCACTTTATTTCCAAGTCCTCTAAAGTATTTTTGTTCTCTGTACCAAAATAATATCCCCCCCAGATGCATTGCCAGCACTCATCATAAAAAAATGATAATGAATCATCTAACGACCCACTTAATGGAAGTCCCTGAATACAATTTCTTTTGTGAAAGCCACAAAAAGTCCAGAAACTGGACTCTACCTTCTCACAGTAGAATATCTGTTTTGGGAACAGCACTACAAGGCAGTGAGAAATGCACAGGTATTATTTATTTATCATATGCAACAATGTAAGACAGATATAAGATTCTGTACTCCATGCTGTCAGTGCAATGCTTACTGTGAGCACGCTATCACTTAGTTGGAGAGGTATTTTAATATATTTCATACGAAATTTCATAGTGGGTTTGTTCAGCCTTCAGAAGAGAAGGCTTAGGGGAGACCTTATTACTTATAACAATACATAAGGTGTGTCTATCAAAAGGATGAAGACTCCCTTTTTACGAGGGGTGACATGCAAAAGACAAGGGGTAATGGGTATAACTTGCTCCTGGCAAGATTCCTATTGGATTTCAGGTCAAAATTTTTCACCATGAGAACAGTTAAACACTGGAATCATCTCCTCATGGAAGTGATGGATTCCTCTACACTGGACACTTTCAAGGCTCAGCTTGACAGGGTTCTGGGCCATCTCATTTAAACTATATATTACCAAAAGGTTGGACCAGATGATCCCTGAGGTCCCTTCCAACCTGGCATTCTCTGAAATTTTTTTGAGAATAAATACCAAGAAAGCAGAGAGTATCATTAACAGAAATGTTCATTGGCTTGTAAGATGCAAGAGGTTTTCTGAGGTTGGTTAATGTAAAGGTATCACTTCATTTTCACTCATCTATTGCTAAAACCTCCATGAATAGGTACTTCATGACTTGGCTCACTGCTTATAAATAACACACTCCATTGTTCTCTCCCAAGAGAATACTCATAATGTTGAAATGGAGAAACTTGCAGTAGTTTGAGGCAAAGCATGTTTATGTAGCTGCTGTCATGCCTCCATAGGAAAAGACATGCCCAATGCAGTAGAAATCCCATTTTTAATTGCTGAAGACAATTTTCTGAGTTATAACTGAATCTTCATACTAATGCTTTGGGTTTGTACGAAGAAACTGTAGTTCCAAAGACATCTTAAAGAGTTCCTCAACAACCATTAATCCACATTTTATATTAAGTTAGATGTCTACAGTCAGATGTCTAAAATTAGTGTGAAACTCCAGACAACTAGTACAGCTGACTGTAAAAAAGATTGCTAACAAAACCAATGCATTATAGAACTGATGAGTATAAATAGGAGCATTGATCACATAGGGAATTCAAAATAATGTTTGTACAAATTTTTTTGTCATATTCCTTTGGATCAATACTTCCCTGAAACCTCTTCAGCTATATTTGGTGATCCAAATTTGTCACTGCAACCCTTCTGTATCTTGCAGTTCTGTGAAGATTATTCCAAAACACAAGCCCTTCCATATCTTGAAAACAAATGCCACTGTTCCATTTCTTTACCATGGTTTCAGCCATACTCAAAATAATGCTCAATTAACAATTATTATGATTTGGATATTGTTCATGAGTTTATCAATCTACACATTTTTAAAACATCATTTTTACTGACCTAAGTGCTGAGCCAGATTAATTTTTTAATACAGAAGAGATACAAGTTTTGTCATGCTGAGTATTTTAATGTAGGAGCAATCCCATTCTTTTTTTTGCCATTAACATAAGCAGAATCAGCAAAATCTAGTCCATATGTGAAATTTACTGATTTCCTCCCCCTTCCATTTTTATGATTTACATGGCGACTTGCTACAGAGTCTTATTAATCAGAAATTATGAAAGTATATAATGGAAAATTAAAAAACCTAACTAAATGCAAACTTACATCTGCTACAGAAAAAAAAAAGCCACATAAAATAGTTATCTCACAATCAAAGAAGTTAGAAACTAGGCTGTTGCACAGTTTACCACTTATTTGTCATCTCCAGACAATTAGGCAACCATTTTCTTGCTGATTTTAGAGGCAATTCATACAGAAAATCACTGCTGAAATCACATGGCTTTACAACCCATGCAAAGAGCTATCTGCCTCAAAAGCAGTTCCCATCAGCAACCCTTGAAAAACTGGTCTAGTCAAGTTTTAAATTAGTCCTGTAAACAAGAAAAACTATTTGCAATGAATTTATTTTCACATTCTTTTTCATGCAGATTAGCACATTACACTCTTATCTGCTTTGGAATTACTGATTTCAAGGATTATAAATAATAGAGCTGAATAAGTGAGTTATCAACTACATTTTCAGCTGCACATGAATGCTCAGGAATATACTTTCCCTTAGTCAGCCAGCTTCATAGAAAATTTAATAATATTTCATCAAACAACACATTCAGCTAAATCTTAAATAATTCAGCTTTTCAGCTCTAACTGAAGGAGATATCTCCGCTACTTTAGAAGAGGTTGGTATTTTCACCTGGGGGGTAGTATCTTAAAACAAATACACTGAACATATGCAGACACAGGAGACTGTGCCTTATCGTCGCAATTAAGGTTTATTACTTTATCTTAGTAATAATATTTTTAAAGAAGAATAAACGTTTAAGAAAAAAACTATTTCAGTGAGTATAATCTTTTTTCCCCTCAGTGTTTCTAGACCTTTACATTCCTGTCAAAATTAAAATTCATCTAGACTGACATCATCCATTCTAGATGAATTTCTAATTCTATAGCCTGGAAAACCTCTAAGTTTGTTGGAAATATGTTGCATAAGTTCAGTAACTGGAAAGTGCAGGGTGATAAACTGGGAAAACAGACGAAAGTGCAAGACACCAAAATGCTGGTTAGGTATTGTGACTGGGGAGTTGAGTAAACCAGGAGGAGAAGAGGAAGGAAAAACTTAATGGAAGGAGAACAGAAAACTCAAAAGAATAAAAAGACTTAATAGAAGGAAAAAGAATCCCAGAAATAGAAAAGTTAAAAATATTATTTGACAGAAATGAAAGGAGAAAAAAAATACAAAAACATACAGCCAAGTAATTTTTTTTTTAATAAAGTTTGTTTTATTTAACTTTTGATTCTGATTTATTGGTGGTTTGGCTGGGTTAGCTACAACAGTTAAAGATTTCCCCTTTCTTTTCAGTTCTCTGGACATGAAAAAAAATTCCTCAACACTTTCTCAAAAGATACACCTACACACATACGCACACAAATTAAAAAGGTGACAGGATAGCAAGCCAAAATGGATACACTGAGAAATATTGAACTTCTATAAGAAATTAATTGTCATGACCACTCATAACATGAAATTTGGGAGATGTGTAATGCATTATGACACACAATACGGGGAAACTATTCAAAGTCCGAAAAGAGCATTTTCCTCTAAAGAAAGATCGCTGCCATCAGTGATGTAAACTGGATGATTTAGTGTCTATCAAATCACACAGGAATTAGCCTTAAATCAAATAGACTTTTTAGACTCTTAAAAGTGAGAATTAGGATGTCTCTACACTGTCACTCTTGGCATCTTGAAAATGGCTCTGTTTATCCTGTCAATCACTTCAGCACAGAAGGGGTAAAGGTAAAACATACAATCACAACAGCGTAATTGCATATTATCTGGGAAGCTGCACCCAAATTCCCAAAGAGTGCTTTCTTCTCAAAAGCCACCTTCGG
The DNA here is from genome assembly GCA_033556795.1 of Tapera naevia. Taxonomy (NCBI): domain Eukaryota; kingdom Metazoa; phylum Chordata; class Aves; order Cuculiformes; family Neomorphidae; genus Tapera; species Tapera naevia. The sequence goes on along the minus strand of JAUMJJ010000022.1, from coordinate 8,850,610 downwards.
CACTTAAGAGAAACTTTAACTCACACTGTCCTTGCAATTTTTTTTTTATATAAAAAAAGACTGACAGCCTTACCTAGAGAGGTATTTCCTACCTTTTATGCTTACTTTATTTATTTTTCAGCTCTGTTTTTCCTGACTCCACTGGATACTCACACAGTCAACATAAACTAAGCCCAACCAATTTGTATGGATCCATGACAAAAGACAACATTGTAGTTTCTTAGACTGACTTGTCAAAAGTGGGTGAATAATAGAGTGGGGAAGTAGAAGAGCATGGAGAGACATGATATAAATGTAAGCATTAAGGCATGAAATACAAATGCTAATCAGACCTTTTCCACTTCTGCACTGTAATACTTCATGAAGTTGGTTTCCTTACCGCGGGATGAGAGGTTTGAACACTACAGGTAACAGACAAGCACCTTAATTCTCACCCAATTCCTTGTCCTGTTTCATAGTTCTGTCAAGATACTTCAATTGCAATTCATAAAGACTCCAGATTTGATATAATTCAAATTTATCCCACTCTAGACATTTTTTTGAAATCTGAGTTTGATCTATTTATACCTCTTATCCCATTTATGAATAAGATTTAGCAATAATACTACCCTTCTGCAATCCTTTGCACTTCTTTTCCTTTACCTTAGAAGTCAGCACTTCACCATGGGTATCTCTGTCAATTGATACTACTGTAATCACACCAGAAATTAAAAAATAAAACAAAAGGAGAAAGTGAAATGGATTGGCATCTATCCTAGCTAAAATAAAACTAAAACAGTGAGTCATCATAATTACAATAGGTCAGGATACACTTTCCACAACATAAACGTAACTTTGCCTTGCTTTCCCCTGCTAGAACCTGGAGGAGAAAGTTCTCTTCTTTACACAGCTTCCCCTATACACAGACTTGGTAAAAATCTGCATCAACAGAAACCATACACGCAAATAGAGGAAACAAGGGGGTTTCTCAAACTAATGGTTAACAAAGAATACTAGTAAAAACTGGTACAACAGAAGTCGCACTTCCACTTGTAAAAACTGATTGGTGCTGTCACTATGTGCCATAAAGTAATGAACAGTTCTTCAGACGATTCTGAGGCTCCTGCTTCCCCTCTTCATCTTCTCAAAAAAGAGAAAAAAATCATGACAGCTTGAGAGGCCCACTGTAAACCAGAACCCAAGACTCACTAGGAATTCTTCTCAGAGAATTCAACAAAAGTTCCATGTTTCTTTTCTCAGAGGAAGTTTACCAATGGCAATAAGTATAGGTAGGACACAGAAGGAGACCGGTCTGTAAATCATTTGAAAACATGTCATTCTTCAACGAATACACTGAAAACTACATGTTTGGTGTCAACTTGTTGCTCGGTCAAATCACAGTGAGTTCTTCAGGTAAGAAAGAGTATTAATTTCTGTGAACCAGTGTTCAGAAAACAGACATGGGATTCAAGAAGAACTTGGAATTCCTACAAGTCTTCTAAGGAAAGAGGAACATATGCAGATTGAGGGATAAATCTAAAATTCAAAAAAAACACCCTGGCAGAACAAAGTCAAGATTAAAGTTGCTCAGGAAATCACTAATAGTGCAAAAAGACTTTACATGAGAACTTCATAGAGGCCCTGTAAACTCAGATATCACTATACTCACTCTGGATTTTCCAGTTCTTTTCTATAGGGAACAATGTTGATTAAAATGGTCTGAATTTTCATCAGCCATGACAACGGATTTGTGAGTAGAAGAATTATGCCAAAGTCAGTATCAGATAAGGCAGTACACCTTCAGGACCTCCCTTTTGTAACGGGGTCATGGAGCCATCAGAAAATATAAGAGATGATTCCATCTGACGTTAGCTTTGTTTGATATTATTTTTCATACTGGTCCGAAGGAGAATCAGGTAAGCGGGAATAAGAATGATTCACGCAGCATTAGTCCTTTGAAATGCAGCCATTGGCCATCTCATCCATCAGGCTACTAGACGACAAAGCACACTAGCAGATAAGAATCTGATCGAGTCTTCACTGCAAATTCCACCAACAGATCATAAACCCTTAAGGTTTGCTGCTGTTATACAGACACTTCTGTTGACTTTCAAGTAGCCACTCTTTTACATAGACAATAAGCCCCTTACATACAGCAAGAATGCAATACTCCTGAGTTTCTGTCTTTAGATATCTTCATTATTGTTTTCATATCTTAAATTCTAAGTTTGATTGATATGTGATACGTAGATGTCCAAGTGCCTAATGTAGATAGTTATTTATCAACTCTACCCATAAGCCTTTTTAGTTATTTTAACTAAGGCAGTTGTATAAAGCCAAGATGACAGTAACGTTTAAATAAGTGTGCAAAATACAGTTGGATGAAAAATGTGAGACCAAATTTAATTCCCCAAACTAACTACATATCCAGATCTGGGGCACAGTCTATGATAGGATGGCCTTGGAGGTGTTCTGAAAGCACAGTTTTCACCACCAAAACCACGTCACAGAAAGGATCCTCCAGTACCACTATCAGACAGACCTGCTGCACATTGGAGCAAGAACAGGATCGTGGTTGGAAGTCCTTCAGCACCAAAGCCAGCATATAGTGAAACTACAGTGTCAAGTAATTTATAGTACGTATTACAAGTTAACTCACTTCATGAGGGGAAAATGCTTAGGACTTCACCTTCTACTATGCAAACGGTACTGCCTGTACTGTGTCAACCACACATTCTGAAGAACGAACCAAAGAACATCTTACCTTGCATTGTTATTTTTGTGGGTTCTGAAAACAGAGGAATGAGCAGGAGGTAGATGAGGTAGACAAAGGAGAGCCCATTGTAACGAAAAGCACAGGCTGCAATGAGAAAAAAGGAAAAAAACATATTGCTTAATAGCCTAGGATGACCAAATTCAATAGTACAAACTATTTCCTATTTAAGTTTACTATTTACCTTACCAACTTTTCACCACTTATTTAAACCATTTCTACACAAGTATTCATGTTTTGCTTAAAATAAAAAAAGAGCATTAAGTATACTTGTGAAGTATTTTCACAGTAATATAGAAAGGCTTTGTCCAGAATGATGGACCTTTTTAGTTTCTTCATACATAAACTTATTAAACCACTCCTCACAAATATATACAGGGATGTATAAATCACTATTTATGGGCTGTCTTTAATAAACTACACATAAGTTCATTATATTACAATTAAGGATTATCAGTAAATACAGGATTGTATAAACTTCCTTACAGAAAGGACAGGAACAACAAAATCGACAAAGTAATCTGTAATTCCACAGTGAATCAGATGTTGACATATTATGAGACCTACAATATTCCACCACACCCATGAGATAACCCAACTGCTGAGGAGTCAGGACATTAATTAACCTCTACATTTACTTACTCATGGAATGTAACTAGTACAAATTAAGTCTTCTCAGTTATACCCTGAACAACTTAGATTTGGAGGCCAGATAGAGTCTTAGACCTTCCAGAAATGTGTACAAAATATAAACATGTTTCTCCAATCACCATTTCATGAAATTTCATGGAAACTACACTGCAAACGAGTTATCAACTTAAGTATTCATTGGTCCTCATCACATCTGTCCATTTTAGTAATAAATACAAAACTAAGAAGTCTCTCTCTTAACAAACAATTCCATACAAGATCTATAACTTTTGTTTTCCAAACTAACCAATGCTTCGAACAACCCACTACGTGCCTGCAGCTTAGCCAAGAAATGAGTAATCTGTATGGGAAAGTCTGGCAAGAAGGAAGGACAAGCAGTATCTATGCTCTACTTCTAATCTGACATGATTCTACCACCAGTCATCAAAAAAAAAAAAAAAAAAATCCTTCAAGGACTCTGAAATCAATTGAAGTACAATCGAGGGTTTTCCAGAGTGAAATCCAGAATGCAACTTCTCATTTGCCTGTAAGAACATAAACTAAGATTGCTTCTGTCACTTACTACTTAAGTTCCCTTTATAGTGAAAGCCTTTGAAGGCCACCTGAAGACTTACACCTACACTTATAATTAAGAAAAAATGCAAAATAAAGTAAATAGGACCCACCCACTGGAAATTCTGTAAACAGTTACCAGAGTTTAAAGCGAATAGCACCCCTGCTATTATGCGCCTACCCTCAGGGTTCTCCGCAAAGGAGCACAGAATGGGCTAGGGCCATTAGTGGCCTTCTTGGAATGAATGGCAAAGAGGACACTCCTGAAATCAGGACAAATTCATAAATCAACCTTTTGCAAGTTTAATTTGGAGCAGAAAGAAGTTCTTTGGTATTCACAGGAAAAGGTACAATAGCGGTTCAAGGCCGATCTGAAGACTGAATGCTATTCCACCTCAAAGGGAAGGATCCAGGGTCTCAGTCATTATGTTAGCAGAATAACAGTATTAGCAGATCATACTATTATCCAGTTATTAAAGGGACTGTGTCAACCAGCTTTTAATCATGTCAAACAGCTTACTTGATTTCAGTGCAATATTACACACATTTTCTTCTTTCTTCAGAACTGAGCTTGCAACTCTTCTTGTAGAACACCTAGCAGTCAGCTTTCTCAGTATAAAGATAGAAAGCAGCAACTGTGTGCTTTAGATACTCTCCTTTATTAGCCATATGTCAACAAATGCCTTGCTAACAAGTCCATGTAAAATATTTAGAACCTTTTTCTATACAGAAGCATCCTCCAGCAAACTAGTAACCTAGGTAAACATTGCAAGGAAAACACATTTATTAAAGCAGTTGCAAGAGCACCAGCAATACATTTCTCTGAATTGATAAATTAAAAACCCCAAAACTTAGCTGCAACATTTTTAAGTTGCTTATTCACTATTTCCATATTGTGTTTCTTTATCTCTATTCATCTAGTACATTTTGCTGAAGAGATCAGTGCCTTACAAAGCCCACGTGCCAGAGCAAAGAGCCATGACTGAACATATTTTTAGCAAGATAAAAGAACAGTTCACTGTATTTGCATATTTACTCTGTACTGCAATATTATTTGTCAAATATATATATCTTCAGTTCTGACACTCAAAACTATATAGAACAAGTTGCTAGGCCTAAAATCTGCTTCAGTTTGTCCCTGATACAACAACAAAGGATGATCCAAAAAAGCACATGAACCTGCCCTCTGCACTCCCTGTGTCTTCTGAAAAGACAGTTGTACACCAATGTCCATCACAGTGGAAAGTACCATCTGAGGTCAATGGAATTCCATCAACAGAAAAAGCACCCACACAAATTAATTTCTTGGTAAACAAGGTAGTATAGAAATTTCTGGATATTTGGGTTATATCGGTCAGCTTGCACTATCAAAATTAGTGTAATTTTAGCATTTTAGGCTTGTTACCTCTTCTTGAAATTGTCTAATCGATTAGCTAAACTAATTTCAGAGGAATTATTCCTGAACTATATTTACCTCAAAATTTACTACTTTCTATTTCTAGACCTGAGGAGACTGCGTTCTCAAAAGCCTTTTTCTCTGCAAACTACATAAACTGACTATTAACAGAGAGTACTTCTCCATCCAAACCTTCCCTTATATATTTCTTTCATATAAAATGTCTTGTAGAAATACAAAAATGTTTTGAAGACATTTGATAAAAAGAAATATTTCCTAAGATTAAAGTGTTAGTTTTATTAGTACCCAAGAAACTCCTCAGTTTCTTAGTTTCAGAAGTATGGATATCTCTAAAATGAAGACTAAACAAAAAGCTTAAGTAGGTAACTATACCATACATGCAAAGTCCATACACAATTTCCTCTCTTCAGTCTTTTTTTAAAACACATTTCACACCATGTTTTTTAACAGCCTCTAGTAGCAAAACTCCAGAAATGTGATTAGCGGCTCTGAAGTTCTGATACTGTTCAGAGTCCAATGATAGCAGTATTACACAATTGTGAAAAGACACAAAACACAGAGGTATTGATATACAACATACAAGTATAAGAAGAAAACATAGCTTTTCTATAATCAGCTAAAGTACCTTAGGGCACTTTTCCATGGGTGGCAAGAAAAGAGCACTTAATAAGATTAACTTAATAAGTGATTATTTGAAATATTTCTGGTTTAGCATAGCATGCTAAAAAAAAATCTAACTTTAAAGACAGGATCAGAATGTCTTCTAAGAAAAATTTATAATTCCATATGCCTTTATGAAGTCAGAAAGAAAAATATAGTGAAAAAAAAGTAACATGTAGATATAGAAGACTTTCACAAAAGACTGACATGCGTGTTATTTGCAGGCAAAAAAAAATGTAGAATATTTAATCTTTCTGGCATCTAGTCAGTTGTTAGAACAAACTAAAAATTACACTCACAGATAACTAAGTGATGGTTTTCTCCTTCACCATACCTGTAAATGTATTCATAATGCACTAATCCTGCTACGTGTAATAAAAAGTTTGCACAAAGAAAAAATCTCTAAAGCCTACTCTGCTAACACATTCTGGGACTAACAGAGAACATAAACCAGCTCTGAACACTTAAATCTTACAATGTAGAACACATTTTAAAATATTTTTTACAAGATTTGTTAGAAGTCAGTGTAATGATTACCTCATACAGGTGAAAATACTCAGGTAAGAGGATTAATTTACAAACTCTTTCCTACTATGCTACAATCCCTAGAGCAAACAGTTGTGTACAAAGCCTTAAAAAAGTCCTCAATGCTGAGTAGTGTTATTAACCTAACAATATTAATTTCTATTAGATAAGAGTACCAGAATATGTTAGGTTTACGAACAAATCCTTAGACAGCCTTACTGAGTTTTTCTCTTCTTGAAATTAAGAAGAATTGACATTACACCTGGGAACTTATAGATTGCTAATATTTTAAGAGCTGCTTGTATATTTCTTGGTCTAGTCAATAAAACCAATCAATATTTAAGCACTAAAAGAGGACATTCATTATTGTATGCTTCTTTCATCTAAATTACACAAAAAAATGATACTTTTCACTGAAATTTCACAAAGCCTTACTCTAAAATTCTGTGGAAAGGATTCTTCCAAGACACTTTTAAATGTCCTAAACTGTGGTATATACATGCACTGTACATAGGTATTCAAAAAAAAAAAAAGACAGTCCAAGTCCAAAATGCATGGCTGTTAAGGAACACAGATGATGATTGCTCAAACTATTTCAGTTTGATCTCCCTCTTTAGTTCAGAATTAATAAAAAAATTAATAATAATTGTTCAAGTTTTTATCACAATAAAGTTAAAAAAGTTTTCTTTAGATATGTACAGTATGCACCATACAAAATTTAAAAAATCTGTAAAAGAACAAAAAATCATAAATCACACAGTATCTTGAAATCTTGTCCTTCAAGATTTTTTCTTTTTACTGTCATATGAAAGCCAAAGAGGAATGCTTTTGAACGGAAATCTACTACTGCTTCTTAGACTCACCATCAAGCTACTACATGTAGATAACAGATTTTTCTAACATGAGAAATCTAACAGCTGCTACATGTTATTATTTGATATTTATACCAACAGTACTTTCCTTTCTTCCATTTAGAGGATAATTTGTATAGAACTCTTATTTTATCTCCTAAATAACAAATACTGCGGCGATAGAGGATTTTGCACTGAGTGTAAAAAAATAAGATGTGTTTAGTTTTAATCTACAAAAAACTTAAAATGTATTTAATTCAGAAGTTAAACTACCTTTTAAAAAAAATTAGTCTTTAAGTGTGCAGACATAGTATCAAAGCAGCATTGACTTCTCATTTGTAAGCTACAACTGTGTCAAAAGCCATGACAACAGAAAATATGAGGAACAGGTAAAGACAGAATTAGCCACCCACTCTCTTTTTCTGAATTTATTTTACTAAAAGGGCACTGTCATTAATGTTAACAGAATAATGTATTGCTTGCAAGTCCTTCTTCTGTTCAAGGACTACATAAAACCCATTTTTTTCCACATATTTCTACTGTAGATTTAAGAATATTTTACATCATTATTAGTATTATCCTTTCTGGACTAATGTGTTCATGCTAATGGATGTATCAGCATGGGAGGGAATTGATTCAGCCAATTACAATGAAGTCATATATCTCTTCTACCTTCAGCAGGATATTGCATAGTGTTTGCATCCTGTTTTAACAACTTTACAGCTGCAAGGTTATTCAAGTTTGCTACTTTTAGACTAAAATTTGGTTTAACATTCATGCTTATTTTTCTAGTGACAAAAAATACATTCAGTGAAAACGTTCATTGGAAAATGTGCTGCTGAAAAAAATGTCTGACCCTGAGCAGGTAAGGGTTTTTGACTCAAAGACAGAGTTGATGTTGTTCACACATTTTTATACACAGATGATCTGAAATAAACCTCTGAAAGTGGGGACCAAAAAGCACAAGGGAATCAATAGCTGATTTATTTGTGAAACTACTTGGTCTTCAGGACACCAAGCGTCCAGTACTTGAAGCTAGGAGAACTCAGCACCAGATTCCTGTCTCTAATGCTACAGTCTTTATAATTCCCACAGTTAATATTAAATTTCCTACCAGTTACATCCTCAGAATTCTGAAAACACCTAATTCAGATGACTAAACAAGCTACCGAAGGTAGCCTTTGATACTAGGTATAGTATGTGAACAAGACACTGGTGAAAAGGCTTCTGATACAAAAGCTCACTCTAAGAAGTTAAACTGCTAAAGCAAATACATACCCTCCTCCAAACCAAGTTGTTCTACAAGACCCTCTATGAATGAGTGTCATGAGTTGTCAAGTCTTCCAGAAGGATATACAGTCAAGATTCCTCTTATCTATAAGGCACTGTCCTAGAGTCATAATTTTTTGGACTTTCCATTTGTGCTGCCCAAGGTATACCACTTATCAGCCAATCACCACATTTTTTAGAATATTCATAATTGGGGGATTTTTTTTTTAATTCGTTATTTTTTTTTATGGCAAATCATCTCACAAGACACCAAAAGCTGCCTAACCAAGGCAAGTAGGTCCTGCCTTAGTCTCTCAGGAGACTAGTTTCGCTCTAGAAAGTTAGTAGATAAGAAAAAAATTCATGAAACTATCAGCAGTGTTTCTAAAAGCATTAGTACTAAAATCCAGTTACCCTCCCATATAGGCAGAGGCATTACAGAATCAGTGAGAGAGCTGAAGTTAATCCACCCACACGATAAAGGGAATATATCCCCCCAAAATACACACTTCACCTCTAACTTAAAAAATACTCCCTTGTAATGGCACTCCACTACAAAAACTCCAGAAGACCTTTCTTTTCATTGTCCTGTGCAACCAGCTTAAGACATGCAAAAACATAAGCCACTGCCACTTCTCCTTAGAAACACAGAATCACTAAAGTTGAAGAAGACATCTGAGATCATAAAGTCCAACTGTCAACCCAACAGCACCATGCCAACTAAACCATGTCCCAAAGTGCCATGTCTACCTGCTTTCAGATGACCTCCAGGGATGGTGACTCCCACCACTTCCCTCGGCAGCCTGTTCCAACGCTTCACCACTCTTCTGGTTTAGAAATTTTTTTACAACATCCAAGCTAAGCCTCCCCTGATGCAACTTGAGGCCATTTCCTCTCATCCTGTCACTTGTTGCTTGGGAGAAGAGAACAGCACCCACTCTTTGTAAGACTTGTTCTCCAGAGCCTTCACCAGCTTTGCTGCCCTCCTCTGGGCATGCTCCAGCAGCAAAATGTCCTTCTTTGTACCGAGGGGCCCAAAACTGAACACAGTATTTGCAGTGCAGCCTCACCAGCCAAATGTATATGCCAAGGCAATCCACTTTGCAGGTACAAACACAGCTTGAGTTGCTGACAAAACAATAACAATTCAGAAGTCCTGAATAACATTTTAAACTGTAGTAAGGTGGACTATATGGACTACACAAGATCTTAGTAAGGAATAAACGTAACTGTTAAAAGAGGTAAGGCGATTTAAAATTTACAGAATAAGAACTACTGTGAATAAAGGATTTTAAGAAAAAGGAGCTAAAAAACAAATCAAAGCAAAAAAAAAAAAAAGGAGAGATACAAGTGCAATTCTTTTTAAGTCTCCGTGGATTTCCCACTTTCACCTGACGTGGCCATGACAGACCAATGTGATAAAAATAATAAAACAAGCAGACTAATAATTAAGTTTGTTAAAATAATAGATGTGCTTGTTTGGTAAGAAATGTGCGTCACCAGTTTCTAAGGAAGAAAGGAAAGTTGTATTACTTCTATAAATAGCTATTTTTTGTATCTTCTAACACTTCTTCACATTTCAAATTTCTGTTTTAGAAATACAAAATTTGTTCCAGGAATTTTTCCTCCAAGATTCTTTGCAATAATAAGGCAATCATTGCTATTCATTGTAAAATTACATACACTGCTAGTAATCTATTTTTAAGAATAAAACTCTAAAAGTGACCAAAATAATGTCCCAATAATGACAAGTATCTGATAGGCATAGTGCCTAGTGAACATTAGCTATCTGTGAACTTCATTTTTTCTGACTGAAATTCAGAAGAAGGGCTTAACTTCTGGCACAGCTCTGCTCTCACTCACTGCTGAGTAATTCCGCTTAAAATAATGTTCATGACAAATGAAAGTGGAATTAAACATTGCTGTGCAAGACAGTTAAGTCAAATGCATGTAATCTTATCCATTTAGAGAAAATTAATGGTTATAGCCTACGGTGTGCAGTGCAGAACTGCACAGACCCATGTCAGCTCAGGACAAGTTATCTCCTGCATCAACCAATATTCCTTTCCACGTTAAAAAGCTCTGCTGATAATGCTGTGCTAACATACGTCACTCCCCACTCTGCTCCTGAGCCAACATTTCAACATGGTGCTGCTTTGTGCATCATTCCATATCTTGTATGTGCTACAACCAGAGGGAAAATGTTTCTCTTTTGTAAAAATATGACTGCTTTGATAAACAGATAAATGCATTGGCTCATGTCAACACTTCTACAATCACATTTTTTCTCTGGTCAACACTCATCAAGAGAGATGGCTGCTGAACAGTGAACACTTTTCAAAGGGTTTGGGGTAGGATTTTTGCTTTGTCTTTTTTCCCTTTCCTCTCTTTCTCAGAGCAGCAGTTTCAGTAAGCTTTCTCTCAGTCAAAAACCATCTGGAACTGATTTTAACTTTGTGGTAAATATTATCTGGGAATTGAGTACAGAGAGAGAAGAAGACAAAATGCCTTGTTGACTTCTTTCAGCTCTTGGGGACAGGAGCTATGCTTCTCTGCTCTCTTTGACATGAGGAAAACTAACAAAAGACCTCAGGTGTGAGCATACCACAATCATCACCTTACACAGAATAATATATTTTAAAGGAGTATCTACTCTCACAAGCAAACTCAATATAAATACTTTATCGACATGACTAAGTGCCTAAGTATTTCCAAAGTAAAAAAAGTAAAAAATATGATGGACACCATCTTCACTAATTTTTCCCATCAGAAAAACCTCCTTAACATTATAACTCATTTCAAGCAGAGAGACAGTTTGGAACTAAATTAAGACTCTTCACTGTCTCTTTGATTGTCTTAAGGTTTTGACACTTCAACATTGTGTTGGTACTCTCTTATTCAGGCAATCAATTTGAGGTGAGGCTGGCATTTTTGTGGTTGAGCGGTTTGATTTATGGTTTTTTGACACTTCTTTACATATATGCCTTTCAATTGCAGTCTTCTCTCATAGTGATGAAAGCTCATTGCAGGCAGACTCCTTCCCCTCCCCTCACCCACCACATACAATTAACACATGTGAAAATAAGCTCCACTCAGAAAAAGTAGTCCTAACTTCTGTCCAAAAAAAAGAGCCTCCCTTTGTTTATATAACAAAAATAGATGGCAAATCTGAGATCCATGTTTTCCTCAGGCTTTATGACAAGGACAGCACACCACCCATCGAAATAGCAAGCACTCAACTTCATGAGCTTATTTCACTGACATCACCACATTTTACATTATGTGTACACATATAGTTGTGCATTGATCTAGGAAGAGGAAGATGTCATATTTCTCCACAATGTCAGCTGCCTGTGGAAGGGAGACTGTCCGCGTTCTTATCCCTTCTCCAGCAACAGCTCTTCTGCTTCCAAGCTTCTCTCTCTAGGAAAGTAACTGGGAGCTAAAGAAATCACTCTGCTCCTCATTCATTTTCATGGGATGAGAAAAGTGTGTTCCTTCCCCCTGGACAGCCGGGAGACAGCAGTCCAGTTGCGCTGTTACAGTTGCATAACCCTGGCAATACTCAAACTAAAAATAACAGCAAACGCAGAACACAGATGACGACCAAATGTCACAAAGTGCTACTGCTAAACACAACATCAACCAGGGAAAGATGTGGAGACAGTTGTGTGACAGAGATCTCCATGAGCGGAAAGGGACCAAGATATTTGTTTACAGCTGCTAAGAAGGTATCAGGCATCATGATCAGCTACTCAGTCAAGCGCTTCTAGCAACTAGAAGTGACAATTCTGGCATATGTTACCAATCCCTCACAGCTAACTACATCAATCCCCCACAATCATTGTCTTTTAAACCATATATCACCACAAACTGACATAAGATGCAGAAAGAATTTTGGTCAGCTGTTCCTTATGCTGACACAAGGCCTAAAAAACCCTGAGTCAGATGAAGGTCGCAGCAAAAAAACTAACCCAGACAAACACCTTTGATAAATATAAACATCAGAGAGATGTTAAAACTAATAAATACCAGCATCACTACTGAAGTTACAAATATGAATGCAGTATTTAAAACTCTGCCATTATTTATTCTAGTAGAGGAAAGGATAGATAAACTTCCTTTCTTGGTCTATCACTAAAACATGGGCTGAGAGGGTTGAAACTGCAAGCTATAAATCTGGGTGATGAAGGAGCACTTCAGAGAGTGCTACAAAGCCACAGTGTTTACCAAAGGAAACAGAATTTTAAAAATAGTTCTCTCCAGAATATTAATCATGTAAAGCAGATGCAAGCCCCTCCTTGCAATGTCACTAGTCCAAACTGATGTTTCTTGTACAAAATATTAAACGTTATAATATGAAATCACTTTTTGTTTGAAGACAAGTTAGGCATATCTTTCTCTCCTCAAAATATGTTAAGTAAGTTTCTCTTATTGTGAAGAAGTTTCAAACTACTATAGGAATTTACTCAGGAAACCCATGAACTGCCTTCCAAGCTACTTCTCAGAACTACGAACAAGGAAAAAATCCTGGAGAACTCAAAGAATCACAGAACCCAGGGAGATGCTGGGAGACTTTACAATTGCAAATCTGGTTTGATCACTAAGATTGCTTATTCTGGAGAAGCAGTACTTAAACCCACCTGACTCGCAACATAATTTCACATGCACATGACCATAGTTTTTGCAAGACAGAGTCCTGGGACAGATGCATTTTACTATGGGTTTCAAATGAAAAGCTTTCCTAGCATTGGTTGAAAAACATCTATCAGAAGTCCTACCATTGATATAGGACCATGGCCTTGTCCAGTTTTCAGTCAGAAAGGCAGAGTTCATATAGTCATGTAAGAAAAGAGAAAATATCTTCATTGTGCATGTATTCTGAGTAGAAACATTCCCCACAAAGTACAAGGCACGTACATTAATACTGCATCTGTTTCTATGCACATCATTCAAGATACTTTCTCTGCCTCCACAGTGCTACAACCTGTGGTTCTCAGTACAGGCTGCCAAATCTCCATTACTTGTGGGAGACCTTCATCCATATATTGATTTTTCTATTACATGGCGTCTATTACATGGCATAGTAATGTTTTTCTTCCCCTGGAACAATAAGCTCCCAGGCAAATTTCAAGAGCAAGACTGGAAATTGAAAATGATTTAATACCTCTTTCATGTTTATATAACAAACCATTGTGTCCTTGTCCAAGAATATTTGAATGTGGGAAGTTAAGAAGAAGTTTAACTTGAAGAAAACTTCCCACGCAGTTAGTAATTCTAATCTGTTTATATCTAGGCTCAATATAAAGTCTGTCTACGTACTTCTTTGGAGTCAAGCCACTGCCCTGAAGATACTCAATGATATTATGCAGTATCCCATCAGCATAAATTGGTCGCATCCCACCAACAAAATTAGAGTTCTGGGTTCACCACTACATAAATTACAGAGTCCACAACATAGCCAATCACAAAGTAAAAGATGGTTTGTTGCAGGGGAAGACAGAGATAATAGAAACTTCTCATAATTAGGCATGTTCTGAACATACGAAGACAGGTACAGGTAAATGTAAGGGTCACAACAAGAATCTTCATTCTCAAAATATAATATTTTACTTTTCTTGTTCAAAAAAAAAAGGGAAAAGAAAACAAAAAGCAAACACACACACACAAACCCCAGCATCTCTTTAATGGGACAAGATCTCAAATTTGGAGAAATGGGTCCACTGAGAACCTCAGAAGATCTGGTTCTTGAGAAAAAGCCAAAATATACATCCTGGAGAATTAAAACTAAGTGAAAGGCACATTAAATTTGATTTAAACATACCCTGAAAATTTAAGAAAGATACAAACACCAAGATATCATTCAAGTAAAAAAAAAAAAAGTGTTTTTCTTCAGAATCTCTTCAGGGAAGCCAATGGTGCCTTACGGACAAGGGTTCTATATACAGTGAAGATAACAATGGTAAAGACTAACATAATGCTTGTAACTTTATTTATGAGCACTCATCAGTATAAATTTCTATCTGGTCAAGAAAGTATTTTCGCCAGTAAACTGACAAAAATTTACACGAGTTGAGAACATAAACCGTGGGTTTCAAAGTGGTCTTTACAAGTAAATGGACCAGAATTAGTCTTGGAGTTTGTAGCTCCAGAAAGGAAATGTGCCAGAATAAGTAAAATGTTGGGGTTTGTTCGAACACAGAGGACCCTCTTCATTAACAACTAGACCAATGTATAACAGCCAGTCAGTTTTTCAGGTATATTCTTGTTTTTCATGCTAGAAAAATAACTTTCATGCTTTACCACAACGCGTTAATTGATGGAATTGGGAAAATGAAGCTGCAGAAAGAAAAAGAGTAGCCACTTACTATGTTGAGAGATACACAACTTAGCAATGTGGTTCTGTTAATGTGTTATCTGGTCAATAGAGGAAAGTTTATTTCATGCAAAGGCAGGAGGAAATTATTCCTAAAAGTAGTAGTAATAACAATAATTATTAAAAAGTTTGAAGGAAATAAATCAGTTGTGGGGTTTTATAAACAAAGAAAAATTTAAACTATTTTTTCAGTTTAAAAAGGGAAAAATAATGTCTAAATATGAACTTCTTCCTGCTTTATCACTTCATATGAGATATTCCACACACACAATTAACTATCCACCTATAAGGCTCTTCAGAGGGGCGTTATAGTTAATTTTGGTTATTCAATGTTCCCACATAATTTTCTTAGTTTTTGGCACTGAACAATTTTGAGAACAAAATTTTTTGAATCTAAAACTTCCAAGTCACTTCATTAAATTAGTTACAAGAAAATACACCCTTTAAAAACAAAGGTAAAACTAAAACTGCCTTCTCATCTCTTTGATCAGAATAAAGGCATACTAGCAGCAAAATTCATGCCACTCATCATCATATTAATTTCTAGCATAAATGAGTTACGACCCTGCTACTAACATACATTAAAGCAAGCTGAAGTTACTCTGATTTCATAACTAGGAAGAGACTGCCAGCATGACTGCAAGCATTTATCCTTTGTTTAGGGTATCATGTTCTACTTGTAAAAATATTGCTCTTCAATAAATAATAGAGTATGCCATCACCATCCACAGAGTTCTACCAATTCAGAAGATGCTCAAGATTATAACTTTGGAAGAATTCTAGGAAAATCCTGCCTGACTTCATTCCTCAATAAATGCTCTAAGGTAAAGATTTTAAGATGATGGCTAAAAACCACCCAGAAATCTTGCTCATTCATTTTTGCACCTTCAAAAAAAAAGGGGCGGGGGGGAAACACACTGTTTGGATGCAGATGTGTAAGTTTCCACTCTGCCTGTATGTTATTCATCATACCAGTAAAAAGATCTTGGTTGGGGCTACAAGAAAAGGAGAAACGAGGATATTTTCACTTCAACAATTAGGCTGAAATGACATTAGTACCTTATATCTGAGGAAAAACATCTTCCCAATATCTGAAAAACCCAAACTACTAGACACTATCAATGAACACTCTGAAAGTGAATTTCAGATCTAACACACATAGACGAACCATTCAAGAGGAAGAAAAAAAAAAAGGGAGAGACTAATCGGAGAATGCGGTGGCAAGTTTGGCATTCAGTCTCAAAGACTTCTTTGCTTCCCAATCCGGTTTATCAGTAACTGAGGGTTTATTAGGACAGGTACAGTGCCTAGACACAGTCCACTGAAAAATGGTTAAATTTCCATTTAGTCTCCACCTTGATTTAAAGAGGAGAAGCTGAGTAGCTGTGAATGACAGCTACTATCTCAGTACAATTGAAGGGTGAAGGATGAATACCCAGCCTTCAGTGACACAGGCATGCTTTGCATTCAACAGAACAAGATAAACTTGTATCCCACTTATAATTGACAGATGTGGAGTCATCGTCCCACTTGGGCCTGCTGAACTTCACCAGTCTTTTAAACAGCCCTTTGCTGCACCCCAGCCAAGAGCTGCCTGTAAAGGCATCAGCTCCCAGGCTGTGCTGCCTCCAAGCAAATCCCAAGCAGCACAGTGCACGGGGCTCTTGGCATTAACATTTCTTCTCCTCAGCAGCTGCCACAAGATTATTTAACAGCTAAGATGGTTCAGCTGGCCTTGAAACAGTGGCACTGTTTGCAGAAGGCAAAATACTTGACGACAGGAAAACAAAGCAATGGAGTACGCTAGGCTATTCCTTCATATTTAGGGATGTGTTTTCTTTGGCAGCAAAGCTAAAGGAATGCTTTCGCCAAGTGTCCCCTGTGACTCCCAAGCCACCACGGTAGTTGTGCCAGCATTACTGCTTGTGCTGCTCAGCACTGGCACAACCAAAACTGGGAGCACCCTTTGAAAAGGGAGGAGATGGAGTGACTGTGAACTTGAGAAACTCACTGCTGGAGAAAACAGTGCAACTCTGTGCCTAAAATTTAGAAATAAACCATCTATAGCTCTTAAAAGGCACCTTGTGTCATCATCATCATGAGCACATCATGGCACATCACTGCTGAGAAAGGTAGAGGGGAAGGAAAGCTTCAGTGGCTTATGATTTGTGAATTCACTAGGCATGTAATTTAACTTTTTAGGCTTTCAGTAAAAGCACCGATGTCAACTCTACTCATTAGTAAAATCAAAGACAATTTATATTTAGTTTGATATCTTTCTTTTTATTTGCTGCTTCCTGCCCACCCTCACACAGATTTCTCAGAAAGAAGAACTCTGAAGTGAAAAGGGAGAGGGTAAAATGTGGAAAATTCATACATTTCTCTGAAGTATTCTGAAGAAAATTATTTTACTATAATTGTCAGACATATGTAGATTTATCTTTCTAAAAGCCTATGGAAGAGAAAAAGACCATAGAAATCTTCCCTCTAAGAAAAAAACACCAACCAAGATTAGCACTCCATTGTGAAGGGACTGCCCAAGTAAATGAAAGAGCAGAAAACTTCAGTAGACGAGACTATTATAGTAAAGGGAAATATCTTTACCTGGTTTACACAAATAAAAAAAATAAACTACAGAAAAATACTTGACTTTACCACATCTACCTGACAGCCCTGTAGCAAAGTGACTCCAAGTACCAAAGCCTAAACCTGCAGTTCCAAGAGCACAACCTCTCCACAAAAACATATTCTTGCCTCTGTTTCGGAGTGGTGGCAGATGCACATATAAGCAAGCGTTTACTCAAAAATCAATCGTATTTTTTAACACACAAAGCAACAGGGAATCTTGAAGTGGCAAAAACAACCCTCCTAGTGACATTTCCAACATTCTTCCAGTTGCTTTCCCCTTACTATTTGCATAATTTTCTGCTTGAAAACATCATGGATTAAGTCCCTGGTTCTAATTATGTTTGTGTTCTTATACTGTACCAACCACTGCAGCATCTGAACACCATTCAGGAAAAGATGCACACATGAGAAATACAGCCATATTTTTTGAAATAACTGATGTAGTAGAGGGACAAAGCAGCAGTCCAGCACAGGAGGACAACAGCATCTCCACCCTCCAAGATGACAGACTTAATGCTGCTCTTCACCTGCCTCCAAACACTTTAATTAGCAGCTTTACACAGAATCTTAAGAGGAGATGACCCTGTAGCCACAGGTACTTTTATTGAATTAGAAAAACTTTTGTGAGAACGTGTTTGCTAATAGTAGACTGTATTACAGGAAACCATAAATCTAATATTAATGACCCAGAATTCTCAAATATATCTTGCCTAAACCCTGTGTTTACTTCTGCATTTACGATTAACCTCACTAATTTCTGGTTCTCAAAAAAAAAGTGCAAGACTTTGAGAAAAGTGTGTTTGTTTTCCTGATGGTCTTGCATTTTAAGCCAACAGATTGGTTTAAATTTGAAGTGTTGGCATCACTAAACTAATATATCAGCCTTTAAGGGAAGATAATGAGATAGCAGAAATAAATTTATACTTAATTCCAAACCATTAGGTGCTTTTCTTATTTCTTTAAATTAGCAGATTCGTTGAGGTCTCTCTTTCCATTTACTTAAACTTACTCTCTTCTCTCAAATTCACCAATCCCAGAAAAAAACACATCTAAAATTTAAAGGACAAAATTCCAACAAACATTATACAATGGTCTGAAACAAGTTAATCATTGCTTTCACAGGTTAATCATACAAAATCTGGTGCTTACTTGAACTACAAGTAAACAATAAGAATCCCAAGGAGCTCATCCAAATAAGCAGAGTAATTCCCTGCTTCTGCACACCTTACTCAAGCATTTTTTTCCTGTTTCCCAGGACTATTCTATAAGGGCAGACGAATTCACAAACTTTAACAGTAACCACAATCTAGCGGCTAAACTTGCTTGTGCATTAGACAAAATACATTGGTTGTTCACAAACCACTGCAACCTGATAAACTACAGTGATTCAAAATCCTTCGTATCAAACTATTTCTGAAAACAGGAACAACCAACTAGAAATCTGTCTTTTAGAAATATATTTGCACTATGCTAAGAGACTCTGAACCAACAACCTCGGATCCAAAATATGACTATCTCAAAATGTCTGGGAATACTGCTTTTATAAAGCAAACAGATATTTTTTTCAGCTCCATTAATAGGCACGGCAAGGTAACTGCATGCATGCCATGCACTTGCACTCAAAGTCAGCAGACAGTCAAGCGGTAATTTGCTTCTTTTAGTCAAAAGTCCACAGAATAAAAAAACAACTGTAAAAGCCAAATACATAATGGCTTCATCCCAAAATGGGACTAGTAGCCCAACACATCACAAAGAAAAAGAATGTTATTTTTTCTGTCTGGAAGGCAATTTGAATTGAGCCTGATAAGAACAGTTCTAATCCCCAAAGTGCTGCATGAAATGCATCCTGCATTGTACAGCCTAACAAGTCTGCCTTTGTTGACGTTGATAGAGAACGTGGACAGCAAATTGACTGATTTGCTTGTCCATACAAAGTTATAGTTTGAACTCCAAATTCAGAAAAGTACACAACACATTTATGATTATGCATGAGACAGACGTCTTACTCAATTTATGTATTTTTGTTAATTTAGTTCATCCATCCTGCTAAAGACGCAATCATTTTCCTGAAGATGAATGTCAACCCAGTAAGTCAAGCACCATTTATCAGCTTTTAGCTAAGAAATATTTGAAGAACTTAAAAAAAAATAGAGGCAAGTATTAAAATGCTGATTGAAACAAGTATGAATGGTTTGATTATTACATGGGGTGGGGAGAGGGGAGCACATCCTGTTTTGTGGTTAGGAAAAGTTGGCAATCTGAATCTGACCCCCACTCTTTTTTGTGCAATCTCTGCATAATAAATCTGGCATTTCAGAAGAAAGCTTCCATTCTCCTCCAACAACCCTGTGCAGAGCAGTAAAGAAAAGTGGGTCCTCCACTCAATTTTTTTTTAGTGGTCCACAGGATTTCCAAAAATAATACCCTGCCCAGATGTTGAATCAGACTTTCAGTTTATTTGCAGGCAGTGGAATCAGTAGATTTCAAATTAGCTTCAGATGCTGTGAGTGAGGAAACATCACTTCCCTCCAAATTCAACATTCAAGTTTTTTTGTATTTTTATGCTTGTTTTCAAAAAAATATAGGCCAAGAAATAACAGTTGAGGTCAATGCTTCTTTCATGATCAAAATTTCTGGACTCAAAGAAATCCTTAATCTTCGTAAAACTTGGGCGCTAATGGTACCTGAACATTCCACCTCAGCCACCTGCACTTCTTACTTAACTGAAAAAAAATCACAGAACCAAGACTGCAGAAGCTACACCCAGTACTAAAAATGGCCAGTCATCTCAGACATAATAATGAAAATATATCTGTAGTTTTAAGTCAGTTTTCCCTTAGTTCAGTATCAAAAGAGTTATTCTTGACCTCTTTCAATCCCACATTTTTTGTCTGATTAAAAAATGTAGCTTCAGAACAGTGCAAAAAGATGCAGCCTGTTTCTCTTAGTATTTCATCACTGTACTCAGACTGAGATGAGGTGGGAGGGGAAGGCAAAAATCCCCCTCAAAAGAAGATGCCTGTCCCCAGGTAAGTATACTGCACTATCGCAAGATGGGAAAGGATTGCATCAGGAAAAGCATACCTTGCGGTTCAAACATCCGCTACTTCTTTTTACTCAAAGCACATCCGGAGCACGCAAAAATACAATTGCAGCATATTCTAAAATATCTGGAAGCTTCCATTACAACAGTTTATGTCTAGGAAATGAGAATTTAAAACAAACATTGAGCAAAATCTTCAAGTCCTTAACCCAGGCAAACTCCCATTCACGCAAGTACAACAAAAAGTCAAATTCTTCTCTTTTTATTACATCTATAGATTTAAAGATTCAACCACACTTCTTGAATTCAGATCTGTCCACCTGAAAGTTAAGACCATCTGCTGGTGCAAATGGAGAAAGGGTAACACTCTAGCGCAGGATTAATTCAATATGAAGAATCAGCTCTTCTAAGAGTATAGCTCCAAAATAAGAAAAACAGGGCATACAATTAGGACTACAACTCTGACATAATTTCAACGTTCTTGAAGTAGCCTGTTTGTGCCTATTATTAATCCACTTAGAAATAACAACAACAGGACAAAGATTATTCGTTGGAATACTAACAGAGACAAAATATTTTAAAAGATGTTTTAAGTCCTATTCTTGACCTGTTTTCATTCAATCCATTTCTCTATAAATGCTCAAAGTCAACCCTGTTAAGATCCTGGCAACTAGAAAGCAACAACTCTCGTTCTATTTTTATGCTTTTGGATACAGATGAGAAGTACATGCTTGTCTCCTCCACACCCAAGGCAGATTCTACCCTCAAGTATGAGGGCACGAAACATCTCAAAAACCATCATGCAAAGTCAGCTAGGAGTAAATATGCACTGGCAAGAGATGGGTAGTTTTACAGTATGCATCCATATAGCTGAAGGAAGATTCAAGGAGCCTAGTTTGTACTACTGATGTATCTCAGGGGACTCTGGAGAAGCATATGACTACTTTATGAAGAAACTAAAACAAAAATATAAGGTGTTTTTTTGGAAGGGGGGAGAATGATGTTCAGATGCAGAGCTTCAAGGTTATAATAAGCAGAAATCAATTCTACATGCTGCACTTAATCTATTCCTGGAACCCTTTTTCTTCCTGTTTGTTCTTGAAACACAATCAGCAGCACTACCAAAGAAAAAATCCAAAGAATATCCCTCTAAAAAAAGATAAAAATAATGTACTGGTATATGTACATGTGCTTGCACACGCCCCAGGCTAAATCAGCCATACCCTTGCATCAATATATTTTAAGTAGTCTGACAGCATGTCTGTATGTCTCACATAAATAGCCATCAGGCTGAATCAATAATTAAGAGTAACTGGAATTCTACAGCATTTCAAGCTTATCTTATCCCTATGGTAAATGATGGTTCTCAATACCTGGAGATAAAAATTCATCATCTAGCACGTTAACAGCAATGGACTGCTTCCAACTTTACCTTGTCATAATAAGTAGTTTGATTTCCTTCCCCGACCTTGCAAAAGTTCTAATCACTGTAACACAATCACACATTAACATTACATATTTTGGGCAGCAAACAAGTTCTCTCCATTGCTAATGATCTTGTTGCACCTTATTCTTACACAAACTATTCTAATTCCAAGGCAATCACAGTTGTTATTCCTGTCAGTTTGTTCTGTAGATAAACAGTGATCTCAAACCACTGGTCTCCTCTTTGCAGAAACACCAATCAAGTGTCATGATCTCACAGTGAGAGAACATAAACCTTTACAAGCATTTCACAAACCTCAAACACCCAAAAACCATCACAGCATTCTTTTGAGATGTTTATACCGTTTATTCAATAGTACTACACAATACAAGCTTGTGACATGGTCAGTGTAATTTTTCAATCATGTTATTTACACTTAAATAAGGCTTTATGTAAGTTGGCGTTCAGTTAAAGAGACTCCAACAGCCCTGTGTGTATATATCTTTTGTGTCACTGGGTCTGGATATAACCATTTAGTTTTAGACTGCTGAAATACTAACAAAACACTGGAGGTAGTTCACAGACTGTACTACTGAGGAGTGAAGTTAACTACCTCTGTCAGGATTAAGAGAGATTGTTTGACTAAGGCAAAAAAAGATGTCTGCCAGACCACACCAAGGAGGAAGAGAGAATGCACCACACAGTGGATTACTACATGAATTGACCTTATCTGAACTGAAGAACAGCATTTTCTTTTTCCTCTTCTTCAGTAACCCCACCCCCAAAACCAATAAAAGATGCTCTACTTACCACTGTTAAGGAATCTAAAAATTACATATGAGTACATTAGTAGAAATTTTATGGCAATTTATGGCTTTCCACTTTGTATGAAATCCTACAGGACTGGGGAGAAGAAGGTGTACTGTCAAATAAAATCAACTGCTATAGAAAGCCTCAAAA